>CM061260.1:104259460-105661960 GCA_030848825.1 Tadarida brasiliensis | reverse complement strand
ACTAAAAAATAAAATTTTAACCAGTTAACAAGATTCATTCTCTTGGTAGGCACATAATGATAAATTCACACAAGAAGAATTTTCTTCTGTACAAGTAAAACTCAGACTGGAAATTTTCAGTGGCTTTAGCTGGAACAGTTGGGTGACCATATGGAGCTCTCTGTGGCGCCACGGGACCACGCAGCTATGAAATCTGATCACTGTCTCCCCAGTGACAGCTGGGCCTTTACACCATCAGAAAATTTTTAGACTTCTAATTTGTCATACCTACCTCCTGTGGAAAGGAAATATGTTATGTAGCCAAATACAAAAATTCTTAGTACCCAGCACTATAAACAGTTAATTTCTTAACTTCATGTTGTGATTCACTGATGCAACTCCTACACCAAAAGCATACGGAGTCTTGTTCAGTTAGAGTCAGCCAATTGCTCCATCCATTCGAAAAGCCAATTCAGGAAATTGTATACAGAGAAAGATTCTGTCACAGAGCTTAGCATTTTAAACACATTTTACTTGTAGTTGCTCACAAAGTAGGTGATGCCACTGAGAGGGTTCAACTGAGTTCCACTGGCCCTTATTGGTCTATTTAATTCCAATGCTTCTTATGTTGAGTACTTGAATCTTATGCTATGGCTCACAGTCCCTGTTTCTTTCTACATAGTGAGGCTGAAAATGTTTTCCTGCTATAATTTGTTTTACCTATCAACAGCGCATAGGCTTATTAAGTATCCCTCTAGCTAGCCAAAGATATAGAGCTGTTTTGCTGCTCTCCCTTTCTGATCACTTATCTGGACTTTCTGCTTGGGAAACCCTTCATAACCATTCCCATCATAGAAAGAGCCCCTAGGATGTAGTTTGTATTTTTCCTGAACCCAACTGTCACTGAAGATTCAACTTGAAAAGCGACTTCAACTTCCACTACTACTGGTTAAATCCTTCTGTTTGGTAGCTTTTGAATCCCATTATTCATTTAAAAAAATTACTTGCAGTATTTGATTTTCTAAATTGATTCCCTAACACAATCTTTAATTTAATGTAATGAAGAAAGACTTGGTGGTGGTGGTTTTCATTCTTTTTCCTGTTTATCCATCTTTACCTTAGCTATGCAGTAATTAGGACCTATACTTTAAATTCATCACCACATACCGTATATGCTTTGTAACCCAAAAGTGCAAAATTGATTCAGAGTCATTTCATAGTACAGTTCATGCACTTACAATGTGTCTGACACTAGTCTAAATACTGTAGATGAATGAACTCATTTATACTCTGTACCATTCCTACAAGTTTGATACACTTGTCATTCTTATCTTAGAGATGAGGAAGCCAAGGTATTGTTTGACTAAGGCCACACAACTTACAAGTATCAGATCCAGGTTTTCTAGTCTGAGAACTATGCTATCAATCTCTACTCCATTCTACCTCTCAAATTAAGAATGTGGCGAATTAGCTTGGCACTGAAATGAACAGAAAACAAACAAACATTACCTTGAATTCTCTTAGTTCTGCCACCTTGAGCTAGCTCTGTGACACTGACAATAGCATCTCCTTGGGCCTCTGTTACCTCATTTTTAAGGTAATATGATGAGACTTATTCTCTCCTTTGCAGCAATAAAATGTTAAGGTACAGGTTCTTTATGGATGATGATGGTTCACAGCTATTCATGTGGGTACTGGCTATTTCACAGACACTAGTTAACATATTATTATTATTTTAATCTCCACATTGCTGGTACTACTACTCTATACACAGCTTTTTAATCCATCCCGCACAGTGCTTTCTGTTACTTATTCTTCAGTACTCTTTTTTTTTTAAATCTTCTACATCAAATCAGTGCCAAGCAAAATCTCGCTTTTAATTTTGTGCATCTAATATTCTCATATCCCAAACTAATCCTTCTAATTTTTCCATGTCAACCTCCTTTTTCTGACCTCAATCGATTTTTCTTCATGCCTGTCATTACACCCTACAGCATATGTTAGCCGTTCTCTACTTCCCTTCCTCAGATGAAGATTGCATTCTACCCACGAAGCACTAAATCAGGGTTAAACGAGGCAACTCCCAGCACTCTCTTTAAATTGTACTATAGGAATCTCATGTAATGTCTCCATTTACACAAAATACCCAGCTTTGCCACTTTACTTAATTCCTCCAGAATGTCCACTTTCAACTGACTATGGAGTTTAAGCACATCTACAAAATACCTACACTTTAATATCTAGACTAGTATTTGACTAAATAGTAGGAACTGAAGGTTAACCAAGTAGACACATGAAAAAGACCATCACATTTCACCCTTTGCCAGCCTCAAGACACCTGTCTCCTTGAAACACATCTCCTTAAATCTTAGTTAATCTCCAAGCAAAGACAATAACAGTTACATTTATGCTGGACATGATACAACTATCTTGAGTACAACCAAAACCAAACAATCCCTTTGCTTAGAAGGGAATGAAAAGTTCTTGGGTGATGTTCACTCTCTTCATTTGATATCCTGCAGCTTATATACTGTGAGATAAATTTCATTCTATATTAGATAATGCAGGGATACTAGAAGGAAGAAAACAAAAATGTTTGGTTGATATACAGGGTGGGGCAAAAGTAAGTTTACAATTGTTCGTACAGAAAAATAATACAATAAAAAATAAATAATAAAAACAAGATTACATTCTGTTTTGCTTACACGCAACTGTAAACTCACTTTTGGCCCACCCTGAATATACAAGCATTCCTAACAAAATAATAAAGAAATACTCATAATGATTATAATCTTTGTTTTTACAGTGATCATGTGATCACAGCTGGTGTTTATAATTGCCTTCTTCCATTACCCATTCTATACTTCCTTTGCCCTTAGCTGGTCATCATTCTTCACTTGGTGGCTTGACCCAAAACTTCATTTCTGAAGAGTTTTCACCATTAACAGTTCTGCCTGAATTGCGTTGTTGCAGTTTTCAACGGACTCTAAATCACAGGATATGGTAGTACTCAGAGATGTCTTAGAGGGTCTCCTGTATTTCAAAAATGCTATTCTTTAATGCCATTGTGTAGAAGCAAACCAAGTTACCCTGCACCCTATCCAATGCAGTAATCCACTTCTTTGCCTGTTGATTCAGAGGCATGAGGAGCCCAAAGTGGCCCTCTCACAGTCTCAATTTTCAGTTCAATGGAATCATTGTTATATCTCCTGATAGAAGCAGTTTTTCTTTTAAAACTGAGACCTCTAGACCAGCAGAGCATAAGATTGTGGAGGCAGGAAGTAAACACCCTACCAGTGGGTCTGCAGTAGTGAGTGTTGCGTTACCATTTCCACCCTCTGATCTTGCGCCTGTGTATCCTGATTACAGGAGAAAAATCATTGTATATTGGATTCTCATTAAGAGTATATATAGCATCCTGGAGCTTGTCCAAGTCCTCAAGATATTGCCACCTAGCTGGCACAGTAATTGAGTCTTCAAAAGCTATTCCACTCTTCTGGAAAGCCAGCTGTTTCAGGATAATAGGGAACATGGTAAGTCTAGGGAATTGCACGAGCATGGGCATATTGCTGTACTTAATTTTCTGTGAAGACAGTTTCATAATCAGAAGCAAAGATATGTGAAATAACATGATAATGGGTAAGGCATTCTGTAAGTCCATGGGTGGTGGTTTTGTCAGAAGGATTATGTTCACAGAAGGAAAATGAATATTAAGAATAATTGTCTAGTTTAGTAAGAACAAAGGGCTGCCTCTGCCATGATGGGCATGGTCTAATGTAATCAACCTATCAATAGGTGGCTGGCTGATCTTCCCAGGGAATGATGTCATATCAGGGACTTGGTGCTGGTCTCTGATGCTGGCTGACTGAGCATGCAACAGTGATTGTATCATGGTCAGCTTGGGTGAGTGGAAGTTTATGTTGCTGGGACTATGCATAATCTCCATCCATGCAACAATGCCACTTTGTTCACAAGCCCATTGCGGGATGAGAGGAGAGGCTGTGGAAAGAGACGTTTTTATTCACAGGACAAATCATTTTGTACAATTGATTATTGTAATCCTCCTCTGCTGTCCCCTTTTGTAAGTGTTCACATGGATACAAGTATCTTCACGTTCTTTGTCCATTCAAAGAGATTGGTTTTACATCTCTCTCCCAGACCTTCTTGTCACCAAATTTCTAATTGTGTTCCTTTCCCAAGCCCCTTATTATTCAGCCAAAATATTGGCTAAATGCCATAAATCAGTGTTGACTCTTACCACACTTAAACAATAAAACTTTATTATCTTACAGTTCTGTAGGTCAAAAGTCTGACACTCTTTCAATAGGCTAAAATATAAAAATTTTAAACCAGGACTGCATTCTTTTCTGTAATCTCTGGGTAGGATATGTGTCCTTGCCTTTTCCAGGTTGGAGGTTTATCACATTCCTTCACTTTCGATCCCTTCCTGTATCTTCAAAGCTAGCAAAGGTGAATTGAATCCTTTTCACATCCCTCACATGGCATCATCTGAACTCTTCCATAGTCAAATCTCCATCTGTCTCTCTTGTCCTTCTCTTCTCTTCTTTTAAGGATCCTTGTTATTACATTGGATCCTTCCAGGCAATTCAAGGTAATCTCATCTCAAGGTCCTTACTTTAATCACATTTGCAAAGTCCCCTTTGCTCTATATGAGGCTCTATATTCACAGCTTCCAGAGATTATGATGTGGATATCTTTGGTGAAATACTATTTTGATTATCTCTCTCCCAGATAATCTTTGTACCCAAAGATCCAAATCCATCCTGTGTGCAAAATATATTCACCCTATTCCAAGGTCCACAATATCTCAACTCATTATAACTCCCACTCAAAGTTAAAAATCTCATCTAACTCTCATCAGCATGAAATCCCCCAAACTAATAATCATTGAAATCATTTAAATTAGGTAAAAGTACAATTAATGCATCCTGGTGCAAATCCTCTCTATTCATGGACTCCTGGAACTAGGAAAATAAGTTATCTAATCCCCAAATACAATAGTAAGACTGGCATAAGATAGCAGTGATAGACATTCTTTCTCAAAAATGGACAAAAGGAAAGAAAAAAGGAGTCACTGGTCCCAAGCAATTTCAAGATTCAGCCAGGCAAATACTAATAGATTTCAAGGTCTGAGATTAGCAGTTCCAACCTCTGGACTCTTGACTCTGTAGTCTGAGATCCAGGTTTCACCCTATCATCTTGAAGCTTCACCCTGCAAGTCATTTAAAAATAAATAAATAAATAAATAAATAAATAAATAAATAAATAAATAAATAAATAAATGGCAGCATATGTTTGCTCCTGAGTAGTTTTACCAGCCTGTTTCCTTCTTGAAGAATTTCGGAGATCAGAGAGCCTTCTTTTATTTTGTTCTCTGTCTGTTCCTTTCAGTCCGAGTTGGCAGTGTTTCTTTTGGTATAACATTCTCAAAGATCTTGTGGCTTTCTTGTGTATGTCAAGGAGATTCACTCCACGGAAAAACGTCTACTCCTCAGATCTTTCCTAGATAATACAATCTTTTTTTGTCTTCTACCTAGTTGGCTGAGGGAAACTATGAGTCACACAACAAATATTAGTTACTGAACACTGACATATTTATCTTCCTAGGTATTAGCTAAAGTTCGTATAGCCACACTCCTGACTTTTTATCTCTAGAGCCTACTTTTCTGATGGGGAATCTCTTAATTTTAGGTTCCTTTTCAACTTGAATAGGCTAACAAATTCCCAAACCATCAAGTCCTGGTTCTTATGTGTTTAACCATTCTTTTTTCAGTTTATCTCTATCCTCTTGCATTTTGCTATACACAGCAAGAAGAAACGATGCTTCAGATTTACTAGTTGGTTTGGAAACCTCATCAGTTAAATGTCAAATTTCATTGCTTCCGTGTTCTTCTTTCCACATAACTTTAGGACATAATTCGCCACTATATAGCAAGTATCTCTCCTTTCTTTAGTTTCTAATAGGGTTCTCATTTCCTCCTGATTCCTTACCAGCAGCACATTTAACATCCATACCTACTGAGAGTGTGTGCATCACAATTTAGGTACTTGTTTGCTAAAGTGATTTAAGAGTTCTCTTTCATGGTCCTCATTGTCTTCCAAGTCCTTGTTAGTAGTTATTAACCATATTTCTACTAATAGTATGTTCAAGGCAATCTGTGTTTGTTTTTGTAGGTTTAAAAAGCAGTTATATTCTTCAAAATTCTTCCAGCCTTTTCTCATTGCCCAATTTCGAAGGCACTTTCACATTTTCAGGTATCTGTTAGAGCAGGACTGGACTTCCAGGTACCAAAAACTATGCCAATCAGGGTTAAACCAGAGAAGTAGAACCTGTAGAAGATACACATTAAGATATTCAAGAGATAAACCACAGAACTTATATGTATGTATGCATAACCAATGGACATAGACAACAAAGCTGGGGATGGGGCGGGAGGGTATCAATAGGGGAAAAAGGAGAAACATCTGTAACAAAAACAAATTAATAAAAATAATTTTTTAAAAAGAATTGGCTTATGTGATTTTTGAGGCTAAGTAGGCAAGTCTGAAACTCATGGGGCAAGCCATCAGAAAGGGCTTGAGCTGAAGTTGTCTACATGTGAAGTTTCTTCTTCAGAGAAGGTTCAGTTCTGATTTTAAGACCTTTCAATGAACTGAATCAAATTTACCTATATTACCCAAGATCCTCTTAAAGTTACTCTCTATGGCCTTTAATCACATTTACAAAAGACCTCCACAGCAACACATAGATTAATGTTTTATTGAATAACTATCAACTATAGGTTAGCCACATGGACATATCAAAAAGACCACTACAGTATGTTAAGTATCAATATGACATTCCTTGTTTTCATTCTCACTCAGGCACTTAACTAAGCCACCAAGTAATTTAACAAATTCGAGCCACAATTTTCAAACCTTTAAAAAGTAGTAACATTTATTTGATATAATATAAGGATGAACACTATACATTTTTTTTTTACTATGGTACCAGTTATATAGTAGATATTTAATAAAGATTATTTTTAATGGGATTTCTGTGTCTCAAAAATGGAAAATAATGTCTGTGAAACTTTTTGTTTATAACTCCCAGAAAAAATTAAAAAATAGTTATACACATTTAATTAGGATCTATAATATCATGTTGCAATTATTTGTTTCCTTCTCTTCATCTCTCTTTCTGTTCAGTCTGCAAAGCTGTAGGGTTCCTAAGCCATTTCTCATCTTTGTCCCTCCAGTTTCTAGTCTACACTTAGTAAATGTGCACCCTAGTTAGGGACTATGTTTCTTTCATTTCCTTTGAAGTTTTACTATTAAAGCGTCATTTCCATAGTAATAATAGTACAGTATTTTTCTGATAACTGATGATGATGATGATGATTTGTTATAGTGTGACAAATATGGCTAAGAATAACACATTTGACAGACACTCTGGATACAAATAAATGGCAAGTGACCACAAATGGATCATAATCTAAGGGTGAGACAAATATTAACAAAAAAACCAATATGTGATTAGTTAAAATAGTAGCAAAAGCTAACAGATCTTGAGTATGTATTATGTTCCAGCATACTGTTAAGTACTTTAAAATGCACCTGAGTACCTTGGGTTAAAATAAAGGGAACAAATAATCTGCGTTTAAAAAACAAAAAAAATTGTGCATCCCAAAGTAAACTAAAATCTCACTATAAAACGCCTTTATCTGTTCATTGTTTTGTATTACATACTTTTTGTGTACTCTTTTTTTTTTTTTTACATTTTTACAAATTCTAATTTTAAAGTGAAAAAAATATTAAAATACTTAGGTATGGCAAGACAGGAGAATTTGAAAAAATTTACTTAAAGAGAGAAATAGCAACAAAAGATGTTTGGAGAATAAATGCTCATCTTGCAAACTCCTGTTAGAGATAGTAGGCACTCATTAGACTTTTTGCCACCGTCAAAGCTCTGTTACCAGTGATGGAAAATCTAAGTGTTATCTCCGTAAAGGAACACAGTTGGGACTTGTTTCTAGCAAAATGCAATATGCTCTTTGCGAGATAGGGGTCCTTCCAAAGGGGATTATATCTTGCCAAAAAGCTCATTTGTATGAGCTTTCCCCATTTCTAATCTTTATTTGAGAATTCTGTTAAAATAGAAACAATTGTAGAGGTCTACAGTTTCTAAAAATTAAACCAAGTTTAACCTGCTCAACCTTTTTATTGAACCCTAAGAAAGAAACAAAAATGGCAGTAAAATAAAAAAATATAAAAAAGGAAAAGATACTCATAGAAAACTGGATGTTGGCAGTGTAACCAAAGTTCAACCTTACCACTTTTGTCGAGCATGGCAACTGAGTGTAGCGCCTTGCTGCCACGTTGGAGCTTGGTATAATATGGGATAAATCAAGCAAACCCTATGTACAGTGATTAAAACGAGATCCATTTACTGTTATGTGTTTCCTGGCTTCTGCCACTGCCAGGATAATTGCCACTGCCAAGGCTTTATGTTCAGTGAACTCAATCAGCCAGTCCAAAATGTCACGTGTTGGTGCTGCATGGTGCCAAGCAAAGGGGAGAGTTGCTGGGGAGCTTGGGATGGGGGAAAGCTCATACAAATGAGCTTTTTGGCAAGACATAATCCCCTTTGGAAGGACCCCTACCTTTCATAGAGCATACTGCATTTTGCTAGAAACAAGTCCCAACTGTGCTTCTTTACAGAGATCCCAGTTAGCTTTACCATCACAGATAATATAGCTTTGGTGGTGGCAAAAATTCCACTGAGAACCTACGGTCTCTAACATGAGTTTGCAAGATAATCACTTATTCTCAAAATATCTTTTGTTGCTATTTCTCCCTCTTCAAATAAAAATTTTTCAAATTCTTGTGTCTTGCCATACCTAAATATTCCCATAATTTTTCTCTCATTTCAAAGTTAAAATTTATGAGTGTAAAAAAAAAAAAAAAGAGTGTATAAAAAGTGTGTAATACAAAACAATGGACAAATAAAATAAAAGGTTTCAATAGTGCGGTTTCAGTTTACCTTAGGATGTACACTTTTTTGAGGAGGGGTCTTTTAATTATAGATCATTTATTCTCTTGATTTTAATCCAAGGTACCCAGGGGCATTTTATTTATTTTGCACCTTTCCATAAAACTGAGCACAAGAGTCCTCTATCTTCTTATTTCAGCTTTCCCAGAATAGATACACTTTGTTACACCAAGTTTCCGTTACTTTATTACCCTGGCATGTAGTTATGTATTGTCCTACTTGCTTTCTTGAGAGCATGAGAGTATGGTTGCTACAGATAGTGCTAAATGTGTCTTTCATTTTTTCAGATGGTGGAAGATAGAGAGTAAGAGGTGAGATTTAGCAAAGTAGACTGTAATGACAAACTGTTTATAGTTTATTCTTGGAACATGCTGAGCTTTTAAGCCTTTGTATGATTTTTATAAGTACTTGTGTTTCAATTTAATTTTCTTGCTAAAACATTTTTCTTAAAATTATTAATAGGAATGGAAAGGTCAAATATTCAAAAGCATGAATGACCTCCAAAATAATATTTTTTTAGATTTTACCACTCACAGAACTGATGTTTAAATTTTAAGTTCATACCCGGCCGGTGTGGCTCAGTGGTTGAGCGTTGACCTGTGCACCAAGAGGTCGCCTGTTCAACTCCCAGTCAGGGTACATGCCCAGGTTGTAGGCCAAATCCCCAGTTGGGGGCACACAGAAGGTGGCCAATAGATGTTCTCTCTCATCGATGTTTATATCTTTCTCTCCCTCTCCTTTCCTCTCTCTATAAAAATCAATAAAGAAAAAAAAATTTTTAATGTTTATCTTTAAAAATAAATAAATAAATAAATTTTAAGCTCATATAAATGTGAATTAAAAGCTATATAATAGGTCTTTCTAGACTCAGGGACAAAAATTAAGCCTAAATAGACCCAGAGACATGGAAGTAGAGAACAGACTGACAAACCTCAGCTGGAAGGGGGATGGGGGGAAACGAAAAGAGATAAACTAAATAACCTATATGCATATATGCACAGCCAATGGACATAGAGATTAGTTTGGGGAAAGCAGGAGGGGGGTGGGAGTGGGGAGGAGGGGATTATTGAAGGACAAAGAGGGAGGACATCTATAATACTTTCAACAATTAAAAAAAAAAAAAGAAGCCTAGAACTGGTGTTGTGTGTGTGTGTGTGTGTTGCTAATTTCCTTTTTATATTGTTTATAGTTTTTGTTTGGAGAAATTCTGTTTAAACAAGTAAAAATAAGACAAAGTCTGTGTATACTATGATTTGTTTGTGTGAAAATCCATCTCTAATAAAACTAACAATCCTTAACATTTTACAATATTACAAGGAAAAATAATAACAATTTATGAACCACTTAATTAATAACATCATTTCCCAAGGGGAAGACAATGTAGCTCTTTTACACTTTTTTGTTTGTTGTATCCTTCACACTTTTCTTCTTTGCCACCATCATCTCAGTCAAGACTTGACCAGTAAAAAGGCAAGGCTTTCTGGGGTCTAAGAAAGTTTTAATAAAAATGTCCCTGAACAAATAAGAGTTAGTAGTTTTTAAAGCCAAAGAAAAGTGGTTCAACCTAGTACAGAGTTTAGTAAATCTTATTGTAGTATTAATAAAGAAGACCAATGTGATATTCACATCAGCTTTTAAAGCAATTTTCTCCTTTAATTCTAGAGTCAAGGAACAATTGAATCTGTAAGGGAGATTTTCTTTCCCTGATTTTCTGTCTTCCTCACCTCACACACCCTCAGTGGTCAATGCCTACCCTGCATTTAAATTGCTAATACCTTCCCCCCCTTTTAAGGTAAACCATTGTTTAAGAGATCTTGAAAAAATCATGCTAATATAGAAATATATATCTTCAGTTATTTTGTTTATTTTAGATTGTTGAAATTCCTAGCACATTCTCTCTATTATTGTTAGAGTTAGCCATTGTCATTAACCTTGCTTGCATTTTTTAAAAATTTATCTTTATAGCTGAAAGTATTACAGATGTCCCCATTTTTCCCCCATTGACTTCCTCCTCCCCACTCCTGCCCCCTTCCTGACTTCCCCATTGTCTTTGTCCATTGGTTATGCATATACGCACATACATTCTTTGGTTTATCTCTCCCCCCTCCTTCCCTTTGAGGTTCAGGTTTATCAGTCTAACACCCAATTTGTAGTTCTCAATCCCTTCACCTTGTTCACCCATCCTCCCAACCCTCCTCCTATCTGGCAACCAACAAAACATTCTCTGTATTTATGAGTCTGTTTCTGTTCTTACTCATTCATTTTGATTGTAGATTCAGTTGTTGATAGATATGTATTTATTGCCATTTTATTGTTTATATTTTTTATCTTTTTTTTTTCTTCTTCTTAAAGAAGACTTCAACATTTTATGTAATACTGGTTTGGTGGTGATGAATTCCTTTAGCTTTTTCTTGTCTGGGAAGCTCTTTATCTGTTCTATTCTAAAGGATAGCTTTGGTGGATAGAGTAATCTTGGTTGTAGGTCCTTGCTTTTCATCTCTTTGAATATTTCTTGCCACTCACTTCTGGCCAGCAAAATTTCTTTTGAGAAATCAGCTGACAGTCTTATGGAAGATACCTTGTGAGTAAGTAACTACTTTCTCTTGCTGCTTTTAAGATTCTTGCTTTATGCCTGGCTGGTGTGGCTCAGTGGACTGAGTGTTTTCCCATTGACTGAGAAGTTCCGGTTCAATTCTGAGTCAGGGCACATGCCCGGGTTTCAGGCTCAGTCCCCAGTGGGGGGCGTGCAGGAGGCAGCCGATCGATGTCTCTCTCTCATATTGATGTTTCTGTCTTTCTCTCCCTTCCTCTCCCTCTCTAAAAATAATAAAATAAAATAAAATAAATAAATAATAAAAAATTTATAAAAACATTTAAAAAAAGATTCTCTCCTGGTCTTTAACCTTTTGCATTTTAATTATGATGTGTCTTGGTGTGGACCTCTTTGGGTTCATCTTGTTTGGGACTCTCTATGCTTCCTGGATTTGTATGTCTGTTTCCTTCACCAAGTTAGGGAAGTTTTCTATCATTATTTTTTCAAATAGGTTTCACTCTCTCTTCTCCTGGCACCTCCATGATGCGAATGTTGGCACGCTTGAAGTTGTCCCAGAGGCTCCCTACACTATCCTCATTTTTTTGGATTATTTTTTCTTTTTGCTGCTCTAATTGGGTGGTTTTTACTTCTTTATATTCCAAATCAATGATTTCCTTCTCAGCTTCACCTACTCTACTATTAATTCCCAGTAAATTATTCTTTACTTCAGTTAGTGCATCCTTCATTTCTGACTGGTTCTTTATTATGCTCTTGAGGTCCTCAAGAAGTTCCTTGAGCATCATTACAACCAGTGTTTTAAACTCTGCTTCTGTTAGATTGCTTATCTCCATTTCATTTAGTTCTTTTCCTGGAATTTTGTTGTGCTCTTTCATTTGGGACATGTTTCTTTGTCTCCTCATTTGGCTGCCTTCCTGTGTTTGTTTCTATGTATTAGGTAGTGCTGCTACATCTCCTAGGCTCAGTAGGGTGGCCTGTTGTAGCAGGTGTTCTAGAGGGTCTGGTGGCACAGCCTCCCTGATCACCCCAGCTGGGCACTTGAGGTGGACCCCCCTGTGGTGTAGATTATACAGCCTTCTGTTGTAATTGAGTCTTGATTGCTGTTGGCATGTCAGTGGGAGGGATTTACTCAGGCTGATCAGCTGCAAGGACTGGCTGTGACCACTGACCACCAACCTCTGACCACCTTGGAGGATCAGCTGTGCAGGGACCCACCACACAGAGCAAGACTTACTTCAGCAGGGCTCTGGTACCCACTGAGTCTACTCCTTGTGTGTGTCACTTACGGAGGTGACTGGGTGGTGGTGCTTCAACATGGTCTGAAGCTGTCCACTGGATGTGTTGGCTCTGGGGCCTCCTGGAAGGCACAGGCCAAGGTCAGCCACTACCTGTTCTACCCAGGGCCACCAGGAACAAGCCTCAAAGCTATCTGCAGATGACTGTTTCTTGTGCTGAGTTTGAAGATGCCCAGGCAAGGCCAAGCTGTGAACCAAGGCTGGCTGCTGCTAGTACCAGGTCTGGGGCTACTTAGCAAGAGGTATGGGGATTGTTGAGGCCAGATGCTATTTATTTGAGGGATTTTAGGAAAATCAGAAGCATGAGCCTAGACAGGCTATTCCTATGGTAAAGCCACTGGAAATAGCTTGGGTGGTTCTGAATATTGGGTGGGTCAGGGCCTCAGGGAATCACCAGGGTGGGGAAAACAGTGTGAGCCAGGTTGCTGGAGTCCCAGCTATGGCACCTGTCTGCAGGGCCCACGAGGAAGGGTTCACCAAAGGAACAACGGCCTCTACCAGCAGGTCTGTCCAGGAGAAAGCTGCCCCTCCAGCTCTCACCCTGATGCCAAACAACTCAGTTCTTCCTCATATGTCTCCGGTGCCTTTCAGGTTGCCTCCCCTGTGCTGGAGCCCAAAGGGAGTGAGTCCAAGTAAGTCCGTGAACAGGCCCTTTAAGAGGAGCTGCCTGGGACTCCAGAGACCTCAGTCTCCCTCAGCCTCAGTTCCCGCTGGTTTTTACAGCCAGAAGTTATAGGGACTTCTCTTCCTGTCACTGGAACCCTGAGCTGGGGGCCCTGGAGTGGGATTGGGACCTCATGCTCCTTGGAGAGGACCTTCACAGCCAAGGTATCCCTCCCAATTTTTATCTACCACACATGGGTGTGGGACTAGCCCTTCCATGCTTCTGCCCCTACCAGTCTCAGTGTGGCTTCTTGTTTAATTTCACAGTTGTGGGACTTCCATTCAGCTCTATTTCAGGCAGTTCTGAATGATGGTTGTTCTGTAGTTTAGTTGTAATTGTGATGTGGTTGTGGGAGGAGGCGAGTACTGCGTTTACCTAAGCCATGGTCTTGACCATAAGTCTGTGCTTGTATTGTATTTATTGATTATTTCTTGAGATTTGGTTTTAATGTATGTCCTTATTAGGAACAAATAATTCTGCTATTTTCCCACATTATTACTTTATATCTTGAAAAGAAAAGATTTTTATTCCCTTTAATACTGTTGTAATTAACCCATTAACGAATTAATGACTGGAAAGGAGCAAAAGGAAGGACAAATAGGCACATGCCCGGTAAAAGTCTAAATAAAATGGGGAAGGTACTTGCCTGTCAGTCACACCTGGGAACAGGTCATTGGCCAGAGTAGGTGTGGCCACTACAAGCACGGGAAGCTTTGAGATACATAAGCTCCTAAACAAAGGGGTTCCTTCTCTCTTGCTTGGGCTTGACTCCTGGCCTGTGGGTCTCTTACGCTCCTGCTCCCCTGCATTCACCCACACGGCTCACAGCCATGTGGACCCCACACAATGGGCTAATAGACTGGACCTAGCCTGATGCTGTACAGGACTTAATTCCACCACTGAATGGAAACTTTGGACACTGGCCTTGCTTCTAGCTCTCCTGAATCGCCAGCTACATCTCTTTCAGGACCAGTTTATAGGAACCGGGATTTAAGAAACCAAGAGATGTCATTCCATGCAAATAAAAATCACTTACTCTCCCATGCAAGTCTTAGAAAATTCTTTTTCTCAAGATATCGCAAGAACCTGCACTTCTAGTGACAACACCTTCACTTATATCGAGTGTTCTCTGTTTTTACTAATGAGATTGTCTTGTCTTCCCTAAGGTGATGCTGGCACTGAAACAATTTTAACCATTAACTTGACAAGACTTTCATGTAATTAGAATGTTCAAAATTTTACTTTGTTTCATTAATTGGAAACATAAAATTTTAACCTTTATTAGCTTTTGCCTGGGATTAAGTAGAAAAACCCAAAAGGAATGTACATAATTGCTCTTCTTTTTTTGTTGTTGTTTTTATTCCTCACCTGAGGATCTTTTCCATTGATTTTTTTTTAGAGACAGTGGGAGAAAGAGAGAGACAGAGAGACATCAGTGTGAGAGAGACACATCTGACTGGTTGCCTCCTGCATGACTCCAACCTGGGCGGGAGATCAAACCTGCAACCCAGGCATGTGCCCTTGACTGGAATCGAACCCACGACCCTTTGGTCCACAGTCTGATGCTCTAACCACTGAGCCAAACTAGCCAGGGCATAATTGCTCTTCTTAAATGTAGTAATCACACAACGATCTCTGAAATCTTGAGGCCTGTCAGCTCCTACATTAATTGGCCAGCAAGTCCTATTAGCTTTCCCTCCAGGACGCACCCCATCCATTTCCTCTACTGTCCTCAGTAAGGAACCCCTAACATTGGTCACTTGGCCTCCAAATTACCCTCACCTTTCATGCTTTACTTCCTTTACAATCCATTCTGCACGTATAGTTAGAGAGACAAGTTATATCATGTCACACCTGAGCACAGAATCCATGAGTAGCTTCATCGAATTTTGAATTTCATACCTAAAACCTTTTTGTAATGTGACCTTCCTATTTCTCTGATTTAACTTCATATCAAGATATCCTGGGCTCTCTGCACTCACTGGCCAGCTGTTTTTCTCTAGGATGCACTGAACATGAAGCTGCCCCAAGGCATTTTCACCATCTTCCCTTTGCTTGACCCTGTCTTAGCCAGATCAGTCCATGACTGCCTCCTCCTCATCAATTAGAAATGACCTCATTTCTGCATCCCAGAGCTGTCTTTCGAACAATGCAGCCTAAAGTAGTACTCCTCCCCTCCAATCCAATCTCCTTCTGTGCTGAGCAGTATTATCCACATTTGTCACCCTCATAGCTCATATCACCAGGCCTTTCTTTATCCATCACTTCTTTGCCTGTGTCCTCCTTTAGAATGAAAGCTCCCTGAGGGCACAGGCTACATTTTCACTGCTCTGTCCTCACTTCTGACACACAGTAGGTGCATAACAATAACATTTGAGGTTAGTATGAAGCCAAGAATTTGGGGCAGAGAAATTATAGTAAACAGCTATGTTTTATTATTATGATTACTATTGTAAGGCAGATCTAATAAAATGCAGTCTGTAATTAACATTTTAAAAATTCACAACCCAGCCCTGGATGATTTGGCTCAGTGGTTAGAGTGTTGGCCTGAGGACCAGAGAGTCCTGGGTTCGGTTCCCACTAAGAGCACATACCTCGGTTGCAGTTTGTCCCCACCCTGGTTGGGGTCGTGTGGGTGGCAACCAGTCGATGTGTCTCTCTCACATCAATGTTTCTCTCTATCTCTTCCCCCCTCTCTCCCTCCTGCTCTATAAATGCAAAAATGTCCTTGGGTGAGGATTAAAAAAAATTTCACAACCCATAATGCTTAAAATTATGTTTATATGTGATTAAATTACTGAAGGAGACCTGGAAATCTGGAATAGCTAATAAATGACCATACCTTATAATGCCTTTTATAGTCCCCTTACTGGAGGGAGTAGGTAGAAGGCAGGCGAGGCCCCTGCTGAGTGTAGAGCTGGAGAGAAGTTTCTCTTATGCATGAGACAGGGTAGGAGAGGACCTTCTCTCAAGTCACTGCCTGGGGATTAGTTTGCCTCATGCTCATCCATCAGGGTGTGACAACTAATTCATTTTCTTTTAAAAAGAAATTGCAAACTTGGCACAGGTCTTAATACTTTGCTCTTAAACCTCCCATTTTCAGTCTTGTTGAACATTAATTTCTCAATCCACTCTGAAAACATATGGCAGATATTTTCAAACCTAGCTTACTTAAAGACTTTATTTTCTAAGATGTATTTTAGGACATATACTTCTATCCAGGCCTAGGGCTCATTCTCCCAAGGCTTGGGGAGGGAACTAGGCCAATGTTGTATTAGGTAGCAGAAGCATCTTTTCTTCATGGAATTCTGGAGAGCAGAAGTTTAGTGATTCTTTTCTGATAAGCAACTAAATAAGAGTTCATGGTAGACTTCCCTTTGTGGCAGGTTGCTACAAGCATCCTTCAGTGAGATTCAGATCATTAAATGCATCTTGGAAAATCTGTTATCAGCAGGAGAGCTGGGGAATGTGGTTCATCTGAAGCTCACATAAGGTCTCAGGAAAAATCATTGTGGTAGGATATCTGATAGGCCAGATTATTTATACTTGAATCTGAAAGAATGGCCCCAAATCTCTATAGTACACTATGTGTTTATGCATGCTTTCAAGTTTAGTTAACATCTACTGTATCTTCAGGCTGTTTACTCTTTGTCCCAAATCTTTATTTTACCTTTCATTAATACCATAAAAATTATCATTGCCAGCCGCAGCTGAGGACAAATTCCATGTAAAAAGTACATAATTGCACATAGAGGCCACCTGGAGAATCAGGGCTAATTCTAAAGCAAGCTTGTCATGATGAACATTACTCAAAATATAGGTCATTTTGCATAAAATAAATTACTTTTATGATTTGTTCTTTATTGTTACAGATGTCTCATTCTGGTGGCCTAGGTGATAGGACAGGTGCCCAAAACCTTCCAAGTAAACCTAGAAAAGATAAGCCTTCCAAAGCACTCACTGCCGTTGGAGATCCTTACTCTCAAAACCCCTGGCCTATGAACAGCAAAGCTCCCATTCATGGCTCATTTACTTTCATCCTTCAAGATTTTCTGAGGGTTAAGTACCGACATATTTGAATAATTGATTCCTTGGGCAAGATGGCTAGATGGCATTTTTATATTGCATAAAAATACTGCCATGGTTTTTATGTATTACATTAATTTTAAACATTTTTAATCAGTTGAACAATTAAGATACCACCCTCTTGCATTTGTTTCATTGTTTGGAACCTCTGAAAATCTCACAAAATAATTTACAATAGAAATTAACCTCAATAAAAGCATTTTCCTAAAAAGGTGGAAAGTCACTGCCTACAATCAAATGTCATCTAACTCCTTAACAAATTAAGTGTTCAAAAAGGTCCCTCTATCATGCTTAATGTATATAAAATGTTTGCATTTTCTAGGATATTGATACAGCTACAGTTTGTCTTTAAAAGGCTGATTTTTTTATTCCTCTCACACTCAATCTGTACCCTCCCTCGTTCTGTGTGTGTGTGTGTGTGTGTGTGTGTGTGTGTGTGTGTGTGTAGTTTCCATTGATTTCAAAGCTTCCAGAAGAGAAAGAGAAAATAAATACTCTTCTTCATTTATCCACTATTGTAGGACTTAAAAAAAACACATATATAAAAGCAGCGCAAGTAAAGGGAAATATAATGGCCTTGATTTTCCAGGTCTCTTTCTATTTCTCTTTGTTTTGCTTTTGTTTTCTTAATGAACAAATGCAACACTTACCTCTTAGTTTCACATAACTCTCATAAATTTATGGGATTATCAGATTGTTCTATTATAGGATTGATCACTAAAACATGATTTTCCAAAAGAATAAAATTTTGGAGTTATTGACATAAAACTTATTCTCAATTAATTTTGACATTTCCTAAAAACAAACAAACAAAAAAGTCCCCTTTCTTTTCCAGCTACAAATACTTCCCATTACTTATTTCTTACCTTGCTTCATGGTTGTGATTATTACTTAAATTGTAAAAGGTTGGTTGGTTTATTCATCAGGTTATTTTCTCAAACTGCTATAATTTTTCTAAAAAAAAAATCGAGTTGTTACAAAATCATTACTAAGCAATGATTCATGGAATAATTTCCTTTAAATCTTACCTTGGAAATATATTGGTCACCTACTCTAAAACTTGTCAGATCTCTCTCTCTCTCTCTCTCTCTCTCTCTCTCTCTCTATATATATATATATATATATATATATATATATATGATCAGAATATATGTGTGTGTGTGTGTGTGTGTGTACAGTTGATGTTTTCTCCCTCGTGCTTAGTAGAGACATCTATTGTAGCAATTATCATATTAGATACAATCTTTCATTTTCATGCGTGTCTTCCCCATAAGTCTGAACTCTGAGTGGTGGGGATCTTGGTTTTATATATATGTAGGTACCTGAGTACTGGCTACCATATAATAGGCAATAAGTAAATATTGGTTAAAATAAGTATTTTAATTTACTTAATTCTATTTTTTCTGATTATAAAATAATAAAACTTATTGTAGAATATTTGAAAAATACCTAAAAATACAGGGAGTATTTATTACTTTTTAACTTTATCATCCTGAAATAGCCACTGCTACTATTCATTTCTTAATTAACATTTCTTAATTGAATTTGATTTGTGTTTTAAGATGAAATAAAAGGGCTTCTCAAATCCTCAAATGCCCCACTTTTCCTATCCTTGACTGTGCATTTTACATCTTACTTAATAAATTATATACATATATATATATTTAAAGTTTATCTTATCTGCTCTTTTGCAGTTAATTAGGGTCAATTTTGTCTGCCTTTATGCATGTATGTATTTATTTTTATGCAATAAATATTTATTGACCTCCTGCTAAGTTTCAGGTACTACACTGGCTCTTGAAAAATGACATTGAGAAAACAGACATATCTTTGTTTTTATGGAACTTATGGTTATGAAAGCAGATGGTAATAGGTAATTTGCAAGAGAAAATACTGGGATTTCAATTCAGAAAATGTGCGTCTTTTCTAGGCTGGCAAAGAAAAGAAAAACATGGATAATCTGCGATGTTCTTAGACATTCAGGAACTGTCTATGTCTGGAACGCTTGCCGTGTGTGTGTGTGTGTGTGTGTGTGTGTGTGTGTGTGTGTATCTGCATGCTTGTCTTATTCTGATCATGCTTTGAAAGTACTTGCAATTTTCTATCTATCCTGAAACTTTTTATCTATAAATCTAAGCACTCAGCCTCCAAAAATTAGACAACTGTTTGATTTTGTTCCTAATTTATTATTAAGTTAATAGATAAGTTCCAGGTGTAATCTAACCATCAAAATACTTTTTTTGGAAGAAAATGAATTTTCAAGGGTTTAGAACACTGAACATCTATTCTTAAATTTTAATATTTTATATAGAAATCTTAATATTATATCACATTAGTAGCCCACGAACATTTAAAAAAAGTGGAAACAAATCAAAACCAGCTCATCTCAGAAAATCAGATATAGGTTTGTAACTGTGAGCTGCTTTTCTGATAAAACATTTTCTTTATAATAAAATTAATAAAATAAACATTTCTGGGCTCACAATTCTATTCCATTGGTCTTGTATGTGTCTATTTTTCTGCCAATATTATATTGTTTTGATTATAGTGGCTTTGTAATATAATTTAAAGTCAGGGAGCGTGATACCTCTGGCTTTGTTATTTTTTCTTAAAATGATTTTGCTTATTTGGGGTCTTTTGTGGTTCCATAAAATTTAATGATTGTTTTTTGTTCTATTTATTTGAAAAGGTCATTGGGATTTTTATGGGAATTGCATTAAATCTATATATTACTGTAGGAAATGTAGCCATTTTAACTATGTTTATTTTTAATCCACAAACATAGAATATCTTTCCATTTCTTTGTGTCTACTTCAATTTTTTTCAACAATGTCTTATAGTTTTCAATGTATATGTTCTTCATTTCTTTTTTAAGTTTACTCTTAGGTACTTTATTATTTTGTTGCTCTTGCAAATCAAATTCTTTTCTTTATTTCTTTTTCTGTTATTTTATGGTTAGTATATAGAAATGTAATGGATTTTGTATATTGATTTAGTATCCTGCTACTTTATTGTATTTATTTATGGTTTCTAGTAGTCTTTTCTAATAGTCTTAAGATTTTCCAAACATTGAATCATCATCTACAAAAAGTGACATTTTACTTCTTTGTTCCCATTTGAATGCCTTGTATTTCTTTTTCCCACTTAATTGTTCTGGCTAAGACTTCCAGAACTATGTTGAATAAAAGTGAGGGAAATGCAAATTAAAGCTACAGTGAAATACCACCTCACACCTGTTAGAATGGCTATTATCAATAAGACAAGTAATGACAAGTCTTGGAGAGGTTGTGGAGAAAAAGGAGCCCCCTTTCACTGTGGATGGGAATGTAAACTGGTGCAGTCACTATGGAAAACAGTATGGAGGTTCCTCAAAAAACAAAAAATTGCCCAGCTAGTGTGGCTCAGTGGTTGAGTGTTGAGACCCATGTACCAGGAGGTCACCTATTCGATTGCTGGTCAGGGCACATGCCCAGGTTGTGGGCCCAATCCCCAGTGGGGGCATGCAGGAGGCGGCCAATCGATGTTCTCTCTCATTGATATTTCTATCTCTCTCTCTCCCCCTCTCTCTTCCTCCCAAAATCAATAAAGAAAAAAAATTTAAAAGAAAGAATAGAGCTACCACATGACCAGAAATCTTTCTGGTTGCTATCTACACACACACACACACACACACACACACAAATGAAAACATTTATTTGTAAAAATATATGTACCTTTATGTTCATTGCAGCTTTATTCACAGTAGCCAAGACATGGAGACAACCAGTGTCCTTCGGCAGAGGATTGGATAAAGAAGATGTGGTACATATATATAATATATATAATATATAATACTCAGATATAAGAAAGGATGAAATTTTGTCATTTGTGACAACATGGATAGAGCTTGAGAGTATCAAGCTAAGCAAAATATGTCAGATGGGAAAGGACAGGAACCACATGATTTCACTCATATGTGAGGTATAAAACTGAAAGCAAAAAACAAACAAAACAAACAAATTCATAGACACAGACAACACCATGGTGATTACTACAAGGGGAGAGGTGTGGGGGAGAATGAAGAGGATAAATGGGGTGAATTAAATGGGAAAAAGACTTGACTTGGGGTGGTGAACACACAATACAATATACAGATGATGTATTATAGAATTGTACGCTTGAAACTTATGTTATTTACCAATGTCACCCTGATACATTTAATAAAAAACATATATCATTGTATTTTCTTATTCCCTGGAAATGGTTTCTAGTTTTTTATACTATCCTGAAGTGAAATTTCTTCAGTAACATTAAAAATTCAATGATAAAGAGGAAAGAGAAGTGACACAAGAGGGCTTAAATTTAAGCCATCCATCATGGATTTCCAAAATGTATTGTTTGAAATGATCATCACTCAGTACATCTGGGTTATCTCATAATTCAGACAACTAAGTAATGATAGGTAGGCTTTCAACCTCATGTGCCATAATGCAAATTAGAAATGCCTGTTTACTGAACTATAGCTTCTACTCACCGAGTCAAGGTGAAGAATAAAATCGGGAAATTGGTATTAATAAATTTAAGGTTTCTTTTAATTAATTCTGAGAAAGAAAAAATTCTAAGTAACTCTAAATTTTCCAAATGACCTAACAGAGAAGCAAATACCAAAGAACAACTTAAAAACAACATGCTTTATTATTGTTGCTGTATAAGTGTTTTCTCGTAGAATTGTAATGATTAAACACATTAGAGGGTGATTTTTGTATGCCGTTTAGCAGATAGGTAGACAACCTCAATAATTATTTGTAAGCAAAATGTAGCACATATATATTTGGTTGTATATAGGTACTTAGGATAATGTGTTTATTTTCATGTTTATGACTCTCAACTTTAAAATATACCGTATTCTTAATATCTGTCGTTTTATTTTCTGTTGATTTGATTTGACATTTATTTGCTCTCTTCTATACAAAGAACACTCTAGGGAGACAAATGAAATTTTGAAAATATCTTAAACAGCTGTTGACAAACATGATATTGCCTCCATTTTTTAGTTTTTAGTTTGCTGTTTGTTTTGACTGTCCTACATTGTTTATTAGGTAAGAATTTTACAAACATTACTTATATTCGCGGTAAGGGTGGAGCAGGAGAGTGCTGCGCCTTCTCCAATCTGCAAGGGGAGAACCACCAATAGTGGTGGAACCTGTGGCCCTTTCCAAGGCCGTGGCCCTTGCGGCCTGCGAATGTCAGCCCTCCCTTCGCCCTGCGCCTGTCGACTGGGTTGGTGATCCACCGGGTGTCAGGTTCCCTTCTGAGAGCTTTATGGAATGAATCAATGAGGATCCCCTCAAAGAAGTTGTATGTGGAATCTTCACCAATCCAGCAAGAATTCAGGACTCAGAGCCCCACGGAGGCGTCCAGCATGCGCCTCTGCAACAGACTGGAGACTTCCGGCAAACTTGAGCTGCTTAACACCGTGATGGACAGGCTTGCCGTAGGGCGCACCCTTTGCAACAGGGCGTTTGCGACCACCAGGGCGCCCAGGAATCTGCTACACGACATAAGCTTGCTTGGCTCTGTATCCCAGCCTGCGCGCTTTATTGGGCTGGTGGGGCAGGGCGGCTGGGGGCGCTGTGGAGCGCAAAGGGCTGGAGGTACTGTCAGCAGCGCACCTGAGAAGGAGAAGGAAGCGCATTCCATCCGACTGCCATGCACAGCTCCTGGATGTACTTGCAAGCGTCCGTCTTGGCTTACCTAATGGCTGCGGCCAGACGGAAAAGGCCCATTTTTTAGTTTTGGTTGACCTTTTTTTTTCTAAGAAAAGATTTATTGAAATATAATATACAGGAAAGTTTACAAATTGTAGGTGGAGTTTTACAAATAAACATATCTATAAAATCATCATTGACCATACAGACAGAACTAGAAGTGTTCATTGTGCTTCGTTCTAGACCTTAATCCCTCACAAAAGTGACCACTTCTCTGACATCTGTTATTACAGGTTAATTTGCCTGCTTTTGAATGTTACACAAATGGCATCAAACAGTAAGTTCTCTAGTATATCTGTCTGCTTTCTCTCTCTCTCTCTCTCTCTCTCTCTCTCTCTCTCTCCATATATATATATATATGTTTTGTTTTTTTTGAGATTTATCTGTGTTGTTAACATAGAGAACAGCAATGGCTTGCTTGTAAGACTCACTCCAGTTCTGACTCTTTTCCTTGATAGGAATTTTCTTTTCTTTTGGGTGTAGTAATCTGGCCAGTAATGAGGTGGCAATTGTATGGCAATAGCTCATTTGTTTTTCTTGCTGGAAGGCAGGGGTCAGCGAACCTTTTTTTAGCATGGTTAAATACAGTAAATATTTCATGATATACGGACCATATGACCTCTGTTGC
Source organism: Tadarida brasiliensis (assembly GCA_030848825.1). NCBI lineage: Eukaryota > Metazoa > Chordata > Mammalia > Chiroptera > Molossidae > Tadarida > Tadarida brasiliensis. The sequence continues at coordinate 105,637,958 of CM061260.1, read as the reverse complement.
AACTACTCAACTCTGCCATTGCAGTATGATATAGCTCAAGAGAAAACATAGACAACATCATTTTAAAAATCAGATGGTGGCTGGATGTGGTTCAGGGGCACAGTTTGCCAACCCATGCTGTGGAGTACTCTATTGTAAGAGTGTACCACGATTTATTTATCCAAATATTGTTGGTATTGTCTCCAGTTTGGTTACTGATGCTAAAAAAAACTTCTAGGTAGAACACATATTTTGATGCCCATTCATATGTATTTTGGTTGTTTATATCCAGAATTATGTAACTGCTGGTTCACAGGGTAGGCTTATCTTCAGCTTTGATAAATAGTATCAAAGAGCTTTCCAAATTGACACCCATTAGCAATGCTTGAGAGTTCTAGTTGCTCCACTTCTTCACCAACACTTGGTATTGTCAGTATTTAACGTGTATGTCTTCAGAACTATGTCTCCATAGAAAGTGTTATTACAAATTTAACTTTAAACATTTAACTTTAGTTGATCTGTACACCCCCCACTCCCCATTTGAGTATGAACACCCAAACACAAGCTCACTCACACACATGCCAACAACCAAAACAACAACAAAAAAATGTATTTACTAGTCCTGGAAAAACTCAGTGATTTCTTATTATGCTTTACAAAACAACAACAAAAACCATGCATTTGTATGCTTGAAGAAATAAAGAGAAAAAGTGAAGCATCTTATTGTCTTTCAGAGGATCATTTTAAAACCCAAGAACCCATCTGTAGCCAGTGCTTTTGAAGTCAGTTCATAGTGTAGTGGGATACGCAGAAAATGTTCATTAGTCAGACACACTGTGAGTTAAGTCTTCCCTTCTAGGAATCATTTCTAATCATTTGTAATTAGAGTAATGCTTTTGAAAATGTTCCCATTGCTAACCATGAGGAGTTCAAACTCTCTCTTCTGGGAAAGTGAGCAGATGGTGTCACTTCATTTACTTCTTCCTGTTCAGCAGGGAAGACTAGGGATTTTACTTGTCCTTTCAATCTCTCCTGCCTCGGGTTTGGAGAGATGTCTAGTCTGTGGTCATAGTTCTTGGCTCAGCTATTTCTTGTCCAGTTCCTTTTGTTTGATCTCACTTTGATCTTCACCCAATATCAGCAATGTCTTGCTTGTATGACTCACTGCGGCTCTTACTCTTTTCCTTGGCAGGAGTATTCTCTTCTTTTGGTTGTGAGAATCTGGCCAGTAATGAGGTGGCAAGCTCCTGTCAAAGCAGCAGGAGTTGTCAGTGCTCCTTTCTTTCATTAACTTTTTTGGGCTCTAGCCACCACAGCAAGACTTCAGGGACTGAGAAGTTAACCTTCTCCAGCACTGATCATTTTTCCACATGGATTCACATGGCCCCTGGCCCCATGGCCCCTTTCACCAACTCCCTCCCTTCACCCTGTTTTTTATAGATCATCCTGAATCTTCTGTCCAATGCTCTCCAGGGCCATTTCTCTTTGTTGTTGTTGTTAACTACCTTTTATTCATTGTTGTTAGATGAAGAGCACTTCCATACAGATTTAACAAAAGGTGCTGACACTCCAGAGAGTAGCTGTGGCAAATTATCTTTTTCCTTATGAATTAAGCAAGTGACTGGTGATCATACTTTGTAGCATAATGTCATTTATTTTCATTCTAGTAGAAAATTTAAAATTTTTGTATTTTTCTACCTAATATAAATTATATACATTATGTGTGTGTATGTGCATTTATACTTATACATACGCATATATACAGAATATACTTACAAGTCCATATCTCTTCAAGTGGTGACCATTTAGTTAAATATTCATTATCACTCACCACTCAATTCATTCGAAACAGTGTATTGATATACTCATTTGAAACTTTGACTAACTTAATGTGATAATAATTATAATAGTAATACCAATAATAATGATGGCTATAAAAATATCATGTGTTAGGTGCCTACTATGTGCCAGGTACAATAGCAAAGATTATATGTTTAATGTGTGTGTATGTGTGTGTGTGTGTGTGTGTGTGTGAAATTTCTAATTCTCAGGTAAAACTGGTAAGATAGTTATGATTATGTCCAGTTTAGAGATAAGGAAAAGAAATACAGACAAATTTCTTGCTCAAAGTTAGACCTACTTTGGATGCTTCCTCTCTTCCCTCAATTCACACATCCCCCATCTCCTATCAACTCTCCATTCTCTCAGATTTGGCTGTCATACATATCATTAATATTTGCTTACCACCCCTAATATAATATGAGTATTCATTTGTAAAGCATTTCCTAAGGCTAGATGGGTATAATTTATTCCTGAACGTATTATTATGAGCCATGCAATGATGAAAACTTAGATTCAGTTGATATTTTAAGCTTATTTTGAAATGATTTCTCCATATTAATGGAAAATCCACCCCTACTGATGCTTTATATTATTATAGACTGATTTATTTATTTACATAACTTATACATTGTGCTTTTGTCCTTTACGATTTGGGAATATAGAGCTAAATACAAGTGTATTATTGACTAGTTTCAAGTTTTATTTCCATTAATTTGCAACTTGCTATTAGGAACTGAGATGATCTTCCATTCTTTGGATCTATTATGACACCAAATTAATATCAATGGAGTAAAATGTCCATACTGAGTACTACTTTCTTAGTATGTGCCATTATGTGCTTTTCTATGGTTTCTCATTTCCTGGCTCGTCAGTTAGTCTAATATTCCATTTGTATTTGATAGATGCAACTCTCTTATTTGCTGATGGATATATTTTTAATCAATTTTCACCTCTAACAGCCACAGTCTTAGTTACCCCAGAAAATTTAAAGCAACTTTCTTAACACACTGCTCTTTATTTCTTAATATTTAACAGCATAAGAACATGCCAATTTAAGTAAATTCAGTTTCATCAGATATTCTACTAATGGCTTGGACACTGTGGGGATTCCCTTGAAGACCAGAAAATGAGTTCAGAAAAGAATATATAGGAAGTTTCAGATTATAAACACATAAAATTATGAAACAAAGATAGAAAATTGGTAAAACTATTTCTCTTTAACTGATGATGTTTCTTGTAAGGAGATAGGTGTAAGGTGTTAAAATATTTTACTTATTTTTGTTCAACACACCATTAATTAAACAAAGGTAGAAAAAATTCATTGTGTTTCTTCTATATTCCTAAAATTACATAAGAATAATTCCAAGTTTAAAAACAAAATGTTATTGCCAAACTGATAACTTTTTAATGGCTAATTCCTTTAATTCATGTCCCCAGAGTAATCCAATTTGTTACTGGAGCTAGAGGTTGAAAACAGCCTGAGGTAGTGCAAAGGGCCTCAGAGTGAGAACAAGAGTCCTTGGGTGCAGTTCTGATACCCCACTCGGCCCTTCGCTTCCCCAGGTGACCTTGGGGAAGCTCCTCACTTCCATGGGCTTTCCTTTTCTGTGCAATAAAAGATTTTGCAAACATGATCTATTATGTCCTTCAAGCTCTAGACATTTATGATTATTGTATCAAGACTTAATTTACTAAAACTATTTGAGTAAATCATGTCGCATATGATTCATCCTGTGAGAGGAGCAGGAACCTGAGGGAAACTATGTAAATCATTAGACGCAATGATTATTTCTTCATGAGAGAGAGGACTAATTGAAGATAACTGGTGTTGTCATCAGGGCGTTTCCTAGTTTTAATCCCCTCCGTGGTTCCTTATTGCCCCTACGACAAAGATCTTTAACCTAGCCAGCAATGCCCCCCACTATTTATTTATTTATTTATTTATTTATTTATTTATTTATTTTTGTTCATCCTCATTAGAGGATATTTTTTCCATTGAATTTTAGAGAGAGTGGAAGGGAGGGAGGGGGAAAGAGAGAGACAGACAGAAACATCGATGTGAGAGAGACACATTGATTGGTTGCTTCCTGCACGTGCCTGGACCAGGCAGGATGGAACCTGCAACTCAGGTACGTACCCTTTACTGGGAATCGAACCCGCAACCCTCAGTGCACGGGCAGACACTCCAACCACTGAGCCACATTGGCCAGGGCTCACTGCAGTTTATTTTAAGTAATTTTCTGTCTTCTCTGGTGAGTTCTAAGCTCTTTGAAGGTAGAGACCGTATTCCCCCTCAACCCTGCTTTATTCAGGAGTGATGGAAAAAGAAGGTGAAAATTAGAGGATTAGGAAATAAAAAAAATATAGCGTAATTGTGAAGACTAGGGAAAAGATAGCAGATAAGCCACAGTGTAAAATCTCTGCTGTTTTTCATTTCTTCACTGAATATACTCATTATTTTGGCATGGTATTACCAGATTAAAACAAAAAAAAGTCCATCATTCTTTGTGGTTATAAAAATGGATGCAATATTGCCATATTTTGTTAGATTAATATATAATACAATGAGTTCTCTGGACTGAAAAGGAAACACTAATTTTAAAGGAAAGACCTGCATCTCACAGTATTTCCAGTGCCCTGTTGTTGAGTTTCAGCAGTGTTCTTTTAACACCAACAAATGCTCGCTCGTTGTCTTATTCACTCAGAGAATTCACAGGGCTCCACGAATCATCTTCCTTGAATAGTTACTTTCTCATTCTCACTATGAAGTTCTCAGATTGTGAGATAAGAGGCTATATAAGAGGAATGAAATGCAGATCAGATGTGTGATGGTTCGCTTTTGAGAGATTTTTAATGTGATTGGAAACCCAAGCAGCTGAACCAGCCCTGGAATTACTTTGAACCTGTAAACATCTTAGAACCAGAGAGTGACACTGTTTCCAAATTTTATATTTAAAAATACGTGTGTGAAATTCTTTCTTTGGTTTCCTGGGGAAATGCAGGGGTAAAAATTGTTATGTGGTGAAGCAGACGAGGTTCTTTCAGAAACATGTATGTAGAGAATTTAGCAATGTGGCAAGCTGTGTTTCTGAAGCCTAAATTGTGCCACATATTAGGAACCAGACACAGATTTAATAAAATAAGAAAAACTCGACATTGATCATTTTTCTGCCATGTAATGGATGCAAGTCAAATAATCTAAAATCATGTGATGTACAAATTAGACTACTTGGCTTAATGGACTTCTGGAAGAAAGAAACACACAATTATTTAAAAACTAATTTGAGAAGTTTTTGTTTCAGTCATGCAATTAAATTATTTTATATAATGTACCTTTTGTCCTCAAATTCTTGAAGAAATAATTGAGACATAAATCTTAGAAAAATGCATAAAAACATAAAATTCTTTTAAAAATAAAAATTCAGACTTCTTTAGTCATCAAAGGTTTCCATATCAGTGTATGAATCTGAAAACAGACTCAGCAGGTGTGGCAGACCTCTGTTTCTGCTGCCCATGGTCCAAGCCTGGCATGGCACGGATTAAAAACTTCACAAAAACACATTTATAGATGTTCTTCTATAAGTACTAAAAGTATAAAGAAAGGTAGTCACTGCATTTAAGTATCCAGACAATATTTCAGGGTCTATTAACCTCAGAGTTTCCATTGTTTATAGGTAATTAAAACTTAACCTCCATTTATTAAGTTGCCAGTTCAGCTGTATTCAGATGTCCAACCCATGTCTTAATCTGCATGACTTGACTATCTTGGGTCCAAAGATGAAAAAGCTAAGCATATAAATATATATATATAAAATGTTTTTATTGATATTTTAGAGAGAGAGAGAAACATCAGTTAGCTGTCTCCTGCACGCCCCCTACTGGGGATTGATCCCACAACCTGGACACGTGCCCTGATCAGGAATTGAACCAGGACCTCTCAGTCCGTGGGACGACGCTGAATCCACTAAGTCACACTGGCTGGGCTGAGCATTTATATTTTTTTTTTTTAAATTACCCAAAGTCTTAGAATTATGCCATATTTTAAAATTAGAGACCAAATTGCCTCCTGCTTTTCTTTTGGAACTGAGAAAACTGAGGCCTGAGTAATTTAAGTGGCCGGCCTGAAATAAAATGGATACTTACTGTGAGAACCACGATTTTCACTTGATTTGTAAAGGCTGTTTTCATAAGATGTCTTTATTATTTGGATTTAGTTTAAAACAAAATTCAACCCCTTTTAGGAAGAAAAGTAGTCTTGAATTTAGACTGGTTTCTTTTTATCCATTTAATCTGTCAGCATGTAGACAGTTGTTTCAGATATTTAGCTACTTTGATAATTTTTTATTTACATTTCTTTTGAATGACAAAAACAAAACATAGTACACAGTGATATTTCAATTAGAGTAATGTCGTCATAAAGATTCTAAAAAGACGAAAAAAGCTCTTTAATTCTTAACACGAGGGAACTAATTCTGCTTTGTCCTTGCACCTGCTTAAAGGAATGTATGGAAAGAAACGGAATTGAAAATATTTGCTTTTCTTATTAAAATGAACTTAATAGTTCTTAGCACCACCTGTCACCACATTGTATAATCCATCGTTGGGTCCTGGATTTTTTCCAGATGTTTAGCTTTCTGTTGTCTTGGGGATTGTGGCTTTTTCACAGTCCAGTGAATCACAGGTCACATCAAGCCTGTGGCAAACACATGGATTAGGTAGTTTAAAAATGTCTTATGTTAAGAAAGAAAAAATATGCCTGGTTGGTGTGGCTCAGTGGTTCAGCATCGACTCCTACACCAGGAGGTCACTGGTTCAATTCCCTGTCAGAGCACATGCCCAGGTTGTGGACCGATCCCCAGTGTGGGGCATGCAGGAGGTGGCCAGTCGATGTTCTCGCTCATCGATGTTTCTATCTCTCTCCCTCTCCTTTCATCTCTCTCTAAAATCAATAAAGAAAAGTATTTAAAAAAAAAAAAGAAAGAAAGAAAAAATACTGTTGATTTTGAAAATTCCAAATTTAGATTTAAATAGTGAGCTGATAGGGCATTCCTGAGGACAAGCAATAATTAGATAGGAATTTATTGATGTAAACAAACTGTAAAGCTAAACTTGGATGTTCCCTCTGTTTTACATATCTTATTCTTACAGTTCTTCTTCTGGAATTGTCCACTGTTTTTATATAAGGATAGTATCATACAATTTTGAGTTAATTATACAAATATACCAAAGCATAACGTAAATAATCTGTAGATTTTGTCTGTTCTTTGGCAGTGAAAGAACAATTCAGCATATGGTTATTTTCACTTCACCTACTGCGTGAGCAGGCAGTATATATTTTTTCAGTCAGTTTATCCAGAATAAGACTCAAGTTGAAACTACTTTGAAACTGGACAGTTCACGTTCTGTGAACAGGAAAAAGACAATGTTGTCAGGAGAACTCGTTCAGGTAAACCCAGGTCTGTCTGCTGTCATTCCACCCTCTCAGCATTCCTTAACATGAATCGCAATCCTGTACAAAGCCTCCCTGAAGAGGAAGAACATCACTAAGGATGTGATGGGCATGTTATCGTGCTTGTCCTTGGATAATTATTGAGAAATATTAATTTCTGGACACTGGACAAGACCCTTACCTTGATTAGTTGGTCTTTAGGATTTAGGATTGGAATATCCCTAGTAGATGCAGGAGAGGGGAGTCTCTTTTTTTGCCTCACTGAACTGTAAATTAAGTCCAGGTGATTTTTGTTTTGTTTTGTTTTGTTTTTAATAGAATGAAACAAGGCTGATGAGAGAGACCAACCTTACAGGGACTGACACAGGCTTAAGATTTGGAAGGAGGATCATTCAGACAGTTTTCAAAATGGCTTTCCCTTTGATGGACTACTAACTGAGACAACATGGGGTACCACAGGGAAGCTTTCTAACATGTGATGGCCAATGCTACTCCTGTATTAGGAGGAACCCACCAGGGACCAGGAGCCCCAAATGTCTTTAAGTGCAAACTGCTGCTCTTTATAGCATTGGGCTGAGAACCACAGCAGCGCTTAAACACCTGACATATCACAGTTCCTGATGGCACTTCTTTATTCTGCCCCTAGTATATGCTTACTGTTTTGTTGGAAATGTAATTAATATGAGCATTGTAGGTGTAGGTGTTATTGTGGTATATGAGTTATTTACTCTGATTTGTAGAGAGACTTAAGAGCCTTAACTGACTTAGGGTTTTCCTATTGTATAATGACTACCTATTTTTAATTAAACAACCAGCTTTCAACTTTGTTACTTTCATTTGACATCAAAATGCTCTAATTTTATAACAGTGTCTTGAGTGGGGAAGAGAAGCTTTCCTGGAAATAAATTATTAAGGAAATATAGGTATTGTATATATTCTTTCTATAAATGACAGAAATAAACAATATTTAAGAATACTTGTTGATGCCTTAATGTCCATCCATGTTGTCACAAATGGCAAGATCTCATTTTTTTTAATGGCTAAATAGTATTATACAAATATAGAATCATTATATTGAATGAAACTAATAAATGTTTATGTCATTTATATCTCAATTGAAAAATATGAGTATCTTAATCAGGACCACAAAACTTAAAAATTAAAACTATGAGAAAGCATTTGCAACATGAAAAAAATAAAAGAACACTCACTAAGAGATCTCTGCTAGTGTTCTACAAAAAGAAAAAGAACGATTATTTTAGTTTTTATACTTAAAAATGTATTTCTTTCATCCTAACTTATTTCATCTAAATGAAACTTATTTCAGTTGAATAAGATTTGGTATAATACAGCTGAAAGCAGAGATTTAGCTCTCCTCACCCCTTCAGTCTCATTTTTTTTTTTTTACTAATTTTGAAGGAAAGGGAAGCAGAAAACAAGCTGTAAGTTGATAAAGGGAAACAACTTATATAAAGTTCTTTTAAATTTTTTATCAAAAACTTTACTGAATACATGCCTTGTCTATGTGACAGGCTCTAGGATAGGAGCTGGGACTATAAACTTTCATGTAATCAACAAATTTAATTGAGCCCTTTCTACAAATCAAGCACTATTCTCGAAACTGCAGATAATAGTAGACAGAAGAAATAACAAGTCTCGGCCTCAGGGAACTTATGTTCTACTGGGAAAGTCATATAAAACCACAATATATAAGTAAACTCTGAAATTTATTAGGTGATGAGTGCTAGTGAAAAAAAAAAAAAGCTGAATAAAAGGGACTTGGAAAATTAGGAGGTTGTAATTTTAAATGGTGTGGTTTCAGTGAGTGCTGCAGGCAATAGGAATAGCCCGTGTTACGGCTCTACAGTGGGAGCATGCTGGGACAGGTTCAAGATCAGGAAAGAGACAAGAAAATTTGCAACAGAATGTGGGGCAAGGGAGTATTAAAAGTTGAGAGCTAATAGTGGTGGGTCAGACCATGAGGGCAGGATGTGCTACTGTAAGAATTTTAGCTTTCACTCTGAATTAAGAGACACCATCAAAGAGTTTTGAGCGGAAGGTTTAATTTGATTTAAATTTCAGGGAGACCTCTCTGGTTGCTGTAATGACTACAGACTGACAGGAGAAAGTGGAGACACCTGGTAAGGGTGGCAGCAGATTTTCATGCTTTTGATGGGTCTTGGGTCTAATTCAGAAGCCAGATATGTTCACAAATTGTAAAGGTAAGTACTGAAGAAAAGTAGGAGGAAAGTGTGGTCTGAGAAAGAAAGCAAGCTCTCTCAGGGTCAAATGAACTTATCTCCAATTCTGCTCATTCAGTGTTAGTCAATATGTACAGTAGAGTCCTTCCAAGATGTGCAGACAGAAAGAGACTGAAGGACAGTAATACATTTTTATTTAAAATATTTTTCTTTTTTTATCATAGCACATTCATTTTAAATAAGTTTAGCAAAGTATAAATTAAATATTTAAATTTAAATTAGAAAATAGCAAGTAATTATAATGACATCATCAAGAAATGGTCAATGTTGCGATTTCAAGATGGCAGTGGAGTAGGTGGACCTTTCTTGCACCTCCTCCGAGAATCAAACTGTAAATAAAACTAAATGGGGGAACATTTACCCTGAATTATCAACTGAAGACTAGCTGAAGAGGGGGCCAGTCTCCCCAGCCCAGAGCACCAGAGCTGAGAACAGCAGCCCAGGTAACTCCCACTGTGAAAAATGCCAAGGTTTCTAATTGCCAGGAAGAATCAGAGCCTGTCGGAGATAAAACTACTTTTTAAAAACAAAAAGAAAACCCAGAGAACAGGATTTTCATTTTCCACCGCTCACCCAAAGCTTCAGTGGAGGGAGGGCAGTTCAGACCGGAATTGACTCAACAGAAGCTGGGTGGGAAGCACTGGTGCACTGTGGGGAGACACGGAAAAGTGGCAGGCAGGAGACCTGTGCTTTGTCACCAAACCCCCACATCACAGCAGCCACTTCCTAAGAGGCACAGGCCTCTTCCAGCAGCAATAGCCTGGGAAAAGGCAAATACCCTGCCCTCAGGGATACAGCGCACCTCACTCTCAGGAATCTCGTTTACCACACCCTGCATCTCAATCCCTGCTGAGGAGACAGCAGCAGAGGTCAAGCCTATGGGTTTGAATAGTCCTGGGGCAGAGGGCTTAGTGACTGGCTTTGAGATGGGGGCATTCCTTACACTGTCCCAGGAACCTGACTGGTGCTTCTGTCTCATAGGAGAGCTGATAGAAACTCTCTGCTTGCAGCAGACCCCGTGACAGTATACTAGCGCTATGCACTGCTGAGGTAAGGGAAATATTCCAGGACAGATTTAGACATGTGGCTCTGGGACATGGGAACACACCCACCATCTTGCCTGAAATCTGAATGGCACCTCCCACTCATGGAAGACCCAGAGGTCCCATCCTCCCGATTCTGTCAAAAGCCTTTTGGGAAACAACCTTTACAGTGCCTAAGCCTGAGAGCTGGCCAGCAGGAGGAGGTGGGCAGAGGTGGAGATCGAGGTGCCTTGGGACTTTTGCTGACCCGACCATGGGCCCCAAGCTGCTAATAAACTAGCCTTAGAGTGCAGCTTGGCCCCTCCCATGCACAGCCAAGTCCTGTGAAGGAAGCAACAAACTGTGGACCATTTGAAGCTTTGAACGGGTTGCTGAAAGTGAAACATGGAGAGCATCTGAGTGGCTAGCACCAAAGTACCTCCCAGAAGGCCCGGAAACAGCAGACAAACCAGTCATCCACAGTCAGCATAAGAGCAGGATTAGAAGAGAGCTCCCAGGAGGCACGCAACTCTGCTGAGACAAATTCCACTTGGCTTTATTTTTCTCTCTTTTTTTTGCATTTTTTTTTTTTCTTATTGCTTTGTTATTAACTTCATCTCTCTTATTTCTTTTATATCTCTTGTTTTCCCTTTTCTTACTCTATTTTTCTTCTTTCTCCTTTTTTTTTGTATTTCTTCTTTCTTTTTATTCATTTCATAATTTTCTCTCCTTTTTTATTTTATACCATCTTCCTTTTCCTATGCTTTATTCCTATTTTCTCTCCCTTCTTTCTTTTCACATTTCCACTTTTTATTCTTCTTGTATTTTTTCTTTTCATTTCTTATATTATTATTGTTCTCTTTTCACTTTCCTAATTCTTTTATCTTTTATGATTGTCTTTGTTGTTGTTGTATGGGTCTTTTGTATGTTTTTATTTTGCTTCTTGTATTGTTTTATTTTGTTTTGTTTCATTTTGTCAACATCTGTTCAACAGCTCTTACGATATGGTCAGTGTTGAGACTCATAGATACCATTCAGAGGGGCAGTTCCACCCACAAACAGGCCAACAACAATCAAGACTCAATTATAGTAGGAGAGCCCAAATAACCCACACAAGGGACATTCATAGAGGATCCAGCTCAGGAGATCCAAGAGACTACACCACAGGGTCCCATAGGACACTTACTATATAAGGACACCCCATAAAGACTGGGAGCCATAGCAGTTATAGCTAACACATAACAGCAAACACAAAGGGACAATAAAAATGGGGAGAAAATGAAGCAACTCCAGAATGAAAGAAAAGGAGTAAGCTCCAGAAAAAGAGTTAAATGAAATGGAGACAGGCAATTTATCAGATATAAACTGCAAAGTAATGGCAATAAGGATGTTTAAGGAAATTGGTAAGAATTATAGGGAACTTACTGGGAACCACAACAGTATGAAAGAGGAAGTAGAAACCATGACTAAGAACCAGTTGAAAATGATGTCAGAATACCATATCTGACATCAAGAATACACTGGAAGGAATCAAGAGTAAATTGAATGAATCAGAGGATTGAATCAGTGATTTTGAATAAAAAGAAATGCAACCAATTAGAGCAGTGAAAAGAAAAAGAAAATAATTAAAAAGCCGGAGGACAGTTGAAGGGAAATTTGGGACTATATAAAACATAACAACATCTACATCATGGTGGTACCAGAAAGAGAAGAAAGTGACCAAGGAATAGAGAACCTATTTAAAGAAATAACAACAAAAAACTTCCCTAACCTGTTGAAGAAAAAAGTCACACAAGTCCAGGAAGCACAGATAGTTTCAATCTAGATGAATCCAAAGAGACCCACTCTAAAACACATCATAATTAAAATGACAAATGTCAAAGATAAAGAAAGAACCTTAAAGGCAGCAAGAGAGACAGAAAGTTACCTACAAGGAAGTTACCATTAGACTGTCAGCTGCTTTCTCAACAGAAACACTTCAGACCAGAAGAGACTGGCATAAAGTGTTCAAAGTAAAGAAAAGCAAGAACCTGAATCCAAGACTACTCTATGCAACAAGGCTATCACTTAAAATTAATGGCAAAATAGAGAGCTTTCCAGACAAAATAAAAGGCTAACAGAGTACATTACCGTCAAATCAGCATTGCAAGAAATGCTAAAGGGGCTGCTTTAAGAAGAAGATATCTCGAAAGAGCCCGGGTGATGTGGCTCAGTGGTTGAGTGTTGACCTATGCACCAAGAGGTTGCTGGTTTGAGTCCTGGTCAGGGCACATTCCCGGGTTGTGGGCCAAATCCCCAGTAGGGAGCATGCATGAAGCAACCAATCAATGTCCTCTCTCATTGATATTTCTACCTCTCTCTCCCTCTCCCTTCCACTTCTCAAAAATCAATAAAGAAAAAAAATTTGTTTAAAGAAGATATCTAGAAAGAGAGAAACATAGGTATAAAGAAAAAATGACAATAAGTAAGTACCTATCAATAATAACCTTAGATATAAATGGACTAAATTCTTCAATTGAAAGCTATAGGGTAGCTCAATGGATAAGAAAACAACCCATAGATATACTGTCAATAAGAGACCCACCTCAGAACAACAGATTCACACAGATTGAAAGTGAAGGGATGGAAAAAATATTTCATTCAAAGGGAGATCAAAAAACAAAAAACAAAAAACAAACAAAAAACTAGGGTAGCAACACTTCAAAGGCCATAATAAGAGTCAAAGAAAGTAACTACATAATACTAAAAGGATGGATCCAATAAGAAAACATAATTCATGGAAACATATACACACCCAACATAAGAATGCCTAAGCATATATAAATAAAACTATTGGAAGACTTTAAGGGAGAGATCAATAACTGTACAGTCATAGTAGGGGACTTTCACACCCAACTCACATCAATGACTAGATCTTCCAGACAAAAAAAATTTTGCAACCTCTAATGACACACTAAATTAGATGAACTTAATAGATATATACAGAACATTTCATACCAAAGTGTCAGAATATACGTTCTTGTCAAATGCACATGGAACATTCTCAAAGATAGACCACATGTCAAGACACAAAATAAATGTTAACAAATTCAAAAAGTTTGAAATCATATCAGGCATATACTTGGATCACAATGGCATGAAACTAGAACTCAACTACAATCTTAAAATAATAATAAACATTTAAAAACATGGAGGAAAAATAGCATATTATTAAACAACAAATGGAGCCTGGCCAGTGTGGCTCACTGGTTGAACATCGACCCATGCCCCAAGAGGTTGCTGGTTCAGTTCCCAGTCAGGTCACATGCCCAAGTTGTGGACCCAATCCCCATTGGGGCAGGGGGGGAATGCAGGAGGCAGCCAATCGATGTTCTCTATCATCGTTTCTCTCTCCCCCTCCCTTCCTCTCTTTCTAAAATCAATAAAGAAAAAATATTTTAAAATAAATAAATAAATAAAAATAAACAAATGGATAACCCATGAGATCACAGAAGAAATAAAAATACTTCCTAGAAACAAATGAAAACAAATACAAAACAACCCAAATCTATAGGACATAGCAAAAGCAGTCCTGAGAGGGAAGTTCATAGTATTGCAGGCCTATCTCAAGAAACTACAAAAGCACAAATAAACAACCTCACCCTACAACGAAAAAAATTAGAAAAAGAACAAGAAAAGCCCAGGGTAAGTAGAAGAAAGAAAAATAAATAAATACCAGAGTGGAAATAAATGACATAGAGACTAAAAAAATACAAAAGATCAATAAAACCAAGAGCTGGTTCTTTGAAAGATAAACAAAATTGATGAACCAATTGCCAGACTTATCAAGAAAGAAAGAGAGAAGAATCAAATAAATAAAATCAGAAATGAAAGAGACAAAGTAACAACTGATATCATAGAAATAAAAAGAATTGGAAGAAAATGCTATGAAGTGCTGTTTGCCAACAAATTGGACAACAGAGGAAAATGGATAAATTCCTAGAAATATATAATCTGACAAAATTGAGTCAGGAAGAATCAGAAAACCTGAATGGGCCAATAATGACTAATAAAATTGAAGCAGTAATAAATAAAATTCCCAGCAAGCAAAAATCTAGGACCAGATGGCTTCACAGGGGACTTTTACCAAAAATTCAAAGAAGAATTAACACCTGACCTTCTCAAAATAGTCTGGAAAATTCAAAGGAAGGAGGATTTTCAAGCTCTTCTTATGAGGCCAGCATTATTCTAATTCCAATTCCAGATAAAGTACTACAAAGAAACAAAATTTAGGACAATATACCTGATGAATATAGATGCTAAAATCCTCAGGAAAATATTGGCAAATCAGATCCAACAATACATTAAAAAGATCATACATGATGACCAAGTCGGATTTTTTTTTCTGGGGATGCAAGGCTGGTACAATATTTGCAAATCAATAAATGTGATAGATTATATTAAAAACTGAAGGATAAAAATCACATGATCATATTAATAGATGCAGAAAAAGCATTCAACAGAACCCAGCACCTATTTTGATAAAAAAACCCTCAGAAAATGGAATAGAGGGGTCATATCTCAACATAATAAAGGCCATATATGACAAACCTACACACAACATCTTACATAATGTGCAAAAACTAAAAGTGTTTCCCCTAAGAACAGCAACAAGCCAGAGATGTCCACTATCACCACACTTATTCAGCATAGGACTGGAAGTCCTAACCACAGTGATAAGAAAAGAAGAAATAAAAGGCATCCAAATTGGAAAGGTAGAAGTAAAACTCTCATTATTCACAGATGACATGATATTGTATGAAGAAAATCCAAAGACTTCACAAAAAACTGCTATATTTGATAAATGAATTTGGCAAAGTAGCAGAATAGAAAATTAATGTCCATAAATCAATGGTAATTTTATACATCAATAATGAGCCCTCAGAAAGAGAAACTAAAAAAAATCCCATTTACCATGGCAACAACAACAAAAATAAAATACCTGGAAATAAACTTAACCAAGGGAGTAAAAGACCTGTTCTTGCAAAACTATAGGACATGGAAAAATGAAATAGAAGAGAATACAAAAAAGTGGAAGCATATAACATCAATAAAATATCTGTACTACCCAAAGCAATCTCTAAATTGACTCAATCCTTATTAAGATACCAATGGCTGCCCGCCCAGTACGGCTCAGTGTTTGAGTGTCAAACAATGTACCAAGAGGTAGCTGGTTCGATTCCCAGTCAGGGCATATGCCTGGGTTGTGGGCATAATCCCTAGTAGGGGGTGTGCAGGAGGCAGCCAATCAATGTTTCATTCTCATTGTTTCTAGCTCTCCCTCTCCCTTCCTCTCTCTCTAAAAGAAAGAAAGAAAGAAAGAAAGAAAGAAAGAAAGAAAGAAAGAAAGAAAGAAAGAAAGAAAGAAAGAAAGAAAGAAAGGAGGGAGGGAGGGAGGGAGGGAGGGAGGGAGGGAGGGAGGGAGGGAGGGAGGGAGCCCGGATGGGAGAGAGAGAGAGAGAGAAAGAGAGAGAGAAAGAAAAAAAAAAAAATAATACCAATGGCCCGGCCGGCGTGGCTCAGTGGTTGAGCATCAACTCATGCACCAAGAGGTCGCCAGTTCGATTCCTGGTCATGGCACATGCCCAGGTTGTGAGCCTGATCCCCAGTGGGGGGCATGCAGGAGGCAGCCAATTGATGTTCTCTCTCATAGATGTTTCTATCTCTCTTTCCTTCTCCGTTCCTCTCTCTCTAAAATCAATAAAGAAAAAAAAAATACCAGTGGCATATTTCTCAGATCCAGAACAAATATCCCCAAATTTTATATGGAACCAAAAAATACCTTGAGTAGTCTCAGCAATCTTGAGAATGAAGAACAAACTTGGAGGGATCACAATACCAGATATCAAACTCTACTGCAAAGCCATTGCAATCAGAACAGCTTTGTACTGGTGCAAGAACAGGCATATAGATTTAGGGAAAATAACAGTGTTCCCAGAAATTGACCCATGTCAATATGGTCAAATAATACTCAACAAAAGAGGCAAGAGCATACACTGGAGTAAAGATAGTCCTTTCAATAAATGGTGTTGGGAAAATTGGACAGGTACAGGCAAAAAAAATGAAACTAGACCACCAACTCTTACACCATAGACAAAAATAAACTCAAAATGGATAAAAGACTTGAAATCATAACAATCCTAGGAAAAAAACCTAGGCAATAAAATCTCAGACATGCATTTTCACAGTTACATTTACTAGGGCAAGAGAAGCAAAGGAAAAATTAAACAAACGGACTAAATCAAACTGAAAAGCTTTTTCACAGCAGAAGAAACCACCAACAAAATGAAATGAACCCCTGCACGGGAGAACATATTCACCAATGTTATATCTGATAAGGGGTTAATTTCCAAAATATACAACAAACTTAACACCAGGAAGGAAAACAATCTAATTAAAATATGGGCAAAGGACTTGACTAGACACTTCTCCAAAGAGGACATGAAGATGCCCAAGAGACATATGAAAAAATGCTCAGTGTCAATAATCATCAGAGAAATGCAAATTAAACTATAAGGAGGTATCACCTCACACCTGCCAGAATGGCTACTATCAATAAATGAAGAAACAAAGAGTGCTGACGAGTATGTGGAGTAAGGGGAAACCTAGTAAACTGCTGGGAATTATGCAAACTGGTGCAGCCACTGTGGAAAATAGTATGAAGTTTTCTCAAAAAATTAAAAATAGGACTGTCATTTGACCCACAAATCCCACTTCTGGGATTATATCCTAAGAATTCCAAAACGTCAATAAGAAATCATATATGCACCCCTATCTTCATAGCAACATTATTTACAAATCTAAGATTGGGAAACAGCCCAGGTGGCCATCAGTATATGAGTGGAAAAAACAAAAAAAGCTGTGATAACTTTTACACAATAGAATAGTGTGCAGCTGTAAAAATGAAGGATCTCTTACCCATTGTAACAGCATGGATGGATCTGAAGATCATTGTGCTAAGCAAAAAAAAGCCAGGTATAGAAAGAAAAATGTCACATGATCTCACTTATATGTGGAATCTAATGAACAAAATAAACTGATGAACAAAATAGGTCCAGAGGCATGGATACATGGAAGAGAATGACAGATCTCAGAGGAGAGAGTAGTGGAAGGGAGGGGAAGAGATTAACCAAAGAACATATATGCATATATGTGTAACCTGTTGGCACAGAGAATAGTGTGGGGAAGGCCTGGGGCTGGGCAGGGTCTGGGTGGAGGGGAGAGAAGGGGTGAAATGAGGGACATCTATAATACTATCAACAATAAAAAGAAATAATCAGTTATAATATTTTATTTATTTTATTCCAGTCTTTTATTTATCGACCTACTTATCTACCCATTTATGAAGAATTTCTAAAAATCTCTATGTGAATGAATTCAGTTTTTTAACTCAAATTGTATCATTAACATTTACCCATATCATGTAATATTTACAGAAACTATGATATTTATAGCAGCATTTCTATTGTGGAGATATAGAATTATTTTACTATCACCATATAGTTAGAAAGATATAATGTTTTAACAGTTATGTTAAAGTAACGATGTTCTGATCATCTTTGAATATAAATTTTTATAAAAATCTATAAGAATTTTCTTAATATACATTGATATTAGCTGTAGTAAAATTTTAAGATTAAAAGTACAATTATCTTTTTATTAAATTTATTGGTGTGACATTGGTTAATAAAAGTATATAAGATTCAGGTGTACAATTCTATAATACATCATCTTTATATTGTATTGTGTGTTCACCACCCCAAGTCAAGTTTCTTTTTATCACCATTTATCCCCTCTGTACACTCTTTTACCTCCCCCTCAGTCTCCTTGCCCTCTGATAATCACAATATTTTTGTCTGTATCTAGGAATGTCTTACTTTTTTTTGCTGAATCCATTCAAATGTTTTACACAGCTCTGCAACTCTCCTCCCTATGACAGCTGTCAGTTTTTCCTCTGTATCTATGAGTCTGTTTCTATTTTGTTTTTCACTTTATTTTGTTCATTAGATTTCACATATGAGTATAATCATATGGAATTAGTCTTTCTCTGACAGGCTTATTTCACTTAACATAATAATCTCCAAGATCATCCACACTGTCGCAAAGGGTAATATTTTCTTGTTTTTTACAGCCAACCAGTATTCCATTGTGTAAATGTACCACAGCTTTTTATCCCCTCATCCACTAATTGACACGTTGGCTGCTTCCACATCTTGGCTATTGTAAATAACACTGCAGTGAACATAGGGCTGCATGTATTCTTTTGGAATAGTGTTTAATGTTTCTTTGGATATATTCCCAGAAGTGGAATTGCTTGGTCATAGCCAGTTACATTTTTTAATTTTTTGAGGTAACTTTATACTACTTTGCACAGTGGCTGCACAATCTGCATTTCCACCAACAGTGCACGAGGGTTCCCTTTTCTACACATCCTCATCAACACTTGTTTTTTGATTTCTTGATGGTAGCCCTTCTGACAGGTCTGAGATGATATCTCATTGTGGTTTTAATTTGCATTTCTCTGATGATTAGTGCTGTTTAGCATCTTTTCATGTTTATTGGCCATCTGTATGTCCTCTTTGGAAAAGTGTCTATTCAGGTCCTTTGTCCATTTTTAATTGGATTATTTTGGCGTTGAGTTTTTGTAAGTTTTTAAAAAATAAATTGTAGGTATTAACCCCTTATCAGATGTATTTTTGGCAAGTACATTCTCCCATTCAGTGGGTTGTCTTTTTTTGTTGTTGATGGTTTTCTTTGTTGTGCAAACTCTTTTTAATTTGATGTAGTCCCATTTGATTATTTCTTTTTTTGTTTGTTTCCCTTGCCCGAGAGATATATCAGAAAAAATATTGCTACGAGAAATGTTTGAGGTTTTACTGCCTGAGTTTTCTTCTAGGATTTTTATGATTTTGAGCCTAAAATTTAAGTATTTAATATGTTTTGAGTTTATTTTTATGTATGGTGTAAGAAGTTGGTCTCATTTCATTTTTTTGAACATATCTGTCCACTTTTCCCAACCATTTATTAAATAGACTATCATCACCTCATTGTGTATTTTTGAGTTGTCAAATTGATCACAGAGGCGTGGGTTTATTTCTGGAATCTCTATTCTGTTCCATTGATCTATATGTCTGTTTTTAATGCCAGTACCATGCTCTTTTGATTACTATGGCCTTGCAGTATAGTTTGATATCAGGTATTCCATTGGTATCTTGATAGGAATTTTGGTGAATCTCTAGATTGCTTTGGGTTGTATGGACATTTTAACGATGTTAATTTTTCCTATCCATCATGTAGCATGTGCCTCCAAATATTTGATTCTTCTTCAGTTTCTTTTTTTGGTGTCTTATAATTTTCTAAGGACAGATTTTTTTTACATCTTGGTTAAATTAATTTATAGGTACTTTACTTTTTGAAGCAATTGTAAATGGGGTTATTTTCTTAGTTTCTCTTTCTGATAGTTCATTACTGAAGTATAAAAATGCAACTGATTTATGGACATTTCTTTTGTGTCTGAATACGCTCCTGAATTTATTTATCAGTTCTGGTAGTATTTTGTGGAATCTTTGGGGTTCTCTATACACAGTATCATATCATCTACAAATAATGACAATTTTACTTCTTACTTTCCAATGTGGACACCTTTTATTTCTTCTCCTTGTCTGATTGCTATGGCTAGAATTTCCAGTATATGTTGAATAAGAGTGGTAAAAGCAAACTTAAATGATACATCTGACCATATGGATTTAATAAATATTTTCAGAGCATTTTACCTCAAGGTAGCAGAATATATATTCTTTTCAAGTGCACATGAAACATTTACTAGGATAGACATCATGTTAATATGTAAATAAGTAAAAAAATTTAAGAGGATTGAAATCATTTCAAACATCTCTTAAAATAATGGTATGAAACTAGAAATCAATCACAAGAAAAAAGCTGAAAAACACACAAAGACATGAAGGTTAAATAGCATGTTACTAACCAATCAATAGATTAACAATGAGATCAAGGAAGAAATAAAAAAATACTCTGAAGCAAATAAAAATAGGAACACAGCAACCCAAAGTCTATCATACACAGCAAAAACAGTCCAAACAGGGAAATTCACAGCAATACAGGCCTATCTCAAAAAAAGAAGAAAAACTTCAAATAAACAATCTAACTTTACATTCAAAGGAACTTGAAAAAGAACAACAAACAAAGCCCAATGTGTGTAGAAGGAAGGGAATAATACAGATCAGAGCAGAAATAAATGATATAGGGTCAAAAATATATAAAAGGTCAATGAATCCAATAGCTGGTTCTTTACACAGATAATATGATAGACAAAACTTTAACCAGACTCATCAAGAAAAAAAAAAAACAGAGAAAGAGGTCTCAAATAAAATCAGAAATGAAAAGGAGAAGTAACAATTGACACCAAGGAAATACAAAAGATAGTAAGAAAATATTATGAACAACTATATGCCAACAAATTGGACAATCTGAATGAAATGAATAAATTTCTAGAATCATACAATCTTCCAAAACTGAATCAGGAAGAATCGGAGAATCTGAATAGACAGATTACAACTAGTGAAATTGAAACAATAATAAAAAACTCCCAACAAATAAAAGGCCTGGACACAGGTGAATTTTACCAAACATTTAAAAAAGAACTAAGAACTATCCTTCTAACACTATTCCAAAACATTCAAGAGGAGGGAAGACTCCCAAAATCATTTTACTAGGCCAGCATTATCCTAATTCCAAAACCTGATAAAAACACTACAAAGAAATAAGATTATAGACCAATATCCCTGATGAATATAGATACTAAAATCCTCAAAAAAAAAAAAAATTAGTAAACTGGATACAGCGAAACATTGAAAAGATCATAGATCATGGTCAAGTGGGATTTACAGGGATGCAAGTTTGGTACAATATCCGCAAATCAACAGACATGATATACTGCATAAACAAAATGAAGACTAAAACTACATGATCGTATTAATAGATGCAGGAAAAGCATTTGATAAAATTCAGCACCCATTTGTGATAAAAACTCTCAGAAAAATGGGAATAGAGGTAGCATACCTAACATACCTCAATATTATAAAGGCCATATATGACAAACCCACAGCCGACATCATACTCAATGGGGGCAAAAGCTACAAGTGTTTCCCTAAAGACTGGAAACAAGAAGTGCAATGATCTTGAATGCTCCTGGTTCTGGCATCACACTATTTTCCAGGAAGTGTACAGTTGCATGCCTTTGACAGCCTTACCACAATCCCAACTGGCTTTGAACAATAAAATTGTACACACACGTGAGTTCGTGTGCTACTGAATTTTACATTTGTTTCTTGGTATTGTGTTTTTCTTTCATCCCCGTTTGAAACACTTACTGATTTATAAGATCTTAGTATATAATATTATTCAACATTCTGTCATATATATTGCATATTCATCATTTTGCTTTTTAATTTGCGTGCCATTTTAAATGATAGAACATCAGTCTTTTTCTTTGTTATTTATTTCCTTATTTTTGAAAATACTTTTTTCCACCCTGATGTTTTTATTTACATCTAGTTTTTTCTAAAAGCTCTTATGTTATTTATTGATTTTCTTTCTTTTTTAAAATTTTCCCTCTCTAACTCATCTCTAGTTGGACTTTTTGATGAGGATCTGCGATATCTTTTGTTTTAGCAGTATATGGTCAGTTTTCCTAACAATGTGTTTAGAATAGTCAATTTTTCCCATTAAATTGTGATATTTACTTTATTGCATATAAAGTTTTACATATACTAGGTTCTGCTTCCACTGCTGTTTATTTTATTTTTTTTTAATTCTACAGTATGTTTTGTTATGTGGTATGAAATGTCTCTGGGGCCTTTCAAGTCTTAAATATAATTTAGTTGGTTTGAAGAAGTCAGACTAGTCAAAGAGATTTTCTTGTTGGCCAATAAATTATTTTTCCCATTTCTATTTCTGTCTAAAATCAAACAAAATATTTTTTTATCATCTATTCTGTCACTTATCATTTATTCTGAATAAGCTCTCATAATAAACTCTCCCCATGCTGAAAACATGTGGCAAGAAACAAATATTATATAATATTATGTTAAATTGAACCATATCCCAGATTTTATATATGAATGCAGTATAAAATATGTAGTATTTCTAATAGTTAAGTACCTGAGTAGGTGAATGAATGAATCAATGAAGAATGGTATGGAAATAAATAGGCAGACAAGATTTTCATGACGAATTTATACGAGTAGATATAAAACTAAGAAATTCTAATAAACACAGTTTATAGTTTGTGATGTCAACTCTAATTCAAAATTTTGGAATTCTAGTGAAGAATATGGTATGAGACAGGATGGAACAACTTAAAATCGGAAATAATTTCTAATTTGCATTTTTTGTTCTAGAAGTGATTAGCCTGACAAATGAAATGGGAAGCATATCCTGAGAGATTTTTTTTAACCATACTTATATGTTCTCACATAGTACTTTCTGCCTCCACTACCACTCTTCTCATTCTTTTTATGCTCACTTTTTATTTCTCCTTTCTAGATTTCCTTCCCCTTGTCTTGTATTTCATTTTTTAAAATCTAGCCTAATTAAACTCTAACAAGTAAAGTCTAATAGCTAGTCAGTCATGAAAAAGAAGAAAAAAAAAAGAATACAAAGAAAGAAACTATCAACCGATTAGTATAAATTTCTCATTATACCGTAGATTAGATATTACTGTTTTGACTTCTCAGTCTCGTGAGAAAGAACTGGCTAAGAAAGACTACAAGAAAACATTCATTAGTATGTCATATGGAAAAAATAATGGAAGTGGGACTCAACAAACACATTCAGGTTAAAATCTTGAAGCTGTAATTGTAAGATAATTGCGTAGTCTTATTGTCAAGCAGTTACAGCATGAGACTAATAGGATGCCAAGTAAAATGTTGATCAGTACTTGAGAGCCTTTACTTTTCTCCAAATTTTATTCACCAACTTGTTCAGTGAAAAGGGCTCTCTTCTGAAGTTGCTATTCATGCACGAGTAACTGAACAGTTGTGTGCTTGAAAGTAGTGGCCAAACAGCTAACTGAGAGGGATTGGAGTGGGCACTCAGATGAGAAAATAAAAGATATGCTCCTCCCAAAAGTGTATTCCAAGATGCAGGCAATGCTCTCAACATCTAGATTGCATTTTCGACTGTGAAAATGATGCGTCTTATCGTAAGTATACTAAATAAACCACTGCATCACCGTATTTTTTTTTTCAATTTACTGTAGTTAAAGAAGATACTTTCATGTTTCCAAGAAAAATTTGTAGAATTGATCAAATCCTAAAGTCTGTGTAGACTTTCTTTTATGAATTGCTCTATGAACACAGATTTATACATCATGCTGTATGATGCTAATAAGCATAAAAATATCTCAGTAATATTAAAACAGTAAACATTCAGATATCTCCAATTAATCTTTTTTGATAGAAAAATGATAAATGCTGTATACCATTCTTATTTTTTCTCAATGTATGATTTTATTTTAAAAATTATTTTAAATTTATCTTTATTGTTGAAAATATTACAGATGTCCCCTCCCCCCCATTGACACCCTCTAGCCCACTCTCACTGCCCCCAGTCCTTCACCAATTTATTGTCTGTGTCCATGGGTTAATCTCTTCTGGCTCCCACACTTTCCCTCTGGGGTTTGTCAGTCTGTTCCATGCTTCCATGACTCTGGATCTATTTCTTTCATCAGTTTATTTTGTACATTAGATTCTACATATAAGTTATATCATGTGTAATTTGTCTTTGTCTGGCTTATTTCACTTAGCTTAATATACTCCAGGTCCATTCAAGCTGTTGTAGAGGGTAAAAGTTCCATCTTTTTTACAGCTGCATAGTATTCCATTATGTAAATTTACCACAGCTTTTTTATCCTCTCATCTGCTGATGGGCAATTGGGCTGTTTCTAGATCTTAGCTATTATAAATAATGTTGCTATGAAGATAGGAATGCATATATTTTTTCTGATTGGTGTTTTGGGATTCTTAGGGTATATTTCTAGAAGTGAGATCACTGGATCAAATGGCAGCTCCATTTTAAATATTTTGAGGAAACTCCACACTATTTTCCTTAGCAGCTGCATCAGTATGCCTTCCTACCATCTGCTTACTCAGGATCCCTTTTCTCCACATCCTCACCAACGACATTCGTTGATTTCTTGATGGTAACCATTCTGGTAGGTGTGAGGTGATACTTCATTGTCATTTTAATTTGCATCTATCTGATGATTAGTGACATTGAGCATCATTTCATATATCTCTTGGCCATCTGCATGTCCTTTATGGAGAAATGTCTGTTTATTTATTTATTTATTTATTTATTTATTTATTTATTTATTTATTTATTCATTCATTCATTTAACTCATCTTTATTGTTGAATGTATTACAGATGTCCCCCCCCTTTTTTCCCCATTGACCACCTCCTCCCTAATCCTGCCCCTCTCCTGCCTTCCCCACACCTATTGTCGGTGTCTATTGGTTATGCATATATGCATAGAAGTTCTTTGGTTTATCTCATCCCGCCCTTGCTCCCCCCTTCCCTTTGAGTTTCATCAGTCTAACAACCAATTTGTACTTCTTAATTCCTTCATCTTGTTCACCCATCCCCCTAGCCCCCACCTATCTGGCAAGCAACAAAAAATTATCTGTATCTATGAGTCTGTTTTTGTTCTGCTTGCTCATTTTGTTTGTAGATTCAATTGTTGATAGATATGTATTGCCATTTTATTGTTCATATTTTTGTTCTTCTTCTCTTTCAAGAAGACCCTTCAACATTTCATATAATATTGGTTTGGTGGTGATGAACTCCTTTAGCTTTTTCTTGTCTGGGAAGCTCTTTATCTGTTCTTCTATTCTAAATGATAGCTTTGCAGGATACAGTAATCTTGGTTGTAGGTTGTTACTTTTCGTCACCTTGAATATCTCTTGCCAATCCTTTCTGGCCTGCAAAGTTTCTTTTGAGAAATCAGCTGACAGTCTTATGGAAGCTCCTTTGTAGGTAACAAACTACTTTTTTCTTGCTGCTTTTAAGATTCTCTCTTTGTATTTAACCTTTGGCATTTTGATGATGATGTGTCTTGGTGTGGACCTCTTTGGGTTCATCTTGTTTGGGACTCTCTTTACTTCCTGGACTCTTATGCCTGTTTCCTTTACCAAGTTAGGGAAGTTTTCTGTCATTATTGTCTCAAATAGGTTTTCAATTTCTTGTTCTCTCTCTACTCCTTCTGGCACTGCTATGTTGTGAATGTTGGCATGCTCGAAGTTGTCCCAGAGGCTCCTTACACTATCCTCATTTTTTTGGATTCTTTTTTCTTTTTGCTGTTCTGATTGGGTGTTTTTTGCTTCCTTATATTCCAAATCCATGGTTTGCTTCTTGGCTTCACCTACTCTACTATTGATTCTTTATAAATTATTCTTTATTACAGTTAGTGCATCTTTCATTTCTGACTGGTTCTTTTTTATGTTGTTGATGTTCTCACTAAGTTCCTTGGAGGTCTCACTAAGTTCCTTGAATGTTTCACCAAGTTCCTTGAGCAACCTTATAAGCACTGTTTTGAAATCTGCATCTGATTGGTTGCTTATCTCCATTTCGTTTGGTTCTTTTCTTGGAGTTTTGTTCTGTTCTTTTATTTAGTACATGTTTTTTTGTCTCCTCATTTTGGCTGCTTTCCAGTGATTATTTCTATATGTTAGGTAGAGTTCTGTGTCTCCTAGGCTTCGTAGAGTGGCCTCTTGTTGTAGGTGTCCTGTAGGATCCAGTGGCACAGCCTCCCTGATCACCCCATCTGGGCCCTCAAGGTGCACCCCTAGTGTGGATTGTACACCCTTATGTTGTAATTCAGTCTTGATTGCTGTTGGCATGTCAATGGGAGGGATTTTCTCAGGCTGATCAGCTGCAAGGACTGGCTGTGCCCACTGACCACTGGCCTCTGACTACCTCGGAGGATCAGCTGTGTAGGGGTCCACCACACAGAGAAAGACTTATTTCATCAGGGCTCTGGTAACCACTGAGTCTGCTCATTGAGTGTGTCACTTGTGGAGGTGATTGGGTGATGGTGTTTTGATGTGGTCTGAAGCTGTTCACTGGGTGTGCTGGCTCTGGGACAAGGTCAGCCCTGCCTGTGTTCTATCTGGGGCCAACCGGCATAAGCTACAAAATGATCTGCAGATGGCTGCTTCTTGTGCTGGGTTTGGAGGTGCCCAGGAAAAGCCAAGTTGTGAACCAAGGCTGGCTGCTTCTAGTGCCAGGTCTGGGGCCACTTAACGAGAGGTATGTGGCTCACTGTGACCAGATGCTTCTTGTTTGAGAGATTTTAGGAAACTCTGAAGCAGGATCCAAGACACACCAATCCTATATTAAAGCCTTTGGAAACAGCTTGGGTAAGTCCAAAAGTTGGGTGGGGCAGGACCTCAGGAAATCACCGGGTGGGATAAACAGGGTGAGCCAGGTTGCTGGAGTCCCAGATATGGCGGCTATCTGCCGCCCCAGGGAAGGGTTCACCAAAGGAACATTAGCCTCCACCAGCACATCTGTCCAGGAGAAAGTTGCCCCTTTCCAGCCCTTGTCCCAAGGCCAAACAGCTCAGTTCTTCCCTGTATGTCTCTGGTGCCCCTCAAGCTGCCTCCCCTCCAAGCTTAGAGGGAGCAAGTCTGAGTAAATCCGTGCATGGGCCCTTTAAGAAGAACTGCCTGGGGCTCTAGAAGCCTCAGCCTCCCTCAGCCTCAGTTCCCGCTGGTTTTTACAGCCAGAAGTTATGGTGACTTCTCTTCCTGGCACTGGAACCCTGAGCTGGGAGCCTGGTGTGGGACAGGGAACCCTCTCCTCAGAGAGGACCTTCGCAATCGAGGTGTCCTGATTTTTATCCACCACACGTGGGTGTGGGACCAGCCCCTCTGACTCTGCCCTCCTACCAGTCTTGATGCGGCTGCTTCTTTAATCTCATAGTTGTAGGACTTCCATTCAGCTTGATTTCAGGCAGTTCTGAATGATGGTTGTGTTGTAGTTTAGTTGTAATTTTGATGTGGTTGTGGGAGGAGGCGAGTACCATGTTTACCTACGCTACCATCTTGATCGGAAGTACGAGAAATGTCTATTTAGATACTTTGCTCATTTTTTAATTGGATTGTTTGTCTTCCTTTTGTTAAGTTGCATCAATTCTTTGGATATTCTGGAAGTGAACTCCTTTTCAGATATATCATTGGCAAATAAGTTCTTCCATACAGTGGTATTTCTTTTCATTTTGTTGATGGTTTCTTTTGCTGTGCAGAAACTTTTAATTTTGATGTAGTCCCATTTATTTATTTTTTTCCTTTGCTTCTCTTGACCTAGGCAATGTATCATTGAACATTCTGCTACGTGAGATGTCTGAGATTTTGCTGCTTATGATTCTTCAAGTAACTGTATGGTTTCATGTCTTAATATTTAAGTCTTTCATCCAGTTTGAGTTTATTTTGTGCATGGTGTAACTGGTGGTCTATTTTCATTTTTTCGCGTGTGCCTGTCCACTTTTCCCAACATCATTTATTGAAGACTGTTTTTACTCAATTGTATGCTCTTGTCTCCTTTGTCAAATATTAGTTGAGCATAATGTCTTGGGTCGATTTCTTGGTTCTCTATTCTGTTTCATTGATTTATATGCCTGTTCTTATATACCATTCTTATTATAAGTGAATTACTCAATTTTTCTTCCAATAATTCCTTATGTTGTGTGTTTATTAGTGAACTTTCTTTATAATTCACAGAGAAAACAAAAAAGAAACATCTCCATCTATAATAGACAAAATATTTTCAAGTATAAGTAGTGTAATGCTTTTATTAATATTAAAATAAACTGTTACAATTTTTCCAGAATAAAACACTAATTTTCAGAATTAAATAAGACCTAAAATTGGATAAAAACATCTTAAAAATAAATTAAAAATAAGAATAACTCAAGAAAGTTCTTAAGGTAAATTCTAAATAATTTTTTCCACCAAGTTATGATATTTGCTCAGTTAGTCTATCAGGTTAATTTTACAGGTAAGGGCAAAAAAGCCCAGTGAGATCCAGATCAAGAGGCTTTTTCAAAACCATGCATCTATTTGGCACTAGAATAAGAACTTTCTTATCAGTCCACAGATATAGTTACACAAATAAGTGGTGGCTTCCAGAGATGATAAAAATCCAAGAAAATTATCTGGCCAGTGTGGCTCAGTGGTTGAGCGTCGACCTGTGCACCAAGAGGTCGCCGGTTCAGTTCCCAGTCAGAGTACATGCCCAGGTGGTGGGCCTGATCCCCAGTGGGAGGCATGCAGGAGGCGGCCGATCGATGTTCTCTCTCATCGATGTTTCTATCTCTCTCTCCCTCTCCCTTCCTCTCTCTTTAATATCAGTAAAGGAAAAAAATATTTTTTTAATCCAAGTAAATTAAAATACTTAAGGATGTCTGCTAGCTGTTCTTTTGTACCTCTGTTATTTGTCCTTATTATTCTTTTACAACATAAAACTGATCATGAGGATCCTCTGCTCAAAGTCCTGTGGCAACAACCCCCTCCCCATCCCCTTTCCAATTCACTCAGATTAAAGTGTGTCTTTACAATGCCCTGGCAGAATACTGATGCTCTGTTTCTCCACTGTTACACTCCCACCTCATCTCCCCACAACCCTGCTTACCCCCAATTTACTCTGCTTCAGTTCCAGGCAATCTCAGTCATAGAACTTTGTAGTTTCCTCAGCCTGAAATGTTCTTTCCCCAGACATGCTCCATCTCACTTCCTTACCTTCTGCAAGCCTTGGCCAGGATAACTACTAAACATGGAAAATGGGCTTCTCTTACCCTGTGTGTGCTCTTTCAGAAGTGCTTGCTCTGCTCTCTTTACGCTGAGCCCCATCTCCCACAAAGGAGAGATGAACAAGCCCAGGACAAACACCTACCTGAAACTGGCATCCCTTTCTAAGTGCCCTGCCATCTTTAAGGGATGCCCAAAAAAGATTATAAGTGAGACTGCTTTACGTCAGTCACAGCACCAGTGAGAGCTTCCCCTGTTATCTTATTTAAAATTATACCACCATCACTACCCAGATCTCTCTCTTTTCCTTTCCTATAGTACATACCACCTTCTAACCTAGTGTATATAATTTATTACTGATTGTGTCTATGTCTTCCTCCTGGGACGTACACTCCATGAAACAGGGATTTTTGCCTATTGTTTGCTGCTGCTTATCCCAAACAGTGCTTGGCAAACAATATGTGTTCAATAATATTTGCTGGTCGAATGACTACATGAATGAAGGGCACAAAACTATGTCTTCTGAACAGCTGTGAAGATGATGGGAATTCATTTGGAGACTTAATGTTGCTTTCTGTTCATCTTTCTTGCCTGTGGAGCTTACTCTAATGATTCAAATCTCCCTTCTATAATCTATCAAATACTGTCAAATTTAAAAAAATATTTAAAAAGTATCGGGGTTTAATTAAAATGCAAACGCTCTATAAAATTGATTAGAAACGGCCTCTTTCTCTTAATTTTAGAACTCTAGTTGAGAAGTTATGCATAAGCTGAACCTTCCATTGAAAACAACTATGTTTATCGGTTTATAAATTCTGAACTACCCCTTCTGGGACGATTTGAAGCCTTACTATTGAGCCCAAAAGAAACCAGCTTCCCAAAGATGTGTGAACTTTTTTCTAGTGCAACATTCTCCACTCTGTGTTCCATAAACATTGGACAGTTTGCTAACTATTTACTGTTATGACCTAAACAGAATATCGATTTAAGGATAAAATAGTCCCCAAATGAGAACTAGATTTTTTAAAAAAGAGAGTTATTAAACTTTGACTCCTTGCTATTGTGTTTAGTAAAAGCCAGGGACTATCCTCGGCAGAGTGGGAAAATAAGAAATCACAGTACCTTAGAAAACTAAGGACATTTATATCTAGTGACCTTTCCAAGCATTGAAGCAATCACTAAAAATAAATATTAACAAATATATCTGAAACAGAACCTTTAATGTAGCACTGTTTTATTTTTATTATTTTATTTTTTTGTTAACCCTCATCTGAGGATATTTTTCTTTCTTTTTTTTTTTTAGAGAGAGTGAAAGGGAGAGAGGGGGAGGGAGAAGAGAAACATTGATGTGAAGAGACACATCGATTGGTTGCCTCCCACACAACCCAACCAGGGCTGGGAATCAAACCTGCAACTGAGGTACGTGCCCTTGACCAGGAATTGAACCTATGATGCTTCGATCTGTGGACCAATGCTCTAACCTGCTGAGCCAAACGGGCCAGAGCTAATGTAACACTTGTATCTATAGAAATATTCACATTTTGTCATGACATTTTGAGTACCTAGAATAAAATTTTGTATCTTTAGGAAACTTAGAGATTCTCTGAATTCAGTCTCTTTATTTCACTAGTGAAAAAATCTAAGCCTCAGATAATTTAAGCCAGAAATAAACAGTACAAATGAGCATTAAAAATGAACAATTTACCGGCCGTTGTGGCTCAGTGGTTGAGCATCGAGTCATGCACCAAGAGGTCGCTGGTTCGATTCCTGGTCAGGGCACATGCCCAGGTTGTGGGCTGATCCCCAGTGGGGGGCATGCAGGAGGAGGCTAATCGATGTTCTCTCTCATCGATGTTTCTGTCTCTCTCTCCTTCTCCCTTCCTCTCTCTCTAAAATCAATAAAGAAAAAAAAATGAACAATTTAGATGCTCAAAGAAGAGCTCCTATTTGGTAAAGGGATGGGGGTTTTGGAGAAGAGATGAAGGTAGTGTGCCTAGGACTTACACTAGAGAAAGAATGACGGAGGGATTGCTGAGAGGGCATGAAAAGGAAGAGTGAGTGCCCCAGTTTGGCTTGTCAGGGGGGAATGGGGCATGGATGAGAAGTAGAATCAGATTATGGTAGGCTTTCTGTTGTTGGCTTAGGAGTTTAGATTTTACTCCATTAATAATGAAGAGTCATAGTTGTTTATATGGGAAGGTGATTAGAGTTATGTTCAAAAATATAATTTGTCAGTAATTGGGAAGGTCAGTTGGGTTAGAAGAGTAGATGCTTGGAGATCATTGGTGCTATGAAATGACTGATACTATTTGTAGTTATATTAAATCATTGGGACATATAGTTCATGGAAAAAGTCCACTTGAACTCAATCATGGGGTTAGAATGGAGAACACAGAGTAGAAAGGAGAAGTGCTTTGGGATGGGTTTAAAAGGACATGAGAAGTAAGTGCATATTTCAGCAATCTTTCTTATGAAACTGGAACACCAACAGACTCCAAATTTGTGTATAATGGTTAAAATGGAATAATAAGATGAACCATAGTAATAAAGTAAAGAGGGATCTATTCAAGATTTCCCTGTCACTTTTTCTATTTTAGAACTAGGTTGATTTGTTCTTAGCTATTGAACACTCCAGGAAAAATGATCAAAATTCCCTCTTCTGCTTTATTGAAGACGGGATTTACCTGCTATGATGCAAATTAAATTTAAGGAAGTAATAGACAGCTCAGATAGTGCCCAGCCAGTTTGGCTCACTGGTTTAGCGTCGGCCCATGCACCAAGAGGTTGCTGGTTCGATTCCCGGTTAGGGCACATGCCCAGGTTGTGGGCCCGATCCCCAGTGGGGGGCATGCAGGAGGCGGCCAATTGATGTTCTCGCTCATCGATGTTTCTATCTCTCTCTCTCCCTCTCCCTTCCTTTCTCTAGAGTCAATAAAGAAAATATATTAAAAAAACAAAACTCCGATAGTGTTGAAGGCTAATTATCAATGAAAAAGTAAACAATATAGCTGTGATCTTCAATGCATGAAAATATTTATGAGTAATAAAATAATTTGACGGAAGAGAAGAATAGCAATGATTCTGAGCACCATGTTGTACCAGATGGCCATGTGAGCATCTACAGAGCAAGCAAGGTGAAGTACAGACCAGTCACATTGTTTGTGCAGAGGATGATGATAAAAACACTCTACAGTATACAGAATTTATAGCATTTAAAGTCATATTTAATTTATCCTGACAGTGTGATCAGTTATTACTATATTCACCAGTTATATATAGGAGTGTAGAACATTTTGCAAAAAAATGTTTATGTTTTAGTTTAGCAAAATATTTTGCCTCTGAATATGTGATTTAAAATAATGTGCATTTCTAAGTTGTGATATTGATCTTGGGTCAAATTTCTTCCCATAGAAAACATCTCTAATATAATAATGTAAAACAATGGGAAAGATAAATTGATCAATAAAATATTTTAAACAGTTGTCTTGCAAAACCACATTTTTAAAAGTTGTTATATTGTAGTTAAATTATTCTTTTAAAAGTAATTTACATTTGATTTAAGGACTGTTTTTCTCATTAAAATATGCTAGGTGTATTACATTATACATGGTCACTTAGGAAATTGCTCAAGGAAATACTAACACTAACAGTGTAAGACCAAACCCACTGGTATTATGTCAAGTACATACATCATGTGAAAACAATTGCCATTAATAAAGCCTTATTGCCAACAACAAAGACTTTTTAAAGCATTTTCCACTTAGATCACTGCATTGTCTTACAGATTTTAAAGATCTAGTTGTTGGCTTAGGAAATTAAAAATAAATGCCAGAACCCAAAGTGTTAAGTTTTCCAACTGTTTAGATTTGACTGATCCCTACTATAAGAAGAGCATAAATAAAAATAAGATATATGTAGAAATGAGTTTAACTATTTGAATACCATAAACCAAGTAGTCATTTGATAAAAGAAGATATTTAAGAAAAATATAACACCCTTCCTCTTTTTTTTATTTTTATTTTATCAAGAATATTCATCTGGCACTAATTCTATAAAACTTTGTGACATTTTGTCTCACTACATTGATTTTCTATTTATTTCCTATATTATCACTTAAATTTTCATGTTTTATTCCAGCTTTCCCCAAATAATTGAAAGCTCCTTGATTGTAAGAGATACATTTTAAATGTCTTTAAACATGAAAAGTGTCTATTAGAGCAAACATTTGATAAATCTATAATGCTTAATTACAAATTTTCTATTATCTATTTCAAAATTATTAAATATAATTATAGTTGACATCTGCTGAATATTGTCTATGTACAAGCTACACTTTAAGTGTTCATTTGGATTATCTAGCTCAAATTTCAAAATACACCTGCCTATTTATTTTACAAAGTAAGATAGAATTTAAGAAAATTGTTCTGGATCCCTCAGCTGTTTGTGACAGATACAGATAAGATTTCAAACTCAGGAATTTGAATGTCAGTGTCTTACTATGACTTCATACTGAGTTCGCGCTTTCTTAATTAATACCTCAGCTTTCATATAAATGACCTGGAGAGATTTTTTTTTTTAATTCAACTAATATAAGCATTAAACAACTATTCTGCACACTCACACCCAGATCCTAAATTTCATCCTGGGCTTTCAAGAATGTGTGATGTTAGAGAAGATAATTGAGAAGAAACAAGCAACAATTGATCCTCAAGCTGGACCCAGGCAATCAGAGGCTCCTCACCTCCTCTCCTGTCCTTAGAATATGCATTCTACCTGCTGTCCCCACAGTGGGAGCTGTTCCAATGTCATAGCCTTGTGAGGACAAGGTATCGTTGAGACCATCTGGATGGTATATGTAATTAAACCCAATGAAGTCCTCTGTATAAACTTTTAATATTCTTGCAAGTGGGTGCGAAGGTCAACTTGTCCTACCTCCATCCAAAGACAAGTCTTATAACAAAGTTCTTTTACTTATTAAATCACCTAGTAATCTGGAGTAGACTGTTTTTTCTTCTGTCTCTCCCTGCCCTCTGTGAATGGAACCAGTATGCAAACCAACAATTTGTGAGCTAGCCAGAAGACTAAAGAAACTGGTCTTGGAAAAGAGGCATTCACAGAGGAAATCGGAGTTAGCTATCAGCCGCTATATGGGAAGGGGTGGCTCATATTCCGATGTTTGTGAACCGCCACATAGGTGTGGGAATGCCCTGAACATGCTGGTTGGTATAACAGCTTGTTTGAGAAACTGCACATAGTACACTGTGGCAAAGAAGAGAAACATAGGGTTGCTTCAAGGGCTGGCGTCTGCTGTGGGCAGTTTGGTGAGCCACCAATGCCTAACTAGAGAGTGAAGCTCAGTTAGAAAGCTGGAAAAAGAGCTGAGGTTGGAGAAGCACATGTGATTGTGCACTACTGTGCTAGCTTCAGGGTGACAGACAAGGTGGGAGAACAGAGAGACATTAAATGTCGTTTTGCAAAGCTAACATGGTGCAAGCTGCCATGGATTAAGATCTCAACACTTTTGACACAGCCTGACTAGGATGCTAAGAGCCAGAATTCCTCTGAAAATGAGGAGAGCAGAGGGGAGGGGATTGACAATGAAATGGACAGAGCATCGCATGTATCTGGCCCCTAATACAATGTTAAATTTTAAATAGTATTTACTCCAGAATTCTTATGATAGAGAAATATAACCCAAAGTTCTTAGGAGAAAACATACATTCATTTCTATGCTTGAAGTTGTAATTATTCTCATGTTTTTGAAATGTAAATACTCTGGAGATAACTAAAACACTGTCCACAATTGTCTGAGCTTAAGAGGAAAAAAAGGGGGGGCTTTTATATATTAAATTTATTGGGGTGACATTGGTTAATAAAATTATAGAGGTTTCAAGTGCACAACTCTATAATACATCATCTGTATATTGCATTGTGTGTTTACCATCCAAAGTTAAATCTCCTTCAGTCACCGTATATTTGACCCCATTTACCCTTTACTACCTCCCCACCTCCTTCCCTCTGGTAACCACCGCACTGTTGTCTGTGTCTATGAGTTTTTGTTTGTTTGTTCTCTTTGTTAATTTGTTGTTTTCCATTTCATGTCTCACATATATGTGAAATCATATGGTTCTTGACTTTTTCTGTCTGGCTTATTTCGCTTAGCATGATATTCTCAAGATCCACCCATGTTGTTGCAAGTGGCAGTATTTCATCATTTCTTATGGCTGAGCAGTATTCCAGTGTAAGTATGCACCACATCTTCTTTACCCAGCCATCGACTGAAGGTAACTTCAGTTGTCTCCATGTCTTGGCCACTGTGAATAATGCTGCCATGAACATAAAGGTGCATATATTTTTGTAAACAAATGTTTTCAAATGTTTCCTGTAGATATCCAGAAGAGCGGTTGCTGGGCCATATGGAACTCTCTACTCTTTTTTTTTTTTTTGTAACTTTATTCTTAATTTTTTGAGGACCCTCCATACTGTTTTCCATAGTTGCTGTACCGGTTTACATCCCCACTAGCAGTGGGATGTTTCCTCCAAAACCTCTCTGGCACTTGTTATTACTTGTCTTGTTGATAAAAGCCATTCTAACA
Source organism: Tadarida brasiliensis (assembly GCA_030848825.1). NCBI lineage: Eukaryota > Metazoa > Chordata > Mammalia > Chiroptera > Molossidae > Tadarida > Tadarida brasiliensis. The sequence goes on along the minus strand of CM061260.1, from coordinate 105,601,945 downwards.
GGTGAGAGTTGGTATCGCATTGTAGTTTGATTTGCATTTTTCTAATAGCTAGTGAAGACCTGAATATAAAACTAGAAACAACAAATTACACTGAAGAAAACATAGGTATGGACTTTGGTCTTAGAAAGGATTTTATGAATTTGACCTCAAAAGCAACAGAAGTAAAAGCAAATCAATGAATGGTATTGTACCAAACTAAAAAGCTTCCGCACTGCAAAAGAACTGTCAACAAAACAAAAAGGCAACCAACCAAATGGGAGAAGATATTTGCAAACAATACCTATGATAAGGGGTTAATATTCAAAGATATAAAGAACTAATACAACTCAACAACAACACAAAAACAAAAAATCCAGTGAAAAACAGAAAATCTTACCTTTTGTGACAGCATGGATGGACCTGGAAAGTATTATGCTAAGCAAAATAATCCAACAAGAGAAAGGCAAATATTATATTATCTCACATATATGAGGAATCTAATGAACAAAATAAGCTGACGAGCAAAATAGAAAGAGAGGCGTGGATGCATGGAACAGACTGACAGCTGTCAGAAGAGAGTGAGAGGGGAAACTGGATGAAAGAAGGTGAAAAGATTCACCAAAGAAGATATATGCATAACCCATAGACTCAGACAACAGTGTGATGATGGCCAGAGGAAAGGAAGGTCAGAGGCTGGGTGGAAGTGGGCAAAGGGGAAGAAAATGGGGACATCTGTAATAGTATCAACAATAAAATGAATAAATAAATAAAGTATAGGGGCAGAAAAAATGGGAAAGAGGCTTTTTAAAATACAGACTGAAAAATAAGCTTTTTTTTTGCCCAAAATTTAATCCTAAAGGACTTGTCTGGACTTTGCAAAGCTAATCAAGCAAGAACTCTTACTTTATGGCTAATTAGATCCCATAGTCCCTAATTCAAGATGGATAGCTCAGGTAAGTTGGTCACCTGATCTCCCAAGCTCTGTCCAACCAGAGCCACAACCTATTTGTCTGACAGGAAACAATAAATTGTTAAATGAGATGCCTCCAAAAATTTGCTATAACCAGTCTATCAGGGTTTTTCACATGATCCACTCAGGGGGATGAGAGGGGCTCCTCAAAATGTGGCAGCATTGGCTCCTTAGACCACAGGAACAGTTGTTGACCTGCTCACACTGTGGTCTGAACCAGTGAGTTGCACGCTTCCTCTGAGCTCTACTCAATTTTGAATACCTTGATAAAGAAATTAGAAGAGGACACCTGTAGATGGTTTGTGTTTGCCATCAAAATCCAGGTAACACTCCAGGCACTGTGCCTACCTCTTGGTGATTTAGAATACAAGGTACAATGACTTGTCCTTCACTCAAGGAGGAGGAATGACTTTTTTCCTTCCTTCCTTCCTTCCTTCCTTCCTTCCTTCCTTCCTTCCTTCCTTCCTTCCTTCCTTCCTTCCTTCCTTTCTTTCTTTTTGTTAATCCTCACCCCAGGATATTTTTCCATTGAATTTTAGATAGAGTGGAAGGGAGGGAGGGAGAGTGGGAGAGAGAGAGAGAAAGAGAGAGAGAGAGAGAGAGAGAGAGAGAGAGAGAGAGAGAGAGAGAAACATCAATGTGAGAGAGACACATAGATTGGTTGCCTTCCACACGACCCCGACTGGGGTTAGGGATCAAACCTGCAACCCAGATACATGCCCTCAACCAGGAATTGAACCCATGACCCTTCAATCTGTGGGCTGGTGCTCTACAGCTGAGCCAAACCTGCCAGGAAAGGAATTACTTTTCTTTGCTAGAGGAAGGGGTTAGTTGATATGTTCAATGCCACTCAACCCCAGAAAATTCTATGATGTGGCCTTTGCCATTTTCCCTGAGTTTATTTCTCATTTATTTCCAATGCATCACATTGACTTACTACTTCCCACTCTTCAAATATCACCATGATGTCATCAGTATAGTGGATCAGTGTGATGTCCTGTGGAATGGTAGGATGGCTGAAGTATTTAGCTGGAGTGTTATTCTATCCTTGAGGTAAGATATAATATTTGTACTGCTGGCCCCTTAAGAATTTTTTCTAATTTTCTGTGTATGAGAAGAAGTAAGATGTACTTGCTATTTTAATGCACACCAAGTACCAGGGACACTTTAATTATCTTTAGTAAGAAGCCCCACTAGGAACAGTAGTGGCGTTAGAGTCATAACCTAATCAAGTTCAATAATCCATCATCTTTCTCCAGGTACCACTAGTCTTTTTAATTAGCCAGAATAGCATTAGGAAATGTGAAGGAACATATCTCCATCTTCAGAGGCTCTAATGGTAACAATAACCACTTCAGTCCTCTCAGAGGTGTGTTATAGTGTTTGACTTATTGTTGTGACTGGAATAGTGAGGCCCAGTGGCTTGTTTTTATTTCCTACATAATAATGCTTGCTCCAAGGATTAGGAAGCCAGTGTGGCATTTCTGCAAAGCTGTGATATCAATTCAGACCATGAACAAAGCAAATATGGAAATATATACAGATTGAAGTCTGGGCCACAGATAACTGATTGTGAGATTAACTTACTTTTGAATTCCATTTATCACGTGGCTCTCCCTAGGCCCTTAACACTGGTTGCAAGTTTTGGTCTGGATATTTATGAGTAGTGTTCTGTTGGAGCCAGTCCATGAAAATGATGGTTAGTTCTCCTTTGCCAATGCACAATTACCTAAGTAGTACCCATAGATGCTCTGGGAAAGTTAGGGGAAAGGTCACATTAGACAAGTTAATTTTGTGGATCAGAAAGGGTTTAGATTTTATAATCAAACTGTTTTCTTTTCTCATAACTAACTATCTTCAGATTATTTTTTCCCTGAAGGACACATACTTTTAAAAAATGGAATTCAAAAGAAATATAATTAAAAAACATTTTTTTAAACATTATCATCCAGGAATGTAATGCATCTTAAGCAGTAAACACTTTTCTAATTATATTTGTATCTGGTAAAAATTATGGAAATCTCAGACTTAACATTGGATCAAGAAGAGTGACAAAAACAAACAAAAAATTATAAAATGTTCCTTCCATAACTTTCACACTTAAAAATGGTAGCAAACATTAGCACATTGTTTCAGCTATAAAATTCTGAAAGTGCATATTTTGTTTTATTTTAAAACTTTGAAATATTAAATCAATCCAAAGTATGTGGGAAAAAATCATGTGTTTTGAAATCCTTAATATCTCTTCAATCATACTTAGATGACTGAAGAATGAAATACTGTGTGATGTTGTTTGAAATATTGATTGACTCAATAAATACTTAAGATATCTTGTTAGCGATGATTGAATTATACATTTTACAAATATTTAGAAGTTACTGTCAGAAATTAACCTTGGCTGCATGGATACATAATTTACCATGTAGAATGTCTCATCTTTTCAGGCTGTGAATAAAGAGCCTTGGATTTGTAAACTCAATTACTTTCATTTAGCCATAATCACCCCTGCTCGCATTCTCTTTCTGTGTAGTCCTTAACCCAGACCTCAAAACAGTGGATCACAATACTGGAGGAATATTAGAATCATTTGGGAACCTTTTAAATACTGATGTACAGGTTGGACCCCAGATCAATTAAATCAGAATGTTTGAGGCACAACCCAAGATTGAGAGCCACTGCCTTCAGTATAAAATATATGTTTCTGTATTATTTATAATAAATCAAGAAACTACGTTCAAGATTTTAAAATAAAAAAAAAAAAAAAAAAAAGATAATTCTTGCCCGGCCAGTGTGGCTCAGTGGTTGAGCATTGACCCATGCACCAAGAGGTCATCGGTTTGATTCCTGGTCAGGGCACATGCCCAGGTTGTGGGCCCAATCCCCAGTGGGGGGCATGCAAGAGGCAGCCAATCAATGTTCTCTCTCATTGATGTTTCTATCTCTCTCTCCCTCTCCCTCTTCTCTCTCTAAAATCAATAAAGAAAAAATATATTTTTCAATAGTTCTTAACTACAACACATAACCACGCAATCCACTTTGTTCTTCTCTATCAAATCAAGCCTACTGACATAGTTCTAAGGATAATGGTAATAGTCTTTATGTAAAGATAGACCCCAAAACTATGAGGTAGAAGAGATCTCAAGACTACGACCTAAGAAAGATCTCCAAGAAACAGCAACACGTATCTTGGAAGAATTATCTCCACCTATTAAGTCAAAGCTGGTTCCACCCTTTTGTTAGTTGATGGCATGGGGGAGATGGCCAGGGTCAGAAAATTTTAAATACAGTTCTTCATCTTTTAGCTCAATATGACACCTACCAGTCAGGGCTGTCGGTGTTATTACTTTTCAGCCATTCATAATAATGATCAATTTTAATGTCCAGGTGGGTGTTTGGGACAAACATCTGAGACACCTATATTTTCTATAATGGAAAGTTTATTGGTCTTCAGTACAGAATTATAGATTTGTACACTATAAAGTAGAGTATACAGAAAACGACTGGTTCATGACAACACATTAAGGTCTATTCAGCAATCTTCAATGCTTACAGCAGATCTGAGAATAATTTGCAAAATGTCAATGGGCCATGGAGAGTGTGTTATCTGTAGATTCTTCTTCTTGAGTTTTGTAATAGTAAGCCTCCAAAAGATGACAGGAGGTTGGCTCACATTATTTAATACATTTTATTTTCTCATAAAATCAATGTTAGCTGTGATGGCTAGGTTTCTAGGTTTGGTAATAAGAATAATGCTCCATTCTTGACCCCTTATCTTAATACCTGGAATATGTTACATCACATAGTGAAGGGGAATTAAGGTTGCAGAGAGAACTAAAATTGCTAATCAGCTGACCTTAAAATAGGTACTATTTAGGTTATATCCCTTACATAAGGAAGAGGGAAGCCAAAGAGTCAGTGTCCAAGTGATGTGTTGTGAGAAAGACTTGACTGACTATTCCAGTCAGTTTTCTCTCCATCTACCAGACAACTTCTGTTTTGATTTCTGCTGTTAGAGATTAGTTTTTCTGCAGTTAAATATAAATGAAATCAAACAGGACTTACTCTTGTGTTTTGTTTCTTTACTTGGGTTAAAGTTTTGGGGATTGATTCACACTGTTATGTGAATCAGTAGTTCCTTTCCATTACTGAGTAGTAGTTTACTGTATGAAATCAACAATATTTTCCAGTCACCTGTTGAACATCTCAATTGTTTCTAGTTTTGACTATTCTGATTAAGGGTAGTATACAACTTCTTGTGCAATTTTTTTGTGGACCTTTGTTAGAACCTTTACATTCAGATTTAGCTGGAGTATGAACCCAATTACATTAGCCTTTTTTTTTTTTTTTTTTTTTTTTTTTTGCATTTATCTTCAGACAGAGTGGGAGGAAGAGAAGGAGGAAGTGAGAGAGAGAAACATTGATGTGAGAGAAACACATTGAGTGTTTGCTACCCACACAACCCCAACCAGGGCCGGGGACAAACTGTAACTGAGGTACGTGCCCTTAGCGGGAACCGAACCTGGGACTCTCTGGTCCGTGGGCTGAAGCTCTAACCGCTGAGCCAAACCGGCCAGGGCTACATTAGCCTTGATAGTAGATCAAAGAACAAGACCCTGTATGGTAAACATTAACTAAATGAACTAATCACACTTGAAAACTATTCCTTGCTCAGGTCAATTTTAGCTTCTTATTCCTAGGTCTCTAGTTCCACCTGTCTGCTATGTTACTGTTGCAAATCATTCAGTACTGATATCCACTCATATTTAGCTACTCAAGTTAGCATAGTGGAACAGCTTTGGCAGTGGTATCAGAAATGCCTGGATTTGGACAATAGGATATCCACATATAAAAAGATACATCTAGATGGTCACCTTACATCATACCTAAAAATTAACTCAAATGGATAATAGACTTAAATGTAAGAGCTAAAAAAAGTATAAATTTTAGAAGTAAACATACAAAGTCCTTAAGACTGAAAGATTTTTATATGATATCAAAAAGCACAGTCCATAAAAGAAAAATATAGATTAACTGGACATCATAAAAATTCAAAACTTTTTCACTTCCAAAGACCTCATTAAGAAAACAAAAAGGCCAGCAACAGACTGGAAAGAAATATTTGCAAAACATATATTTATTTAAGAACTTTTATCCAGAATTTACAAAGTCCTCTTAGAACTCAACAATAAGAAGACAAACAATTCAATTAAAAATATGGGCAAAAGATATGAACAAACATTTACCAAAGAAGATATATGAATGGTTAATAAGTGCACAAATGTTGTTCAACATCATAAATAATTAGGGAAATGCAACTTAAAACTACAATGATATACCATTTAATACCCATTAGAATAACTATAACAAATAAGATAGACAATAAAACCTGTTATGCAGAATGTGGAGAAACAGGAACACTCACACAATGATGGTGGGAATTTAAACTAGTACAGCCTTTTTTTAAAAATGCTGGTGGGAATTTAAACTAGTACAGCCTTTTTTAAAAAATATTTTTTCTTTATTGATTTTTAGAGAGGGAGGAAAGGAAAGAGAGAGAGAGAGAGAGAAACATCGATTGGCCGCCTCCTTCATGCCCCCCACTGGGGATTGGGCCCACAACCTGGGCATGTACCCTGAAGCCAGGAATCGAACTGGCGACCTCTTGGTGCATGGGTTGACGCTCAACTACTGAGCCACACTGGCTGGGCTAGTACAGCCATTTTAGAAAACAGTTTATCAGTTTCTCAAAGAATTAAGCATAAAACTACCATGTGACCCAACAATTTCACTACTAAGTAGCTAACCTAGAGAAATTAAAACATATGTACACAAGGATTTGCATGTGAATTTTCATAGCAACATTATTTATAATAGCAAAGGAATAAAAAAGTTAAACCAATGTACATCAGCTAATGAATGGGTAGACAAGTATGGTATACCCATGCAAAGGAATACTATTCAGTAGTGAAAAGTAATGAGCTATTGATGTATGCTAAATCATGAATGGACTTTAAATCATTACAATAAGTGAAAGAAGTCAGACACAAGAGACCACATAGAGTATGACTGCATTTATATGAAATGTCCATAAAAGGCAAATTTATAAAGATAAAGTAGATTAGTGTTAGCTGGGACTTGGCAGTAGAAATGAGGATTATCTGTAAATGCTCATGAGAAATCTTATTAAGCGTGTAAAAATGTTCTAAAATTGATTTATAACTGTGGTTGAACCACTCAGTAAAGCAAAATATAAAAATCATTGAGTTGTGTACTTGAAATGTTATTTTTATAGTATGTAAAATAGTCTTCTATAAAACATTTTTAAAAAATGAAGAAACAATGCTTTGGTTCAAAATTTGGTACCTGAACTTACTAACATGTATCTTTGGGCAAGTTAGTTAACTGCATTGTACCACATTGTTTCATGTGTAACATGGTGAAATCTGTATCTATATGTTAAGATTGACAAAAGATAAATATGTCATGGACCTAGAAAAGAGTAAAGGTTCAGTTAGTGGTGCTTCTTATTTGTCAGACTTTAAAATTATTTTCCATCCCATGTTCCATTCAAAACTCTTGTTTTTCTAAAATTATGATTGGAATTAAAGTGTCTGATATTTTATACACACTAGGGAATTGTTGGCTAGTTACCTTAATGTAACATTTTTAACATGTATCATGCAAATGAACTGAACAAAATCAAAGGCATAAGAATTTTATGTGGCATGTATTAGGACTATTGGTGGTGTGCCTATGGTTGCCCATGTTGCCTTCTGGAAGAGGAGAGGGGTGGGGAGTGGAGTGGTCAGATATGGCTAAGGGTGTGCTCCTGAGCTTAGATGACATTTTATATGTTTTTCTTAAATTTTCTAACCTGGCATACAGCTGAACCCATAGGAGTAAATACTGTAGACAAATAAGTGTGAAATTTAATTCAGTTGAAAATGTTAGTTTGATTAACAAGTTTTAATGAAGGTAATGGTTTTCTTTAACTGAGAAGGGATGGTTATATAAGCCACAAAAGAATGAACTTGAATGTATAGTTATAAAATAGGCTTATAAATGTTTTATATTTTAAATCATAAGAAAAAGTTAGTTGCAATCTAGTGTTGAATTTTTCATATTTGTTCCAGTGTAAACTCAGTTCTTAAAACTACGCTTAGAGATTTTGACATGACTACATTAATATATTCTTCCTCGGGTTTTTCCTAAATAGATATTTTTATTTTTTTAGCATTTTTAACCTCTAAGTTTCAGGAAGCTTTCACAAACACCACCTGCAATGCTCATTTACTGAACATTTTCTCTGTTATCTAATTGTTTATTTTGAATCTCCATTTGTCTTTAGTAGCCTTCAGCGGATTGCTTTGCCTATATTATAGGCTTCTACTCTGAATATATGTTTAATAATGTGCTAAATTGCACCTTATTTTCCTAAACCATCAAATGTATTAGCGTTCCTCGAAATCACACTTGATTCTCCTACCTTCTGCCATCTCTTTTCTAATGTTACCATAAAAATATAAGCTCAAAATACTTTACTACCTGCAATGATTAAAAATTTATTTTAAACCCTACATCTTTTAGGACTCATCCACCACCCTCCTTCACCACACACATAACCCATCAAATAGATCTAGGATTATTTCTTAGATCTTTTTCTTATTAGAACTAATATTTGTTGAGAATATTTGCAAGATATTGGGCTGATACATTGACTGAATGCAATGTCACATTATCCTCACAACCACCTGAGGATATAGGAATATTACTGACTTCATTTTATGGGCAAGGAAACTGAGGCTTAGAGACCACACACCTGAAGTATGGCTATATTATCTCTGGTCATCCAACTTTGAGAACCACACTATCCACATGAAATGCTCACCTAATTGCATTTTAAAAATGTTCTTGACTCTTATCTCTCAGTTATCAGCCTCTGCTTCTTCGGAGTAAAGATCTGTGTCCTCTGTAGCTAGACACAAAGCTGGAGATGCCTGAAAGAATGAGGTTCAGAAGCCCCTTGGATGCTGAACTGAGCTAGTTCTGTGGGCAGGTGCATTCATCAGTGGGTTTGGTTGATGGTCAGATGACCAGATCCAGGAAGATGGCACCAGCATGAGCAGAGAATAGAATCATTTATCTTCCACTGAGAAGGAAAAACTGGACAGGGCACAAACTTCTAAGTATAAGATGGAATGCAGACTCCCAGAGATAGGCACAAGTCTAACTTTTCTCTCCACTCTTTCTAATATGAGCGTAAAAGTGTTACTAAGTGTTTCCTGCTCTCCAAGTAAGGGCTGATTTTCAGTGTTTGCTGAAAGGTATCACTGGGCAGCTCTGTAGTTCTCACAGATTGCTTCAATTTTTCCTCCATGTAAGCTCCAATTGTGATTTTTCCAATCATTTTTATGCTGTGTCCTAAAAGATCTCCCATTTCATCCAAGAATAATGACTATTCAAGGAAAGAGTCGTTTCAAACACACTGAATTGATTAGCATGGACCTAAAATTTTTTTTGACATATCAGAATTTGTTGGGTTCTTTGAATTTCATTACTTATTTATTTCCGCAGAATTCTACCTATATTATCCCATTACTTCAATTCATAATGTAAATTATTATTGTACTATTCTTAAAATGTATTCTTCATTGAGGACATATGAGATACTAGATATACTGTGCTAGGTGCAAATAACATTTTTGTTCCTGAAATCATTAGTTTTGATTTTCCATAGATTATAGAGCTAAAACAAACTTAATGGCTCATCAATTTTTTGTAACTCAGTCTTTTTCTTTTTTTCTTTTTTTTTTTTCTTTATTGATTGTAGAAAGAGAGGAAGGGAGAGGGAGAAAGAGGTAGAAACATCGATGAGAGAGAACATCGACTGGCCACCTCCTGCATGGCCCCCACTGGGGATTGGGCCCACAAACTGGGCATGTACCCTGACCGGGAATCAAACCGGCGACCTCTTAGTGCATGGGTTGACGCTCAACCACTGAGCCACACCGGCCAGGCTGTAACTCAGTCTTAATTTTCTTATACTTTATATAAATCTCTATGTTTTCTAGCTATCCTGATCTACCACCTATTTTTCAAACACACTTGAATCTTCTTTCCTTTGAACTCCCAATTGATGAACATGCAATAACAACCTTTAATTTTTGGACCCATCAAAGATGTTCCTGATGTAAAGTACATTGTTTATATATTTGCTTTCCAGCCATTAATTCCTTCTTCTTTCGGTAATATTTCCTGAGTTCATTTTGAGAAAGCACTACCTACCACACTCTTAATCCTTTGCTGCCACAATAAATAGTTCATGGATAGCCACATGACTCGATCAAAGCCAATTAGAACTAATCCAGGACCTAGGCTAAAGAGAAAGGTGTTCTCTTTTACTCTTCACTTAAACCTGAAAGAATACAGCTGGGCTTATTCCCAATGAGGAAAGTGTGTATTTGAGGAAATGGAGCAGAGACATGGAGGAAAAAAAGTATCCTGATGACAGTGTTTGAATCTTGAATCAAAGAATTTCCATTGTAGAAGCCAATAATATAATCTTCTCATTTTCCCCCTCATAATCCTATTTACATTGTATTTTCTGTCACTTACTTCCATTTGTCTCCTTCATTAGAAATTCATTCTATCTGTACTCTATAGAGATAAGATTTAGAACAGTACTTGTGAAGAATGTGACGCTTAAATCATACGCATTCTGCCTTTTCTAATTTTGTGTCTCCCTATTCATTCAAAAATTTAATTAGAAAATTTAGAATATTCTGTTTCCTTGATGGGAATTGCTGTTTAAATATACATACTTCAAAGTTAGCAAATCCAAATTACACAAAATACTCTGCATCTTTTCTAACAAAAAATACAAATATTTTGTGGGATCATAAAAAAGGTCAGCTATATTAAGAGCCTTTTTGTTAACTCTACATCAAAGTGCAAATCCAGTTAATTCTATTACTGACTAGAAATACAATGAAAACACATTTGTAAATGGATTCTATAGCCTGGTGTATAAAGCACTTTAAGAATGTCTCCTAGCACTCAGAATCTTCCCTGACCTCAGTTCAATGCTAGAGATGACCTTTACATTATATTCACAGCTCCACCAGTGATGTCACAGTCTATCTGCTGGGCCACCAAAAGAATACCAGGGGAGAGAACAGTTCCTGGTGACTGTGTTCACCCACGGTGCATCAAAATGGACAGTGTTAGATGTCACCTATGAGCAGACCATCATCCATATAAGGAGCAGTGACTGATATGCTGGGATAGTGTATTTTTTTCCACTAAAAAGAAGTATTGTACTACATGAGTTTAAAAGATATACTTTTTTCTTCTTATAAAACATTTTGTAAGAGCACAGATAGATCATTGCAAAGCTAGATTGCAATGATTTTTAAACGTTTCAATATTGCATGTGTTAATGCATAGAGATTTACTCAATGGTATCGTAAATTTTCTTAAGATGATTCTTTTCATGTTGGAGCAAAGTTGGCAAGGAAAAGTTTTCCTGATAAGGAGCAACTTATTTATTTATTTATTTTTTTGCTCAATCCCTCCACCTCCCCCAACACCCCTCTAACACAGCTGTCTATCTGCTCTCTATCTATGATTCTGTCTCTATTTTGCTTGTTCTAAAAAAGAGAAGTCATGGACATGGACAACAGTGTAGTGATTGGGTGGAGGGATGGGAGTGGGTGGAGGTGATGGGAAAAATGAAATAAAATAAGATAAAAAACAAACAACTTAATTTAACATGTACTAATTCTTGTGTGTGTGTTATATGTATGTGCGTGTTTATGCCAAGTATAGAAATTGTGTGTTTAAGACTTTGATGACATGAAAATTCATTAAAACTGTCACCACAGGTGAGAGAGAAGACTTTTCACAGAAGCATAGGTCATTTCTGTTTCACAGGTTCCTGAACAAGGAAATCTCACTGAGCGTGGAGAATCATGGACCATCATCATAAGACGCCTGTAATTTTGGATCCTAAAGGCAGAATTCATAAAGATGCTTTAAATTAACACCTCACTTTCTGTTTATACTTCCTGTAGTGTCTTTTTCTGAAATTCATATTTACATAATCAATATTTTTAAATAGTTTTCATTTTACAATTTAAAAAATACCCCTCCATACAGATGCAGTAGGGTATATAGGTAAGATTTTTATTTTATTTATTTATTTATTTTTCTTTATTTTTCTTTTTTAATTACAGACAATATTATATTAGTTTCAGGTGTACACCCAATGATTACACATTGTATAACTTTTAAGTGATCATCCCGATAAATCCCATACCCATCTGACACCATACACAGTTATTAGAATATTATTAACTATATTCCTATGCTGTACTTTACATCCCCATAACTACCAATTTTGTGACTACCAATTTGTACTTCTTAATCTGTTGACATTTTTCACCCATCCCTACAACCACCTTCCCATCTTGCAACTGTTAAAATATTCTCTGCATCTATGAGTCTGTTTCTGTTCTGCTTGCTGGTTTATTTTGTTTTTTAGATCTAATTGTTGATAGGTATTTATTGCCATTTAATTGTTCATATTTTCTCCTCCTCCTCCTCCTCCTCCTTCTTCTAGAAGACCCTTAATGTTTCATGTAATACTGGTTTGGCAGTAATGAACTTTAGTTTTTCCTTCTCTGGGAAGCTCTAACTCTTTATATGTCCTTCGATTCTGGTAGCTTTGCTGAGTAAAATAATTTGGATTATAGGTCCTTGTTTTACATCACTTTGAATATTTCTTTCTGGCCTGCAAAGTTTCAGTTGAGAAATCAGATGACAGTCTTATGGGAGCTCCCTTGTAGGTAACAGTTTTCCTCTTGCAGCTTTTAAGGTTCTCTCTTTGTCTTTAACTTTTTGCATTTTAATTATGTGTCTCAATGTGGGCCTCTTTGGTTTCATCTTGTTTGGGACTCTCTGTGCTTTTTGTACTTGTATGTCTATTTCCTTTACCAGGTTAGGAAAGTTTTCCACCAATATTTTTTTACATAGGTTTTCAATTCCTTGCTCTCTCTCTTCTCCTTTGACATCGCTATGAGGTTGATGTTTGTACCCTTGAAGTTGTCCAAAAGGCTCCTTACACTATCTTCATTTATTTTATTTTATTCTTTTTGCTGTTCTAATTGGGTGCCTTCTGCTTCCTTATCTTTCAAATCTCTGATTTGATCCTTGGTTTCATCTACTCCACTGTTGATTCTCTGTAATGCATTCTTTATTTCAGTTCATGTATTCTTCATTTCTGACTGGTTCTGTTTCATATTTTCTAGTTCTATATTTATGTTTCCTATATTTTTTATGACGTTCTCACTCAGTTCTTCCATTCTTCCCCTAAATTCATTGAGCATCCTAATGACCAGTGTTTTGAACTCTGTATCTGGTAGATTGCTTGTTTCCATTACATTTAGTTATTTTTCTGAAGTTTTGTTATGTTATTTTATTTGGGACATGTTTCTTTGCCCCCTCATTTTGGCAGCTTGTGTTTGTTTCTGTGTGTTGGGAAGAGTGGCTATGTCTCCTGGGCTTGGTAGAGTGGCCTTATGTAGTAGTAGGTGTCTGGTAGGGTCTAGTGGCACAGCCTCCCTATTCACTTGAGCCAGGGGTTCCAGATGCACCCTCTCCTGCCCCAGTGTGGGCTATGTACTCCCTTCTGTTGGTGGTTTCATGTGGTGTAAAGCTCTCCATCATGTTCACTGGCTCTGGGGCCTCCCTGGAGATGCAGGCTAAGGTCAGCCGCCACCTGTGTTCTGCCCGGAGTCACCTGGCATCAGTTATAAAGAGATATTAAGATTGCTGTTACATATGCTGGGCTAAGAGGTGTCCAGAGAAGGCTTAGCTGCAGCCCGGCCAGTGTGGCTCAGTGTTTGAGTGTCAACCCATGCACCAAGAGGTAGCCGGTTTGATTCCTGGTCAGGGCATATGCCCAGGTTGTGGGTCTGATCCCCAGTGGGTGGCATGCAGGAGGCAGCTAATCGATGTTCTCTCTCATCGATGTTTCTATCTCTCTCTTTTTCTCCCTTCCTCTCTCTCTAAAATCAATAAAGAAAAAAAATATATAAAAAATATATTTCTAAAAAATCAAAGGCCTGGCTGCAAACTAAGCCTGGCTACTTCTAGAGCCAGGCCTGGGACCACTTAGCTAGAGGTACAGGGCACTCCAAGGCCAGATGGTACTTGTTTGAGAGATTTTAGGATATCTCTCTGACGTCTGAAGTATGAGCCAAGACCGGCCATTCCAGCCACTAGAAACAACTTAAGTGGGCCCACAAGTTGTGTGGGGCAAACAGTGATAGCCAGGTTGATGGAGACTCAGATATGGTGCCTGACTGCTTGGTCTGTAGGGAGAGAGCTTAGCAAAGGAACAGTGGCCTCTGCTAGCATTTCTGTCTGGAAAACAGCTGCCCCTCAGCTTTTGTGCTTATGCCAGACAACTCAATTTCTCCTCTTATGTCCTTGATGCCTTTGGAGCTGCTGCCCCAGTACTGGAACTCAGAGGGAGTGAGTCCGAGTAAGTCCATGTGCAGGCTCTTTAAGAGGAACCCCTGGGACTCTAGAAGTCCTCCATATCACTCAGCCACAATCTCTGCTGGTTTTCACAGCCAGAAGTTCTGGGAACTTCTTTTCCTGGCGCTGGAAACCTAGGCTGGGGGTTCTGATGTGGGGCTAGGACTCCTCATCCCTCAGGGGGGACCTTGGCAGCCAAGATGTCCCTCTTGATTTTTATCCACCACATGTGGGTGTAGGACCAACACATTATGAATCTCTGTTCCTCCTACCAGTCTTGATGTGGTTTCTTCTTTACACCTTTAGTTATAGGACTTTCACTCAGCTATATTTCAGGTGGTTCTGAATGATGGTTGTTCTGTAGATTTGTTGTAATTTAATGTGATTTTGGGAGGATGCTAGTACAGCATTTACCTATGCCACCATCTTGACCGGAAGCCTATTGATAAGATTTTGAAGCGTTAACATCTTTATTACAATTCATATGTTGCAGGAAATAATATTTTTATCAAGCCTTGGATTATCACCAAATTATTGAGGTAATTTCTCTTCCAAACTGGATTCCAAATAATTTTTTGGTTTAAATCACTTTACTTAGTTCTTTTGCAAGCATATACAGCTTAATTAGAGTGGGTTTGGCTAAATATCTGGATAAATTTCATATTTTCCAAAATGGACCTATATGGGAATAAAAAGGACTCTGCTATTTGTACATTCAACGATAACTACATTGTGTGAGATTTTAAACACGACGGGAAAATGTGCGTGTCATAAAAGCATCTGATACATGACTCTTACTGCTTGCAGATATTCAGAACCACACATAAGTATTCTCTACTTGTTCCTCATGAGAGCAATTTCTCTTGAGATGAATACATGAAAGAAGAAAGAATTGGGAAAGAAGAATTACTAATAAGTTTTCTTACATTTAAATTTTTTTTATTGGTTTTTAGGGAGAGAGGAAGGGAGAGGGAGAGAGAGATAGAAACATCAATGAGAGAGGACATCAATTGGCCGCCTCCTGCATGTCCCCCACTGGGGATCGAGCCCACAACCTGGGCACGTGCCCTGACTGGGAATTGAACTTGTGACCTCATGGTTCATGGGTTAATGCTCAACCACTGAGCCACACAGGCCGGGCACATTTAAATTTTATCTGTACTACTTATGCTACTTTTTTTTCCTGCTTGGTATTGAGTTCTATTAAAGATTTCATGAAAGAAAACCATTGGCTTATGGAACAGCTCCAATCTCTTGATATATTTTGATATTCCAGGAGTATTAAATCAGCCTCATAGAGAAAGGGAGAGATTGTGGAACTCAGGTCCCCTTCTTCTTAGTAGCTGCTCCAGAAAGCACTGAGTAGAAATTAGAGAGCACGAGTCAGTCAGTCCTTGTTAGAATTTTGGCTTTTTCAGTTACTGATTGAATATCAGGCTATAGACTTGGACTTCTCTGTACCTCCTCAGTCTCATTCAGTGAAAAATGGCTACATTAATACACATTTCAGAAGACAGAAGAAAAGATGGGACAAATATATCAAACACTTCCCATAGAGTGACTTCTAGGAGACTTTAAATTATTATTATTTTTTTCCTCTCTCTGATGAAAAAGATAACAAGGGCATTGCTGGCTATTTAGAGAAGAAAAATCTTATAAGTTCAAGTTTTCTAAATTTAACAGTAACAAAGTCGGTTTTCTAATTTAAGTACTTTCAATTTTATAAATGCATGAATTAATCAGTAGTTATTAAGCTCTTGTCCAGCATAATTCCCATACCCTAGATGTTTCAACTTTAACTGAAAGAATGAAAATAACTTTGCTCTGTTTATAATTTGTACAATCAAAATAGAATATAATTATGGGCAAAAGATATACAATAAATTGTAATGATACTGTTATCTGCAAGTAATATTAATAGACCTAAAGAATCTATCACTGGACTTTCAGATTATTTTAAAGAGAGTGAACATGTATTGGTTGCCTACTGAGTTTTACTCTATGCTAGGTGTTGTGTACCCATTATCCCTCGTTAATCCCTGTGTTGATCCTTTGCCTTAGGTATTATTATATACATTTCAAGACAAACAACATATTAAGCTAAAGAATACAAGATTTGAAGATTAAAGAGCTTACAAAAAGTCACATGGTTATCAAGGGATAAGTCTGATATTCTAAACCAAGTTACCCTTTCTCTAAAGGCCGTGCCTTTCTTCACCACCTTATCTTCAGGGTTCCCTAGCACCAGCACCTTTAGAGTCCTGTCCTTGTTACCATCACTTCAGGAATGGTCACTCCCATAGCGTGGGTGTTTGTGCAGCCTTCTCTGCCACAAGATATTGAATGGGTTGTGGACGTAGAAACGATACATAGAGTAGTGACTACTATTTTGGAAACAGAGGTCTCTACATACCCCAGTTGCAAGGTAAAATAAAGAACTGGTTTCTCCATAATATAATATTATAAGTGGCAATCCCCTTCCAGAGCCAACACTCCAAAGCCCACTTAGCCTAATATGGCTGAATTATAGTGCAAATGGTGACATTTACGACACCGATAATCACCTCTCCGCTTACCTCCTTGTAATCTTTTCTCTATATTAAAACCAGAGGTACGCCATTAAATCTGCTTATCTCTCTTTTGCTTCTTTAAAGGTTTCCCTGTGCTGTGTTTGAAGACCCTACCTAATTCTTGAAGCTCTCCATCCAGAAATATATTTCTTCCTTCTCTCATTTTTCCTTAATTAATTCATGCAGAGCACAGCTTCTGTCTCTGTTCAGATATCACTTTAAGGAAAATTGTCCCTGATTCCCTATACTAGGTCTACTATATGTTTCTATAACTCCATGTTCCTTTTCTCCAAAGGACTCATGAGAGTCTGAAATTACATCCTTGTGAAAATATTTGATTAGACTATTTACTACTAAACTATAAGCTCCTTGAGAATAAGATTATTTTTGCTCAGCATTGTTCACATTTTGATTCTATTGTTGCTCTGCTCACCATACTGTCAGCAACACCCAAGAGAGTGCCAGGCACAGGTAATAAAAAATATTTGTTCAATAAATAAAGAAAATTCTTCTAAGCTATATTCTTCTTTATTTGTCTCATCTGGATGGATGGTAAAGAACTTAAAAAAAAACAAATGGAAAGATTAGTGATGAGGGAAAAAACATGTAGATAAGTCTATCGGAAAGGGTGCAGCATCTTAGTATTTCATTCAAAAAAGTATAACCACTGCAGAGAAGATTGTTCAGGTTGAGACAATGACCTATTTTGTGGATGTCAGTTGAACTTTCTTTCATTAGTAATCCAGCATATAATGAATGAATTCATATAAAGAATGAGCTTTGCTGCATAAAAGGAAACTAAGCAATGGGCTTAGTAACAAATATTCCCATTCAACAAGCCTGCTCAGGTAATTGCCACTAGTGAGAGCCCAACCTGCCATTAGTAAAGGCTGAAGCTGAATTTCAGATATGACACCTGAATTCTGGGGGACCACTTGTCCATTTAGTGATTACATTTTGAACACTTCTATTTGGGAGGTGTCCTCACAAATATGCATATTTAGTCAGCTTATTATTATTTTTTTTTTATTTTCCTATCTGCTTTATTTTTTCTAGCACTGCCATCCAAGTACTTATGAAAGGCCTTGCTCTCCATCCAGGTATTCCAGATAATGTCATTCCTGACTAAAGAACTCATTTAGCCATTTGCATGTCCTGTTTGAAGAGGTGTCTCTTTAGGTCCTCTGCCCATTTTTTAATTGGGTTCTTTGTCTTTCTTTTGTTGAGTTGTATGAGTACTCTATATATTTCGGAGATTAACCCCTGTCTGATGTATCATTGGAAATTATGGTCTCCCATATAGTGGGTTCCCTTTCCATTTTGATGGTTGTTTCTTTTTCTGTGCAGAAGCTTTTTAGTTTGATGTAGTCCAATGTGTTCATCTTTTTCCTTTGTTTCTCTTGCTTTAGGTGTTGTATCAGTGAAGAGTCTGCTGCGTATGATGTGTGAAATTTTGTTGCTTACATTTTCTTCTAGGATTTTTATGGAATCACGAGTCACATTTAAGTCTTTTATCCATTTTGAGTTTATTCTTGTGTATGGTGTAAGTTGCTGGTCTAGCTTCATTTTTTTGCATGTAGCTGTCTCCAAACAGGACATGCAAATGGCCAAGAGACATATGAAAAAATGTTCAACACCACTAATCATCAGAGAGATGCAAATTAAAACAACAATGAGGTATCACCTCATACCTGTCAGAATGGCCACCATCAACAAATCATCAGACAACAACTGCTGGTGAGGGTGTGGAGAAAAGGGGACTCTAGTACACTGCTGGTGGGAATGCAGACTGGTGTAGCAACTATGGAAAACACTATGGTGTTACCTCAAAAAATTAAAGATTGAACTGCCATTTGACCCAGTGATCCCACTTCTAGGAATATACCCTAAGAATCCTGAAACACTAATCAGAAAGAATATATGTACCCCTATGTTCATAGCAGCACTATTTACAATAGCTAAGATCTGGAAACAGCCCAAATATCCATCAGTAGATGAGTGGATAAAAAAGCTGTGGTACATATACACAATGGAATACCATGCAGCAGTAAGAACAAAGATCTCTTATCCTTTGAGACAACATGGAGGGACCTGGAGAGTATTATGCTAAGCTAAACAAGCCAAGCAGAGAAAGACAAATATCACATGATCTCACTTATTTGTGGAATATAATGAACTAAACAAACTGATGAACAAAATTGACCCAGAGACATGGAGGTAAGGTACAGACGGACAAACCTCAGAAGAGGGGGTGTTGGAGGTGGGGAAGAGAAAAACCACAGAACTTATATGCATGTATGCATAACCAATGGACATAGACAACAAAGCTGGGGATGGGGCGGGGGGGAGGGAAGGGGGAGGAAGGGGTCAATGGGGGAAAAAGGAGAAACATCTGTAACAAAAATAAATTAATAAAAATAATTTAAAAAATAACTCATTTAATAAAAACAAAACAAAATAATGAGCTCACACCTGTGATATTCCCAGAACTGTTGACAGCTGAAGAATAAAAGCTTGCAAATTTAGACACCATCCTACAAAATTTAATATATATTTTGAACCAACAGTCTTCCATGCTAATATATATATATATATATATATATATATATATATATATATATATTAATTAACAAATGGAAGTCTGAATGTCTTTTCTCTCTTAAAAACTTCATATCTCACTTGCAAATTTTCTAATTGCTATCTGGAAACTTAGGCTTTAAAAGACATAGTTCAAAAGGAAGAAATATTTTTAATACGGGACAAAATATGATTTTTGTAACTGGAAGATGTGATAGCTATCTGACTATTTGGGGATCCTCATACCAAGAAACAAAAAAGAGGGTATTCTACTCTGTTGTTATAGATTTAAGGGGAGAGACAGCTCTATGTGTAGAACCCAAGTCTTATTTGGGATCTCCCTTAGTATTTCAATACTGAAAGGTAAAAATAAATAAAATACATGTAAACAATGAAGACCTTGATAAAGAAACATTTAGGTGCTGGTTGTCTTAATGCAGAAAATTCTAGGTAGGTGAGGTTAAAAAAAATGGTTAATGGAAGAGAGAGGTCATAAATATCAAATGCCATCTACTGATGAATTATTTTCCTCAGAATGTGTGCATGTGCTTTTTTTTTCTTTTCCTTCTCCTTTTCTTCTTATTATGTTAAATAGAGAGTGTTGTGGGGAAAATGTGACTGAACTAGAAGAGGAATAAACATTTTCCAAAATAGTCACAGTGACTGATAAGACTATTTTCTACTTTTGGGGGTAGTGGTGAGAATAATAGTGCCGTCATTTATATGAGGGCTACCAGCATCATGTTAGTAGAAATTGGTGTTGTATTATTGTTGCTATTTAGAAGTTTAACATGGTAAGAGAGTGCATGGATGCTGAGTAATCAAAAGGCTGAGAGTTCCAGATATTATTAGTTGACCCTCAACCCTATCATACACTTCTCTCTTCTGTATTTCCTTTGTACTATCAGGCTGAAGTCTGCAAGTTACCTTTCACATACCCTCTTGCCAACTAGGTTCTGGTTGTCTTCTGCTAATGGAGACCAGCATCAGGTGAGAAAATCTGTCAGCAGGTAGAAACCATTCTATTTTGGCAGTGGTAGGTAAGTAACTGTAGACTCCTGCAAAACCACACATCTTCCCAGCAGCTGTGCCAGAGTTCCAAATGTAGGTGAGTTAGTGGTAGCTACGAGCAACTGGACGACTGAAGGGTATGGCAGGATTTTCCAATAGCTCTGGAGTTTGGCAGTAAGAGTTGTTGTTGTGAGTGTGGCTCCTTTAGGGTAATAACCAGCAGGTGACAGCATTTTGAGGCAGCTGCAGTGGGCACTGTGACTCAGACAAGCTCTTGCTATTGTGGAGGTTTTAATGTCTTTCTACAGTACCCAATCTTTGGAAATCAGTGCCTTCCTCCTGTTTTTGTTTTTCTATTTTTTTTTTCAAAAAGTATATAAGGTCATTTCCATATTATATCTCTATTCAAAAATGCTTAAGTGCTTTCTAGTTTTTTAACTGGACATTGGTTCATTTTTTTTCCCTCCTGTCTCTTAATTTTGCTCCAGAACTCAGTCATTCAGTCTCTTCTGTCTATACTCTCCCTCTCTCTGATATCATTTAGACTCATAGATTTTATATACACATTCATCTTTGTGCCAACAATTCCCTAATTTAAATCTCCTCACTCGTATATCCAATTGCCTGCTGGGCATCTCCACTTGGGTATCTCATAGACATCTCAGTCCAAAAATAAACTTCTGAGCTTCCCTCTCAAACTTGCTTTCCTATCACAATCTTCCTGGTTTTAGTTGAAGGAAAGTCCACCCTTTCGTACCTTGAGTCCTTTTACTTTTTTAAAATATGTTTTTACTGATTTCTTAGAGAGAGAGGAAGGGAGAGAGAGGTAGAAACATTGATGTGAGAGAAAAACATTGATCAGTTGCCTCCTGCACGCCCCCTAATGGGGATTGAGCCTGCAACCTGGGCATATGCCCTGATTGGGCATTGAACGAGGACCTCTCAGTCCATGGGGTGATGTCTTGAGAGTTCTTTAAATGTTTCTCTTTTATTTACATTTTATATCAGGTCCAATAGGAAAATTTATGCTACTTTCAAAACATTTCAGAACCAGCTCACTTTTCACCATAAAGTTTATTATCAGCATAGTTCAAACCACCATCATCTTTCACCTGATTTACTGAAACAGTCTCCCCAACGGTCTACGCTTCTGTCATTGTTCCCAAAACTGCAAAGAGAGTGCTATTTCAAGATATTAATGAGGGGTCCTACAACTCCCCTGCTTAGAATCTGCCAGTGATTCTCTTGCACTTAAAATAAAATCCAAATTCCTTGTAATAGATTACAAAATTGACTTATCTCCCATAGGTAACCCTCGGACCTCAACTACCAGCCTCCTCTTGTTTTATTCTCTATTAGCTATACTCTATTAGCTATACCCTTCTTCTTGCAGTTTTTTTGGATGTACCATGCCTGCTCCCACTTCAGCAAATTTGTTCCAGTCATTCCTTCCGCCTAGAACTCTCTTTCCCCACCATATCTATAAGATGTATGCATTTACCTCTTTAAATATTTGTTCAATGTTACCTTTTCAATCAAACCCACTCTTATTACCTGTCCCCCAATACTGTATAATTCCATTCACCTTCTTATTTTTTTTCCTCAACAAGACATGTATTTATAACATACTATATTTTTACTGTTTATTATATATTATTTATTGCCTTTCCCACAAGAATATAAGTTTAATGAAGACAGATGTTTGTTTTTCACTATTTTTTCACATATGTGTCATTCTAAGCACTTAACGTATTGTAACTAGTCAATGAATATTTGTTAAACAGTGGCATGAATTTCTTTCCTTGCATAGCTATTGTCCGCTGGATCCAGATTTTTTTTCAGAATGCAGATTGCTGAAATTTAGAAACAAAGCAGATAATCTTTTTCTCTCTGCGTTGATTCTTTCTGTCTCTCTCATATGCACATGAATACATACACATAAACACACAGAGACACATGCTCAAGCACACACACTGAAGAAGTGAAAACATGTAAGCATTACCTGAAATGTAAACGGTTTATATTTCAAAAATAAGTCATAAGAAATTGATAATTTTTGATGAAACAAGAAGCAGAATATGGTTCTAAGCAGCCACTTAAATCATTGTGCACAGTATGCTTCCATTATTATTCACTTTCCCTCAATTCTTCTCATACACTCAAAAAAAAAAATGAAATGAATATAGTGGCAAAATAATCATCCTACAGGAGAATATTTTTATTTTGGGAGATGCTTTCAAGAGCTAATGAATAAGATCACTATTGCATTAGAGTACATTTTCATTCTGTATTCTAATAGCCTCAATTAAAATATATTTTCAGAACCTAAATTGTATTGAGCACTCAGGTGACTAATAGAAATTAGTTTAATGGTACATCTTATCCTTCTTCCTTTACACTCCTCTGCCGTACATTTCCTGCCCCTTCACAATTTTGGAAATTCCAAAGGACATAGATTACTATGCAAACAACTGCATTCTTATCACAGTCATTAATTAACAATGATATCCTATGATAAAAGTGATAAGGTATATGTGTCTATACATATAAAATATTTTGGTTAAAATGTTTTTGAAAGCAATTAATCTACCAGACAAATATAAACATATGCAGGACAAATGTCTACTATTTTGTGTCTGAAATTTAATTTCAAAATTAGGGATATGGATATAAACTGAGGAGGCTGAGTTTCCCAGCATCATAAATAGAAAGACTACTTAAATAGAAAGCAACTTATATTGTCATAAGATATTTTCCTTTGTCTTAACCTTTCTTGAGTACACATTGTTAATCTCCCTAGAACCCACCAGTAACCTAGGGTTGAAGTTACCAATGTAACCTGGTGTTGACCCAATTTATTTTTTCAAGGTAGGCAGTGTTGGTTTAATTAACAATGGCCTAAAATCGAATGTGTTCAGAATTTTGTTGTTTTTTGGGTTGTGTGGCCTGGAGGGCAGAAACCAGAGGCCTAGGATCTACAAAGAAATTGACATATTGTCATTACTTGGAACAGGAAATAGAGATTTATATAAAACACCTCTGTCTCTGTCACTGTCTCTCTCTGCCTCTCTTTCTTCCCCTTTCTCAAATGTAAAGCATATAAAAGGGATAAATACACAAGTAGTTTTATTTGCATTTAGCAGATGCTGGCAATGTGACACAGGTGAATTACAATGGATGACTATTCCAGAAAACTGTCCTCACTCTACCATCTAACAATACTTTGAGCTCAGTATCTAGAATTCTTCTCAACTGGCTGCCCTATAAATTCAGAAACTATTGATCTTTGTTTTTCCCTTTATTCTCATAGAAATTTCTTCATTATTGACTAACTGCAAATATTTTCTACCAGCAAGTCTCACAAAAATGGTTCATTTGGTTCTTAATAGACTTACATTATTCAAAGGAAGGAAGAATGCTTCTTCCTTCCTTGAACCAGAGGAAGGATTGACAAAGACTCTTTGACCAAACTTTAGTCAATCTTCTCTGAACCATTCTATGGACTAGGCTTTGATCTTTGCATTTCCAGGTTGATCATTGCCTTGTTCCAGAATCTTGCTGAATAGGTTTAGCCGGGACCTTCTATCCTCAATATCTGTTCACCTTCTCCTGGCTTTGACAAGAATATGGTTAAGCCAATTTAGAATGAATGATCACCCTGATGTTTTCTCTTAATAATGTTCATCCACAGCCCTGCACTCCAACCAGCTCCTTGACTGCAAATCTCCACTTATCCATGCTGTGTTTGGAGGTGAGTCCAATCTTTCTTCTCATGTACTGCAAAACCCAATTTCAGTAGTCCCTTGAATAAAGTTTTTCTTACCATCTTTCACAAGAATAATTTTTAACAGTATAGAAGAAAATGCAGGTGTCTATTATGAAACAATAGCATTTCTGATGGAAAGACTCACCTATAGTCAAATTATAAATAAGAAATCAAAGCATTTCAATTCTATTTAACAATTAATGTGCTTCATGTTTACCTTTTATTTGGTAATTAGTAGTAATATGCCCGTAGCCTGCTAAATTAATATACTAGAGTTAATAATCATAAATTTAGAGTCAGACAGACCTTGGCTATTATCCTAGCCATGTCATTTTTTACTCTGAAATCTTTGAGAGATTATTGAACTTTCTAAGATTCAGTACATCATTTATTAAATGAGCATAATGACAATATATTTCTGATAGGCTTGCTGTGAGGGTTAAATGAAATAATACATATAAAAACATAATTCATGCTTAGGACATAGTAGGTGCCCAATCAATATTTTTTATTTTGAATATTATTTTTTATTTTGAATATTAATAAAAAGTAAATACTTTTCAGGCTTTTTCAGTGGTTCTATTTGTTATATCAGACATTCCCAGGAGTGCTTTTAAAGAGGATTTGCTAGTTAACACCATATTCTGAAGTAATTGATCTCATGGGAAGGTGTGTTTGATATGTGAGTTATATAGGCATGCATAATTGTTTTCCAAAATACTCACCTCATAATTATCTCTAAATAAATCATGATCAAAATTTTTTTGTTTCTCATCATGAAAGCACCCATCTGGAGCCAGATAACATTCTGATATTTTATAAGCAATCAGAAAAATTCAATAAATTCTGGTAGGCAAGAATATCAACATGGAAAAAAAGTCCATTCTTCTTTGATTCCTAAGAAGAAACAGTATCGTAGACAGGTCTAGCAAACTCAGTAAGATATTCTTACTGATAAGTTGAACCATATGGAACCACCACTGAATGGCAAAATAATCAGATATCAGCAATTTTACATTTCAAACTAAATATCTAGAAAATGAATATATATGATTATGGTTATCTACATTTCCTTTTTTGTGTGTTCTGATTCTAAAAAGATAACATACTTGCTCAAGCCCTGTATTTGTCCTTGCCAAACCTTAAATGCATATGAAGGAGAGGCATTGTATGAGTGGGATTCTTAGATATAGATGGAAAAAAACACTTTGGCTAACGAAGCAGAAAATAAATTTTGTGGAAGGACACATCATAAAATAGAAAGGAAGCTGGAAAAACAAGCTTATACAGGAAGCTCAAGACTCTAAGACTTGTCAATTTAGAACCTACCACAGATTGGTACTCTGCCATCTCTGACATTAACTATAGTGCTACTCCACCATATAGGCTGAAAATAATTTTTATTGGACCCTGCACTGTTTTTCTCATTTCATTTAAAACTCTGGGAAAGAATGTCTGATTAGCTGACAAGACAGCCTCTCAGTCTACCCTCCACATGACAACTTTCACTTTCTGTTTTCTGTGATGGGAGATGGAGCCCTGCATCTTATTTAGTTATTCTCACTAAAATAGCAAGACTGTTTTCATGCTGGGCACATGTGCTTAGTTCATTAGCTAGAACCCTCTCTGCTTATTCCTAATAACACCCTGTTAGAGTAGTACTACACTGCTGCAGTCTAAAGAGCTTTTGCATTCTTAATTAATTTTTTGGCTGCATATACATATATGTCCCTATTTAAAAATATATATGCGACTGGCCAGTATGGTTCAGTGGTTGAGCATCAACCCATGCACCAAGAGGTTGCCAGTTAGATTCCCAGTCAGGGCACATGCCCAGGTTGTGGGTCAAATCCCCATTGGGGAGCATGCAGGAGGCGGCCAATCGATGTTCTCTCTCACCGATGTTTTTATCTCTCTCTCCCTCTCTCTTCCTCTCTCTCTAAAATCAATAAAGGAAAAAATACTTTAATAAATAAATAAAAATATATATGCATGTGTGTAAGTCTAAAAATAAATTATAAATTAAATGTTGAAATAATTATATAGTTTCTAACCCTCAAAAAGTTGGTAGAGTTCAGAATTGCCCAAATTTATTTAATTTTTCTCAATTGTACTCTCAGTGTCAACTGTTGTTACACAAAAAGTGCCATGAGTCCTGGCCGGTTTGGCTCAGCGGTTAGAGCGTCGGCCTGCGGTCCAGAGAGACCCGGGTTCAGTTTCCGCTAAGGGCATGTACCTCGGTTGCAGTTTGTCCCCGGCCCTGGTTGGTCGTGTGGGTGGCAGCCACTCGATGTGTCCCTTTCGCGTCGATGTTTCTCTCTCTCTCTCTCTTCCTCTCTCTCCCTCCCACTCTATCTGAACAAAAAATGAAAAAATGTCCTCGGGTGAGGATAAAAAAAAAAAAAAGTGCCATGAAAGGTATATGAGGAAAAATTTTTTGTTGTTTTATTGAGAAAGAATATTTCTGATTATTGCCAGAGATGTTATTCATACATAGTGGAAGTCACACATTCAATTCTTGTATGGAAAGAATGGAAAATTATCAATTTAACAAAAGAAAAACAAAAATCAATGTTCACCTAATGTACTTGTGTACATTTATTAAAAATTGAAAAGTAAATAAACCTGTTTGCTGATGACTATGCTTTTTATTGAGGGTAGAAAAAAATCTTTGCATTATTGTCAGTGATTAAATAATTTTTCACAAAAAATAAATTCATCTGTTGTCAAGGTAAAGAATTTACTCCAGATTAACTTTAAAACCATGTGTTGTAGGAGAAGTAAAACTTTCTTAAGATATAATAAAACTATAATTAATCATAATTATTTCACAATGGGAATAAACGTGACTGAATCTTATCATCCCATGATATTTTAGCTCTATAAAGGATTTCTAGAATCTCAAAGGCAGTGTGTTCTTTACATGAGCACTTCTTAGCACATTATATTCCCCAATCTCAATTATCTCTCCTTTTATTCATTTAAAAGAAGTCTGAAAAAAATTTAGCTTTAGAACATGCATTAAAAATGTGACGTATTCTTTCTGCTAAAGTAACACATTGAAATCACTTTAAGATTTTATCCTAAATTTAGCTGTTAGCAAATGCTTTTTTATTTATTGTAAAGAGTTGGGAGGTTTTTGTTGGTTTATTTGTTTTTATCTCTTTTGGGGAGTGGAGAGGACTTTGACATTAAACAAGTTTTTGGTGCTAAGGGCAAAACAAGTTTTTTTTTAAAATATCAAACTGATTAGAAAGTATTTAAACATTCACTAAAGCATAGTTCTAATACAACAGTTGGATATATTAAAAAACACTGGTTGTCCTTTAAAACTCTGTTCAAAACATGGTGGTAGCCCTGACCAGTTTGGCTCAGCGGTTAGAGCGTCAGCCCACGGACCAGAGAGTCCCAGGTTCAGTTCCTGCTAAGGGTATATAACTCGGTTGCAGCTTGTCCCCTGCCCCAGTTGGGGTCGTGTGGGTGGCAACCACTCAATGTGTCTCTCTCGCATTGATGTTTTTCTCTCTCTTCCTCCCTCCCTCCCATTCTATCTGAAGATAAATGCAAAAAAAAAAAAAAAAAAAACCCCACCAAAAAACATGGTGGTATTCATATAAACAATAAAATAATTCATACAGAATACATTTAATAAAATATAAGTGAAGCACTTTTCCTAAAATTTGGAATATTTTCACTGAATCAACAGCTTAGCTAAAGGTATTCATTTGAAGCTGGCTGGTGGATTAGGCAGGGGTGTTGTTTCTTTATCATGGGGCAGGAAAGGGTAAAAGGGTCTTTATTGAATGTTGAGTTCTGATCTTGTTAAAATTAGCATGTTATTCAATCATATTTGGACATTTGTTTTTTTATTTAAATTTAAATGATGTTATATAAATTAGATACTGCCAGTCTATGTCTATGAGGAGGAATGAACATTTTTATTTAGGAAAATCAAAAACTAAAGTTCTAGGATTTTTGTTATATTTTTCCCCAGTTTAACATCAAGAAAAACATCACCAGAAACAATAATTTAGGATTATTTTAATACCATTAATAATATTTTTTTCTAAGTGTGCGTTTAAATTTATGGTATTTATCTAATAATATAAAACTTGGTTGAAAGGGGACTATTCATTTGGTTCCAGGTCCAGTGACTAAGTTATCCATATATATTTTTTTCTCTCAAAGAAAAGGTTACCAAAACAAAATTCAAAACTATCTAAGTTCAAGATTTCAAGATGATGACAAATTAAGTGGAAGCTGCACTGACTTTCTCCCAGGACCAAGCTGGAATTACAACTAAAATATAGAAAAATTATCCTGATTAACCAACTGAAGACTACCTGGAAAGAATCCTTATAACCAAGGACATGAAGAGGGGGCCACATTAAGACTGGTAAGAAGTTCAGAGGCATAAGAGGGCTGGCTGGGTTCCCACAGGCAGTACCTGAAGTATATCTCAGCTGTCAGGGGGTTCCTCCTGGGAAGTCTGGCATCTAAACCCAAAGCTAGGCTCCCCATCCCAGAGTAACAGACTGGGAAAGGTTTCCACATAACATCTGGCTGTGAAAAGCATCGAGGGTTCTGTCTGGCAGGGAGATATGGCTAGAAAAACAGGCCCTTTCTTTTATATATATATATTTTTTTTCTTTATTTATTTTTAGAGAGAGAGGAAGGGAGAGGGAAAGAGAAAGATAGAAACATTGATGAGAGGGAACATCAACTGGCCGCCTCCTGCATGCCCCCCACTGGGGGTTTGGCCCACAACCTGGGCATGTGCCCTGACCGGGAACTGAACCGATGACCTCTTGGTGGATGGGTCAATGCTCAACCACTGAGCCACACTAGCCAGGCCACAGGCCCTTTTTTAAAGGGCCAGCACACTAAATTTTATTTGCAACCTTAAGCTCTTACAGAAGAAGGGCAGAGTGGACTAATGTTGTGTGAGATGAGTCTGGAGTTAGTGGCTCTGAGGAAAGAGTTGAGAGGACAGTTGACAGGATTCCTGTGCTGAGTCATTCTCCTATGCCGAAGAAGCCATCTTTCTCAGGTAGAGCTTTGCCATTAATGCAGCTTTAGTATGGAGGGAAACAATTGCCCCACACATTGGGAAACCTCTTTTCCCATCATGTGGAGTTTATGCACTACTGAGGACTACAACCTGAGGCTCATTAAGTGACTGATTCTAACAGTCAGCCTGCAGGCCAAGGTGGATCTCTGGGTGATTTGAGACTTTGCCTGAACTTCTCCTGAGTAAAAGCAGATGGTGGTGTGCAGCTTGGTCCTTTCTATATGCACTCAGCCCCAGCAGAGGGAGCCACAAGCTGTGGATCACTGATAGATGCAAACAGGGTACTCAGAGCCAGTCACTGAGAGCATCTGACATTGGGCTGCACCAGTGACCCTCCAAAGAGTCCCAAAATCAATAAACTCAGTGGTCAGCTTCAGACAATGACAGAGCAGGATCCAATAAGCTTCACAAGCAGTATATCCACACGGAGATACTGGTAGGCTCCAAACCCTGCTGAGGTGAATTCTACTGAAGGTGATAAGGACCCACAGAGCAGCCTAAACACTGTGTTGGGTGTTGAGCCCCACCGTCAGGCAGCCTGATAGTCTAGCCTACAAACAAATGGGCCAATAGCAATCAACACTCAATTACAACAGGAGGGCCCAAAGAACATGCACAAGAGGCATTATTCATACACCCAGTTCTGGTGATCAGGAAGATTATACCATAGACTCCTACAGGTCATTTTCTACATAGGTCACCCTGTCAAGACTAAGAATGGTAGCATTCTACTTAATACATAGAAAAAAACCCCAAGCAGTAAGGCAAAAGGGGAGAAAAAGAAACAGGCCCAAAATGAAAGAACAGGAAAATTTTCCAGAAGAACTAAATGGTAATCAATTTCTCAGATATAGAGTTCAGAGTAATGATTATAAGCATACTCAACAGCATGAAAAATAATATAGAAATGATGAAAAACAACCAGTCCGAAATGAAGAATGAGATAGAAGAAATGAAGAATACACTGGAAGGAATAAACAGCAGAGTAGAGGGAGCTGAGGATCAGATCAGTGAATCAGAAGGCAGGAAAGAAAAAGTCACTCAGTCAGAGACCAAAAAGAAAAAAACAATTAAGCCCTGGCCTGTTTGGCTCAGCGGTTAGAGCGTCGGCCTGCGGTCCAGAGAGACCTGGGTTCGGTTCCCGCTAAGGGCATGTACCTCGGTTGTAGTTTGTCCCCGGCCCTGGTTGGTCGTGTGGGTGGCAGCCACTCGATGTGTCCCTTTCACATCGATGTTTCTCTCTCTCTCTCTTCCTCTCTCTCCCTCCCACTCTATCTGAACAAAGAATGAAAAAATGTCCTCGGGTGAGGATTAAAAAAAAAAAAAACCAATTAAAAAACAGTAGGACAGTTTAAGGGAGCTATGGGACAACATGAAGCATAACAATATCCACAACAAAGGAGGACTAGAAAGAGAAGAAAGTGAACAAGGGATAGAGAAACTATTTGAAGAAATAATGGCAGAAAATTTCCTTATGTGGTGAAGGAAAAAGTCACACAAGTTCTGGAAGGTTCAGGAAGCACAGAAGAACCCAAAGAGGCCAATGCCAAGACACATAATCAAAATGCCAAAATTAAAGACAAAGAGAGAATCTTAAAACAACAAGATAAAAGCAATTTGTTACCTCCCATAAGGCTGTCAGCTGATTTCTCAACAGAAACACTACAGGCCAGAAGGGAATGGCATGCGGTATTCAAGATAATGGAAAACAAGGATATGGAACCAAGACTACTCTATACAACAAGGCTATCATTCAAAATAGAAGGTGAATTAAAGAGCTTCCCAAACAAAAACAAACAAATGAGCAAACAAACAACAACAAAAAAGGCTAAACAAGTTTTTACCACCAAACCTGCATTGCAAGAAATGTTCAAGGGACTGATGTAATAATAAGAAGAAAATGAGAGAGAGAGAAACATAGACATAATGAATTAAAATGGCAATAAATAAATATAAATAAATAAAAACTTAAATGTAAATGGATTAAATGCTCCAATAAAAAACATAGGGTGGCTGCCCTGGCTGGTTTGGCTCAGCAGTAAGAGCATTGGCCCATGGACTGAAGAGTCACAGGTTCAATTCCCAGCCAAGGGCACATACCTGTGTGGCAGGTTTGATCCTCGGCCCCGGTTGGGTTCATACGTGAGGCAACCAATCAATGTGTGTCTCTCACATTGATGTTTCATTCTCTCTCCCCCTAGATCCTTCCACTCTATCTAAAAAAATCAGTTGAAAAATATTTTCAGGTGAATATTAACCAAAACTTAAAAAATATATATATATGGTAGCTGAATGGATAAGAAAACATGATGACCTCAGAATAAAAGGCACACAGGAGGAAAGTGAAGGGAAGGAAAAAAAAATACATGCAAATGGAAATGAAAAAAATGCAGGGGTAGCAATAATTATATCTGACAGAATAGATTTCAAAGTGAAGGCCATAACAAGTGACAAAGAATGTCATACATAATACTAAAAGGATCCATCCAATAAGAGAATATAACCCTGGTAAACATATATGAACCCAATAAAGGAGCACTTAAATATATTTTAAAAAAAACTTGGAGGACTTTAAGGGAGAGATCGACAGCAATATAGTCATAGTAGGGGAGTTTAACACCCCACTGACTTCACTGGACAGATCTTCCAGACAAAAAGACAACAAGGAAACAGTGATCCTAAATAACACACTAGATCAGATGGATTTAATTGACATTTACAAAACACTGCACCCTAAAGATTCAGGATACACATTCTCCTCAAGTGCACATGGGACATTCTCAAAAATAGACCATATGTTAGGACACAAAATAAGTCTTTAAAAGTTTATGAAGTCTGGCTGATGTGGCTCAGTGAATTGAGCATCATCCCATGCACCAAGAGTTTGCTGGTTCCATTCCAGGTGAGGGCACATGCCCAGGTTGTGGGCCTGATCCCCAGTAGAGTGCATGCAGGAGGCAGCCAATTGATGTGTCTCTCTCGTGGATGTGCTGATCTCTCTCTCCTTCTCCCTTCCTCTCTATTTAAATAGATATAGGTAATATATTGGCTATAAAGACAATAAATAAAAAACAAATAAATAAATAAATTTTAAAAAGTTTATGAAGTAGAAATCATATTAAACATCTTCTCGGATCACAATGGCATGAAACTAGAAATCAACTACAATAAAAACACTTAAAACATTGAAACACGGTGGGCCCAGCCACCCAGGGGTGCGACCTCTGATCGTCTGCGCTGTGGCCACCCCCGGGCCAGGAGCGCGAAGCCCAGTGCGGACCCCAAGCCGAGCACAGCCTCTTGGCGCCGCAGACCACCATCACCCACTTCAACAAGGGCACTTCCTGCGGGCTCTCGGCTGAGATCAAGAACAAGATTGCTTCCCAGTATGACCACCAGGCCGAGGAAGACCTCCGCAACTGGACCAAAGAGGTGACCGGCATGAGCATGGCACCCACTTCCAGCTGGGCCCGAAGGACGGCCTAATCCTGTGCGAACTCATAAACCAGCTGCAACCAGGCTCCGTGAAGAAGGTGAACGGGTCCTCGTTAAACTGGCCTCAGTTGGAGAATATTGGCAATTTTATTAAAGCTAGTCAAGCTTATGGCATGAGGCCCCATGACATATTGGAAGCAAACGGTCCTTTTGAGAATGGAAACATGACCCTGGTGGCCCTGGCAGGCCTGGCTAAAATAAAAGGATTCCGTACCACCATCGACGTTGGCGTGAAGAACTCAGAGAAACAAACATGACGTTTCGACGAAGGAAAATTAAAAGCCGGCCAGGGTGTCATTGGCTTGCAGAGGGGAACCAACAAATGCGCCAGCCAGGCAGGGATGACCGCCGATGGCACCAGGAGGCACCTGTACGATCCCAAGATGCAAACTGACAGACCTTTAGAGCAGACCACGATCAGTCTGCAGATGGGCACCAACAAAGGGGCCAGCCAGGCGGGGATGTTGGCGCCAGGTACCAGGACAGACATCTACGACCAGAAGCTGACCTTGCAGCCTGTGGACAGCTTGACAATTTCTCTACAGATGGGCACCAACAAAGTCGCTTCCCGGAAGGGAATGAGTGTGTATGGGCTCAGGCAGCAAGTGTATGATCCCAAGTCCCGTGCAGCTCCAACAGAACCCGTCATTCACAACGGGAGCCAAAGAATGGGAACTGACGGGTCGGAAATCAGCGATAGCGACTACCAGGCAGAATACCCCAATGAGTACCATGGCGAGTACCAAGACGACTACCCCCGCGAGTACCAGTATGACGACCAAGTCACAGAGGGGAGCTCAGTCCTTAGCCCACTGGTTTTATTCAGTGAGAACCAAGCTAGCCTTGAGTAATTTTTATCTTGTCTTCCTAAAACACTATTATGCTTATTGTACCTAAAAGAAATACTGCCTTCCGTCCATTCCTTTTTCTGCCTCTTCCCTAAATATTAATAGTTTCTATTCCCTGCTGGGACAGTGAGGTCCCGCAGCATGACCAATAACTCGCATATGAAGTGAAAGGAATACTGTGAAAGGAGGGTTCTCTTGTCCAGCCAGTTCTTTTATGACACCTTTATGCATTTTTGCCATCTTCCACGGAAACTGGTGTCTTCAAACCATAGGAAGCTCCTTTTCTTTACAGTTTAGTGTATGATTTCTACGTGGAAGACTAAACTCATGCTTGTACCTAAAGGTGGTGTCTGCCAACTGAAGAAGATGCGGCATTTTAGACATTTACACATCCATGTTCCTAAAGTTATTGTTTGCTAATTTTTAAATAAAGTCATGATCCGTGTGCACTGGTGATGGCACGTGTACTCATTCTCTCACCTGAGCTGCCGAGACCTTTCCACGTGGTATTTCTGGAGTGTGGACAAAGTCGTTTTCAGATGCGGGGGTCCTGGTGGTGCCTGTGCCCTTCCTGTTTGGGCCAATGTGGCAGTGTAGACTTGCTCTGTGTTCAACTGTATTTATTGCTGCCTTTCTCACCATAAACTTATCCCATCGTATTTTTATAAATAAATACTTTTTGGAACATTAAAAAAAAATTCAAACACATGGAGGCTAAGTAGAATGTTATAAAACAATGAATGGATTACCAATAAGATCAAGGAAGAAATTAAAAACTACCTGGAAACAAATGAAAATGAACACACAACAATCCAAAATCTATAGAACACAGCAAAAGCAGTCCTGAGAGGGAAGTTCATAGCACTTCAGGCCCACCTCAAGAAACAAGAAAAATCTCTAATAAAAAAAACACCCTATAACTAAAAGAATTTGATAGAGAACAAAAGAAAAGCCCAGAGTAAGTAGAATAGATGAAACAATAAAGATCAGAGTATAAATAAATGAAGTAAAGACTAAAATACAAGAGATCAATAAAACGAGAGCTGGTTCTTTGAAAAGATAAACAAGATTGATGAACTCCTAACCAGGCTCATCAGGAAACACAGAGAGAAGACCCAAATAAATAAAATGAAAAACAAAAGAGATGAAGTAACAATGGACACCACAGAAATAAAAAGGATTGTAAGAAAATATTACAAACAACTATATGCCAACAAATTGGACAACATGGTGAAATGGACAATCTCTTAAAAACATATAATTTATAATATATGACCAAGTGGGATTTAGCCCAGGGGTGTAAGGCTGGTACAATATTCACAAATCAATAAATGTGATACATAACAAAACAAAATGAAAGATAAAAATCGTATGATCATATCAATAGATGAAGAAAAAACATTCAATAAAATCCAGCACCTATTTTTAATTAAACTCTCAGCAAAGTGGGAATAGAAGGATCATACCTCAACATAATAAAGGCCGTATATGACAAACTTACAGCCAACATCATACTCAATGGGCAAAGACTGTAAGTGTTTCCCTTAAGAAAAAGAACAAGCCCTGGCCGGTTTGGCTCAGCGGTTAGAGCCTCGGCCTGTGGTCCCGAGAGACCCGGGTTCGGTTCCCGCTAAGGGCATGTACTTCGGTTGCAGTTTGCCCCGGGCCCTGGTTGGTCGTGCGGGTGGCAGCCACTCGATGTGTCCCTTTCATGTCGATGTTTCTCTCTCTCTCTCTTCCTCTCTCTCCCTCCCACTCTATCTGAACAAAAAATGGAAAAATGTCCTCGGGTGAGGATAAAAAAAAAAAGAACAAGATGGGGATGTCCACTCTCACTACTCTTATTCAACACAGTAGTGGAAGTCTTAGCCACAGCAATTAGACAAGAATAAAAATGTACAGCATTAAAATTGGAAAGGAAGAAGTAAGTAAACTGTTATTATTTGTAGAAGACATGATATTGTACATAGAAAATCCTAAAGACTCCACCAAAAAACTACTAGATTTCATAAATGAATTCCACAAAATAGCCAGATACAAAATTAGCATCCAGAAATTGATGATAGTTTTATATACCAATAATGAACTCTCAGAAAGTGAAACTAGAAAAACAATCCCAATTACCATTGCAAGGAAAAAATTAAGATACCTAGGAATAAACTTAACCAAGGAGGTAAAAGGCATGTGCTTGCAAAACCACAGAACATTGAAAAAAGAAATAAAGGAAGATAAAAACAAGTGGAAGCGTATACTGTGTTCATGGATTTAAAGAATTAACGTCATTAAAATGTCCATACTACCCAAAGCAATCTATAGATTGTACACAATCCCGATTAAGATACAAATGGCATATTTCACAGATCTAGAACAAATACTCCAAAAATTTATAAGGAACCTAAAAAGACCCCTAAAAGCTTCAGAAATCTTGAGAAAGAAGAACAAAGTAGGAGGTATCACAACACCGGATATCAAGTTATACCACAAAGCCACTGTGAACAAAACGGGCTGGTACTGGCACAAGAATAGGCATAAACATCAGTGGAACAGAACAGAGAATCCAGAAATCAGCCCAAACCATTATGTTCAATTAATATTTGACAAAAGGAGGCAAAAGCATACAATGGAGTAAAGGTAGTCTCTTCAATAAAGAAAACTTACAGGTATATGCAAAAAAATAAAACTAGACCACCAGCTTACACAATACACAAGAATAAACACAAAATGGATAAAAGACTTACATGTAACTCATGAAACCATAAAAATCCTAGAAGAAAGAATAAGCAGCAAAATCTTAGACATCTCACGTAGCAGAATTTTCACCGATACATCGCCTAGGGCAAGAGAAACAAAGGAAAAAAATAAACATGAATCCACATAAAAATAAAAAGCTTCTGTACAGCAAAAGAAATCATCAACAAAATGAAAAGGGATCCCAAAGTGTGGGAGAACATATTTGCAAATGATACATCTGTTAAGGGGTTAATTTCCAAAATATACAATGAACTCATACAACTCAACACCAGGAAGACAAGCAGTCCAATTAAGAAATGGGCAAAGGATCTGAATAGACACTTCTCCAAAGAGGACATAATGGCCAAGAGACACATGAAAAAATGCTCAATGTTACTAATCATCAGAGAGATGCAAATTAAAACAACAATGGGGTATCACCTCACACCTGCCAGAATGGATGCCCTCAATTAATCAACAAACAAGTGCTGTTGAGGGAGTGGAGAAAAGGGCACTCTAGTGCACTACTGATGGGAATGCAGACTGGTGCAGCCACTAAGGAGAACAGTATGGAGTTTCCTCAAAAAATTAAAAATAGAACTGCTATTTGACACAGAGATCTCACTTTTAAGAGTATGTTCTAAGAATCCTGAAACACTAATCAGAAAGAATGAATGCACCCCTATGTTCATAGCAGCACTATGTACAGTAGCTAAGATCTGGAAACAGCCCAAATGTCCATCAGTAGATGAGTGGATAAAAAAGCTGTGATACATTTACACAATGGAATACTATGTATCTATAAAAAATGAGAATCTCTTACCCTTTCAGACAGCATGGAGGTACCTGGACAGTGAGAGAAAGACAAGAATCACATGATCTCACTTATATGTATAATCTAATGAACAAAATAAATGTATAAACAAAGCAAGTCCAGAGAGATGGAAGCATGGAACAGACTGATGAATCTCAGAGGAAAGTGTAGGGGAGGGAAGAGATTAACTAAAGAATGTAAATGCATATATGCATAAACCTTGGAAACAGATAATAGTGAGGTGAATACCTGGGGGAGTGTGAGTGGGATGGAGGGGGTCAATGGGTGAGAAAGTTGGGACATCTGTAATACTTTCAACAATAAAAATAAATTTAAAAAAGTCAAAGTTCAGAATAAAAATAACTATGCATATATATCTACTTTTGCCCTCAGATAAATTTGATATGAAAGTATATGTGTATTGTGTTGATCTGTGTGTGTGTGTGTGTGTGTGTGTGTGAGAGAGAGAGAGAGAGAGAGAGAGAGAGAGAGAGAGAGATTTTAGATGATTCTTTCTGAGTTAGAGAAATTTGGAGCAAATGTTAATCCTCCCTTGGGCATCAATATGTGCTACATCACTTGAGTATTCAACATCAGAAGCACAAAAGTAAAAAAGAGAGGAAATAAACAAACAAAATCAACATGGGCCACTAATAGAAAGCCAGAAAGCAAACGGTATAAGACATCTATCTTTTCCCCTCCACCTCCTTCTTGGTTCCTAATTTCCCAGCTCTGTACCCAAAGTGCTTTTACTATGGAACAGAAGTAAATGGTAAAAGACATGCTGTCAGCTCCTAGGTAACCTTGACCTTAACTCTACACCTCTGGGCCCCTGACTTCATTGGCTCATACAAAAGGAACACTCAAAGGGTTTACGACGCCCAGTCTTAGAGCATTATATGAAGCATGAGGTTCCCCTTGCTGTGACTGAGAAAATCTTTTTATTGTACCTCCTTCCAGATTCTGTCATTCAAGGCATTGGATGCAGGCATTTCTTGTATGTTTGTTCACTTGTTTAAGATCCACTCATATAGGCAAGACCTAATCATTCATGTCTCATCTATCATATATTGATTAGGGAGACAAAGTGTAATGAATCCTGAAAATAGACTTCTATTTCCAGACAGCTCTTACTGACAATATAAAATTATCAACGGCATTTGTTCAAAATAGTACTTTCTTTCAAAACCTTATCCAGGCTGACTTTTACTTCAGCTTTTTCCAAGATGAGATCATTATAAAATTAGTCTGAAGGAGAAGAAATTCCCCAAGTAACATATATTTATAACCCGAATTTCTCTAAAATAAACCAGTCTAGGAGTAAAGATAATGGCCTAAAAAGAGTAATAAAACATAATTTTTCTGTTATTGCCACTCCTATAAAATTTCAGGAGCTTCAGTTCCCCCCAGATTTCTTCAACAGATTTCAAACTGTCCCCTATGAGAACAACGAAAAGCAGCCCATTCAGCCGATATGCAGAGAGTATAATTTCTTGCATAATCTTCTTGGATACCCCAGGGAGCCCTCCTTTTTTTAATTTTTGTTTTGTTTTTTGTGTCCTACTTCAGCTGCTGTGAGGACATGTTTTTCATCTCCTGATACTCTGATGTTCAAACCCTGACACAGTTATTTTCCTTCATTCTACAGAGAGGCTAGATTGGTTTGCTGCTTTGGCTAATGTGACAAAAGAGATCAATAGTTACCTAAATTACAGAAAGCACCGCACTCTTACACAGGCTACTAGCCTCTGGCTGCTCTGTTCTTTTCCTGCTTTATAGAGATTTTTAAGGAACAAGTTCTTTTTTATACCCCTGAACTCAGGTCTCCACTATAAGTCTTTAAGGAAAAAGAAGGAGAGCATAACATCTGCTCTATACCAAAATGTTTCATCTATTCTCAAACCTTAAAGCAAGTGTGCACGCATTGACTCTCTAAGGTATTTGTTCTTTCCTAGGAGGGTCATTGGTCCTTTATGAAACTGATGCTGGTAGACATTTAAACAAGTTCACTAAACTTGCTGAAATGTATCTGAGTATTAGGGTGAATTCAACTTAGTCCCCCACCATATTCTAGTGATAATCTTTTATTCAAAAACAGGTTATGTTCTTCATTATTTTAAAATAATAGTGAATGGGCTGCAAGTGAACTTTTAATTGTATTTGTCTGTGATGTGCCATACTTTCCGTTTGGGGCAAACTGACCTTTCTAATAGAGGGACAAAGGAGCAACATCTGTCAATATCAGTTTCGATGGCATGGTACCAGGCTCATTGATTGAGTTTTCCAGTGTGAATAAGTGTTTTTCCTAAGAGTAACCACGTTGGCCCATCTCAAGGACCTCGGGAGCTTGAAGCACCAAATGCACCATTTTGACTGATTATAATGATCTGCTCAAAGAAGCACTTCTCTCAGAAATAACTATTCACTGTGATAGGCTATGGTCAGGTTTCTCAAGCTCAGCCACTCCTAAACCTTCTGTGCAACAAATAAATAGTAAATAATTGTCTATGCTGGTCATTCTTACATCTATTCAACACTATTGAACATGGGTGATGCCTTGCCATTTTTACATGTTGTGTGGAAAACGTATACATGGGATCATGTTGTTCTAGTAAAAAATTATAACCTGAGCCTAGACGTGACATGGCTTCCCCAAAGGTGCTTTTAAACCATGTAATGTTGGAGCTTCTCTGTTCTATGCCTGAGAGTATAAGAAGTTTGCAAAGCTCTCCCTTCATGCTTCCTGAATCCCGGCCAGGATTCAGTCCTCACCCTGGGCAGACACAAATCTGCCACCTTCTGAGTGCATATCTAAAGGAGAGAACGGACAGGATTCCAAAAGTCCTGCTCATGAAACTGCTGTTACCCTTTTCTGTATCCTTTAAGCTTACAACAGTAAAATGTAACTTTATTAAAATTTAGGTATTGGAATGACTAGTTTTATAAATTTTTAAAACCTTTCATCTGTGGGACTAAGTCAGTTGTTATGCAAATAAAGATTTAGACCAAAAAGAAAAAGAGGATAAGGATTTGATATTTCCATAAGATTTATTTAATCCATTCCTAACTATTAATCAAATTTATTCTAATAACGAGACTATGTCCACATTTAGAGGGTTTTCTAATATCAAATTTGTGACTTCCTTCTTATGCCCTGACTTTGGGATCATGGGTTAGCGTTAGTAAATGGGCTCCCTGAGACATCTATATGAACTGGATGAAATAAAGGAAAAGGGACAAAAGGATTCTGAAGAGTTTGATGTGTATTAACTGTGATGGACTTCCATGCTTCTTTTCCCTGCTATCATAATTTGAACTACTTTTTTTTTTTTTTTTTTTTTTTTTTTGACAGAAGGAGTCCAATACAATAGAGAGGATTCTGGAATTCTCAGTCTTCAAACACTAGGGCAGAAATATCTCAAAATTCTCCATAGTGGAAGCTGACTCATAAGACTGAGGATGTTAAAATGTGAGTTATCTATGAGAACAGAAAGAAAAAGGTCTCTATTGAAAAAGATCTAGGGTAGAGCAAGGAAGAAAAGAGACAACCAGAAAGAAAACCTGTAAAAGATATCTCTGAGAAAGGTCACTCCAATTGATGTAGGTTTTTCTGTTACAAATTCCTTTTTATGTGTTTAGCTGTTAAATGTTAAATCTTCCATTTTAAAATGGACGCTCGTTTCCCCATGGAAAAGGGCTTTAACCCCTGCAAACGATGGTCAGTCTCTACATATGTATTTCATTTTATGTCATGTGTTCTTTGCTCAGGCTTTCTATTTTTCTTATTCGGTGCCCTTATAGAACAGCACTAATGTGTCTGAAACATCATTGTGTGAATGTGTATTGATATCCTCTTGTGTAAGTGCCTCAGGGACATTCTTTTCTGATGGATGTTCCAGATGTCAGAGTTTACACCTGTTCCTAAGTGTAAAATGTATACGTTAACCAACAAAAATAAAGTTTTATAAGATAGGATTTTAAACTGAGAAGCTCATGTAAATGGATATAGCAAGGTGTAGCTATATAAAACAGCTCATATTTGTTTGAAAAATATATCATTTCTGGAAGAATGCAAATATGTAACTTGAAGGAAAGATCTGGATTAAATATCATATGTTTAAGTAGCTACCTAGGGTAGCATAAGTGAAAGATTTCCTGGTTCCCACAGGATTATGATTTTCCTCCTTGCCTTGACATAAATAGCCAGTGATTTGGGAGAAAGAAAAAAAGGGAGAAACTAGAATTCTAATAAGAAATTTCAATCCCTGGATATAAATAGAATTTAACAGCTTTATGAGCTTTTTATATTTCAAGTAATCCACACTGCAGTTAGTAATGGTATAAAGGTTAATAGAAAGAAGCCTGGATGATATACCTTACTTCAGCATTTATAAGTAATAGTCATTCAAACATCCCTTCAACTAATATTTAAGTGCTTAATGTGCACCATGCAATGTTCTTGGAAATCACTGTAACATTGCTTGGCCTCTACTGCCTAATCAGTAAAATGGATAACATGTTCCCTAGCTTAGTGACGATATAAGCTAAAGATGGTCTATTAAACTTAAAGTAAAGATTTATAATTTTATGTTTCTGTGTAAGATTTTCTATTTGTTGCTCATTTTCCCTCTCTCTTTCACAGAAAACAAAAACAAAAACAAAAAAATCCTAAGACCAATAAAAGCCATAAACAAATGAACACACAAATTAAACAAACAAACAAACAAACAAAAACAGCAAAGAAAACCATGGTTGGGAAAGACTTCTGATTTTAAGAATTAGTTATTCAATCATTTCTTAATTTCTAGATTTCTGCCTTTTAATTTCCTCCCCCATACATGATAATAATAAAGAACAAGCAGAATTAAAAAAAAAAATGCTTGCCAAGAACAGCAAACTTGTTTAGAACGTGAATTAATTAAATTAACTAAAACTGTAAAATGCTTGCATAACATTAAGGGTTGGTAATATGATATACAATTCACTTTTAAAATAAAATTAGATAACATATTCAATTCAGGAAGCCCACCTGCAGAAAGGCAGAATCTTGCCAAGGAAGGCTTTTGATCATTGTCACATTAAGGAATGGCAATTTTTAATAGAAATCTGTAAAAAGTCAGTTTAGAGCCCTTTAATACTACAAAACTAAAGTATTTATTTTAAAAATAACTTTTATATTCCTTTTATATTTTAAACACCTATAATATTGAGCTTTTTCTACAAATAGCTGTAATCTAAGTTTATTATTTGTTTATTTACTCCATCTACATTTTTTAAAGTTGAAGATAATTAGGCTACTGCTATTATGTTTTGAAATTTCTTGCCGGGGGAAGATGAGTTCCTGATCCATAAGCAAATGAACTGTTACCAGACTTGAATTTGAATTGTGAACAGTGGCAACAGAAACATTTAAAACAATGAAAGGTCTTAATTAGTTGATTTCTTGCATTATACGGCTGTGTGGCAAATTCAAAATAGAAGGTTAAGTATTATTTTGTTATCTATGGTTGTGTGGAAATTTCATGATTGTAGATTTTGAGGACTCTGAATGTTTGAGTCTGTGAACACACACACATACAAACACACACACACACACACATACACAAGTCTCTATATGTTTGTCCTTTATTAGTTAAAATGGCTGGCTGAATTTTTCCCAGTAATAATTCAATTATTGTCTGAATGTTTTCTTTCTTCTAGGCTGCTGCTTTCTAGTCCTTCTGATAGAGAAGGCAGACATTGGTTAGTTTTTTTTTTTTTTTTTTTTTTGTCTACAACGTCTGGCATTTCTGGGTTGTTGACTTCAGCTAGGATATATGAATCAAAAAGAAACCTCAAGAAACTCACAATCCTATCTTTCTTTACATCCCCAAATTCTCCTCCTACTTTTTCCCAGT
The DNA here is from genome assembly GCA_030848825.1 of Tadarida brasiliensis. Taxonomy (NCBI): domain Eukaryota; kingdom Metazoa; phylum Chordata; class Mammalia; order Chiroptera; family Molossidae; genus Tadarida; species Tadarida brasiliensis. The sequence goes on along the minus strand of CM061260.1, from coordinate 105,558,675 downwards.
CATTATCTTCTTTCAGAAATTAGAGCAATATTTTGACTTCTATGACCATCAATTAATTTTTATTCCTGAATTTCATAAAAATAAAATCATAAATATATAATTTTATTTGACTTATTTAGCTCAATAGAACCCTTATGAGATATAGACACATTATTTCATATAATAACAGTTCATTCTCACAAATGTATAGTATCCTGTGGCATACACACACCACACTGCATTTATCTTTTTTAATATTGATAGACATTTAGGTCCTTTCTAGTTATTGATTGTTACTATGAAAATCCTGACTCGTATCGGTTCATACTTATGACAGATATTTATGTAGGATTGGAACTGCATGAACATGGTCATAATAGATTCAGAAAAAATAGTTTCCCCAAATGGTTGTGTTAATTTATACATCCAGCACAGAAGCATATAGAAGTTTAGTTGCTCCACATCATTGCTAACTCTTGGAACTGTCAGCCTTTTTAATCTGCCGTGACTGTACTTGTGTAATTTCATCACACTGGAACGTCAATATGCATCTCCCTGATCAAGCTAAACCTCTTTTCATATGTTTATTGGCAATTATATTTTCTCTTTCAAAGTGCCTATTTTAAATATTGTGTCCATATTTGTACTGGTCTTTGTAAAATTGACATACACACAGGTATCTTGGGCATAAATCTTTCATCAGATAAATGCACGGCAAATATATTCTGCCATTCTATGATGCCTTTTAACATTCTTAATGGTGAATCTTACTGGGTAGAAATTTTAATTTTAGTGAATAAATCTTTATTAACTTTTATTCTGTGATTAATAACTTCTGTGTTATGCTGACCCCAAGTCATGAAAATATTCTCCTATTTTTTTTTATTTCTTTTTCATTATTGATATTACAGAGAGAGGAAGGGAGAGGGAGGGAGAGATAGAAACATCAATGAGAGAGAACATCAATTGGCTGCCTCCAGCATGCCCCCCAGTGGGGATTGGGTCGACAACCTGGGCATGTGCCCTGACCAGGAATCGAACTGGTGACCTCTTGGTTCATGGGTCAATGCTCAACCACTGAGCCACACCGGCCAGGTTCCTATGTTTGTTTTAGAAGGCTTATAGTTAGAGCTTTTATATTAGGTTTACTACCCATCACAAATTAACTTTCATTTGATTTGAAGTATATGTCAAGGATTTATTCACAAAGAAAACCATAATCAAATTGCTAAAATATATGATGAGGCTATGCAAAATTTTAACTTATTAGAGAGATTTATATTTTGAATAGTGACCTGGAATGATAGAAGTTTAGGAGGGTTTTTGAGGCTGGTTTAATCACCTGGCCTCAGAATTCCAAATGAAACTTTAAGGTGGTAAAATAAATATATGTTTAATTTTCTGAGAATTGACCTGACCGATTTCCAAAGTGGTTTCAAATATTTCTACCTCCAAAGCAACATATGAGAGTCTCAGTTTCTTCATAGTCTTGGTAGTACTTTTCCATTTTAGCTGTGCTAGTGGGTATCTCATTATGGTTTTAAATGTCCCTGCTACCTAATGATGTTAAGCGCTTTTTAATGTACTCATTGGAAATTCACATATCTTCCTTTATGAAGTGTCTGTTCAGGTCTTCTGTCCAGTTTTATAATGACTTTTACTAAGTCTTCAAATATGGTTGGCATTCTCAGTATTAGCACTGACAGAAGGAAAATAGTGTAGACTGATGTGGGTGAGTCGACTCAGCCTCATGGAACCCAGGTGGGGGTCATATGGGGAAACAGTGTTTGGGCAGAATCTCAGCGGATTTAGAGTCAGAATTTACACCTACAAATCAGTTGTTATTTACTACTTGAATATCAGCTTGTTCACAAGAAGGTGAGGGTTTGCTTAATAAAACACTATATTCTCTTTTTTTTCTCAGATAATCCCAAGCTTAATTATTTGTATTTAATATTTAGATATTTTGTTTATCTGAAAACATTAATAAGTTATTAACATTTCAGAGTAACATTTAGTAGCTATTAATAAGGCTTCGCATATTCTAAAAATGGAAACTACTGAAACATTTCTTTTGCCAAAGATAAAACTGAAAGCAGTACCTTCAATACGCCACCATTTCATCAGGTTCTCATCAAGCTACCCATCTGCTGTTCTTCCTTTATTGTTAGAAGTGAAATAATACAATCAAGAAATGAAGAATTGGATGTAGTTATAAAGTACTCAGGGGCTTGGGATTCAACGGCACATGATATGAGATAGGAATTCAGATGTACACAGCACTCAGGTTGACGTCTAGGTTATAAGAATAAACGTGCTTTGTAAATTTTTTGAACATCCAACTTCATTGTTATGCTGTTTTTTTGTTTTGTTTTGTTTTTACCTAATACTGACATTTCTTTATACGATTCCAGAATGTTGCTTTACTGAATTACATCAGAACAAGGAGTTCCATGCTAGTATTCTGACACATTCGTCTGAAAAATACTCAGGTATTACCTCATGCCCTCTGTCTTACTTTGAGTGATATTAATTCCGAGATATTTGCCCTTTTTTAATATTACAACAATATAAAAAGAATATCAAAGCCCCACATCACATTACTGCCTTTGCCAGAAAACTACCATCACTGTAAAAGAGAAAAAAGTCCACCATTGACTATTGTGTGCTAGCTGGTGAATGAGAGTGCTATCATTTCCGCTTCTTTATTTTCAGTCCTCTATTGTTATCAATTATCCATCATAAGCTATAAAAAAAGATGTTTACTGAAATGAGTGAAGCTTCAGAATATAACTGAAGATAAATGCTGAATTATATATAATGTAATCTGTCTGCATAGAAAGCAAATGCATTGCAGATTACATTTTCAACTATTCCACATACTTATCATCAACAGAAAACCACAGAGTTAGCCATGGAGTTAAACCAGCCCATGTCAATTATGTTATTTCATATGCTGCTCTCAAAGCAATAGCTCTGGAAGAAATCCAAATGGAAACTCGGTTCAATAGCATTCTGTATTCCAGAGGGTTTGTGATGAGACCAGAAGTATAACAAATGTGACTTGAGGGTACAGTGTTCAAAGAAGAAAAAATGGCATATTACATAAAAGATGAGCTGATTATAACTAGTAAGGGGCAAATTATAGTATGTTTATGGATATTCTGATATGAACACAAAACCATTGCAACTACCTAAAATAATATAACTCTGAATCTGAAGTTCACTGATTTAATTTCAGATCAGATTTTTTTTCCATATTAAATTTTACTACCACTAGTATCACAACCTGTTGCTCTATTTCTCTTTCTTAGAAAACTTGTCTTCTTTTTCTATTTATTATAAACTAAATTAAGTTATTTATTGTCAGTTGATAAATATGCTAATATCTACTGTACATGGAAATAGGAAAGTGACCTTGGCAAAATCAGCATTTTTTTCCCTGGGGTAACATTTATTTAGGTACAAATTTTTCATTTACATTACTTTAAATATGAGGCAAAGATATAAAATCCTCACCTTTTTAATGATTTCCTTGGGCATGAGACCACCACAAGGCTGGTTTTAAAGTGATTTTTTTCCCATTAATTTTCTACTGATTTAATCACAGATGTTTAGAAATATGTGTGTGTGAACATGCATGACTGTGTATGCACATGTGTGCGCGTGTGTGTGTGTGTGTGTAGCATTCAAACCCTGTTCCCTCGCACTACTCTAAAATCTTGGTTTTAAGGATATAAGTTCAATCCAAATATGAAACATGGAAATGGAAAGAGAGCAGTTAAGTTGGTTTCCTTCCAAACCACATTTAAGTTTCACCATAAAACTGGCATCAGAATTTTTCTTTCCTAACAAAACACAAATATTAATGGGTTAATCATGGGAGAGTGTAATACAAAGCAGTTTGTCTTCCTTTGCACCGGTCTCATGCACAGTGACTTCCAAACTTCTCTCTAATTTCCCTTTCTTTGCCTCTTGATGGCAACTCAAGCATATCCCATGAATTTCTAATAACTTTAAAGTAATAGAAGTGTCTTAATTTCAGGAATTAATAAGCCCATCACATTCTATGCCATAACATTAATTTAAGTACCACCCCAACCTAGTTAACCCATGGTCACACAAACAGCAACAAGGAAAATGATATACATTATCTATTCTTTTATTTATTTTCTACTCGGGTTCTGTTGAGCCTAAAGTGTTTACAATTTGAGGAAATAGACATTCTTTATGAAAAAAGAATACAGGTAATGAATACAAAATTTGGTCTTTGACATCACAAGGAGGCCTGGGCATGTGAGAGGCTCTGAGTTGGAACTTCGTTAGCTTGAAGGTACATCCTCCCTGCCCTCACCTTGCACTTGCCCTCTTCCTCCTCATCCTCTTGGTTCTTCCAAGAACTGAAGCATAATGCGGAAGGTCTACAGATGAAGAAAGGACAGGTCTTTTTACCAGGTGGAATTATTGTCAGTTCCTTCTCGGCTAGCACTGGCTGGTTATGGCCCTTTGTCATGGCAGACATCCAAACCTGAATATTTATGAAATATATCCTTGGATTATTTGAGTTATCTCTCTATCCACCTCATGGTGACCTCCACCATTGTATATTCTCTGATGAGAACGTGGCAATCCTGAGCTGACCTCTGGGTTTTGCTCTCAGCTGTGCCTCTGGCAGTACACTTTACTAGGTCCTCCCCATGGCATGCAGCCTTTTTTATCGGTGGTTGGTGGGGAGGAGAGTACTTTCAAAATGACTTCAGCATCTAGCTTCCACAGTATCTATCTGATTCAAAGGAAAATAAACTCTCTTGTTTGTCACAGTTCACCTTGTCTATACTGTGTTTTTTCTTCTCTTTACCTCACCAATGTAGGGGTGCTCTAGGCATCCTCCCACCTTCTGTGAGAGCCAGGCTGCAGTTTCTTTGCTACCAATACTCCAGGATGTGACAGGCCAAGCTCTCCTAAGACTTCACAACTCTCTCCACCCTGGTAGCAACATGAACCTTGTCTGTGTGTTTTTGAGCTTGGCTACACAGAGCCAGAGAACAAGACTTCATTTTTTTTTTTCTTTTTGACCCCAGTATGTCCCAATCCCTCCAGAGATATTGAGAACCTTCTAATGTGCTTTAGAAGGCACCTTCAAGGAGGGAAAGCCTAACACCTCTCTCTACTCATACAAATTTCTTTACTTCAAGAAATACAATCCTTACCAATACACCTCTAGCCTTAATTTATATAAGTTGCAGGTGGAAAATGGGTGCTGGGTTAATTTGGATTTCTTTTAACCAGTCCCACCATGATGTGTGTAATTACTTCTCTTTGGATTGTGATATTTGTACACAATATCACAAGCAATGTGGCTTTAGCCAAGATTATAAGATGATAGAAAAAGTCCCATTTTAAATGTTGGTGCACAAACATTTCTTTACTGGTTTTGTAATTACCAAGCAACTATTTAACCCAAATTCAATGCTTAATATGTGACCTATAAATGGAAAAGTGATATTAAGTCAGCCAAAATTTTGTTCATGTATAGTTGCAGTGGAATATCAGTGTAAAGTTTTAAAAACAAATGTGGGAGTATGATTTAAGGTGGGAGACCTACAGGCAGATACAGATGGACTTTCAGTGATATCCCCAAAACTGTCAATATTTAAACTCTGTGAGTTCAGAACTCCTCCTCTCCAGTGAATTTTGCACATGGCTTCCTGGTTGACCCTTATAAAATGAAGTTTTTATAACTTCAAAATTTTCTTTCCCTCTTATACTTCCTAAAAATCTTTTAGCAGCTATTCCATTGTTCAGTAGCTAAATGTAAGCTGTCTTCACTTGTTCATTTAAGTCTCTTTTTATTAGAGCTTAAGCCTCTTTTCAGTCTTATTTTTATTCCACCCCAACCTATTTGATCCATTCTAGATAGTCTATTGCCAAACACACCTCCCAGGATTTATTTATACATTCTGTACACATGGAATTCTTCCCCTTTTCATTCCATCTTATCTCAATGCAATAACATCTTCTCTAACGCATCAACACAGAATAGTCCTTGTTTAGAATTACTAGTATGCTTTCTTCTGCTTATGAGACATAACTAGTTGATTACATATTGCTTTTTTTCCCCCTTTTTCTTTCAGTCACTTATATTGAGCCATTACCCTATTTAGTAATATCATGTCTTCCCAACTGCATTGTGATCTCCCCTGGGGCTTTGTCTTGCGTGCATAGAACAATGCCTTGTAGGTGCTTATCAAGTCTTGAATTTTTATTGAACAACATATGACAGAAGTGATGAGTAACCAAAGGAAGAAAATTTCTATATCCAAAGACTAAACAAAACAGCTGAATTTTAAGAATAGAATGAAAATATTTTGCTTTTGTTAATGAAACACAACTATAGGAAAGAAAAAAAAAAGATCTGTGGAAAACAATTCATCAAGAGGCTGTAACAACTTGCCATGACCTGTTTTCTACTATCAACTACATCCAGTCTTGAGTAGAGTGCACTGTGGGTCAGTGTAACAAGAGCTGGAGAGGATCTTTTTCTACTCCTCCTTTCCATCTCATCCTTCCTGTTCCTCCTATTCTCCTTCTTCATCGCGTGTTTTAGTTGATCACTGTATTCAAGACATCATTATAATAGACAACCATGAAGGACAGAGCCTCTTACTCTTTTACAGGACCGTAGAGTGTATATCTACCTTGTTCTTCTGTCTTCGTGGTATTGTCTAGAAAGTTTAACAGAAATCCTCTCCAGTTATATCCAGAACGTACCATACCCGCTTATCTAGCCCCAAGTCTTCACAGTATTGTGACTACTCTTCCTGCTTCCACACTTGACCTGCTTCAATTCAAGTCCAGAAACTTGTGTGATGTTTTAAAATGTAATTCACATAATTTTCTTTTCCTGCTCAAACCTGACATACTCCGCCATGGTATTTAGATCAAACCATGTCTTTACAATTAACTGCACAGTGGTGCATCATTGCTGACCACGGTCCAACCCCACCCTCCCTATAATTCTTCTTCATCCCCAGCTACTCTCCACCTTTCTGTCACCTTCAGCAGCCCCATCAACCTTCAATGCCTTCCTTCTTGATGTCCCCTATTCTTTTCTCATACTTTCTTGATCTTTTGTATTTTCTTAAATGCCACCTTCCCTGGTCACCCTATCTATAGTGACATCACCCTCCTCAACTTTTTACTTCGCTCAGAGCTTCGTTTTCCTCCCTCGTTACACACATTTACTCATTCCCTTTGTTTATCGTCTGTTTTCTTTCGACAGAATATCTATTTCACAAGCACAGTAAGTTTTGTGTGCAATGTGTGTTGCTACATCCCTAGCAATTAGCACAGCACCTGACACTGAGTTGGAGTTTGATGAAAATTTGTTGAATGAATGAATGAGCACATATGTGAACACCAGAGTACTAAGGCAACTGGGGATACACAAAAATGTGTAAAACATAACTTTATGATCCAGGAGTTTGCAGTGCATTAGAGGAGATTATTATGAACGTAATGAAGATAGAACAAGTATAAAATTCTTTGCTACAAAAGAAGGATTATGACAGAAACTTCTTTGAATTTGATTGGGACAAAAGTAATAATTGTGCTCTGTTGAAAAGGATGCAACTTGAATATAAGGAAATGAAAGTAAGACCTAATTCTTGGCTGGGAATAAAGTAAGGAAAAAAATTAAAAATGCAATGGTAGAAAAATATGCTGTGTATACAGGTAGAATCAATCATGCAGTTTGATGAAAGTATGAGTAGGAGGAGACAGAGTGTAGACAGAAAGCTTAGGTTGTGCCAGGTCAGAAAAGGGTTACAATGTCAGGTGAGGAGAGTACATGGTGGTTTACAGGCAGCAGGAAACCTCGTAAAATTTTTGAGCAGGAAAATGAGATGGTCATGCCTGTTTGGGGAAGGATAAATACAAGTGAGGGAGAAAGCAAGGACAGATTGAAAGCAGAAAGACTGGTCAGGGAATTATTAAAATATTTAAGGAAGAACAGTGAGGGCTAAAGTCATCGTGGCTATGAGGAACAGAAATAAAAGAAGAATTCCAGGAACAATGGAGGATAGAATGGAAAGAACTTGATGATTAATCTGATGTTTATTATAAACATGCTGTCTATTATCTACATAGAAAATGCTTCAGCCTAGCTGTCAGTGATCATTTAAATTAAAATGTTTTATTTTCACTCATTTCTGAGAAATGAAGGTATGAAAATATGCTTAGAAGCAGAAATTCTAAGGTCTCTTTTCTTTTCTTTTATATGGAATGGAAATTTACTCCCAGCCTGAAATTTCCAGTGATGTCAGAAGCTGAGTTAGACTAATTTGTGCAACCCAGGCCCGTAACCATCAAATTCAAACAATGGTCTCGCACATATGGGAAGCCAGTCATCCTCATTGCCTCAATTCCACTAGGGAATGATAAAAGAAAAAAATATTCTTAACATGAAACATTTCATGCTTGCAAGAGGAAGATGAGCAGCTCTCTCAATGAGAATAAAATCTCCAAAAATATTCCTTAAATTAGAGCAGGAGGTTTGCATACTAGAAAACAAAACACAACAAACAAATAAACAAAGGTGATCAAAATATGCTCAGAATAGACGAGCGGCAAACAAAGACAGAACGGGTTATGTTGGGGACACAGAAACATAATTGGATTCCTCTGCCAACCCTGGTAATTAAAATGAAGACACTCAGTACCTTAGTGCTCTGCAATCCCATAATATGTTTGAGATTAACAACCCTCTAATCTTGGTTTTACTGCTATATTATCTGAATATACAATACGTATGTCTTGCCATTTTCAGAATCCACACAGAGAGGCTTCTCCAGGGCCGTGAGGATTTAGAAGCAGCTAACGAGAGAGCCTGACTTGTGTGTTCCAATCACACTTCCCTTGCTGCCATGGATATTTTGGCTAAATCTGAACAGAATAATAAACAAACAAATAAAGAGGGAATAACACACTTTGCGGTGATTTAAAGCTTTGTCTCCCTATTTCAGAGAAAAATGAGTTGCTGCTCTGTAGCTTTGCAATGTTACTCCTCTGTTTTGACAGCATTTCTTTTTCTTTTTTTTTTTCTTTCTTTCTTTCTTTTTTTTTTTTTTGTGACCTCATCAGCGCCTTATAAAAATGAAAGACATAAAATGTGGTGTTGATGTGAGCTGCCTAGAGAGAGCTGGTTGTCTGTGAGGGACCGATATCTTCACTGATGCTGCCCTTACACACCTCAAACCCCGTGTCTGATCCGGACTGTCCCATCTGCAGAAAGGGATGGGAACTTGGGACTCCTCACGGGCGCTCTGTGGCAGCACCTGGACAGCTCCCGCAGGTGACCCAGAGCTGGCTGGTCATGCCAAACACCACATCCAGGCAATGGCACACACAGTAAGCCCCTCTGCTGCTGAAAGGCTTTCTGACTATGAACAGGGTAATTTCAGCCGAATTCCTGCCTGCACAATGGTGAGAGTTCTTCGGGCTCTGGTGGAGCTCATCAGGAACCAGGTACAGGTATTGCAGAGGGAACAGAAAGTACATGCCAGTAATTAATATTACATCGTGTCCCCAAGACATTCCTCGTCCCTTTATGTGTTAGCTAACTGGTCCTCCACCTTCTCGCAGAGGTAACGATGAAGTCAGTGTAAATACTGAGCTTTCTACCAAATGTCTGCTATGAAAAGGGAAGGAGGCAAATGCATGAAGCAGGTCGGCAATGCCCCAGGAACACCTCCGTGATACTTGGTGTGCTTCCCAGAGAGCACAGAGTCGGGAACCTGGTTTTTCAGACTGAAGGGGTTATTTTCAGTGATCAGCTCATAGGACAGGTGTCACAAATATTCTGGAAAAAAAAGCAAGTTGAAACAGGTTTAAAAAAAGAATAGGAAGACCCTGCAGTATTTTACTTCTCTTTCATCCCTGGACTAATATCTTTATCGAAACAAATAAGATAAAGCCCTGCCAACAACAGCTCAGCACTAATTCGTAATATGAAATGGATCCGAGCTCTTAGCTCACCTGCCTGGTTAGTGAAAGGAGAAGCAAGCAGAAGACCAGAGGCGAACTGGTGATTATTCTTCCCGCAGTGTAGACATCGATCTGTCTGTACAGGGTCCCGGACATAGTGACAGAACACCTGGAAAAACACATTATTCATCAAACATTGTAGCATTAAAATAATAGGCATCCCTAAGGTAAGTGTGTGGTCTTAGCATTTGGAACATTTCCACAAGCTTTCAGTCACTTGTTTGTTCAATAGATATTGCTGCTGCTTGGGTCAGTACGTGCTAGGCTGTGAGTGACGGCCACTGTGTTCAGAGGGTTTGTAGATTAGATGATCAAGTTTGTTGGGCAATGCTTGAGAAAAAAATGGGAGATGATAAACAGATGTGAATGTTGTTGGGCTAATTAAACATTAGAAATATTGACTGGAGAGAACAAAGACGGATTTCTTTTTTAAAGAAAAAAAAAGATGGAGCCCTCCAGTACCCCTTCCCCACACGCCTCTGTTTTACTGTTGCAATTTTACAAGGGCTAAGTAAGATTACAGTGGTGAGGGAGACAGCCATGATACACTTCCATGAATGCTGGCCCTGGCCCCAAAGAGTCCAAATAGCCTACAGAAATCTGTTTCTAAGAGAAAACTCCATCCTGTCTTCATGATTTAATGTGGCAAAAAATTCTGATTTATGACTTACTAGGTTATCTTTACATCAAAGGGATCATACCATCTCTTGATCTTCAATAGCCACATATTTTAAATTTATATGAAATAAAAATAAAACATGGCATGCTTGATGATGTGAGGGTAAGGCATTGTCAAATAAAGCAATTGAAGTGTCAAAATACCTCCAACATGGACAATCTTTGCATTCGCATGATCTTTATTTTGTTTAAAAAGTAATACCCTTAGTGAAAACACGAACAATATCTCTGCTGCATAGTTGCTGGCGTCTGAATGTTAGAATTCAAAAGGTAGGATTTTAGGGTCTGAGGATTTCAGAGGGAAAAGGCTCAAGTTTGGGTGTCTGTGTGCTCAGCAGTGGTTCCGCTTCACAGCAGGTGCTCCAGGGGGAGACCGGGAGCAGACTAGCTGTGGAGAGGAGCTGGCCTCTGCTCTGGGACACCGCTCCTCAGAGCTGGGGCTCGAGCCGGTGAATCTGGGAGCCATACAGCATGATGATGCGTGGTGCAGTCGCTATTAGTGAGTGTCATTGTGCCCTGATTGCAAGCACTCAAGTGTTCAGAGGGGGAATCATGGATACCAAATGGAGAAAAACAATACACAGGAGCCTAATATCTTTAAGTGGGTAAATTATCTTTTCCTTGAGAAAGCAGAAAATGTTAATGGCTAAGTCTGCCAAGACGTTTTATAATAGAGGTAAATAAGAAACAAAAGATTGTTCCAGTACTTTTGTGTGCAATTAAAGCCTGTCATTCAGTACCCTGAATGAAGCTCGGAGCACTGACATACATTTACAGCTATATCATAAAACGTGCAATTGGGCTTGATTTTTGTCTTTATGGAAAATATTTATAACGGGAGGGTTTTTATTTGTGCAGCAATATTTGATTTAATTTTTTCATAATGTATAGCATTAGAGAGAAAATAAGTTTTATTCTTATTTATCGGCTAAATTTCCCTCTTACAACCCAGTTTACCGGATTATTTGCCATCGAGACTAAATTTTGTGAGCCCAAGTTTCTTTTGTTCTAGGTAATAGCATAGTTACTATTTTATAAAATTGGATTAGGGAAGGTGGGATTTGTTAAACAAGGACTTGTCAGAAACAGTAGAACTAAGCAGGCTGGACAATGCTGGCTGTCTCCCTGCCTTCTCCTCTGACTCAAAGGGAATGCTTTTACCTGGGACTCTGAGGAAAGTTAAGTCTTATTTCCACCTTTGGATAAGGGAATGCTGAAGGAGAACTGATCTCTTTGCCCCAAATGATTGCTGCACCCAGCTACTCCATTGAAAAAGGACAAAGGCAGTAAGAAGAAGTCACTTCCCTTATTTCACAATGAAGTAAGCTTGATTGGCAAAGTAATTTTCCTACATAGATATTTGGTAAAATAGTTAGCTATTTCTGAAAGAGCACTTTTAATAAGAGTAAAAATTCTAAATCATATGAAACATTGTGTCATAGTTTAATTGGCATCACATTGTCTTTCCAAGTGATAACAGATAAAATGTTACAACCTACGATCAGCAGTCTTTGTTTCAATGAAATATGTTAAATATTCATTAAATAAATAAAATACAATGATTAGAGCATAAAGGGGGAAATAGACTTTCTTAAGGAGGTCAAAGAAAACTTTCCTGAGAAAGTAATTTTTGAGGTGAGATCTAATGAAAGAGCAGAGTTTCAGGGGGTGAAGGAGAGGAATAGTGTCTAGGCAGATGGAACAGTATGTGCAAAGAGCCTATGATAAGAAGAAACATGTTGCCCACCTGGTGTGGCTCAGTGATTGTGCATCAACCCATGCACCAAGAGGTCACCGGTTCAATTCCCGGTCAGGGCACAGCCCAGGTTGTGGGCTCAATCCCCAGTGAGGAGCATGCAAGAGGCAGTCAATCGATGTTCTGTCTCATCGATGTTTCTATCTCTCTCTCCCTCTCCCTTCCTTTCTCTCTAAAAATCAATAAAGAAAATAAATAAATAAATAAAAGAAGAAACAGGTCACTCAGAAATGTAAAACTAAGTGCAGAGAGTTCACATCCCCACCTTATTTCAACCTAGTTGCAAGATTTAGTTTCTTATAAATGAAGAACAGACTCTTCTTTTACACACACTGAAAATATATCCAATTTATAGAACTCTCATCCTGTTTTAGAAGTTGATATCATTCCTTTGTATCACATCTTATTTTTATTTTTAACTGAAAGGGAAAGTCTGTGCTCATTGAAGAGAAAGAAATTTTGCCCTTTTTGAATGTCTGCACATGGTGTTCAGTTTATTCATTATATTTCATAATGACAGCTTTTACAAAATTGAATAAACATTATTTGATTATGAATCCAGCTACAAAATAAGAAAACTCATTGAATAACTGTATAACACAAGTAAAATTATAATAAAATAATGTTTTTAATTTGACTGTAATAACCCATATATTTTCATATATTTTCTTTCTTTTTAATACAGCAAGCTAGTAACCATCTCAAAACCTGTATATAATAACAATTGTAAGGACCAGAAAAGTATTGTGCTCTATGAACTTCAAAAACACTTATAACAGAAATATATATTTAAAATAAAATTTAAAAACTGTGAATGAGTTGGTGTATTTGCCCCTCAGAACTGCTTTCACTGTGTCCCATAGATTTTGGGGTGTTGTGTGTTAATTTTCATTTGTTTCCAAGAATGATTTTATTTCTTTCTTGATCTCATTGGTAACCCATTCATTGTTCATTGTTTAATAACATGCTGTTTAAGCTCGATGTGTTTGTTTTTTTGTTGTTTGTTTTTTTTTGTAGTTGATTTCTAGTTTCATGCTATTGTGATCTGAGAAGATGCTTGATATGATTTTGACCTTCTTGAATTTGTTAAGACTTATTTTGTGTCCTAACATGTGGTCTGTGAGGATGTTCTATGTACACTTGAGAAGGATGTGTATTCTGCCGTTTTAAACAATCTGATTAAAAAATGGGCAAAGGATCTGAATAGACATTTTTTCCAAAGAGGACATACAGATGGCCAATAGACATATGAAAAAATGCTCAGTGTCATTAATCATCAGAGAGATTCAAATTAAAAACACAATGAGGTATCACCTCACATCTATCAGAATGGCTACCGTCAACAAATCATCAAACAACAAGTGCTGGTGAGGATGTAAAGAAAAGAGAATCCTCATGCACTATTGATGAGAATGCAGACTGGTGCAGCCACTATGGAAAACAGTATGGCATTCCCTTAAAATATTAAAAATCAAACTGCCGTTTGACCCAGTGATCCTACTACTAGGAATATATCCTAAGTATCCTGAAACACCAATCAGAAATAATATATGCATCCCTATGTTCACAGCAATGTTATTTACAATAGCTAAGATCTGGAAACAACCCAAGTGCCCATCAGTAGATGAGTGGATTAAAAAGCTGTGATACATTAACAGAATGGAATATTATGTGGCTATTAAAAGAAGGATCTCATATCCTTTGTGACAGCATGGAGGGACCTGGAGATTATTGTGTTAAGCAAAATAAGCTAGTCAGAGAAAGAAATTATCGGATGATCTCACTTATATTTGGAATCTAATGAACAAAATAAACTGACAAACAAAATAGGTCCAGAGGCATGGATTCATGAAAGAGAATCACAGATCTCAGAGGAAAGGGGTTTGGAGGGATGGGAAGAGATCAACCAAAGAACATATATGAATATATGCATAGTCCATAGACACAGACAATAGTGCGGTGAAGGCCTGGGGTGGGATAGAGGCTGGGTGGAAGGAGGCAAAGGGAAGGAAAATGGAGACATCTGTAATATTATCAACAATAAATAAAATAAATACATAAAATTTATCTCAATTTTAAAAATTATGAATGAAGAGTTATTTTAATGTGCTTTACTGTAATGTTAAAAATTTGCATGTATGCATAACTGATGGACATAGACAACAAAGCTGAGGACAGGGTGAGAGGGGATGGGGAGGAGGGAGTCAATGGGGGGAAAAAGGAGAAATATCTGTAACAAAAATAAATTAATAAAAAGAAAAAAATATATAGAATTTATTCTTTCTATTTTTAGATTTTCTAGTCATCATTCTTTATTTAAATTTTTTTTTTTATATTGTGTGGTTTTTTTCCTGCTTATTTATTATTTATTTATTTATTTATTTATTTATTTATTTATTTATTCTCTGGTGATTTGAAAAGTAAATGCATAGCCTGTTTTAATTCTCCTAGCATTTTTATTAATAATTTAAAAAATATTTTTCTCCAATTATATTGTCACATGTAACAGAAGTGGTTGGTTTCCCCTTTCTATAAGATAAAAATTTTATTATGTTTTTACTGATGCCTTTTCAGCTTCTGAATTTTGATGTATATTAACTGTATTTTGACACAGATTATATTTCCACTGATTAGATTTTTTTCCAGAACTACATTGTCTTTCTTGTAAAGATTCATTAGAATTCTCATTATAGACTTGCCCCTCTTCAGTCTTTTGATTTTTCTAATAAACAAAACATTAAAATGATAATAAATAATACAAATAAAGACTAAAAGTGTTTTCTAATTTTTCTTAATGTTCTCTGGCACAGAAAAATTGACCACTTATTTCAAATCTTTTGCCTCTACCTTTTGGGTCATTAATGTTTTCCATTATCTTGTTTCAGATTTGATGAACCTGCTAGTACTGCTCATAGAGGTCTTTGAGATCTATTTGTGGTATATTTGATAAAACACACAGAAAAGGTAATAAAGGGAATAAATAATCTTTGATAGTTTTGATGCCAATAAGAATTTTAATCACAGACTAACTTTTAAAAAATATATCTTTATTGTTGAAAGTATTACAGATACCCCAATTTTTCTCCAATTGACCACCTTCTCCCCATTCTCACCACCCTGCCTTCCCCACACTGTTGTCTTTGTCCATTGGTTATACATATATGGATATGAGTTTTTTGGTTTATCTCTTCCCGCTCCCCCTTTACCCCCTTCACTCTGAGGTTTGTCAGTGTGTTCCCTGCTTCCATCTCTGGATCTATTTTGTTCATTAGGTATTTAAAAAAAAATTTTTTTTCTTTATTGATTTTAGAGAAAGAAGAAAGGAGAGGGAGAGAGAGATAGAAACATCGATGATGAGAGATCTTCAATTGGCCACCTCCTACATGCCCCCCACTGGATATTTGGCCCACAACCTGGGCATGTGCCCTGACTGGGATTCAAACTGGCGACCTCTTGGTGCATGGGTCAATGCTCAACCACTGAGCCATACTGGCCAGGCATGAGGTATTCTTTTAAAATATGGTTTTATTGATTTTTTTTTAGAGAGGAAGGAAGAGAGAAATAGAAACATCAATGTGAGAGAGAAACATAGATCAACTGCCTCCTGCACACCCCCTACTGGAGATCAAGCTGGCAACCTGGGCTTGTGCCCTAACTAGGAATCCAACCAGAACCTCTCAGCCCATGGGACATCATTCAGTCCACTGAGCCACACTGGCCAGGTGTAGAGAGAAAGAAAGAGAAAAAGAGATCAGTGTGAGAGAGACACATCTATTGGTTGCCTCCCACATGACCCCAACTAGGACCGGGGATTGAATCGTAAACTGAGGTACATTGCCCTTGGCTGAAATTGAACCCATGACTCTTTGGTCTGTGGGACAATGATCTAACTGCTGAGCCAAACTGGCCGGGTCTATAATATACATTTTATCATGGAAAAGATCAATTTCGGAAAAATTGGTCAAGCAATGTTTGCCCTAAACAACCTCAGTAATTAAATTAAATTTAAAAATTTTAGATGTCATCATTCTGCAAATTGGCAATGCTCACTGAAAGGAAATATGAACTTGAGGTCAGGCAATGATGTTTGATTCCACGGGTCCTTGTAGTAGTGTCACAATATTGTTTATGTTGAACACAGATTCATGTTAAACCTATCTTACTTGGGAAAAAACCAACCAGTTTTTTGTTTTGGGGTTTTTTTTTTTGCTTCCTTTCTCTCACCTTTAATAAAGTTCTTGCCCAGCTGGTGTGGCTCAGTGGATTGAGCATTGTCCCATGGTCTGAGAGGTCCTGGTTCAATTCCCTGTCAGAGCACATGCCCAGATTTCGCACTCGATCCCCAGTAGGGGGCATCCAGGAGGCAGCTGATGGATGTTTCTCTCTCTCTCACCCTAAGAAATCAATAGAAACATATTAAATAAAGTTCTTCTTCTTACTGGCCATTATGGTGCTACCTTAAGAGCCAATTATCTCTGATTATGCTTTAAAATTTCCTTTAGAGAATTTATTTTACTCTTCAAAAATAATTTTATTGGGGGATTATAGTTGCTTGTGGAATTATAATATTTTATAACCCAGACTTCTTATTCTTTATTTTGGATTACCTATGATTTAACTGCAATATACTTATTTTTTTTTTAAAAAACTATTTTCATTGGGTGACATTGTGACATACTTTCTGAGCTCCTGTTATGTAAGGTTGTTGAAAACTTAAATGTATGGAATTTTGTGTCATGCCATTTTCTTCACTAGCTATTCTGTAGACATTGCCAAATCTTCTGCAGTGTTGGTTATAGAAGTCAACATTTGAGGCAAACACCTTTTAATCTCCTAGCTGCATTTAGAATAGGCTTGGGTTCCAATTTCTTCCAGATGGAAAACTTCCATGCCATATTAGGGAAGAATAAGCAGCAAATGCTTCCTTTTCTGATTGTATAAGGAGGCTTCATGCCTTTCAAGGCATGAAGGCCTCATCTTATATTCTTATTTGGGCATCAAATCCCATGACTCAACCCCATACAGTTCAAATCTATTTTGGAAAACCCTAGGACCACCTGACTTCAGCTCTGCGTTGCCTTTGTGTTCTCGATTCACCAACAATTTTCTTTCTTTTTTTTTTCTTTTGAGCTCAACCACATAATCTTTAATAGTTTTTATTTACAAAGCATTCTTACATATGTGGAGCAGAAGCTCCCTTTGCCATATTGACATATATCTATCTTTATACTTCCAGTGCCTTCCCAAGTCTGTGGACCATCGTTGCTCCTCAAATTATCTGCTGAATTAATTATACATTAAGTGAATAAAGTACACGTGAATGCCTTAAGTGCTGGTGTTCGTTGGAAAGGTGGAGAATAAGCAGGAAAATGGCCAATCTTATATGATCAAGGAAAATAAAAATGGAAAAGAATAAGGGGATGTATGAGAGTATTAAAAAAAAAAAAACAGACAAAAGAACACTAACAAATAACTTCTGTGATTTTCAAAATTTGCCTGAGACCTGACCTATAGAGAAATAAACAAAAATCACCATTATGACCCTAGGAGCCTAGTGTTGCTGTGTTGACACTTTATTTATTTTATTATATTAAGCTTCTAAAGCTTCACAAAGTATACACTATAAAAATTCTGCCCAGAAATGAAGATGTCATTGAAAATAGTGAAAACGCCATCGAATGCAAATTTCTGGTAGCAAATTTCTCTCCATGATACCCCAGCTTGACAAATTTGGATCATACTGCAGATGTATAACTTTTTTTTAGCAGTAATGCCAGTTTTCTCCCAAACAGAAACTGTGTGTTCACCACTTTCCAGATGTACAGTTCCCTCTGGTTAATTCTTACAAAAATGGCTTTGCTTGTTTAAAAAAAAACAAAAACAATTTAAACAAGTGTTTTTGTGTCTTTATTGTTTCATTTGATAAAAGGCAGTTTATCTCCACAGCACATACATTGCCTTCTCAGAGTACCTTGTGGCAGGCTAGCTTTTTTTTTTTTTTTTTAATATGCATTTTCTAAATTTAGTATGAACGGTAGGATAATCCTTGCTAGGAAAGTGGATTATAAAGATAAAAGAAAGAAGCATTAAGTTCTTTCCCCAACCAGTTCCAAATGTGCCTTTATGCCTATATTATCCCATAAACACCAGGGCAATTGCGCCAGCTGCTCCTGACTCTCGGAGGGCGTGATATTTCCTCTCATTCTGGCACCAGCCACCACCCCAAAGGAAAGAAACTCACAAGCCAGAAGTAGACAGACAGAGCTTTCACCGGGCTACGGATGCTAGGACCTGATAGCTCTCTGCTGACAGTGAGTTCCTATAAACATAAAACAGTAAATATAAAAAGACATTAAATCCAGGCATAAAAACAGGCTTTTGGACTTTTCTTTTGTTATATTCTTCTGATATTTTTAAAGTGGATATCCAAAACTCTTGGTAACGATGCATTAAATGGGACTAAGGCAAAGAAAAAAAGGGATTTAACTCCCTGAATGCCTAAGTGCGTGGTTTACTCACATTAGTATGGACACCTACTTTTGTGTTGCATTTTTGTACAGCTATAAAAAAAAAAATGTATTGGCTATGTTAATGCCAGAACATCATTGAGAACCATAAAGTATGAAGTGCACATCTTGCTTTATTTTATGTTTTAATTTCATTTCATCCAATGGTAATATTGCACATTTTCTTACTCTTAAAACAAACGCAGAACAAAACTCCACTCATATAAAAGGGGAAATGCTGTCCTGAGCATCATTACCCCAACATTCTTGACCACTGGCCACAAATTACTATGTTACTGTCTTATACTGAAAACACACAAACAAAAATCAAAATCGAGACACAAACAAAGAAACAGGAGTACATCATCCCAAGCTTGATGAGCTACTAGGTGATGATTGCTCAAAGGAGCATCTGTGTGTTGTGGCAATATTTTGTCCTTTCACACATCAAATCTGCTAATTCCATCACGCCCCCCACCCCACCCACCTTGTTCTGCAGTGAAACACTAAGCCTGGCTATGTGCTGGTGAAGGGCAGAAGATCACAGCCCACTGAGACCCATCCAATACAATGAGGCCATCTGTTGACCTTTCTAAAGCAGACAGATGAAGCTTCAGAAAAGTTTTCAGAAGACAACCTAGATTTAAATCTTAGCTCTAATGCTCATGAGATGTGATGCTAGTTATTGACTTTTTTTAATTTCTGTTGTTTTTTTTTACAATCTGTGTAATAAATAAAATAACCCCAGCCATTTCTTTCTCAATGTGGTATTTTTGTTTGTTTGTTTGTTTGTTTGTTTGTTTGCTTTGCCACATAGGGTGAGATAACATGAATAAAAACCTTTTTTGTTTACAGAAGTGAGATTCTCCTCTTTTGGAAAGGTTTATGTTTGGTATATACAGCTGACATTTAGAACTCCTTATATGACAGATACTCTTCTGAGTGATTTAAATATTTAACTCATTTCTTTCCCTCAATAAAGTAGAGATCGTTATTTTCCCCACCTGGCAGATCAGTAAACTGAGACACTGAAACCTAAGTAACTCATCCATGTTGTTATTCCTTACGCTAAAGCTTTATGGATGCCACTCATTGAACTGCTGTCATATATATGTTATTAGAACAGTGAAATGGATTCTAAATTGCTTTAGCTATAATATCTTGAGATATAAGCCCTCAAAATACAGTCCAAGCCAATCTCAGAATACAGTTCAAACAGACACACCAAAGTGTCCATTATCTACATGGAAATAATAAAGTCTGGCCACAGAGACACAAAGCCTGGTGATAGTAACTTGTTCCTGAGTGACCCATAACCGCATAAGGTTGGATCTTTCAGTCTTCAACATTTTGTTAGTATTGGTTTCATAGTCCATGTAAGCAACAGCAGGAAAAAAAGGTGGCAAAGAAAAATCTGGAAAGTCCTATCACATCACCCTATTAAATGTGTTGCAAATGTTACAAAATGTTATAAAATAAAATTGAGCAGGGGAAGGCTCAGAATGGGAAAAATAAGTATTATAAAAATGCATATATACTCAGGAAAGAAGGTTCAAAGATGCATTAGAGTCATTCTACCCATTCTGTACTGTTTGGTTAGAATGCCAAGTCCTTAGGAACTGACCACAAGTAGTAATGGCACCAACAACACTTTTATGGGGAAGGCAGAAATTTGGATGCATTCATGGGTCTATTATGGGGCACGTGTTTCTCCCTTTAGCTATTTTCTATCTTTTTTCTTAGTATTTTCTTAAAGGTTCTATTGTAGCTTCCCGTTTAACAATGACCAGCATTCATGTCAGTTTCCAATGGAACAGATGAGTCTTTTTGGCCATAGATACTGCATTTGTTGTATTGCACCAAAGCTTAGTGGCTTAGAAAACAATTTTATTTTCTCCAAGTTTCTGTGGGTCAGGAATCTGGGCATACTTAGCTGGATACCTCTGGGCCAGGGCTTCTCACTAAACTGTAGTCAAGGTGTTATCAGAGCTTTCGTCATGTCAGGGCTCAAACAGGGAAGGATCTGCTTCCAAGCTCACTCCAATGGATGTTGACAGGATTTATTTCTTTGTGGGCAGTTGGGCTGAGCCCCAGTTTCTCACTGCCTATTGGGTAGAGGGTGCATTCAGTCCTTTGCCACATGGACTCTTCAGATCTCAGCTCAAACATGGCAGTTTGAACATGGAGGTCTTCTAGATTTGGGCCTCCAGTCATGAGATACAGAGGCAAGGTAGTTTAAGGCATTGGTGAAACAAAACGTTAACATAAATACAGAGGAGAACCATGACTGAACTCAAGGGTAATGAAAGGTTTTTGGAAACAAGAAGGTCTGGGGAATGAGAGCCCACATGTCTGATGAATCCTTCGTGTGAATGTTGAAGTCATTGTAAGTACTGGCAGGAGTTGAAGTGCAGAGAAAGAGGTGAGAATCGAACAGAGGGGCTCTATACTGAAGGGAGGGTAACAATGTGATATGGAAGCAAGGAGACTCCCTGAGTCACTAGGGCCATACAATACGTGGCCTGAGAGAGTTTAAGCTGCCTCTGCTTGAGTGGACTGCAGGGCATGTGGTGACCTCTAGGGAGGGAGGGCACGTGTTATTTCAGTCAAGGAGGAGAACAGCTGTATTCATTGAAGTTGTTGTGGATATAGAGGAGTTTCTTTATCATAATATATTAATTCCACAATTGCCCAAACATGTGACCAACTTGCTCTAGCTACAGTATTAGATTAAATCTCCCTCTTTCTATGCTTTGTTTCTCCTGTATTGCATATCCCCCCATAAAATCTCGCACATACTCTTTTATCTCAGGCTGTGTTTTCTGGGGACTTCAAGCTAAGACAACTGGAAAGGGAATCTTACAGGTTTTTATCCAAGGGGTGTGTGTGTGTGTGTATACATACACATCTATCTATCTATCTATCTATCTATCTATCTATCTATCTATCTATCTATCTATCTATCTATTTGCACATAGATGTGTGTGTATAACATCAGTAAATGATAACACATTCCTATCAAACTAAAAAGATTTAAGTTATGAACTATCCTATTTTTTATAATCACCACTACCACCATCTTTATCCTTCTCTCTCCCTGGGACTCATAGGAGGTAACAGTCCACATGATTTAATTCTGGGATGCCTGTAGGAGGATGCCAAGGCCAGAACACAGATGAGAATGAAGATGTTCATCTTCACACAATTGATATTGATTCATTAGGGTGATGAAATGTTTCTTTCCCTTTAAATTTGCATATTTTGTTCAGAAGTCCTCAGGGTTACTAGAAGTCTTCAAAGACATCCCAATATTCTCTATATAAAAAGGGAACTGATTTTTTTAACAATAAAGTTAAAACATTATAACAAAGAATAGATAATGTATAATCAGAGAAAAATTATAGCTTAGAGTATGTATTACTCAGTTTTCTAGGGCTGCTGTAAAAATTTCCATAAACTGGGTGGCTTAAAACAATAGAAATGTACTTGCTCACATTTATGGAAGCTAGAAGTCTGAAACCAAGGTCTTGATAAGCCAAACTCTCTCTGAAATTTCTAGAGAAGAATTCTTCTTGCCTCTTCCTAGCTTCTGGTACTTGCTGGCAGTCATTGGCATTCCTTGGCTTGTAGCTGCATCACTACAAAATCTACCTCTGCTCCATGTGGCTTTCTTCCCTCTGTGTCTCTGTGTCTCCAAAGCTCCCTTTGCTTATAAAGATTATAGTCATCTGATTCATGGTCCAGGCTAATTCAGTTTGACCTTACTTGATTACATCTTCAAGACCCTATTTCCAAATAAGGTCCCATTCATAGACTTCAACAAAGCCTTTTTAAGGAACACAGCCCAACCCATATAGAACATTATCAAATAGTTCTTGGAATCTCAACACTAATTTCTGCAAACCAAAGCACCTACTAAAAAAAGAGGTAAACAAAGCTTGGATATTTTCTATTCAGGTAAACTGACAAATCTCATGACCTCAGAGCAATCCCTTAAAAGAAGTTATTTCCTTAAGCCCAATTAAACTAGTTCTTTTCTCATGAATTTGCCTAGCCTTTAATTGTGATAGTCTCCCTGTTCAGAAAGTATTGCACAATTAATGATGGAATGCATATGGAAAAATTTAGATTAGACATGTCCTTAGCCCTGGTGATGTTTTTGCTTTGCTTTTGTTGTTCACACTTCTGGGGTTGAAAACACTGTAGGGGGCTGAGCAATTGAGGAAAACAGAGAGAAGAGGGACAATACATCAGAGCTGTTTTCCCCGCTTCAAATGACTTGATTCTGAGCTCCCCACTGGCTCAAGGTCCTCTGAGGTGGAAGGCTTAGCATCTAAACAACATGCAAGAGCATACTGTGAAACAATACCTCGGCCTCCTTACCATAAACACCACAGGGAAGAAAGGAAAGGGAGTTTTTCCATGTTGGCAAATGACTTTGGTACAAAGGATGTGTGAAAGCAAAGAGATTTTTCCCCCTGGCCTTCGTCACTGCAAATACGTGGTGTCATTTGGACTGGCTCTCAGGCCCAAAATATAATAGTCTCTGAGAAGAATCCGTTTACAGAGCTAATTTAAATACATATTAGCTTCCTGTTAAAAAAGCCACCACCTTCGATTCTTTTTAAACCATTTCTAAGCCATAATTCCCGAGGAGATATGAATGTGGAGTTAGTTCATTTTTTCTACAGACACACAAAAAAAGTAACAGCAAATTTTGGATGTCTTCATGCTTACCTCCCCTTGCCCTCTTGGAGGACAAAGTTTTCCTACTTTCTTTGTTAATGATTTATTATTCTTTTTGAAATTTTGACATGACTTAAGTCATTATCATGATGCTATCCTGATGTTATGTGATGCAATTCCTGTTGTCTTTTGTTTCACTTCATTTCATCACCAGAATCTTTCCCCAGTTCCCGATTAATTAAAAAATGAATCACGTGCAGGCATTTTCTCACAGGTGCCTTGGCCCCACTTCTCCCCTCATTAGTCCTTTTTGTCAGCCGGCATTGTCACAAATCATGTAATTAAATAACATTGAACTTTATGCCATTTTTCAACTGACTTCTTCCAATACACAAAACTCATTTTCCCATTGGCTTCAAAACCAACCACCAGTACGTCAACAGGCCCCCAATTAAAGTAATTGTTTCTGGTGCACGAATGTTTATCTACAAGCACAGTAATCTGTTCCTTAACAGTCCTGTCCAGAACACTTTTCCCAAACAATTTCTGAACCTAAAATTGAAAGTCCTTTAAGATCATTTATTTTTGTACAACTTGGCCTTTACTATCTTGGCTTCGATTTTTTTATACGTAAAATGAATGATTGGGATAATAATTAAAATGCATGTGTGTATGTCTTTTGCTATCTTAAATTTGGCACAAGCTCTAATTGCGGAGTGCCATTTTAAATTAATCATATGAACACAGTATGAAAGTCTATTTCATATAAAGTTATAAAGAGTATACTGCTTCATCTCATAATTTATAATCTGCCTCAAATCTTTCAAGTAGAAAAAAAGTATAAAAATAAATCGAGTGGCTTATTTTACTTAGCATGATACTGTCTAGTTCCCTCCATGATGTCCCAAAGGGTAAGGGATCCTTCTTTCTGACAGCTGCATAATGTTCCATTGTAAATGTGCCACAGCTTTTTTATCCACTCATCTACTAGAGGGCACTTGGGCTGTTTCCAGATCTTAGCTATTGTAAATAGTGCTGCTATGAACATAGGGGTACATATATTCTTTCTGATTGGTGTTTCAGGCTTCTTAGGATATATCCCAAGGAGTACAATCACTGGGTCAAATGGCAGTTCTGTTTTTAATTTTTTAGGAAACCCTATACTGTTTTCCATAGTGGCTGCACCAGTCTGCATTCCCACCAGCAGTGTACTAGAGTCCCCTTTTCTCCACACCCTCGCTAGCACTTGTTGTTTGTTGATTTATTGATGGCAGCCATTCTGGCAGGTGTGAGGTGATACCTCATTGTCATTTGATGGAGAGACCTGGAGAGTATTATGCTAAGCTAAATAAGCCAGTCAGAAAAAGACAAGTATCATGTGATCTCACTTATATGTGGAATCTCATGAACAAAATAAACTGATGAACAAAATAGATCCAAAGACATGGAAGCGTGGAACAGACTGACAAATCTCGGAGGGAGGGATGGCTGGGAAAAGGTTATATGAACTAAAGAACTTATATGCATATATGCATAACACATGGACACAGACAATAGTGTTGTGAAGGCCTACGGGAGGGGTGGAGTGGAGTGGAGGGGTTCAATGTGGGATAAAGTGGGGGGGGACATTTGTAATACTTTCAACAATAAAGATAAATTTAAAAAATAAATAAATGAAATAAATTGAATGAATAAAAATATAGACTTCTCCAAAATCAAATGTTTTGAGAACTTTGTTACACTCTGAGCTCAACCGCTGCTGGCATGCAGTAAACTATTCAATTTAAATTTCACGTAAAAACAAGTCATGATTTTTGCTAATAATGATTAATGAGTGATGAGCTATTTTATTTTTATAAAGTCAAGTGGCAAAAATAATCTGATTAGACAGAATCTTGACCAAGATGTTGGTGGTATACTATAACGTGTTTCCCTTTTGCTGTTATGTGGTAAAGATAAATTAGGGGATCTCAGACCAGAGGAGACAAGGGGAAATGCTCTGATATTTTTGGCTGATGAGGAGACGTAAAATGCTAAAAACATAATAAATAAATAAAAATAGAATGAAGATTATTTATTATTAGTGGAATGGTTTGAATAAATAATGTATGTGTGATACAAAGACTTTTTCAGTAGCTGAACTAAATGTAACAATTTTTTTTTTTTTTTTTTGGTACGTGCCCCTAGTGGGAACCGAACCCGGGACTCTCTGGTCCACAGGCCGCTGCTCCAACCACTGAGCCAAACCAGCCTGGGCTAAATGTAACAATTTTAATTCAAGATACACTGACACTAGAAAGGCAATCCAAAGATTATTTAGTGTTAATATAGGATTAAGGGTAATAAATATCTAATTCAGATCTGGATATATGAATTGGGTCTGAAAAAAAAGAGTAATAAAGAAATGAGAAAAATATTCAATTCTAAATATTTGCTTAAAAGAGATATATCTTACCCTGTCCAGTTTGGCTCAGTGGTTAGAGTGTCAGCCTGCGGACCAATCAGTCTCGGGTTTGATTCCGGTCAAGGGCATGTACCTCGGTTGCGTTTGTTCCCGGCCCTGGTCCAGGTCCTGCGGGAGGCAGCCAGTCGATGTGTCTATCTTGCATCAATCTCCTCTCTCTCTCTCTCTCTCCTCCTTCCCACTTTATCTGAAGATAGATGGAAAAATATTCTTGGGCGAGGATTAAAAATAAAAGGAGACATATCTTTTTACATAATAAAAAGTCAAACTCATAAAAAAAAGTAAAATAAAGAATTATTTTCTTAGATTGTAGTATTATTTAAGTTTAATTAAGTTAAAATGAGGCTGGTAGGGTGGGTCCTAATTCAATCTGACTGGTGTCCTTATAAAAAGAAAAAATCGGATGCAGTGGGACACGAGGGATGTGGAACACAGAGAAAAGACTATGAGAGACACAGCAGGAAGGCAGCCATCTGCAAATCAAGGAGAGAGGCCTCAGGACTAACCAAACCTGCTGACACCTGACCTCGGACTTACTGTCTCCAGAACTGTGAGAAAATAAAATGTGTATCATTTAAGTGCCCCAGTCTGTGGTCATTTGTTATGATCACCCTACAAGAGTATGCACATGAGTAAAAGCCTCAAACAACTAAACAGGAGTTGCTTCAGAACTTTCCCATTTATAACCTTGCATTGTCAGGGTTTAGCTCCAAGGAATGATCACATCAAGAGACAGCTGTTCAGTTACCCTTGTTTAGGCTTTTTAGTGATCATTTACTCTACTAGAAGGATATGCCTCCAGGAAAGGTCTCTGGCCCTGGCTGACCTCTGTTCTGTTCTTCTGGACACCAGTTTTGTCTCCACCAGTTCAATTCTCCGGCATGATGGAGGGTCTCACTGGGCAAACTTCAGTAGGTATCACCACTGAGAACTAATCTTGCTGAACTTCGAATGATCCCAGTGAGTTACCCAGAGCCAGAGCCAGAACCAGGGTGAGGTGATCCTGGGCATCACGGCCTCCTGAGATTTTGCACCTTAGCCTTCTCTCTTGTCATCTGAACACCAGTCCTGCTGGTGCCCCAGTCCCAAGATGTTCTTAGTCCAGTCTTGGGCATTCCTTCAGAGTATATACAGTCTGGCTGTGGGTACACAGAAATATTTGCAGCAGATTATATATATATGCTTTGAAAATAAGTGAAACATGAATGATATAAGGAAATTATTTAGAAGTTCCAGAGAAAGTTTGCTTTGCTTGATGCTGTAACAATAGCTTGATAACATGATGGTCTTTAAGGTTATGATGTTAACAATGCCTGCAATGTGGAATCTTCAAATCTAATAATATAAAGAGATGGGTAATAAGTACCAAAGTATCTAATTCAAAAACAGTATTAAAAGCATAGTTTGCAAGCCTGGCTGTGCACCTACCAGCTGTGCAGCATGGAGCAAATCGCAGCCTCTCTGAACCTCTGTTCCCTCGTGGGCTTAGATGACTAGAAATAACCTATATAAAATGACTTACTTTGTGCCAGGCAAATGGCCTGGACTCACTAAATGGTTCTACACTTATTATCATTGTTTCCTGATTAATGCAAATCTAACCACCATCATCTCAGCAGGCCTAATTTTGCACTCACATGACAGGCATCAGAAATCAAAATTGACCTTAGCAATAATTTAGTCCGGTCTCCTCATTTTTCAGACAAAATTAATGCCCAGAGAAATTAAATGACTTGCTGCAGGTTACAGAGCCAGTTGGTGGCAGTGAGAGTATCAGCCACACAACGTATGATTTCTTACTCAGGTTGAGAATACTTTCTGTTTCAGAGAACGTCGTTAATAGCAGTATACTTGTCTTCATAAACATGCATTTATAAATGTATACTAATTACACGTCGACAGCCAATGAACTGAGAAAAATGGCATAATTATGAAATCTAAGTATAATGGTCCAAGTGTGCACATTTACTCAGAACAATCCAATGTGTAAAGTAATTGAAGGTTCCTGACTGTCTCTAACAAATCTAATCTTCCTCCCAAGCCCTGACCCCGCCGAACAGGGAGGGGTTTGCCGTGGAGACTTTAACCGGCTCGTTGGGAGCATCTCAGACTCTGGATTCAATGTTCTTTCAGGAAACGGCTTTGTTTCACAGACTGCCAAGTCTCCAAATGGCAAGTGGGGTGTGAGGAGGAGTCAGAAGGAGAGACCTGGGACTCATGGGGCGACCTCTGAGGCCCCCGGGTCTCAGCTGAATGATGGCTGGTTCGCGCTCCGCGATTCTTGCACCAGGTTCCGAGATGCGATAGAAACTTGTGACTTGTTCTTTTGGACACTTCAGGGCTGGGTTGTCCTTCCCTCTTATTTTCAAAAACGCCCTCCATCTGGTGCCTGATGGGGCTGTTTGCACAGTGGCTTCTGCCGCACCTCGGCTCCCTGGTCTCTTCCGGGGAGCCCCAGACTGGCCCCTGAGGTCGGGGCGCAGCTCCCTGCCACCTCCTCCGCGGGCACAGCTCTCTTCCCAGGCCTCCCGCATCCCACAAAACAAGGGACTCTTTTCCACCTTGATGTCTGTCTTTCTCCATGGACTCATAAGAAACTCTCATATCACTTCCTCTTCAGTCTACCCAAAACTCCGGACATAATTTCCTATGCTTTCTCTGCACTTTGGATAATCTTAAGTATCTGTGGTTTCAGTCAGATAAGCTAGGTTCGTAGTAATTGGAGTCTCAGACATCTAGAAACTAGCATTAAAATAGGACAAATAGTATTCATATCTATATCAAAAACTTGCTTAAATCCTTCAAAAATCTTCCTTTTCACATGGAATGAAATACAAATTTCCTACTATAACTTGTAGGGCTGCTCCCCTCACCTTCCACTCTGAACTGAACCCTGTCCCCCGTGGTGATTGTACCCAAAACACACAGTAAGGTAGCTGATTCAGGGTCTTTTTTCTTTATTCTCTTTTACCTGGATCTTTGCAGACCCAGCTTCTTTTTTTCACTTCAGGTCTCAGCTTAAAGATTACCTATCCAAATAGGAATTCTCTGAGCATCTTGTTGAAAGAATTTGGAAATAACCAATCACGGCTCTCCAGCTACTTGTTTCTAGGTCGGCACCTTGGTTACATCCTTCATCGTACTTAAGACCACGTGAAACACATTTTCTCATTCACATGCTTATTCATTGTCTGTTTCTCAATAGAAAATGCATGATACCAGAGACAGTTCTTATCTTGCTCACAATTTTATGCCTAGAACTAATAGTGTCTGTAGCGTAGTTGATGCTCAATAAATAAGAAATTAATGAATAAATATATTTTGATGTTCTAGGAGCCATTATAAAGCTGACATTTCCGCCCGGCCAGTGTGACTCAGTGGCTGAGCCTTGACCCACGCACCAAGGGGTCTTCGGTTCAATTCCCAGGTCAGGGCACATGCCCAGGTTGTAGGCCAAATCCCCAGTGGGGGGCATGCAGGAGGCAGCCAATCAATGATCTCTCTCATGGATGTTTCTATCTCTCCCTCTCCCTTCCTCTCTCTAAAATCAATAAAGATTAAAAATTTTTTTTAGAAAGCTGACATTTCCTTATGTACCTACATCATTTATACTTTTGAGAATGTTATAAATTCCATAATTAATATGGAACTCTTACATATAAGAACTGTCAAAAGCCTATGATGTTTTTACCTGGCTGGATATAGTCTTCAAAAATAAAAATAAATAAATAAAAAAGAAACCACATGACATGTATTAAAAAGAAGAAAAAATGTTAGAACTTGATTACATTTCAAAATATCATCTTATTATTTGATTAATTTTCCAATTTTATTACTACTTAACTTGTAATATTTCTGTTTTTCAATGTACTTTATTTTATATAAAATATCTGTTAGGTCTGCTGCACAAACCTTCTGAACATTCTCCTAACGAATAACAGTGGATAAAATGTTCTGGGCTACAGTAGAGAGTAATTGCCACCTGATGTTTTGGTAACTTGTGATGAAGCCCCTCCTTTCAGGTAAAGCTGATAGGAAAATGAAAGAATATGGGCCATTTCTTCATTATCTTCTTTTTACCTTTTTTCTTTTAGGACAAATATAGAAAGGATGCTATTAAAATATCAATTATATTACTCAAATGGTATATACACAAAGATAAACTCACAAGTAACAAGATTTAACAGAATTTTGTAATTTTGTCTCCATTGTAATGCTCCTTTAATTGTCCCTTATTCAGAATTAAACCTTTGTTTTTCTCTTATAGCTTATTGTCTACAAGTCATTTTACCATAGGGCAAAAACTATTTATTTGTGTACGTTTTTTCTTTTAATGAACCCTTGCTTTATATGGGTTTTAGATTTATAGTTTGAATCTTGAAACCATAGATTTTATATGTTGTATTGGAGGTTAACAAGTTTAATCATTCAGTTATAATTTAGCTTTCTCAGTATTTAAGTTTCTATGTTGTTTTCTCCTGGTGTTTTCTGTCCCTGTATCCTCCCTCCCCTCCCCTCTTAAAAAATGATATAAATTTTATCTTTGTTCCCGTACAATTCAACAGAACTGAAATTTATACAAAAACACATAACCATATTGAGGCAGAGATTTATCCTGTTCTGTAAGAACATTTATTCATAGAGGAAGATGTATCACACCCTTGCCTTTTATTTCTAGTTGTCTTCTAGTTCCTCATTTATTTTCCACAACCTTGTTTGAAAACAGAACATATAGATATTAAATTTTTTATTCTAAACCACTGATAATTTTTGTTTATGTTTTTTTATTTCTTTATTTATTATTTTTGAGATGTAATTGATATATAACATTGGGTAAGTTAAAGTGTACATGATGATTTGATACATATATCTATCTAAAATGATTATCACAGTCGAATTAATCATCCCACATAATTACCTTTTTCTGTGTGGTAGATAAAATTTTATTTCCTTTCCAAACAACACTGACTAAAAAGAAAAAAATAAGTTTGCTCTTTATTTCTTCTCAAAATATATAAATATTTAAGAACAACACATCGATGTTTCTTCTCTCTCTTCCTCTCCCTTCCTCTCTCTCTAAAAATCAATAAAGAAGAATAAAACTTATGAATTATTTAAAAAAAAAAACACGTCGGATTTTTTTTTACAACCTCCCATGGTTAATTTAGCTGAAAGATGAGTCTTATTACCTGTCCTCAATTAATGTACAAAATACGGTATTTAGAGACTAATTCTCTCAGCATTTTTTATCCATGTTTTTTGTACATTGTAAATTTTTCACATTGTAAAATAATAGCTTTTGCCCTGGCCAGTTTGGCTCAGCGGTTAGAGTGTCGGCCTGTGGTCCACAGAGACCCAGGTTTGGTTCTCGCTAAGGGCACGTACCTGGGTTGCAGTTTGTCCCCGGCCCCGGTTGGGGTCGTGTGGGTGGCAGCCAGTGGATGTGTCTCTCTCACATCGATGATTCTCTCTCTCTTCCTCCCTCTCTCCCTCTCACTCTATCTGAAGATGAATGCAAAAGTGTCCTTGGGTGAGGATTAATAAAATAAAATAAAATAAAAATAATAGCTTTTAATAATTTTATTTTCAGATTTCTTTTTTTAAAATTTATTTCTTGATTTTAGAGAAAGACGAAGGGAGAGAGAGAGAGAGAGAGAGAGAGAGAGAGAGAGAGAGAGAGAGATTTGTTATTTCACTTATTTAATGCATTCATTAGTGTGAATTCATTTATGCATTCTTGTATGTGCCTCGACCAGGGATCAAACCCTCAGCCTTGGCACATCAGGAGGAAGCTCCAGCCAACTGGTCTACCTAGCCAGGGCCTCTTTAGAATTTCTTTAATTCTAGCAAAACATTGTCACAAAACTTGAAATAGGTGAAATTCATAGTAGATTATCCTTAAAAGAAATAAAGATTATTGATTATACTAATGCTCTAATGCTATAGGCTATTATATTAGTAAAGTTTTATATTTTACAAAACTTTCACATTTGATAAAATCTTTAATCATATCAAGAACACATGTGCCTCCCCCCAAAAAAACAAAACACACGTCATTTTGATCACTAACTGAACAATTGAGACATTGGCTAGTGAGGTTAGATTTACCTTTTCATTCTTAAATAATCTTTCTGACTTTAGTTAAAATCTGATTATATGGTCTTCTTCATCTCTAATTTTTCCCTCTTCCTCTTCTTCTTTTCTCCTACTTCTCTTATTCCTCCTACTCTTTCTTCATTTTTCTAATCTTCTCCTCCTTCTTCTTTTCTTTGTCTTTTCTCCTGCACCTTTTCTTTGCAGTATTTACAGAGAAGAAGACAGCAGCTATTATTTCCTCTGACTTACTTTGTCAGTTGACCTTGACAATCACCCCACTATTCTTATCGTTGGTCTCTTGATTGTGAAGTATTCCCTGTTAGGTTACTCATTACTGCTTTAGTGCCGTGTAAGTAGTTTGTTAGTTTGTTTCATTTGGCTGTATTTTAACTGAATAAAAGTTAATGACAAATTTAAATAATTAAAATGCATTTAGTTGTATTTATCCCCACATTTTATGTACTTTATTGCTGTTTTTGATGGGATCATATAAAATGCTTAAATTAAAATTTATATAGATTGCAAAAGTTTTAAATTTCCATTAAAAATTTAGTTAATACAGGAGTATATAAAGAAAAAAGTCAAAGTTCTTCCCTTTTCATTTTAATTGTTTTCTAATAAGACATTATTGAGAGGTACATACTTCCATAATAATGTTTTGAATATTCATAGATGCATCCATGCAAATCTAAACACATACATGTGTATTTTAAGCAAAAACTGAATCATGAAATACATATTGTTCTAAAATAAGATTTTTCCAATAAATAATTTGCCATAAATATTTATATTCTTAAATTATTTTAAAATGAAATTCCTAGACCAAGTAATATAGGAGTAAAAAGTTATATAGATATAAAGTTATATAGCTATAAAAAGTTATGTAGACATTCAAATTATTGTCATCATCTTCTTTATTTTTAACTGCAAAACAGAGAAGCAAAGCAAAAACAGAAGCCTAAGCATGGTTCAGATGAAATCGTATTAAATTGCAATTTAGGAGATTTATCAAAATCCTATTATTTAAAATCCTGAATTTGCTAGTTTTGGGACTAAGTTTCTCTACTTGACAAATACGGGATGGAGGTGGGAAGACACTGGTATGGTCGATGTCTGATAGCCTGGCTTGTAGTACTCTCATTCTGTAATAAAAGGTAGACACAAAATAATAGTAGAAGTGGCCCGGCTGGTTTGTGTCAGTGGTTGAGTGATGACCTGTACACCAAGAGGTCACCGATTCGATTCCCAGTCAGGGCACATGCCCAGGTTGTGGGCCCAATCCTCAGTGGAGGCATGCAGGAGATGGCCAGTCAATGTTCTCTCTCATCAGTGTTTCTCCCTCTCCCTTCCTTTCTCTCTAAGAATCAATAAAGAAAAAAAAAATTTTGTTTAAATAATAGTAGAAGTGATAACAAAGATAGAATAAATAAATTGTATTTGCTTTATTAAAATGTAATTTTAACTGCTGCTGCCCAAATCAGCAATATTCTACATAAGATGGAATTTTATTTTTCTTTTATATACAATTCTAAGCTGGTTCGAAGACGCTAATCCTCAAAGCTGTCAGAGACATAGGCTCCTTCTGTTTTGCTGCTCTGAGGTCCTCAACCAGCAGCTTCTATCTCATGGTCCAAGAGGGCTGTTCCAGATCCTTGTTGACATGGCCACCATCTAGCCAGCCAAGTAGATAGAATGGGAAATGGAATGCTAGCTCCCTCTCTTCAGAAGCACTGCCCCAAAATTACATGTACATGCTCTGATCCATTTCATTAGCCAGAACTTTATCACATAGTTATACCTTACTTCAAGCAAAACTGTAATATAAAGTATTTATGTGTGTTTAGAGAAAAAAAATTCTATCTCATAAAAAGATGAGAATGAATATGAGGACAACTAATTATTCTGTCACATATTGTCATTATCATAAACAGTTTTTAAAAGATTTGAAAATGCTTCAATCTTATTTGGTAAAGGGATACCATGAGTCTCTAGAAATTGATATATTTTAATACTAATAAAGTTCATGATTTTATAAAGTGAAATGGTGTGTCTAAGAGAGTCTTAAGTTAAAATTAGCTTATCCTCTTTTACCCTCTCATTTTATCTCTATGTCAATTGCAGTTTTACTCTTTTCCACCTCTGTGTATGCCTCTCTCACCCACTAGTAGAAAGATGTAATTGTAACAAAATTGTATCTTTGTCATTCCCACCCCTCTTAGTCAAATCACTTCATTTTGCCTGAGTTTTGCCACCTGTTAAATGCTGAGCAGTGTCTGTGCTATTTCTGTAGATCAAGCATAGAAAGCTAGTACATAGGAAAAAATACAATGACAAATATTAATAATTTAAAAGATTTATGCATAAGGTAAATAATTATAGTTACCAATTATTTGTTGCCTACTATGATGAGTTGGGCACTCTCTTAGATCCTTTAAATATATCTCATTTAATTTAGTCTGCAATAACCATATGGTGCATTTTACATTTTCTCTATTTTAGCATGGAGGAAACCAAGGCTTAAGAGAGGTCAGATGATTTACCCAATGCCATTTCCACCATGCTCATGCTTTGCTTTTTCAAAGTTTTTTGGAGGGTTAGCCTTTTACTCTTTCAAGTAAGACTAGAATATTCATCTTTTTTTTTTTTTTTTTTTTTTTTTTACTGCAGTGAGTAACTATATGAAATTACGTCAGATACTCAGGAAAGGAAATAACTAAATAAGAGCCTTTTCTAAACTGGTGATATTAAACTCAAATATGTTGGCTTCTCCCCCTGACTGTCATCCTTGTCGCACTATTTTTGTCCCCACTTAATGACTGGAAAAGGATATTCCTTAAAGTCCACTGCCTTCATCTCTAACGTGAACTGTCATCCATCTCAGTTTACCCCTTTGCAAAGTCAGCATTGAAACCCAAGGACAGGTCAGCGTGTTCTTGGTTTACTTGAGTGAGTGTTGGGGCCTAAGCACATGGAGGTTGAATTCCCATTTCTGTAGAGTGTTACCTTGAAAGGTGGGCAACGCAGACTGACATGGAAACCCAAAGATGGTTTTATCTTGCTTAACAACCATGTACCTAGCCAGTGGGTAATTATAGGCCTGCAGCCTTCAGTTCTTCACTATTTAGGATATTAATGCTTACTCAGAACAATAAATATACACCTTTAAAATTTTGCTTAAATGTGACTCAGTGACCACTGATGAATGACAATTGCTGTTTCATGCCTTCCTAAATATATTTGGCTTTTCACAAGCAGTACATTCTGAAAGGAAGATTATTCACAGTGGGTGGGTGTGAGGAAAGTACAGATATTAATTCTGTAAAATCAGTTTGGGGGTGACATTAGCAGAATTTTGTGATACAATCTTGACTCTCACAAAAGCTGAGAAGCTAGTAGGGTGAGTGTTTTCTCTATAGAAACCTCTACTTTGCCTGGGATTTGTTTGTGACAAAAGAGCTAAAGAATGTGGCTCTCCGCCCCATTTGGATATTCTAGGAGGTAATGTACTTTTAAAAACTCCTTTTCTGTCTAAACTAATCACAGTAGATTCTAGTATTTGCAACTAAGAACCCTGAAGATATAAGCCAGGAAACCTGCTTTAAAAGCTTAGAGAGAAAGTGAGATTCATTCTTTTATTGGCTTATTTGTTTACTATTTCCATTTATTCATGTTCTTGCTTCCTTTGTCATAGATTAATTGATCATATAAGCATAGGATTATTTTGGGCTCTCTATTCTGTTCCACTTGTCTGATCTATTATCTATTTTTATGCCAGTACCATCCTATTTTTGTTTTCTTTTCTTTTTATCTTCATCAAGGATATGTTTTTTATTATTGCTTTTAGAGAGGAGAGAGAGAGAGAGAGAGAGAGAGAGAGAGAGAGAGAGAGAGAGAGAGAGAGAGAGAGAGAGAAATGTATGAGAGAAACATAGATTGGTTGCCTCCTGCATGTGGTCTGACCAGGCATGGAACCTACAACCTGGGTATGTGTCCTGACCAGGAATTGAATCTGCAACCTTCTGGTGTATGGGATGACTTTTGTGGTTTCATATGAATTTTAGAATTATTTGTTCTATTTTTGTAAAATAACGTCTTTGGTATTTTGAAAGGAATTGCATTGAATCTGTAGATTGTTTTGGGTAATGTGAACATTTAAAAAATGTTAACTCTTCCTGCCAATGAACATATAGCTTTCCATTTATTTGTATCTCCTTAAATATCTTATAAATTTCCAAGTACTTGTCTTTTACTTCATTGGTTAAATTTATTTCAAGGTATTTTAGGGGGGTTTTGATGCAATTGTAAATGAGATTGTTTTCTTATTTTCTTTTTCTGATAGTATGTTATTGATGTATAAAAATGCAACCAATTTCTGAATAGTAACTTTCTATATTGTTGTTTCATTGAATTCATTGATCAGTTCTAGTAGTTTTTGAAAGAATCCTTATGGTTCTCTCTATATATAGTATCACGTCATCTTCACTTAATACAGCTTTATTTCTTTTTCTTGGATGCCTTATTCCTTTTTCCTGTCTAATTGCTGTGGCCAGGACTTCCAATACTAGAAGTATTAAATAGAAGTAGCGAAAGCAACATCCTTGTCCTATGTCTGATCTTAGGAAAAAATGTTTAGCTTTTCACCATTGACTGTGATGTTAGCTCTGGGTTTGTCATATATGACCTTTACCATTATTAGGTATGTTTCTTCTATTTCCAGTTTTCTGAGAATGAGGATTTTTTCTTATAAATGGATACTGGATGTTGTCAATCATTTTAGATGTGAGGCTAGATTAGTTATTTGATATATTTTGTTTGTTTGTTTCTTGAGATAGGCATGAAATGTTATGAATTTTCCTCTTAGAAATGCTTTGGCTGTGTCCCATAGATTTGGGGTCTGTGTGTTTTCATTTTCCTTTGTGTCAAAAAGCTTTTGATTTCTTCCTTGATCTTGTTTTTAACCCATTCATTGTTTAGTAGCATCTTACTTAGCTTCCATGTATTTGTGTCTTTTGCAGTTTTCATCTTATAATTTATTTCTAGTTTCATATCATTGGGATTAGAGAGATGCATAATATGATTTCAACTTTCTTATTTTTTGATCCCATTGATGTGAACGGGATGTTAAAGTCCTCTGCTCTCTATGACTG
Source organism: Tadarida brasiliensis (assembly GCA_030848825.1). Classification (NCBI taxonomy): domain Eukaryota; kingdom Metazoa; phylum Chordata; class Mammalia; order Chiroptera; family Molossidae; genus Tadarida; species Tadarida brasiliensis. The sequence goes on along the minus strand of CM061260.1, from coordinate 105,521,319 downwards.
TATTACTGTCAATCTGTTCCTTTATGTTCATCAATATTTGCTTCATAAACTTAGATGCTCATACTTTGGGGATGCAAATGTTTATAAAATGTATATTCTCTTGAGGATTGACTTTTTAAAATATTTTTTATTTTTTTATTGTTGAAAGTATTACAGATGTCCTCCTTTTCACCCTATTTACCCCCTTCTTCCCCCTCCCACCAACCCTTCTGCTCTCCCCAACCTAATGTATGTGTCAATTTGTTGTGCATATATACATATAAGTTCTTTGGTTTATCTCTTCCCACCTCTCCCACCCCTCATTCCTCTGAGATTTATTAGTCTGTTCCCTGTTTCCATGACTCTGGATCTATTTTGGTTGACAGTTTATTTTTTTTTCATTATAATCCACAAATAAGTGAGAAAATGTGGTACTTGTCTTCCTCTGACTGACTTCTTTCGCTTAGCATAATACTCTCTAGTTCCCCACATGTTGTCTGAAAGAGTAAGAGAACTCATTCTTACAGCTACATAGTATTCCACTGTATAAGTGTACCACAGCTTTTTTATCCACTCATCTACTGATGGGCACTTGGGCTATTTCCAGATCTTAGCAATTGTAAATAGTACTGCTAGGAACATAGGGGTGCATATATTCTTCCTGAATGGTATTTCAGGATTCTTTGGATATATTCCTAGAAGTGGGAGCAGTGAGTCAAATGGCAGTTCAATTTTAAATTTTTTGAGAAAACACCTTATTGTTTTCCATAGTGTCTGCACCAGTCTGCATTCCCACCAGAAGTGTGCTAGAGTCCCCATTTCTCCACACCTGATATCTCAGAAGGAGCTGCTCACAGCTAAGACAGCCCTCAGCTACTGCCCGTGGGCACCTAGCCAGCCCTCTCATGCCTCTGCAGCTCCTACCAGTCTCAATCTGGGGGTCCTCTTTGTCCCTGGTTATAAGGGTTCTCTCCAGCTGCTCTTAGTTGGTTTTTCCAGAAGACTTGTCTTTATTTTAGTTGTAATTCCAGTTTGGTCCCGGGAGATGGTCTGTATAGCTTCCATTCACTCCACCACCATTTTGAATCTTGGGATTGATTTCTTTATTATTATGGAATGTCCTACTTTGACTTATTCATTTCCGTTTTGTCTGATACAAGTATTGCTACCCCAGCTTTTTTGTTTGCTTGTTTCTATTTGGGTAAAATATCTTTTTCCATCTCTTACTTTCAGTTTGTGTCAATCATTCAATCTGAAATAGGTCTATGTTGGGCAGCATATGTATGGGTCTTGTTTTCTTACCCATTCTGTCACCATATGTCTTTTGATTGAAGCACATAATCTGTTTACATTCATAGTAGTTATTGATAGGTATAAAGTTATTGCCATTTTATTATTCACATTTTTAATTTTTTTCTTCTTTTACCCAAGTAGTCCCTTTAATGTTTTTTTTGTAATACTGGTTTGGTGGTGATCAACTCCTTTAAAATTTTCTTGTCTGGGAGGTTTTTCATCTTTCCTTTGATTATAAATGTTGTCTTAGTTTTCATCAGTTTGAATATTTTGTGCTTGCTTCTTCTGGCCCAAATTCTTTTATTTTAAAATCATCTGACAGCCTGGCCAGTGTGGCTCAGAGGTTGAGTGTTGACCCATGCACCAAGAGGTTGATGGTTCAATTCCCGGTCAGGGCACATGACCAGGTTGGTGGGCCAAATCTCCAGTGGGGGGCATGCAGGAGGTGGCCAATCAATGTTCTCTCTCATCGATGTTTCTATCTCTCCCTCTCTCTCCCTTCCTCTCTGTAAAATCAATAATGAAAAGAAAAATTTTAAAAAAAAGTCATCTGACAGTCTTATGGGAGTTCACATTTAGGTAATTTCCTTTCTCTTGATGCTTTTAATATTTTCTCTAATCATTCCCATTTTAATTATGATGTTTCTTGGTGTGGGCCTCTTTGGGTTCATGTTGTTTGAGCCTCTCTGTGCTTCATGAACTTGTGTGCTTATTTTCTATCGCAGGTTATGAAAGTTTTCAGTCATTACTTATCCAGAAAGGTTTACAAACCCTTGTTACCTCTCTTTGCCTTCTGGTATCCCTATGATGTGGATGTTCTTACACTTAATATTATCTCAGAGGTCCTTTAAACTATCCTCATTTAAAAAAAATTTTTTTTTTCTTTATTAATTTTAGAGAGAAAGGAAGGGAGAAGGAAAGAGAGATAAAAACATCAATAAGAGAGAACATCAATTGGCTACCTCTTGAATGCCCCCTCCTGGGGATTTGGCCCACAACCTGGGCATGTGCCTTGACCAGGAATCAAATCAGTGACCTCTTGGTGCATGGGTCAATACTCAACCACTGAGCCACACCAGCCAGGCTTCTATGCTAATTTTTTATCTTTTTCTTTTTGCTCTTCTGATTGGGTGTTTTTTTCCAGATTGTTGATTCAGTCCTCTGCTTTATCTAATCTATTGTTGATTCTGTCAATATATTCTTTATTTTAGTTATTGTATTCTTTATTTCTGACTTGTTTTTTATGTATCAGTGAGAACATCTACTTTTCTCCTAATTTCATTGCACATTCTTATAACCAGTGTTTTGAGATCTGTATCTGGTTGATTGCTTGTCTCAATTTTGTTTTGTTCTTTTTCTGGAGTTTTGTTCTGTTCTTTCATTTGGTACATGTTTCTTTGTCTCCTCATTTTTGCTTACTCCCTGTGTGTGTTTCTATGTTTTAGGTAGATCTGCTATGTTTCCCGGTCTTAGAAGAGTGGTCTTATTTAACACTGACCCCTAGGAGAGGGATTCACTTTAGCAGGGTTCTAATGCCTGTCAAGTCTACCCTTTGAGTGGAAGTAATTGGGTGGTGCTTTGATGTGATCTGAAGCTGGCCATTAGGTATCTTGTTCTGGGGCCTCTAGATGCAGGCCAAGGACAGCCATTGCCTGTGTCCAGCCCAGGTCCATCTGGTAGGAGATTCAATGTGATCTACAAATGATTGCTACCTGTTCTGGGCTTGGAGGCACCCGGGAAGAGTTTATGCTGCATACCAAGGCTGCCTGTCACTGGTGCCAAGCTTGGGGTCACTTAGCAAAAGGTACAGGACATGCTGAGGCCAGATTCTGTTTACTTGGATTTTATGGACCTTTGAGAGATTTTAGAAAAGTCTACAGTGTGGGCTGCAGCTGGTTGTTTGTGAGGAACAGACACTGAAAAAGGTTCAGGCCTAAGCAGTGGAGTGGTTTCTCAGGGGATCACCAGGGTGAAACAAGCATTGTTAACCAGTTTGATTAAAACTTACATGTGGTACCTGCCTGTGCCTAAATGCTGTGTTTTGGGAGGATTCAACTAAGGAACAACAAATGGCCCCTGTCAGTAGACAATTCAATTCTTCCTCATATGTCCCTGGTGTTTTTTCGGATGTTGTTCCCTCATTTAGGGCAAGTGATTGTGATTGTGTGAGTCTATGTCAGGCCCTTTAACAGAATGCCTGGGTCTCCATAAGTCCTCCATCTCACCTGGACAGAACTCCTACTGATTCACAACCAGATATTGTGGGGACTCCTCTTCCCAGAACTGGTAGTCTGAGCTGAGGAGCTGAGTGTGGAGATAGGATCCCTTGCTCCTCATGTGGGACCTCCACAGCTGAGGGATTCCTCCAATTCTCAACTGCCAGATGTGGGTGTGGAGCCATCCCTTTGCATGGCTGCATCCCTCCTACTAATCTTGACGTGACTTCTCTATATCTGTAGTTATAAAAATTCTGTTCAGCTAGTGATCAGGTGGTCTCAAGTGTTGTTGTGCTATAATTTAGTTGTAATTTTGACATGGTCATGGGAGGAGGCAAGCAAAGTATTTACCTACTTTACCATCTTTACTGGAAATTTTAGAGCCTCACTCAAGGATACATCTTTGTGACCTTAAATTTCACAGTGGTTTCTTTCCTCCTTGATTCCTTTCAGGCCCAACAGAGGTTGTTGCAGGACCCTGCACACTTCTGCGTGGGGCCCACAGAGGTCTACGGTTTTGGGGACTCTAATGATATTGCATCTAATGAAGCATCTGAGACCATATAATATCTGATACAGTTCTAGTGTTTCAAACTCCAAATTAGACAATAAAATTTTTAAATGGAAAATTAAAAGTAATTAAGTAGAAGCTGTTATTGGAAATAACAGGAACAAAAATGGCTCAACTTTCCCACATTTAGATCTAGGTTTCAAAAAACTTAAAAAAGCACATATTATTTGACCAAAACCTCTACATTTATAAATCTATATTATAAAAATAATCAGAGACACTGACAATGACATGACATGTCTCCAAACTGCCTAGTAGAAACTATGATATATAAAATAATACTTATGTATTTATAATGCATATGATTTAAATATGCATTTATATGTAATTATTTATAATATATAAAAGTTGAAATTAGCTCACATATCCAAAAATAGGGACTTTATAATACAACAGTGTGATGGAATATTTAACAACCACTGGTGTATTTGAAGAAATTTCACTAACGTGGGAATGTTCACAAAATAAAGTTAAAAAAAAATGCAAAAAACTATAAATAGTTTCCTATTTTTATTGCATTCATATATTTGTATTGGCATATGTTTTCTCAGTTATGGTTGGCTATAACAAATATTTTTTTCTGAGGCATAAGGCTCCTCAAGTAAATATCATAATGCAATTATTTTTATAACCAAATAGTCAATTAAGGAAGTTCAAGCCCAAAGGTCTTAGATACTAAATTGGTTTAGGAATGTAGTTACCATATAACCACTTGAACTTAAAGACAGTGCAAGTTTAGAAATGCAAGTGTGTTGATTGGCTTTTAGCTTTATGTTTTAGGAGGCCTGGGGTATTAGTTTTGTCTATAATCCACAGCTACTAGACAATTATAAATTTGATGTGATCAAGGAGTCTATTTCCTATTGTCTTGCTGCTCTTGACCAGTACAAGAACTAAACTCAGCTTTCTCCATAAGACGAAAGGCCCCATGACCAACTTTCTGTAACAATCGAAAGCAAAAGGATCTGCATTAGTCACTGGACTCAAGACACCATATTTCACCTAAACCTGCTGATATAAATGTAGCTCCTCCTTAGGTAAAACAAGAATAGATAATGTGGATTTTCTTACTTTTCTGTGCTATTAGTAAAATAGCCTAGAAGAATAGAAAATTCCAACTGTTAACTTTCTTACTTGAGTAGATATCCTAGTCAGTTTGGTCTTCTATAACAAAATACCATGGACTTGGAGGCTTACACAACAGACATGTATTTCTTATAGTTCTGGAGGCTGGAAAGTCTAATATCAGGTGCTAATATGGTTGAGTTCTTAATAAGAGCACTCTTTCTGGTTTGCAAACAGCCACCTTCTAGCTGTATTCTCCCTCACTGGTGAAGAGAAAGAGAAAGCTCTACTCCCTTCCTTTTCTTATAAGGACATGAATGTTATCATATGGCCCCATCCTCATGACCTCTTCTAAACCTGATTACCTCCCAAAGACACCACCTCCAAATATTATCACATTGAGGTTTATGGCTTCAACATATAAATTCTGCAGTGACACAAACATTCAGTTTATAAACTAGGGATCTTCTTTTTCTTCCCTAATAGGTCTCAGAAAAATAGGGACTGTCAATACAGCTTGTGTGTTTCAACCGTAGTCTGTGAGTTCATTGTAAGGACTCAGGAATTTGGGGAAAAATAATGTGCTTCTGATTGTACTTTTAGACCTAGAAATCATGCGTTTGATTGGAAAACATATACCCATATACACACATAGAGATGGATGTGGAACAATGGAAAGAATTCATCAAGATCTCTCTTGGGAGTGGAATTACATGTAAACATTTTTTTCTCTTACAATTTTAAATATGATTCTACTTTTTTGCAAAATTGAATTATACATTTATTCATAAAATACATGTAATTTTAATGATGTGGTGCCTTCTATCGCTAACAGGGCTGAAAGATAGACCTAACTTATGGTAAAATCAACCATGTTAAAGAAGTAATGCATTAAATAGTTTATAATTTTATTATCATTTTGTGTCTCAGGTTTTGGAAACTTTACACAAAGACCTACCAAAGGTCATACTAATACTAATTCAAATCAGAATTCTGTCTCTAACAGTGAGAATAAGAGTCACCATATACATCATTATAGTAGCTTTAGGAACACTTTTGAAGACTAAGTCCAATTGAAACAAGACATTAATAGCTGTGAGATGTGTTCATGGCATTTACCTGTTATCATCTTTAATTAGATATTATTTTACATTTAAATATAAAAGCTTAAATTTGCACTATGCTCAGATGTGTAAAGAGAAAATAGTTCTTTATTATGACTTTAGGTTATTTGACCTTCATTTTCAGGCTCCTGAACCTCAGAAGAGGGAGAATCTTATCCAGTAAATCCAATAGCCTTCAGTACAATAATAGAAATAGTCACTTAAACAATATGCTTTATTTTCTCATTTTACTTCTTTCTTTTCTTACCCAAGATGGCATCTGACACATGAGAAGGACGTTGTACTAGTGGAGAAAAGTTTCTGCTGCTGTTGCTAATCATTGTGACATTTTCTGACCAATTTAGCCATCTTCATAACTATACAGCCCTTCCTGGTGAGTGTCTACCTTGGTGCTATTTTTGGTTTCAGTGTAACGTGTGGTCTGCTTCCACCCCTGTAGATTCTGTCAGAACCAGGTCTTCATCTTCAGGTAACCCAGCCTTCTAAACATTCATAGGTGACAAAGGCTTATCAATGCTTCACCATACCTGCTGTCTGGCCCTTGACCAGCATGTTCTCTCCTCAGCCTCTCCAGTGTCCCTGGAAGGCTCTGATTGCTTACTGTGCACTCCGTCCCTAAGGAGCCTATAGGAACCTCAGAGTCCCATCCATACAAGACAGGAAAGAGGTACAGTTTAAGACAGTTACACATTAATTCTTTTTTTTTTTTTTTTACTTTAACCACATTGAGATGCCAAGTTTATTTACCATAGAGCTAGTCTCCATAGGGCAGGATTTGGGGTAAGAATTGAGGAAAAGAAAAGTTAACATTGAAGATTTCCGGTCAGGATGGCGGGGAGGTAAACGCAGTATCCGTCCTCCCACAACCACATCAAAGTTACAACTAAACTACAGAACAATCATCATTCAAAACTGCCTGAAATCGAGCTGAATGGAAGTCCTACAATTACGAAATTAAAGCAGCAGCCACATGGAGACGGTAGGAGGGGAGGAGGCAGACGGGCTGGTCCCACACCACGTGTGGCGGATAAAAATCAGGGGGACACCTCGGCTGGGAAGGTCCTCCCTGAGGACTGAGGGGTCCCTGTCCCACACCAGGTGCCCAGCTCAGGGTTCCAGTGCCAGGAAGAGAATCCCCATCACTTCTGGCTGGAAAACCAGTGGGAACTGAGGCTGAGGCGGCTGGAGTCCCCGGCAGCTCCTCTTAAAGGCCCCGCACACAGACTTACTTGGACTCACTCCCTCCAGGCTCCAGCATGGGGGAGGGAGCCTGAAAGGCACCAGAGTCATATAGGGAAGAACTGAGCTGTTTGGCATTGGAGCAAGGGCTGGAGAGGCAGCTTTCTCCTGGACAGATGTGCTATCAGAGGCTTTTGTTCCTTTGGTGAGCCCTTCCCTGGGCCAGCAGACACCACCATATCTGGGACTCCAGCTACCTGGCTCACACTGTTGGCCCCGCCCTGGTGATTCCCTGAGGCCCCGCCCCACCCAACTTTCAGGCCCACCCAAGCTGTTGCCAGTTGCTTTACCATAGGATTGGCCTGTCTTGGATCCTGCTTCAGCTTTTCCTAAATTCTTTCAAACAAGCAGCATCTGGTCTCAGCTAGCCCCATACCTCTCACTAAGTATTACATAGAAACAAACACAGGGAGGCAGCCAAAATGAGGAGACAAAAAACAGGTCCCAAATGAAAGAACAGAACAAAACTCCAGGAAAAGAACTAAGTGAAATGGAGTTAAGCAACCAAACAGATGCTGAGTTCAAAATACTGCTTATAAGGATGCTCAATGGATTTAGTGAGAACCTCAGTGAACTTAGTGAGGGCCTCAAGAGCATAAAAAAGGACCAGTCAGAAATGAAGGATGCACTAACTGAAATAGAGAATAGTTTACACAGATGCAATATTAGAGTAGGTAAAGCCAAGAAGCAAACCATCGATTTGGAATATAAGGAAGCAAAAAACACCCAATCAGAACAGCAAAAAGAAAAAAAGAATCCAAAAAAATGAGGATAGTGTAAGGAGCCTCTGGGACAACTTCAAGCATGCCAACATTCGCATCTTGGGGGTGCCAGAAGGAGAAGAGAGAGAACAAGAAATCGAAAACCTATTTGAAACAATAATGGCAGAAAACTTCCCTAACTTGGTGAAGGAAACAGACATACAAGTCCAGGAAGCACAGAGAGTCCCAAACAGGATGAACCCCAAAAGGCCCACACCAAGACACATCATCATCAAAATGCAAAAGGTTCAAGACAAAGAGAGAATCTTAAAAGCAGCAAGAGAAAAGCAGTTAGTTACCTACAAGGGAGTTCCCATAAGACTGTCAGCTGACTTCTCAAAAGAAACTTTGCAGGCCAGAAGGGAGTGGCAAGAAATATTCAGAGTGATGAAAAGCAAGAACCTACAACCAAGATTACTCTATCCTGCAAAGCTGTCATTTAGAATCGATGGCCATATAAAGAGTTTCCCAGACAAAGAAAAGCTAAAGGAGTTCATCACCACCAAACCATTATTATATGAAATGTTGAAGGGTCTTCTTGAAGAAAAAGATAAAAAAAGATGAACAAATAAAATGGCAATAAATATATATCTATCAACAACTGAATCTACAAACAAAATGAACAAGCAGAACAGAAACATTCTCATAGATACAGAGAACTTTTGTTGGTTACCAGATGGGTGGGGGCTGGGGGGATGAGTGAAAAAGATGAAGGGATTAAGAAGTACAAATTGGTTGTTAGACTGACAAACCTCAAAGGGAATGGGGGTTGGGGAGTGGGAAGAAATAAACCAAAGAACTTATATGTATATATGCATAACCAATAGACACAGACAACAGTGTGGGGAAAGGCAGGAGGGGGGCAGGAATGGGGAGGAGGGGGCCAATGGGGGAAAAATGAGGAACATCTGTAATACATTCAACAATAAAGATAAGTTAAAAAAAAAGAAAAGTTAACATTAAAGGAAATGTCCTTAGATCCTAATGAAACCAAGTGCTCGTGTTTGAGTTCGTTGTCTCACAAAATTGGAGAATGAGTTCACGCACCAAAGAGTAAGTGATAGGAACGTTTATTTGAAAAATAGACAGACTCCCCACAGCGGAGAGGGGACCCAAGTGGGTTGCCCATGAGGGTCTGTTGTCTAGGAGTAGATATATACTTTGCTAGCTTCTGATTGGTCCTTTCAAGGAATTCTGCCTTAGCAACATCCATACATTTTAAAGCTTGTGATTTCTGCCTGACTGGGTTCAGCCCTATGTCATCTACAGGGGCCTTAGTGGCTTCCTTTTTTTGGTAATTTCAACTTCTCCCAGACCATTAGTGAGGAGGAGGGGAAACACCCTTGGAGCAACCTATGCTTGCTTTTGGTTTCTCCCCCAAATCCTATATTTGTTTTCTATAATCCTTTTTAAGGTGACCTGGATTTCTGCAATAGAAACACGCTCTACAGTTTTGCAGCAGAACTCATTCAGCAATCCTGTTGCCTTGCTTGAAACCAGGCTTTTGTGGTTTTGTTGTTGTTGTTATATAATTGACCCATGCTTCTTCCAGGAGCTTCTAATTTGCATTTCTATAAATGGGGGCTGGGAGTTTCTGGCCTTGGAGGCACAATTTAATAAACCTTCAGATATACTGTGTATTGGGTTGCCTGCTTGTGTGCTGAGCTCCACATCATCCCAAACTTCGGCGTGCCTCAGCCTTCCCTTCCCATGGTCCCATCCCTCACTGCCTAGCCTGCCTCTATCTCCTCACTAAATCTTATACAGAGCAAAGTATCCTTTCCTTTTTTGTTTCTCTCAACTTCTTTTTTATATACTTTCTCTTCTCTAGGCAAAGAAAAAACAAAAAAGCAAGAATGATCCTACTCATCTCAACCTCTCCTTCTCTTATATCTCTTACTCTTCCTATTCCTATGATTTGTTTTTAGTAACAAAAGGATCAAGAATCTCTTTTATATGCTTTATGTCATATCCTCCTCTCAATACTTGGTAGTATTGTCCATCAACTCAGCATACCAAAAGTCTAGGAATCATCCTTGTTATCTCTTTTTTCTTCATCACCTGCATCCAAGTAATTTTGATTTTTCCTTGTTAAGTATCTCTCAGTTTTATCCACATCTCCATTTCTACTGCCCCCCATAACCTACTCCAAGTAATAATCATTATTTTCTCCTATACTATTGCAGTAGTCTCCTAACTGTTCTTCCTGTACCTACTTTTGCCTGTTGCTAATTCACCTGTATTTTGCAGCGAGAATGTTTTAAACAACTCCTGCTCTATGAGACTCTCCTTACCTAATTCCTGTCTCGTTTCATACTACTGCATTCCTCACTCTGTTTTGACCCATATTGACTTTTTTGTCCTCAGTTGCAGGGCCAAGAATGATTTCCTTCATTGTTTCTGATTCACTCTAATTCATCTTTAGATCTGAGCTCAAATATAATGTCAAGGAAACCTTTCTTGAAGTTATCAGACTAGATTATGTTTCCTTATTAGAGATCACTATAACTTTTCTTCATAACACAAAAGAGTTTGCAATTATAATTGTGTAATTTCTCTCTTTGATATCTGATATACTGTAAGTTCCATGAGGGTATGCATGATATGTATTTGAGTTTTCATTATTATATTTGTTACTTTATTTTTATTAATGCTACTAACTAGTGTTCGAACAATTGAAATATGGTGGGTTTATTAAATAAACTCAGTGATATTGACATGATTTTCAATTTTATCGGATGTGAAATATAAACAATAAAGAGAAGTTAAAGATGGTTGTAAGGAATAAAAGGCTTGTATGCACGATGTTTCTATGTTAGATATTAATTTAAATATTTTGTTTTCCCAGCCATAAATATTGGAGAAGTGGATGAATTTTTCAAAATATTTTATGTTGATCTTCACAGAGTTATAATTGGTAGTATACAAGATATTTCAAGGTTTATCATAAATTTTAAGTCATTAAAACTGAAATTAGGCATTTTCTTGGTGTGTGTATGTATACACATTTATAGTAGCTGGGTTATGAATATTTAAATATCTATAGGTACTTTAAATTTATGACATAAATAAATACAGAATCCATCCCAGATTCTATATAATACTAAAACAAATAATCTAAAATTTTGTATATTTTCTATTTTCTCTATATGGGCAATAAAGCTCATAAAGAATAATAATTATATTTAGTAATTGAATTGACTTATTATTACTAATTGGTTCAGTGATAACTTGAAGTGGTATTCTAATTATTATTTTAAATCTTAATTAAAATAGATTTTACAATTTCTAATAAACGTTTCTTGGGTCATCTCCTCCAAATTTTATAATAAATTGGAATCCTTTAAATAGTGACATTGGAAAAAAATTGAGTGGCTAAAAATATGTTTTATAAATGACTCTATGATTTTATTACACATCATTTTAAATTTCATAAGAATATATTAGCTTTAATTTGTTCTGATATTAAACTATACAATAAGTAACTATAGCCCTGGCCGGTTTGGCTCTGTGGTTAGAGCGCTGTCCTGTGGACCAGAGAGTCCCGGGTTCAGTTCCTGCTAAGAGCACGTACCTCGGTTGCAGTTTGTCCCCTCCTGGTTGGGGTCAGGTGGGTGGCAACCACTCGATGTGTCTCTCTCACATCGATGTTTCTCTCTCTCTCTTCCTCCCTCTCTCCTTCCTGCTCTATCTGAAGATAAATGCAAAAATGTCCTCGGGTGAGGATAAAAATTAAATAAATAAAAATAAGAAACTATAATCCAGAAGTACTCATTTATAAGGGTATTAAAATGTTGATCTACTAATTTGAAAAAATATATGTATGGCTACATTTTTTATCTCCAAGAAGACAAAGATCATGTCACACATTATAAGTTTCACTTTTATCGCTACTTAGAACATATCATTTTAAAACTTTTCAAATTACTATTAAAATTTATATTTAGAATATTAAGATCAGCTTGAACCAACTCGGTAGAATTGTTATTATTTTGCACATACACACACACACACACATATCAAAATAAATAAATTTTATATTAATATTGATCTGGGTACATTTTCCAGTTTCCAGATTTGATTCAGATGAACCTGCTTTGTGTGTGTTTTCCCAGGGATGCTCCCATTTATATATATTTAAAGGGTTACACATAATTCTCACATAAGTAAGGAGATGAAGTTTGCCATCTTAGAAAGTGTTTTTCGCATTAAAAAACAAACCAAAAAACAGATGCACCATTGCCTGTTTCACAGTCAGAGCCGATCTGAAATGGCTGATGCTAGCTCAGGGAAGTCATAAAGAGATCAAACGACTTCTGGGCCAATGGAAAGCCCTACTGTCTCAATGCTTTTCAGGCCAATTTGAAGAAGTAATTAGACTTACTGGAAGCTTGTGTGAATAATGCTGCAAGTATAATTATGAACTGCCCAGACATGTTGCTTGTCTGATTCTGATGGGATGTATGCAAAATTCAAGCTCCTGATATTAGAAGGTGTAAAATGATGTGGACATCATGATATATCCAAAATTGTGGTTCATTTCAGGAATTAGTTGTCATTAGGTAAAAAGCCAGCTATTAGTCAATTGAAATATAATCATGTTCTCCTGTCTTTAGCCCTCAGCTTTTCTTGTTCTAAACATAGACAGATGACTATAAATCTAAGGAGTTTACAGATAATAATAGAAAAGCTTTTAAGAACTGAAAATCAATAAACACATGGCAATGGCACGCCATTGTAATGCAATTAGGGGATGTTGTGTGGGTGTCTCTGAAGTGCCTATAAATGAATGTGACTTCAGTACTGCTGCCAAATGAGTCCAATGTCCCACAAATGAACTGAAAACAAAGTGCCTGGAATATTGTATCTGCAGTGTCACTTTAAGATGACTGCCATGCAGTGATTTGCTGGAAATATAGAGTGGCACATAAATGCACCATGATACTGTATTTAAGCCTCATCATACTCTAATGAAAAACACACTCACCATTCATGAGAGTGTATGTCACCAGAGTTAGTATTCAGCATGACTGAAAAAGAGTGAAAGTCTGTTTTATTCAGAATATAACTAAATGCTGATTCTGATAATAGTAAACACATGTATTACAAAGTTGTAATAATGAACAAAGCAAAAACAATATAGAATGCAACTTTGGTTTCTACTAATTTCAACCTTGGAATTATAGTTAGTGTTATATGTGCTACTTGGGTATTATCTAGGGAGTTTGGGATTTTCTTATTCTAATAAACTTGTGTTAACTATGATCTGGCAGTTCAATTGAACATGTATGTTATTTTTATTAACCTTTTACAAACTCCTGTTTTATTAGTGCTTACTATGTGCCAGGTACTAATCGATTTACAAATATTAACTCATTTTATCCTCATAAAAAATCTTGTGCTGTAGGTAGATTACCCTATTAAGAATTGAGGAAACTAAGATGAGGAGAGGGTAAGTAATGGGCCTAATGTCACAGAACTAGTCAGTGAATATGCCCAATTAAAACCCAAGCAGTCTGCTTTAGAGCACTGGTCTTGAATGTTGGCTTGCAACACGTTTCAGTATATGTGCAATGAGAATTATCACAGATTTTTTTTAATGTTTTGATATCCAGGTTCCACCCCCACAAGTTTTGATTTAGTGAGTCTGGGATCAGGCCCAGGTATCTCCATTTTTAATATGATTTTATGCAGATTTTGGTCCTGATATTTTGTTGGTCACTCTGAGTTATACTAATTTAGAAATACCAAATTATATCCATAACATTGAATTGTTTATTCTTCTTCAATTCTATGTTAATCCACAGTAATTTTCATAACTAAATGATTAAAGCTACACCAGCATTCTTTCTGATCATAACTAGAGCAAGTTCAGAGACAAGAAGTCCATAGGACTCACGCTGCCATTTTCAATTATCTTGGTCCCTTCACATAGCAAACACTTTTAGGGATATCATTTATTAATATAATTAGTGAGACAAAAGCTATCTTTGTAAACAGAAATAGTCATGAGCATCTTTACTTAATACAAATAAGACAAGTGCTTTGCTAAGTCTTTGTATTCTCTTATGTTAAGCTTTTTTTCCTCACTTAATCTTCAATGATCTAGAATAAACTTTTCTTTTTGCTTTTCAGATAAATACTCCCTACTAGCACTACAATAGTTAATTGAGTATTTCCATTTTATAAAATATCTTTGAGTGTAATGGCTACAAGTACTTTGTTGAATATTCATTAACTATACTTTTCTCACAGGGCATATAAATTCTCTGAAATGCAATACATATACACTTTAAACTTTGACATAAAATACTCATATTTCTAAGATAAAGGAGTTTTTCTTCTTTAAGCACTCTCTCAAATCATATATAATCAGGAACATTGGCAACATTGCTGCTATGTGAAGGACAGAGAGAACATCAAGAAATCCAAATGAATTCAAACCCATTAAATGTAATGGTGTGGTAAATCTCAGTGTACCATCTGCTGTACAACACTGACACACTATTGGAATTCCACATCTTATTTACATAACAGATAAGAATGTGCTAGTAGATTTATACGGCGAATAAATACTCAAAGACAAAACTAAGTTTTTCCAATATTCACATCTGGGGATATCCACATCTGTATAAAATTTAATCTATTTGTGGTTAGCTACCCTAGTAAAATTTAAAATGCCATCTTATCCAAATGTTTTCAGGAATATTGCCAGTAAAAACTAAATAATCGATAAAAGAAACAAAGAGTTCATCTACAGTGCTGTGTAAAATGTGAAATTTACCTGGAGAGTTCTCTGTCTTTGATATTGATGTACATATTTAAGGAATAAGACTGTAGGACTATAGTAGATGCCTAATATAGCTGTACTTACATTTAACAAATAACTTCATAGCAATTCTTTCTAAAGGATATTAGAATCTTATTTACTCATAAACACCTTAGGAATGAAGGTATAATTAAAATTACATTACATTTAAAGAACTAATTAAGTTCAAATGTTTTGAAATCTATAATATTTGAGATCTTAAAAACTGAAACAAGTTTTGAAAGAAACATAAAATTGAATTTTGTCCTGGAATTCAAATTAATCTCCTCTTTTCTTCTTCCACATTTACTTAAAGATTTTCTTTAAATATACATGAATCACCAAGCCTGTAGATGTTTCCATGAACCGTACCCTGCACACAATTATAAGACCATATTATCTATTTCTACATGTATCTTTTTCTGCAGTTAGAATTAGTCAACAAGGTATTTTGAGTTATGTACAATTTCATCTGCATTATTCTTAATATATATATATATATATATATATATATATATATATATATATATATATATATTTTATTTAAAAGAGACAGGAAATTGAAATTTTTCAGGATTATATTTCAAAGCTCATGAGATACCAAATTTCTTCTGGATCCTCTCTTGTGACTTTCTTCACTAGCAATGTTGAATAATTAAGCATTTTCACATTTGCATTCGGCAACCAGGATTTAATTAAGCACAGTTCTCATCAATTCAACCACTCTTACCAAACCTCCAGAAGTTGAGGAGTGTTGCTGTTGACAATGGCAGTCCACCAAATGGAAAATTATGCAAAGAAAATTGAGAAAGTAGGAAAAATGCCAGGCTGGTGCCTTAGGGAAGGTAGAGAATATTAAAGTAAATACAGTACAGAGTATTTTGGTTATTGCTGTTGGCACTCTTCTTGATTATGTAATTGACTTTGTAAATTGATATATTACATGCTTATTACTTATTATCAAATCATAGGAATAGAAAACAATTTTGTTCTTGAAAGAATGATGGCCCATTACACAAGTCCCATCAAGAATATATTTGGCTATGTAATTGACCATGATGGTAAATTAGCTAATTTTAACATAGGCTTTGTAAAGCAATATTTATGTGACTACCAATAGCTAGAGACAAGTTTTTTACTATATTCATGTTTTACATAATACATATGCCCATTTCTTTTTTATACAATTAGAAATTTGCTAACAGAGACAATATTACGTGAGAAGAATTATCTAAGTAGAATCTGGAGTCACAATTTAAATGCTGTAAAAACATGGAGTTCTATTTATTTGTTAACTGTTAAAAATTATTTAAACGTTATTATTTAACCAAATTCTACAAGAACTTATTATTGGTCACAAATGCTATTTTAATCCTTGCTGTAACCGAGTATTTATTGTATGCAGACATGCAGAAATACACAATGACACAAAGACTAAGAGGAGCTGGTCTGTGCCCTCAATACAACTTCTAGTAAGTGTGATTAATTACTAAACATGTGTGTAGTGATTGAGTGGTTACCCCCCTAAAATATGTATGTCTGTGCCCTGAAACCTGTGAATGTGACATTATTTAGAAAAAGAGTCTTGGTAAATGAAGGATTTTTAATATATCATGCTGAATTAGGGTAGGCCCTAAATCCAAATACATTCCTTATAAGAGAAGATAAGAGGATACTGAATCTTTGTAAGGAAAGACACAAATATTATGCTAGACACAGAAACACAAATACTGTATGATCGCACTTATATGTGGAATCTAAAATAGTCAAATTTATAGAAACAGAGAGTATAATGGTGACTGCTAAAAGCAGAAATACAGAAGTCATGGTCACAGGGTACAAAGTTTCAGGTATGCAAGATAAATGAGTGCTAAATATCTACTACACAATAGCATGGTGTCTTTGGCTAACAACACTGTATTGTATATTTAAAATTTTCTAGGAGGGTAGATCTTCTGTTAAGTTTTTTGTCACACACATACAAATAATAATAATGATGATAATCAGGGCAAGAGAAAATTTTGGGAGGTGATGAATATGTCTATGGCCTGATGGTAGTAATGGTTTCATGGGTGTACACTTATCCCGAAATGCAGAGTTGTATACATTAAATATGTACAGTTCTTTACATGTCAGTCATGCCTCAATGAAGTAGTTAGAGAGAAAGAGACAGAACACAGAGACAGAGAAGGCCATGTGGAGATGGAGACAAAGACTGAAGACTGGAGTTATGCAGTTCCAAGCAAAAGAATTCCTAGAGTTAACTGAACCTGGAAGAGGCAAGGAAGAATTCTATGCTTGAGTGTTCAGAGAGAGAGCATGGCCCTGCCAACAGCTTGATTTTCAGATTTGAGAGAATACATTTTTATTGTTTTAAGTCATAAAATTTGTGATAATTTGTTATGGGCACCCTAGGAAACTAATAAAACATGTTTAACACAAAACATGTACTGCTGTGGTAGACAAAGATAAGGGATTTGGAGATAGAAAAATTGAGGTTTTAACTCAACTATTTATTATTTATGATCTTAGGCAATATATATGTCTTTATAAAGCCTGAGTTTCCTAAACTTTAAAGTGCAAATGTTAGTGTTCAATTATTGTGAAAATGAAATAAAGATAGACTGTGGTGTGCCTGCAACAATAGTGCCAATCAATTCTCCATACATTCCTTCACTTCACCCTACTCTCTCTCTTCTCTTTTTTCTTTTTTTCTTCTTCTCTCCCCCTTCTTCTCATCTAACTAATTAGCTAAAATGCTAATTTGTTAGCACTTTATCTATTATCAATCTGTGGGGAATTATAATAAGAAAGAAAAGATAAATTTGACATCAAAAAAAGATAGGATATTTTAAAATCTTGTGTTCTTTTTATAATTCAACAACCATAGACAATACTATGTATGGGCAGGTGGAACAAATAGACAAAACTGTTTTTTCTACTCTCCTCAGACTGAATAATATATTCTCTCAAAATAATTTTACATATGATTTTAACTCATCCTTATAACATCCAAATAAAGAATGCAATATAAAATAGACTTCCCTCGTTTAATAGTTAAATGAACTGAGTCTCAGAGATGTGAAAATGAAAATCAAAGAGAACTGCTGAGCTGGTGTGGCTCAGTGAACTGAGCTTGTCCCATGGACTG
The DNA here is from genome assembly GCA_030848825.1 of Tadarida brasiliensis. Lineage (NCBI taxonomy): Eukaryota > Metazoa > Chordata > Mammalia > Chiroptera > Molossidae > Tadarida > Tadarida brasiliensis. Next base: position 105,503,112 of record CM061260.1, on the reverse strand, counting down.
AGAGGTCGCAGTTTCATTCCTCATCAGGGCAATGCCCAGGTTGTGGGCTCAATCCCCAGTAGGGGGCATGCAGGAGGCAGCTGATCAACGTTTCTCTTTCACATGGATGTTTCTATCTCTCTCTCCCTTCTTCTCTATAAAAATCAATAAAAACATATTTTTAAAAAGTATAAACATGGTAAACTTTAAAAAGGAAAATCAGAGAACAGATATAAAGGTTTAGAGTCTATGTTGATGGAAAAATGGATCCCAAGATGTCTATATCTTAATCTCCCAAACATGTATGTATGTTATCTTACATAGTAAATGAAACTTTAAGATATGATTTATGTTAAGAATCTCAATATAGAGAAATTTTCTAGGAATCTCCAGATGGGCCTAATGTAAGCTCAGGGGTGGGGGAGAGAGAGAGACAGAGAGAGAGAGAGAGAGAGAGAGAGAGAGAGAGAGAGAGAGAGAGAGAGGAAGATGCTGTGTTCTTGGCATTGTAAATGGAGAAAGCTAGGGGTCATGAGCAAAGAATGAAGAAGTGAATTCTCCCCTAGACCTTCCAGAAGGAATGCAGCCCTGCCTACAACTTGATTTTGAGACTTCTGATCTCTAGGATACAATAAATAAATTTATATTAAGTTGTTAAATTTGTGGTAACTTGTTAAAGCAGCAGTAGGAAACTAATGTAGAGTCTATGACTCCTTTTCCATAATCATTGCTTATTTCCTTCTCAGAAACTGCTGCAAATGTGTTTGAACTCATACATTTCATTAAGTGCTGAAGAGCTACTTCTCCATTTAATTGTTTTCTGTCCTGAATCTCAGTTTATGAAAACAAATGTGAGGATTAAATATATGTAGATTCAAGTAGAAATTTCTAAAATTAAATTTGAAAAACCATAATTATCTGGCCCTTCATGGCTGAAATTCACCGACTTCAGTCACCCCTTTGCTTAATTTAACATTTTCCAAAATATCTGAGGGTGTTTTTCTGGCACATTATCCCTGAGATAAGAGGTCTGTGATCATAGGTATTTGAGAAATTCTACATATCACTGTTTTTCATGGAAGGTTCACAGGAAATTTCCCTGTAAATTTTCATAGGTATAAAATGTTTTGCATATGTTGTCATTACTTACCACATTTTCCTTTCTTGTTCATCCCTGATGGCCATCTACTCAGACTTACACACTACTGAAAGTGTTCTTGTTGAGCTCTTTAAAGAACTCCATAATGTCAAATTCAAGGATCATTGTTTTCCCCTCCGATGTTTCTCAGGTTCTCAGGAGCAGTGAACTGAACTGATCACTCTCTCCATCTATTCAATAATTTATGCTATGTTTATATATACTTATCTAAAGAACAGAGTTGACTTAAAATATCCTTCATTCTTGGCACATTATTATCATCAATCTATGCAAAGCTCTTCTCATTTTATTTTTATTTTCATATTTCTCTCCAAGCTCATCCCTATTCTTATTTCCACTATAGGCCTCCACTCTAATATATCTGGCATAAGATCTCAAATGTATATGTAATTTTGAGAAATATATATGTCTTTGTTGTGTTCTTTAAATGTAGATAAATTGTATTGTCCTATAGATTTATTCTATTTGTTCATTTTCATCCCAAATTTGGTTTTAACATCTACCCATGTTGTTGAGTATATTTATAATTCATTGTTTCCAAATGATGTAAAATTTTTCTAAAGAATTTATCTACTAGTTTTCACTTATTGATTTCCTTTGTAATGAGCACCTAGTTTACCCCAAAACCTTATTACCACTAATGATGCTGTGATAAATGTCTTCATAATCTTTCTCCTAAGACCAATATACAAGTGTCTCCGGAGTATGGAAGCAAAGGTAGGATGACTGGGAATGAGGGTAAAAGCAGACATTTTCACTGAGAGGGTAGTAAATTACAGATAAGTTTGTAACAATTTTAAATCTTTAAAATATTGTCTTTCAATTCATGAGCATATCTCTCCTATTATTTACATTTTATTTATTTTATTTAATTTATCTCAATAACTTGCACTTTTTTGTAAGAAGTATTTGAAATCTGTGTTAAATTTATACCTATGTATTAGATAACTTGTATGCTAATGTAAATGTTATTGTTTTTATTTCATTTTTAAATTGGTTTCTCTATCATAGAGAAATCAGAGGTAGTCTCCACTGTTCCTACTATACTGTAAGTCTCTTGGGAGAACAAAATGCTTCCTTATTGTATCTACAAGAAGACAGTATGTATACTAAATAAACTTTTCTAATAAATAAATGAAGATTTTGCAGGAGCATAGATACTTATGTAGTAAGGGATCTCAGTCCTGTGTTTTGTTGGTGTTCCCTCTTGTGGTTTTAAGCATTAAGTCCTTACATAGCAATAGCTTCATCTTATTCTAAAATGGATATGATTTTACCCAAATGCATAATGTTAAATTATTTCACCACAAATCATAAGTCTCCACTCTTGATACCAAAGATAAGCATTATTTTCAATAGTAACACACAAAAAAAGTAATGAATGAGACCTGCATAAAAATCAGAGCCTTGTCTACTGACTGTCAAATTATGTCAAACTGACATCTCTGAAAATTTTGTAATTGTGCAAAAGCCAAAAGCCAAAATAAGGCAACGATTCTCAAAGTTTAAATCTCTCAACAAAGCACCTTTTTAACTAAAAGAAACTATTATAGTCTATACCTGTGAGAAAGTCCAAGAAAGAATTTTGACTCTTTTCATTCAGAACAGAATAATATATTCAAAATTCTGATTATTTTTATTTTCACATAACCCAAGAAATAGAAAATGCAAACAAATTGGTAATGGGCATTGCAGCAAGACAGTTCCTGTATGATTATTCAAATCAAATATTTGGCTCTGTTTCTTGGGATAAGGTATCTGCCAACTGTCAAATGTCAGGCTAGATGAGGCTGGAGGAGAGGAGAGGAAGCGCAGACTGGGAGAGAGGGATTCTTCTGTTTACATTGTCACAGTTCAGCACCATCCATGCACTGTTGTCATGAAGCATCCGTGTCTTTTGTCTAATATTCAGTCCAATCCTACCATCTGGACAGTTCAGTTCACTCCTGCAGATTAAAAACCCAATGTAGTCAGCATTTGTTTTTTGTCATTGTTTAATAAGCAGGTGGTTCATTTTTACTCTGACTTCTACTATTCTTGATTTCTACATCAAAATAGAAAGCAATAGTCAATTGCTTTTCTCTCCAAGTCCATGGAGAAAAGACATCTTTTCATATGTTGGTAGATGAAATATTTTTCTGAGAGAAGAGTTTACCTGTTTCTTATTAGTGCAATTTCATTTGACTTTAAATTTTGGAGCATGCAACATTTTCCTGTTTTATATGTTATATATTTTCTCTAAAAATTTATAACTCCCCCAAATATAGTATACAGTAAATATTTCTGAAATCAAGCACAGTATTCAATCTTTTCCAGACTCAGAGATTTTGTAAAATAAAAATAACAACAAACAAGACAAACTAAACTTATGTAAATATCTGACAAAATCTGTACTCATTATCAAAATTGTAATCCATAAATAACAAATGGGCTCTTCTCATTAAAATCGATAATATGATATTGTATGAACAAAATGATTATTTCTATTTTAATGCAAGCTTTATCAGTGTAAGAAGATAATTAAATCCTCAAAAGTTCAGCATCAAATTTCAGTTTTACAATACACATCAAAAAGACCTGAAATCAATTACTGTGTTTAGAAAAAAATGTAAAAAGGAAAGTAAACTTGCCATTTGAAATGGTTCAGAACTTTTCGAATAGTATAAGCACAACACTAACTTATAAAGACAGTGGCAACTTCTTGAGATTCATTATTGTCATGCAATTTTACAAAATCACTCTTAAAAACATTTTGTTGTTTGCTGTAGACAAATGAACCAGAACACTTTTAATCAAATTATATTAACTAATGACTTCCCAAACATACAATCTGAAGACAATGTAAAAGAACTTTTATAATAAAAGTATGTGATATGTACTGTATTATATATTATTTGTTATATTTATATTCTATATTATAATACTTATTAAAGGTGAAAGCAAATTTATGAAAAATTCGGGTACTTTTTACTTTATCATAAAATAGCCTTCGTTTTTCTATGTGCTATATATTAACATAGACATTTTATAATTATTTTTAATGCTTTACGTTATGAAAACCCCGCGAAGTTTTGCTCATTTCAGATATAAAAAATTACCTTCTTTAAATATGTTATTGATGCTACTCTCAAGTGTATTTGTGACTCTCCTGGTAGTGGCTGAGGCAGAGCAGAAAGGGAGTATAAATTCGTCTTGGGGAGAATACCTTACACAGGTAACCCTGGCACCAAGAGGGTCCAGGGAATGGGGCAGAGAAGTTTGCCAAGGCAGAAAAAGGAAAGTAAACACTATTCTGGATTTGCAAGAGTAAGACAGGAAGAGTCTCAGCCTCATGGAGGGTGACAGTGGTTGGTGGAACATGAACATGGGACAAATTTTAGGAGCAAAAATTATGTATTCAAGAAGGAAATCAAGAACCAAAGAATTAAAAATTGGTATGCAATTGGTGGGTATGGTACTAGGAAGCGCAGATAGCATTCCTATTAATCCTCAGCCGACAGACACTGCAGTAATTTCTGACGGGTATTTTTGTTGATTATAAAATCCATACGTGTCTTTTATTGTTTATAACATAACATGCTATTTTAATAATTAGATAATATATTGAGAATTCCACAAAGAAATCTGGAAGGAAGATAATGTCCATTCAGTCATCCACATATATTCAATGTCTCATAGAAAGATAGTGATATGTGACAAATAATTCATCTTAACTTTCAAAATAAAACCCTAGATTTCATCCATTTAAATTATTTTTCATCCATGTTTCTCCAAATTTTTCTTAGTAGTGCACATCATGGAGATATGATACAATTCAAATATATATATATATATATATATACACACACACACATATATATGTATATATATATATACATATATATATACACATATATATATACAAATATATATATATATATACTTTATATTAGGTAGATATTACATACTATAAAATGGTTTAAAAACCATTTATTTATTTTTTCTCTGGCCTCAGAAATGACAAAGTTCCAAGCCATGTGCATAAACTTATGATAGCTATATAAATATTATCTTTCATATTTTTTTCTATTTGCAAACACATGCTGGTAATTCAAACAAAATTCAATACTACTGAGTTTTATGTAAAATTACTTACAGCTTAAGAATCTCAAAATCAGTAAGAGGTCAGATTTTTAGAGTTAGAAATAGTGACAGGAGTTGTTTAGAAGAAGCAGCATAAAAAATTCAGGAATTACACGATGTACTTGATCCTGAGAAAAGACCATAAGAGGACAAAAATATAATAAAGGTATCAGATCAAAAAGAGGTTTTTGTTGTGGTGATGTTGTTTGAAATTTTTTATTGATTTTTTTTTATACCTCAGGCAAGAAACCTGCTTTGTAACCTACTATCTATCTGAAAAGTATCTCAGAGCAATTTTTGGAAATCTGTTCAGTATTTTACAAGTTTCATCACCTAAACATTTTTTAAAAGATTGGACCTTTTTGTGACATAGTCTAATTTTCCTATGTCTGGTTTTCAGTGGATAAGTAAATCTTTTCAGGAATCCCCCATAGGAGATTCTCCACAGTTGCTGTTGATCAGTTGCCAGGGATATAATAGAAATAAAATGGGGTTTTTTGTTTGTTTGTTTGTTTCTGCATTTCTGGGAATTAGTCTACCATCACTATTAGAACTGTCTTTTCATCAGAATGTAAATTTGAAATTTCTTCAGAAGTAAGCTATCCAATGCAGTCCTGCTCAACCATTTTGTAGCATGAAAGTTTCTACATAAGGAATCTCATCATATAAGCAATTACTGAAAGAGTCCAGTTTCCTCTGACTTCTCAGTCCTTAGACAAGTAGATGATATTTCTTCAGTCACACAAATACATATTTTTAATTTTATTATGTATTTATTTCGGGTGTACAGCTTAATAGACAATAATAAATTTACATAGCACTTACCTTGATATTTCCAATGTGCCAAATGGCACTATACATATTTATCACAATATTATTGACTATATTTCCTATGCTTCTCTTAATTTTCTGTGATTATTTTGTAACCACCAACTTCTCCCCTGTGGCATCACTCTGCCAACCACAAGTTCTCTCTCTGTATCTATGAGTCTGTTTCATTTTTCTTTTTTCATTTATTTTGTTCTTTAGATTCCACATATGAGTGAAGTCATATGGTATTTGTCTTTCTCTGACTGATTTATTTTACTGAGCACAATACTCTCTAGTTCCATCCATGCTGTTGCAAATGGTAAGATTTCACTCTTTTTTCTGGCCAAGTAATATTCCATTGTATATATGTACCACTACTTTTTATCCACTCGTCTATTGATGGGAAGTTGGGTTGCTCCCAGAGCTTGGCTATTGTAAATAATGCTGCTATAAACAAAGGGATACATACATTTTTTCAAATTAGCATTTTGGGTTTCTTCGGATAAATACCCAGAAAAAGAATCACTGGGTTGCAAGGCAGGTCCATTGTTTAGTTTCTGAGGAATGTCCATACATTTTCCACAGTGGCTGCACCAATCTGCATTCCTACCAACAAGGAATGAGGGTTCTCCTTTTCTCTGCATTCTTGACAACACTTCTTGTTTGTGGATTTATTTGTGATAGCCATTCTGACAGGTTTGAGGCGATATCTCATTGTGGTTTTAATTAGCATTTGTCTGCAATTAGTATCATTGAGCACATTTATACCTCTATTGGATTTCTGTATGTCTTTTTTGAGAACTGTCTATAGAGATCCTCTGTTCATTTTTTAATTGGAGTATTTGGTTTTTGGAGTTGAGCAGTATGAGTTCTTTATAACCCTGTATCAAATTTATTATTGACAAATATGTTCTCCAATTTAATAGACTGTTTTTTCATTATTTTGGTAGTGTCCTTTGCTGTGCAAAAACTTTTTAGTTTTATGTAGTCCAATTTGTTTATATTTTCTTTTGTTTCACCTGCCATAGGAGATATATTAGAAAATATATTGTTAAGAGAAATGACAGAGCTTTTCTGCCTATGTTTTCTTCTAGGATTTTTATGGTGTCCAGTCTTACTATTAAGTCTTTAGTCAATTTTGAGTTTGTCCTTGTATAAGGTGTAAGGAGGTGGTCTAGTTTCATTTTTTACACATATTTGTCTGTCCAATTTTCCCACAATTACCAAATTGTAAGTTCTTGCCTCCTTTGTCAAATATTAATGGACTATATGGACATGGGTTTATTTCTGAGCTCTCTATACTGTTCCACTGTTCTATATGTCTGTTTTTGTGCTAGTACCATGCCATTTCATTACAACAGCCTTAGAGTATAGGTTGACACCCAGTAGCATGATACCCCAACATTATTCTTTCTCAGAATCTCTGAGGTTATTCAAGTTCTTTGTTTGTCCATAAAAATTTTTGAATTATTTGTTCTAGTTCTGCAAATATACACAATTGGTATTATGATAAGGATTGCATTGAATCTATAGATTGCTTTGTGTAGTATGCACAGTTTAATGAGGTTAACTCTTCCTATCTGTGAACATGGTATATGCTTCCATTTATTTGTATTTTCTTTGATTCCTTTCTTCAGTGCCTTATAATTTTCCAAGTACCGATCTCTTACCTCCCTGGTTAAACTTATTCCTAGGTATTTTATTTTGTGTGTGTGTGTGTGCAATTATAAATTGGATAGTTTTCTTAGTTTCTCTTTCTGGCACTTCATTATTCGTATATAAAAATGCAACTGATTTCTGGATATTCATTTTTATCCTGCTACTATATTGAATTCATTTATCAGTTCTAGTAGTTTTTTGGTGGAGCCCTTAGGGTTTTGTATATATAGTGTCATGTTATCTGCAAATAATGAGAGCTTTATTTCTTCCTTTCCAATTTGGATGCTTTTTATCTCTTTTCCTTGTCTGATTGCTGTGGCTAGGACTTCCAGTACTATGTTGAATAAGGGTGGTGAAATTGGACATTCCTGTCTTGTTCCTTATCTTAACGGAAACAGTTTTAGTTTTTGTCCATTGAGTAAGACATTGGCTGTGGGTTGTCAAATATGGTATTTATTATGTTGAGGTATGTTCCCTCTATTCCTACTTTGCTGATAGTTTTTTATCATAAATGGGTATTGGATATTATCATATGCTTTTTCTGTATCTATTGATATGATCATGTGATTTATATCCTTCATTTTGTTTATGTGGTGTATCACATTAATTAATTTGGAGATATTGTATCAATCTTGCATCCCAGAAAGATATCCCACTTGATCATACTGTATGATATTCTTAATATATTGCTGGAGTCAGTTTGTTAATATTTTGTTGAGGATATTTTCATCTATGTTCAACAAAGATATTGGCCTATCATTTCCTTTCTTTGTAAAGTCTTTATCTGGTTTTGGAATTAGGATAATGCTGATCTTGTAAAATGAGTTTGGGAGTCTTCCCTCCTCTTCAATTTTTTGAAATAGTTTGAGAAGAATAGGTATTAGCTCTTTGAATATTTAGTAAAATTCACCTGTAAAACCATTCTATCCAAGATTTTTGTTTGCTGGAAATTTTTTGATTATTGATTCTATTTTATTAATTGCAATTATTCTATTCAGATTTTCTGATTCTTTCTGTTCAGTTTTGGAGGAGTGTATGTTTCCAAGAATTTATCCATTTTATCCAGATTATTCAATTGGTTAGCTTATAGTTGTTTGAAATATTTTCTTACAATCCTTTGTATTTGTGTGGTGTCAGTTGTTAATTCTCTTCTTTCTTTTCTGATTTTATTTGGCTCTTCTCTTTTCTTTATGATTCTTGTTAAAGATTTCTCAATATTGTTTATCATTTCAAATAACCAGCACTTGGTTGCATTGATCATTTTTTATTTTTTTAGTCTATGTCATTTATTTCTCCTTTAATCTTTTTTATTTTCTTCCTTCTACTTACTTTGGGCTATATTTGCTGTTCTTTTTCTAGTTCTTTTAGGTGTAAGGTTACACTGTATATTTGAGACATTTTCTTGTTTCTGGAGATAGGCCTGTTTTCTATGAATTTCCCTCTTAAGACTGCTTTTGCTGTGTCCCATAGATTTGGGGTTGTTGTGTGTTCATTTTAATTTGTCTCAAGGTAACTTTTGATTTTTTCCTTGAGCTCATTGTTGAACCATTCATTGTTTATTAGCATGTTATTTATTTAGCCTCCATGTGTTTGTGTTTTTCAGCAATTTTCTTATAACTGATTTCTAGTGTCATACTGTTATGGTCAAAGAAAATGTTTGATAGGATTTCAAGTTTGTTAAATTTATTGAGATTTGTTTTGTATCCTAAAATGTACTCTATCTTAGAAAATGTTCCATGATCACTTGAAAAAAAAAAGCATATTCTTCTGCTTTGGGGTAAAATGCCCTGAAAATAACAATTATATTAATCTGGTGTACTGTGTCTCTAAGGCTTGTCTTTCCTTATTGTGTTTTTTCTCAAAGATCTATCCACTGATGTCAATAAGGTGCTAAAATACCCCATATGACTGTATTACTGTCAATCTCTCCATTTATGTCCATCAAAATTTGCTTTATATATTTAGGTGCTCCTATGTTGGGTGAATAAATGTTTACAAGGGTTATAGTCTCTTGTTGGATTGATCCCTTCATCATTATATAGTGTTCTTCTTTATCTCTTATTATAGTTTTTGTTCTAGAGTCTGTTTTATCTAATATAAAAACTGCTACCCAGCTTTTATTTTCTTTCCATTTGCATGATATGTCCTTGTCCACCCCTTTACTTTTAATCTGTTAGTATCTTTTGTTCTGAGGTGGATCTCGTGTAGACAGCATATATATGGGTCTTGTTTTTTTATCTATTCAGCTACCTATGTCTTTTGATTTGAGCCTGTAAACCATTTACATTTAAGGTGATTATTGATAAGTATGTATTTGTTGCCATTTTATTTTTTATAATTATGTTTTTCCTTCTCTATCTTTCATTTTTTTCCTTCCTCTTCTTCCTAAAGAAGACCATTTAATATTTCTTGTAATACTCGTTTGGTGGTAATGAACTCCTTTAGCTTTTTCTTATCTGGGAAGCTCTTTATTTCACCTTCAATTTTGAATGACAGTCTTGCCTTGCTGGGTAGAGTAATCTTAATGTAGATCCTTGCTTTTCATCACTTTGAACATTTCATGCCAATATATTTTGGCCTGAAATGTTTCTGTTGAGAAATCAACTGACAGTCTTATGGGAGCTCCCTTGCAGGTGACTAACTGTCTTTCTCTTAGGGCTTTTAAGATTCTCTCTTTGTCTTTAACCTTTGCCATTTTAACTATGATGTGTCTTGGGGTGGGCCTTTTTGGATTCATCTTGTTTGGGACTCTATGTACTTCCTGGACTTGTGTGTCTTTTTCCTTCACAAAATTAGAGAAATTTTCAGCCATTATTAGTTCACATAGGTTATCAATTCCTTTGTCTCTCTCTTCCCCTTCTGGTACCCCTATTATGTGAATGCTGTTATGCTTTATATTGTCCCAGAAGTTCCTTAGACTATCCTCATTGCTTAATTTGTTTTGATTGGATGTTTTCTACTAACTTGTCTTCTGTTTCATCTAGTCTGCTGTTGATTTCTTCTAGTTTATCCTTCATTTCAATATCGTATTCTTCATTTCTGTTGAAGTTCTTGCTAAGTTTCTTGACCATCCTTATAACTATTGTTTTGAATTCTATATCTGGTAGTTTGCTTGCCTCTATTTCATTATTTTTCCTCCTGATAATTTCTCCTGTTCTTTCATTTAAGGCACTTTTCTTTTTCTCTTCATTTTGGCTGCCTCTCTGTGTTTGTTTCTGTCTATTAGGTGGCTCTGCTTCAGCTTGGTGTGGTGGCCTTGTGTAGCTGGTGTCAGTGGGGATCAGAGGCATACTCTCCCTAATCACCTGAGTTAAGTGCTCCAGGAATGTCCCCTGTGTGGGCTATGTGAACCCTCTTGTTGTTTTTCAGTATTGACTGCAGTTGGCCTGTCTATGGGTGAGGTTGCCCCTTTGCTGGTTATGAGGGAGCCAGATGTATGAGCTGCTATGTGGGGTCTGGCTCCACAAAGCTAAATTCAACCCAACATGGTTTGGTGTCTGTCAAGATCTCCCTTTGGGCGTGCTAATTTGGTTGTGCTCCAATGTGGTCTGACTTCTGGTTGTATTGGTTCTGGGACCCCTTGGGAGGGAATCCAGTGCCAACTACTTCAAGTGTTACCAGTGATGAGCCCTGGGTGAATTGTTTGAAGCTACAAAGGGATCAACAGTTTTCTGCTATCTCTGCTAGGCCTAGTGTGCATGGGAGGGGCCCAGTTGTGCACCAAAGCTGGTTTCCACCAGCCCCAAGCCCAAGGGCAGGTCAGCAAAAGGCCCAAGGCTCCCAAAATCTGCCTTCACTTATTAACTATCTGTTAGGCTCAGTTACTGAAAGAATCTCTGGCAGTACATGAGTTGCTTGAGGTAGGCTTTCAGTGAGTCACCAGGTAGGGGCGATTGGTGTTCACCAGATTGATACAGATTCAGACTTTGCACCAGTGCTGGGTTTGAGGCCACTCAGCAACTGTCTCAGGGTATACCAAGGCTGTCATCACTTACCACGTATCTGTGGACCCTTGTGGGGGGCCAGGTCTCAAAGATTCATCAAGGTGAGGCCTGCAGCATTTATCAGGTTCACACTGACCAGGGCTTGGCCATGTGAAATAAGGGCTATGCACAGGAATGGTGGCACTGGTCTGGCTAGTGAGTCTCATGTGGGAGGTTGGGATACCACTGCTCTGGCTACAGGAAGGGGGGCTGTGGTCCAGGGTGGCTCTGCAGGGGTGGGGGTGTTATGGTCAGCCCCAAATATTCTTTATGGATAAATTTCATCACAGCTCAGCTTTTTTAAAAATATATTTTTATTGATTTTTACAGAGAGAGGAAGGGAGAGGAAGAGAGTGAAAAACATTGATGTGAGAGTACAACATCGATCAGCCACCTCCTGTATACCCCCCACTGGGGGTGGAGCCCAAAACCCAAGTATGTGCCCTGACTGGGAATTGAACTAGCGACTGCTGGTGCACAGATAATGCCCAACCAACTGAGCCACACCAGCCAGGGCACAGCTCAGCTTCTTGGTTTAAGTCAGGACTAATCTTTATTGCCCCAAAACATATAACATAACTCTCCTTGACCACAGATAAACTTAACCAGTTTCTTTTGTTAATAGGTAACTTACAATGTTCTTATCAGAATTAGGAAGTAGTTCATGTAACATAGCACAGTCTTTACAGACAAATATTTAATAAACCGTGACTGTTATTATTTTTAGACTGAATTAGTGTCTTCAAATCAGTTTTGCTTCGCTTTCAAAAGTTTATGTTTCTATATTTATACTTATTAGTTGAAACATCTCAGGCACAAAATGCCTTTATTTCTATTGTTCTCTTTGATTTTAGTTTGATTCAATCAAATAAAAATTTAAATGCCTATGTTTTCTGTTTTTAAGTACCAATATTTCTAGTAAAATATTGCATTTCATTATGAAGGGGGATAAAATATGATATTGTCAAACACCAAATGATAATTGAAATAAAAATATTTTAAATCAATAAAATTATCTTAATATTCATAGAAGAATAAAATATAAGAATTTTAAAGAAAGTATTAATAAACAAGATTAAAAAATAAACAAGTATAACAGGCAAAGACTTAGCCCAACAGGTACTAAAACAGTAAAAAACTAGTATAATCATAATATCACAGTCATATCATAATATCACAAATAGAAACACTGTTGACCGTTGAACAACATGGTTTTGAACTGCACAAGTCCACCTACATGCAGATTTAAAATATATAAAACCTAGGGAAACCACTAAAATAAATTTGAAAATATAGTAAAAAATCATTAATAAAATGTAAATTTCACTTTAAAAAAATAATAAAAATAAAATAAAATAAAATATATATATATATATATAATGGAAAATGTTTTGGAGATTTTCAACAGTTTGAAAAAATGCACAGACGAGATATTAAAAACTTTTTTAAATACTATGTCATAAATGCATCAAATATATTCAGACACTAGACTGTTTTATCATTTACTATCATAAAATATTCACAAATCTATTATAAAAAGTTAAAATTTATTAAAACTTACACACACAAACACAGACCTTACTTGGTAGCATTCGCAGTTGAGAGAAATGTAAACAAGTGTAAAGAAGCAGTTTAAACCACAATTGCATAAAATTACCTGAGTACATAATGTACTCCGTAATATTTTGTAGCCACCTCCTGTTGTATCAACTACACTAGGCTATCATGAAGCTACCATGTTGCTGCTTCTTCATTATTAATGCATGAATCATGCCTATAAATAAATATAAATTTGTGTTTTACGTTATCCATTTCTGATGTCTAGTATTTGTAAAACTTATAATATCTACAGTGTTTTGTGTCATATAAGACACTATCGATGTAGGTACTGACGAAGGATTCATCTTATTAAAAGACAACTTAAACGAGTATTGATAACTATAGTACACGACTGTAAATGTATTTTATCTTTCCTATAATTTTCTTTGTAACATTTCCTTTCCTTTGACTTACTTTAGAGTAAGAATACGGTATATAATACATGTAACATACAAAATATTGTTCGACTGTTTATATTATTGGTAAGTCTGCTGGTCAACTGTGGGTTATTAGTAGTTATTTTGGAAGAGTCAAAAGTTATATTTAAATTTTTGATTCTGCAGGAGATCATCTTCTCTAACCCCAGCATTGTTTGGGGGTAAAATAGTATTTATCAATGAAACAGAATTAAATCTTGAAACTGATTAAAGTCTGCACAGGAACGTAATAACATGCATAGGGTGCTAAGTATAATTTCCATTGGGAAAAATTATATCAAACACTACTGTATATTATATATAAAAATAATTTCTTCATAAGTTAAAAGCAATATGTAAAAACAGTAAACATATGCAAAGAAAATAGAAAATTTTAAAATATGAGTAGATTATTAATTCACAGTAAGAGCCCAGAAATCATGAAAGGAACAATCTACATATTAATTACATAAATATGAAAACTTATTTGGCAAAAGTCATAACAAAATCAAAAAATGATTGATAGATCAGGAGAAAATGGTTGTAAACAAATATTAGATAAAGAGATAATTTCCCTAATGTACACAGTGCTCCTACAAATTACTAAGAAAGGCAGGTAATACAGTTTGTTTTCTTTATAAAGGCAAAGGCATTAACAAGTATTTTACTAAAATATAGGTTAAAAATATGATAAAATATTATTATTAGTTTTCAGAAAAATGAAATTAAAATAGCAGATACTACATCCATTCAATTGGCAAGAAATACAGTAATAATCAAAGCATTCAGAGTTGCTAAAGTAGTGGATACTATTAGGAATGTAAATAACTACTAGCTTTTAAAAAAGTAATCTAGTGTTTATATAGCTATTATTGAATATTTAATTTTACTTTAATGTAGTATTTAAATAATTTAAATAATTAATACTTAAAATATGTACAGCATTTGATCTAACTCTCCTGTTCACAGTATTTATCAAAAAGGAATAAAACTACCAGCATTAACAGATAAATCTTCCAAAATATTTACTATAGCATTGTTAGTACTAGCAAAATCTTGAAAAATCTGAATTTTTTCCCAAACTGGAATAATTAAATGGTGTATTCGTTGATACTCTGGTATATACGTAACATTGATTATCATGCAGCTATTAACATAGATTAATTTCACATATATATATAGCTTTGGAAGGATATCAGAAATATACTCTTAGGTCTGATAGCAAGCTATAGAATGTATATATGTTGTGTGTGTTTATGTGTGTATAGCAATCTCACTTTTATCATATGTGCATGTAATTTTTGGAAATGTTCTATACACAAAATGAACTGTACATAACTTCAAAAGTTAATTTGCTATTAGTGTTTATATTTGATATTGGAAAAGAAACTTAATTTTATTTAAAACATATTTATATATTTTTAAATGCTATTGATTGATTATTTTATAATTTAGACCACTTAGAAAAAGTCAATTTATTATTTGTAGTGGTTCATTTTTTTAATTAATCGATTTATTTTTGTTACAGATGTTTCTCCTTTTCCCCCCCTATATCCCGCCATCCTTCCCCCGGCATTGTTGTCGAAGGATATGTCTCAGAAAAAAGTACATGCTTTACTATGGTCTACAAAGCCCTTCATGATCTAGTTTCTACCTGATGCTCTGGTCTCATCGCTCAAACCCACTCACTAGTCCAGAGCTAACATGGTTTGATTTAAGTTCTTCAGCTGTGCCAAGTTCTTTCATGGTTCAAGGCCTCTCCTCTCACTTTGTTCCATACCTGAAATTTTTCCCCTTAATGTTCTCATAAATGGTGCTTTTTTAACTCTTCTGGTCATAGATTAAACGTGACTTCCTCACAGTTCTAGAGGTCAGAAGTCTGAAATGGGTTTTACCGGGCTAAAATAAAAATGACAACAATGCTGCATTTCTTCTGGGGGATCTAGCAGATAATCCATTCTCTTGCTTTTTCCAGCTTCTGGAAGCTGTGTTCTCTCTTTGGCTCCTGTCCCCTCTTATTCAAAGCTAGCAGTTTAGCACCTTCTAATCTCTCCCTAGTTTTGACCCTCACACCTTCCTTTTATAAGGATGCATGTGATTACATCGAGCCCATCCAGATAATCCAGGATAATCTCCCATATTAAAATCCTTAATTTATTCACATCTGCAAATTTTTTTTTCTCATATAAAGTAACATTTTCACAGGTTCTGGGGATTAGGAAGTGTACATCTTGATGGACATTATTCTGCCTGCCTCATATTTGATCACTAACCTTATTTTCTGGCTTCTCCCATTACCCACAAAACCATCCAATATACTATATTTTTATTTCAGATATTAAATTTTATCTGCTAATATTCTCTGTTTATCTTTTCCTTTAAATCCTTGAACATATTTTTTATTTTAAATTTTATTTTTCAATTGCCACTTACATTCAATATCAGTTTTCAATATCAGATGCACATCATAGTGGTTAGACAATCATATATTTTCAATACCCACCTGGCACCATACATAGTTATTAAAATTTTATGTACTATATTCCCTGTGCTGTACTTTACATCCCTGTGACTGTTTTATAACTACAGATTTGTACTTTTAATCCCTTCCCCTTTTTCACACAGTCCCCTAACCCTCTTGCCCTCTGTCAAGTCCTCGAACTTATTTTCAAGAGCTGCTTTAAAGTCCTTGTCTGCTGATTTCAATTCCTAGGTCCTCTTTTACCACTGACTGTTTGTTTATCTTGACGATGAGTCCTATTCTATCATACACTTGAGTAACATGTTTAGAGACTCTGGATTCTTTTACCTTCCTCTGAAGGATGTTGACATGCGTTCTAGCAGACTGACTGATCACACTGATTTCCTGGAGTTTGTTAATAGTTTGTTAAGATGAGACAGATTGGGTTTTACTCTTATTCTTAAGAGAATCCTTTATTCCTTGTATATAGATTTTCTTCCTAAAATGTGGCTTTTCTGTGATTTCAATAGACAGTTTGGGGTGTTTGTCTAACTTCTCTAACATGATGAGACTCAAACTCCTTCCCTTTTCTTCCTGGCAGTGGACAACATCTAAAATTCTGCTCATCTTTTTCTAACTGCATGCTATTCTTTTGTGCTTGGCTTCTCTGAATATTCCTTGAACACCTTAAATTTAGAAGGTAATTAGGGATTTGAGAGGAGTTTATATGGCAGTATGGCATCCTTCCTGCTTTGGCTCTCTCCCTTTCTAGATCAATCGATCTCTGTTCAGTTCTCCAGCTATTTTAATCAGTCCCAATCTTCATCTTTTGGCAGTTTGTTCCTCTATTACTCTGTTACTTTGACAGCCCTCAGTGAACCAGATCCCCCTTTATTCATGCCCTGTGTCGTTTACTCCCCTTTTATCTATACTGGTCCCATGACTGCTTGACCAATAAAATGTGGAGGAAGTAATGTTTTAGCAGCTTTAAGTCTAGGCATTAAGAAAATTTGACATGTTCTATTTCTCTCTGGGGATGCACATTACAATATGAGAAGTCAACTACTCTGAATCTGTCTTACTGTAATATGATCGACCTTGCCAGATGAAGAGATGGCATGGAGCAGAAACAAGACCCTGGTCAGCACCTCTAGCTGCATTTCCCGCTGAGAGTGAACCACCAGCTTCACAGTCATGTAAATGAGCCATTTTATAAGTAAATCCTCTAGTCCCATTAGAATTGTCTCAGGTGACACACATGAAGCAAAGATCATCTTTTCCCACCAAGCCTTGCCAAACTTGTAGAATTTATTTTTCCCTAAATATTTTCATTTAAAAGATAATATATATTCACACTTTTGCAAAATAAAACAACACTGAGCTAAAAAAAAAAATTGATACTACTTATATGCTATTCACACACAATTACTTCCCTGCCAAAATTAATTTCCAGTTATACATGGATTGGTGTATATCCTTCCAAATAATTTTACATATATGCATGCATTCATGTAAGCTCATATATATTCATTTATAGCATAAGTCAAGTTATATAAAAATTACAATTTGTATCTTCATATATACACAGCTATGTTTATATACACATTTATATTTATATTGATATGTATCTTAGTCATTTTATATACCTATCAATATAAATATATTGACCTTATTAAATTTAACTGTTGTATTATTTTATCTTATACTTTGTACTACATATGTGTCAGAATTTAAGGATGGGCATATGGGCATTATTATTAACTTTGGGAGTCACCAATACTGCTGTAATTCACTTCCTTGCAGGGACATATACACACACACAAGCACACATATACTTATGTAAATGTTTTTTTTAAATGTTTCTTTTATTGATTTTAAAAAGAAAGAAAGGGAGAGAGAGATAGAAACATTGATGAGAGAGAACACTGATCGGTTGCTTCTTGCATGTCCCCCACTGGGAATCGGACCCACAACCTGGGCATGTGCCCTCACCAGGAATTGAACCAGCGACCTCCTGGTACATGGGTCAGTGCTCAACCACTGAGCCACACCGGCCGAGCTGTAAATATTTTTGTATGATACATTTCTACAAGTGGAACTCTTGATTTGAGAAATTTTAATATTAAGGGTTTATTTTTAATTGAGATATATTTATCTTCTAACATTGCATAAGTTTAAAGTTCAAAGCATATTAATTTGATACATTTATATATGTAATATGATTGCCATTGTAGTGATAATTAGCAAATCTATCACATTGCATAATTATGATTCCTTTTTAGTGTTTGGGATAATTAAGGTCTAGTTGCTTTTCAAGTTTGATTATACTATATAATATGACTCAAATGTGGAATCTAAAAATGTCAAACTTGTAAAATCAGACAGTGAGATGGTGGTTAGCAGGGATGACAGGTGGGGGACAGGACAGATGTGTATGGGCACAGACTTGCAATGAATAGTGAATAAGCTATAGCGATCTAATGTACAGTGCAGTAAATATAGAAATTCTAAACTTTTAAAGTTTAATTAGATACTTTAAGTTGCTGTTCATAGGACAGTCATGCTTAAGACTCTTTAATATCCCAAACCCTTACTACACTAAATATTGTGAATCTAAAATCTACTTTTCCCAATATTATAAGCAAAAATGACATCTCACTGCCATTTTAGTTTACATATTCCTGATATTTAGTGAGTAATGCTTATTTTTTTTGGATTTTATTGCCCATGTACATTTCTTTGTCTGTGACTTGGTCTTACCTGAATATTGCCCAATTTTTAAATTGCAGCTGTAATGTTTTCTATTAATTTTTAAGAGTTTTTAGACAAATTATGTATGGCAAAACTATTTGTTTCATGAATTTTTCAAGTATTTTCTCCAAATTGATTGTGTTTTGTTGATGGTATCTTTTATCTTGTAACATTTTAAAAGTTCTATATAATCAATGACACCAAGTTCATCTCTGCCCTAGTCTATCATGACCATTGAAATGTAGTTTCCAGGTTTGAGGAAATGGGAACTATTTCGATGGGGGGTATCAAGGCTCTGTAACAAATACTGGATCAGAAATATTACTCTTTATTTTTTTTTGAAAATACATTCTTCCACAGGTTGCATTTCAAAATCTGCTTCTGATAGGTAGGTGGGTAGGTAGGTAAACAGACCAAAAAAACAGATAAACAGATAGATATATATTGATATTGGAAGAGAACTTAAGTTCAAAATAATTTTCTCTCAGAACTTTGAAGATGTTGTGTAATTGTTTTCTCAATTCAGTTTTGCTGAGAGAAAACCTGATGCCACTTTGATTCTTTCTTCATTATAAGTAAATTATGTAGTGTGTGTGCGTGTGTGTGTGCCTGTGAGCTTGCCTGTTTTATTCTGCAGATTTTTTTTATCTTTTGGTTTTTTTTAAATCCTCACCCGAGGACATTTTTCCATTTTTTGTCCAGATAGAGTGGGAGGGAGAGAGAGGAAGAGAGAGAGAGAGAGAAACATCGATGTGAAAGGGACACATCGAGTGGCTGCCTCCCGCACGACCAACCAGGGCCGGGGACTAATTGCAACCGAGGTACGTGCCCCTAGCGGGAACCGAACCTGGGTGTCTCCGGACCGCAGGCCGACGCTCCAACCGCTGAGCCAAACCGGCCAGGGCTGCAGATTTTTTTATATAACTGTACTATTATCTTCTTTGTTCTAAAATTTCACCACATTGGGACTACTTGTCTTTTTTTTTTTATTGTATCTTGTGGCCACTTTCAATGTGAAAACATGTCTTCCTTCAACTTGGAAACATTTTACTCCTCTCACTTGCTGTTGTTTTTGGAAATGTACACACACTACGTCCATACTGGGACTTCATCCTGGGACTTCAGGTCTTCATCCATCTCTTCATGCTTTTGTTTAGCATGTTGAGGTACATTTTCCATCTTAATATCAAAATTATGTGTTGTTTTTTAATTGTTCTTTGTAAAAATGTAAACCTGGAGGCTAAAATTACGTTTAGTAACCTCTTTAAGTGCCCACAAAAACCAATGTGCTCATTGCCTTTGTTGACACTCGATGTGCTTTAAAAATATTTATACATAATTATGATAAGCTGCCTAATTTTAATTCAAAAATGTCTTCACATTAATTTGTTTTATAATGTTGTATTTCGTTTTGGGTAACATTTTGACTATATAAAAACTAGCCAAAAGGTAAGTTCTATGCATATTAGAGAGACATTCTGTCTAGTATGGCTCTAATTCTTTGGCTAATTTTATCTTCTGCTTTGGCAATTTGAGAATCTTTTGCTTTTTTCAAAATTGAATTTTATAGTTTGATAATCACTGTTTCTTTTTTCTTACCATAGTTTGTTTTCGTTATTTATTTATTTTTTACTAATTTATTTTTGTTACAGATGTTTCTTCTTTTTCCCTCATTGACAGCCTCTTCTGGATCCCGCCCCCCTCCCCCAGCATTGTTGTCTATGTCCATTGGTTATGCATACATGCATGTAAGTTCTATGGTCTATCTCATCTCCTCCCACCCCCCCGTCTCCCTCTTCTGAGGTTTGTCAGTCTGTACCCCACATCCATGTCTCCGGGCCCATTCTGTTCATCAGTTTGTTTTGTTCATTATATTCCACAAATAAGTGAGATCATGTGATATTTGTCTTTTTCTGATTGGTTTATTTTGCTTAGCATAATACTCTCCAGGTCCCTCCATGTCATCTCAAAGGATAAGAGATCTTTATTTCTTACAGCTGAATAGTATTTCATTGTGTATATGTACCACAGCTTTTTTATTCACTCATCTGTTGATGGACACTTGAACTGTTTCCAGTTCTTAGCAATTGTAAATCGTGCTGCTATGAACATAGGGGTACATATATATTTTTTCTGATTGGTGTTACAGGCATCTTAGGATATATTCCTAGGAGTGGGATCACTGGGTAAAATGGCAGTTCAATTTTTAATTTTTTGAGGAAACACCATATTTTCCATAGTGGCTGCACCAATCTGCATTCTCACCAGCAGTGTACTAAAATCCCCTTTTCTTCACATCCTCACCAGCACTTGTTTGCTGATCTGTTGATGGCAGCCATTCTGGCAGGTGTGAGGTGATACCTCATAGTTGTTTTAATTTGCATCTCTTTGATGATTAATGACGTTGAGCATTTTTTCATATATTTCTTGGCCATTTGTATGTCCTGTTTGGAGAGGTGTCTGTTTAGGTCCTCTGCCCATTTTCAATTGGATTATTTTTCTTCCTTTTGTTGAGTTGCATGAGTACTCTCTGTATTTTGGAAAGTAATCCCTTATCTGATGTATTGTTGGCAATTATGCTCTTCCATATAGTGGGTTCCCTTTCCCTTTTGATGTTTGTTTCTTTTGCTGTGCAGAAGCTTTTTAGTTTGATGTAGTCCCATTTATTCATTTTTGTTATGTTTAATGAATGCTATATTATGCTGCCTTTCTCCCTTTCTCAAAGGTTATTGCTTATATTTATTTAAAAGTTTTCTGTTTCACCTTTTAACTATGTTCATTGGAAGATATTTCCTATATTTTCTCATTTAGACTCTATCTTTCATAATGTTACTTTTTTCTGAAAAGTAGGTGATTTTAGATTATCTGTTCTTATTTTCTCTTGAGGTTCAATTTGAATAGTGCATTTCTTCAGTCAAAATAGAAATTCCATTATGCCTTTTTAGAAGACTTTCTTGCATGTATTCTTGGTTGAGATGTATTTACATCTGTTTTTTCTATTAACTCAATTCAATTTCTTTGTTATAGTAATTCTTCATAATTTCTGGTTTACTTAGAGTACATATGTATTTGACCAACTAGCTATAAATCAAAGTTTCCAAAGAGTCTTTCCTTGGGTTTAATTTTCCAGATTGGCTCACAGAACTATGAAACACTTTAGTTACTAGATTATTGATTTATTATTAAATAACTCAGGAACAGTGATATAAAAGAGATGCATAGAGCAAGGTATAGGAGAAAGGGTAAGGGCTTCCAGACCCTCTCCAAGTACATCACTTTCTCCAAATATGCACTTGTTCGCCATCTGGGAAGGCCTCTGAACCCTGTTCTTTGGGTTTTTTATTGAGGCTTCATCACTTAGGCATGATTGATTAAGTTATTGACCCTTGGTAAACTCAATCGCCAACTCCTCTCCACTTCCCTGCAGGTGGAGAATGGGGGCAAGGGTAGGACTGAAAGGTCTAACTCTCAAATCACATGGTTAGTTCTCCTGGCAACCAGCCACCATCCTTATGTGCTTTCTAAAATTCACCTCATTACCATAATAAAAGATACCTTTATTGCTTTTCTCACTCACTCGGGAAATTCCAAGAATTTTAGGAGCTCTGTGCCAGGAATGAGGATGAAGATCAAATATATACTTCTTATTTTAAATCACAATATCACAACTAATAATTATTTTTAAATTATACATCCCTATTTATTAAAAGATGATCTAAGGGTAGCATTGTTTAAATATAATTTTCAGTAAAAGGTAATTTTTAATTGAGATACAGTCATTTTTTAGCAGAAATAATTGAATGTCATTTGACATGTTATTACATATTTCTAGATTTAAATTATAGATGTAATCTATGACAGAAGCCCAGCCCTATTTTTCTCATTGGATAATCTGAGTGTCAAGTTAAATGACAGGAGTGAAGTGCTACTACAATATAAGATCATAAATATTAAAAGTATTATTTTATTTTTTCTTGTTAAATTTAAATCTATATGAGAAAAAAATAACTAAAACATTTTTTCATATGCATATTCTACCTATGCCATGGATGAATTACTTGGAGTTCATCAAACAGTTCACATTTTCCTGTGTTTGATGCTTTCTCATAGGATGATCCCTCTACTTAGATCTGACTCCTCTTCTGACTGACTCTTATTCTTCAAAACCCAGTTACATGCTTTTGAGTTTTTTGGGTACATTCCCAGGAGAGGGGTTGCTGGGTTATATGGCAACTCTATTCTTAATTTTTAATGAATCACCTGCAAAGATATATGCACCCCTATGTTCATTGTAGCATTATTCATGGTGGTCAAGACATGGAGACAACCAAGTAGCTTTTGATCTATGATTGGATAAAGGAGATGTAATATATACCCCCCCCTACACGCACACACAATGGAATACTACTCAGCCATAAGAAAAGATGAACTACTGCCATTTACAACAACATGGATGGATCTTGGGAATATTATGCTGAGTGAAATAAGTCAGTCAGGAAAAGCTAAGAACCATATGATTTCACTCATATGTGCGATATAAAACTGAAACTTGTGGACACAAACAGCAGTGTGGCGGTTTCCAGAGGGAAGGGGGTGGGGAAGTGAGGGTGGGGTAAAAGGGAGCCTAGTATGTGGGGACTAAAGAGGATTTGACTTGGAGTGGTGAACACGCAGTGCAATATACAGATCTGGTATCACAGACATGTACACTTGAAACCTATATGATCTTGTTAACCAATGTCACCCCAATAAATTTAATCAAGCAAGAATGAAAAAACAATTAAAGACTTGCCTCTTCATGGCATTGGTCCTCCATAACCCAACCTCACCCTGCTGTGCAACCTGAAGACTAGATTGGCATCCCCATCCATGTGTTGTATTCTAGACAGAACAGAGCTCTATCACCTCATTTAGTGCACTACATTATATCTTCTACCCCTGCCAGAGAGCATCTTGTAGTGCACATCTTTGTATCTCCAATTTCTAGTATTTGCTAAACCTCAAAAACACTTCTGCATTTTAGGAGCTCCGTGAGAGCAGGGATCATAGATCTTTCCCTTTGCTTTTCTGAAACATAGTAGTGATAATTGAAATGTTTTTACTATGCTATCACTTTTCTAGGTAATACCTGTATATATTTTTTCTTCATCTGCTTCTTACAACAAACCAGTGAAATAGGTAATATTATTTCATGCATTTTAAAGAGAAAGAAAATGAAGGCACAGAGAGACCAGGTAAACTCTGCAAGGGCAAGGTCACACAGCTAGTCAGTATCAGAACTAATATTCAAACCCAAGGAGGCAACTGTGTACTTAATGCTACCCTTAAATACAGACTAGATAACACGGATCCAATGAATATGCATCAGAAGGGTGTAAAGCATACTGTGACTGCTCAAGTAGGCATTATAGCTTCTAAGCTACTTCTTTTTGTGTATCCATTTTATATTAAATTTAATATAAAAAGCTGTATTTATAAGAATGAACAGGATAAAGACGTAGTATTTATTCAAAGATCAGCAACAATTTTTTATATCATTTGTGGACTAGTAAATTTGAGCTTTCAATACTTTTTATCATTAAAATTAAGAAAGTATTTGCAACATGCCTTGCTTATTGAGAATAAATTTGACCATATCACTATCTCTCTAAATCAATGTAAATAATTATACAGTTAGATTTGGATAGTTAGTGTCTCAATACAAAGAAGTTTAGTTTATGCACTTGCAAATGCTTTCCTAAATTTCTGGGAAAATCAGCTTATTTTTTTAATGTAAAGTGTAGCCATAAATAACCAAAACAATAATTTTGTATTACATTGGAAAAAATGTTTCTAATATTGTGTAGAAATGAAAAATACTTAAATTTTAAAAGTAATCTTTAAAAAAAAACTATGTATCTATGAAAATTTGAAATTCATTTTAAGATATTTTTTCAACCATGACTTCTATGAGAATAATACATGTAGAAAAAGATGTAAATGTCTTTTTTATTCTGACAAAAGTTCTTAAGAATAGATTTTTATAATATTGCCAAATACCAATTTAAATATATATTAAATCAGTTTTCTCACACCAGAAATAAACTGATTAACTCAATAAACCAAGACCTGTAAAAACCACGCTCTAAAATACACACTCGCACACAAAGTTAAATATATCGTCTCTGCTGGCTGAGGTATTTCATTCCAGCCGTCCTAACTCCCTGTGCATGGAAGTCATAATATTGCATATCCCTAGGTTTATTTCACTTCCTTTTTTCTCTCCTCAAGCACTGTCGTAAAAATAAATGAATATTGTTCCACTGTGCATGCTTTTAACACTCCTCCTGATGAGAATGGATTCGTGATAACCCATTTATTTTCCTTTCTTTTAACAATCTTTGTGGTAAGAATGAGATGCCTGAATTTTAATGCCTAATATGATCTTTGGAAGACTATAAACTTTTAATAGACTCTAAACATAACGTGAGGAACAGGATAAATAGCAAGGAATTTTGTGGTTTATCCCAGGAAATCCTGATTAATAGTCTTTTGATTGTGGCAGACCACCCTGAATATTTTCTGAAAACAATTGGTTCGTTTTATTGCCAAATAAATTGTAATTGAACTTATCAACTTCTCACCGAGTAAAAATCTAAATGAAAGGGAAGGGACAGAGGAACGTGCATTTCTCTATGTGAGATCTAGGACATGTCTCGTTTTATTTGGGCTCTGCACTATCTATTCCTGTTAAATTCGTGTCATAAACACAACAGGTTTAAGACAACAATGGTTTTCTTTATAGACTTGCCCTCTCTGTGAATCATTCTTGGATAACCATAAATTAACATAAAGTCTGAAATATTCAACATTGTCTTTAAAATATCAAGGGCAAAATATTGACTAATTTCAGGGGTCTATGTAAGCACAGAATTGAAAGCCTCCTTGGAAGCCATATTACCTTTAGCAATGTTTACTATGTGCTTTGAAACTTTGTCCTCTGTCTACAATTTTTAAAAATAAAATTTAGGCATTATGATGTTTATAGCTTCTTAAATAAATCAGCCTTTCAAGGCTTGAATATAACAAAAAAAAATGAAAATGTGCTTTTTAATCATAAAAAAATGGGTTTAGGTGTTGATAATGTGCAGAGGGTTTGAGTCATATATATTTGTTAATTTCCTTTTATTAGCTTCGTTTTAAAATATAAAAAAGGTATTACATAAAAGAAAGGCAAGAACATAATCTCTTATAGTGGTAAAATACTATAAATAAGTCTTCCGAAATTGCTTCTCCCTTTAAATTGAAGGGAGAATAAAGGAAACAGTTTAAAAAATAGTTGGTATTGCTACAGTATACACAACCCCCTGAGCTTTGCCTTTTAAATCAGCATTCTGCTGTTAAATAATAAAAGTCCCATTATTTCCCAGCTTCACTTTGCTAAAGTGATTGATGTAGAATTTTACTGCCATCCAATGGCAGTCGCCTAATATAGCTCAAGTAAATGTCGAAAGCTTTTTGATCAAATTACAGTCTAGGGAATTTAACTTATGTAGTACACTCAGAACTTACATCAATACATCTCTGTTTGTTACACAGCAAGAAAGAAATATGACTACAGTTTCAATTTATTGTGTGTTCTCCAAATTCAATTTAACAGTGAATTACTAATATTGCTGAACATAATTACCTAAATGAATAAATCAACCTAGGCTACTCACTAGAGAGAACATTAAAACATAATATTAATTTTTACATGCACCTCATCATATTAGTTTAAAAGGTTTCTTTTTACAACTAACAATCTTTTCCTACCAGGCAAAATGGCCTTTATTAAAAGACTGTTCTCAGCTTTACTTCTGTTATTTGGAAGTCATTTGATTCTTTTAGCTGCTACCATACATCATATAATTTCTGATTAACATTAAATTGCATACTGTTTTAATTATGATCTTCACTTCTAAATGATTGAGTATTTAGATCATTTCTCAGAAAAGCAAAATAAAAATTATATCTGACTGATAAGAATGAGTTCATGCTTTAAATGTTCAAGCTTATTTATTTAAAATTTCCATTTGGGGTAGAAGAGTTGATGGCTAATAACCAATTTATTTTTTGTTAACATTAACTCAATTATAATAAGATTAATATGATAGGTAAATTGTTAGTACAAAGTGATACTGTTTAAATAAAACCACACAAAAATATCTTGTGTGATTTATTTATATGTGGATGACACCGCTAAATATAAAATGTTTAGTTCAGTAGTTATTTAAAATAAAGGCAAATTCAGATAAATATCTAACTCATAACTTAAAAAGAATTGTCAGTGTTATTTTATTCAACTGAATGTTTTTTAAATGTGTATGTGTGTGCTAAGTCAAGCACAGGCTTTAAATATGTTTTAGTACTGTTAAACATCTATTTGAGACCAATAAATCAATGGAATTGATGCACAATAAGATATTTATTTTAATTGATTTTGCATTACAATATTTAATTACAACTCTTTTTTTAGATGAAACCTCATAACCTTATTCTTTTTCTAAACTATTTCCAAATTAAGTACAAAATATTTTTTTAGAAACATCCAGACAGATTTCATGCTGATAGATTTTGTAAGGAGCTTAAAACAATTCTAAGAGCTTTGGATGAAAACAGATCAAGTGATCAGTATTTTCTGATATTAAGTGAAATTTGAAAAGTTGGTGTTTGCAGTATAAATAGAGAGGCTTCCAGTAACTTTACGTGAGTTGAAACCATAGCATTAGAGTATCTGATTTGTAGAGGTGCCACAAAATCAGAAATTTGAAGAAAACACAGTGACTTTGACAGATATCAATGATAAAACTGAGACATGTAATCCTAGAACTATTAAGCTATTAATACTGAAAAGAATTATTCTTTTTGTCTTTTTCAAAAATGTTTACTCCTCACCTGAAGACATGCTTTTTATTGATTTTAAAGAAAGAGCAAGAGAGAGGGAGAGAGAGAAATATTGACGTGAGAGTGAAACATTGATCACTTGACCCAACCAGGGATCAAAACTGCAGTCTGGGTATGTGTCCTGGTGGGATTCGAACCCACAGCCTTTGGGTTTACAGAATGATGCTTTATCCACCTGAGCCACACAGACCAGGGCTCAAATTTTTCATGGCTCTGTGGTGGGTTTGATTTTTATTTTACACATTTCATAATTACACCATCATTTAAATCCTCTTCCAAACTGATGTTTTTGTCATGACAGCTGAAAATCTCAGTTTTAATAATGTCTGTAAAGGAAATCTAAAGTTCACTCTGCCTCAACTCTGTTGTTTACATGATTAGAAACAACCTCAAGATATTATTATTAATAGAAAAATCAATTGCTTAGTGTACTCAGACATAAAATAAATTTAAACTAATTATCATCAAAAGTTTTATTTTACCTGCATATTTTATACTATGTTTTATGTAGTATGACTTATATAATATATACACATACATATAAATATAACCCCTGACTATAAAATATTACTTTTATATTTAACCCCATTGATAAAATTTAGAAATCAGTTTCCTCTCGTGAGTAATGTTTCAAAGAAACCAATTATATTTTCTTCATTTATTTGATATTACTCTACTACAAAGAAGGGTATGTTGCTTTGCCACCAAACAATTATCCTGTCTGATGTCTACAGTTCCCATTGTCTCCACCTGTGTGTATATTCAAGCAATTAAACCCAACTACAAACAGCAACTGAAGTTTTACTACTTAAAACTCATTTGTGAATAAGGACATTTCCACTGATACAATTTTTGTATCTACTTCTATCATTTTCTCACCCAATGCAACAAATTAGACAATTTCTTTATTATACAATATGGAGAGTTTTGAAATGTTTCAATTACTTAAAAAATCTTATTCTGTAATGCTTTTAATTTTCTTTTCATCAGCAAGAATACAAAGAGCTATATAAGTAGTATTTATAATGTGTTCATTCATTATTAACTTGGAGGAATATCTGCTTTGTTTTTCATCTAAGATATTAAGAGATACAATAATCATCTCTCATCTATACCTTTTGTTTAATGTGACATCAGTACTGACATAAGTATTGGCATAGAAATGTATTTAATGAGCTTGTGATCTTTTTAAATGTCAATGGTATTGATACCAAACATGTTTGGCTATCTGCCACTTCAAAAGCTGATATTCAAGAGACAGGTGCCGATTCAAGGAAAGATGGTTTATTCAAGTGCTGGCAGCCTGAGAAGATGACAGACTCTTGTCCTAAAGACCATATTCACATATCAGTGCAGGCAAGGGTTTTTAATAGGAGGGAGAGGAAAAGCAGAGCAAAGAATTTAGGGGGAAGGTAGTTGAAAGGTCTCTACGTGTAAGTCAGGACATTCTATTTTGATGATTATCTCTAAACTGGTCAAGCAGAGGTCTGGTTTCATGGTTGAAAGTCAGCAAGTCTCATGCAGCCTGAAGATCTGGTTGCTGGAGTCAGCTTTCTTTGAAGTTAGTTCCTGGAACTCTTACACAAATATGCTGTTTATCTATGGGTTGCATATTAATCAATAATTCATCTTTTACAAACATACTGTTAACAGAAACAATATTAAAAGAATGGAGGGGTGGGTTACAGTATACACTACTCTATTTTATATTAGGTCTCAAATTTAACTTTGGGAAATATATATATTTTAATGTGAAATTAATAGTATGTCAATGTATGAACATTTTCTTGTACATGAATTTTTATATCCAATTATCAAGCATACTTATGGTTCCTTTTCAGCTGTAGAGAGTGAAGTAACAAAAATAATGCTACATTCACCAAGAAACATGAATAGGTAAACTTCTAACATGTACATCTTGGATGATATAATCATTACAAGACATATTTAGATATTTACTTTTTTATCCAATAAGCATCTAGCTGCCAAAGCTATGCTTTTATGTTTGCATTACATTTTCAAAAATTATTTGGAATAAAACCTGTTTACATTAAGACTATGATTAGTTACAACATCTGTTTCCTAAAAATAAAAGTCTTACACCAGGAATAACACAATTCCTATACCGTGACACAGAACTTTCCACAGATTTCCAATTTGACCAGAAATGGAAAAGTCCATTAAGTTTCTACAAGACAGCCTTGCTGCAGGCTTCTGCCAACCATCTAATAAAATAATAGCTATTTGGAGCTAAGTATACTAATATCAGATCCTATCACACCAGAGAATTTCAGAAGCATAGACCTTGGTCTTTCTTCCTCCAAAGACATCATCAAAATCTGATCAAGATAAAAGCAAAAACTTCTGAAGAATATACACTACATGATTAAAATCCTAAGCCCCTATGGTTTAAACCTTGAAGACATTTTAATTATCTATTTAACATCTTACTATTTCTGGAATTCTGACTGAGAATGTTTTTGACATAATATTTCACAGAATGTCCTTTTCTCATACTGAGCTGCATTTATACTCCAGATGTAAACACAAAAGCTTGCCTTTCATCTTTAACTCCATCACATAAAAGAAAAGGTAAAAACCCTAAAGACCATTTTTGCATTGAGTTTTCTATATATAATATAAATTATATAAATAATAAGTTTCTCTCAAATATAGAAATCTAGTTATTTTTCTCAATTTTTATATACTTCTTAAGAGTACATTTTAAAATTCTTTGATTATCATGATCTAATTTTACCCCTTTGAGAAGGAAGACAAAGATTTTTTTTTAGATATAAATACACTGAAGTGTTTGCTTCTTTTATAGGACTTAAGTCATTACTCAAATTTTTCACCATTTTTTTAGTTCAATCTAAGTAAACAGTAATTTTAATATATATATATTTTCCTAAAATTCCAAAGCAGTGTTTGCTAACTAAATTTTTACTTTAAGTTTGCTTCAGCTAAGTTTAATTCTGGCTAAACTAAGTCCTATGAAACCTTGCAGGAAAATTTTAAATGCCATGTATGAAGGAAATTGGTATTACATTTTCAGATCATCAAATATAACATGGCTCTTTACAAGTATAAAATAAAAGGAAAACAAATATAAACCTTATTATATTGCTACTGTCTGGGACTTTTCTTCACATTTTTGTCATTCTTTATATTCATGGCAGAAGGCTTAGTTTTATGTCTCTGTACATCTCTTTCTAGCACTGAAGATTTAATTGTATGGTTCTGTAACTGCATATTTATTTTACCTTTGAAAAGATCAGCATACTTTGATACATTTTACATTGGTATACATATCCCAGAACACATGGTCATGAACCTATAACTTCTGTATTTCATTAAAAATAAGTAAAGTTAAACAATATTTGTATATCAAATGTGCCTAATATATAATAGAATTTAGACAAGAAAATACATTTTTGTTTGGATTTATCAACCTTATGGCCCTGATGGTTACTCATAAGAGACAGATTTCATCTTAGAAGGGGGTATTGCTAACCAGGATCGAAAGCATCATGGTGGTGGCATGCTCCCAGATTACCACTTGCGAGCCATCGCTGGCGGATCAACAGAGCAGCTTTGATTGCGGTTTTACAAAGCCAGGTTCCTGCTGTCGTGGCTACAAAGTTTGTTTTATTTGTAGCAAGAAGGGGGGTGATGCTTGATTTTCTACTTACCTCTAAACCGTTGGTTTAATTTTGGATTAAGGAAAGAAGAGAATTTCTCAGAACTGAAGTTTCACTTCGTTTCATGAAAATGGAAATAAGAAACAGCCTTTGCTATTTTCTTGTTTATATTCCATTTACTAACAGCTAAAGTGAACCTCCTTTTTAATTTCAGAATGGCCTTCAAAGAGGCAGCAAGATTTCAAGATCTCAAGGCCAGGAAATGGAAAATGGATGGCATACACACACACACACACACACACACACACACACACACACACACACAGCTAGACTGAAAGGAAAACATCGAGGCTCTGAGATGTCCATTAAATCAATTCTGTGCTCCTTTGCCTGACAGTCAAGACATTTTTACAATTGGTCGGGCTTCCATTTTCCTTTTAAGACAGAGCTTATGTCCCACTTCCTCTGTGATCTTTTCCTTATATAACTTTACTTCCTCTGGCATGAATAAAACCATTTGGAGAAGTATAAAATATTGAGCAAGTTGTGAAAATACTTAGTTGCAAAGAAATGTAGAAAATAAAGGAAGATAGCATAAAAAATTATGTGAGCATTCTATTACTAAGAGATTTAAATGACAATTTAAGGAGAGTTTAGACTTCAAAGAACAATTAAAAGTATGCTTTGATATGATGACTATATTTTACACTTTGATGTGGCTTGTTTTTCAAAATGGATTATATTTGGTTTCAGAGATGATAATTTTCATATATTTTACATCAACATATTAATCTTCATATTCTAAACATGCAGTACATGTTCAACAAAATATTCTTGAACAGAATAGTGAATGAATAAGACTAACTGTAATATTTAGTAAGTTAGCAGTATTCAGTGTAAGACATATTATTCTCATAAATCTTGTTAAGTTTAAAACTTTTATTTATTTAAATAATTCATTGTAAATGCAATCTTATTCATCTCAGATACAATAATTATTTCAATGATAAAATTATTAAGAGGTAGCATAAATTCTTTGTTACTAAATATAAGTTATAGAAAGTATAAATAGATGGCATCCAAGTTGGTCTTTGTGAGAGATTTAGTAACAAATGCATTTGTTACAGTTTGCACTGTATGAAGTTCCAAAGAGGGGACACATTAATATTACACATTATAAACAATGCTGATTTTACTTTTAAAAGATTGGAACACTAAGAAATACGTTAAAATTAAAAAAACAACAACAAAAAAAAACATGTAATACCAAACCTATCATTAGCCAAAGAAAACTTTTTAAAATAATAGCAGAGTTCTCACCAAATCACAAGATGCCTGAGTGCTCTTTGGGATTAATTATGTGAAGCCACAGCCAATTAAACTTTGAGAAAACATATATAAGCATTTTTATACATAGAGGGTAGAAGATTATTTAATATCTTAACTTAGTCACATCCTTCCCTACAACGGTGTGGGGAAGGCCAGGTTCTACTGGGCTGCTGGCGAGATAGTCTTTATGTTCAGATTAGTTCATTTTTTTAGAATTATCAGTGTCTAAGGTTATTCATCTCAGTCAGTCATTGTGTCTTACCTGGAGTGGCCAGTCTGAATTATCTAAGTGTGTCTACAATCTTCCGAATGACTAAAGTTGTCAGTGTATCTGGATCAGCCAGTATCTTACATGATTATCCTGTTAGCAAAGATTATCACATATGTGCAAAGCTCAGAGCAAAATTATTGTTGTTAGGGGACCAGTAACTTACAAGAAAGTTCAAAATTTGGGTTAATTTGAGGTATAAATCTAGATGGAATGATTCTCTTTTATCATGTGTTATAGTCATTGTTATTTACTTGCTTGTTTTTGTTTATCTCATGGTGTAAGGTATTTTTTTTTTTTTGTCTTTCCCCAATACAGAATATGATGTGAATCCTTATTTTGTAAATGGAGCAGGGCAAGGTATCAGATTATTTCTTCACAGACATTGTGCTAGGTATCTTATTTCACTTAATTCTAACAATAAACTTACAATGTTCATAGGGTGCTATTTACTCATCAAATTTAAAATTATACTAGAGTTGAAGTTCAATTTGAATCAGCAAATACAATTCAGTGAACCTCCTTGAGAAGTATCTAAAATGCCAGCACCTTATGTATGGTGTGTACCATATGTACAGTCAATATTATTTTCTGTTAGAGACTCATGATGAGATTGCAGAAAAATTAGAAAGTAATTAAGCATATAGAACCAAACTTTTCACTTCCTAGTCCATTATAAGCAGCCTATTACTCCTCCAGGAGCTTCGTAAACTTCACTTTAACAAGCTGAAAAGACAGTAAGAAAATGAATGTATCGATAGTTCTAGTACATATTTACATATGATTACCAATGCAAGAATAAAACACTCTCAGAAGTATACTTGGTAGGATGTAGTCCTTTTCCTTCTAAGATGTATCTTCCTTGCTCACTTATTGGTGAATGATAATATAACTTTGTACATTCAAGTATATTATATACTAAAAAATGAGTTTAGGAAACATCTGAATGGAAGTAGAACACAGTCCACACTAAGTCAATTTTACTTTTTATTTTACTTTATTTAAATTTTTTTCTCTTTATTTTATTATTTCCATCACCATTTAGTCCCTTCTTCCAATTCCACCCACTCCTCCCCGCTCAATACACTTTTAATAAATGCAATTTATTTTTCTTCCAAATACATTGAGTAATAGATCAGCAAACAGTATTTTCAAGGAAGACTTCCTTCTGAGCTTGCATCAACAAATGGGTCAGATTCATGTATAATTGATATCTGTTTGTTGATCAATAATTAAAGTGCTAACATTCTTTAAAAAATAGTGAGTAGGTTAAATAAAGTCTAGTGGAACCAGGACTGCATTAATTATAAAATGAAAAAATTAACTTCAATCCTTCTCAGGTTTGATTACCACATTTCCCTTCCATTCTCTGTGGTAAAGGATCACAAAGGGTAGAAATCTGGGTCTGGATATATTAATATTGGAGTGGGCATCATAGAAAGGAAGCAGACTAAATCAGGTTGCTACTAAGTCCTAGAACTTCCACTGCCTTCTGGGATGTCTCATATTTATCCCTCTCTCCATCTTCACAGGCTCCACTAAGGTTCCAAAGTGCCTTGTCACACTTAAAATATTATAATAGTCTGTTCTCTTCCTAACCGGCCTCTCTGTCTCTATGTTCTCCCTACAACTATATCTTTTTCACATAAATATCAGAGTTTGTTTCTAAAAAGAAATAAAATCAAATTTCACCTCCCTTTCTGAAAACTACACATTGATTGAATAAGCGTCTAATTTCAAAGTACCAAAATATGTGCATTTCCACTGTAAACTCTCACCATCCGTACCCCTTCCCTCCCTGCCTCACAGCCCTAGGCTTGTCCGCACATGCTCTCATGTATTTTCTGTTCTCACCACTTTTTATTCTCTTTTCCAGTTGGCTCCATAGATGTGAACATTATCTTTCCTCTTCTTAAGATGTGACTAAATCTCTGTCTTCCATATCATTAAATTTTAGTGTCTTTAAGGTGCAGAAACAACCCCTTGTTTTTGAGGATTCCTTAACTGTAGGTAAAATTAATCATTTATTTCCCTGTCTATGTTTCTTGTCTCTATCTCCCTCTGTTTCCCTCCCTCTCAGTAGTGGATGGGTAGATGGAATTACCCCTATCTTTTTATAATTCTTAAGCAAATCATGTTATATGCTAGTGAAAGGATGAGCAATATATTATCTGAGGTCATTTGTCTGTTGGAAGAGTTAAGGACTGATCAATCAAAATAATAAACAATGATAAAAGAGTTACTAAGGTTGAGTAACATAGTATCAGTGACAGGGAGAGGTGTCTGGTCATCCCTCTTTCATTCAGGAAGCAATATTTTCAGTCAAAGACAGGATTTACTCCCATGTCTGCAGTGACTACAGTTCAACCCGGGTAAAGAGCTGGCTAAACCGATTTGAGTGGGAAATGCAAAGCCCATGTAATATGCAAATGTCATATTTCTGAATTAGGAAAGTTAAAGTTTTAAGTATCCCAGTTGTGAGCATTGTATCTTTTATATAAAATGAGACTAGTATAAGACTTCTGTTTTCATTGTGGCTGCTATCAAGGTCATCATCGCTGTTTTAGTTAAAGTTACTTACTTTGGATGCCCTTGTAAAGGCTTAGTCTAAAACTTTTTGCACCAAATGGTTTGCTTGGCAAAACTGATTTGTTTGTTTAATTTAAAAATGTATCATTAATTAAGCTATTTTCACAATTATGCTGCATAATTGCTTACATCAGAATACAGCATTTTACAGCAAGTGTATACTTCTTGCCCTTGTACGTGCAGATAAGCTGTGGTTTGCCTCATCTAAACTGGGTTTATTTTTATCTCAGAATACTCCAGTGTGTCCTCTTTGAACCAATAGTGAACTGAGTTACTTTCTAGAGGGCAAGTCTAACTTCCAAACACATTTCAAGACCCTGATGTCTCCCATGTGTTAATATCCCTTTGAACCCTGCCCAGAGTCAAGGGACAGAAAAGTGTAATTATACTACCATGGAAGGGGTGAATATTTTCTAAACAACAAAACTATCACTAACTTTATTCTACTATAGGCAGACAATCTTTCTTAATGAACTTTCAGATTATAACTGACTTGCACCTATTTTCTCTCCTCCTGAAATTGAGACCCTGAGAGTTTTCCCTTGCTTCTGATTTTAGAGGTGTTCAGTTGTCAGATCTTCTCAGTTCCAGCTACTGTTCTCCACTCCTCCCACCCTCTTCTAATTTATTTTAGGATCAAAGTGAAAAATGTCTTGGCTGTAAAGGTTTAGTGGTCTTGTATTTTGCAATTATCCAATTATAAAATTGCTATATATAATGTAACTAGTACTTGTGACATTATTTGTATGGGAATGTAATACTGTTTTCAAACAACTGATTTGCAAATAACTTTGAAACACAACCTGGCTTACATGAGGAATATATTTTATATGTTATCTATTGTGTATGATGTATAATTTAACTGACTATTCTCCATCGCTAATTTGTTATCTAGTAATTCAAATGAACTGTGAAAAATAGGAGAAGTTAATCAATATAAGAAATAAGAATTTCTGGTTGAATCCAAAGTAATTTGATCTGTTAATTTTTTTCTTATTATAACAATTATAATTTATTGCTAACTGATGGGGAAATTCACCTCTCAATGATCAAAAACAGTTGTCAAAATATTTGATATATAATATTATACTAATTCTATATGATAATCTTGGACATTAATTTGTCCTCTGATTCTAAAATTCCTCCCAATTTTAATAAAGATACATATGGAAATTTAATCTGTTTTGTGCCCCTTTTAGGACTACTTTTAATAAAGTCCCAGAAAATTAAATCAAATTTACATATTTAATAGTGTTGTTTTTATAGTCTAATTTTTATAAGTAGGCTTGGTGTCCTATAAATAATGACACATAATATGCAGGCAAGATCGCATTCCTGAGCCTTTACTAAATTTGTTTAGCTGTTGTGTATAGTTCATTGTAACTAAAGAGCCAGGAATTAATCAACACATCATAGATTTAGAGAATTAAATATCCCAAATGAGAAGAATATATTTCCCAGATCCAAGCTCAAGTAAGTTACCATGAAAAATTATTATCAGAGGCGTCATTCAGGAGGATTTCAGACTCTACAAACTATGCTGAGCAGCATTAGTAGCACAATGTGATACAAGGACGTGGAATAAGGTTTCATGATTAATGTTTTGTCGTGGCTGCAGGTAGCCTCTTGTTTCTTGTAGTGAGAACTTTGCCCACTTCCAGTATGAACTGAATTGAGGTGCTGAGGTTTTGGGGGGAAACCTGACAAGTAGAATCAGTACAAGCAGAGAACCTGGATTTTCCTGTTAGGCTCCATGATCTTTCACAAGGTAACTATGAAATTCATCATTTCACCAGACAGCCTATCTTCTACTTTAAATTTGATGTTTCAAATTTTATCTTAAATTTAACTGTTCTTACTCTAAATGGTTAAATGTACTGTTATTAAAGAGTTAAAATTCAATCCCCAAATTCCTTAATGTTACAAAAAATATAAATTTTCCCCAAGTTAAAAAATTTTAATGGACATATAAATAACTACAGGCACCTCCAAAATTCCTCTTAATGTTGACGTAAATAACAGTATTCAAAATTTCAGTTTTATTTGTGCCTCTATAATGATTTTCCTATTAGGAGTCCTAGGAGTAAATGAATCAATGAATTCCAACCACACTGAAATGTTTCAAGAGACAGATTTGTTTTTGCTTTAAAATGTGTGTCCAATACTTTTCATTGGAGGTAATGAATCTCTGAGAGCAATGAAAAAAAAAATTAACTCCTGACTAGTATTATCATTTTTTATATAAGCTGTTTTTATTCATCATGAATTATTCATGCACTTACCTTAATTTTAATTACCAACCCAACAATGTTAAAAATCACACTGTACCTAAAAATATAAACACTATCACACTGAAGTTGAGAATGCATTATTCTTCATACATAATTGCTACCATGCTGAGGTTGGGTTGCCACCTTTTCCTGTGAAACCACAAAGAGGTTCTATACGTATGCCTTCAACATATGCACCTGCTACTGTCTCTTTTACCCTTGTTAAAAACAGAGCTCTTGGCAATCTTCTTTTTCTAATACTCTTTATCCAGGAAGGTTTATTTGTTTTTCTTTATAGAACCATTCAGCAGATACTGCCACTAAATAGAAGACTTCTCACCAAATAATTGACTCAATAATTCATAGGAAGGACAGAAACTAGGGTTCCAAGACTTCAAAAGTAGGGATTCTTCTCCAGTCACAGTTCTAAAGCTCAGGCATAGTTTGCTAGGAATGCAGTAGATCTGTAAGATTGTGTGTGTGTGTCGGGGGGGGGGGGGTGAAGCCTCCTTGGTCTTGCCTCTAGTAAAAATAAAGGTCACTCAGGTGGATACCAGTTTCACTTATTCCTTTCATAGACCTATGGGTCAGAGACACAACTCTTTTAAATGGTTTAGATCACCTTTCCATGAAACAGAGAAAACATGACTACACACCTCATTCCAAACATCATGTATTCAACTCTCTCTAACACATCTAAGTAAATACAATTAATATAGTGGTTATCTGTTTTTTGTAAATATATATCTATATCTAAATATCCATATCTCTATCTATCTATCTATCTATCTATCTATCTATCTATCTATCATCTATCTATCTATAATAGACTTTAAATTTCTAGGTAAAATGCAAGTATAGTATTAACCATTAAGTAAATGTCCTCTTTATTGATAGTGGTTAAAAAAATATATAAATTGACTATTGCCTCTAGCTATATAAGTACCTATCAGGACTTGAAGTACAGAATATTTAAACTAAGTTAGAATAATCATGTCAACATTGTTCATAATAGGAATGCTTGGAAAATTTGTGTCAAATACATATCATTGGGAAGTTCATATAAAGAACCAGGACAACAGGTAAAATTAATGAACTAAGTATTACTAAGTCAGAAAAGCAAATTTCTTTTTGTATGGCATATATATATATATATATATATATATATATATATATATATATATAAATTAATCTCCATGACAACCATGTGGAATAGGTACTAATATTATAACACTTGTTTACAGCTGTGGTGAATGAAGTATAAATAAGCTTAAAAAAAATAAAAATAAAAATTTGCCCAAGGAACTGGGATTTCAACTCAGGTACTCTAGTACCAGAGTACAATTTTACTGATTCAGCCACTCATTGTTTTACTAGAAGAGGGGTGATTTCACTGAGTTACTGAAAAGAAATATAACTATATATATAATTTCTCAAAATGCAAAATATTTCAATATTTAATTTATAAAAACTCACTTCAAAAATGTATCAAACTGATTTATGCCAAATGCATTTATGTACTTCACACTGACTTCAAGTCAAACTCCTCATATGATTCCAAGTCATATTTTTTTTTGGAATGTTTCAGATTGTATCCTATCCTTTCATATAATAAAATAAACTCTTCTTTTTAAAGCTCAAAAAGTTGAAAAATCGCATGAGCATGTTAAATCTAACCACTGCTTGTCAAAACTATATACATCTCTTTTTACTCATTCTTTTTCAATTTTTTTCCCTTTATTGATTTTAGAGAGAAAGGAAGTGAGCGGGAGAGAGAGATAGAAACATCAATGAGAGAGAACATCAATTTGCCCCCTCCTGCATGACCCCCACTGGGGATCGGGCCCACAACCTGGGCATGTGCCCTGACCGGGAATCCAACCAGCGACCTCGGTGCATGGGTCGACGCTCAACCACTGAGCCACACCGGCCGGACTCTTTTTAATCATTTTTAATATAAGGGTTGCACTATTGGAGAACAGTTCCTGCATTTGCCAACACAACATGACGGTATTCAAAAATACTATTTTTTGTCTTTGTTTTTGGCTTGCTAATTATTTGGATGATAGTTTTCATAAAACTTTGCAAGAAAGGAGATACCAATAACCATAATGAACACTCCTCTGTTCTGTTCTATGGAATGCGAAAATTTTCAGGTGCTTTATGGTTTACCTCTCTTGTAGGTTCTTACATTCATCTTGGCAATCAGATGCCAACAGCTCCAAAAGTGCATAGCTATCTACACATTTATTCTTAGGTGTTGTTGGAAGTTCAATGCTGTCAGTAGGGGCAACAGCTGACAGGGAGAGAAAACTATTAAAATGATGAAATCACTTAGTTTCCTACTATAATTTTTATTACTATATATTAGGAATACCCCATGCATTGTAACCTTGTATTGTTCACTAAAACTGATCACTACCCATATGCTTCAATTTAGCCCAAATCTTTTAAGCTGTCTTAATACTGAAATTTTATAGGAAAATTCCTATGCAACATGATCTAACAATGTTCTCACAAGCTTGTGAAAAGCAATAAAAAAAAAACCCTTTGAATCAAACTCTATTTTTGTGTTTGTGTTTGCAAGACCATTTCAAGGATCGTCAGGCTAATTGTTATATGTTAGATTCCTTCGCATCATGACTTTGGAAAATATTTGTTCCTTCTAAAAACACACCTGCTATAAACTATGTCTCTGCTGGTTATTTGCAACTAGTCCAGAGGTGAGCTGGGGCTCACTTAATTGAAACTCTGAGAGCTACATTTTAAATATTCAAGAATTTTGCCAGCCTGTTCCTAAACCATGGGTAGCTTGAAATGGGCCACAGTTTACATTACGAAACTGTAAAGCCTACATATAAATTAGGGCTTTTCCTCATCTTAGAAATCTGGTGTACTGACATGCCACTGGGCTTACCAGATGTGATCATTTCTTAACAATGCTGTCCATTACCCTTAATGAAACTAAGCAATTTATGGATCATAAACAGATTGTCAACCTCATGCCTTACCACTTGCATGGAAGTGGTTGAGCACAATTATAATAAAATGATTTCCTGCAGGTTATTGGAGGAGGAAATGAATTTTCACAACTTTTCTAGATTTCCCGTTACCAATGGGTGACTCCTTGTGAAGAGATACAATACAGTTCTGCTGGCTTCAAAATGATCTATCAATTCATCTAAAATGTTTCCCTTTGATTTTAGCTGAGTTTTTAGTCTATGAGCATATTCAACATATTGCCTGCCTGTTCTTTCCTCAATGATTGCCCCTAAAGTTATTTTTATTAGGCATTATGGAGCCAGAACAAGGTACTTTGCTGCTCAGTTAAAGTTCACTGAAGCCACAAGAGCTCTTACAGGAGATCTAGAGAACAGATGGGCCAGTAAAGCAAAGCCGTGGTGACCAGCCATAAAAGAGCTCTTCCCAGGGTGTCTTAACAACAGCCGAAACATTAGAGGCATTTCCTCTAGAGCCATCTGGCTTTGATTTTTTTAGCTTTTTTTTTTTTTTTTTTCTGTTGTCAGACAGAGCCACAAAGTTAAGGAAGCAATAATTCTTCTCTAGTTACTGTAACTGCTGATGCAAAACCAGCAGTCTTTCTAAAGCCACTCGAGTACAGGAACCCATCTCACAGAATAGTGTTCTGTGGGTGAAAAGACTGTTTCTAATGGAGGACTGAAGCAAAGTGACACTGTGGGTTGGAGTCAGTGTACATTTTCTTCAGGAGCTCCTATAATTAAAGGTTGATGTGGTGTTCATTTGTTTTTATTCCCACTATAATTGAAGACCCAGTTATTCCTTCCACTACCCCTAAAAAACATATTTAAAAAATAAAGCAAAGTAATAGTGCTCTTTTGGAAAGCACCTCTCCCCTCATCCCACCCAGAGATTATTCTGACAACAATGCAGTAGTTTTAATAATACCTCAGTAATGAGTTGAGTTCTGTTTGTTAAAGCTTCATGAAGTTCTGATGAGATCCATCACTGCAGTTTAGAAAAGGAGTCTCACATGCATTATTGAAGGAGAAGCATCCCACTAGGACAGGAGAGGTGGCTGACAAAGTCAAATTGGAAAAACATTAGAAGATGAGGAAGTCAATTACCAGAGTGAGAACGAAAATATATGGGAGTGTTTGCAAGTATTTGATGAATAACTGGGCTCGAATTAAAGGTTACACATGATTAGAAAGACAGAGGATTGATGATCCGAGATCAACTTGATGCCAGAGAAAACCAAAAGGAGGTGCCAGCCATCTTCCATCTCTCTGAAGATACGAGTTTCAGAAAAGAGACTGGATTCTAGAATAGTAAATTAAGAGGCTGAGAGTGATTGGGTCAATAAAATTAGATGTC
This sequence comes from Tadarida brasiliensis, assembly GCA_030848825.1. Lineage (NCBI taxonomy): Eukaryota > Metazoa > Chordata > Mammalia > Chiroptera > Molossidae > Tadarida > Tadarida brasiliensis. Next base: position 105,460,795 of record CM061260.1, on the reverse strand, counting down.
ACTGAAGAAATAAAGCCTTAAACAGAAAAAATAAGCCATATTTTAGAAGCTGCAGGGACATGGTCAGTTATGCCAAAAGGTACAAGTTGGGTCTGGTTGGGTCAGCCGAAACCAGAAGCTGCGAACAATGCATGACAAACAGAGGTTATCCACTTCCATTTTGCACTTTCTTCATTGCAAATGTTAGCTTTCCATTTTAATGGAGTAAGATAGGGACAAAGTTGATGCTGATGGCAAGCTTTCCGTTATCTTAGATTTTTGTAGCTCCTTGAATCTTTCTTTTGGTTTAAAATACCGTGACCCAACCCCAGCCTCACTCCAGGATTTCCCATATTCTTGTCTGTGTCCATGGGCTATACATATTTGCATATATGTTCTATGTTTAATTTCTTCCTATCACCTCTGCTACCCCCTCCCCACTGAGATCTATTGTTCTGTTCCTTACATCCACATATATCAACCTATTTTGTTCCTCACTTTACCTTATCCATTAGATTCCACATATAAGTGAGATAATGTGATATTTGTCTTTCTCTGACTGGTTTATTTTGCTTAGCATAATAGTCTCCAGATCCATCCATCCTGTGTAAATTACAGCCGTATAGTCTTCCATTGTGTAAATGTACCACAGGTTTTTTATCCACCCATCTACTGATGGGCACTTGGGCTGTTTCCAGATCTTAGCAACTGTAAATAGTACTGCTATGAACATAGGGGTGCATATGTTATTTCCAATTGGTGTTTCGGGATTCTTAGGATATAGTCCTAGAAGTGGGATCACTGGGTCAAAGGCAGTTCCATTTTTAACTTTATAAAGAAACTCCATACAGTAGGCCCTCATGTATCACGGTTAATCAGTTTCAGACTGTACCGCGATAAATGAATTTCCATGAAGTAGGATTCTTTATTTATACAGTCGTCCCTCGCCCCTTCAGCTTTGACTTTCGCAGCTTCACTCTATCACGGTTTTTTCAAATATACCACGATAGAGTGAAGCCCCGAAAGTCGAAGCGCAAAGGGGCGAAGGACGACAGTACTGTTTTCCACAATGGGTGCATTCCCACCAGCAGTGTACTAGGGTTCCCTTTTCTCTACATCTCCACCAGCACTTGTTGTTTGTTAATTTATTGATATTCATTCTGACAAGTATGAGGATATACCTCCCTGTAGTTTTAATTTGCATTTCTCTGAGGATTAGTGACTGAACATTTTGTCTATTGGCTGTTTGTACAACCTCTTTGCAGAAAGTGTCTATTCGGGTCCTTTGCCCATTTTTTAAATTTGATTGTTTGTCTTCCTGGTGTTGAGTTGTATGGGTTCTTTGTATATTTTTGGAAATTAACCCCTTATCAGATGTATCATTGGTGAATAAGTTCTCTCATACAGTAGGTTCCCTTTTCATGTTGTTGATGGTTTCTTTTGCTCTGTAGAACATTTTAAGTTTGACATAGTCCCATTTATTTACCTTTTCCTTTGTTTCCCTTGCCCTAGACTGTATTGGTGAAAATACAGCTACATGAGATGTCTAAGATGTTAATATCCATGTTTTCTCTTGGGATATTTATTGTTTCACATCTTACATTTAAGTTTTTATTCATTTTGAGTTTATTCTCATGTATGATGTAAGTTGGTGGTCTGGTTTCATTTTTTTTTTTTTTTTGCATGTCCCTGTCCAACTTTCCCAACACCATTTATTAAAGACAATCTTTACTCCATGTATGCTTTTGTTTCCTTTGTCAAATATTAATTGACTATATTGGCATGGGTCTATTTCTGGATTCTCTGTTCTGTTCCATTGATCGATATGCCAGTTCTTGTGCCAGTACCTGGCTATTTTGATCATAATGGCTTTGGAGTATAGTTTGACAATTGGCACTGTGATCTCTCCAACTTTATTCTTCTTTCTCAATACTACTGTGACTATTCAGGGTCATTTTTGGTTTCATATAAATTTTTGGAATATTTTTTCTAGATCTGTCAAATATGCCATCAGTATTCTAATAGGAATTGCTTTGAATCTGCAGATTGCTTTGGGTAGTTTGGACATTTTAATGATGTTAAATCTACCAGTCCATAAACATGGTATATGCTTCCCACTTGTTTGTTTCTTTCTCTATTTTCTTTTTCAATGTACTATAGTTTTCCAAGTACAATTCTTTTACCCCCTTGGTTAAGTTTATTCCCATATATCCCATTATTTTTGTTGCAATGGCAAATGGGATTTTTAATTTTTTTTAGTTTCTCTTTCTGAGAGTTTATTTTTTGTATATAAAAATGCCATTGCCCTGGTCAGTTTGGCTCAGCAGTTAGAGCGTCGGCCCACGGACCAGAGAGACCTGGGTTTGGTTCTGGCTAAGGGCACATACCTTGGTTGCAGTTTGTCCCCGGTCCCAGCTGGGGTTGTGTGGCTGGCGACCAGTTGATGTGTCTCTCTCACATCGATGTTTCTCTCTCTCTCTTCCTCCCTCACTCCCTTCCGCTCTATCTGAAGATAAATGCAAAAATCTCCTCAGGTGAGGATTTAAAAAAATGCCATTGATTTCTGGATGCTAATTTTGTATCTTGCTATTTTACCAAATTAGTTTATTAAATATAGTAGTTTTGGGGGGGAGTCTTTATGGTTTTCTATCTACAATATCATATTATCTGCAAATAATGAGTTTTACTTCCTCCTTTCCAATTTGGATACATTTTATTTCTTTTCCTTGTCTGATCGTTATGACTAAGACTTCCAATACCATGTTAAATAAGAATGGTTAAAGTGTACGTCCCTGTCTTGTTTTTGTTCTTAAGGGAAATGCTGTTAGTTTTTGCCCATGAGTATGATGCTGGCTGTATGTTTGTCATAAATGGCATTTATTATGTTAAGGTATGTTCCCTCTATTCCCACTTTACTGAGAGGTTTTATCAAAAATTGGTGTTGAATTTTATCAAATGCTTTTGCAGCATCTATTGATATGATCACGTGATTTTTATCCTTCATTTTGTTTATGTGATCTATCACATTTATTGATTTGCAAATATTGTACCAGCCTTGCACCCCTGCAATAAATCCCACTGGTTATGGTGTATGATCTTTGTAATGTACTGCTGGATCTGATTTGGTAATATTTTGTTGAGGATTTTAGCATCTACATTCATCTGTGATAGTGGCCTGAAATTGTCTTTCCTTGTAATATCTTTATTTGGTTTTGGAATAAGGATAATGCCAGCCTCATAAAAAGAGTTTGAAAGTTCCTTCCTCGTGGATTTTTTGAAATAGTTTGAGAAAGATAAATGATGGTTGTAATTTGAATGTTTGGTAAAACTTGCCTATGAGCCATCTGGTTCTGGGATTTTGTTTGCTGGGAGGTATTCTTTATTACTGCTTCAGTTTCATTAGCTGTTATTTGCCTATTCAGGTTTTCTGATTCTTCCTCATTGAGTTTTGGCAGATTGTATGTTTCTAGGAATTTGTCCATTTCACCCAAGTTGTCCAGTTTGTTGACATATAGTTGTTCAAAGTATTTTGTTACAATTCTTGTTTTTTCTCTGATGTCAGTTTTTACGTCACTTCTTTCATTTCTCACTTTATTTATTTCGGTCCTCTCTCTTTGTTTCTTGATAAGTCTGGCTAAAGGTTCATCAATCTCGTTTATCTTTTCAAAAACTAGCTCTTGGTTTTATTGTTATTTTTTATTGTTTTCTTAGTCTCTATGTCATTTACTTCTGCTGTGTTCTTTATTATATCCTTCCTACTACTTACTCTGGGCTTTTCTTATGGTTCTCTTTCTAATTCTTTTAGTTGTGGGATTAGATTGCTTCTTTGAGCTTTTTCTAATTTCTTGAGGTAGGCCTGTAATGCTATTATCTTTACTCCAAGGAGAGCTTTCACTATGTCCCATAGATTCTGGATCATTGTGTGTTCATGTTCATTTGTTTCTAGGAAGTTTTTTATTTCTGCCTTGATCTCATTGATAATCCATTTATTGTTTAATAACAAACTGCTTAGTCTCCATGTGTTTAAATGTTTTTGAGGGTTTTTTTAAATTGTATTTTAATTCTAGTTTCATGCCATTGTGATCCAAGATGATGCTTAATATGATTTCAAAGTTCTTAAATTTGTTAGGACTTATTTTGTGTCCTAACATGCTGTTTATTTTTGAGAATGATCCATGTGCACTTGAGAAGAATGTGTATTCTGCCGCATTGGGATGAATGTTCTATAAATATCAATTAAATCCATCTGATCTATTGTGTCGTTTAAGGTCACTGTTTCTTTTTTAATTTTTTTGTCTAGAAGATCTATATACAGTGATGTCAGTGGGGAGTTAAAATCCCCTACTCTAACTGGATTACTATCAAGCTCTCCTTTAAAGTCCTTTAAGAGTGTTTTCATATATTTAGGTGCTCCTATATTGGATGCATATATTTTTACAAGGGTTATATTTTCCTGTTGGATCAATCTCTCTAGTATCACTTTTGTCTCTTGTTATGGTCTTTGTTTTGAAGTATATTTTGTTAGATATGATTATTGCTACCACAGCATTTTTTTTTTCATTTCCATTTATATGTAAAATTTTTTCCATCCCTTCACTTTCATCCTGTGTGAGTCTTTTGTTAGGAGGTGGGTCTCTTGTAAACAGCATAGATGGGTCATGTTCTCTTATTCATTCAGCTACCCTATGTCTTTTGATTGGAGAATTTAGTCTATTTACATTTATTATTCATAGGTACTTATTTATTGCTTTTATTTTCTGTATACCTATGGTCCTTTTCCCCTTGATTTCTTCTTCTTCTTAAAGTACTCCCTTTAATATTTTTTGCAATGCTGACTTTGTGGTTTTATATGCCTTTAGCCATTTTATTATCTAGGAAACTCTTTATTTCACTTCAATTTTAAATGATAGCCTAGCTGCACAGAGTAATCTTGTGTTCAGGTCCCTGTTTCTCATTACTTTAAATACTTCCTGCCAATCATTTCTGGCCTGAAGTGTTTCTGTTGAGAAATAAGCTGACATTGTAATGTGTACCCTCCTGTAGGTAACTTTCCTTCTCTCTCTTGCTGCCTCTAAGATTTTTTGTCTTTAACATCTGTCATTTTAATTATGATATATCTTGGAGTGGGTCTCTTTAGGTTCATCTTGATTGGAACTCTCTGTTCTTCCTAAACGTGTGTGACTTTTTCCTTTTCCAGGTTAGGGAAGTTTTCTGTCATTATTTCCTTAAACAGTTTTTTCTATTCCTTACTCACTTTCTTCTCCTTCTGGTACCTATATGATTTGGATATGGTTACATTTAATATTGTCTCAAAGTTCCTTTAAATTATCTTTATGCTTTTTAATTATCTTTTTCTGTTTGCTCCTTTAATTGGGTGTTTTTTACTACCTTCTCTTCCAAATCACTGATTTGATCTTCTGCTCCATTCAATCTACTCTTGATTCCTTCTAGTGTATTCTTTATGTCAGATATGTTATTCTTCATTTACAACTGGTTCTTGTTCATGGTTTCTATGTTTTGCTTCATGCTGTTGTATTTCCCACTTAGTTCCCTGTAATTCTCACTAATTTTTTTGAACATCCTTATGACCATTTCTTTGAGCTCTATATCTGATAAATTGCTTGCTTCCATTTCATTTAGCTCTTTTTATGGCATTCCCTCCCTTTCTTTCATTTTAGGTTGTTTCTTTGTCCCTTATTAAAGCCCTCAGCATTCTAATCATAGTTGTTTTTATTTTAACTTATAACCTTTTAATTGCAAAATTCCTGATATATTTGACTCTGCTTCTGATGCTTGTTCAGTCTCTTCATACTGTTTTTTTTTGTTTGTTTTGTTTTATGTTTTTTGCCTTTTACTATACATTGTAATTTTTTGTTGAAAAGTGAACATGAGGTACTGGTAACATAAATTGCAGTAAATATGCCTTTAGTAATGTGATGGTACAGTGTGTGGAGAGGAGAAGTATTCTATAGTCATATGCTTATGTCTTATTCTTTTGGTGAACTTGTGTCTGTGGAATAAAACTTCACCAGTACTTCTCATACTCCTGCTTCCCCCACATGAGACAGGAACATCAGTAAGAGCTGGAGTTTGACCTTTCTTTTCCCATAAGTGGAATTCTAGAGCTGGCTAAAGTTGGGTGTTATTTGTTTGTTTGTTTCTCCAGGTAGATTAGGCTTTCACAAAGTCCCGGCAACAGATTAAGCTACAATAAAATATTTTCTCTTAAGGGTAGGTCTTGTTAAGAGTAGGATGTTCTGGTGTATTTTAAAATATTTATTTTTTCCCTCTCCCTATTAGAGCTCAAGGAGATCATTTATGACAATAAGTCTAAGAATTTGGTTGAGCTCCTGGAGGTAAAACTCACAAAATCATGAGGATCTTACTAAGTCTGATTTCTCCTGGAAATTTTAACTCTCAGACTTGTTCATATTGAGCCTCCAGAAATTTGTCAATTACAGTTTGGGTTTTCCTATCCAGGCACTAGATTCTATAGAATTTTTGCTCATGGATTTCTGCTTTGTTAAATTATGCTCATCTGTATGTAACTCTCTACTGTTCCAATTTTTTGAGAAGCAGTTTGCCCTGTGACAGCACTTCTCCAATGATTCTTAGAGGAGTTGTTGATTTTTCAGCTTATACATATTTTTACTTGTTCTTAGAACAGACTAGTGACTCCTAAGCTCCTTATAAGCTAAACTGATAGAGAAGTCAACAACTTTGTTTTGAAGTCTTGAAGAACTTAGTTGAAACAAAGACAGGAGAATCTATCAATAAAATGAGTTAAGACTTTGAGATCATGTAGAGACAACACACTGACAGTTTTGAGTTACTGATATTTGCTTATTAAATTTTTATGAGAAAATGACATGAAGCAGGGATTTAGGATTATCAAGCAAGAAAGAGCTACTTAACTCAATTATAAAAGAGGTAAATGTTTTAATACTGATGTAAAGGTATTTTTCAATTTTATTTAGTTTAAGCAAAAAAAATTACTTATTAATCAATTGAAATTTTTTAAAAATGTAATTTGTTTTTCTTTTTAACATCACACATATACACATATTTTTATTAGTTATTGAAAAAGAACATAAGTGCCACCCTGGCCGGTTTGGCTCAGCGGTTGGAGCATCAGCCTGTGGACCAGAGAGTCCCGGGTTCAGCTCCCGCTAGGGGCACATACCAAAAAAAAAAAAGAACATAAGTGCTACTTATTGGTTTAGTGGCAAAATAATAAAAAGGAACTAACAGACAAAATTTTCCTATATACACACATATACAAACACAGATGCACACACACACACATTTTTAGTGACTTAGTTACTTCTATGTAAAGATTGTGCAAAAATACTTCAATTCCTTTTACATAAAAAATAGACATAAAAGCAGAACAAGAATAAACAAAAGAAAAGAAAAGAATTTTTCAGCGGAAGAAATAAGTCTGAGCAGTGTCACTGAGAAATCTATAAAAGCTAGACTTAAATGGCCTTATATAAGATGTTGAGGGATACGTCTTAAAAAGTTATTAACATAGTAAGCATTCTGTTTTTAATTAGTTTATATATTATACGTAAAGTGAGAAGTGCTAGGTAATTCAACATTTGCCCCCACATTCATTCTGCATTATAGATTGAAATAATGAAGCTTGGGGTGGTAAAAACTAGACACTGGATATACTGCAGAAAACTCAGAGCAGGTATTCATTTATCTACTTGTAGACATCAGACAGTGCAAATTTTTTCTTAATAAAGCATCATTCTTTGTAAATGGATTAAATGCTCCAATCAAAAGACACAGGGTATGTTCTTCAAATAACCGACCATTATTGTCACTTTGATCTGGACACTGGAACCCAAGCCTAAATCCAGAACATTGTGGTAGCACTTTCGTTCAAGATGGCAACATATACACTGGTTAAGAGCACTAATTTTGGAGTCAGACTGACCATCAGCTATTTGCTGTGTAACTTTAAATAAGTCACTTAAGCTCTTTAGGCTCTAGTTCCCTCATCTTTGAAATGAGAATGTGTGCTCAGTTAGTGTTGCTCAGTTGGTTGAGCATCATCCCATTCACCAAGAGGTCACTGGTTCGATTTCTCATCAGGGCACATGCTTGGGTTGTGGGCTCAATCTCCAGTAGGACGGGTGCAGAAGGCAGTCAATTGTTTCTCTCTCATTAACGTCTCTATCTCTCTCTACCTCTCCTTTCCTCTCTCTCAAAAAAAATTAATGAAAACATATTTTAAAAATAACATGGGAATGTATATCTATTATCTAGTACTACATAGCACACCTCAAGAGTTAGTGGCTGAAAAAAATAGATAAATTGGACATAAAAATTTTAGAAATTTTATGCTCTAAGAAAGTAAAAAGACAATTGAGAAACGGGAGAAAATATTTGCAAGTCATATGTCTGATAAAATATTGGTATCCAGAAAACAGAAAGAACCTTTATAACCCAACAACAGAAATACATCTAATTTATAAATAAGTAAAGGGTTTGAATAGACATTTCTCCAAAGACTATATAGAAATGGCCTTAAAGCATGTGAAAAAAATGCTCATATCATTAGCCAGTAGAGAAATGCAAATCAAAACCACAATGAGATACCATTTCACACCCACTATAATGGTTAAAATAAAAAAGACAGACAATAACAAGTGCTGACAAGGATGTGATGAAGTTGGAACCCTCATATATCACTGATGGGAATGTGAAAATAGTTTAGCTGCTTTGGAAAACAGTTTGGCAGCTCCTCAAAATATTAAACTTAGAGTTTCCATATGCACCAGCAATTCCACTCTTAGGTATATACCTAACAGAACTGAAAACATATGTCCACACAAAAACGTATATATAAATGCTCATAGCAACAATACTTATAATAGCCAAAAATGAAAACACACAAATTTCCATCAGGTAATAAACAGATAAATAAAATGTGGTATAGTCAAACAATAAAATATTATTTGGCAGTAAAGTACTGACACATGCTACAGCACAGTGAACCCAGAAAACACTGTGTTAAATAAAAGAAGTCAGACAAAAAGGACAATATATTGTATGATTCTATTTATATGAAGTGTCCAGAGTAAGAAAATCTGTAAAGACAAAAAGTAGATTAGTGGTTGTCAGGGGGCTAAGGAGTGACTGCTAATGTGTAGTATGTTCCTTTTAAGGAGATGAAAATGTTCTGAAACTATATAGTGGCCACCAATGAGCAGCTTTGTGAATATACTAAAAAATACTGGATTGTAAAATTTTATTACAGTGAATTTTATATGTAAATTATATCTCAATAAATTAGTTATTAAAAATAGTGGCTTAAAATAGTTTTTAAAAAAGATATAGAGTAGCCGAATGAATAAAAAAACATAACCAATACATATGCTGTCTACAAGAGACCCACATAAAAGACTCAGATAAGATTAAAGTGAAGGGATGAAAAATATATTTCATGCAAATGTAAACAAAAAAAAGCTTATATCTGACAAAATAGACTTTAAAACAAAGGCCATAACAAGAGACAAAGAAGGTCACTACATAATACAAAAGGATCAATCCAACAAGAAGATATAACCCTGGTAAACATATATGCACCAATATAGAAGCACATAAATATACTTTAAAAACTCTTGGAGAACTTTAAGAGAAAGATTGACAGCAATATACTAATAGTAGGGACTTTAACACCTCACTATAATTACTGGATATTTCATCCAGACAAAAAAAAAATCAATAAGAAAACAGTGATCTTAAATGACACACTAGATAAGTTGGATTTAATTGATATTTACAGAATATTTCATCCCACAGAAACAGAATATACATTCTTTTTAAGTGCACATGGAACATTCTCAAAGATACACCACATATTACAACACAAAATAAGTTTTAACAAGTTCAAGAAGATTAAAATCATACCAAGCATCTTCTCAGAACACAAACACATGAAACTAGAAATCAGCTACAAATAAACACTTAAAAACATTCAAACATATAGATGCTAAATAGCATGTTATTAAACAATGAATGGGCTACCAGGAAGAAATCAAAAGATTCCTCAAAACAAATAAAAATTATCCGACAACAACCTAAAACTTATGAGACACAGCAAAAGCAGTTCTCATAAGGAAATTCATAGAATTATAGACCTACCTCAAGAAACAAGAAAAATCTCAAATAAACAATCAACAACTACAACTAAAAGAATTAGTAAAAGAACAACAAGAAAAGCCCAGAGTAAGTAAAAGTAAGAAAATAATAAAAATCGGAGTGGAAATAAATAAAATAGAAACAAACAAAAAATAATGCAAAATATCAATGAAACCAAGAGCTGGTTCTTTGAAATGATAAACAAAATTGATTAACCTTTAGCAAGACTCACCAAGAAACAAAGAGAGAGTATCCAAATAAAAATAATCAGAAATTAAAGAGGCAAAATTAAAGAGACATTGCAGAAATACAAAGGATTGTAAGAAAATACTATGAACAACTATATGCCAAAAAATTTGACAACCTGGGTGAGATCGACAAATTTTTAGAAATATTTTTTCAAAACTCAATCAGGAAGAATCAGAAATCTTGAATAGACCAATAACAACTAATGAAATTGAAGCAGTAATCAAAAAACTCCCAACAAACAAAAGTCCTAGACCAGACTGTTTCACAGATACAATACTAACAAATTAATAAATGTGATACATCACATAAACAAAATTAGGTGCAAAAATCACATGCTCATATCAATATACACAGAAAAAGTAGTCAACAAAATCCAGCACCCATTAATGATTAAAGACTCTCAAGAAGGTGGGAAGAGAGGGATCATACCTCAATATAATAAAGGCCATATATGACAAACCTGCAGCCAATATCATATTCAATGAGCAAAAAGTAAGTGTTTCCCTTAAATCAAGAACAAGACAGGAATGTCTGCTTTCACCACTCTTGTACAACTTACTGCTACTGGAAGTCTAACCAGAGAGGTCAAATAAAAAGAAAAAAGAAAAAGGATCCAAATTGGAAAAGAGGAAGTAAACTGTCATTATTAGCAGATGACATAATATTGTACACAGAAAACCCTAAAGACTCCACCAAAGCACTACTGGATTTAATAAATGAATTTTTCAAAGTAACAGAGTAAAAAAATCAGCATCCATAAATTGGTAGCATATTGATATACCAATCATGAACTCTCAGAAAGAGAAATCAAAAAATAAAAACTCCCATTTATCATTGCAACAAAAAGTGTAAGATACCTAGGAATAAACTTAACCAAGGAGGTAAAAAACCCATATTCAGAAAACTATAGGACACTGAAAAAAGAAATAGAGGAAGATACCAAAAAAATGGAAGTATATACTGTGTTCATGGATAAGAATAATTAATATATTTAAAATGTCCCTACTACCCAAAGCAATCTATAGATTCAACACAATCTTTATTAGAATATTGATGGCATATTTCACAGATCTAGAGCAAATATTCCAAAAAATTATATGGAACACAAAAAGACCCCGAAAGCCACAGCAATCTTGAGAAAAGAACCTTGTTGGAGGGATCACAATACCAAATGTCAAACTATATTCCAAAGCCATAGTAATCAAAATTGCCAGGTACTGGCACAAAAACAGGCATATAGGTCAATGGAACAGAACCAAGAACCCAGAAATAGATTCATGCTATTAATGGTTAATCAATATTTGACAAAGGAGGCAAAAGCATACAATGGTACTGGGAAAATTGAACAGGTACATGCAAAAAAAAGTGAAACTAGATCACCAACTTACACCATGCACAAGAATAAACTCATAATGAATAAAATACTTAAATATAAGTCAGGAAACCATCAAATTCCTAAAAGAAACAGGCAGTAAAATCTCACATATCTGACATAGCAATCTTTTTTACAATATGTCTACTAGGGCAAGACAAACAAAGGAAAAAATAAGTAAATGTGACTAATCTAACTAAAAAACTTCCTCACAGTGAAAGAATCCACCAAAAAATTGAAAAGGGGACCTACTTGCATGGGATAACATAAATGCCAATAATATATCTGATGAGGGATTAACTTCCAAAATATACAATGAACTCATACAACTCAACACCAGAAAAACATACAATCCAATTAAAAAATGGGCAGCCCTAGCTGATTTTGCTCAGTGGTTAGAGCATCGGTCCATGGACTAAAGGATTGCAGGTTTGATTCCTAGCCCTGGTCAGGGTTGTGTGGGAGGCAACCAATTAGTATGTCTCTCTCACATCAATATTTACCTCTCTCTCTCTCTCTCTTTTTCCCTTCTACCCTTCCACTCTATCTAAAATCAAATGGAAAAGTATCCTCAAGTGAAGATTAACAACAACAACAATAAAAAGTGGACAAAAGAACTGAATAAACACTTCTCCAAAGAGGATATACAGATGGCCAATAGATATGTGAAAAAATGTGCAGTGTCACTAATCATCAGAGAGATGCACAATAAAACTACAGTGAAGTATCACCTCATACCTGCCAGAATGGCTGCCATAAATAAATCAACAAGCAAGTGCTGGAGAGGATGTGGAGAAAAAGGAACCCTAGTACACTGCCAGTGGGAATGCAGACTGGTGCAGCCCCTATGGGAAACAGTATGGAGTTTCCTTAAAAAATTAAAAATGAAATTGTTGTTTGACCCAGTGATCCCACTTCTGGGAATATATCCTAGGAATCCCCAAACACCAATCAGAAAGAATATATGCACCTCTAAGTTCATAGCAGCACTATTTACAATAGCTAAGGTCTGGAAACATCCCAAGTGCCCATCAGGAGATGAGTGGATAAAAAAGTGGTGGCACATTTACACAGTGGAATACTATGCAGCTCTAATAGAAGAAGCTTATTATGCTAAGTGAAATAAGTCAGCCAGAGAAAAACAAATATATGATCTCACTTATATGTGGAACTTAATGTACAAAATAATCTGACAATCAAAATAGGTTCAGAGACATGGACACATGGAATAGACTGACAAATCTCATAGGAGAGGGGGGTTGGGAGAAAAGATATTAACCAAAGAAAAATTATGCATATTTGCAAACCATGGACAGAGATTATAGTGTGATAAAGGTCTTGGGTGGGGCAGGGGTTAGGTGGTGGGGGACAAATAGGGAAAATTGGAGACATCTGTAACACTGTGATCAATACAAAAGAAAAAAAAATAGAGCAGCATTTTTTGCACTCTATAATAACATCAGCTTTACTGGAACAGCCATGTCTTGGCATGCTATTTGAAGTGTAGAATAGCAAAAAAATGTGGTTCTGAATGAGAAACAGTGTAGAATTTCCATGTCTGCTAAAACTAGCTGTTGATTTTTAGGAAAATAATGAAATACTGAAGAGAAGTAAGCCATATAATTGCTGATCTAAGATACCAGGAGGGAAGCAAATTCATAATATACAGCAAAGCTTGAGACCTAGAACTTTACTGATAGCTCACACAATCATTCCCCTAACCATAAAGAAAAGACTAACTCACCCTGGCCTATTTGGCCCAGTGGTTAGAGTATCAGCCTGTGGACCAAAGAGTTGCAGGTTCAATTCTGGTCAAGGGCACATACCTCCATTGTAGTTCTGTCCCTGGCCCTCGTTGGGGTTGTGAGGGAAGCAGCTAGTCGATGTGTCTCTCTCACATCAATGTCTGTCTGTCTGACTGTCTCTCTCTCTCCCCCTCCCACTCCATCTGAAGATAAAGTGAAAAATATCCTTGGGTGAGGATTAAAAAAGAAAAGAAAAGAATGAGACTAACTCCAAATTTAGAGTATGAAGAGAAAGTGTTTTCCCCCAAAACATTCTCCAGGCCACTCCTCTGCATCATCTTCCATCACACAGATCATGCCAAAAGAATGGACCCATACAAGGTTAGCAATGATCAGAAAGTAAACAGAAAGGAAGTATGTAAGGGTATAGGAGGGAAAATGAAAGAAATAACATAAACAAACAACTAATAAAAATGCATACTATGATAATTATATCATGAACTGCTTTTTTAAAGAATCAATTATTTCTCAATAAAATCTAAAACTTTAAAAAAAGTATGACCTCTCTGAAACAAAATTCAAGATGAGTTGCAATGGCTCAAATAAAGGTGATAAGAAGAGAGAGCAGAATAAAAAATCTCAGGAAGAAAATGAAAATAGAAAAATATGGAAATGGAAAAAAATGGGAAAAGAAAATTATTGTAAAATTGAGTCCTACTAAAGACATTAAATAAAAGCACAAACCAAGGGCAAATGAGAACATTTAAACAAATCAAATAACGTATTGAAAAAGAAAAAATTTCAACAATTAGAAAATAAAACAAAACAAAAGTCAAAGTTTTGCCATCCTGAAACTGCCTTTTTGAGATATTGATTTTAAGCTGTTATATTAAGAAACAAGACTCAGAAAAAAAAAACAACCTTAGACCATCCCACCTTTTCAGTTCAAGAGTTACAGATGGTAAAACCTGCTTCAGAAAAAATAAAATAAAATAAAAATAGAATGTTGGCCTTAGCCTAATTTGAATTAAGTGTGGTAACCGGAAGGGCTTCAGACAGGGGCCCCTTAGCCTTGTACCCTCTGTTTCCCATTGTTTCTGAGTTGCTTAGCAAGAATTTTTCAGTCATATTTGTTCTGCTCTCCTTTAACTACCTGTAACTTGCCCATTCTCACTTCTGAAATCTAATACTCTATTCCACCCTTTTATCCTTTGTTCAAAATATTATATATACCCAATGTTGTCTCAAATTCTTTGAAATGTGCATGCTTATGTGTGTTCCCCATGTGCATGAAATAAAATTTGACTCTCTCCTGTTAATCTGTCTCTGTTAATTTGATTATTATTCCAGCTAGAAGAACTTAGAAGATAGGAAGAAAATTATAAAATTCTTTAGCCCCCATAAAACACAAAGAATATTCTCCACATTCAAAATTGTTGCCCCTGGTGGCAAAAGAGAACAAATAAAATAATTTTCAAAACTGTAAAAGTATTTTCTGAAATAAGGATTTGATTCTAAAGAAAATGAAGAAAAAAAATGGAAGAACATCGTAAAGCAATGTTTGCAAAATCCATAAAGAAAGAATTTCAGAGAGATCCAAGCTGGTGGCAGTCCAGGTGGGAGTTAAACTTACCTCCTCTTGCAAAACCAAGTCATAATTATAACTAAATTATAAAACAACTGACTTAAAAAAACAAGCCATTTATATGCTGTCTACAATTGACTCACTTCAAATATAAAGAAATGCACAGAATAAAAAGTAGGGGATAGAAAATAATATTACATGCTAATAAAAAATTTGAGGTAGCAATATATATATTAGATAAAATAGACTTTAAAACAAAAGCTTCAGTAAGAGACAAAGAAAGACACTACATAACGATAAAGAAAACAGTCCAAGAAAAAATATAACCCTTGTAAACATTTATATATCCAACATAAGAGCACCTAAATATATAAAGCAAACATCAAGAGGCATAAATGGAGAGATTGACAGTAATACAATCATATTATGGAATTTTAACACCTCATTGAAATCAATGAATAGATTCCAGACAGAAAATCAACGAGGAAAGAGGGGTGCTAAATGACACACAAGACTAAATGGATTTAATTGATATTTTCTAAACATTTACCCCAAATCAGCAGAATATATTTTATTTTCAAGTTCATACAGAACTCAGTACAAGATATCAAGAATGAACTAACAAGCATAGGAAGTAGAACAGACAAGATAGAGGAAAGGATTAATGATATTGAAGATAGAAATCTAGAAATGATGCAGAAGGAAGAAGAGAGAGATTTAAGCTTTAAAAAAAAGAACTCTATGAGATCTGAACCCATTAGAAAGAGCACCATAAGAATAGCAGGCATACCAAGAAGAAGAAGAGAGGGAGAAAGGAACGGAGAACCTATTCAAACAAATAGTTGGTGAAAAGATCCCAAACCTATAGAAACTACTAGATCCAGAAATCCAAAAGAAAACAAAGAGAATACCTAATTATCTCAATCTGAAAAAGAACCTCTCCAAAGCACACTGTATTAAAACTGTCAAAAATTAATGACAAAGAAATAATTCTCTAGGCTTCCAGGGAAAAGAACAATGTACCCTATAAAGGAAAGCCCATTAGATTATCATTGGATTTGTAAGCAGAAACCCTACAAGCTAGGAGATAGTGAAATCAAATTTATTCAAACTACTGAAAGAGGGAAAATTATCAGCAAAGAATAATATATCCAGCAAAGTTATCCTTTATATATGAAGGAGTAATGAAGACTTTTCCAGGCATACAGAAGCTGAGGGACAAAATAGATTTCAAGATAACAAAGGTAACAAGAGACAAAGATGAACATTTTATTATAACAAAGGGGAAAACACATCAAGAAGACATAACATTTCTCAATATATATGCACCCAATTAAGGAGCACCAAAATATATAAAGCAACTGCTAATAGAACTAAAAAGAGAAACTGACAAAAACACAATCATAGTAGGGGACCTGACTAACCCAAAAACAGCCTTGGATAAATCATTCAAACAGAGAAGTTTCCAAAATGGCGGCGGAGTGAATGGAAGCTACACAGACCATCTCCCAGGACCAAACTGGAATTACAACTAAAATAAAGACAAATCGTTGGGAAAAAGCAACAGAAAAGCAGCTTGCGAGGACCATACAACCAGGGACACTGAATCGATCCTGGTAGGATTGCGGAGGCGCGAGAGGGGGGCTGGGAGCCCACGGACAGCAGCGGCCTTAGCCATGAGCAGCGCCCGCCCTCGGGGTTAAAGCCCGAGCCGGCTCCACAGCGCAGAGCTGGGACAGAGCACTAAAACAGCCGCAGCCACTCACCTGGGCTCTGGCAGAGGGAGGGTGGACTGGACTGGAACTGTGTGGGGACACTCGGGATTTGGAGGGCGCTCAGAGCTTTTGCTGAGTTGCGGCCACGCAGGACTGTGGCCTGGTTGTCTTACTCCATCCCAGGGCTCTGGGGAGAGGCGGCAGCCCCTCCCTCAGAGATCCAGCCACACCCTCATGGGCCATTGAAATGCAAACTGAGGCTCATTAACTACTAGCATCTGCCCTACCCTCTGGAAATCCTCTCATGCTGAACACCTGAGGGAGGTTTTCACTCAACTGAAAACCCAAGGCTCTTCAAGCAACCACGACTAATAGCCTCTAGGCAAAAAGCTAGAGGATAACTTAACCTCTGCTGGGCTTGCAAATATACCCTGGAAAGTAAGACTCCACGGTGGTGTTTAAACTGGGTCCTCCAACGCTCATCCAAACCCAGTAGAGGGAGCCACAAACAACAGAACACCAACATCCACAGGAAAATTTGGCAGGCTCCAAAAACCACTGAGATAGCCAAAATGGTGAAACAAAGAAACAGATCCCAAATGAAAGAACAAGAGACCTCTACCGAAGATGAGATAAATGAAATGGAGTTAAGCAAGTTAGCAGAGCTAGAATTCAGAGCCATGATCTTGAGGAAGCTCAACAGCATGAGTAAGGACATCAACACCTTGAGTAAAGACATCCACACCATGAGCAAAGACATAGAAACACTGAAAACCAACAAAGTGGAAATGAAGAAGCAGCAAGAAGAAATGAAGAAGCAGCAAGATGAAATGAAGAAGCAGCAAGAAGAAATGAAGAATGACATAGCAGAAATGAAGAACACATTGGAAGGACTAAATAGCAGAGTAGAGGAAGCTGAGGACCGGATCAGTGAATTAGAAGACAGGGTATAAAAAATCAACCAATCAGAAAACCAAAAGGAAAAAACAATGAAAAAACAGGAAGACAGCTTAAGAGAACTGTGGGACAACTGGAAACGTAATAATATTCGCATCATTGGAGTCCCTGAAGAAGAAGAAAATGAGCAAGGGTTAGAGAATATATTTGAAGAAATAATGACAGAAAACTTCCCTAATTTGGTGAAGAAAGAAGGTATTCAAGTTCAAGAAGCACAGAGAGTCCCAAGTACGAAGAACCCAAACAGGCCCACACCAAGACACACAGTAATTAAAATGCCAAAAATTAAAGACAAAGAGAGAATCCTCAAGGCAGCAAGAGAAAAGCAACAGGTTACCTACAAAGGAACCCCCATCAGGCTATCAGCTGACTTCTCAACAGAAACACTACAGGCCAGAAGGGAATGGCATGAAGTAATCAAGGACATGAAAAACAAGGATCTGAATCCAAGACTACTCTACCCAGCAAGGCTGTCATTCAAAATAGAAGGTCAAATAAAGAGCTTCTCAGACAAAAAAAGGCTAAGGGAATACATTAGCACCAAACCAGCACTGCAAGAAATGTTAAAAGGACTGCTGTAATCAGTAGAAGAAATAGGAAGGAAAGTAGAACCACACTGAACAAAAATGGCAATAAATAAGTACATATCAATAATCACCTTAAATGTAAATGGATTGAATGCTCCGATAAAAAGACACAGAGTAGCGGATTGGATAAGAAAGCATAACCCATATATATGTTGTTTACAAGAGACCCACCTCACAACAAAAGGCTCACATAGGCTGAAAGTGAAGGGATGGAAAAAAATCTTCCAAGCAAATGGAAAGGAAAAAAAAGCTGGGGTAGCAATACTCATATCTGATAAAATAGATTTCAAAACGAAAGCCAGAACTAGAGAAAAACAAGGTGACTACATAATATTGAAAGGATCTATCCAACAGGAAGATATAACCTTGGTAAACATATATGCACCCAATATAGGAGCACCAAAATATATTAAAAATCTTCTGGAGGACTTCAAAGGAGAATTTGACAGCAATACAATCATAGCAGGGGACTTCAACACCCCGCTGACATCACTGGATAGATCCTCTAGACAAAAAATTAACAAGGAAACAGAGACTCTAAACGAAGCACTAGACCAAATGGATTTAATAGATATTTACAGAGAATTACACCCCAAAACTATAGAATTCACATTCTTCTCAAGTGCACATGGGACATTCTCAAGGATAGACCACATATTAGGACACAACCTAAGCCTCGACAAGTTCAAGAAGATTGAAATCATATCAAGTATCTTCTCAGATCACAATGGCATGAAACTAGAAATCAATTGCAATAAGAACATGCAAAGACATTTGAACACATGGAGGCTAAATAGCATGTTATTAAACAATGAATGGGTTACCGAGGAGATCAAGGAAGAAATTAAAAACTTCCTGGAAACCAATGAAAATGGACACACAACAACACAAAATCTATGGGATGCAGCGAAAGCTGTTCTGAGAGGGAAGTTCATAGCACTACAGGCCTACCTCAAGAAACAACAAAAATTTCTAATAGACTATCTAACCTCACAACTTAAAGAACTAGAAAGCAAACAAAAAGAAAAACCCAGAGCAAGTAGAAGGAAGGAAATAGTAAAGATCAGAGCAGAAATAAATGACATAGAGACCAGAGAAACAATTCAAAGGATCAATGAAACAAAGAGCTGGTTTTTTGAAAAGATAAACAAGATTGATGGACCCTTAGCTAGACTCACCAAGAAACAAAGAGAGAGAACCTAAATACACAAAATTAGAAATGAAAGAGAAGTAACAACTGACACAACAGAAATACAAAGGATCATTAGAAAATACTATGAACATTTATATGGCAACAAATTCGACAATCTAAGTGAAATGGACAAATTTCTAGAAACACATAGTCTCCCAAAACTGGACCGGGAAGAGATAGAAAACTTTAACAGACCAATAACAGCTAAGGAAATTGAAGATGTAATCAAGACTCTCCCAGCAAACAAAAGCCCAGGCCCGGCTGGCTTCACGGGGGAGTTTTACCGAACATTCAAAGAAGAACTAACACCCATTCTCCTCAAACTATTTCAAAAAATTCAAGAAGAAGGAAGACTTCCAAAGTCATTTTATGAGGCCAGCATAATCCTAATTCCAAAACCAGAAAAAGACACTACAAAAAAATAAAACTACAGGCCAATATCCCTGATGAACGTAGATGCCAAAATCCTAAACAAAATACTAGCAAATTGGATCCAGCAATACATCAAAAAAATTATTCACCATGCCCAAGTGGGATTCATCCCAGGGATGCAAGGCTGGTTCAACATTCGCAAATCAATAAATGTGATACACCACATAAACAAAATGAATGATAAAAACCACATGATCATATCAATAGACGCTGAAAAAGCATTCAACAAAATCCAGCACCCATTTCTGATAAAAACACTCAGCAATTTGGGAATAGAGGGATCATATCTTGATATAATAAAGGCCATATATGAAAGACCTACAGCCAACATCATACTCAATGGGCAAAAACTAAAAACATTTCCCTTAAGAACAGGAACAAGACAGGGATGCCCACTTTCGCCACTCTTATTTAACATAGTACTGGAAGTCTTAGCCACAGCAATAAGACGTGAAGAAAAAATAAAAGAATCCAAATTGGAAAGGAGGAAGTGAAACTGTCATTATTCACAGACGATATGATATTATATATAGAAAACCCTAAAGACTCCATCAAAAATCTACTAGACTTAATAAATGAATTTGGCAAAGTAGCAGGATACAAAATTAATGTCAAGAAATCAATGGCATTCTTATACACCACTGATGAACTCACGGAAAGAAAAACTAAAGAAACAATTCCATTTACCATTGCGGCAAAAAAATTAAGATACCTAGGAATAAACTTAACCAAAGAAGTAAAGGACCTATTTGCAGAAAACTACAGGTCATTGAAAAATGAAATAGAGGAAGATATTAAAAAGTGGAAGCACATACCTTGTTCATGGATTGGAAGAATTAACATCATTAAAATGTCCATATTACCCAAAGCAATCTATAGATTCAATGCAATCCCCATCAAAATACCAGTGACATATTTCACAGAACTAGAACAAATATTTCAAAAGTTCATATGGAACCAAAAAAGACCCTGAATAGCCACAGCAATCTTGAAAAAGAAGGACAAAGTAGGTGGGATCACAATACCGGATATCAGCTTATACTACAAAGCTACTGTAATCAAAACAGCCTGGTACTGGCACAAGAACAGGCATATAGACCAGTGGAACAGAACAGAGAATCTGGAAATTGACCCAAGACATTATGCTCAATTAATATTTGACAAAGGTGGCATGAGCATACAATGGAGTAAAGACAGCCTCTTTAATAAATGGTGTTGGGAAAATTGGACAGCTACATGCAAAAAAATGAAACTAGACCATCAACTTACACCATACACAAGAATAAACTCAAAATGGATAAAAGACTTAAATGTGACTCATGAATCTATAAAAATCCTAGAAGAAAATGTAGGCAACAAAATTTCGGACATCATGCGCAGTAGAATCTTCACTGATACATCACCTAAGGCAACAGAAACAAAGGGAAAATGAACACATGGGACTACATCAAACTCAAAAGCTTCTGCACAGCAAAAGAAACAACCATCAAAACAGATAGGGAACCCACTCTATGGGAGAGCATAATTGCCAATGATACATCAGATAAGGGGTTAATTTCCAAAATATACAGAGTGCTCATACAACTCAACAAAAGGAAGACAAAGAACCCAATTAAAAAATGGGCAGAGGAACTAAATAGACACCTCTCCAAAAAGGACATACAAATGGCTAAGAGACATATGAAGAAATGCTCAACATCACTAATCATCAGAGAGATGCAAATTAAAACAACAATGAGGTATCACTTCACACCTGTCAGAATGGCCGCCATCAACAAATCATCAAACAAGTGTTGGCGAGGGTGTGGAGAAAAGGGGACTCTAGTACACTGCTGGTGGGAATGCAGACTGGTGCAGCCACTGTGGAAAACACTATGGTGTTACCTCAAAAAATTAAAAATTGAATTGTCATTTGACCCAGTGATCCCACTTCTAGGAATATAACCTAAGAAGCCTGAAACACCAATCAGAAAAAATACATGTACCCCCATGTTCACAGCACTATTTACAATAGCTAAGATCTGGAAACAGCCCAAGTGTCCATCAGTGGATGAATGGATAAAAAAGCTTTGGTACATATTCACAACGGAGTACTATGCTGCTGTAAGAAAGAAAGATCCCCTATCCTTTGAAACGACGTGGAGGGACCTCGAGAGTATTATCCTAAGCGAAACAAGCCAAGCAGAGAAAGACAAATATCACATGATCTCACTTATTTGTGGAATATAATGAACATAACAGTCTGAGGAACAGGGTAGACCCAGAGATGTCGAAGTAGGGTATAGACTGACACCCCTCAGAAGAGGGGGGGGGAGGGAAGAGGTAAACCACAGAACTTATGCGCATGTATGCATAACTGATGGACATGGACAACAAAGCTGGGGACAGGGTGGGGGGATGGGGAGGAGGGTGTCAATGGGGAAAAAAGGAGAAACATCTGTAACAAAAATAAATTAATAAAATAAAATAAAATAAAATTCTAAAAAAAAATAAAAATTAAAAATAAATAAAAGGATAACCTAAAAAAAAAAAAATCATTCAATCAGAAAATCAATAAAGAAATATTGGCCTTAAATGATGCATAGGACCAAATGGACATAATAGACATTTACAGAGCCCTTCATCCCAGAACACCAAATTATACATTCTTCTCTAGTGCACATATAACATTCTCAAGAATAAACCATATGTTGGGACACTAAACTAACCTTAACAAATTTTAAATGATTGAAATCATACCAAACATGTTATTTGACCACAATGCTTTGAAATTAGAACTCAACTGTAAATAGAAAGCAGAAAAACCCACAAATATGTGAGATTAAACAACCGGCTACTAAAAAACAATTGGGTCAAAAAAGAAATAATAGCTGAGATCAAAAGACAGAGAGACAGATGAGAATGAGAGTATAACCTATCAAAAACTTCTAGAATGCAGCAAAAGCAATAATAAAAGTTTATATCATGACAAGTCTATCTCTAGAAACAAGAAAAAAATCCCAAGTAAACAACCTAACATTACATCCTAAAGAGCTAGGAAAAGAAGAAAAAAACAACCCAAAGACAGTAGAAGAAAAAACAAATAAAAATTAGAGCAAAATTGAGTGAAATAGAGAACAAAAAGACAACAGGTAAATATGACCAAACATTCAAAGAACTAACTACCCTACTCAAAAGATTCCAAAAAATTCAAAATATGGGAAGACTCCAAAGCTCCTTTTATGAGGCAGCTATTATTCTAATTCTAAAAACACATAAAGATAGTGCAAAGAAAGAAAATTATAGGCCAATATCCCTGGTGAACAAAGATGCAAATATCTTCAACACAATATTAGCAAACCAAATTCAACAGTACACTAAAAAGATCATGTACCTTGACTAAGTGGGATTTATTACTGGGATGCAAAATTAGCTTAATTATTCTCAAATTAATTAACCTCATACACCACATAAAAATGGGAAAAATACAAATCATATGATCATATCAATATGAAGAAAAATATCAATGATCATATGATGCAGAATGATCAATGATGCAGAAAAAGCATTTGACAAAATTTAGCATGTATTTAAGATAAAAACTCTCAGAGAAGTGGTGATACAGAAAACATAGGACAACATAATAAAGGTCATATATAACAAACCTACAGCTAACATCATACTTAATGGGAAAAAACTAAAAGTGTTTCCCTTGAGATCAGGAACAAGATAGGGATATCTACTTTTACCACTCATAGTCAACCTAGTACTGGAAGTCCTAACCACAGTATTAGAGAAGTAGAATTTTTTCAAAGGCATCTAGATTGGAAAGGAAGAAGTAAAACTGTCATTACTGACAGATGACCTGACACTGTACATAGAGAACCCTAAAGATTTTTACCAAAAAACAACTGGAACTGATAAATGAATTCAGTAAAGTAGCAGGTTACAAAATAGACATTCAGAGATTACATTCATTTGTATACACTGGTAATGAACTAACAGAGAGGAAAACTAACAAAACAATTCCATTTACAATTTAACCAAAGAGGTAAAAGACCTATACTCAGAAAATTTTAAGACACTGAAGAAAAAATTTGAAGAAAATACAAACATATGGAAGCATATACCGTACTCATGGATCAGAAGAAGTAACATCAGTAAAATGTCCATACTACTCAAAGCAATCTATAGATTCAATGCAATTCCTATCAAAATATCAATGGTGTTGTCCACAGTACTAGAACAAATAATCCTAAAATTTATATAGACTCACAGAAGACCCCAAGCATCCACAGCAATTTTGAGGAAGAAGAATAAAGTTAGAGGAACCATGCTACCTGATATCAAACTAAACTACAAGGCCATAGTATTCAAAACAGCATGGTACTAGCATAAAAATAGAAACATAGATCAATGGAACAGAATGGAGGGTCCAGAAATAATCTCACACCTAGATGGTCAGTTACTATATAACAAAGGAGGCAAGAACATACAATGGGGTAAAGAGTATTTATTCAATAAATGGTGTTAGGGAAATTGGACAGGTACATGCAAAAAAGAAAGAAAGAAAGAAAGAAAGAAAGAAAGAAAGAAAGAAAGAAAGAAAGAAAGAAAGAAAGAAAGAAAGGAAGGAAGGAAGGAAGGAAGGAAGGAAGGAAGGAAGGAAGGAAGGAAGGAAGGAAGGAAGGAAGAAAGAAAGAAAGAAAGAAAGAAAGAAAGAAAGAAAGAAAGAAAGAAAGAAAGAAAGAAACTAGACCACCTTCTTACACCATGTACAAGAATAAACTCAAAATGGATTAGAGACTTAAATGTAAGATCTGAAACCATAAAACTCCTAGAAGAAAATATGGGCAGTAAAATCTTGGACATTTATCTTAGTAATATTTTTTTCTGATTTATTTTCTCCACAAGGGAAACAAAATAAAAAATAAACAAATGGGAGTATATAAAACTAAAAGTTTTGGCACAGCAAAGGAAACTATAAACAAAACAAAAACGACAACTTACTGAAATAGAGAAGATATTCACCAATGATGTATCCAATAAGGGGTTAATATCCAAAATTTATAAAGAACTCATACAGCACATCACACACAAGAAAAATAAAATAAACAAACAATGCAATTTAAAAAAAATGGACAAAAGACCTGAATAAACACTTCTCCAAAGAAGATATATAGATGGCCAGTAGACATATAAAAAAATGCTCAATGTTACTAATTGTCAGAGAAATGCAAATTAAAACCACAATGAGATATCACCTCCCACCTCTCAGAATGGCTATCATCAATAAATCAACAAACAACAAGTGTTGGAGAGTATATAGAGAAAAGAAAATCCTCATGCACTATTGGTGGGGATGCAGATTGGTGCAGCCACTGTGGAAAACAGTGTGGAGTTTCCTCAAAAAATTAAAAATAGAACTACCTTATGATCCAGTACTTCCATTTCTTGGTATATATTCAAAGAAAACCAAAACACTAATTCAAAAACTATGTATTCACATTTATGTTCATCACATCATTGTTTACAATAGCCAAGATACAGAAGCAACCCAAGTGCTCCTCAATATATGAGTGAATACAGAGGACATGGTGAATTTATAAAATGGAATATTATTCAGCCATAAAAAAGAGGAAAACCTTTCCATTCAAGATAGCATGGATAGACCCAGATGGTATTATGCTAAGTGAAATAAGTTAGTCAAAGAAAGAAAAACACCATGATTTCATTTATAGGTGGAATCTAAAGAGAAAAAAAAACCACAAACAAACAAACTTAGAACAGATTCTTAGATATAGAGAACAGACTGATTATTGCCAGAGGGGAGGCGATTTGGGGAACCTGGTGAAAATGGTGAGGGTATTAAGAAGTGCGAATTGGTAGTTACAAAATAGCCATGGGGAGGTAACTACCGTATAGGTAATATAGTCAATAATGTTGTAATAACTATGTATGTTGCTAGGTGGGTTATGGAAATATTGAGGGTAACACATATGATTGTTTAACCACTGTGATGTACACTTGAAACTGATAAAAATAATATTGAATGTAAACTGAAATTTGAAATTAAAAAAAATTTATACTAGTTTAAGAAAATATAATACATATCATCAAAGGTGAAATAACTGACTAATACAGCTCTGATTGTTATTCATTGTAAAATAAATAACTAAACAAACAAACCACTTGGCTGGTATAGCAAAGTAGATCACCTACAAATTAATTCTGCAATCAGTCACAAATAATAGGACAATATGCTAAATAGTATTGAACTCACTGACAATAACAAAGGAAAATCCTTTAGAATCTGGATTTATAGAGGAATCTATAAGTAGAGCTAAGAAAAAAAACTGAGACTGTGAGCTGTTTTGGCCAGTGGGAAGTTTGTTGCTTTGAAGAAATTAATGGGAAAGGATTTTCATGTCCTCATAAGACAGGGGAGGATATCTTGGGACCTGCACAAAATGAGATTGCAAATAATTTATTCAGATCTGCATTTTGTTCTCAGGGAAAATATAAAAATATAGAATCTGAGCATTGCAAGCAGTAGATCTGGGCCTCATATGACTTTGGGATCAAATTTATATCATCTACATATTATAGGGAATTTCAAGTATAGAATTTCATGTAAAAAAATGCTGTTTAGCCAGCACTGCACCAAGGGATTTTGGTATAAGCATATACAAAATAACTGGAAAGCTGTTCCCACAAAGTATCCACATATGATTGTCATGAACACACATGTGAACATGAATCCTTACTAAATGCAAATTCACAATTGCACATGTACTCACAGTTAAACATGTACAAAATGAAAAGACGCTGTGTTTATGTCATATTGACTCACATTTAGAGGCATATTTAACATTTTTGGATACCTGGAAGCAGTTGTTTCTTTAAGAATATAAAGCAAAATATTACATCTTACAATTGGTGACATTTTAGATTTGATGAAATATGCAAATCTATATGAGGACATCAAAGTCATAGCAGATAGCCTACTAGACATAACAAGTATTTGGATGATAGAATGGTAATCTGAAAGGCAATATGAAACTAACGGGCTTTCAATGATTTATTTAAAAAGTAAGTGGTAGTGTAGAAAAAGAATACAAAATTACTTAAACAACAAGAAGATTTAAAAATTCTAAGTTAAAGATAAAACAGACAAAGATGAAAACAGGAATTAAAAACTAGAACAAAAGGGTTTATAAATTTTTTCCTTTATTGAGTTTTAGAGAGAGAGGAAGGGGGAGGGAGAGAGATAGAAACATTG
Source organism: Tadarida brasiliensis (assembly GCA_030848825.1). NCBI lineage: Eukaryota > Metazoa > Chordata > Mammalia > Chiroptera > Molossidae > Tadarida > Tadarida brasiliensis. The sequence goes on along the minus strand of CM061260.1, from coordinate 105,433,566 downwards.
ATGAGAGGGAACATCGATTGGCTGCCTACTGGATGCCTCTTACTGGGGATTTGGCCCACAACCTAGGCATTTTGGCCTGAGTGGGAATCAAACCGGCGACCTCTTGGTGCATGGGTCAATGCTCAACCACTGAGCCACACCTGCCAGGCAAAAACTAGAAAATAAGTTAGGAAAATTTCCTAGAATGCAACAGAGTGTCAGAGATAGAAATATGAATAAGAGATTAAGGGGTATGGAAGAGTGTATGAAAAGTCTGACTTCTTTTAAACAGAAATTCCACAAGAAGAATATAGAGATAAGAGATGAGAGGCAATGCTCAGGGAAGTAATCACCGAGAATTTTATAGAATTGATAAAATATAAAATGAACTCAGTCTCACGGCACAAATTAAACACAAAATTGCACTTAGAGTAACAAACTAAACCTAGAACTAACAAAGAAATTGGAAAATATTTAGAGACAAAGGACAAGAAAAGCACTCACTCTCTAGCTAAATTTATACAATGCAGATAAGCAGTAATTAGAGCCCATTTTGAGGTTTTAAGTGAATATCTTAGAAAGAAAAGAAATGGACTGAAAATTCCTGTCCCATCTCTCATTAAAAAACAATAAAAAAAGAAAAATGATAGAGTTAACCAAAGAAAGCATAAGGGAGATAATATGAAGGGCAAAGGAAATTATACAAAATAAAAAAGAAAGATTAGAAATAATCAAGAACACTAGGAGCTGCTTCTTTGGAAAGCCTAACAAAATGGATGCTTCTCAAACAAACACTTAGAAGAAAAAGGAAAATAAAAGACAAAACAAATTTAGAAACAAATGACAAAAGAGATAACTTATAGAATAATCCTTTATATACTTTTAAAAAGGCTGATAATATGTGACTGTTGAAATTAACAATTTTCAAGTAAAGATTACTTATCAAAACTCACTCCATAAGTATCTAACTCCATAGGTATCTAAACTTAGTGGCAAGCTAAATGCAGGAATAAACAAAATATATAATGTCCTATTATAAGGTGAGCTTCTCCACAGCCAGTGGAGGAACAGTTTCAGATAAACAGACTTTAGAAAACATAATCAGTATTTTACTACATTAAATAGAATAATAAAGAAAAAGCAATGTTACTATTTGAGCTGATGCAGAAAAAAAGTTATTTATAAAATTCCTACTGGTGTTAAAATCAGATCAAATAAATAACCTTAGCAAACTAGGACAAGATGAGAATTTCCTTATCCAGGTATATGAGCCACAATCTCACATAAAACACCACACTTTAGTGATGAAACCTTAAGAATTTCTATTGAAAAATTAGAATATGAGAAAATCCTCAGTATCAACACTTCTTTTCAATATCCTTTTGGAGCTCTTAATAAAAATAATACAACTTAATAAAAGATTTTGTATAAAGTTATAAGAAAGGAAAGAACCATATTATTTGAAGAAGATGTGACAATTATTTACATATTAAAAAATAAACAGAAGAAAGTACAAATAAATTATTATTATGAGTTTAATGAAATTAAACAAAATTAATAAACAAATACCAATTGCAATTATTTACACCATCAAGGAATAATTAGAAAAATATAAATTTTAATCCATACTATTTATAAGAACAAACAAAATTATCAAGCACATAGGAATAAATGCAGCAAACACTATCTATAACTTTCAAGGAAAATATTAAACTTTAATAAAAGATAGCCTAAGTAAATATGGAAAGATGTGCCTAGTAATAATGAAGAAATCTGTACATGATAGAAATAACATCTTGCCCTAATTTAATGTGTGCATTTGGTGTGGACCACGCATAAGCACTGGGTGTCCTGGACAAAGAGCGGGGACAGTGAAAAGGAGGCAAGGACACCCAACAAAAATTACCTACTTCACAATTTTGTTCTTACAAATTTTCCTGATGAGAATTCACAGAATTGTTTTAATTTTTAAAGTTTTTCTGCCATCTCTAATTCTATAGATAAAAGTCTCAAACTTAACAATGTTCTTAGTTGTAATATCTGGTCTGAGGAGGGAAAAATTGAAATTCTGGGGAAGTGAGTAGAGAACTCAGATGAAAGTAATGCTATTAAGTCCTCAAATTTAAGAACTTCCAGTTCTCTTACACATAATTTTCTTAAACGCCGGCATAATTTTAATTGTACTGTAGTCATCATTTTAAAAAACTGATCATCTTTTCTGGTACATGAGAAGGATAAAAAATAAGCAAAGCTAAACACCAGTATCTCCAGCTGAGGCCTGTGTCCTAGTGTCCTGAGCTCAAGTCCACTGCTTGAATGTTTGTGGATTTCTACAAGAACATTGTGTTTGGTGAACAGAAGAAATAATGTAGAGCTAAGACCCACCCTTGGCAACAGCAACAGCGAATGGGGAGCCGAGACCGTCCCCATGGCAGATAGGGAGCCATGCCCTGCCTGGCAGCAGCTGCTCCTGGGGACCTGCACACACCAGTAGCGCACCAGCCAGACCTGTGCATCCCAGCAGTACACACAACGACAGACAAACTCAAGCTGCCAGCCATCAATCTTCCCAGACCCACAGCAGACAAGAAGTGCCAGACCGAGGGCCACATACAAGAACAGAGCTGCTGAACTCACAGGCCCCACACAGCAGCTAACAGCCACCTGCTGCACCTCTACAAATGCTGCCAAGAGCTACCAGCACCCTGGATGAATGGACTGGATCTGAGATCCGGCCACAACATGACCCTATGACCCCGGACATACCAACCAGCCACCGTGACCTGGTGTACCCAGAACTACCAGAAGGTGAAAATGATAAGACAAAGAAACAACCCCCAAATGAAAGAAAATGAGGAATTACCAGAAAAGGAACTAAATGAAATGGAGGCAATCAGTTTGTCAGTTAAATAATTCAAAGTAATGGTAGTAAGAGTGCTCAAACAACTTAGTGAGGATTATCAGCAACTTAATGAGAACTATAAAAAAACTCAATGGGAACTTGAAGAAAGAGACTCTATTAACAAGAATCAAGTGGAAATGAAGAATGGCATAGCTGAAATCAAGAACACCTTAGAAGGATTCAATAGTAGGTTAGAAGAAGCTGAGGATCAAACCGACAACATAGAAAACAAGGTAGAAAACAAAAAACATTGACATTATAGGGGTTCAGAAGGAGAAGAATCACAGAAAGGAATAGAGAATCTGTTTGAAGAAATAATGACAGAAAACTTCCCTAACCTGGTAAAGAGAAAATTCACACAAGTACAGGAAATGCAGAGAGTTCCACTCAAGATGAATCCCAAAAGACGCACATCTCCACACATCATAATTAAAATGGCAAAGGTTAAAGAAGAAAGAATCTTACAGGCAGCAAGAGAGAGACAGAAATTTACCTACAGGGGTGCTCCCATTAGACTGTCAGCCAATTTCTCAATAGAAACACTGCAGGCCAGAAGGGAGTGGCATGAAATATACAAAGTAATGAAAAGCAAGGGACTGAATCCAAGACTACTCTATCCAGCAAGGTTGTCATTCAAAATTGAAGGTGAAATAAAGAGCTTCACAGACAAAAAAAGGCTAAAGGAGTTTACCACCAAACCCAAACTGCAAGAAATGCTAAAGGGACTATTATAAGAAGAAGGAGAGAAAGAGAGAGGCACAAAGAATAAAAATGACAACAAATAAGTACCTATCATTAATAACCTTAAATGTAAATGGTTTAAATACTCCAATCAAAAGACATAGGGTAGCTGATTGGATAAGAAAACATGACCCATATATATACTGTCTATAAGAGACCCAACTAAGAACAAAAAACTCACACGGGATAAAAGGAAGGGATGGAAAAAAATGTCCATGCAAATGGAAACAGAGAAGAAAAAAAAAAAGCTGGGGTAGCAATACTCAAATCTAATAAAATAGACTTTAAAATGAAAACCATAACAAAAGATAAAGAAGGGCACTACATAATATTACAAGGATCAATCCAACAAGAGGATATAACCCTGGTAAACATATATGCAACCAATATAGGAGCATCAAAATATATTTTAAAAATTGCTGGAGGATTTCAAGGAAGAGATTGACAGCAATACAATTATACTAGGGGATTTAAACACCCCATTGACATTACTGGATAGATCTCTAGACAAAGAAGTAACAAGGAAACAGAGACCCTAAATGAGACACTAGATGAGCTAGATTTAACAGATATTTACAGAACACTTCACCCTAAGGCTGCAGAATATACTTTCTTCCCAAGTGCACATGGGACATTGTTAAAGATAGACCACATGTTAGGACACAAACTAAGTCTTTACAAGTTCAAGAAGATTGAAATCATATTAAGCATCTTCCTGGATCACAATGGTATGAAACTAGAAATCAATTACAATAAACACACGCAAAATCATTCAAACACCTAGAGGCTAAATAGCTTGTTACTAAACAATGAATGGGTTTCCAAGGAGATTCAGAAAGAAATACAAAACTTCCTGGAAATAAATGAAAATGAACATACGACAACAGAAAATCTATGGCACACAGTGAAAGCACTCCTGAGAGGGAAGTTCATAGCATTACAGGACTACCTCAGGAAATAAGAAAACAATTTTAATAAACTATCTAACCCAACAACTTAAAGATTAGAAAGAGAACAAAAAGAAAACCCAGGAGTTAGCGAAAGGAAGGAAACAATAAAGATCAGAGCACAAATAAATCATACAGAGACTAAAAGAAGAAAAAGAAAATACAATCAATTGAACCAAGAGCTGGTTCTTTGAAAAGACAAACACGACTGATCAACCTTTAGCCAAACTCACCAAGGAACAAAGAGAGAAGAGCCAAATAAATAAAATCAGATATGAAAGATGTGAAGTAACAACTGACACTGCAGTATTTCAAAGGATTGTAAGAAAATACTATGAAAAATTATATGACAATAAATGAGACCACATAGGTGAAATGGACAAATTCCTAGAATTATACAAGCTTCCAAAACTCAATAAGGAAGAGTCAAAAAACCTGAATGGCCCAATAACAACTAAGGAGAGATTGAAGCAGTAATCAATAAACTCCCAGCAAACAAAAGCCCTGGTCCAGAAGGCTTCATGGGGGAGTTTTACCAAACATTCAAAGAATTAACAACTATTCTCAAACTATACCAAAAATTTCAGGAGGAATGAAGACTTTCCAAGCTTCTTTTAGGAGACCAGCATAATCCTAATTCCAAAACCAGGTAAAGACACTACAGAGAAAGAAAATTACAGCCCAATATCCTTGAAGAATATAGTTGCCAAAATCCTCAACAAAATTTTAGCAAATAGGATCCAGCAATATATTTTTAAAAATTATTCACCACAACCAAATGAGATTTTTCCCAGGGATGCAAAACTGGTTCAATATTCACAAATCAATAAATGTGATACACCACATAAACAAAATGAAAGATAAAAATCATACAATCATATCAATAGATGCTGAAAAAGCATTTGACAAAATCCAGCACCCATTTGTGATAAAAACGCTCAGCAAAGTGGGAATAGAGGGATCATACCTCAAACACATTAAAGGCAATATAGGACAAACCTACAGCCAACATCATACTCAATTGGCAAAAACTAAAAGTATTTCCCTTCAGAAAAGGAACAAGACAGGGATGTCAGCTTTTGCCAGTCTTATTCAACACAGTACAGGAAGTCTTAGCCATAGTGATTAGACAAGAAGAAAAAATAAAAAGCATCCAAATTGGAGAGGAGGAAGTGAAACTATCATTATTCACACATGACATGATATTGTACATAGAAAACCCTAAAGACTCCATCAAAAATCTACTAGAGCTAATAAATGAATTTGGCAAAGTAGCATGATACAAAATTAACATCCAGAAATTGATGGCATTCTCACACACCAATAATTAGCACTTGGAAAGAGAAACAAACAAACAAAAATCCCATTTACCATTGCAACAAAAAAATTAAGATAACTAGGAATAAACTTAACCACAGAAGCAAAAGACCTATTCTCAAAATACTACCAGACATTGAAAAAAGAAATAAAGACATAAAAAAATGAAAGCATATATCATGTTCATAGATTAAATGAATCAACATCATTAAAATGACTAACCTACCCAAAGCAATAAATAGATTCAATACAATCCCTATTAAAATACCAACGCCATACTTCACTGAGCTAGAACCAAAACTCCAAAACTTTATATGGAACCCAAAAAGACCCTGCATAGCCAAAGCAATCTTGAAAAAGAAGAACAAAGTTGGAAGGATCATGATACCAGGTATCAGGATATACTACAAAGCCACTGTAATCAAAACAGCCGGTTACTGGCCTAAGAACAGGTATATAAATCAATGGAACAGAACAGAGAACCCAGAAATTGACCCAAGACAGTATGCTCAATTAATGTTTGACAAAGGAGGTGAAAACATACAAAGAAGTAAAGACAGTCTCTTCAATAAATGGGGCTGGGAAAATTGAACAGTTACATGCAAAAAAAAAAAAATGAAATTAGACTACCAAGTTACATCATACACATGATTAAACACAAAATGGACAAACGACTTAAATATAAGTCATGAAACCATAAAAATCCTAGAGGAAAATGTAGGCAGCAAAATTGCAGACATCACACGAAGCAGAATTTTCACTGCTACATTGCCTGGGGCAAGAGAACCAAAGAAAAAAAATAATAAATGGTACTACATCAAACTAAAAAGCTTCTGCACAGCAAAAGAAACCAGCATCAAAATGAAAAGGGAACCCACTGTATGGGAAAACATATTTGCCAATGATACATTGGATAAGGGGTTAATTTCCAAAATATGAAAGTACTCATACAACTCAACAAAAGGAAGATAAAGAACCCAATTTAAAAATGGGCAGAGGACTGAACAGACACTTCTCCAAAGGGGACACCAAAATGGCCAAGAGGCATATGACAAAATGCTCAGTGTCACTATTCATCAGAGAGATGCCAATTAAAATGACTATGAGGCATCACCTCACACCTGTCAGAATGGCTGCCATCAACAAATCATCAAACAACAAGTGCTGGTGAGGGTGTGGAGAAAAGAGTACTTTAGTACACTGCTGGTGGGAATGCAGACTGGTGCAGCCACTATGGAAAATAATATGGTATTTCCTCCAAAAATTAAAAATTGATCTGCCACTTGACCCAGTGATCCCACTTCTAGGAATGTATCGTAAGAAGCCTGAAACACCAGTCAGAAAGAATTTGTGCACCCCTATGTTCAGAGCAGCGCTATTTACAATAGCTAAGATTTGGAAACAGCCCAAGTGTCCATCAGTAGATGAGTGGATAAAACAGCTTTGGTATATATACACAACTGAATACTAAGCAAGTCTAAAAAGGAAAGATCTCTTACCCTTTGAGACAACAAAGAGGGATCTGGAGAGTATTATGCTAAGCAAAATAAGCCAAAGAAAGACAAATATCACATGATCTCACTTATATGTGGAATCTAATGAACAAGATAAACTGATGAATAAAATAGAACCAGAGGCATGGAAACATGGAACAGACTGACGAATCTCAGAGGAAAGGGAGGGGAGGGAAAAAATTAGTCAGTGAATTTATAAGCATATATGAATTACCTTTGGACACAGACAATAGGCTGGTGAAGACCTTGGGCAGGGTGGGAACTGGGTGGAAGGGGGAAATGGTAGAAAAAAAGGGGGAACATCTGTAATACTCTTAACAATAAAGATTAAAATAAATAATTTAATTAATTAAAAAAAAAAAAAAAAAAGCACAGCAGCAGCACCCTCTCCCAGGATGTGTGGGGTAAAACTCAGGACTGCATGAAAGCCGCTATGGTCATGAGGAAAACCTGACCAAGGCCTTTTGGATCTGCATACCCTGGGTTCTACCCTCACAGACCTTCCTGGAGAACCACTTCCTGGGTGAGGAGGTGAAACGGATCAAGAAGATTGGCGACCACTTGACTAACTGCAGGCTGGCTGGCCCCCAGGCTGAGTATCTCTTCCAATGACTCACCCTCAAGCACAACTAGAGGCCTTTGGAGCTCTGAGGCCTTTGAGGGGCCCCTCTCCAGCCCCCTTGTGTCTGGCTTCTGCCTGAGCCTCTCCCTGAAACCACTGGGCAGCCTTTTAACCACTCTGGAGCACTCTCTCATACCTTGGACCTAAAGGAAATAATGAAGCTTTCTGCAGCAATAATAATAATGATAATAATTTAATTTTATGAATGTACTTGTAGCATGTGAGTGTTTTCATTTACATGTGAATACCTCATCAGAGATACTCTATAAATTTTATTTTCCCAATTTGCTAGCTAACAACTATTTATTTCAATACTTCTTACTTAGTATTGTGTCTTTTCCCATTAATTTTTAAAATAAACTTTATTTTGTTGGCTCCTCTACCAAATCTTTAAATGTTGGAGTTCCTTAGGTCTTAATTATGGACCCTTTTTGCTTTTCTTTGTAGGTGTAGAATTCTCAGGGATTCAAACACTACTTTTATGCTACCCACTAACAAATTTCCATCCCAAGCCAGATCTTTGCACTGACTGCCAGACAGGACATTTCCAACTTTCTACTTTATGTCTCTACATATCAAAACAAGATCCTTTATTTTGCCCACAAAACTTGGTTTCTCTCGTGGTTTTCCTCTAGCTCAGAAATTAGCAGCACCAGACACCAATTTCAAGCTAGAAATTTAGAAGACTCATCTTTGAGACAACCATTTCTCAATGACTCTTTCTCCTTCACATCTAACTGTTCAGTACAGGCAGTGTGTTCTGCCCAAGAATTACATGAACTTATTAAGTGATGACTGTCTCCTAAACAACCTGCAATTATCCACTTTTTTTGTTTATTTGTTTGCAAAGCCATGTCAATTTCTTTACAGAACAGCTGGAGGTCTGAAAAGTAACTGATGCATTAAATCTTCTACTGTGGGGGCTAAAAAAAATGTTCTTGTTATCTTCTAAATTCTTCTAGTTGGGTTAATAATCAAATTAAAAGAGACAGATTAACAGGATAAAATGTCCATTTATTATTTAAATGCACATACAGGGGTGCCATATAAAAATGAGACCTGAAACACATTGGGTACTTGAGGTTTATATGCCATTATAGACAAGGAGAAAGGAGATTTTCAAAGGAAAAAGGCAATTTATAGGTAGTTGAGAAAGAACAGAATACAAATGATGGGCAGCCCAGAAACAATGGGACACGTGTGTGTGTGTGTGTGTGTGTGTGTGTGTGTGTGTGTGTGTGTCAGGGAGAGAGAGAGAGAGAGAGAGAGAGAGAGAGAGAGAGAGAGAGAGAGAGAAAGAGAGAGAGAGCCATCTAGTTAACAGGTCCCTCCTTGGAGCCTTTGTATCTACCATACTTTAGCAGGAAAGGAGAAGGGTCAAAGGTTCTTTCCGAATCTTTTGTTTCTTAATGACCAGCTTAAAATCAATATCCCAAAAGGTAGTTTTAGGGTGGCAAAACTTTGGACCCTTTACTACTTTGCCAGAACAACTATTATTTTCTTCATCACCAGAAAGGTGTTTATTAAAAGTTACCTCACAAAGCTATACAGAGTAACTAAATTAAAGGGGTTATATTTTCTTAGGTAAAGCACAGGGAAAATATAATCAATTGCCATTGATTTTATTATATGCAGTTTTATAACCACCCTCTCAGGTAGTAGATATTTTTAACCCCATTTCACAAACCTGATATTTGAGACTTGACACAGTTAGCTAACTTCTCAAACTGTTGTCTGACTACAAAATTGGCCTCTTTCCACAATATTATGTTATATCCCCTTAAGAGTCTACTCAAGAATTAATGAAAAATCAGAAATATTTTTTTAATCTCCCAGCGGAGCCAAGTTCTAAATTTCCATTGGACTTCTCACCACGTACAATCTCACCAAAGCTTCTACAGATTTAACCACGGCCATGCTTCAGTTACTTACCTACTCATCCAATCTCTGCATACCTACGTCATCACAAAACAATCTAGACATTAATAAGACTAAGAACTCTACTCATAGCCTCTGACATCTCAAGCTGATTTTGTATAGCCCATGAATGTCTCAAACTCAAAATGTCAGTCTCCACATTTTCAATATAATTCCAGTTGCAGTGGAACATTTGCAGAGGTTATTTTGTCACAGTGGTGAACCATTTTTATTAAATACTACTATTTTATAGCAAGAGATAAGCATTAAATTACACACTGATTCCATTGTACTTAGCTAGTTATTAATAATAGAAAAGGAGGAAAGGGAAGGCCAGACATTACAGGCATGTCATCTGGGCAGCTTCACCAGGAAGCTACAATTTCACACTCCTCAGGGAACCATTGGCCTACTCCCTGCAGATTACTAGGGGAAGGGACTGGACAAAAGGTAAGATAGACACATGAGCCATAAATTTAGGGTGATTCAGGGAAGGCACCTGTCAGTCAAACCTAGGAACAGAGATCATTGGCTAGAGGGAGTAGGGCCACTGCAAGCCTGTGAAAATTAGGAATACATAATCCTCTAGACAAAGGAATTCTCTCTTTCTTGGCTTTCTTGACTCTTGTCTCTTGGTGCTCTTGTGGTTCTCTTGTACTCACTCATGTTCCCTCCATAGCCATGTGGCCCTCTTGGACCCCACATGCAATGGACTGATGGACTGCAGCGGTAAACACAAGCTTAGCTAGCCTGATGCGGGACTGGGTCTGTGCTCCAACATGGAGCAGAAACTCTGGACACTGGCTTGGCTTTGATCCTAGCTCTGCTAAAGCCAGAGCTTCACTTCTTCCATGGTGGGCCAAACAGAAATGGGAACTTGGAAACTCAGGGGTGTAATTCCACAGAGATAAAGCTTTCTATAATACCTCATCCTCCCATGGGGATCTCTGGAAATTCTTATTCCAGTGGTACCCCAAGAATCCCACTTCCTCTGGACACAGATGGGGACCAGGAGCTCTCCCCACCAATAACAACATGAATGTGTAGCCAAAATTTTTACATTCCCAATGAAATTATTCAGAAACAGGTTTGCTATTCTTTGCTAAATTGAAAACTAACAGATATGTGACTCATATGAAATGCTGAATAGCTGGTGCATTATATACATACATATATATCCAAGATTGAGAAAGAAAATTAAGGCAAATGATCTAGGAAAAGGGGATGGGAAGAAGATAGTTTATTTTTTATTCTACATGCTTTCCATTGTTTATGTTATTTTGAATTGTGTGTCAGAGCAATTTCCCAAACTTTCCCAAATATAATCGTAACTTGGATCTATTTAAAAAATTCAGAGGTTTGTTTTCTTGGAAATTCTGACTCAGTGAACTGAAATGGGTCTTGGATAACTTGCATTTCTAACAAGTTTGCTAAGTGGTTATTTATCACCAAAAAGATAATTGTGAAATATTTAATAGACTATCCAGAAGATAGTTAATTAATATTTAATAAGTAGATTCTTTCTGTAAGGGTAAATATTTTGTTGACACAGCAATTTAAATGCAGCATTAATAAAAAGGATAACATTTAGTGCTTTGGAGCTTTTTTATAATCCTTACCTGAGAATATTTTTCCATTTATCTTTAGATAGAGTGGGAGGGAGGGAGAGAAGGAGAGAGGGAGACTGAGAGAGAGAGAGAGAGAGAAAGAGAGAGAGAGAGAGAGAGAGAGGGAGGGAGAAACATCATGAGAAAGAGACACGGTAACTGGTTGCCTCCCACACGACTGCAACCAGGGCTGGGGCCAAACTAACCATGTTATGTGCCCTTGACCGGAATCAAACCTGCGACTCATTAGTTCATGGGTCGACACTCTAAACACTGAGACAAACCAGCCATGGCTGGAGCTTTTTAATGAATATCTTTAAATGCGTTTTGTTAAAATGGAAAAATACTTTAATTCAATTGAAGTTAGCATTATAGCCTCAGAAGATGTCTGAGTTGACTTTTTGGAAACCTTCAGATCATGGGCTCCAAAATTTATCTTGCTTATCTATAAAATTCTAGAAAAGCATTATTAAAATTACATGCAAAAAGTAATAGTAACCAAAATTTATCAAAATAAATCTTACAAATAAACAACAAAATAGAAGCAAGTCTGGACCCAGGAAGGCTTCAGGGTCATGAGGTGTGCTCTGGGGAAGCAGTGAATGCAAAGAAGTCTATGTAGATGCCGTCCCTGGTACTAGGGGATGTCAATTCATCAAGGTGAGTCAGCGAAGGGACAGCTCAACCCCTCTAACACTATATACATTTAAAAATATTAATAGAGGAAGAGGAAAAATGGTGGCAGAGTGAATGGAAGCTACACAGATCGATTCCTAGGACCAAACTGGAATTACAACTAAAATAAAGACAAATCATTGGGAAAATACAAGTGAAAAGTAGCTGGAGAAAACCCATATAACCAGGGAAAGAAAGAGGACACCAAATTAAGCTTGGTAGGAACTACAGAGGCACAGCAGGGTGAGCTGGGAGCCCATGAAGAGCGGCTGAGGGCTGTTTTAGCTGTGAGCGGTTCTCACTGAGAAAGTGGATGTTTTAAAAAGCACCATATCAGCTACAACCACTCACCTTGGACTCCAGCAGAAGGGTGGACTGGACTGAAACTGCATAGAGAGTATGGGGCTCATGGTTCAGGAGAGAGCTGGAGGGGAGGATACCGGGAGTTTTGTGCTGAATCACTCCCTCATAGGAGAATAGCCATCTTACTCAAAAAAGCCCATTCCCACAGCCCCAGGGAGAAGCAATGGCCCTGCCCTCAGGAAATCAACACCACCAGGCCAGGTCAGAGAAATGCAAATTGAGGCTCACTAAAATCTAGAGTCTGATAGCAAGCAAGTGCCTCACCCACTGGACATCCTCTTATACCTGAGGGATTTTTCATTCAGTTGAGGGCTACAAATTGAGGCTCATCAAGTAACTGAGAATAATAGCTTCTAGGCAAAAGCTAGATGACAACTGAACCTTTCCTTGACCTGTAAATCTACCCAGGAAAGTAATACTTGACAGTGGAGTTTAACATGGATCCTCCCACATTCATCAAATCCAGTAGAGGGAGCCACAAACAGCATAACACCAATACCCACAGGGAAAATATGGCAGGCTCCAAAACCCACTGAGATAGCCAAAATGGTGAAACAAAAAAACAAATCCCAAATGAAAGAACAAGAGAATTCTACAGAAGAAGAGATAAATGAAATGGAATTAAGAAAGATATCAGAGGTAGACTTCAGAGTAATAATTATGAGGAAACTCAACAGCATGAGTAAAGATATAGAAACATTGAAAATCAACCAATTGGAAATGAAGCATGACATAGCAGAAATAAAGAACACATTGGGAGGACTAACCAGTACAGTAAAGGAAGCTGAGGATCAGACCAGTGAATTAGAAGACAGGGTAGGAAAAAAATCATCCAAACAGAGAACCTAAAAGAAAAAAACAATTAAAAAACAGGAAGACAGCTTGAGAGAACTGTGGGACAATATGAAACGTAACATCTACATCATAGGAATGCCATAAGAAGAGGAAAATGAGCAAGAGTTAGAGAATATATTTGACAAAATAGTGACAGAAAACTTCCCTAACTTGGTGAAGGAAAGAGGCATGCAAGTTCAAGAAACACAGAGAGCTCCAAGTAAGAAGACCCCAAAGAGGCGCACACCAAGACACATAATAATTAAAAGGTCAAAAATTAAAGATAAAGAGAGAATCCTAAAGGCAGCAAGAGATAAGCAACAGGTTACCTACAATGGAACCCCCATAAGTCTATCAGCTGACTTCTTAACAGAAACACTACAGGCAAGAAGGGAATGGCATGAAGTAATCAAGGTCATGAAAAACAAGGATCCGAATCCAAGACTACTCTATCCAGCAAAGCTATCATTCAAAATAGAAAGTGAAATAAAGAACTTCCCAGACCAAAAGGAAAGAGGCTAAGGGAATATATTACCACCAAATCAGCACTCCAAGAAATTTTAAAAGGACTGTTGTAATAAGCAGAAGAAATAGGAAGAGAAAAATAACCATAAAAAAGAAAAATGGCAAAAAAAATAAGTACATATCAATGATAACCTTAAATGTAAATGGATTAAATGCTCCAATAAAAAAAAAAAAAAACATAGTAGTTGAATGGATAAGAAAGAATGAGTCATGTATATGTTGTTTACTAGAGACCCACCTCACAATAAGACTCATAAAGGTTGAAAGTGAAGGGTTGGAAAACAATTTTCCAAGCAAAGGGATAGGGGAAAAAAAGCTGGGGTAGCAATACTTAAATCCAATAAAATAGACTTCAAAATGAAGGCCATAGCCTGGCTGGTGTGCCTCATTGGTTCAGCATCGACCCATGCACCAAGAGGTCACCAGTTTGATTCCCAGTAAGGGCACATGCCCAGTTTGTTGGACAGACTCCCGGTGGGGGACATGCAGGAGGCAGCCAATTGATGTTTTCTCTCATCGATGTTTCTATCTCTCTCTCCCTTCCTCTCTCTCTCTCTCTAACATCAATAAAGAAAAAAAAAATTTTTTTTAAATGATGGCCATAACTAGTGATAAATAAGGCCACCACATAATATTGAGAGGATCTAACCAACAGGAGGATATAACGTTGGTAAACATATATGCACCCAAAATAGGAACACCAAAATACATTTTAAAACTTCTGGAGGACTTCAAAGGAGAAATCGACAGCACAATCAAAGCAGGGTACTTCAACACCCCGCTGACATCACTGGATAGATACTCTAGGCAAAAAATTAACAAGAAAATAGAGACTCTAAATGATGCACTAGATCAAATGGATTTAATAGATATCTACAGAGAACTATACCCCAAAACTGCAGAATTCCCATTCATCTCAAGTGCACATGGGAAATTCTCAAAGACTGACCACATGTTAGGACACAAACTAAGTCTCTACAAGTTCAAGGAAATTGAAGTCATATCAAGCATCTTCTCAGATCACAATGGCATGAAACTAGAAATCAATTACAACAAAAACATTCAAACAGATGGAGGCTAAATAGCATGTTATTAAACAATAAATGGGTTATCAAGGAGATCAAGGAAGAAATTAAAAATTTCCTGGAAACTAATGAAAATGAACATAAAACATCACAAAAGCTATGGGACGCAGTGAAAGCAGTCCTGAGAGGGAAGTTCATAGAACTACAGGCTTACCTCAAGAAACAAGAAATATTTCTAATTGACTTTCCAATCCTACAGTTTAAAGAATTAGAAAGTAAACAAAAATAAAACCCCAGAGAAAGTAGAAGGAAGGAAATAGTAAAGATCAGAGCAGAAATAAATGACATAGAGACCAAAAAAACCAATTCAAAACATCGATGAAACAAAGCGCTGGTTCTTTGAAAAGATAGAGAAGATTGATGGACTCTTAGCCAGACTCACCAAGAAACAAAAAGAAAGGACACAAATAAACAAAATCAGAAATGAAAGAGGAGAAGTAACAACTGACACCACAGGAATACAAAGAATCATTAAAAAATACTATGAACAATTATACGCCAACAAATTGGACAATCTAGGTGAAATGGACAAATTTCTAGAATCACACAGTCTTCCAAAACTGAACTGGGAAGAGACAGAAAATTTGAATAGACCAATACAAATAAAGAAATTGAAGGTGTAATCATGAATCTCCTAGCAAACAAAAGCCCAGGCCTGGACAGCTTCACAGGGGAGTTTTAATAAATATTCAAAGAAGAACTAACATCCATTCTTCTCAAACTACTCCAAAAAATTCACGAAGAAGGAAGACTTCCAAATTCATTTTACAAGGCCAGTGTAATTCTAATTCTAAAATCAGATAAAGACATTACAAAGAAAGAAAACTACACGTCAATATCCCTGGTGAACATAGATGCCAAAATCCTTAACAAAATATTAGCAAATCAGATCTAGAAATACATTAAAAAAATTATTCACCATGACCAAGTGGGATTCATCTGAGGGATGCAAGGATGGTACAATATTCACAAATCAATAAATGTAATACAACACATAAACATAACAATAGATAAAAACCATATGATCATATCAATAGACACTGAAAAAGCAATTGACAAAATCCAGCACCCATTTCTGATAAAAATGCTCAGCAATGTGGGAATAGAAGGACAATATCTTGACATAATAAAGGTCATATAGGAAAAACCTACAGCCAACATCATACTCAATGGGCAAAAACTAAAAGCATTTCCCTTAAAAACAAGAACAAGACAGGAATGCCCACTTTCACCACTCTTATTTAACGTAGTTCTGGAAATCTTAGACACAGCAATCAGACATAAAGAAAAAATAAAAGGGATCAAAATTGGAAAGGAGGAAGTAAAACTCTCATTATTTGCAGATGACATGATATTGTACATAGAAAACCCTAAAGACACCATAAAAAATCTACTAGAGCTAATAAATGAATTTGGCAAAGTAGCAGGATGCAAAATTAACATCAAGAAATCAACGGCATTCTTATACACCAATAACTAATTCACAGAAACTAAAAAAATAAAATTCCCATTTACCATTGCAACAAAAAATTAAGATATCTAAGGATAAACTTAACCAAAGAGGTAAAGGACCTGTTCTCAGAAAACTGCAGGACATTTAAAAATGAAATAGAGGAAGATGTCAAGAAGTGGAAGCATATACCTTGTTCATGGATCAGAAGAATTAACATCATTAAAATGTAAACCAAAGAACTTATATGTATCTATGCATAACCAATGAACATGGACAACAATGCTTGGGGGGGGTATGGGTGGGATAGGGAGGAGGGTATCTGGGGGGGAAGGAGAAACATCTGTAACAAAAATCAATTAATTAATATTAAAATAAATAAATAAATAATATGTCCACACTACCCAAAGCAATTTATAGATCCAATGCAATCCCCATTAAAATACCAATGACATATTTCACAGAACTACAACAAATACTCCAAAAGTTTATATGGAACTAAAAAAGATCCCAAGTAGCTACAGTAATCTTGAAAAAGAGGAACAGCCCTGGCCAGTTTGGCTCAGCGGTTAGAGCATCAGCCCCCGGTCCAGAGAGACTTGGATTTGGTTCCCGCTAAGGGCATGTACCTTGGTTGTGGTTTGTCCCTGGCCCTGGTTGGATTGTGCGGGAGGCAGCCACTTGATGTGTCCCTTTCACATCGATGTCTCTCCTTCTCTCATCCTATCTCTCCATCCCACTCTATCCGAACAAAAAATGGAAAAATGTTCTCAGGTGAGGAAAAAAAAAAAAGAAAAGATAAAAAGGAACAAAGTAGGAGGGATCACAATACTGGAAGTCAGGTTATACTACAAAGTCATTGTAATCAAAACAGCCTGGCATAAGAACAGCCATTAGATCAATGGAACAGGACAGAGAACTCAGAAATTAACCCAAGACATTATGCTCAATTTATATTTGACAAAGGAAGCAAAAACATACAATGGAGTAAAGACAGCCTATTTAATAAAAGGTGTTGGGAAAATTGGACAGCTACATGCAAAAAATGAAACTAGACCACCAAATTACACCATACACAAGAATAAACTCAAAAGAGATAAAAGAGTTAAATGTGACTCATGAATCCATAAAAATCCTAGAAGAACATGTAGGCAACAAAATTTCAGATATCACATACAGCAGAATTTTCACTGGTACAACACCTAAGGCAATAGAAACAAAGGAAAAAAGTAATACATGGGACTACATCAAACTAAAAAGTTTCTGCACAGCAGAAGAAACAACTATCAAAATGAAAAGGGAACCCACTATATGGAAGAACATAATTGCCAATGATACATCAGATAAGGGGTTAATTTCCAAAATATATAGAATACTCACACAACTCAACAAAAGGAAGACAAAGAACCCAATTTAAAAAATGGCAGAGGACCTAAAGAGACACTTCTCCACACAAGACATACAAATGACCAAGAGACATTTGAAAAAATGCTCATCACTAATCATCAGAGAGATGCAAATTTAAATGACTATGAGGTATCACCTCACACCTGCCAGAATGGCTGCCATCAACAAATCATCAAGCAATAAGTGCTGGCGAGGATGTGGAGAAAAGGGGACTCTAGTACATTGGTGGTGAGAATGCAGATTGGTGCAGCCACTATGGAAAACACTATGGAGTTTCCTCAAAAAATTAAAAATTGAACTACCATTTGACCCAGCGATCCTACTTCTAGGAATATATCCTAAGAAGCCTGAAACACCAATCAGAAAGAGTATCTATACCCCTATGTTATAGCAGCACTATTTACAATTGTTAAGATCTGGAAGCATCCCAAGTGTCCATCAATAGATGAGTGGATAAAAAAGCTGTGGTACATATTCACAATGGAATACTATGCAGCTGTAAGAAAGATCTCTTATCCTTTGAGAGGACATGGAGGGACCTGGAGAGTATTATGCTAAGCGAAATAAGCCAATCAGAGAAAGACAAATACCACATGATCTCTCTTATTTGTGGAATATAGTGAACAAAAAAGCTGATGAACAAAACAGACCTAGAGACATATAAAAGAGTAGGGTTCAGACTGACAAACCTCAGAGGAGAGGGGCAGGGGGAGGGATGAGATAAATAAAAAAATTTATATGTATGTGTGCATAACCAATGGACATAGACAACAATGCTTGGCGGGGGAGCAGGATAGGGAGGAGGGTGTCTGCAGGGGAAAAAGGAAAAATATCTGTAACAAAAATAAATTAGCTTAAAAAATAGCAAGCAAAATAAGTATTGTGAAACATATCTATATACTTAATACAGTTTGTTAACCACATAATATCTGATTATTTTCTGAAAAATAAATTTTTAACTTAGTTTATTATTAATTTTAATAAAATTATCAGCAGAGCCCTGGCCGGTTTGGCTCAGCGGTTAGAGCGTCGGCCTGCGGTCCAGAGAGACCCGGGTTCGGTTCCTGCTAAGGGCATGTGCTTCGGTTGCAGTTTGTCCCCGGCCCTGGTTGGTCGTGCGGGTGGCAGCCACTCAATGTGTCCCTTTCACGTCGATGTTTCTCTCTCTCTCTCTCTCTTCCTCTCCCTCCCACTCTATCTGAACAAAAAATGAAAAAATGTCCTCGGGTGAGGATAAAAAAAAAAAAAAAATTTTTCAGCAGATATTTCCAAAGTTGATTCATGTCATCACCAGCAAGAGTTATCATCATTGTTTAGCTTTTGGACTGCATTTTAAAAAGCAAATATAAAGCTTTCAAAGTTTATAAGTGCTTTTAACTTATAAAGTTTCATTTCTAGCAGAATAAATTTTTAAACGCTTTACTTTGGTTCAATTGATTGGGTTTTCATTGAACCATTTTTGGATCTAATTTTCTACATGATGCTTCTATATGGCATTATTCAACTGCTTGTGAAATTTCTCTATGAATGGAGCTACCATATTAACAGCTATTACTGTATATTTCATAAGTGAGAAAAATTGGGAATAAAACCGAATACTGTTTAAGAAAACAGTAATTTTCTCTAAGTGAAAAGCCATGTTTCTCAGGGTGATATTCTTGTCCACTTTCGCAGATTCACGTTGAACCTGAGAAACAACATCTTCAGGCAGTTTCCCTAACATAACAATTAACTTTTGAAATAGCAGCTAAGATTATTTTCCTCAGATTTGTATTTTCTGGGTTCCATGAAATCAGGGTTACCTTTACAACCACAGAGTGGATGAAAAAAATGCCAATGTATATATTCTACAGGATCTATGGTTGCATAAACTTTCTTGAAAGGGAAATTCAGGGCTTAGTTTTTAATTAAACATATGCTTCTATTTATTTTAAACTCACTGCTAAACCACTATTTCAAACTAAATAATCATTACCAAGAAACTCAGTAACTAAACAGTTGTAGGTGTCCGAGAGATGACGAAAACCACTGTAGCAAGATGTTAACTACTCTCTATGTGCTCAGCTTCTATTCCACTTCATGTTATTCATATGTACCTAACCTCTTATTTCCTTTGTTTTCTCTACGTCCAACATATGGTAGCCTACTAGTTTCATTTAAGTGGGAAGTATGAAAAATTACGTCTAATACTTCCCTTACCCTCATGCAAGATTGGAAAGAGTTAGGTGTCCCTAGCCACTACTGACACAGTGCACATTGTTTGATCACCAAGCACTCTAAATGTTGTCCTTAAAAGGAAGCCATTAGTCATGTTTTTTTTGAAGTGGGTGTGAAAAAGAAAGTCGGTCTTCAGATTTAACCCCCTATTGAGGTTAGAACTCTTTTAACATGTCATTTGTTTCATATTCTCATAGAGTCATGACAAAAGCTGGAAGTATTAGACAAAATGAACATTTAACAAACCCATACTAGTTTGTATTAATGCAATTTATAATAATGTTTCATTAAAAAGGAAAAATCCAGGCCCTGGCCAGGTGGCTCAGTTGGTTGGATAGTCGTTCCATACACCAAAAAGTTGCAGGTTCGAGACCCAGTCAGGGCACATGCCTGGGTTGTGAGTTTGATCCCTGTCGGGGCATGGACAGGAGGCAACTGATCAATGTTTCTCTTTCATCGATGTTTCTCTCTCTGTCCCATCCTCTCTCTCTAAAATCAATGCACATATCCCCCGGATGAGAATTAAAAATAAAAATCCAAGACATATGCTAAGCTAATCAGGATGTGACACAATAGGAGGGTGCTTGATCTCCCCCAAATTAAAATTATGCATACCCTGCTTTCCAGCTCTTCCTTTTCTTTATGTTCAGTAGAGACTCTCACACATGTGTACCTTGAAGCATAGAGAAAGATTTTCATCACAGCATGTGGGTAAACACACTAGGGAACATAATGGAATACTGCACACTGGGATGACAATATCAACATGGATAGCTCTCAACAAGAGTATTAGGTAGAGGCATAAAGAAGATGATGCTATGCACATTAATATCAAAAACTCACAAAACACCAATAAGTGTTATTCATAAACCTATATATTCAATGAAACTATGAGAATATGAAGGTAAAGATAAATGTCAGTTTCATAATATTTACAGTTCTGCACGGGGAGAAGGAAATGAACCCAAGAGGTGTAAGTCCTCCAGTTGTAACTGAGTGCAATGCACATAGAACAAGGTATGCATTCTTAGTTACTATGTCTGGGTAGAGGTAGATAGATATTTATTGTATTATTTTATATTTTCTAAATTTCACTCAAAAATGAAATAATATCATAATTATCAATTTTCAGTTTAACTTAGAATACTCTTGTTACATATTTCCTCTGCTTAAAAAATTCCCTAACCCCATTGCCACCTCCAAGGGGTTCCAAAAAAAAAAAAAGATAATGTGGTACTTTATTAAAGGAAAATGTTTTATAAATATCAATATGAAAAAATATGTATATATATAATCAACACATTACTGTTCTTGACACATTAACTATAAACAGTCAGAAGGATATATGCAGAATTTGATGTAGGAATAAGAAAATAATTTTCATGTTTATGTGAAATATCTTCTTAAAAGATAACATTGCAAAATTGACATTATTACAGTGAGAAATGATCAAAATATGCTAATAAAACCAATGTAAGCTTTATAGAAACAATGAATACTTGCCTGACTGTCTTTTGAAATAAAAAAGATAGGAGTAGCAACCTCCAAGCAAATTAACTAGACTTCAGTTACACTAATTAAGAGAGCTAAAGCTTAGTCAAACCAGTGATAATAGATGAGTTACAATGGATGTCAAAATCATACTTTATTAAATTAGCTTTGGAATCATATCCCAAGTTTCCTTTATTTTGAGAAATATCACTTCAATAAATACAGAGAAAAAGGATTGTGCAGATTAGTATAATTTCAATAGAACAAGTTTAATCTTCAAAATCTGATAAGAACTTCCCAATCCATAAAACACTGTAAAGGAAAACTGTGAATCTGGCTAGACACACATTTCAAAGAGCTGATGAGGTTGCAACTCACTTATACCTCACCCTCGAGTTACCACGATAGTGCTTAGCACTTGCACAGTGTTTTTTAGCTTCAAAGAGCCTACGAACTTTAGCTAATTAATTCTTATGCTACCCAGTGAGATAGTGATAAGAAACCCCTTGAAGAGAGAATCTAACTATATATTTTACATTTGCTTGTACTGAATTCAGCATTTATGCCCTGTTGTTTTTTCCTATCTTTCTATTTCAATAAATCAAGAGAAATGATATCCATATGTGAATATATGATGCATAGCTATTTTTTCTGAATAAAATGATGTACGTTGCATTCAATCTGCAACTAAAAGCTAACAAAGAAAGATATATGTACAACCAACACATGAAGAACATCTGGTACAGTCTGCTGTATTTTCTTTTCTCATTCATGTTACATCTTGTTCTCAGCGATTTCAGAGTGAACTTGTCAGATTTGGATAGGCTAAAACTTTTTCACAGAGGATATACATTTCTCTTGTTAATTTTGAATTATTTGTATTTATTCTAAAATAAAGTGTTATAAAATTAAGAGTCGATAAATTATGCTGAGTGTCAGAGAATACCATATGGGAAAGCTTCACTCAAATGAAAGAATATTTACCTACTGTATTAAGAATTTTCTCTACCAGGATTCCCTGCTCTCTGCAGGTAGCTGGCTATAGCAGTCTACCAAAACAAATCTATTCCTGCAGGAAAGGCCAACACTGGGTCACTCAGAGAGAGCACTTTCATGCTGAAAAGTGCTCTATATCTTTTTTGCTGAAATAGGAGAAATCCTTATCCAGTTTTCCTGTTTCACTGCAAATTCATTTAAAGTTAACCCCTTTCTTTTCCATTTCAAAGAAATTCTACTTACCTTCATATTGCTTGGCCCTTATCTAATCTCTATTAATATATAACATTACATAGACATACACACGTGCAAAGGAAGCAGTACAATTGGAAGACCATCCAAGGTGCACATATGTTATGTTTTGTAAATTCTTTAATGCACTATTTGCATTAAGGTTGTGGTTATCACTCAATGAATGATCTCTTTTACCAATGTCCATAGAATATCATTGAAGTAATTATGCACAATGTAAGCAACGTGATTTATATATGCACACTTTCTTTGGAACTAAATTTATATGTTTAAAATTGTCCGCTTTGTCGTCAAAGACAGATACTCACTAAACTTTAATTTTTTTAAACTATTCTTTTTATTTGCAAGTTCTAAGCATGTTTCCGTATAAGTTGATCTAAAATAGAATGTTGAACATTTAAATAGGATGGGGGAAAAAGATTAGCAGAAAAGATTTGATTTCTTAGAGTAAATAATAAATCAGGTAATTTCAGTTTTTCTTTAAATTAACAAAATTACATGGGACAGGTTAAAGAGCTAATATGCTGTACTGGTATATTATTTGAGTTTCCAGATACAATAAGACTTAATTAAATCAGTGGTGGGAAATAGAGTTTTTACACAGATCTACCTTAAAACTATTGAGAGTTTTACAAACACTAAGCCCAGATTCCTTCCAGTACAATTAAATATATCCTCCCTCTATTTTCCTCTTTCTCTCTCCTTTTCTATTTTAATAGAGATGTGAAAAGGTAGGATTGGAATATGAAACTGAAAGAGTTTATTTTTTGAAAGAGTCACAAAAAATTTTCCTTCGCAGACTAAGGTCCCAGATTAATAGTAGAAATGATAAAGGCGTGTAAACTGGTACAGACGCTATAGAAAATAATATAGATTTTCCTCAAAAATAATTAAAAATAGAGCTACCATATGATGCAGTAATCAAATTTCTGGGTATGTCATGGAAGGAAATGAAATCACTATGTCAAAGAGATATCTGCATCCCAATGTTCATTGAGGCATTATTCAAAATAGCCAAGACATAGAAACAATCTGTGTCCATTAACAGTAATTTTCTGATAAAGAAATTGTAAATACACACACACACACACACACACACACACACACACACACACACACAGAGGAATACTATTTATCCATAAAAAGAAAAACTGGCTGCCATTTGTGACAATATGGATGGACCTGGAGGATATTATACAAAGTAAAATAAGTAAAAGAGAGAAAGACAAAGACTATATTTTTCACGTATGTGTGGAATCTTAAAAAAACTGAACTCACAGAAACAAAAAGTAGAATGATGGTTTCCAGAGGCTGGGGTTGGTGAAAATGGGGAAATTTGGTCAAATGATACAACCTTCCAATTTTTAAGAGGACTAAGTTCTGAGGATCTAATGTACAACATTGTGACTACAGTTGACAATGCTATTATATTATATATTTAAAAGTTGCTGAGAGAATAGATCTTAAATTTTCTCACTCCTCCCATCGAAAAAAAGATGGTAGCTATTGAGGTCATAGGTGTGCTAAGTGTCACTATCATGGCACTAATTTTGCAATATATGTGTATATCAAATAATCACATTGTACACATTAGATAGACAATGTTATATCTCAATACAGGTGAAGATGTTGGAGACTATTAAAATGTATTTTTTTAAAGAGTCGAAATGATAAAAGCTTTAACAGGTGTATTAATTGGGGTTCTCCAGAGATATAGAATCAGTTGGATGTGTGTGTGTTTGTATATATGTGTGTGTGTGTGTGTGTGTGTGTGTGTGTGTGTATGAGAGAGAGAGAGAGAGAGAGAGAGAGAGAGAGAGAAAGAGAGAGAGAGGGAGAGAGAGGGTTTATTTTAAGGAACTGACTCACACAGTTGGGAATTTTGGCAAGTCCAAAATCTATTGGATACACAAGCAGACTGGAAACTCAGGGTAGTAGTGCAGTTTGAATTCAAAGGCAGTCTACTGGTAGAATTTTGTCCTTCTAGGGAAGTCAGTCTTGTTCTGTTACAGCATTCAAGTAATTGTATGAGGCCCACCAATGTATTGAAAGGTAGTTTGCTTAACTCAAAGTTTATTGATTTAAATGTTAATCTCATTTAAAAAAAAAAAAAACTTTTACAGAAACATCTAGAATACTGTTTTACTAAATATCTAGCTGCAGTGAACTAACAAGTTTGACAAATAAAATTAACCATTATAGTCCGGCCAGTGTGGCTCAGTGGATTGAGTATTATCCCATGGACTAAGAGGTCCCAGTTTGATTCCCGGTCAGGGCACATGCCCGGGTTTGGGGCTTGATCCCCAGAAGGGGGCGCACAGGAAGCAGCTGATGGATGTTTCTCTCTCACATCAATGTTTCTATCTCTCTCTCTCCTCCCCTCTCTCTAAAAAATCAATTAAAAAATAAATAAAATTAACCATCACAACAAAGAAGGTAATTTTATAAGGTCTAAAATGTATTAAAATATACTTTGTATATGTAGTCTGATTTCATCTGTGTATTCAGAAGTATTAATTTTCATAATAAAGACAAGGTCATGACTTCCCAAACTCAGTCTCAGGATTGTCACAGAAAGAAGAAACGCATCTACTGCTCATAATTTTAGGACCAGTCTCTCCACCCACAGGTCACAACTTGGAAACACATTCCTGCACAGACTGTTCTGGGAAGATATCACTGGAATTGGAGCTTGAACCCTGACGATTGGCCTTGGGCTCTTTGACCTTTGTTGAACTAATTTTGAAACCTAAAGGAAGTTCTCTTTTATAAGCGGTGCTGACTTTTAGTTAAACACTCTATTCTGGATAATCTAACCTAGTGGAATATATGATTATAATATGGTTAAAACACATGCACACACACACACACATACACACATACACAACACTGGACTGGACTGCAGATAGCCAGGACGATGTGCTTCATAGAAAATCACTAGGTATAATGATATTGTAATATTCAAGTTTGTCTGAATTATGAACAATGTAGCATTTCCACAGATTATTTCCTGTTCTGAAATGCTTCATTTTTGAGTGTGGATTTATGTCTACAGATTATTACTGGGTTTATGACTGCATGCATGCAAGACCTCTGAGACAGTTGTTTTTTGTTTGTTTGTTTTTTGTTTTTTTATCCTCACCCGAGGACATTTTTGCAGTTATCTTCAGATAGAGTGGGAGAGAGAGAGCAGGGAAGAGAGAGAGAGAAACATCAATGTGAAAGACACATCAACTGGTTGCCACCCACATGACCCCAACAGGGGCTGGGGACAAACTGCAACCGAGGTATGTGTCCTTAGCGGGAACCAAACCCAGGACTCTCTGGTCTGCAGGCCAATGCTCTCACTGCTGAGCCAAACTGGCCAGGGCTACGACAGTTGTTTATGGGAGATCAGACATGGAGAACTCAGGTGAGCTCAATAATGAGACAGGAATTTTGGTCTTGTGAGATGGTTTATCCTAGAGTGAGAGGACATTTTCTTCCCTCTGAGTCTCTTATTTGTGATGTGACAAATTACAAAATAATTTGTTACTTAACTTAGGATAAAAAAATGTGAATGTTGCTGTGTTTTTTTATGTTAAGATGATAGGATTGAACCAGAACCTCCTCAGAACATTCACTCTATGCGGTGTCATGTTCATCATGCTAAATGATAAACACTGTGCAAAGTAAACAGGAAAATGTTTGCATCCAGGTTTCTCCTCTTCAGAACAAGAGCTGTTTTAAACTATGATCATGAAAATGATGTCTTCAAAGTTCAAGAGCCAAACAATACCATTAAAAAATAACAAAACAGCCTGGCCAGTGTGGCTCAGTGGTTGAGCATCAACCTATGAACCAAGAGGTCACCAGTTCGATTCCTGGTCAGAGCACATGCCCAGGTTGTGGGCCAAATCCCAAGCAGGGGGCATGCAGGAGGCGGCCAGTCGATGTTCTCTCTCATCGATGTTTCTCTCTCTCTCTCCCTGTCCCTTCTTCTCTCTCTAAAATCAATAAAGATTTTAAAAAATAAGTAACAAAACAAAAAGAACCTTTGGATAAAGTAAGGGGATATTACCAAAAGATATTGCCAGTTTTCTTTGGAATGTGAAAAGGAAGTAGAAACCTCTCACCTGAGTAATATTTGGAGGACCTTAATTATATTGTTTGACATTTGTCAAGATGTGTCCTAGGTACCAATTAACAGTTTTTAACATCCTTTTAAAAAACCATTTGTTTCTCTACTGACAAGTTGTGTCAAAGCCTCAGACAACTTCGGTCACTTTCCTGACTTTGTGCCTGTTTCTGAAATTTGTGCAGAAACATAAAAGGAAATGTCATTATAGGATTGCAAAAAATAGTAATAATAATCAGATAAATGTATATTTTGAATCTCCATTCCTACAATCTCTTCATCAATATTTGTTTTTTACTTTGAACATTGACATTAAACTTAAATTCTATTTTCTTTAAACAGAGATCCAGTTATGTTTTCTTTCCCTTCTATCAATAAAACCTTTGAAGCCTTTTCTGTTTTTTAAAAGTTCAAGTATATTATTTTTTCTAGAAGCTAGAAATTATACTCATGCAAGCACAATTTTCTGCTCATTTCATCTCGATCTCTGGGCCGGCAGCATGTTCCCTTTATTGACATGTACATTTTCGTCTCCCAGATTATTCTCTGAAGACTGAGTAAAAAGGATTTAGTGACTTCAGAGCTCTTTTGAAGAGAGATCTCAAAACTAAGTTCTTCCATTCTATTTCTGTACAAGACATGAACAAACCAATTGTATGACCAATGGTGACTCAAAAGTAACTGGAATTGTTCATAATTCATGTTCTCTTGGAGCTGAGAGTCTACAAAAATATTACCTAGACACTTCTCTACATTATGATAATGTTAACAGAGATTGTTATGAAGGATTTTTGGAGTTTAGTAGGGTTTCTAATACATACAAATAATGTAAATATAAAGGTTAAAAATATGAAAATGAAAGATACCTTAACTACTAGAATTAGTGAAATATATACAGTGACTTTTTCATACAAATTCCATATATCTTTTAAAAAGGAATAACCCCTAATACACTTTTTTGGTCCTTTCTCTGCAATTATGCTAACAAGTATCATGCTGAGAAAGGATTAGTCCTGATGGACAATCAAAGACAATGCTTCCTTCCTGGTAAAAAAGCAAGAAAAGACATAGGCATCTAAGCTGCAGTTATTAGGCATAACAGCAGGAGGTCCATAGGACCAGTTAGTGAGCAAGATCAGAGTTTGCTAAAGTAGAGAAACTGCCTACTCACTGCCCAGGCTCCTCAGTGCCATCACGCTTGTAACATCTCCAATTCAGTGGGTAGAAACTATAATGCACACATCTTTCTGATGGTTGGACTTGGTGTTCTTCCTTCAGCTTGGCAGAGATGACACCTGGCCAGGTAAAAACTCCTGGTGGCATGAAGCATTTGGCAGAGCAGCAGGACATGTGCACCTGCAAAATCTGAAGGAACAGAAAGCATCGCTGAAAAAAGAATCAGGAAGGGTGTGACAATTTAGTTCCATACTTAAAAAAAAAACAAGATAGAAAGGAAGATCTTAAAGGCAAGATTAAAATTATCATTGCGTTCTCACAATGTGCCTTAACAAAATATCTTGCTAATTTTAATGATATTGTTGAGTGATTATCTATTTTAAACACTTTTCTATTTCCATCAGTGTTTTAATGTTTAATGTGACTTTCTGAAAATATTTTCCTTAATGTCAAAGTTTGAAACCTAAAATCAGGTAAGGTTTATTTTCTCTTTACTGCTAATTGTTGACATTATGTCAAAATTTAATTCCAACATTTTTGAGATAATTGTTTAAGTAGCATAAAAGGTATGTATTAGTTTGCCCCATATATATTGCATAGACTACTGATATTAGCATGAGAAAACCATAGGTCTCCAAAGGAACTAATCATATAATGCTAAGTAAACATGCCTTGTCTAAAGAATATGTGTTAGGTTACATTCCAAAAGGACAACGTGGAATAAAAACATGGTATCTTAGAAATGGGTGTCTAATACAATCATTTTTAATGTACCTCCCAGAGATCGCTTTAAGGCAAAGGTGACCACAAGGCCAGTGGTAGATGATTACAAGCTGTCTTCCCCAACATCTGTGTAAATACATTCAAAGAAGCAAAGGCTGCAGTTTCAAAAATTAAACTACAAAAGGCATATCTATAACTGTACACAAAATCGCCTTGTCTACTCCTTCTTACCCCCTACTACTTCTGGTGCTATTAAGGAAAAAGAATGACTAAGGACCACCAAGGAGAAAAAGGGCAGAAAGAGGACATGGGAATAATTATTTTCAAGGGTGCCTTGAAAGGGTCGTTATTCCTTCTATCTGTAGTCTATAGAAGCAATATCTGTGCATGAAAACTAAACCAATGCCCTCAGATCATCTGTTCATAAAAATGGGCAGATTCCATGGAT
Source organism: Tadarida brasiliensis (assembly GCA_030848825.1). Taxonomy (NCBI): domain Eukaryota; kingdom Metazoa; phylum Chordata; class Mammalia; order Chiroptera; family Molossidae; genus Tadarida; species Tadarida brasiliensis. The sequence goes on along the minus strand of CM061260.1, from coordinate 105,404,261 downwards.
AATTTTCTTATTGTCGTAACTGTAACATGATTGTTAAATCTGACACATAGGAGAGTTATGCCATATTGCAGGTATCTGTGGACACTAAAACAGAAATCATGGCTTCCCCCACTTCCAGCAAGAGGGCTCAAAAAGCTCTTCTGTGCTTCTTTAACCCACCAATATAAAATGGTCATCTACCAGTACACTTAAGGATAAAAAATACAGATTTTGATAAAAGAAAAACTACAAGTAAGGGAGGTGGAAAAGTGATAGTGGTGGTGGTGTGTTTCAACTTTTAAGAACTCACCCGGCTGGTGTGGCTCAATGGTTGAGCATCGACCCATGCACCAAGAGGTCGCCAGTTCGATTCCCAATCAGGGCACATGCCAAGGTTGTGGGCCTGATCCTCAGTGGGGGCATGCAAGAGGCAGTCAATCAATGTTCTCTCTTGTCGATGTTTCTATCTCTCTCTCCCACTCCCTTCCTCTCTCTCTAAAGTCAATAAAGAAAAAAAATGTTTTTAATAAAAATAAAACTCAGCTAGCCTTTACTGAATCCTGTGTGTCAGAGGCACAACATACAATGAAACCACTACAGGGTAAAGATGAGAAATTATGACTCACAGTGTCCTAAGGACAGTAAAGGTAACATGTGGCAGTGCCAACACCAAATGTATCTTGCTCTCAACCCTTTGGCCCTCCAAACTCTACTGTATTTCCCTCAGATTAGGATTCACAGATAAAAATTTTGCTGACATCAGAGAAATTTAAAAGCAAAGTCCAGAAAATATTAAAAAATACTCTATTTCTGATTGGAAAGTCTGTGAAATGGAGTATGACTTTTTTTGTTTACTAACTGCTCAGAGCTCTGTCTATTCTCTACCAAAATATTACCACAGTAAATGATGCATTTATTTATTCCATTCCATGTGAGCTAGGCGCTTTAGCTAAGGTGACTAAGCGACTCCATTTTTATCGGCAGTGGACCTTCTTTGGTATTTTTCCATAATAGGTTGACCACCCCTAGAAGTAAAGGAACTTTGCCTAAGGTTATGGCTGACCTACGTAACACCATGTATCTTGCATAAACTCACCCTGACAGTTCTGAGTAATAGGAATTGAAAATCATAAGCCCAGTGACTAATGCTTATCTTGGCATCCGTAATAATTGCTTTTGCAACCACTATTGTACCGGTTCCCTGAGTGGGAGCCAAAAGGAAATGTGGCTTCTGTCTTTAAAAGCTGACTAGCAAGAACAATCGGGGCTGCTAATTTGGGTAATGTCTGCCCCTGCAGCCCACGGGTGAATAAACACTCCTATTTGTTCTTTTTGTTTGTTTGTTTGTTTGTTTTATCCTCACCTGAGGACATTTTCCCATTTTTTGTTCAGATAGAGTGGGAAGGAGAGAGAGGAAGAGAGAGAGAGAGAGAGAGAGAGAAACATCGACGTGAAAGGGACACATCGAGTGGCTGCCTCCCGCACAACCCAACCAGGGCCGGGGACAAACTGCAACCGAGGTACGTGCCCTTAGCGGGAATCGAACCCGGGTCTCTCCGGACCGCAGGCCAAAGCTCTAACTGCTGAGCCAAACCGGCCAGGGCACTCCTATTTGTTCTAATTCGGTCATGGTGTCCTCAGTTTTCTCACAGGCTCACTATAATACATGGTCTTTACTTTATCTGTAGTTTTATTATGTCTCACTTTTTTTTTTTTTTAAACAGCTATGTACTTTTCATTTTAGAATCAGCTAGGAAATAAGAAATATGTTGTATAATCTACTACTCCTCTATAATCTGAGACCACATTTTCACATTCTCTATTTATTTTTTATTGCTTGTTTTTGTTTGTTGTTTATTTGATTGAATGGTAAAATAAAATCTTGTTCAAAATAACCAGTGTCTTTTTCAGATTTCAGTAATGCCTGGAAGCCTACATGTAAAGCATCAGCTCCTTGAATGGGCAGAAACAACCCTTCATGGTCCTGCTCCCCTCTGGCTTCTCTGTCTTATACTTGAAGCAATAGCAATGCAACTGCTAACTGCCGAGCACCCTTTATTTTACATGTTTAGGATAGACTTGTAGAGAACCTTAATGTCCTTCCCTGCTTATTAGAGACAGAAGTGAACATAAGTGGATGGTTCGAAGTATGATCTCTTCAAATGGCAGCTCCACAGAGGCTTAAGAACCCAAAATCTCAGAAAAATGTCATGGAACTACCTACAAAAGTGACAGACCTACCGCATGATTTTTTCTCCCCTCTCTCTTCTGAGACCCACATTAATATCTTAAATGACAGTTAAAAAAAAAAAAAAAAGGAGAGGAAAGAAAGAAAGAAAAAGAAAGAAGGAAGGAAGGAAGGAACGAACAAACAAACAAACAAACAAACAACCTGGATGTTATGAAACAAATGGAGAAAGCCACCTACATCTACAGGACAGTTAAAACCTCAGCCTAGAGAATGCCTGAAGGGAATTCAGCTAAGCAGAAAACTGACTCCTGTAGAAACCCTGACAGCCTGTAGATCTGGAAACTGAATATTCACCCAAAAATAGGAATAAGGCTTAGGGCTGTATGACACCAGCATTGAACAACTGAGCCCTCCACTTTTCCCTACTCTAGGAGAATAACAGCTGGAATCAAGTATGTCCTGTCCCCGTCATCCACCAAACCAAGGTATAGAATGGTTTTATTCTATCGAATGAAATGCTTTGTGTATGTAAATCCATTATCTCCGCCCATTTAGGGGAATCTCAGCTTAACAGTTGATTTTATCATAAGGTACTTAGTAACTTTTCGAGGAAACTCCATTCTGTTTTGCATAGTGGCTGTACCAATTTACATTCCCCACAATTTCATTTCTGGGTAGATATCTATAGGAAATGAAATCACTATCTCAGAGAGGTGTCTGAACCCCATGTTCATTGCAGTATTATTTACAGTAGTCAAAATGTGGAAACAACTGAATATTCACCAATGGTCGAATGGGTTTAAAAAATGTGGTATGCTAATTGGAATACACAATAGAATATTATTCAGCCACAAAAAGATGAAAATTCTGCCATAACTTCAACATGAATATCACTTGAGGGCATTATGCTAAGTGAAATACATAAAACAGAGAAAAAATACTGTATAATCTCACTTATAGGAGGAATCTAAAAAAAGTCAACTCATAGATATAGAAAACATCGTGGTTGCTAGAGACAGTGGTTGAGAGGTAGAAAAAATAGGTGAAGGTGGTCAAATATACAAATTTCCAGTTATAAGATAAATAAATTATGAAGATGTACTCTATTGTATATTTGAAATTTGCTAAGAGAATGGATCTTAAAAGTGCTCATCATGGGAAACATTACATAACTATGTGAGGTGATACATGTTAACTGATCGTGACAATCATTTCACAATATATACATATATAAAATCATTATGGTGTACAACTAACCGAATACAATGTAATATGTCAATTATATGTCCATAGACTAGAAAAAAATTAAACAATTGATCTGACTCTCAAGCACTGAGCATTAAAATTCTAATCTTCAAACCATGGCCCATACCAGATTTCATTCAGTGTCTTCTTGCATCTTTCTTAAATACGAGAGGGCAAGCAAGAATAGCCAGACACTTAAAGAAATCTTCCAACATTCCCGAAAACTTCCAATATGTTACAACAATACACAGAAAGTTTCTGCCCTCGTGGAAGCTATATTGTAGAATAATTAAAACTAACTGCTAAAGTATTTGCAGGTCACCTCTGTAGGAAGATAACCTAGAGAAAGGAAGAGTGATACAGAAAATGACTGCAATAAACTTGATTCTCCACATAGAATTTTATTTTTACACTGTGGGCACATCTTATTTGAAAAAAAAAATAAATATATGGGTAAATATGTTTTAGTATATGCTAGTTCCTGTTTGGGCCTGACACTGTCTTATTGCTCCAGCTCCCTGACTGGCCAAAAATCAAATGAACACAAGAAAAAAAGGAAAAAAAAAAAACACTTGTTGATCATTTTTTATTTTTGTTTTGCAAATTATGATAAATTACCTCTAATTTTAGTGACAAAAATAAAGGATCTAGAGACTAATCATGGAAGGAATAGCTAAAAGATATAGCTGAATAGTTAACCAAAAAGTATGTAAATACCAAATACTAGAACTATATTAGCCTCAAAGATCATATATCCCAAGCTCTTCATTTAACAGTAAACATGTGAAGAAATAGACTCACTATGTCTTTAAGTCACAGTGTCATAGAGACAAAAGTCTAGTCAAGTACAGAACCAATTCCAATAGGAGGAAGTCCAGGGAGGAAGTTTTCATAGAGAAGTGTCCACAATTAAAAACCTGCAGATAGAACAGCCAATGTACCTCTTCTTACTTTGGGCATTCAGGCAAAGATGGGGAGTCAACTTTCCATAATAAATGCATTAGGCAATATTAATTAAAGACTGAGAAATTGATATAGACTATAATTTTTTACAATTTAAACTTGCAATGCTTTTTAAATTAAGTGTATTGAGCGTGACTCCATAAATAAAATATATTAAAGGGAAGCAAGTACATAGGAAATATGTGTTGTTGGTCATCAGGGAGATGTGTTGGAGGCAAAAGTTTAAACTGCACTAGGAAAAAGTCCATTAGAAGAATGGTAAGTGAGTCTCTGTTCTGTGTTGGTTACCGGACTGAATACTGAAGGGAATACAAAGTTGAATAAAAACCAGGTATTTAGGTAACATCCAACTAGGCAGAATGAACAAAATGTTAGTTACATCTACTATAATGTTTCACTGCAGAAATTATTACAAATCATCAGAAATATGTCTAATGTACCTAGAAGGCATATATCATACCAACTCAGTGCAAAAATATCTTTTGAGAGGAACAGTGAACCAAAGTGTGAACACATACTATGTTCTCATTAAATTATCTTGAAATTTTCCCTATCATTAAAATCTATTTTCTCTAACTGTATCACTCAGTATCATTCCTAAAAGATCCGGATCTTAGGAAAAACTAAACTATTGTTGTTATGCTTTCTATAAACATTTCATAAAAATAACATCCTATTGTTTAAAAAAATACAGTGAGCAATTTTGAAGTAGAAAGTCATTGTGAGTTCCGTGGTGGTGGGGGATGATAGAAAGTGTATGAATTCATTATGTGCATATATATGAGCTTCAGGAAATCTTTGGTAGCAGTTAGCAAATCATACCTGCATAGGAGAAAGTTTGAATGCATTGGAGTTAAAACATAGTTGGTTCTGAAATTTAGCATTGTTTTTTAGTAGGTGCTTTAACTTGGACAATTTATTCATCTTCTCCGAGCCTGTTTCCACATATGAAAATATCTGTGCTAACCTGTGCTTTGTTCAATACTTTTCAGTTTTATTTTTCCCAAACCAGGACACTAGCCAAGATATGTTCTTAATATAAAGTATTTTCATTCCACCATTTACTTCTCTCAAAACTGGCATTCACTCACTCATCTGCAATTAAAATAGTTATCTTTTCTCTCCCATTGTCTAGCTAGTGCATCATGTATTCTTAACCTCCTCTCAGATGCAGCTTTTATAAAGAGCTGAAAATCTAAACATTTACTTTCTCAGTCTCCACTGTAACTGTGTGGTCATCAGGCACACTTCTGGCTAATAAGGTTTAAATGAAGTCTTCTGAGAACCCTAGGAAAGCTTTCACTTTCAAGATAAAAAGGGATGCACTCAACGTGGGAGGCCCTTATCGCTTTCTTCCTTCCTTATGCCTGAATAGAATACCTGGAATTACACCTTCCATGGAGAAAACAGCAAAAGAATCACTGAGATGCTACCACCATGCAGTGGAGCAACTGAGCCAAAGATAGCAACTACCTACCTCTAATTGGGTCGTGTGTGAGGAAGAGAAATCCTTGTTTGCTAAATCCATGGTTAGTTTTCTGTTATGCAAAGTCAAAAACATTCCTTTCTGGCACAACACTGCTGTCTTCCAACATTGATTACTTGGGGTATGTCATTTCTTTCTCAAATATATTCAATTGTTGGAGGTGGTCCCTGCGCCCCAGGGTTCTTGTCTTGCTTGTAGGAAGGAATTCAAACAAGAGACAGTACCAACTAATAGCAAAGCACGCAAGAGTTTATTTGCAAGAAAAGGAAATACACTCAGGTATAGTTCAAGTGGCCAGCTTAGCTGGCCGAAGACGAACCAAGTGCCCTGCTCCTTTGGGCACTTGAAATGTTATACTATGAAATTGGGTTGGGTTAAAAAAAAAAAAATACCTCTTCAGGTTTCAAAGCTGTCCCACCCAGATGTTAAGCTATCTGTTAGACCACATCCTGGAGGAGGTTTCAAGTCTCCCCTTCCTCACTCTTGGGTCTGCTAACCCTTGGTTAATTCTTGTTTGTCACGCCTCCCACATCTTCCCCTCGATCTTAGCCATCTATCCTGGTTCATGTCTATCTAGCTACCGAGACTCACACAATGAGGTGACACTATAGTATTGTCAAATGGGGTAAAAAGGGGGGACATATGTAATACTTTCAACAGTAAAGATAAATTTTTTAAAAAGGATACTGCAGCCTGGCCGGTGTGGCTCAGTGGTTGAGCATCAACCTGTGCACCAAGAGGTCACCAGTTCAATTACCAGTCAGGACACATGCCCAGGTTGTGGGCCAAATCTCCAGTGGGGGGCATGTAGGAGAGAACAATTGATGTTCTCTCTCATCGATGTCTCTCTCTCTCTCTCCCTCTTCCTCTCTAAAAATCAATAAAGAAAAAGTATTTTAAAAAAAAAAAAAGGATACTGTATAGGAAATCAAGGAGCTGGTTTTACTCTCTAATATCTGTTAAGATACAAAACTTTGAGGAAGTAACAACACCTGTAGTTTCACCTTATACATAATAATTAAACTAGATACTAAGTATTTTACACTTATTTTTTAAAACATCTTTTTTTATATATATTTTTTATTGATTTGTTTTTGGAGAGAGAGAGAGAGAAACATTGATGTAAGAGAGCTACATCAACTGGTTGCCTCCTGCACAACCCTACTGGGGATGGAGCCAGCAACTCTAGCATATGCCCTGACCAGGAATCAAACTGGGAATACAGAGCAGAGAGCCAGGGAGAGCTGAGGGGTACATCTGGGCACCTGGGTCAAAGACCACACACAAAGGAATATCGAAAATGAACTTAACACCAGGGGATTCAAAGAGGAAAGGACTCAGGAAGCACTTATGAGTAACATTTGTGAAAGAATCAAACGAGTGAAATAGCTGTGGAATACAAAAAAAAAAAAAAATCACAAGAATATAGAGAAAAACAGGCAAAATTATAAAGATAGAGGTCTTTATCTTCCCTTCTTAGGATGCTTTACTTTATCCCTTGCAGACATTTCTCCCCACTTTCTTTCATTCATTGATTCATCCAACAAATATGGAGTACCTAGAATCACTCAGAAACTAGAGACATGGGATCATATGCACTCTTATCATTCCATTCACTCATACACCTTGTTTCTTTTTCCCAGAGCAATTTTCTCCCACTCTTGCAGATTCTCATCCTTCAAGTCCCAGTCAACGGTCCCTGCCCTAAAAGGTTTCTAAAACACCTCTGAACTCAGTTAAAAGCTTTCTTCCTATGCATTTAAAATATTAATTTTGTATGTATTTTAACACTTGTCACAGTATATTACAATTATTAGTCTTGTCTTTCTTCTCCAACTGAGCTGTGAATATTTTGAGGGAAAAACTATGAAGACAACTTCTTGACCTTTGTGAGGATTTACTTTATAAAAGCTTATTAAATATTGGTATACAAAGTTTAAATAATTTTTTCCTAATTTTTGGAAAATAAAATATGATAAATAGTTCTGTCCCTGCCAATTTCTTCTGAATTGCTCAACTATAAAAACTGTCTGTTTCTTTTTTTTTTTGGAGTAATTACACAGGCTTCCAAAAAAAAATACCTCAAAGTATATATTTGACCCCCTTTACCCTTTACTACTTTCCCCCCATCACACCTTCCCTCTGGTAACCGCCATACTGTTGTCGGTGTCTATTATATAAGTCTTTGTTTGTTTGTCTTGTTTGTTCATTTGTTGCTTTTGGTATAGTAACCCAATATGAGTGAAATCATACAGTTCTTGACTTATTCCATCTGACTTATTTTGCTTAACATATTCTCAAGATCCATCCATGTTGGTTGCAAATGGCAGTATTTCATCTTTTCTTATAGTTGAGTAGTATTCCATAGTATATGTGTACCAAATCTTCTTTATCCAACACTCTGGCAAAGGACACTTTGGTTGTTTCCATGTCTTGGCCACCGTGAATAATGCTGCCATGAATATATGGGTACATATATCTTTACAAATAAATGTTTTCATATTGTATGGGTAGATACCCAGAAGACTGGTTGCTGGGTCATATGATAATTCTATTCCTAATTTTTTGAGGCATCTCCATACTGTTTTCCATAGTGGCTGTACCACTTTACATTCCTACTAGCAGTCAATGAGGGTTCCTTTTTCTTCACATCTCCAACACTTGTTATTGTCTTATTGATAATAGCCATTCTAACAGGTGTGAGGTGATATCTCATTGCAGTTTTAATTTGCATTTCCCTAACTAGTAAAGTTGAACATCTTTTTATATATCTGTTGCCTATTTGTATGTCTTCTTAGGAGAAGTATCTGTTCAAGTATTCTTTCTACTTTGCAATTGGACTTCTTGTTGTTGCTGAATTAATGAGTTCTTTACATATTATAGATATTAATCTTTTGTTTTTAATTATGGAGACTAATATAAAGAGATTTTAGGGATCAAAAACCATTTTATTTGTATATAAAAACATTTATATTTTTGTACTGGGAATATGTTTAGAAGATTATGATATGAAATATTATAATATGAAAAACATTATTCCTTAATATATTGCATGCACTATTGAGGCACTCTATAGTCCTTGAGTCATATTACCCACAGTACAACATTATGAGCTAAGTACAGTTATTTTTCCAACATGCACATAAAGAAACTGAGGGTTGTCTAAGAATTCAGAGTCAATATGAAGATTCAACATGTCAATAAAAAACATAAAATGCACAACTAAGTCTGAGAATTCCTCTTCACTTGTGAGTATTGCAACTTTTTGTTTGTTTTAGATAAAAGAGGTACTGGGGTGGCTAAAAATCGCAGTGCTATAGAGCATTTAAATTGTTTGCCAAGGCACAAATGTGTACTTGAGCACACGGCTGGTATGCCATACTGCTGGTATAATTTAGAGTCCCTTGCTTTGAAACATTTATGCTAGAGCTTCATCATTGCAGCTGAGGCATCCTACATGGCACGCATATTTTTATAAAACACCCTGAAATGCATATCTCAGTGATCAATTCAGTACTTGCAATTTCCCAAACTTTATTTTAATCAGGAGTTAATGATGTATGGCACTTCTAGTAAGTAAATGAATGTCTGAATTGCTGTAAGTTATTTTAATAATTGCTCAGCTAACCATTTAAATTATCAAAGATCCTTACTTGTGCAATGTCATATAAATGCTAGAAATTAAAAATTAATCAACACGATTTACGTAACTAAAAGCTGCCATCTAATGGGATATTTTTCAATAAGATGACAGCAGCAATTATGCTGAAAAATATTCATTCCTGTAGTTTGAACGATTATCGCAATTTCCACCAGGGGATTTCGCAGTCAGATTCTAGTTCTGGGCAACAGTGATTAATATAATGGTTATTAATGATAAGTCATTTTAATACTTCTAGCAGTGTTTAGGTGTCAATGCTTTGAAAGCAATGTGTTTAGCATATTAATAATAAAGATTGCATTGGACTGGCTGGCTATTAAGTAACCCTATTGATTTTTTCCCTGTCTTCTATAATGTAAAAAGTCAATTAGATGTATAGAAACAATGGAACTTTTCACAGCAGGTCCTAACATTTCTCTGTGCTGACATCATCTTAACTCTGTGCAAAGTTCATTAAATGTGCAAAGGTAATTGTGTTAAGTGAAGAAAATGGCAGGGTCAGAGGTCACAATCCACAGCAAGGTGACAATCTCTCGTGGATGGCAACCCTGGGAGCTGAGTTAGAGTGAGAATTGCCTTTCAGGTTGCCAACAGGAAACAGAGAATAGAGCCATCATCAGTAGTTAATAGTATTGAATTAATTTAAATGAATATGGACAGAGATTTTCTTGACTTTACATTAAATTAAATGCAGATAATGTAGTCTCTCAGCAGATTCCATAAAGGTAAATTGTGGAATAATAAAATGGTTATACAATATATACATTTTGGATAAGACCAAATAAATATATATATACACATTGTGACTAACTTGTAGTTGGCCACAATGGGTATATATTTAAATGCATTCAAATCTATTGACACAGAGTTAGAAAAGTAAGAAATTATTCTTATACTTTATCATTCCTTTTCCTAGAATTTTGTCAAATACATTCTCCCCCCATCTAATTGAACTGTACCTTTTGGCGTCACCTAGATGGATGTGGTAAAATGATATCCCAGGGTTTGTGTCAGGGAAAGGACATGACTTGTGTTGTAGGAGATCTATATATGAGGAGAAAATGAATCTAGACCAAACTGTGGATGTGAGAGAATGATTCCACCTACAGCACAAATCAGTCCATGAAATATATTTCTAATGTTTTATTTAAAATATGTAATCTAATGAGATTTGAAGATGAAGAGATTAAGAAGTACAAATTGGTAGTTACAGAATAGTCATGGAGATGTAAATTATAGCATAAGGAATATAGTCAATAATATTGTAATAACTATGTACAGTGTCAGGTGGGTACTGGAATTATCAGGGGGACCACCCTATAAAGTACACACTTATCTAACCACTATGCTATACATCTTAAACTGATACAGAATAACATTGAATGTAAACCAGTGGTTCTCAACCTTCCTAATGCCGCGACCCTTTAATACAGTTCCTCATGTTGTGGTGACCCCCAACCACAAAATTATTTTCGTTGCTACTTCATAACTGTAATTTTGCTACTGTTATGAATTGCCATCAGAAATATGTGTTTTCCGATGGTCTTAGGTGACCCCTGTGAAGGGTCGTTCGACCCCCAAAGGGGTCGTGACCCACAGGTTGAGAACTGCTGATAATTGAAAAAAATTTCAAAAAATAGACTCATAGAGAGCAGGCTGACAGCTGTCAGGGAGAGGGTTAGGTGGGGGTTGGAGTGATAGAGAAAAAAGAAAACAAAAAAGAGAAAAACTTATGGACATGGACAACAGTGTGGTGATTGACAGAAGGAGTGGGGTGGGGGAGGTGGAGGAAGGTAGAGGGGGATAAATGGTGATGGACAGAGACTTGTTGGGGTGGTGAACACACAATACAGTGTACAGATGATGTGTACAGATGATGTGTTGTAGAACTGTGCACTTGAAACCTGTAGAGTTTTGTTATCAGTGCCACCCCAATTAATTCAAAAAAAGGAAAAAAAAATATTGAAACAAAAATAAATGTGAGGTTCATCTATGCAATTGTATGTAGCTATAGTTAGTTAATGTTTATTGCTGTATAGTATTCCATCATATGAACATACCACCACTTACTTAGTTATTTTGCTGTTATTGGACATTGGTGGTTAGTTCAAATTTTTGACATTAATAAATAGTGTTGCTATGAAAAAAATAAAGAGATTCAAATAGAATAACACTATTGGAAAAATCAAATTTAAGACTTACCTTTAAATTGTTAAGCATTTCAAATGTAAATAAAATATTATAAATTACTGTATAACAGAGTTAAATGAAAAGTTCTTTATAGTTTTCATAAAATTAAGTCTCTGGTTTCATTTCTTGAGACTGAGATATTCTTGTATTTTATTCTATTGTACTTTCATGTTTTTTGTTTGGGAGATGGTATTGATAGAAATAAAAATATTTTATTTATAGAGATATAATTTGAATTTTGTATATGTTTCTTAGTTAAAATTTCTGATAATGTAGTTTATATTGGAAAATATTTATTTGCATGAACTGGTTATCTTAACTTTCTTCTTCTTAAGGTTTCATATTGCAGTGGAGGTCTGGCATCAAATTGAGTGTGATCACTCTTTGATTTCACAATGAGTGCTGAGTTCTTCATGTAGTGCCAGGGAACAGAAAGACTTTAAAGCTTACTTTCTTCTTCCTGTTCTCCATCTCTCTTTGGAATTGCATATCTGATTTCTACAGTAATACATGCATCATTATCTGACATAAGGTCGGTGGAAAGTACAAGCACAAACATGACTCTATCCTCTGGTTCTTTGGGAACAGAAATAAAACGAAAAGATAATTGTGCTATGACTATATCAGTGATTTATTATAGAGGACCAAGAGGAGCATGAAAGTAACTAACTACATAAATAAATACTTTATCCCAAACATGAGATGGTAAAAAAAATTTAATTTAACATAAAATACATTTTAAAAAATGTATGATTATTTCTGGTAAGAGCAAGTGACACTAAAAATCCTATTTTCACTATTTTGTCATATGGAAATATCACTGTGTCTTAACAGTCATAAGCTATGATGATAAGTTAACTTGTAAAAGTTAATTCTGCCCTGGCCAGTTTGGCTCAGTGATTAGAGCATCGGCCAGCGGACCAGAGAGTCCCGGGTTCGGTTCTGCTAAGGGCACGTATCTCAGTTGCAATTTGTCCCTGGCCCCAGTTGGAGTCGTATGGGTGGCAACCACTCAATGTGTCTCTCTCACATCGATGTTTCTCTCTCTCTCTCTTCCTTCCTCTCTCCCTCCTACTCTATCTGAAGATAAATGCAAAAATGTCCTCAGGTGAGAATAAAAAAGTTTTTAAAAAGTTAATTCCACCCTATGCAATAGCTGTTCAACCATCTCAAATGGAGGTGCAGCATTTTAGAATTTCTAAGAAAAATTTTAGTGATTAATATCATTTATCCTTTTGTATAACTAAATTGCTTCAATAAAATTATTGACTGTAGTCTCATAATTTAATCATCCTTTTTTCGGTCTTTCTTTTTAAAATGTACATACCCCTCAAACAAATTATAAATATATAAAGAATACATAAATGTAAGTAAATATATATAATATATAATACTATATATATAATATATAATTATATATATATATATATATAATGTAATATAAAATTCCTCTGAACAGATATTTTCAAGGTTTCTAGTGCAAGAATTACACATTAACCATGTGACCTACACATGCTGGAGATAATTGTAAGAGTAATGACTAACACTTGTGTAGCACTTGACAGTTTTCACAGAGTATCAAATACTCTCATTTGACCTTCAAAAGAATTTTTAAACCCCTGTTTCATAAATGGGAAAACGGAGAGTCAGTAATACAGATCAGAGCTGTTACATCTCCTTATGATCATGTCAGCCAATGAAGCAGGATATTTGTTCTTTTTTATAGTTTCAAATGTTTATTAATGTTAAATTTATGAAAACCATTACCCTTGCCTTCAGTTATGTGTTTCCTGTATTGGCCTGTGATAGCAGTTGTTAAAGGTTATTGCTATTTCGTATTTATTTCTCTGTCTGCGGGAGCTGTATACAACCCAAGGACAGGGCATGCTTTCTGAGCACCTTCCAGACTGCCAAGCCCACCTTGGCATTTTGACCATCAGTTGAACATTTGTAATGTTTCCATTAAGTATACACTACAGGTCACTGAATAATTGTATTTCATATTTGGGTTTGGAGATCTCTTTATCTAATTAACATTTTTAAAAGTGTATTTTAATGTATGTATCCTCAAGTGAAAAAGAGAACCACTAAGGTATTCTTCAATGTTATCTTATCTCATCCCACTTTAGTTGTGACGGCTTCTTCGTACACGATAGCTGCATCTCCCCTGATATCATCTTAGGTCTTTTTTTAAGTGATACATATCTATTCTAATGTAGGCAATACAGTGTTTTATTTTTAAAATGTTGACTAATGCTGTCTCACTGGTACTAATCTCATAATAAATTATATGTCATTTTGGTGATACCCCCATAATCATTTTAATACCTATATATTTTACAATAAATATAAACTTTACCTGTTCCTCATAACTTCATTTTTAATTTATCTTTGTCTTTATTTTTTCTTCTTTCAATAAACAACCATTGAGTGTCTACAGTGTACTAATTCTTCCACAAATCTGAGATATAGCCATAACCAAACTTTACCCTCTGGAGCATACATTCTAGTGCTAATATCAAGTATGAACCCACTTTCAGGAAAGTGTTGCATATACACAAATTTAAAGACCAAGAAAGAGTCAGGAGTTTTAAATAGCTGCTTCAGTAAAACTACAGAAATAATAATATGTATATTTTTAATTGGCAGCATCTCTGATAGTGTTCATGAATCTCTAATTATAATAGAAGACTGATTGTTCAAGCAAATAAGAGCAATCCCTTATATTTTTCTTAATTGACAATATCTATAATTCATATTTGAGTTTCAATTTAAAAACACACAACAGCTTAGCACTTGCAAATTTTCATACAAAAACTCCATCTGTAAAATACTGGTATTGGAGCCCTGGCCAGGTGGCTTAGTTGGTTGGAGTGTCATCCCATACACCCAAAGGTTGTGCATTTGATTCCCGGTCAGGGCATATACCTAGGTTGCAGGTTCAATCCCCGGTTGGGGCATGTATGGGAGGCAACCAATCGATGTTTCACTCTCACATCAATGTTTCTCTCTCTCTCCCTTCCTATCTCTCTAAAATTGATAAAAACATATCCTCAGGTGAGGATTTAAAAAAAAAATACTTGCATTGAAATAGTTTTTAACAAAGTACTGTCAGTGTCAAAGTTGAGAATGTATTCCAAGTGTAAGTAGATAATTATTCAGAATCATCTAAATCATTCTGATTTAAAATGTCAAAACATTCTACACAGCCACTTGGCAATTGCATACAGATCCTTATTTAGTTTTCTTTACTAAATCCATATTTCATCTAATAGTTCCAACACCCTCAGAGAAGGGAAAGTTGTGTACAAATGATCCCAGTCTGAGAAAGGCTGTGATCTGAATGATAGTGAAAAGTGCACAAGATTCCATTGGAATGAACACAGCAGTTGTTCCTCCTTTGTATGTTATTATAAGAGAACTGGGGTCAAACTGCATGAATGATAAATGAACGGTGCTTGAATGGGGTTGGTTCTTTCATGAACATTATACATTGACATTGGCAGTTTTGACAATTACATCCATCATTTCTAAGAATTCATTCCAACACCCCAGCCTGTTTTTTTCTAATGTGACCAAATAAATAGGGGTTGAGAATATAAGAATCAAGGATTGATCTTCTGTGCCACTGTACTGATTAACAGTTTGTTACTTGCTCTAGCTCTTTCAATCCCTGGATTATGCGAGAATCAGAATTCACTGTGGCACACCTGTAGATAGCATGTGAGAGTGCTTTAATCTTTACTCACAAGCTTCAAAAGGATCAATATTAGACTTCTAAGTTTGATAATGAAAATGAAATAAAACCCTTAAGGAGCACATTGCAAACTTTAACGTGCATTTTATTACTTCCATCTTGCTTCAATAGAAACAGCTGGTTGAAGATGGAAATAGACCGACCATTTTAATTTTTACACTATTTTAACCTGTGGATAACCTACACACAAATTTTCAGGTTTAAAAAATGTTTCTGCCTCAAATACTTTTGTTGGCATGAGTAGAATTATATGTAGATTGAAAAGCAGGTTTTCCCCCACCAAAAAAATGTTGTTTGTAGTCATAAATTTTTTTCCAAAAAGGGTACTATCAACTCTATATCAGTAACTTAAAAGGTTGGAGCAATATATGTGAGCATTTGAGCATTAGGGAATTCTGAATTACCTGCTGTTTTCAAACTCAGTTTTCTTTAAAATGCTGGGGCAACAGTGGCTCCTTGTCAGGGCTAGTTGTGTTGTATCATTGACATATTACACTGACAAGTAAATTCACAAGTCAGGGATGTAGTATTAACATGCATTCACAAGCCCCTGTTTCAGCAGAGTTTCAAGCATGTAAATTGGTTCTTACCAGACATTCAGTCCAATTTGATAATTTCTGGATTAATCAGTCAACCTCTTCCAATATTAAGTTTTCCCACTTGCAGGTGTTTCTTTACCCCCATCCCGCCCAGCTTCTCATCTCTGGGTAGAACGGTCTCAAGCGCGCTGTGTCAGGAAGCCGCTACAGAAGTCCACGCGAACGATGGCCCTCGGCATGCAGCTGTTGTATGTCTCCTTGCCTGCTGAGCTGATCCTACCTCCAGCTCACCTCTGAGTCTGCCCTGGATTTGTGGGGACATTAACACCTCCTCCAAATTCATAGCAAACATGGAGACATGACCAGACCTCTCCTACAGCCCTGCCACTTCCTCGGGGACGCAACACTGAGGAGGCTCCAGTGAGTGGAAAGCGGCACCTGACTTGACCTCCCAAAGCCTCTGTTTCTCCTCCCACTTTTCCGGCTTGGTGCGGATGACAGAAAAGTTGCCTAAACATTACATTTCCTCTAGCTAGATTATTTTTTCTCTAAGTTCTACTATCTCTTAGCCCTATTTTTTGTCCAATCCGGGCCAAGAGGAAATTACATTGGAGTGCAAGGTCTTATACAGTAACAGTGGCCTTTTTACTTGCCAGTTTGGAGTCGGTCATTGTCTGCTGTCAGTGGCACATCAGTGGCGGGCTATTTCCACACGGCTAATGCACACTCAGTGAAGCCAAAGTAGTGGGGGTGGCAGGGGTCTGGCGGGCATGTGGAAATCCAGTGGACAGTCTCAGACTGCTTCCTGTCTCTTCATTCAGTACGAATTATTGAAGATACACTAAAGACCCAGCACTGCACTATGTCACAAGAATGGCATAATGAAAAAGACACAAATTTCTAAAGCGCTGGGAGTAAAGCTTAAAAAATTGGATGTTTGCCATACAGTTAAGTGCTTCCTATAGGATATGGATAGTAACCGGTCTAGGGATTACAGAAGATGCACTCCGTCTCAGCTCGGAGGGTGTGGTTTTGTAAGGGTGTTAGGGGGAAACAAGCTTAAGGTTGCTTTGAGAAAGTGACACTCAGGTTGAAACATGAAAAAGTGACATGGAAGTTGAATTCTGCAGAATGTATAAGTAACTACCCAGGAAATAACGGGATAGAAGGTGGGATACAAGAATTGTTTCAGGCACAAGTAATGTCATGACCACGTCCAAGAGTGAATGTGTGACACTCTGAAGTTCCACGTGGCTGGACAACTGAGTATGGTTTCTGGTGTCACAAGAAATGTCAGGCGTCCAGAGAGCTTGAACTTTAGGTGGTGTTGTGTATTTCATGACTAAGAGTCCCTTCTCAGAATTCAGAGACCTGAATTTGAACTCTGGCTTCACCATTTACCCTGCCACTGTGACATATCCTCTCCACCAATTTTGCTTCTTCAACCGGTAAGCCTATACATTATATTTATCTTAAAAAAATCTTCAAACAAATTTTAAATTCTTAGCAATAAAGTCTTTGAGCACCACCCTAAAATACACATTTTATTATTTTACATATCCATAACTTATATATTATTTTATGAATATATTAATCACATTATAAAATACACAAAAAGCTTCAAGTAATCTAAAAATAAATAATTATATTATTTATTATCAATACATTAATTGATATATCTTACATTATTAATATATTATTTTGCTTCTATTTGATATTTAACAACAAAACCTTTTTTAAATAAAAAGAGTATGAGTTCTAAATATATATTTTCTTATGAGCAATTTAATTAATATGATTCATGTTTTTCTTTTCTTTTCATTTTCTTTATTAATTTGAGAGAGGGAGGAAGGGAGAGGGAAAGACAGATAGAAACATTGATGAGAGAGAACATAGATTGACTGCCTCCTGCATGCTTCCCACTGGGGATTTGGCCCACAACCTGGGCATGTGCCCTGACAGGGAATCGAACCTGCAACCTCTTGGTGCATGGGTCGACACTCAACCACTGAGCCACATCAGTCGGGCTGATTCATGTTTTTCAAAAATACTGTTTAATATGTGTGGATAATAAATTACAATGACAGATCCTGAGTTTAGTTTATTTCTATGGTAGTAATGGTGGTCATAGATGAAAATGCTGTACCTATCATTGCACAATATGTATCACATAAAATATACACAAGAAAAAATATATACACAAGAGATGAGGTTCTGCATTTATGGTAGTGGATATAAGTCCATATTTCAAAGTCCTGATAATTTTAGCTGCTTTTGCTCACTTCTTGCCATTGCCATGGTTTCAGCACTCTTCGTAGCTGAAAGAATTGGCAGAGGAAGGGAAAGCGCCATTCCTCTGCCATTTTCGTCATTGCTTGTGTTTGTTTTATTTGTGTTATGTTCTTTATGAGAGTCATTTTAAGTCGTTTGTTGCTTTTGTAAGATTAGGTTAGTTCCAACTAAAGAAATTATCAATAAATTCCCTTACTTGGTTAGACACAGAATTTCCACTGAAATCACATACAGGTGAATGAATGCATTATGGATCTTCCCCTCGACTCCTTCCCCTTCATTCCCCAACTCATCCCCTTGCCCTGTTCTTCTTTACCTCAAGAAGAGATTACCGGTATATGTAATGAGGAAGAGCAGAAGAATCCAGGACAAAATAGTCAAATCTACTTAGGATTTCTGACTTCAAGCAACAAATATATGTAATTACACATTGATATTAACTACTACCTGTTGTCCCTGTGTCCATCTGCATTATATAACTCATGTAAAACAAGCTCTATTTCTACACTAAATCTCTTCAAAATGTTTATGATTTCATAGAGTTCCTAACATTATAATTTTCTCAAATTTTTCAGAAATATATTGTTGCTTCTGAAAGATCCCTTTCAACAACTGTACAGGCTAAATGATGGTCATTTTCTTCTTTCAGATTGTGACTTAAATGTCCTTATAATATCTCAGGAATGGAAATAAACTTAGACTTTAGCTCTTTCAAGTAACCATTAGGATTAGTCTAGCACTAATAATAACTTACCTCTTTCTGATGATTTTATAGGTGCCATCCAGCCTGAAGAATTATTTGATTTGTTTATATAAAATTATTTTTAAATACATCAGTCATATTATCAGCATATTTCCAATAAAGAAATACTGAATTCAAGTAATTAATATTTTAAATAAAGCTTGATTAATATTAATCAGATTATATCTTATTAATGGCTTACATAACATTCCACATATGGTTTTTGCTTTAATTCCATAAAGTAGGAATATATTCATGCTTTAAAATAATAAAGTATGAAAACAATACTGACTTCATTATTTTCTTTCTGCTTCTCTTCTAGTGAGTATATTATTAAAAGAACAAAACTAAATGCCTAGTGTAGATAAGAGGAATCAAATAATTTACTGAAGGTGGTATTATGTAAAAATCCCCTGAATGTGAATTAAAATTTAATTAGAGAAAAGAGGATAGTAAGTTGGCCTCAAGCATGGATCATATTAAAAATAAGATCATTATTAAAGATCAACTGTGCTTTACTTTGAAGCAGCAGGTTCATCTCTTTTTAAAAATTGAATGCCATTGGTTAATTTGATTTTAAAAATTTGTGATTTCCAGATAGCAAAAAAGTACTCATTAAAAAATATTTAAATAATTAAAGTGCCTTTTTTTCTATTCCAAGATGATATTACTGAACTAGTGTTCTCAGATTGGCTCTTGGCTTGAATTAGAGGACAAGTCCCTGCCTTGCTCTCTCATTATCAAGAATCTTTGAAATAACAAGCTCATGTTAAGGAGCAGAATGCATTTTACAAGAGTTTGACATCATGGCCTCTGCCATATCAGCAAAGGGATGGTAGTATGCACACAAATAATAAAGTCATTAAATTTTATAAACTATGAATGCCATAAAACGCATATTTTACTTAAAGAGGGAAAGAAAAACAATTTAAGCGGTGAAGAAAATTCAGCCCACAGTTCTACTCAATGAGTATTTGTACCATTGTGAGTATAAATTGAAGGCATAATTCAGTTCTTCTTGCATACAAAATGCCTCCTAATGCAGACGAAATTCTTCACCCAGTGTCAAATGAAGAAACAGCAAGATATCCTAATGTGGGAATATTAACTTGGTTGGAAATAATGATAGATTGTTTGTCCAGCTCCAAGGTGGCATCTTTATAAGGAATTTTCAAGGGTTTGTGATTATAGTGATCCTCAATTAGCCTGAAGTCCTAATACCTAAATCCTCCAGAGATGCACTACCAGTTAATTGACACAGTTTAAATACAAATTTCATTGTCCCCTCCAAGTTTGCCCCATCTCACAAAGAACTTTAGCACTGTCATATCTGTCATATATTCATGGAGCTTTCATTATTTTATGCCCCATTTTAGATTAGTTCACATGGGTAATCATGGCTGCTTAGTGTTCCTAGGAGTTTCTTGAACTTGCCCAAGAAGTTAATATCAAGTGTCATTTTTGCAATACAAAATGTATTCTTACATAAAATATATTAGTTGAGCCCCAAATTCCACTGGACACTACCTAAACTGTATCCAATCGATAACTATTGTATCCTTAAATTCCAGCAGACATTTCAGAATCCTTTTTGCCACAATTTCTAGTCAAAAGTACCTGAAAGTAATCTGTCCTCCCTCAACTGAGATTTCCAGTTGCCAGTCTCCTGTTATAGCAACAACTGCTTGTTAGAAACATGTGTAAGAGAATACAATATTTTATTTCTTTTTCTGAAGGCTTCTTATTGATTGGTCCTGGGATGAGAGGATAAATATATCCTCATAGAAGTCATAATAAAAATAAATTATATTGTAAAAGTTAATGTTAGAAAGTTAAGTGATATAATGGAGGTATGGGAAATGCACTTTGGCAGTCTAGACCAGAAAGGAACCTATAATGTCTGAAGGAATTTGTGACAACTTAGCAGAGACACAGTGAGCAAAATCTGGATGGAACAAGAGGACTTTTGCCAAACAAGGAGTGAATGGCATCTATGCAGAGGACATAGGCAAAAGTGTGGAGGTGTGAACAGGAAAGGGTATCAGGAGATTAGCACGGAGTAGGGTGGGACTGAAACCTGAGCATTGGAGGGAAGACTGGCAGGAACCAATGCTGTCTACATAGACTGTAACACCTAGATCATTCTAAAACTGTAATGTTCTTATCCAAAAGGCAATGGTATCTGGGAGGATTTTAAGCAGAGGAAAGAGGTGATGATATGAGTACTCTGGCAGAATTATGCTGGATGGACCCATTAGTAGAAACAAGATGACCTATTTCTACAATCCAAGTAGGAGATATTAATAACAGTAAAGTAATCAGTAGAGAGATTATGAAGTAGGATAACTTTAGGGTGAATTTTATTTAGGAGATGAGGGAAGAAATAAATTTAGATGACACAAAGGCTTCCAGCTAGGTAGACTGTAAAGAATACTTTTGCTACCTGATAAAGAAGGAGAGAGAACAAGGTTGTGCAGGGAGAAAATGAAAGAAATAAGATGAAGGGATGGGTTTCAAAACCCGTCAACTTAGGATATCCAGGTAAAGATATATATCCAGTACATAGTTGGAATGATCTCATAGGGTTATTGTCAATTTCATACGATACAAATATTAGAAACAATATTTAGTTGGAATTTAAATGCTCACTTATAAATGTTTTTCATATAAATTACTCTCCATAAATCAGCATGTATAAGTTATTTGTGGCAAACAGATGCTATATTATTTCAAATAGAAAAATATTTTTAAAGTTTATATTTGACTAGAGTTTTTGTTTCTTTAAAATGGCGTTATGCTCTGGCCAATGTAGCTCAGTTGGTTGGAGTGCTGTCCTGTGCACGGAAGGGTCATGGGTTCGATTCCCACCTAGGGCACATACCCAGGTTGTGGGTTTGATCCCCCGTTGGTATGTATATAGGAGGCAACTGATCAATGTTTCTCTCACATTGATGTTTCTCTCTCTCTCTCCCTCTTCCTTCCTCTGTCTCTCTCTCTCTCTCAAATCAACCAAAACATACCCTCAGATGAGGATTTAAAAAATAATAATAATAAATAAATAAAATAGCATTAGGTAAAGTCCTGTTCCACAGATCTATGGTAACTTCATGAGTGCTCAGGGAAATTAGTAAGCAATTAGGAGATTAATTTTCTTGAGGCAAGTAAAAGTCCCAGAAACTTTGATCAGTTAACTACTAAGCAAAATTGAGACAGACTGACTCATAGAGAGTAGGCAGACAACTCTGGTAGGTGAGCAGAGAGTGTTGGGGGTGGGTGGAAGGACTGAGCAAACAAGAAAAAAAAAAGGAGAACTCATGGACATGGACACCAGTGTGGGGCAGGGGGGCATGGGGAGGGAGGAGGGGGTGGAGGTGAAAAGGGGCATAGAGGAGATAAATGTGATGGAAAAAATAAAATAAAATACATTTTTTTTTACAAAGGAAAGATTAATAGGATAACCTTAAGAAACTATACAAAATAATTAATATTTTTAATACTGCTCTAGCTATCTATAATTTATGTCCTTGCTAAATTTATGTCAATTTTCTAATGGGTGATATGCTAGGAAAGCCTCAATATAGAGATTATATGAGTTAAGACGAACTAGCTTACACTATGGTAAAATACACTCTGTTCAGTTGCTTAGCAATGCCAAAATTATTTTTTCACTCATACAAAGTCCACTGTGAGTAAACAGGAAATGTCCTCCCTCTGAGGATATAGATATTCAGACCAGCTCCCATGGTAATCTGAAATTCCCAGTCCTAACATGTGGTCTCCCATGTTTCCCTGACAGGAAAAAGAAAGATCAAGGAGAAATATGATCTCTAGCAGGTACAGATCAGGAGTAACTCTTCACTGTCACTTACCTTCCTGTTTCCCAGAACACAATCACATATTCATATCCCAGCTGCAACAGATGCTGGACAATACAGAGTAGCACATGGATGTTTAATGGGTATTATATTTCTCTGACACAGAGACAGTCATAGGTAGGTGAACACAGTGCTGGGTGTTTCAATAATTCCTTAACTGCTTCCTATGGAAGTTAGATATACTAGAAATCTGGACTCTTTAATTAACAGAGATTCAGCCTCTTCTTGTAAAGACACATTTTTTTTTTGTCCACACAATATTTTTATTTTTATTCCACTATAAGCAAACAGCAGAATTAACACAACACTCGGCAACTCCAGACCTACTTTTGTTACACCAATGAAGAGTGATCAATTTAACAGACATAGACTCACAGATTTCTGATAACCTCTCTCCCAGCCCTATAGCTCATCTAGACAGTTGCCTGGACAGAAAAGCAACTCTCCTTACTGCTTCTTCCAGTACTGCTCTATCAAGGAGCCAGAGCAGGACAGTGACACACCTAGTAACTAATCCAGGATGTACCATATTGGGGGTTAGTGGATGCCAGCCTCTGGTTGTCTGGTGAGAGGGCTATGAAAGCACATCCCAGAATATGCCACTCTGCACAGTTTTGGATTCAGGCGCACAAAGAGAGAGGCAATGAATCTTTTTTTTTTTTAAATCTCTCTTAAAGATGATTTGATGTTCTGCACTATTACTGTAGACCTGTTCTTCTTACCTAAATTTTTTCTCCTTTAAATTCTGGGTTGTTATGCTTATATTAACAATATGATGACCACATCATAGTACCAAAACAGCCCCCAAAATGGAGTTCAAATTTGATCAAAACATAAACCAGGGTGTGTGACCCTGTACAATTATAAAGGACAGGCAGAAGGAAAAGTCACCCTACACCACTCTCTGCTCAGGTCTGGCGTATGAGAATGGAACAGGGAAGAGGAGAAATCTACACGCATCACTGAACTTGAGAACACTGCTTGGGGCCCCCAGGGGTGGTATCTGTCTCCTGGCTTTCCCCTGCTTCCCAGACAGCTGCTCATAGAGCTTGGGTACATAGTCGTCCCATTCCGCCTGGTAACACGTGCCGGCCACTGGAGGCCCGAGCTCGTACTTTTTCCTGAAAGCTGCCACCTTGAATTTGCCACGGTGGTCTCCAGATCGGTGCTGAGAATAGGCTCCTTGCACTTCAGCGGCTTGTTCTGCTTGTAAACCAGCCAGACGTAGCGGTGAAGGCCTGTGCCCTTAGGAGGCCCAGAGCCCACATAATCAGAGAGGACTGTGCCACTGCCGATGTTGTTGCCCTTCAGGTTGACCACCAGGAAATGGTGCCATTCCCTATATTTGGGGTCCTTTCTGCCTGGAGCATCCGGGTCTGTCAAGACCAAGGTGTAGAGTTTACCTGGACCAGCACCATCCTATGCGATACTGGCGGGCCGGTTCCTAACCTGGGTGGGCGTCAGCACTTTGCCCAGCTGGTCGACCTCCGCCCCGGTGTATTTGACCTGGAGCGGGTGCAGCAGCCGCTCGTCCACTTCCTGTAGGCTCAAGGGCCCAGCCCACTGGCTGAGGTCCACCCGCATCGCGGGGCGGAACGGGAGGACAACCGGAGAGATGCAGGAGACCTGGTCAACAGCGCAGAATCAGAGCGATTCGCAAACTGGCCGAGGCAGCGCGAGCCCAGCTCTGTGAAGACACTTTTTGAAGAGCATCAGGCGATAAGGTTCTCAAAGGGGAAAAGTGGGGAATCCAAATGTTCACACGTTATCATTTCTAATTACTATATTCAGGGGAGTTTTAAAATTAGAAGAACCTATTATGTCTGTTTATTTAAGTACTGAGGAAATTTAAATTCAGAAAAAAATGAGAAACTTACTCTGTGTCACACAGTACTTTAGCAGTACAGATGGGATTGGCACCTTAATTTCTTTTTTTTTTTTTCAATTTTTGTTTTATTTTATTTTTCAATTACAGTTTACACTCAATATTATTTTGTGTCAGTTCTGGTGTACAGCATAGTGGTTAGATAAGCATATACTTTACAAAGTGTTCCTCCTGATATTTCCAGTATCCACCTGGCACCACACATAGTTATTACAATATTATTGAGTATATTCCTTGTGCTGTATTTTACATCCCATGACTATTTTGTAACTACCAATTTGTACTTCTTTTTTTTTAAATTTCTAATGCAGTGATCTTTTTCTCTGCACAGTACTATATCCCTTAGAAGACTCATTCATTCTCTATCTCGAAATACACAAAACTCCAGCAGCATTAGTAGGAATTACGGTCTAGACTATCTGGAATCACAATGCATAAAAATTTGTCTTTTTCTATCATTCTTGTAAGAGATGACATTCATTCAGTCATTTTCTAAAACAAGTATCTAGGAAGAAAAATCAAAGAATTGAATAACCCCATTACTCTTAGAGGCAGTTAATGAAATTTGATAGCTCAGTAAGGTGTCACTCTTGGATTGGACTTGCACATTTGGTTTCTTAATGCTTCCTCTTAGACTTACATAGCACATTCACATGTTTATTTATCCATGCAGCAATCACCTGTGTGTGCCTTTAATGTCTGAATCCTGAGAATTAAGAATGAATAAGAGAGAGAGTGGATGCTCTCCAAATTTTTTTCCTTATAGGTGATGAGTCAAAGAGCCAATAATATGCTGAGAGTAAGATCAACCTGAGCCATGAAATCAGGAGACTTCATTCTAACTCTGCTTCTGTCACTGATCTTTTATCAAATTCTTCCATCTGTCTTGAGTTGTATTCCTCCACAGAAGAAAAGATGAATGGACCTGGGGGTCTTTGGCCTGAACCAATAGCCTTAGCACCTACACTCCAGCTCTCTTTTTCAATTCTTAGACATAATATTTCTCCACATCTCTCAAACAGCAATCTCTTTTTACTTGAGTCAATGAGTAAATGCTTACATATTACAAATCAGAGATTACTGAGACAGCTAGAAATAAAACAGAACACTTTTTATTTCAATTAGTCTTCAACAAAAAGGAAAAAAAAGAACATGCTCCCTTTCTCTCTTTAACTCTCTAATTCCGTTTCCTTTTCCCTCCCTTCCCTCCCTCCCTGTTATTCCTTCCCTTTCTCTCTTCGTCCCTTCCCTCTCTCCCAGCTTTCTATCACTTGTTTGTCATTTCACTTTGGGCACATATCATTACTGATATCAAGTGTGCTTTTTAAAGTATCTGGGATTTAATTTGTATAAAAGTCCACGAGAAAGCAAAACAATTTAGAATTGCCATTAACTTGTACAATATCATGAATTTTACTTCTAGAATTTACCCTTTGAATATAACATGAGGCAAGCTCAATGACTTATGTACAATGATGTACTCAACATGATTTATAACATGAAAAAATGGGGTATATTTACATGATGAAATGCTACGCAGCCATCTAAAATAATTTTATTAAAACTATCTTATGCCTTGAAAAATATTCTTGATTTCTTTTGTAGTTAACAGATACATATTATAGTAATACATATAATTTGATAACATTTTTAAATGTATGTACACAGACATACATGCCTGAAAAGATGAACATCAAAATGTTAATAGAGTGAATATCTGGAGGAGAAACTACATTTGCTTTTAATTTTGTAGTTTGTAAATTCCTATTATGAAATGCAGTATATTTGCAAGTGGAAAAAACTAACTCATAAGCATAAAATTTGAGCTTTACAAAAAATATACTGCATATTTAATATGGGGGCAATGTTTATGGAACTGTGGCATTAAATATGCATTATAATGTAAAAAAATATATACCAAATAAATAAAAATTATTGAACTCTGCTAGTAAAGTGATAAAGACTTTAAAAAATATTTCTCTAGAGAAACAACAGTGGCATTTTGGGCAGGAATTGTAGCATTCCTCGTTCCCCTTCACAAAATTCCAGTAGCATAGTCCAGTTTTTGATACAAATAAAATGCCCTAACTAATTCTAACTAGACTAGTGTTGAGAACCATGGCTGCAAAAAGATTGTGTCAATTAAAGAAAATCATCTGGCTGTATGTATGAATGCGTTCGACAGTAAGCTACATGCATAACATGATGGAAGGTGTTACAGGTCAAAAATAATTTCCAGCTGATCTTTCCTATGTCCAATGTCCTTGGATTGAAGCATCATTCAATGAAAATACATACTGCCTTAAATCTCAGTTAGTTCGAACATTGGGTTTCAAATGAATCACTTTTTTAAAAATGTATTTTTGTTACACATATTCCTCCGTTTTCCCCTATTGAAACCCTCTTCCCCATCCTACTCCCTCCAACCCCCTGACATTGTTGTCTATGTCCATTGGTTATGCAAATATATATATAAGTTCTTTGATTTATCTCTTCCTTCTGTCCTGTCTCCCTCTTCTGAGGTTTGTCAGTCTGTATCCTACTTCTATGTCTCTGGGTCTATTTTGTTCACCAGCTTACTTTTTCATTGTATTCCACAAATAAGTGAGATCATGTGATATTTATCTTTCTGTGATTGGCTTATTTTGCTTAATATAAACGTTCCAGGTCCCTCCATGTCATCTCAAGGGATAAAAGATCTTTCTTCCCTACTGCTGCATAGTATTCCATTGTTTATACCACAGCTTTATTATCCACTCATCTATTAATGGACACTTGGACTGTTTCCAGATCTTAGCAATTGTAAATGGTGCTACTATGAACATAGGGGTACATATATTCTTTCCTATTGGTGTTTCAGGCTTCTTAGGATATATTCCTAGAAGTGGGATCACTGGGTCAAATGGCAATTCAATTTTTAATTTTTTGAGGAAAAACCATATTGTTTCCCATAGTGGCTGCACCAGTCTGCATTCCCACAAGTAGTATATTAGAGACACCTTTTCTCCACACTCTTGCCAGCACTTGCTGTGTGATGACTTACTGATGGTAGTAATTCTGATAGATGTGAGGTGATACCTCATAGTCATTTTAATTTGCATCTCTCTTATGGTTAGTGACTTTGAACATTTTTTCACATGTCTCTTGGCCATTTGTATGTCCTCTTTGGACAGGTGTCTATTTGGATCCTATGCCCATTTTTTTCAATTGGATACTTTGTCTTCCTTTTGTTGAGTTGTATGAGTACTCAATATATTTTAGAGACTAACAGCTTATCTAATGTACCATTGGCAATTATGCATTCCCATACAGTGGGTTCTCTTTCCATTTTGATGCTTGTTTCTTTCGATGTGCAGAAGCTTTTCAGTTTGATGTAGTCCCATTTATTAATTTTTTCCTTTGTATCTCTTACCTTAGGCATTGTATCAGTGAAAATTCTGCTGCATATGATGTCTGAAATATTGTTGCCTACATTTTCTTTTGTATTTTTATGGATTCATGAGTCACATTTAAGTCTTTTATCTATTTTGAGTTTATTCTTGTGTATGGTGTAAATTAGTGGTCTAGCTTCATTTTTTTTGCATGTAGCTGTCCAATTTTCCCAACACCATTTATTAAAGAGGCTATATTTACTCCATTGCATGCTTTTGCCTCCTTTGTCAAATATTAATTAAGCACAATGTCTTGGGTCAATTTCTGGGTTCTCTTTTCTGTTCCATTGATCTGTGTGCCTGTTCTTGGGGCAGTACCAGGCTGTTTTGATTACAGTAGCTTTGTGGTATAACCTGACATCCAGTATTGTCATCCCTTCTACTTTGTTCTTCTTTTTCAAGATTGCTGTTGCTATTCAGGGTCTATTTTGGTTCCATATAAACTTTTGGAGTATTTTTTCTAGTTCCATTAAATTTGTCATTGGTATTTTAATGGGGAATGAATTGAATCGATAGATTGCTTTGGGTAGTATGGACATTTTAAGGATGTTAATTCTTCGAATCCATAAACAAGGTATATGTTTCCACTTTTTTATATCTTTCTCTATTTATTTTTTCAATGTCTTGTAGTTTTCTGAGAACAGGTCCTTTAATTCTTTGGTTAAGTTTATTTCTAGGTATCTTAGTTATTTTGCTGCAATGGTAAATATGACTGTTTTTTTAGTTTCTCTTTCTGTGAGTTCATTATTGGTGGATAAGAATGCTGTCGATTCCAAAATAGTGGCATAGTAAATGGAAGCTACACAGACCATATCCCAGGACCAAACGGGAATTACAACTAAAATAAAGATAAATCATAGGTAATAACCAATAGAAAAGCAGCTAGAGAGAATCCATAAAACAAGGGACAGAAAAAGGACACTAAATTGAGTCTGGTAGAAATTGTGGAGGCATGAGAGGGTGGGCTGGGAGCCCAGGGACAGCAGCCATTTTAACTGTGAGCAGCTTGCTCAAGGTTAAAATCCCAAGCCAGCTCTACTTCACAGAGGGCTGGGACAGAGCACTAAATTACCTACAGCTACTCACCTTGGGGTCTAGCAAAGGGAGAACAGACTGGATTGGAGCTGACTGGAGAGACTCAGGAACTTGTAGAGCTGGGAGGGCAATGGGAGTTTTGTGCTGAATCATTCCCTCTTGGACAGTAGCCATGTTACTCAAAGAGCCTCTTCCCAGGCCCCAGGGAGAAGCATTGACCCCTCCCTCAGGAATTCAACACCATCAGGCCAGGCCAGATAAATGCAAATTGAGGCTCATTAACAGCCAGCAAGTATCTGCCCCACCCACTAGAAATTCTCTTGCCCTGAACACCTGAGGGATTTTTTCATTCAGCTGAGGGCTACAATTCATGGCTCATCAAGTAACCCAGATTAATAGCCTCCAGGCAAAAAGCTAGAGGATAACTGAACTGTTCTTGGGCTTGCAAATATACCCAAGAAAGTAAGACTTGACAGTGGTGTTTAACGTGGGTCCTCACACACTCATCCAAGCCCAGTAGTGGGAACCACAACAAGAGGAACAAAAAAATCCACAGGGAAAATTTGACAGGTTTCAAAACCCATTGAGATAGACAAAATAGTGAAACAAAAAAAAAAACAAATCCCAAATGAAAGAACAAGAGAATTATACAGAAGAAGAGATAAATTAAATGGAATTAAGAAAGATATCAGAGGTAGAGCTCAGAGTAATGATAATGAGGAAGCTCAACAGCATGAATAAATTTTCAATTGGAAATGAAAAACGACCAAGCAGAAATGAAGAATGACATAGCAGAAATAAAGAACACATTGGAGGGAATAATCAGCAGAGTAGAGGAAGCCAAGGACTGGATCAGTGAATAAGAAGACAGGGTAGAAAAAAATCACCCAATCAGAGAACCAAAAGAAAAAAACAATTAAAAAACAGGAAGACAGCCTAAGAGAACTATGGTACAATATGAACCATAACAACATCCATATCACAGGAGTTCCAGAAGAAGAAAATGAACAATGATTAGAGAATATATTTGAATAAATAGTGACAGAAAACTTCCCTAACTTGGTGAAGGAAAAAGGCATACAAGTACAAGAAGCACAGAGAGCCCCAAGTAAGAAGAACCCAAAGAGGCCCAAACTAAGACAAATAATAATAAAAATGTGAAAAATTAAAGACAAAGAGAGAATCCTAAAGGCAACAAGAGATAAGCAACAGGTTACCTACAAAGGAACACTCATAAGGCTAGCAGCTGACTTCTCAACAGAAATACTACAGGCCAGAAGGGAATGGCATGAAGTAATCAAGGTCATAAAAAAAAAATGATTTGAATCCAAAACTACTCTATTCATCAAGGCTATTGTTCAAAATAGAAGGTGAAATAAAGAGCTTCCCAGACAAAATAAAGGCTAAGGAAATATATTAGCAGAAAACCAGCTCTGCAAGAAATGTTAAAAGCACTGCTGTAATTACTAGAGAAGTAGGGAGAACAATATAACTACAAGAAAAAAAAATGGCCATAAATAAGTACATATCAATAATAATCTTAAATGTAAATGGATTAAATGCTCTGATCAAAAGACAGAGTAGCTGATTGGATAAGAAAACATGACTCATGTATATTTAGTTTACAAGAGACCCACCTCACAACAAAAGACTCACATAGGTTGAAAGTAAAGGGATGGAAAAAAATCTGCCAAGGAATCAGAAAGGAAAAAAGATCTGGGGTAGCAATACTCATATCCGATAAAATAGACTTCAAAATGAAGGCCATAACTGAAGACAAAGAAGGCCACTACATAAAATTGAAAGGATCTATCCAATAGGAAGATATAACCTTGGTAAACATATATGATCCCAACATAGGAGCACCAAAATATACTTTAAAACTTCTGGAGGAATTCAAAGGAGAAATTGACAGCAATACAATCATAGCAGGGGACTTCAACACACTGCTGACATCACTGGATAGATATTCTAGGCAAAAAATTATCAAGAAAACAGAAACTCTAAATGATACACTAGATCAAATGGATTTAATAGATATCTACAAGAATGCCCCCCAAAACTGCAAAATTCACATTCTACTCAAGTGCACATGGGACATTCCAAAAGATGACTCACATGTTAGGAAACAAACCAAGTCTCTATAAGTTCAAGAAGATTGAAATCATATCAAGCATCCTCTCAGATCACAATGGCATAAAACTAGAAATCAATTACAATGAAAACATGAAAAACATTTAAACACATGGAGGCTAAATAGCATGTTATTAAACAATGAATGGGTTACCAAGGAGATGAAGAAAGAAATTGAAAACTTCCTGGAAACCAATGAAAACGAATAGACAACAACACAATATCTATGGGACTTAGTAAAGGCAGTCCTGAGAGGGAAGTTCATAGCACTACAGGCCTACCTCAAGAAACAAGAAACATTTCTAATTAACTATCTAACCTCACAATGGAAAGAACTAGAAAGCAAACAGAAATAAAAACACAGAGCAAGTAGAAGAAAAGAAATAGTAAAGATCAGAGCAGAAATAAATGACATAGAGACTAAAACAACAATACAAAAGATCAATGAAACAAAGAGCTGGTTCTTTGAAAAGATAAACAAGATTGATGGACCCTTAGCTAGATTCACCAAGAAACTAAGAGAGAGGACCCACATAAACAAAATCAGAAACAAAAGAGGAGAAGTAACAACTGACACCACAGAAATACAAAGGATCATTAACAAATACTATGAACAGTTATACACCAACAAATCGGACAATCTAGGTGAAATGGACAAATTACTAGAAACACATAGTCTCCTAAAACTGAACTGGGAAGAGACAGAAAACTTGAACATACCAATAACAACTAAGGAAATTGAAGATATAATCAAGAAACTCCCAGAAAACAAAAGTCCAGGCCCGGAAGTCTTTACAGGGGAGTTTTACCGAACATTCAAAACAGAACAGTCCGGCCGGTGTGGCTCAGTGATTGAGCATCGACCCATGTACCAGGAGGTCGCTGGTTCGATTCCCGGTCAGGACATATGCCCAGGTTGTGGGCCTGATCCCCAGTGGGGGCATGCAGGAGGGGGCAATTGATGTTCTCTCTCATCGATGTTTCTATCTCTCTCTCCCTCTCACTTCCTCTCTCTCTAAAATCAATAAAGGTAAAAAAAACAAACAAAAAAAAACACTAACACCCATTCTCCTCAAACTATTCCAAAAAATTCAAGAAGAAAGACTCCCAAACTCGTTTTATGAGGCCAGCATAATTCTAATTCCAAAACCAGATAAAGACACTACAAAGAAAGAAAACTACAGGCCAATATCTCTGATGAACACAGATGCCAAAATCTTTAATAAAATGTTAGCAAATCAGATCCAGTAACACATTAAAAAAATTATTCACCATGACCAAGTGGGATTCATCCCACACATGCAAGGCTGGTACAGTATTTACAAATCAATAGTACACCACATAAAAAAAAATAAAAGATAAAAACCATATGATCATATCAATAGACGCTGAAAAAGCATTCGACAAAATCCAGCACCCATTTCTGATAAAAACACTCAGCAATGTGGGAATAAAAGGATCATATCTTGACATAATAAAGGCCATATATGAAAAACCTACAGCCAACATCATACTCAATGGGCAAACACTAAAAGCATTTTCCTTAAGAACAGGAACAAGACAGGGAGGCCCACTCTCACCACTCTTACTTAATATAGTACTGGAAGTCTTAGCCACAGCAATTAGACATCAAGAAAAAAAAAAGGGATCAAAATTGGAAAGAAGGAAGTGAAATTGTCATTATTTGCAGATGACATAATATTGTACATAGAAAACCCTAAAGACGCCATCAAAAATCTACTAGATTTAATAAATGAATTTGGCAAGGTAGCAGGAAACAGAATTAACATCAAGAAATCGATGGCCTTCTTATACATCAATAATGAATTCACAGAAACAGAAACTAAAAAAAAAAAAAAAAAAAAAACATTTATCATTGAGGCAAAAAAACTAAGATACCTGGGAATAAACTTTACCAAAGAAGTAAAGGACCTGTTCTCAGAAAACTACAGGACATTGGAAAAAGAAATAGAGGAAGATATAAAAAAGTGGAAGCATATACTTTGTTCAGGGATTGGAAGAATTAACATCCTTAAAATGTCCATACTACCCAAAGCAATCTATAGATTCAATGCAATCCCCATTAAAATACCAATGACATATTTCACAGAACTTGAACAAATACTCCAAAAGTTTATATGGAACCAAAAAGAGACCCCGAATAGCCACAGCAACCTTGAAAAAGAAGAACAAAGTAGGAGGGATCACAATATCGTATATCAGGTTATACTACAAAGCCAGGGTAATCACTACAGCCTGGTACTGGCACAAGAACGGGCATATAGATCAATGGAACAGAACAGAGAACCCAGAAATTGACCCAAGACATTATGTTTAATTAATATTTGACAAAGGTGGCAAGAGCATACAGCGGAGTAAAGACAGCCTCTTTAATAAATGGTGTTGGGAAAACTGGACATCTACATGCAAAAAAATGAAGTTAGACCACCAACTTACACCATATACAAGAATAAACTCAAAATGGATAAAAGACTTAAATGTGGCTTGTGAATCCATAAAAATCCTAGAAGTAAATGTAGGCAACAAAATTTCAGACATCACATGCAGCAGAATTTTCATTGATACAACACCTAAGGCAAGAGAAACAAAGGAAAAAACTAATACATGGGACTACATCAAACTAAAAAACTTCTGCACAGCAAAATAAACAAGCATCAAAATGGGGAAGGGAATCCACTATATGGGAGAGCATAATTGCCAATGATACATCAGATAAAGGGTTAATTTCCAAAATAAAGTACTCATATACCTCAACAAAAGGAAGACAAAAACCCAATTAAAAAATGGGCAGAGGATCTAAATAGACACCTCTCCAAAAGGACATACAAATGTCAAGAGACATATAAAAAAATGTTCAACGTCACTAATCATCAGAGAGATGCAAATTAAAACGACTATGAGGTATCACCTCACACCTGCCAAAATGGCTGCCATCAACAAATCATCAAACAACAAGTGCTGGCGAGGGTGTGGAGAAAAGGGGACTCTAGTACACTGCTGGTGGGAATGCAGACTGGTGCAGCCACTGTGGAAAATAATACGGTGTTTCCTCAACAAATTAATAACTGAACTGCCATTTGACCCAGTGATCCCACTTCTATGAATATATCCTAAGAAGCCTGAAACACCAATCAGAAAGAATATATGCACCCCTATGTTTATAGCAGCACTATTTACAATTGCTAAGATCTGGAAAAATCCCAAGTGTCCGTCAGTAGATGAGTGGATAAAAAAACTGTGGTACATATACACAATGGAATACTATGCAGCTGTAAGAAAGAAAGATCTCTTATTCTTTGAGAGGACATGGAGGGACCTGGAGAGTATTATGCTAAGCTAAATAAGCCAATCAGAGAAAGAGAAATACCACATGATCTCACCTATTTGTGGAATATAATGAACAAAAAAAGCTGATGAACAAAATAGACCCAGAGGCATAGAAGTAGGGATCAGACTGACAAACCTCAGGGGAGGAGGGGAGGGAAGTGATAAACCAAAAACTTGTATGCAGACATGCATAACCAGTGGACATAAACAACAATACTGTGAAGGCGGGGTGGTATCGGGAGGAGGGTGTCTTGAGGGGAAAAAGGAGAAACATCTATAACAAAAATAAATTAATAAAAATTGCAACAACAACAAAAAAGAGAATCCAGGAGGGGAAAAAAAAAAAAAAGCATGCTGTCGATTTCTTGATGTTAATTTTGTATCCTGCTACTTTGTCAAATTCTTTTATTAAATCTAGTGGGTTTTTGATGAAGTCTTTAGAGTTTTTTATGTACAATATCATGTCATCTACAAATAATGACGGTTTCACTTCCTCCTTTCCAATTTCAAATGAATCACTTTCCAAAACGCCCTCCGTGACCTTGGATATAACTTTGCCTCAATGTCCTGGCATCAGTTTGCTTTTCTGAATCTTTTGGTAGTTAAGCTAATGAAAACTCCATCTCTAAAATTCCATTGTTAGTTGATTTATTGACTCACTCATGAATATATTCATAATTTTTACCATGAGCTACATGTACAGAGACAAAAATAAAAAAATAAGAGACAACCTTTACCGTTACCAAGTCACAATTCATAACAGGTTATAAATTTAAGTTATTAATAGGTTTACTATCAGAATGCATATATAAGAATGGTTTATGAGCAATAATCATAATTTAAAGAAAATAGGTCTCAGAGACATAGGATGTAAAAAAAGATCCAGCAGGTAGAAAAATCATGATACCTTCAAATCAACTAATCTAGCATGAAACAAACTTCAAAACTTGGACTCTCAAATGACAATCCATTTTCGATAATTGCACTGCCCAGATGTCTTTAGATTGGTGCTCTTGCTATAGGTGCCCTTTCTATTTCTACTATTACTATACTCGACACTGTTATTTTAAAATGTTTCCATCCTCACTAAACTGTAAGTGCTGAGAGGGAAGGCATAAGTCTGCATTGAAGATGATTATATACTGACTGTGGCCACAGCTTTTAGACAGTTTATCTTGCATTGTTTTATTGTGGCCCACTTTTTATGTATAACCTGTTTATGACCTCCTCTTATGCCCTTGCTTTTCACGTTATTTTAGTATTCTTTGCGCAGGCGGTGATAGTGAAGAATGGGTAAGACAGGAAAGCAAGTTGCACAGACAAAAACAGGGACCATGCATTGCACTGGCCATTTTATCCCCGTTCACACTGGTTCTCTGGCACAGCAGGCTCGTTCTGGGCCATTCCACGTTCAGGACTATTGCTGTGTGCACCCCACCTTCAGGGTGAGGGGGTATTACTGGAAACTGGACAGGAAGCAGTGCAGCCTTGCTGAAGTCCTCTGTATTCCACCCTCCCCCCAAAAGAAGCTCACTGCTTGATACTAATACTTTTTAAAAAATCTATCTTAATTAAGTTACAATGTTACCATGAGAAATCTCTTCAACTTCAGACAGAATGCTTTGTCATATCAAACTAATTTGTTTTCATTGTGATGTCAGAAGCACATTTTTCCACTAAGGATTTTTGTTATTTATTTTACTTTATTATACAAAAGAAGTAAAATTTTATTTACTAAGTGTTTTTATTTATGGAAGTTTTTTAAAAAATAAAGAAATCATGATATAACGAGGACATAATCTTTGTATATTTTTTATTACCTCAATCACTAAATCTCACTTTTATCACTTTAAAGTGTGTTTTTGTCAACACTTTAAAATAAATGTTTTTGTTCTTATAAACTTGTGTTATGGTGTATTAATCAACAATTTTTGCAGAAGATATATATTTTTCAGATAACATATTTTCAAATAAAATGACCCCTGTAGTTATTGGAATTTAGAGTAAAAGGAAGAATAATTTAGTATGGCTTTGAATTAGCTAAAAGGAATTTAGAATATACTTTTTGATAAGTTTTGAGATATCAGAATGACTCACTAAGTCAAAAAATTAAAGAGTATTTCTGAGTGAAATTCTCATGCTGTTTTTTTACTTTTCCATCTTAGAATGATAGAAAGGTATCACATAAAAATAGAAAATAGCACATATCTATATTTCCATTATTATCCCATTAATTATATATCTATGTAATTTATATTCGATAGTCTTTATAATATAAAGAAGCTATATCAAAAAGTATGTGAGACAATACATGAGATTTTTTTAAATAAGCCGAAAATATATATATGTTATTGAAATCTTACACTTATCTGTAGTAAACCACAGGCAAGATATTCACCCGTCCCTTTCCTAACAACTTGTTGTTTAGTTTTAGAAATGTAGCTGAAATAAATGGAGTTTTGATGTTCATGCTGCATTCCTCGGTGTAATGTGGGCAGAGAGCACCCTCTGCTTTCTCCCGTGTAAATA
The DNA here is from genome assembly GCA_030848825.1 of Tadarida brasiliensis. Taxonomy (NCBI): domain Eukaryota; kingdom Metazoa; phylum Chordata; class Mammalia; order Chiroptera; family Molossidae; genus Tadarida; species Tadarida brasiliensis. The sequence continues at coordinate 105,366,980 of CM061260.1, read as the reverse complement.
GCAACCCTAGTCTGAAAGAAAGGAGATGCGGTTTCTATGCGGATATTTTGCTATTAAAATCAGAAGGGATTTTTCTATAAGGTTCATTAACTCTGGGCCTCTATTGGCAATAACCCATACTCAGGACGCCACCATTGGGACACACTCAAAGCAACTCCGCAAAGGCTAGGAGCAGAATACCTGCTCTGAACCGAATACCTTCCCTGAACTGAATCTACACAGCCACCCCAGGAGGGGAGAATGCAGCTTTGAAAAATAACACCTTTGTTATTCCAAGTGTTAGAGATGAAGCTGAGTTTTCAGATGGCCTCAAGGTTTGTGCACCCTTCACCAAACACAGATGGAAACTGGACTCTTTGAACTGCTTTGAAAATCTGTTACTAAGTATCGCAGCCACTGCAAAGTCCTGACTGCCTGTAATTTTTACGGTCTTGTGATGACAAGGAATAAAACAACTTCGTTTTAGAAATAAATGACTTATATACCAGAGAGGGGAAACGTATCATCTAAGCAAGGTTTAATCTTAACTATGGTAATTGTAAACGGTGGTCTTTACAAAAAAAAAAAAAAGGCTTAAATATTAGCATTCTAAACCAGTCATAGAACATGTAGATGACATTAATTCAGTCACATTATTCTACTGATAATTTTGACTTCTTATGGTTTAATACTTTTCAGACATTAAATTATATAAAGATGAATATCATTATTTATATATCAATGATGGCATTACAGTTCCTTAGAGTTTTTACAGTTATGTTAGAATACATTGACTCTTTAATCTAGAGCCAGAGGAATTACTGAAATAAGTCAGTGTCATACTTCATGTTACACAGTGATTCCATTTATTTTAAATTTAGGTTTAACATCACAGCTTTCACTTGCCTATATTAGGGACAAGGAATCAATAAAAACCACTATAAATAAACAATCTTACTTAAGTCAGATTCAAGTCAATAGATTTTACAATGTACCATCTAAACATGATACATATGCAGCATATAACTAGTTTGTTTGTTCTTGTTTTTCTTTCAAAGAAATTGAATCTGTGTATAGGAATCAAAATATTCCTCGGAGCTGGCAGAAGGCTATGAGAATTTCCGTTATAGTGTTCCTAGCAGGGAAACCAAGGTTTGGTCAATGCAACTGATAGCATAAAACTAAATGTCCTCAGTGGAATTTGTTATGATTTTACAAATACTTAAAACTGTACATGTACATACAATGTATGTTTGTGTCTGGGCCAAAATAAAAATACAACGACCTCTTAGCTTAATGTCACAATAAGCAACTTTTAATGTTAAGGTTCCTATGGAAACATTAATTTAGCTGTGTTGTTTATCTGCAACTTTTTTATGATAGGAGTTTAACAATATCAACAGAGGTACATTATGATATATATTTAATAAGAACACACACTTTAGCCACAGCAGGCTTCCTCCTTGGAGCATGGAAGGATAGCTGTGTGACCCTCTACCCCATCTCAGCAGGTATACACCAGCAGGATGGAGCAGACTCAGTAATCACTTCCCTGGACCTATTGAACTTTTCTTTAAAAAAAAATTTGATGTATATATAAAAAGAGCAGGAATCTGAGCTTCCTTGCAATTTCCACCCCTCCCCAGGGTACACTGAGTGACTATAAAATTCTAGCATGCACAATATTTTTTTATTCCATCCTTCCTGTCATAAGTATTAATCATGATAAAAGGAAGAATCTCACATCATGGGAATTTACAATCTCTACATTTCCTTGAGTTTAAAATGCTTGTATAATTCAAAAGTGGCACTAAAATTTAAATGATGTTTCAAGAAGGGACTAGTGGAACTATTACCCGTGTCTGATAACGACCTGATGTGAAAAAAAGAAAGGTATCCTGGAACTAAAAGGAAGAAAGGGGAGGAAAGAATGTTTTGTCACCTGGTTTTACCCTATCTATTATTTCACTGACAAATAAGTCAGAAAGATGTATAAAATCTCATTCACATTCTTGAGAAAAAGCACGTGAATGGGGGAAAAATTATATGACTACTTTGATGATGTTCACACATCATTCTTTAAAAATACTCTCAGAAAGAATAAGGTCAAGAATGATGATAGAGTTTATGTGATCTTCAAATGAATAGCCTTACATAATAACTTGAGACATCTATAAATGTATTCTACATTCATAATTTTATTATTTTTGTTGTATTAAATTTGTTGGGGTGACATTGGTTAATAAAACCATATAGGTTTCAAGTGCACAGCTCTCTAACACCTCACCTGCACACTGCATCATGGGCTCAGCACCACAGTCAAGTCTCTTTCCACCACCATTTGTGCCCTTTTGCCCTCATCCACCTCACCCCACACTTCCTCTGGCAAATCACCATATTGCCGTCAGTGTCTATAAGCTGTTGTGTGTTTTTTTTCCATAATTCCTTCACCTTTTCCATCCAGCCCCCCAAACCCTTTCCCCTCTGACAGCTGTCAGTCTGTTTTATGTATCTATTCTTCCATTTCTAATTTGTTAGTTGATTTTGTTCATTAGTTCCCATATACAAATGAAATCAGATAGTCTTTTTTTTTTCTCTGACGGGCTTATTTCGTTTAGAATAACATTCTCCAGGTCCAGCACGCTGTCACAAAACATAAGATTTTCTTCTTTTGTACAACCGAGTAGTATTCTATTGTGCAAATGTACCACAGCTTTTTTATCCACTTACCTACTGATGAGCGCTTGGGTTGCTTCAAGATCTTAGCTATTATAAATAATGCTGCAATGAACATAAGAGTGCATATATTCTTTCAAATTAATGTTTCAGGTTTCTTCGGATAAATTTCCAGACATAGAATTGCTGTGTCATAAGGCAGTTCTATTTTGATTTTTTTTAGGAAACTCCATACTGCTTTCCACAGTGGCTGCACCAGTCTGCATTCAACAGTGCACGAGAGTTTCATTTTCTCCACATCCTTGCCAACACTTGTTGTTGGTTAATTTATTGATGATAGTCATTCTGATAGGTGTGAGGTGATAACTCATTGTGGTTTTAATTTGCATTTCTCTGATGATTAGTGACTTTGAGTATCATTTCATGTCTAAGTCCTCTTTGGAGAAGGGTCTATTCAGGTCTTTTTTTTTGGATTGTTTGTTTTCTTGGTGTTGAGTTTTATAAGTTCTTTATAAATTTTGGAAATAAGCCCCTTATCAGATGCATCATTGGTGAGTATATTCTCGCATTCAGTGGGTTGATTTTTCATTTTATTAATGGTTTCCTTTGCTATGCAAAAGCTTTTCAGTTTGATGTAGTCCAATTTGTTTATTTTTTTCTTTTGTTTCCATTGCTTGAGAAGATGTATCAGAAATAAATTGCTACAAGAAATGTCTGAGATTTTACTGCCTATGTTTTCTTCTAGGATTTTTATGGTTTCATGATTTATATTTACGTCTTTAATGGATTTTGAGTTTATTCTTGGTATGGTGTAAGAAGGTGGTCTAGTTATACTTTTTGTGTGTTACCTGTCTAGTTTTCCCAACATTATTTATTGAATAGACTGTCTTTACTTCATTGTATGTGCTTGCTTCCTTTGTTAATATTAATTGGACATAAAAGTGCGGGTTTATTTCTGGGCTCTCTGTTCTGATTGATATGCCTGTTTGTATGCCAGTCCATGTTATCTTGATTACTGTGGTCTTGTAATGTAGTCAGATATCAGGTAGAATGATACAGCTAACTTTGTTCTTCTCTTTCAAGATTACTGAGGCTATTTGAGGTATTTTGTGGTTCCATATCAATTTTTGGAATATATGTTGTAGTTCTGCTAGATATGCCATTGATTTTTTAATAGGAATTGCATTGAATCTATAGATTGTTTGGGTAGTATGAACATTTTAATAATGTTAATTCTTATCCATGAATACAATATATGCTTTCACGTATTTGTATCTTCCTCAGTCTCACTCTTCAGTATCCTATTAGTTTCTGAATACAAGTATTTTACCTCCTTGGTTAAGTTTATTGCTAGGTATCTTATTTTTTTAATAATTGGAAATGTGATTGTTTTCTTAGTTTCTCTTTCTGATAGTTCATTATCAGTGTATAAAAATGACACTGATTTCTGAATATTAAATTTGTATACTGCTACTTCACTGAATTAATTTATCAGGTCTAGTATTGGAGTCTTTGGGATTTTATATATACAGTATTATGTCATCTCCAAATAATGACAGTTTTACTTCCTCCTTTATAATTCATATACCTTTTATTTCTTCTTCTGAATTGCTGTGGCTAGAACTGCCAGTGCTATGTTGAATAAGAGTGGGGAAAGCAGACATCCCTGTCTAAATCCTGATCTTAAGGGTAGCACTTTTAGTTTTTGCCCATTCAGTACAATGTAAGCTGTGGGTTTGTCATATGTGGCTTTTATTATGTTGAGGTATGCTCCTTCTCTTCCCACTTTGCTGAGAGTTTTTATCATAAATGGGCACTGGATTTTATCAAATGCTAATTCTGCATCTATTGACATGATCATGCCATTTTATCCTTCATTTTGTTTAGGTGGTGTATAACGTTTATTGATTTGCAAATATTCTACCAACCTTACATCACCAGAATAAATTACAATTCATCATGGTGTATGGCCTCTTTAATGCATTGCTGGATCTGGTTTGCTAATATTTTGTTGAGGATTTTGGCATCCATGTTCATCAGGGATATTAGGACAATGCTGCCCTTGTAAAATGAGCTTGGGTGTCTTCCCTTCTCTTGAACTTTTTGGAACTGTTTTAGAAGGATAGGTGACAATTTTTCTTTAAATGTTGCATAAAATTCACCTGTAAAGCCATCCATTCCAAGACTTTTGTTTGCTGGGAGTTTTTATGTTTGTTTTTATAATTTTATTTATTTATTTTTCTTTATTGATTTTAGAAAGAGGAAGTGAGAGGGAGAGAGAAATAGAAGCATCGATGAGAGAGAACATCGATTGGCCGCCTCCTGCATGCCCCCCACCGGGGATTGGGCCCACAACCTGGGCATGTGTCCTGACCAGGAATCGAGCTGGCGATCTCTTGGAGCATGGGTTGATGCTCAGCCACTGAGCCACACTGGTCGGACATTTTTTTTAAATTAAAGCTTTGATTTCATTTGTTGTAATTGGTCCATTCAGATTTTCTGATTCCCCCAATTCCATATTAAAGATTGTATGTTTCTACAAATTTATCCATTTTGTCCAATTTGTTGACACACAGTGTCATAACATTTTCTTACAAGTCTTTGCATTTCTGTGATGTTAGTTGTTCCTTCTCTTTCATTTCTGATTTTATTTATTTGGTTGCTCTATCTTTTCTTTTTGTGAGTCTGGTTAAAGGTTTGTCAATCTTGTTTATCTTGGTTCTAGAGGAATGCATTTCTGCCTCCATTTAAATCAGGTTTTCTGGTAAGAATGAGTAATGATAAGGCAGCTAGCAGATGCTCCATCACTGTTCTTACAAAAGGGTAGTAGACATCAGGTTATCAACCAACAGTGTCTACTGAAGTTAAAAATAAATGAAGTCCAGGGGAGGGGGCTGGGTGGAGTGGGCAAAGAGGGGAGAAATGGGGAACATCTGTAATAGTGTTAACAATAATAATAAAAAAAAAGAGGATGTTTTCTCCATAAAGATTCTCCAATCTTCATATGGTCTTAAAACACAGTTACTGTAACTTTTACAGCTGTCTAATTCATAAAGAATTATTCTAAAACTATAGTAAAAGAACAAATATGTTGAAAGAAAAATAATCAACAGATATGAAACATGCCCAAAATAGTCAATAAAGCACAAAAGATATCAACTTCACTTGTAATTTAAAAAATGCAAATTACAGATACCATTTCACATCTTCAGATTGGCAAGAATAGAAAAGTCAGATACTATCAAATGTGCAAAGGTAAAAGAAAATGGCAACTCCTATATTGCTGGTGAGAGTGTAAATTGGTATAACGACTTTGAGAGCAATTGGTGATAACTAGCAAAGCTGAAAATGCTCATCCTCTTCACGCTAGCATTCTGCCAGTGTCATATATGCTAGAAATGCCTTTGTGCAGCAGTCCCAAGGAGATGTATACACATATACAGATGCTATCATTGTTTGTGATACCAGTTGACTGATTGGTGTGGGCATGGTTTTACTACATTAAGAATTCACTTTTAAAACCCCTTTTATTAATTACCTGTATCACCCATATTATGGTTTGCTTCTTCCTGTAAGGACACAGGGAGGAAGGACACTGAGATACTACTACACTTTTGACTTGGACTTATTGAAATATTTTAATACATATTAAACCAATTCTCCACATATGAGGCAACGCTGACATAGGGGACATTTATAAATAGCCCATCGGGGGTTCATAGTTCTAACTTGTAATTGTATTAAGAATAAATGTTATCTGATTGTGTTATAGCTTTGCAAACTGCAGCCCCTATGATACTTAAGTCTACCTAGTCTTTACCCCATAACAGAATGTCAACCTGGTAGAAACTAAGCAAATATTCAGTAAATATTTAGTTAACTAAAAACTGGTTCCAGAGGTAACATCGGCACCGTGGGCAAATAAGACATTCCTTGTTTATACTCTTTTCAACAACAATTTGGCATCCATCCATGGACAAAAGTACCTTTGTGGAAACTGTAGGACCCAGCACCATATGCCAAAGGACCCAGGAGGAGTCTCCCCCACCCCTGTATTGGGTTAGAACTTGGTCCTGGCTCTAGCCCTTTGACCGTAGACAACCACCCACAAGCGAGAGAGCCTTTGTAGAAGTCTGGGTTTCTGGCAGAGAAGTTCCAGCACACCACTGGAGAGGGGAAAAGGTGAGTCTGGAGCATTAAAGAGAGTAAAAAAAAAAAAAAAAAAAAAAAAGTTTGACTTTTTCTGCCTCACCCCTTCCCAAGGCAGCACAGCTCAATACTAAAAGAGATATTCTTGATAAATAATTCCTCTTTCAGAGTAAAGACAGTGAGTGCCCATCTTCCCCAGCTGTGCAGAAAGCTGCCAAGGAGGCCCATTTCTCTCTCACCCCATGCAGAGTACGGAATCATGAGCTGCATGACCGTCCAGTGACAAGAAACCGAGAGAGCAGCATGTAACAGAGCTTTAAAGGGGAGTGAATTGCCCGGCCAGAGTGGCTCGGTTGGTTGAGCATCGTCCTGTGCACCGAAACATTGTTGGTTTGATTCCCAGTCAGAGTACATACCTGGGTTGTGGGTTTCATCTCTAGTCAGGGCACCTATGAAAAAAAAATGGATGGGTATTCCTCTGTCATGTCAATGCTTCTCTCTCTCTCTCTCTCTCTCTCCCTTCCTGTCTCTCTAAGCATGTCCTCGAGTGAGGGTTTAAAAAAAAGAGGGGAATTGTATCCTACTAACTGTGTCACAGATTCCATGAAAAAGCCCACCCACAAGTGCTAGGGACACTTTGCCTGCAAGCACCACCAACACTCCATGAACCTACCTAACTCAAATACCTGCAAACCTGAGGTCAGCTCCCTGATCCTAATCTCGATGATGGTGACAGTGAGCTTTGGAAGACAGCTGGTGAGTACATGCAAAAAGTTAACCAAAATATGCAGGACGGGGAGAGACCACAAACTCAAGGTTTGACACTGCCCGTGGGAAAGCAAAAGGAACATTGTTAGCAGCTGGCAAGATGCATTGCAGGATCAATTAAAAGGCATACAAGCTTTAACAAATCTGTGACAAGAGGGAACAAGAAATGGGGAGCAGGTATACCATAGAAGGTCTGCGAATTTTACTAGGAGGGCTGACAGAGGGCATTTCTCTCCAGACTCACTTTGCAAAAACTGGAGAAAGTGACTGCTACTTCAAATGTAAAGATAACAATACAAGACTTCAAAGAACATGAAAAATTAAGAAAACATGACACCAGCAAGGATCAACACAACAATCTTTCATTAACCAACCCCAAAGACACTGAAATCATTTACCCCACAAACAATACAAAATAACTGTTTTAAGGAAGCTAAATGAGCTACCAAAAGAACACCGGAAAATAATTCAACAAAATCAGACAAAAAATATTCAAACAAGATGAGAAGTTTAACAAAGAGATAGAAATAAAGGATTTAGAAAAAAAGAACCGAACAGAAATTCTGGAGCTTAAGACTACAATGAGCCCAGCCGGGGTGGCTCAGGGGATTGAGCCAAACCGCCCTGGCCAGTTTGGCTCAGCGGTTAGAGCGTCGGCCTGTGGTCCAGAGAGACCCGGGTTCAGTTCCCGCTAAGGGCATGTACCTCGGTTGCGGTTTGTCCCCAGCCCTGGTTGGTCGTGCAGGTGGCAGCCACTCGATGTGTCCCTTTCACATCGATGTTTCTCTCTCTCTCTCTCCCTCCCACTCTATCTGAACAGAAAATGAAAAAATGTCCTCGGGTGAGGATAAAAAAAAAAAATAAAAAGATGGATTGAGCATCATACCATGGACTGAGAGGTCTGGGTTTGATTCCCGGTCAGGGCACATGCCTGGGTTGTGGGCTCAATCCCCAGTAGGGGGCGTGCAGGAGGCAGCTGACATGTTTCTCTCTCACATAGATGTTTCTATCTCTTTCCCTCTTCTTCCCTCTCTAAAATATCAATAAAAACATATTTAAAAAAAGAATATAATGAATGAAATTAAAAAATGCAATAGAGAAAATCAACAAAAGAATAAAGAATAGATCAAGCAGAAGAAAGAATCTGTAAATTAGAATACAGGACCTTTGCAATTATTTAGTCAGAGGAGAACAAAGAAAAAAGTGAAGAAAGCCTATGTGATCCATTAGATATTAGCAAAAGGTGGCAGAAAAAAACTATTTCAAAAATAATAACCAAGATCCACATTTTTAAAGAACTCAGACAACTTAATACCAGAAAAACAAACAACCCAATTAAAAAGTGGGCAGACCTAGACACTTTTCCAAGGAGCACATACAGGTGGCCAATAGATACATGAAAAGTTGCTCAGCAACACTGATCATCAGAGAAAAGCACATTAAAACCAAAGTGCAAATTAAATATCACCTCCCACTTGTCAGGATGGCTATCATCAATAAATCACATTAGGTACTCAGTAAATATTGGTTGACTGAACATAAACTTAAATACTATTGACATTCTTCTGTGTTTCACGACTCAGCTCATTTCTCATGGAAACTATTGTATATCTTCTTAATTTCCTCATATTTCTAATAATGAAACAACTAGTAATAAATGACTCGTCATATAGTTCACCATTAAAATGTGAATTTTCAAAGGGAAGGCTTCTTAATTTCTTGCCACAAAATCAATACCAACTTGTATCAACACAAAGACATGCTAACATGTCCTAAAGACTATCCCATATTCACACACACACACATATGCACCTACTTTGGTTAAACTGACGGATTCTTGATGGATTCCTAATTTTAGTGGAAATCTGTCACAACTTAGCACAACATAGACTTTAGCTTTGTAAATGTGAATAAAAATGAATATCTGCAACACTCCTCTAGTGAAAATTTCTTCTAAAAAAAACATATGCATCACATATTATTTAACATTGTTTCTAGGTATTAGACTATCATATTCTGGTTAATAAACATCTAGGTCAAAGGATACATATATATAAATAATGAAAGATATTGTCCTGTTACTCTCAAAAAAGTTCCATCTCCTTACACTATTACCACACTTTTATGAGAATATCTATGTGCATATCTACTAGATATTATAAAATTTTGGCTAATCTGTTAGGAAAAATTTGACTTTTTTGTATGAATATTTTATTTTGTATAATTTTAAATTAAATGTAAAAGTAGCCACTTTTTGGTATGTGTATAATTCATTTACATATTTTTTCAGTAAGATGCTTATTTCTTTTAAGGTTTTAAAAAATATTTCTGTTCATTTCATATATTACTTTGTGAGAAGTCATTTATAATTAGTTTTAACTTTACAATTTTTGTTACTGTATGAGACTTTTATATTATATCCTTAGATTTTTTGCTTGTTTTATTTAGCATTTATATATCTATATCTATATCTATCTAACTATATATGTAACATAAGTAAATTTATGAAAGCATAAAATATATGAATAAAATGAGCACTGGACTTTATGACTACTTTGTATCTACCTGTGAGGTCTATACAGCAATTTGGGGAAAATTGATGATTGAGTTTTCCAATTCATTCAGACTACATAGACCACCATTTCTTCACTATTTTAGATTTATTCCCATGTTTGTTTGTATTGATGCTATTTTTTTTAATTCCACATTTTATTTAGGTTTTTAATTCATTTCATTTACTTGCTAAATTCACTGTCTAAATCTAGTAGTTTATGTTTATATTTTTAAATTTTTTTCTATTCTATGCATCATGCGATATGTGAATACTGGCATAGTTTTATTTCTCCTAGTCTAAGCTTCATATCTTTCTTTTTGATTCCTTACGATATCCATGATACCTAGGAAAATAAACATGGAAAATGAGTGTGTCTTTGCCTTATTTCCAGTCTCTGAAGGAAAATTTTAAATATTTATAACCAATTAGAATGCTAAATACTATATTTTTGTAGATATCTTTAAAGTAATTCGAAGCTTACCTTTTGCTTACAAATATATGTTATTGATTTTTATCATAAATAGGGGTTATATCTTACCAAATGCTATTTCTGCATCTATTAAAAAGATTACATGATTTTCTCCCTTATTTTGCTAGTGGGGGAAATTATACTGGCTAATTTTAAATGTTAATTCAACCTCAAACTTCCTGGAATACCCCCAACTTGTTCCTGAATCTCATCTTTTGAAAAATACATTACTTGATTAATTTTACAATATTTTGTTATGAATCACCATATCCTTGTTCATGAGAGTCATTGGTTTATAGATTTTTTAAATTTCTGTCCCTGTTTTGTTATCAAGATTATGCATAAACCAAGGTTGAAAACTTTCTCATTTTTTCTATTGTCTTTGTTATTTCTTTTATAAAATTTTTATAAATTCAAAAGTAAATTACCTAGACCCATTTTTATTTTTTTTTTATGTAGTGGGGGTCATGTGGAAGATTTAATTATGGATCCAATATATTTTACTAGATATAAAACAGTTCACATTTTCTATTTCCTTTTGTATTGGTTTTGGTGAATTTTGCTTTTAAAAGAAATTTTCTATTTAATATATTATTGTCAAATTCACTAGAAAGTAAGTGCCTGTTCATAATATTAGCGTTACCATTTTTTTAAAATTCCTGCAGAAATTGCTGTTTCCTTTTTCATTTCAGGTTTGACAATTTATTTTTTCTCTTTCTTTGGACAGAGGTTGATACATTTTATTTATTTATTTTTTAAATATGTTTTAATTGATTTTTTAGAGAGAGAGAAGAACAAGAGAGAAACATCAATGTGAGAAATACACCGATAAGCTGCCTCCTGCACGCCCCCTACTGGGGATTGAGCCTACACCCCTGGCATGTGCCCTGACTGGGAATCAAACCAGGATCTCTCAGTCCATGGAACAACGCTGAATCCACTAAGCCACACCGGCCAGGTGAGGTTGATACATTTTAATAGTGATTTCAATAATGCTACTTTTAACTCAGTTGATTATCTCAATATTACTTTTTTTCCTGTTACTGTTTTTCTTGCTTTATTATTTTGTCTACTTTATTTATATTAAATTTGTTTTACTTCTAATTTCTTGAAATATATATTTAGAAAAAGTTCAGTCTTTCTAATCAATGTAGCAAATAGATCATTCTGTTTCATCTTAGATGAAAACCACAAAAGAATATTACTCCAATACAAACAGTGAGAAAAATCATAACTTTGTTCTAGCCATTATGAGAGCTGAGGTCAAAAGGCAACCAGATGAACTGAATTTCAAAGGGTTATGAACGCCTCTGAGGACATACAGGTGCACACAACTGTTTTACCTTTTACAGAGCACTAGAGGAAGAAGCAGCTACTATGGAACCAGAGAAGAAAGAAGGAATTTCTCTGCTGAGATGGACTCCCCATTGTTAACCCAAGGTCCAGATTTGATGACTAAGAGTCTGGTGGCCATTTGCTAAAAGGGCTCCTCACAGAGTACTCTGCACACTGAGAAGAACCTCAGGCTGAACTCTGGGCTTCTGCACTAAGCCCACTTGATTCCCCTCCCAGTCAGGCCCTGCAGGGAAAACCTGGTTTTGTCTTTCTACCAACTGACTGAGACCTGCCCAGTCCAATCAGAACTGCACAATCTGTATCTTTCTCTGCATCTATACTAACCAATCAGAACTGCACAATCTGGATACCTAATTTGCATAAAACGGACCTAACTGAGAAGCTGGGAGGAAATTCTCACAGTAAATTGTGTCCTCGCCTCTGTCTTGGTGGAACACAATTTAGGCTGCTACCTGAACTGTGCCTGCTGGGCTGAAGCTCTGTTTTGCTCAAATAAATGCTTTGTATTCTTTATCAGAGTCTAAAATTAATTTTGGTTTACACCACTTTACTGAAGTAAAAAGAAAAGTCGTTTCGTGAATCCACAATAGCTGCAATGGTGTGACGCTTTGGAATCCCTGAGAGCCCCAGACAAAAGCAGAGCCCGCGTGCGCTCAAAACGCGTTTCCCTGCTCTAACCTTGCGCTCCTGGGTGCATAGCAGGAGACCTCTGAGTCCTCCTTTCTCCGGGGGAGCCTGCAACACCATCAGCTTCCTAAAACCTTCTCTCTTAGGAAGCAAAAGCCTTCAGCTGTGCAGGGGGAGGCTGGAATCAGTCTCAACGCTAGTGTTCAAGAAAAGATCTACTGACTCTAATGGAAGGCTAGAAGCAAAGCTGTCTCTGCTTTGGCGATGGAAAGGCGACACTTGTGCCCCTGTTTGCCCCTGTTTTCGGTAAGGGGGAATCGCTGCTGAGCGCAAGTAGAAGCCACCTCCCCTTAAGTAGGAAAGAGGAAGACCCATTTGCCCGCAACAAAAGCCCTGAACTGGAAACCAAGCGGCAATCCCTGCCACACCAGCTCCAGGCAAAGGTGTATTGCTCCTGAGAGAGGAGCAAAGCAGAAGCATGGCCCTGGAGGTAGGGCAGGAAGCCTGCCCAGAGTCCCGCACAGGGAGCTCTCAAGCGGGCTTAGAGGGAAATTTAGAGAATAGTGTTTATATTAGAAAATACGAAAGGTCTCAGATCAATTAATTCAGCTTCCCTATTAAAAAAAAAAATGAGAAAGGAAGGCAAATTAAGGCCAAATGGAAGCGGAAAAAAAAGAAATAACGATACAAGCAAAAAAAAAAAAAAAAATCAATGAAATAGTAAACAGGAGAAAAACAGAGAACAGAGAAAACTCAATGAAATCTAAAATTGGCTCTTTGAAAGGAGAGGATCGTAGGACAATGTGATACGCAGCTGAATGCACGTACATTCTTTGAAAGACACAATCCAACAAAGCTCACTCAGGAAGAAATAGATACACTGAATAACCCTATGTCAGACGTGAAATTGAATGTGGAGTGAAAAAATCGCACGCCTCATGCCTTGACGCCTGCTTCGTGAATTCTGCCAAGCATTCATGGAAGTAATGATGCTAATTCTACACACAGTTTTCCAAAACGTAGAAGGGGAGGGACTACTTCTCCACTCCTTTTAAGAGGCTAACGTTACCCTAATAACAAAGTGAAGGACATAAAAAAAAAAAGTCACTATCCCTTAGAAACATAGATGCAAAATCCCCTAATAAAGCAATAGCAAAACAAACCCACAGACTATAAAAAGTATTATACATTATAATCAAGTAGGGTTATCCCAGGAACACAACATATTTAGATGAAATTATTTAAATACATATAATTAAAATTAAACATCTACACTGCAGAAGAAAAAATCTCAAATGGACCTCAAAATCTACCTTTAAAAAAAAAGAGAGAGAGAGAGAAGAGAAATGAAACCCAAAGTAGAAAGAAATAATAATTATAAGAACATAAAACAAAGAAAAAACTAAAATCAACAGAGAAAATTCAGTAAAATTAGAAGCTGGTTCTTTGAGAATATCAATAAAATTGATAAACTTCTAGCCAGACTAATTGGGGAAAATAAAGAGGACACAAATTATAAATGAGAGGGTAGCATTCCTACAGATTTTACAGATATGTAAAAGATAACATGGAAATATTGTGAAAAAATATTGCCTATAAATTTGACAACTGAGAAGAAATGGTTAAATTCTGTAAATGACACAAAGTACTAATGCTCACTAAAGAAGAAATAATAACATGACCTCTATCTAGTAATTCATTTGAATTTACAGTTAAAACAAACATTTTCATAAAGGAAACTCTAGGCCCGGAAGATTTTACTGGTAAATTCTACACTTAAGCATTTACAGAAGAAACACCAAAATTATAAATACTGTTACAGAAAATTTAGGAAAATGAAATACTTTTCAATTTATATATAAGTTCAGCATTACCAATACTAAATAAGCCAAACAACCTAATTTTTTAAATGAGCAAAGGACATGAATAGACCCTTCACCAAAGCACATGGGAAGTACTTAGCATCATTAATTGTTAGGGAAATGTAAGTTAAAACTGCAGTCAGATACAATTACACAATTACTGGAATAGCTAGAATTAAAAACATTAACTATACCCAGTTTTGATGTAGATAGTCAACATCTAGAATTAGCATGCAATCCTGGTTGGGATGTAAAACGATTCAATCCCTTTACAAGTCAGTTTGGCATTTTCTTAAAAAATTAAACACATACCATCTCTGTGACCCAGATATTCCACTCCTGGATATTTTAATAGCAATGAAAGCTGTGTCACCCTGGCTGGGTGTCTCAGTTGGTTGGAGCCTAATCCCATATACCGAAAGGTTGCGGGTTCAATTCCTGATCAGGGTGCATACGTAGGTTTCGAGATAGATCCCAGTCTGTGTGCAGCCTTTGAATCGATGTTTCTCTTTCACATCGATGTTTCTGTCTCTTAAAAAATGTTAATTAAACATATCCTTGGGTGAGGATAAGAAAGCGAGAGAGAAAAGAGGGAGGGAGGGAAGAAAGGAGAGAGGGAAGGAGGCAAGAAGGGAGGAAGGGAGGTAGAAAGAAAGAAATGAAAGCTGTGTCCACTCAAAGATTCGTACATAAATTCTCATAGCAGTCTTATTCAGTAAATCTCGAAAGAATAGAATGAGCAGAGATTGAAACTTTGAGTGTCATGTGAGAGAAAGAGAACTTGTAAACATTAAAAAGACCATGCCCCATGGAGTGATCCCAACAGTGGTAATACTGGCTACAGTTTCTTTAGATCTCACTATATTCCAATAAAGGCTCCAGGCATTGTAAATCTTAAAAATAGTATTTTAAATCTTAGCAGCAACTGTTATTGGCAAATATTATTATAGCCCCCCTTTTTATAGCTAGAACAACTGAAACAGAGGTATTAAATCATTTTCCAAAGGTCACACAAGTCATAGATAACTGGACTCGAAACTGAACCCCAATCTGTCTAATTTAAGAACCAACCACAGTCACTACTTCATTTTACAATGATAAGGCATTTTGAGAAATGACTAAGGACAGACTGTTTTGTCAGAAAATAGAATATTTTACAGAGAAACTACCACAAAAAGCAAAATCCTTTAACATATTTTGCTAAAGTAAAGCATTTAAAAAATACACAGGGCCCTGGCTGGTTTTGCTCAGCGGTTAGAGCATTGGCCCACTGTCCAGAGAGTCCTGGGTTCAGTTCTCCCTAAGGGCACGTACCTTGGTTGCGGTTTGTCCCCAGCCCCAGTTGGGGTCGTGTGGGTGGCAACCACTCGATGTGTCTCTCTCACATCGATGTTTCTCTCTCTTCCTCCCTCTCTCCCTCCCGCTCTATCTGAAGATATATGCAAAAAAAAAAAAAGTCCTTGGGTGAGGATAAAAATAAATAAATAAAATAAACAATAGAAAACACACAGGAAGATAGTGTTATCATTTGTAAGAAAATAAAATTGTACTTATAAAAAAATGTTGAAAAGCAGAGGTCCTTGTATATAAGTTCCATAGCTGATTACTAGCCAACTGTGCCATCAATGATATAGAAAGCTTTTTGAAGCCTACATTTCTTAACTACAAAATAGATAGAAATAATCTATTTTTCAGGTTTCTTGAGTCAATAATTATATCTATATCTATTCCTAAATTCTAAATTCTTTTGAAGATGTGTATTTTAAATAACAAAAATAGACAATTAATGCAATATGTTTCTAGATAAATAGTATAAAGCTGTAATGAAAGGACAATTGGTTTTATTAAACAAATATACAATGTCAAAGATGGATATTAAATCCAAGACATATTGGGACTGCTAAATAAGAAGTCCTTAAATAACTATAAGACAGCACATTCATTAGAACAGAGTAACTGATTTTTGGTTAAATTTGAGGGGAAAACATTTAGGAGCAAATCATATCAAGAATGTAAGCATTTTGTTCAAGAATACAATTTACAAGATCTATGACCCAGGAAGTAAAGTTCTCCTAAGGTCGTACATTAATGCCCATATATCCAAACAATTATAATGAAATTTTAAATTATAAACTATTAATTATTAAAAACAACATTTAAAACAAAAACTTATTAAACCTATTAGTTCCATATTGCTACTGTAACAAATTAGCACAAATTTAGGGGCTTCTCTGAGAAATGGAACATCTCAGATTGCCAGCAAACCACCAGAAGTTAGGGGAATGGCATGGGTCAGACCCTCTGTCACAGTCTCCGAGGACTGCCAACACCTTCACTTCAGATTTCCAGACTCCGGAATTGTGAGACAATAAATTTCTGTTGTTTAAGACACTCGGTTTGTGGTACTTTGTTACAGCCGCCTGAGCAAAGTAATAAAAGGATAATTTCCCATTTCAGATCCTTAACTTAATCACATCTGCAAAATCCCTGCTGCCATATAAGGAAACAGTCATAAATTCCCATGATTAGAGAGTCGATATCCTCATAGAGTCATTGTTCAGCCCACCACAGCACGCTCATTGTCAAACCATTTTATACATTTTATACATTTTATTCCCTTCCCTCAAGATTCAGTATTATTCATAGCACAAAGATCCAAGTGTCACTGCGATTATCTGTGGTACTTCCCTGTACTCTATCAATGCTGTGATATTCTACAGAGGAAAATTTTTTAAAATGCAGATTATGGGGGCCGGTTTTCTGTATCACAAAAACCTTGGTACCTTTGACTGAATCCATTTTCCAGATTAAATCCATTTCATGAACAAATAAATTTAAGAATAATACATAAGATAACTTATTTGATTGCATTTCAGTACTAATACTCATTTATAATGAGGAGTGTATCTCAGGCTCGGCGGGTGTGACTCAGTGGTTGAGCGTCGACCTATGCACCAAGAGGTCACCAGTTCAGTTCCAAATCAGTGCACATGCCCAGGTTGTGGGCCAAATCCCCAGTGGAGGGCATGCAGGAGGTGGCCAATCAATGTTCTCTCTCATCGATATTTCCATCTCTCCCTCTCCCTTTCTCTCTCTCTCTAAAATCAATGAAGAAAAAAAAAAATTTTTTTTAAAAAGAGTGCATCTCAGCATTTTACATAGAAATAAAACCATTTATTGTTTAATTATAATATTGCACAATAATACTATTTCCAAATACATATAACATTTGCATATTTAATATTATACACAGAAAGCCTGCATATATTTACAGAAATACCAGGGAAGGTTAATTCAGGAAATAGAAACATGTCAATAATATCATAGTATTGCAGATTTTTTTTCAGATCACATTTGACATATAATTTATTCTTTTGTTTACATACCAACTCTTCTAGAAGGTTAGAATTTATGATCCCATATACCATTCACAGAAGAAGGCAGAAAATAAAAGCCACTGTAGTTATTTCAAGCAGAAAGGCATTTAATACAAAGAAGTAGCTGCTTACGAATTTATTAAAAGGACTGGAAGATCAGAATTCAGGGTATTCCGTGACATTTCAGCAATCAGGAGGCTGTGGTTGCCACCGCAGACATGGCTGACACTTTTTTTGTACACACCGAACTGAACAGTGGATGCTGAGTGCAAATTCAGGCCCCTGCATCTCTTTCTAAATGTTCATGTTACCACTATATTGCTTGCCAACTGCCAGAGCAACAAAAATATTGCCCCCACTTTACTTCTGTTCTCCACCTGTTAGAGAAGGTTAAGTAATGACCAGAACTGAACTTACATCTAGACCTCTGACTTCAGGCAGGGAGCTTTTCACATTTTCTACCTAGAATAAAGTTGAGGTGTAACACAGAGGAATTACCGCACCCCTGCTTTTGAGGCAGAGAGAAAATGTATACAAAACTGAGAACAGGAAGAGCGGAGACTGAGGCTATCAGGAGAAGAGACCAGCCATTCCCAGATTAATAGGGAACAGAGTAGGAATTAATAGAGTAAGAATTAATACTTACAGCATTTGCATAAAATTATAAATATTTTGTTCATCCAGTCTAGAAATGTCTTAAAGGAAATAGTCTAATTTTAGTCTATTGCACTCTAAAAGTTTCATAAAATTAATGTACATTATCTGGTTTCAAGACACACTGACACCATCATAAAATAGCATGGGATGAGCCCGGCCAGTGTGTGTGGCTCAGTGGTTGAGCATAGACCCGTGCACCAGGAGGTCACCGGTTTGATTCTCGGTCACAGCACATGCCCAGGTTGTGGACCGGATCCCCACTGGGGAGCAGATAGGAGGGGGCCAATCCATGTTCTTTCTCGTCGATGTTTCACTCTCTTCTCCCTTCCTCTCTCTCTAAAATCAATAAAGAAAAAAAATTTTTTTAAATAGCATAGGATGAGGAATGTAGTATTGGTCTATGAAAATACTAGATTGACAAAAAGAGAAAATTAACCTTTCAGTCATGTTGAAATGTCAATCTATTTAGAAATAATCTTGTACCTTCCATATTAGTCAGGAAGGCATATAAATTACCATTCAAACTGGGAATTTAGAAAGGAGTACATTTGCACATTAGAAAAGTTCAACCTTAGTGGTTTTATATGTGTGTTGATTTGGGGATGCAATTAAACTACAAGGTTATGGTTTGTCTTGATTTCTTGGTTCATTCTTTCTCTGAGTTGGCTTCATATCCAATCTCCATGAAATGGCTTTTGGTGATTTCAAATCACGTTTCACCTCAAATCTTGTACATTTGTATTTGTCAAAATATTAGGCTAGATCTCTCTCCTTTTTAAAAAAAAAATCCTCACTGGAGGATATTTTTCTCTCTCTTTTTTTTTTAGATACAGTGGAAGAGAGAGTGAAACAGCGAAGTGAGAGACACATCCATTGGTTGCCTCCCACACTCGGGCCAGGGGTAGAACCAGCCACCCAGGTACATGCCTTTGACCGGGAATCCAACCTGTGACCCTTTGTCTGCAGGCCGACGCTCTAACCGCTGAGCCAAACCAGCGAGGGCATAAAAACTTCAGTGTGTTTTTTTGGGTGAGCAGGGGTCACTTGTTCATCTCTGAATCAATTATTAAGCAAGGAGAGTTCAGCAACCTGCCTGCTGGGACGGGTTTGCTTCCCTGCTCCTGCAGTGATCCATGTCTTTTTTAAGATTCCAGATCAAAGTTGAAAAAATGGTTGACCTTGCTCAGCAAATGGAAAATGAAGTATACGTGGCCTTGTTCTTTCAAAAATGATGTTTATGAGTACTGCAACTGCATTCTATAAATTGACAAGAAAGGTTTGTGCCAACCCGAAAGACTGTGTAGGCTTCAGCAAAGGAGAAAATGCCAAGAAGTATCTTCAGGTAGATGACAGAGTAGGACGTGTATGAAGATACTATGTTCAGTATACTGAGAATTCAATGAACAATGAAAACCAATAAGCCAAGGTATCATCTACACAGCTTCCTAACAATACAATTAATATACTTATTTTAAAAGCACATTTAATTGTTTTTTTCTTTATTGATTTTAGAGAGAGAGGAAGGGAGAAGGACAGAGAGATAGAAACATCGATGAGAGAGAACATCGATTGGCTGCCTCCTGCATGCCCCCCACTGGGGATCTGGCCCACAACCTGGGCATGTGCCCTGACCAGAAATCGAACCGGTGACCTCTTGGTGCATGGGTCGACACTCAACCACTGAGCCACACCAGTCGGGTGAGAAACCAATTTTAATATTGCTGAAATGGGCATATGAAATAAAGAATTTAAAGAATAATTTTATTTGGTTTTGTTTTCCCCAACTTGTATTTTCAAGTTTCAAACCTATGGAAAAGTGTAAAAGTAGTACAATGAAACTTTATATGTCTCACTTAGATTTACTAAATGTTAACATTTTGCCATATTTGCTGTAGCTCTCTCACTCAGTGTTTTTTTCTGAACAGTCTGAAGGTAAGGTGAAGATATCAACATACTTCATTCTGAAATACTTCATGTGTTTTCTGCAAACAAGACAACCCCTAAATAACGACAGTACCATTATCACACCCAAGAAATTTAATATTAATACACTAACATTAATTCATATATATAATTCACATTTAAATTTCCCCAATTTTCTTAATAATGTCCTTTATAACTGCTTTATTTTTTATCCAAGTATCAAATAAGAACCACACAAGCATTTGGTTATCATTTCTATTTAATTTTCAATAAAATGAAAGAGTTCTTTCACTTTTTTTTTTTCTTTGCCTGTTATGGCCTTCACATTTTTTGAGAAGTATTGGCTGGTTGTTTTACAGAATGACCCTTAATCCGGTTTTGTTGTGTCTGTTCATTTCTCATTTTTAGATTCAGATTAAACAATTTTGGTGAGCTTGTGTCTTTCACATTATGGGACATCAATAAGCATACGATGTCAGTTTGTCCCATTGTTGGTGATGTTAAATTTGATCAATTTAGTAAGGTATTATCAATCAGATTTATCATTGTAATGGTATCTGTTTATCTTTGTAATCATATGTTGGTTGATAAATTGAGAGTTTGCAAATCTTGTTCTATTAATATAAACTTTCACCCAATGTGTTTAGCATCTAATGATGTTCAATTGGTTTCTACATGAAAATACAATTATGTAAATATAAAAACTTATAAAATATATAGGTATACAAACAGATTAACACCTATATCCACACAGATTTTTTGTCTTAAATGGAATTATGTATACTTAAACCTTTATAATATACTTAAACCTTTATAATAAAGGATAAACTTCTAAATTAAAATAACAAATTATTAAGCAAGGGAAATTTGATGTTTTGATTGGCTAAGCCTAAACCACACGCTGTGCCTAATGTCAGAGATGAAGTTAAGTTTACCAAAAACATAAAAGTTGATTAGAAAAAGAACTATATATTATTAGCAAAAGAAGGGGATGCATGAGACAAACAAAAATAGTTGAGTTTCATATAGCCCCAAGCTTGCAATTGGCCCTTGCTGCCTTCCACTGATTCTGGAAGGAGATATAGAACAGGACTTGCCAGGTAAATGCCACATGTTACTACACATGACTGTGGGCTCACATCCTGTGTGGAGTACTGGCGAGTGGGCAACACATTTGTGGCAAGGACTCCTTTGCCTCGGGTCGGCTGTAGATCGTGGGCCTAATGCAAGGACACTTGGCCATTTTCTCAAAGGTCCACATGTTATTCATATTATCACACTGGTGGCTATCAAAGGCAAGGATAGACAAACCTATGGAAACCCCATCACAGAGAAGGATGAGAGATATTTGCCTACCGACAGGTTTATTTCTACTGTTCTCACGAGAATTGTGTCTTTAGAAGCACAGGTTCACTTGTCCTGTGTGACGGAACCTGGAGATCTGACCAGAGGGCCATCAGCAGATGAAGAGGAAGGCAGATGTTCCTTTACAAACTTTTAGCTAGAGGTTATTCTGCTGAGGAACGAACATTGATTCAAATCAGAAGTCCTCAAAAAATTTACTTTAAGGTTTCCTTCGGATAAAAATTAAAATCTCAAATTCTTAATTTTATTTGGACATTTTGTAAATCAGTATCAAAAACAATGCAAAGATAATTTTGAAAAGTAGAAAGGCACATACATCTTTAATTTTGAATGTGGAGAGTTAAACTGTCTGGTTTGCTTGATGGGTGTGTATCAAATCTAGAAACTGAAACGGAGCTCAACCTTACCTTGACTGATTTCAGAATGAAGCCAGTTTGTAAATGCGCTGCCAATTTGTAAATGATCTCAACGCAAATGGCATGATAACAAACAGCCCATTTGAATGTGTTTTGCCCTGACCAATTTGGCTCAGAGGTTACAGCGTTGGCCTGCAGACCGAAGGGTGATGCGTTCCATTCCAGTCAAGGGCACTTACCTGGGTTGAAGTTTCGATCCTTGAGTTGGGGTTGTGTGAAAGGCAACCAATCGATGTTGGTGTTTCTCTCTCTCTCCCTCCCTCCCACTCTCTCTAAAAAAAAAAAAAAAAAAAAAAAAAATCAATGGAAAAATATCCTCAGGTAAGAATTAATAAAACAAAACAAAAAATATAATTTGAATGTGCTTTTTAAAACCAAGTATGCACTCAATGTTCTCTTAGATCTCCTTCCCTGGGGGATGGGGAGAACCACGGGCAGGAGTGAGCATCTTCCCCATTCTAAGAACCACTGCCCTATATTACCTGTGCATGCAATGCACATATCAATAATATTACATTATATTTTTAGCAAATATGTTTATTTTGTCTTGTGTTGGGAGCTACTTATTCTAAAATATAGTATATTGTTTAATAAGCAAATAATTCAGCCAGGATGCATCCATGCATCTTTAGCAGTTTGAGATGGCTGACATCATTTCTAATTGGTCAGTGCCCAGCCTGAAGTGGTCAGTACCTGTACAAAATCTGTTAAATATTTTAAAAGTTGTGTTTGCACAGAGATACTTAGGCAGATCAATGAAGCTACAAATAAAGAATAGAAGTAACTCACAGCTCGTACAGAGATTTTGAAAATGGTAAAACATTTTGACTCAACATAAGTAGATAAATTATTGAATCTATAGTGTTGGGGCAACTGATTAGCCTTTTTGAAAAAAAATAAATAAAACTAAAGAACTATATCACTGCTTACAGCACACTAAAATCCAGATGAACAAATGATTTTTAAAGTAGGATCACTGGGTCAAATGGCAGTTCAATTTTTAATTTTTTGAGGTAACACCATATTGTTTTCCACAGTGGCATTCCCACCAGCTGTGTACTAGAGTCCCCTTTTCTCCACACCCTCGCCAGCACTTGTTGTTTGATGATTTGTTGATGGCAGCCATTCTGGCAGGTGTGAGGTGATACCTCCTAATAGTCATTTTAATTTGCATCTCTTTGATGATTAGTGATGTTGAGCATTTTTTTCATATGTGTCTTGGCCATTTGTATGTCCTGTTTGGAGAGGTGTCTATTTAGGTCCTCTGCCCATTTTTTAATTGGATTCTTTGTCTTCCTTTTGTTGAGTTGTATGAGTACTCTATATATTTTGGAAATTAACCCCTTATCTGATGTATTGTTGGCTATTATGCTCTCCCATATAGTGGGTTCCCTTTCCATTTTGATGGTTGTTTCTTTTGATGTAAAGAAGCTTTTTAGCTTGATGTAATCCCATGTATTAATTTTTTTCCTTTGTTTCTCTTGCCTTAGGTGTTGTACCAGTGAAAATTCTGTTGCATGTGGTGTCTGAAATTTTGTTGCCTACATTTTTTTCTAGGATTTTTATGGATTCACGAGTCACGTTTAAGTCTTTTATCCATTTTGAGTTTATTCTTGTGTATGGTGTAAGTTAGTGGTCTAGTTTCATTTATTTATTTATTTATTTTTTGCATGCAGCTGTCCAATTTTCTCAACACCATTTATTAAATAGGCTGTCTTTACTCCATTGTATGCTCTTGCCACCTTTGTCAAATATTAATTGAGTATAATGTCTTGGGTCAATTTCTGGGTTCTCTATTCTGTTCCATTGATATACATGCCTGTTCTTGGCCAAGTGATCCCACTTCTAGGAATATATCCTAAGAAGCCTGAAACACCAGTCAGAAAGATTATATGTACACCTATGTTCATAACAGCACTATTTACAATTGCTAAGATCTGGAAACAGCCCAAGTGTCCATCAATAGATGAGTGGATAAAAAAGCTGTGGTACATTTACACAATGGAATACTATGCAGCTGTAAGACAGAAAGATCTCTTATCCTTTGAGACAACATGGAGGAACCTGGAGAATATTATGCTAAGCAAAATAAGCCAGTCAGAAAAAGACAAGGATCACATGATCTCACTTATTTGTGGAATATAATGAACAAAATAAGGTGATGAACAAAATAGACCCAGAGACATAGAAGTAAGATTCAGACTGACATACTTCAGAGGATGGGGTGAGGGGGGTGGAGGGAAGGAAGAGATAAACCAAAGAACTTATGCATATAAGCATAACCAATGGATGTAGACAACAATGCTGGGGCGGGGGGGCAGGAACAGGAGAAGGGTGTCAATCGGGGGAAAAAGGAGAAACATCTGTAACAAAAATTAATTAAATAAAAATGGAAAACAATGATTTTTAAAGTAAAATAATTAAACCATAAAAGTACCAAAGGGAAAGATGGGTAAATCTTATTTATAAGCTTAAGACTGGATAAGGCTATTCTAAGTTTATTAGAGAATACGGAGCTATTAAAGAAAAAAGTCAACATGTTTGATTACCTAAAATTTCTACATAGAGAAAAAAAATACATAGAAAGAGAGAAAAAAGATATTAAATATTAGCAACACACATGGAAAGAGCTAATATGCAAACAGATGTAGCATTTCAAAGCAAAATCAAAACTATAAATATAAATAACCTGGCATAAAAAATATAAAAAGGAAAGGAGAACTACAGTAAACAATAATTACATTAGAAAAGAATTAGTAATTTACAATATCAGATTTCACACAGCTATTCTTCACTTATTATGACAAGATTTAAAGAGACAGTATTGGAAAGGGTGTGAAAACTTAGATATTTTTAAAAACTTTTGGGTAATGCATTAGTTTAATAATTTTGGAGAGCAATATAGAAGTCTTTATCAAAATTTTAAATGCATGTGTAGACCTTGACCCAGTTTTTCCACCTACACACACATTCTGGCCAATATACTCAAATAAGCATGTGCACACACGACATAATTATTATTTTAATAGAAAGGAACGTAAAAAAAAACTAAGAGTCAACGAACTGAGTACTAGTTTAATAAATCATGATAAACTGATGCAATATTTTATTAAGTTGCCAAAAGAAACAACAAAGTAATCTTATATGCACTTTCAATAAAACGTAATTGAAATAACTGTTCAGTGGATATAAACAAAAGCATAAATAATTAGTATTTACTGATCTATTTTAGTAAAAATACATTTATTTGTGTATATGTAAAGAAAAGTACCAAATTGTTAACAGTGGTTACCTCTAGAAATTCCATTTTTTACTTTATTCAAGCCCATATTTTCTGACTTTTATATTTGTTTATAAAATTCGGGTATAACTACAAATTTAAAAATGCATTAATTTTACAAAGACTATAAGTTTGGGCAACACACTGACGTTTATTCAAATCCTATTTTCCACACAGAGTAACTGTGAAATCTTGGACAAATTCATCTTTAAGCGTCAGTTTTTTCATCTGTAAATTGGGAATAAGACTGATTCTTTATAGTTTTGGGGATGATGAAATATAATATATGTAAAGTGCTTATTTCAGTGCCTGCAACATAGAACATATTAAATAAATGATAACTGTTATTATAGTATTATTTAAAATTTTTTTTTTCCTTTACTGATTTTAGAAAGAGGAAGAGAGAGGGAGAGAGAGATAGAAACATCGATGAGAGAGAACATCAATTGGCTGCCTCCTGCATGCTCCCACTGGGGATTTGGCCCACAACCTGGGCATGTGTCCCGACCAGGAATTGAACCAGCAACCTCTTGGTGCATGGATCGATGCTCAACCAGTGAGCCACACCAGCCAGGCTATTACAGCACTATTACCAATGCCATAATGCTGTTATAAAATCTAGGATTAGCAATATTATTTCAAATTTTGATATAAATACATAGAGGAACCCAATTATAACTGTAATTAATATTTTGACAAAATAAACAGTACCTTTTATTAAATAGTTTCTTAGCTAAGCTTATTTATTTTTAATGGGTTTTCCCCATATTCATAACAGATTTGAGGCAGAGTTTATAAAATCATTAAAAACGTTTAAGAATTTATCATTACCTGGTAAATGAAGTGATATAGGCAGATAAATTGAAGAATTCTGACTGCAAACGTTTTCACTCCCTCATCACTCTGTAAGTGTGTAAACTTGCTATAAAAAATATCTAATTCAGTAAGTAATGGCCAACTCGTATTCGAATCGATGTAGCTAGAAGTATCCACCAGCTGTGTTGGCACACAAAGCAACAAATCAAGATTCCCTCTCAACATCCGCCTCTAAGCATAAGTGAGGAACGTGCTGGGTGATACGCCCGAGGAGGCCACATGGCGGGCCTGACAACAAGCTCAGTGACAGAAAGTAACCTCACAGGATGGTCTGATCAAAAATTCCCAACTGGGTAGGTGAGGATGGGTAGTCACATCCCAGGCCTATAGCTTCCTTAGCAAAGCTCAGTCTACCTTAAGTAATTTCTATCCACTGTTTTTAGGCATCTAGGTAACATACCTTTTTTTATTGAATTTATTGGGCTGACATTGGTTAGTAAAATTATATAGGTGTCAGGTGTACAATTCTGTAATACATCGTCTGTATACTGTATTGTGTTCACCACCGTAAGTCAAGTCTCCCTCCATCACCGCTTATCCCCCAGTACCCTCTTTTACTTTCCCATGTTATAGACCCCCTCCCTTAGGGTAGAGGCCTTTACCCCACTTCCCTGGCCTACTTACGCCTGACAAGCCAGGTTGCCCGGACCCTGACTCATGTTAGGAATGTAACAAACGACTCCCTTCTCAGAAACAATGATAAAACCCCCGCCAGGTGTACCCTAACCTCCCCCCGAGCTATGTGGTAGACGCCCTCCGGCTCCAGGCTAAGGGCTGATAGCGGCTTCTGTACTCAGGCTTGCTCGCTCTGCAGTGAACCATTGCTCGCAGGCCTATAAGGGAGCCCTGCAAAGAATCAGCGGGGCTGCTGTTCTCCCTTGCGTGGGCTGAGTGCAGTCCCTGCGCAGGATCAATAAAGCTCCCTCTAAAACCTTTTTTACTAAAATTTGGTGTCTGAGTCTGGTCTATCTCACTGGGTTACAACACCCTTATCCCTCTTTCCCTCTGGTAGTTACCATGCTATTGTTTGTGTCTATGAGTTGCTCTTGTTGCTGTTGCTGTTTTTGCTTAATCCCTTCACCTTTTTCACCCAGCCACCCAACACACTTCCCCTCTGACAGCTGTCAGTCTCTTCTCTATAATACGCCTTTAAAATGTCAGAGTAATTTTCTTT
Organism: Tadarida brasiliensis; assembly: GCA_030848825.1. Taxonomy (NCBI): domain Eukaryota; kingdom Metazoa; phylum Chordata; class Mammalia; order Chiroptera; family Molossidae; genus Tadarida; species Tadarida brasiliensis. The sequence goes on along the minus strand of CM061260.1, from coordinate 105,339,472 downwards.
TCTAAATCCCTGGACGCCACAACCGCAGGCACGAGAACGCCAGACTACAGAACCCAGTTTTCATCTCGCTCACACATGCCATCTCTATGTGCTGTAAAAGTTAATATTAACTGCCCCTGTACCCAGGAATGTAAAGGAAGTATGTTTCTCCACTTTGCTTTTTATTCAGTTCTACAAATCTCCCCACATTGTTTTCTCCTGCCCCCTTAATCTACCACCAATAAATTTCACATACCTCCTTAATGTTTACTCTTTTGATTCCAATGCATAAGAGGAACTGGAATACTGTCATTCTCCAGAGCATTTTCTCCATTTACCAACATACCTCTGGGCATGTCCTCAAAAATTGGGCTCAAATAAACTCCTATAAAACTTCTGTCGGTTTGGATGTTCTTTTGTCAATGTAACATACTGCTCCATGCTAAAATGACTCAAGCTCATTTCTATGAAAAGAAAATGTATGTGCATTTTGATTTATGGGCTTCTTGTTCAGAAAACTGGTCGATCTCTAGACGCAAATACACCCTAACCTAGATTTTTGAGAAATTAAAATCCTCAAATCGCTCTCCTTTTGAACTTCAAAATTTAAGACAAGAATTTTGGCAAAATACACGCTGCCTCCCTATCGTATAAAAGGCTATTTATTCCATCCATGTCCTGTTATGCTGCTAAAATACCTGTGAATTTCAAATGAAATGTTATTGGCATTATAATAAATTACCTGGCAAAGTGTTGAACAGTAAAGGACAGAAATATTATGTCCTATTGTTACTATGAATAGAACCATCCAGGCACCAATTAACATCTCATCATCATGATTACTTGTTATTGTTCTTGTTCCACTAATCAAACTTACATCTTTTTAGCTCATATTTTGATTTCAGAAAGTTATGCTAAGAAAAGATTAAATTTACAATGAATGCAAATAAATGTGAAACAGACAAAGCTAATTAAGTTTATAACCACTGAGAATAATATGAAAAGGAAAATTAAATTGCTTTGCTTTAAGGAAAATCTTTTAGGAAACATTTGTTGAGTAAACATAAAAGAAAATTTTTTTAACGTTTCTTATACAGTCGAAATTTGGCTTATATTTTTACATATGACAATGATACTCATTTCCTTTAATTGTTAATATACAGTGACTACTGCCTTCATAATGTGTTAGTATAGTGTGTTGGTGGTTGAAGAGTAGACAGAATTATATTCACCAAACACTATATTTTCAATCCTCACCAGAGGACATGTTTAGAGAGAGGAAGGGAGACAGAGAGAAAGGGAGAAAGAATGTGAGAAAGAAACATTAATCTGTTGCCTTTCTTTTGTGCCCCAACCTGGAATCAAACCTAAAACCCAGGTATGTGCCCTGACTGGGAATCGAACTGGCAACCTTTCGATGCACAGGACAATGCTCAACCAACTGAGCCACTCCAGCTGCATTTAAACAGAGCTCTCACAATCTTTAAAGCTTATGATAGAAAGATAACATCACTTAACAGGAACAAATAAATTTTTTAAACATGCAAATAAAAATGTATGGTAAACACAAATATACACTGAAAGTTTTGGTGATAAAGTAACAATGTAATATTTTATGTCAAAGTAACAATGTAATATTTTGACATTTATGACTGCATAATGATTTAATCTAATACCATTTAAAATATTCTCCTTAATTATATTTCTGCTATTACCTAGATTCTTAGACATTTAGTAGGCAATATTTTCCATGCAAATATTTCAACTATTACGGAAATAGGATTTCAATTTCGAAACGAATCCCTGATGATTTATTGATTAGTTTTAAGCCCTGAATAAGGAAGAAGAGTGTTAAGTAGAAGTTTGACGCTAGTAATAATTATTTTTGTTCCCCAGCTGACAGGCTCACAGGATTCAGCTTTTAGAGTGTTTGCTGGCATCCCTATGATGTCTTTCCATAACCAAGTAGTTTAGATCTACTCTGGGGTATCAGCACATGATGAAGGTAATCTGTTTCCTTAGCTGAAGCTCACAAACAAAGCAGTTAAATCCCCATCAAAAATGGTCATGCTGGGAATCATTATACTTTTCATAGGCCTGGATCTTTTTGTTTCTAAGTCCCCGAAACATTTATATAGGGCAATGAAATTTTCACAGAACCTGAGCCAGTTTCTTTAACAAATAATGATCAAATTTCTGTAAAAGGTAGAGTTTTCTTCCAAAAGCAGGAATATAATTTGAGGAACAAAGAAAGAATGAAGAATAAGCACTGCCTCCTTAGACCCTGGTTGAAAATAGAGTAGGACTTTTCTCTAAGACTGTTGCTTATTTTGTCAAAGCTTTCATTTACTTAATAATTTAACAAATTTTTTTTTTTTACTTTCTACCATTTGTCAGGCTTTGTACGAGGAGCTGAGATAAGTGAATATGCCATGATATCAATTTCCAAAGAGCTTAGTCCAGTGGAAGAGAATATTTGTTATAAAATAATATGGTAAATATTATAAAATGATGTGATAGGATCTATAAAAAGGTAAGTGAAAAGTACCTAACTTTGTGGAGGGAAAAGAAAGGGACTGTTTAGAGGGGGTTTAGACTATGATGAATGGGGAAAAACTGGACAGAAGGAGGAAGCCTATGATTTATATGTTAAGAGATGAGCATTTCCAAATATAAAGAAGGAAGATCTTGTTTTAATTCATTTTAAAGCTTTAGAATATTCACTTACTGAGTGTAGTAAACATAACACTTTAAGGGGAGATTACTGTTATGACATTCCCTAACTTCCTACTTATTAGTCCAAAGGTCTACCTTTAAAATGAAAAAAAACACACACACACACACACACACAAAGAAAAGCCTATAGAAACATCAAAACAACACAATGTTAGACTTTTAATAATATAATTATATACACAGATTTATTATATATCATCTTTATAGACAGATACATAGAGATAGAGAGAGACAGATTGATGAAACCCCAGTGGGCACTGGGTTGTGAGAGGTGGAAATGTGTCCTGTCCAGTCAATGATCACTCTCTGCAGTAGAGTATGTACATTATACTAACAGAGCTCGAAGATCAGAAATAGTTCTAACTTTGGTAAACCAGTCAGATATTTAAGGTATAGCTAAAAACTCTCAGTATTGAGCACTTATGGGCTAAGTTCTCCTCTAAAAATGTTCTACATATGGCTGTTTTTTATTGGTTTTAGAGAAAGAGTAAGGAAGAGGGAGAGAGAGAGAGAGAGAGAAACATTGATGTGAAAGAGAAACATCAGTTGGCTACCTCCTGCTTGACCCCTAGTGGGGATGGAGCCAGCAACTCAGGCATATGCTCTGACCAAGAATCGAACCTGTGACCTTCTGGTGCATGAGACGAAGCTCAACAAACTGAGCCACAGGGTCAGGGCTTGCTATCTTTCTAATTCTCAAAAAACTTTATGAAAGGAATTGTACTATTTTATAAATAAAGACATGGACCTCAGTAACTTTCTCTAGCTCAAAATGACTAAGGATGAGGAGTCAGAGATGATTTTTAAAGGAGAAGATAATAAATCATGGTCAAGCATGGTGTATGCAAGGGATGGCAAAGAAGTCTGCATAACTGGAACAGAGAAATTCTAGGAATGAAGGAGAATAAGAGGGAAACTGGGAAGAGGGCACTTTATAAATTACCTTGCATTTCATACCAAGGAATTTAAACTTCAGTATCTGAAGACTGAGTTTTCTAGGTCAGAGTATACTGTTTGCCAAAATAAACTTCTTCTGTGTCTTTAATATTATGAAAACTGAGCCACTCGATCATCAAATTCTATAATACTTTCTATTGTCAATAGTCAATTTCCTCTTCTACACCCCCAGACTAATTTTGTACTTTAGGATTTGGTCATTTTTACCTGGATTCTACATTTGGAAGGGGAAAATTGCTTATTATTGCAGGCAAAGTTGAGAACTACTGCTCTGTGAGTATCCAATATTTTTCTAGTTACTAAGGACAAATGTTGCTTATCCTAGTGACAACTCCTCCATTTCTTTTTTCATTCCATTTCATTCTTCTTTTGCCTTTTCTAAGAAATTGTCCATTGTTGATGGCCCTGTCTCTTGTTTATTAAAAAGTCTTCCTCCGCTATGGATACTGCTAATTTTCACTGCTGCTTGAGATTCCAACTTAAAAATGACTTGTTAAACCCCTCATACTATTCAAGTCCCAACCCAAAACTCTCTCTACCAAAACTTTTCTTGCCTCACTTTGCTCATCATCCACCTCTCAAGACCCTCAAGTTTTGCTTCAACTTTTGTGTATCTATTGAAATAACTTTTCTAAGACTGCCATTGTATATCCAATATCCATAGTATATTATTTATCCTATTTGAACTCGTGGCAGCCTTATGCACAATCAAACTCCCTTTTCTGCTTGAAACACTCTCTATTCTTAATATCTCTAGCACCATACACTCCGAGTTTTCTTAATACCTCTATGGTGCTTTTTTCTCACCTAAAATCATCTTTTCTACCACATTTTTAAATGACACAGTTTCTCAGTACTCTCCCCCACACCCCAACATCATTCCCTGGATATTCTGAATCAGGTCCGTGACTTCAGTTATCATTTATACTGAAGCCAAACTGTTGTCGTCAATAGACATCTCACCCTGTATTTCAGACACACAATTCAGTCCCCTCTTTGACATCTCATGGAAATCTCAAATGCATTAAAAATACTACATGTCCAAATTTACTCATATTTTTCCTCTTATTTTATCATCTCAGTAATCGACACCATCATCCATCTAATTATTAAAGCCAGAAACCTAATTCCAAGCAAAGATTCATTTGTCTGTCCATGTCTTATGTGCAGACCACTTTTAGAGAACTCTGAACACTGTCTGAGATCCAGAGAGATTCCACTCACAATTCTATTGTCTACTGAAGCTTGTGATTGCTTGTTTATGCTGAGTACAGCAGTGGTACTTTATTTCAGTCTATTCCCCCAAAATGTCTTATTTAAAAAAGACCTCAGATTAGACAGTGAATAAAAAATTATCAAAGATTAATGTGGAAATCCTCATAATGTCAAGGTGGTCCTTGGAATTCCACAATGGCATAAACTGCTCCGAACCCCTGGCTTTACCTGGCATCTTCGTAGGGAAGCAGGGTTCTGTTACTCACACTGTCACCATAGGTCTCATGAATTTTCACAGAGAAAAAGAATCAGTGGAGACTACTATTATCCTAAACTTTATGTTTACACATTGTATAAATGAATAATTTTATTCTATAAATTCAAAATTTTGTAATAAAGCATGAGTCAAAGAGAAAAAGGAAGAGACGTTTTCCGGCCAGCATAGGCCAGATAAATATTTTTATAAAAAGAAAGATATTTTGTTCTCATATTAAAAAAATAAAATACAAGTTACATAAAGGTTAAACTATCATTCATAGAAATCTGTTATGATTGATGTTGATTGGAAGGACATTTATTTAAAACCTAAAGATGTTAACTTACCATGCATATATTCTCCAGAATGTTCTAAATTAAACAAAAATCATATGACATGAAAGGTGCTATATAATTGATTCTGAGTTTATATGTATTTTTCCTAGCTAACAGCAAAGAATGTATGGAAAAAATGAGTTTATAGCTCTATAAACCTAGACTTACAGTAATAGTACATTCTCTTCATAAAGTCCAAATCTCTTAGCTGTATAAGGTTGGGAAATGCATTGTAGAGTTTAATTAAATTATTGATGTGAATTTATATGGTTTCAGAATCATTATTTTTTACAAAATATGTCGTTTAAAAGGCAGATATGCCAGCCTATTTTTCTGACTTTGTCTTCTAATTCTTATCAGTATTAAACTAGAAGTACGAATGTAATCTCTATTCAGCCCAACCTTGAAAGTTTCTGTTGTTCTCTTCACTGAAGCTGTGTTTATATTGTTATTGTTGTGTATATCCATGATAGAATACTAGAAATCTTCCAAGTCTGAGAGTTGTGCTCTAACCACCTACACAGTGACTTCAACTCTTGAGCTGAATGCATTTCTATTCTAAAAATTACCAATTAATAGTAGATTTTCTTTCCTAAACTTGTTATGTTCAAGCAATTTTACTAATCTGGTCTGTTATATGGATGCATAAGTATGTCTTTCACTAATTTTGTGTTAGAACTCCAGATACATTCTGGATGCGACATAGTTCCCTATTACAATATATATTTTAATAACTATAGAAGCAAACTCTTTTAGGCATGTGCTATGTTCAAAATGTGTACATTTGACTTTACCATTATTCTGTTTGGAGATAAAGGTTAAGGTATGGCCTTTGAGTAGCCAGTGGCTCATGGTGGAACAGAAAGCCACATGGTGGTTAGCCGTTACCGACAAAAATGTAACTACACACATTAACACCTGTATGCCAGGAACGACAGCAGGCAGTTATATTGTAATTAAATATTGTTAGCAATAAGTATCTATGTAGATTTTCTTCATCAATTTTTTCCTTAAGTTAAATCCTATAAGATTTTCTTTTTTTTTTTTTTAATGTTTTTATTGATTTTTTTAGAGAGAGAGGAAGGGAGAGAGAAATAGAAACATCAGGCATGTGCCCTGACTGGGAACCGAACCAGGACCTCTCAGTCCATGGGATGATGCTCAATCCACTGAGCCACATGGGCCGGGCAAATTCTATAAGATGTTTCTTAATGAACTAACACATATGGAACTGGACAGAGTTGGAGAGTATGAGGCTTCATACTCAGAAGACAGAGGAAACTTATTTGGCTATCAAGTTCCACATATCACAAGGCTTGGTTATAAGTCCATAAAATTCTAATAAACTCACTAAAGAGATAAATCTTCTTTGGGACTTAATTCACGTACACGTGACTAGAATCGACTGACCCTTGTTAATTCCAATAAACTCTCCATTTCTAAAATCTTACGCTCTATCCTAATGTCAGATGGAAGTTTTGCGTAACAAACATCAAACAATAGTTTATGTCAATTCAAATACATGTTTTCCTCAAAAATAGTAATATTTTGAGATAATTTTAGAGGAGGAGAAAGAGTATGCTAAGTCCAAACAAGAAAACAATCGAGAATAACTGATTTAAAAGATATATTTCAAGTGATATAAAAAATGTATTAGAATTTGCAAATATTTTCAAAGTTTAAATACTGAGTTCTATGATAGGCTATTTTACATTCTCATAGGTTTCACTAGTCAAAAACAAACACCAAAAAAACAAAAACCTGCTATATCAATATGTGACCAGGTTTTGTACCATTTACAAAGCAGTATCTGACAAACCTCAGAGGGAAGGGGGATGAAGAGTAGGAAGAGATAAACCAAAGAACTTATATGCATGTATGCGTAATCAATAGACACAGACAACAATATGGTGAAGGTGGGGGGGGGGGGCAGGGGTGGGAGTCGGAAGGAGGGTGTCAAAGGAGGAAAAGGGAGGGATGCCTATAATAAAAAACAATAAATTAAGTATTTAAAAAAATTTAATGAAAAAATAATAATAAAAAGTAGTATATTCCTTTGTCTAGTTGAGTAAAAAATAAGATTGATGGTTGTTAAATAAACATACTTACTCATATACCCATAGATAATAAATGAAATCCAAGGTGGTAATAGATGGGCACAAATCAGTAGAGATTCCTAATAGTCCACGGTGAAGAGGTGTGGTAATATGTAAGAATACTCCTATAATCAATATAATAATCATTCAAGATCCACACAAAAAAATTGGTCTTTGTTTTTAATTGATAAATAATAGTTAAATAATTGGTTTCTCACTATATGCTTAGTTCTTTATATGTATCTATTATTATTAAGACTAAAGAGAAGTAAGATTAATCCCAATTTTATAGATGAGGTCACTTTGTCTCAGGCAGGTAAATGACAAACCTAAATTCACACAACTACAAAGCAGTTGAGCTTAGATCTAAACTCAGGTCTTTTTTAGTCCAGGATTGTACTTTTCCCACTATATTACGTTATTTCCTAAACACTCTGAAACAATTGGAATGTTCTAGTGCTGACTGTGTATACAAAACTGATTTACAATAGAGCACCTGTGTGTGCATTTGACCAAAATTATATACAAGGCATATCCTAGAATATTCTGAAAACTGTCAAGAACAAGTCAAGACAAATAATAATTTAGATGATACCTAAATTCTTAATTTTTTCTACCATGTAAATTTTCACTGAACAATATATGAGGACTATTACATTAAACCACAAAGTACATATTCCCAAACTTTTTTTTTTTTAATCCTCACCTGAAGATATTTTTCCATTGATTTCAATGGGAGGGAGGAAAAGAGGGAAGGAGAAAAAGAGAAACATCAATGTGAGAGACACATCGATTGGTTGCCTCCTGCATGCACCCCTACCAGGGCTGGGAATTGAACAGCAACCAAAGTATGTGCCCTTGACTGGGATCGAACCCATGACTCTTTGGTCTGCAGGTCAATGCTCTAACCACTAAGCCAAACCAGCCAGGGCATACTCCCAAACTTTTAAAACCACCCTTCCCTCACACATACACATGAGCTTGAGGTAGCTGCCAAGGGTTGAGAAAAGCCAATCTGACGGCAATCTTGGGCATCTATCAGAACAGCAGGAAAAAATATGGTTGACCATTGAAAACCTACACATCCACTGAAACCGAACCTTCTCCACTGAGTCTCATTCTTTATTTGCCTTCAACGTCTGATAACGTTTAATCACATGCCATAGGGAAGAATAATTTATAAACAATGATTTCAAGAAAATGTACATCTTCCTATTCAGATAAATATATTAAACACTGAAAAGATCTGCATTTTATTTCATTTCAGATGCATTTCATTTCCTAAACTTTCTACAATTCACTTTACTGTATTCACGGGTTTCATCGAAACGTGAATGATGTAAAATAATAATCAGATTCTCCCTGAAATCACAAAAACTTGAATGAGAATGGATGCTTGAAAACACCCATGACCAAAAGTTTTGTTTGTTATTTACCAGATCCAAATTACACAGTCTGATTGGCCAGACCTTTATGAAATCGGATTCTGTTTTTAAAGGTATGTTGTCTTTAGATTGTTGTTTGAAAAGCTTTGATTTGGGCACTGTAAATACAAAGATATCTATATTTAGTAGGCAGTGAATTCTTATTGTAGATAGAGGCAATGACTAATCAAAGAAGGAAAGAGTGAACATGTCAGCGGAAAGTCAAACAAGTGTTTCTTATAAAAATAGGGAAGTCTCACCAGACTCGGCCTTCTTGTAAAGAAAATGACAACTGAAAGAAGTTAGGCTAAAAATATCAATGTTGTAGTTGAAATCTATTATCTACCTGTCCTTTTTAGCTCCTATGACAGACAGGAGAGCCTTTGTAACTTTATTATGTGTCTCTTTATTTTTAGATTTGTTTTAAATGTATTGATTTGAGAGAGAGAAAGACATCGATTTGTTGTTCTACTTATTTACGCATTCATTGGTTGATACTTGTATGTGTGCTGACTGAGGATTGAGCCTACAACCTTAGCATAGTGGGAAGATGCTCTAGGACAACAGTCTAACCAACTAAGCTATTTGGCCGACACTGTCTCTCTTTATTTATTTATTTTTAATTGAATTTATTGATGTGACATTGGTTAATAAAATTATATAGGTTTCAAATATATAATTCTATAATACATCATCTGTATATTGCATTGTGTGTTCACCACCCCAAGTCAAGTCTCCTTCTATCACCATTTACCCCCCATACACATGATTCTTTAATTCTTTGCAATCATAGAATTACTTTAATGTGCATCAAGATACTCCTGGAAAATTTGTGAATAAAAATAATTTCCTCTGCATTTACTGTATATGTCACAAAAGTCAGGCTGCTAAAAAAAAAAAAACTCATGATGTATTCTTATGTAAGAAATCAATGTTAATAAATACTTTTAGCTCCACTGTAATTAAAACCATCCAGCAGCAATCCACCCGATCAAGACACAGCTTATGAATCAAGAATAGTAACAGAGTAACTCACTGATAGTCCGAGAGTTTTATATAGTTGAAACTATGCTTAGTAGTACACTACTTTATTAAAATTTCACTTGGTGAGTTGGCAAAAAAAAAAAAAAAGTCTATTTAAGACTAGTAGCTTGTTCTAATGTCTAACATCAATTTACATGATAAATAAGTATGTATTTGACAAGCTGCTAAATACTACTCTTGGAATCTATTAGTAAGAAATACACATTTCTGAAATGTAATTCCCTCAGCTTAATGAACCCAGTAAATTTGATCTAATGTCTTACCAAGTTAATATGTTGTCTAAATTGACTTATTTTTTTGTAGGGACAATTTGTTCACATTTAAATTAAGCTTGAAGAAAATATGTATTGCTACAAGAATGTGTTATTTGTAGTATTCATATATGAGGGTCCTTATTTGATTTAATTTGTTTGATAATTTAAATAGGGACAAAAATAATTAGCTCAACATGTAATGTTTATAAAGCAAATGCTAATTTCTTGCAACGATTTTTTAAGATGAGACATTCAATTCATTATATATGATTGACTTCCCACTAAGTGCAAGCTCTTGTCTTAGGTGTTGTAAAATATACAGACTTAGGTGAGATACAAAACTTCCCCCAGGAACTTCAAGCCCATAAAGATAGCTTATATTCATTTTTAATTATTTCTTCAATATAAATTCCTATTTATTTCATGGTTCCCATATATAATGTCATATTTGCTTAACTTTCATATGTATTTCACGACTGAGACTATGTACAAGCTACATTTATAGAAAACTTAAATATAAGCCATGTTTACAGAAAAAAAACACATTTTATTTTAGAATCTTAAAATGTAATATCATAAAACCACAAAACAGAATAAATGAAGTTCATAGTATAAATACTGATAATGGGGGCAGGGCAGCAAAATGATCAAGATGACTAGGCCCAGGATTAATTGCCCAAGGCTGAAATTGGAGAGAATTATGGCATGTCACATTTAGACAGACCACAGCCAAATTGTCTGTGCAGCAGATATGTACGGAGCATCATCTTTGTGTTGGGTCCTGTGTGAGGACAAAAGACAAAGTGGTTAAAAGGGACATGGGGTTGCCATTTGACCCAGTGATCTCACTTCTAGGAATATATCCTAAGAAGCCTGAAACACCAATCAGAAAGAATATATGCACCCCTATGGTCATAACAGCACTATTTACATTTGCTAATATCTGGAAACAGCCCAAGTGTCCATCAATAGATGAGTGGATAAAAAAGCTGTGGTACATTTACACAATGGAATACTATGCAGCTGTAAGAGAGATCTCTTATCCTTTGAGACGACATGGAGAGACCTGGAGAGTATTACGCTAAGCGAAATAAGCCAGTCAGAGAAAGACAAGTATCACATGATCTCACTTATTTGTGGAATATAATGAACAAAATAAGGTGATGAACAAAATAGACCCAGAGAAACAGAAGTAGGGTTCAGACTGACAAACTTCAGAGGACAGAGTGGGGGGCAGGGAAGAGATAAAAGTACTTATGCATATAATCATAACCAATGGACATAGACAAGAATGCTGGAGCCGGGGGCGGGAGGAGGGTGTCAATGGGGGAAAAAGGAGAAACATCTGTAAGAAAAATAAATGAATTAAATTAAAAAATAAAAGAGACATAAGCTCTGCCTTCATAGAACTAAGAGCTCCTGGGAGTGAGAGTGACAATATTAACTAAGAAGTGATTCCAGACAGGGATTCAGACTATGAAAACTTGTAAGCACAGAGAATTCTAATCTCAGCTGAAATCTAAGAGTGAACAGAAGATACTGTGTACATTTGGTGAAGGAAGGGGTTAGAAAATGTTTCCAGGAAAGGAGCCATGGCATGGGTAGAGATGTTGAAGCAGAAGGTGGCAAAGCACATCTGAAGGAGACAGAAGCACATGTCGGAAATGTTAGGAGTAGAGCAGAGAGCATTATAAGCTAAGACCAGGGAAAGAGTTGAGAGTCAGTGTATGTAGAGTCCCGTGGGCCACTGAAGCATTTGGACCTGTAGTCTCATTATAAGAGAAAATTACTGAAACATTCTATGCAGAGGTGATTCTTTTTAAAGGAGTATTCCAGCTATAGGTTGGAGATTGTATTGAGGGGATCTGAAACAAAGGGGGTACCAGCTAGGTGGCTGTTACAACAATTCAGGCATGAGCTTGTGGTGATATCGATTAATATGCTGTGCTGGAAGTGAAGATGGAGTGGAAATAGATTAATTTGAGAGATGATTAAGTGAAAAAATCAAAAGAACCATCGATTAATTGAATGTGGGCGAGGATGTCAAGGACAATTCATATTCTAGCTTGTTCAACTGGAAATGCCACATACTGAAACTGGGAAACCAGAGAAAGACAAAATTTGGGAGTGGATAAGTGCGTGGGAGATCACTGGGTATTTGGTGCACTGTATTTTGACATACCCAAGAATATATGTCATTAATTTGGGATAAAGGGTTATGGAGCGAGCTCGGAGGAGAGATCTGGACTAGAGGTATAACTAAAGAAATTCATTAGCCTTCTCCAAGGTTTAGTTGAAAACTGAACAAAGAAAAGAAGGAAGAAATGGGTGTGCTGTAGTTTAGAAGATGAATTCAGAGGTTAAAACATTCCTGAAGAATCTGCACAACTAAGAGCCTCAAAACAGTGTATCTTCATGATTTTATTACATCAGGATATGGATTTCTGCTCTATGGTTTAAGAATTATGATTTTTTTTTTCAGCTTCACCTTGGTCTACATCACAAGATATTTAATTCCTACTAAATGCCAGTGGGAAATACAGGAAAAAGACAACTCCCATTGAACAGCAGGCTCATGAGGACATAGCTCCTATTCCTTCATCGCAGAATGATGTAGATGGGAAATTTAGCTACAAATGATGTTTAATGAGGAGATATTAGTTACGTAAAGGATAATGGCATCAAAATTTGAAAAACATATGCCTTTCTCCTGGAAATACCTAGTTATCTGTCCCTGAATACATGGACCTTGGAAACTTTTCTCCAGTCATTGTTTACAGAGGCTACACACTTGTGGTTCTTCAGGTTTTCAGTTTCTATTCTCCATGCTAACATAACATTTTGTTCCAAAACTTTCCTCAAACAGGATTTTTTGCTCAGCCTTGTGTACTTCCCCTCCCCTATGATTAAAAAAAAACTGAAAGTTCCCCTGATTATAAAAAAAAAAAAGCATATTCACATTTTCATCAGCAAGGTATGAGAATACTACATCACTGCAAGCAGCAGGTGTTATCACTTAATTTAATTTTCCCAATATGAACTACATAAGATGATATAACTTTATTACTATAATTTAGATTTTTCTTGCTACCAGGTAAAGAATTGTTTCATGCTTTTCTCTAATGTCTTTTTTTTTCTAAAATATTTATTTATGCATGTATTACATTTTAGTCTATCTAGATTTATTTTTCATCCCAGATGGATAGTCAGTTCTGTCATGAACATTAAATAGATAAATCATCTGTTTCTCACCAAATTGAAATACCTATTTTATCATATATAAAGTTTCCATGTATAATGGTATCTATTTCTAGACTCAATATTTCCAGTGATTGTTTTATTTTTTCTGTTTTATTGTATTTACTAAAACCTACAAACAATGTTAAATAATAAGGGAGAAAACATCCTTTTGTATGTTTGCTGGTGATTTTGATAGTCTCTATGATATTTAAATAGTTGCTTCTATGCCTATTTTACTGGTAATTTTTATTTGGAATAGCCTCTGAGTCTGTCAAATGACTTTATAGCCTGTATCAATATTGATCATATGGGTTTTCTTGATTGATTGAATGGCATCATAGATTAAGTTGAAAGATTTTCCTGATATTTTAAGATCTTGCATTTCCTGATATAATTACTAATGACCACAGTGCTTACTTATTTTATCATTCGAAGTCTTGGTTTCTCAGTAGTTTATTTAGAATTGCCATGCCTACATTAATGAGATTGGTCAACAGTTGGGTTTTTTGTTGTTGTTCTTGTTGTTGATTTGTATTGATACAAAGTTAATACTAGCTTTATTAAATGAATTGAGGGCTTTTCATCATATTTGGTATTATCTAGTCCTGGTAATTTTAAATTTTTTAAAATTGGGTAACTTCAATTGCCTTTCTAATATTTTTATAGGTAATTTATCTAACCGGGTTTTTATTTTTTATTTTTAGGTAAGTTTTGATAATTTATGTTGTCTATTAAATACTCTTTATTTTTGAGGTTTTAAAATATGGAGCCATAAGCTTGCATTTGGTATTATTCTTATCTCATGACCCTTTCATAATTCTCTTATAACATTTTAGTACTTGTGGTTATTTAACCAATCTCAATTCAAATGTATACTTTTGTTGGCTCTTTTCCTTAATCGGGTCTTTGGGGACTTTAATGTTCTATTTATCCCACCTAACTTTCTTTTTAAAATTATTTTTGCTTTCACCTTTACTAATTCTCTACACTTAATTTTCTTTGGATAAATTTGCTGTTCAGTTTTGAAATATTTTAAAATAAATATATGTATATATTAGTCATTTTCATTACTATTAAAGAGGTTAAGGTAATAAATGTTCCTCTGATTAGAGCTTTTATTGACTTTCAAAAGTTTTTAACTTTATGAATCTTTGCATTGTTTTCTCAGTTTTATTTCCTCTCTAATCAAAGAATTTATCAACAGTGTTTCTTACCTTTGACATGGATAAGATATTTTTGTATTTGTTAAAACTAATCTATTTTGGGGGGATTTTGATTATAGAATGTGGTCTGCATAATCCCTACTTTTAAATGAAAATAAGGTTTTATTTGTGTCAATTATCAAAAAATTCTCTGTACATATAAAAATATTTCTTTTTGAAATATATAATATTTTTATAGTTATGAAATCATAACCATAAAAGCTGAATTTTTCTTTTACTAATAAGTCTGTTAAATAATCAAAGCAATATGGTTAAAAATCCTATTCTGTTATTTTTTATTGTCTGATAATTTTATTTTATAGAATTCTAGAGTTGAATCCTTTATTCTCAAAGTCCGTGGACCCATTCTGACAAATGAGAAATAAGTACCAATCAAATTTTTACTTTAAAAATTAGTGGGTTTTTTGTTGGGATTTATTTTATTTGATTTTTGACTCAGAAGACTTTCTTCTTCTCTTTGGTGTTTACTTTAGGATTTTGTTACTATAAAGTAGCCTAGTCTTCCAATTGGTTATTGTTTATATAACTACTTAATCACATATTGTCTATTTTTGTACTATGTTTCCTTGGATTTGTCATATCATCTGCAGCTAAAGATCATTGTAACCTCTTTCCTTCAGTCTCCGTGCCTCTAAATAGTTTCTCTTCTTTAAATCATTTGGCCAATGATCCAGGTAAACTGTTAAAATAGTAGTCTAAATAATGGGTTTCTTTTCTTTTAATATTTCTTCTTTATTGATTTTAGAGGGAGAGAAAGGGAGAGGGAGAAAGAGATAGACATATCAATGAGAGAGAACATCAATTGGCCACCTCCTGCATGCCCCCCATTGGGGATTGGACCCACAACCTGGGCATGTGCCCTGACTGGGACTCAAACTGGCGACCTCTTGGTGCATGGGCTGATGCTCAACCACTGACCCACACTGGCATGGCAATAATGGGTTTCTTATATTGTACAATTTTAGTAGGGAAGGGTTTTATTTTCTCATTAAGTAAGATGCTGACTTTGGGAACTGATTTACATGTTTCTGAAATATTACATTCAATATTTAAAAGTATTTAATATTTCTGAATCTATTAACACTTTTTAAAGCAAATAGGGGTTGAACTATATCATTTCTTTTCTATGTGTAAGATATAAGGTTTCTTTTTAATTCAAATAATGTATTATATAGTTATCTCTTAATTGTAAACACCTTGCATTCCTGAAATAAATCGTATATATGTTTATATCATATGTACCATATGATGTGTGTGTGTGTGTGTGTGTGTGTGTGTGGAGAGAGAGAGAGAGAGAGAGAGAGAGAGAGAGAGAGAGAGAGAGAGAGAGAGAGAGAGAGAGAGAGAGAGAGAGAGATTTACATATAATGGACAAAATAGTCCCATCTTTCTTTTAGATTTCTCAGTTTTCAAGATTATTAGCTCTCTTTCTCTTTCACCCCCCGTTTGTATTTTTGTTTGAGTTAAATAGTGGTTTATTTATCTTTTCAGTTAATTCATAAAACTACTTACAATTTATTGGTTCTATATTTTATCTATTTTCTAACTTAGTAACTTCTGTTTTTTCCTTTATTCATTACTTCCTTCTGCTTCATTTTCGACGTGTTTGCTTTTCCTTCTTCAAATTATTCATTGCATGCATTTATTTTACTTTTAAAACATTTTCATTATTGTTGTCATTCTGATTTATCTCAAATTTTTATTTGTCATGGTTTCCTAAATGTTTGGAAATTTTAAATGCTTTTTATATACCTTTAGAAAATAAATTTAATACAGGGTTTTAGTATCCAATTAGAAGAAGTCTTCTTTGTATTCATTTCTAGCTTATAGGAAAATAAATTCACTAGGCTAATCTGTTTGTTGTTTTTGTTTTTTATCCTCACCTGAGGACATTTTTCCATTTTAGTTCAGATAGAGTGGGAGGGAGAGAGAGGAAGAGAGAGAGAGAGAGAGAAACATCGACGTGAAAGGGACACACTGAGTGGCTGCCTCCTGCACGACCCCAACCAGGGCTGGGAACAAACTGCAACCAAGGTACAATTCCTTGACTGGAATCGAACAAGTGACTCATTGGTTCAAGGGCCAACGTTCCAACCGCTGAGCAAAACCGGCCAGGGCTAAGCTAATCTGTTTACTATCCATGAATGTGTTAATATTTATTGCAAAGCATAAGGACTATTTTTAAAATATTACATTATCCTCCAAAATTAACTATTATTCATTAACATCATTAAACTATAAGTTTAAATCTATAATTAGTAAATTTCATGAAAAAAAGAAC
Organism: Tadarida brasiliensis; assembly: GCA_030848825.1. Taxonomy (NCBI): domain Eukaryota; kingdom Metazoa; phylum Chordata; class Mammalia; order Chiroptera; family Molossidae; genus Tadarida; species Tadarida brasiliensis. The sequence goes on along the minus strand of CM061260.1, from coordinate 105,322,432 downwards.
CTTCCTTCATTAATATTTAGTTATCCTAAAGTACACCTGGGACCTGAAGGTACACATATGACTCTTTCTCTTTACTTACCATTTGACAGAATAATAAATTTGCTTTCTAGTGTTCGTCAAAGGAGACCAATGGGACTAAGAAGCAGACTTTAAAAGTCAAAGGTCAACTTCTATAATAAACAATCCCAAGACTTTAGTGGCTCAGTGCTTACTGCTTCACTGTACCACAGTCTACTGTGTTTGCCAGAGATGTCATTCCCCTCCACACAGTCAGGACACAGATTCCTTCCATCTCGAGCTGCTGCCATAATCAAGGAAGCTTCAGGGTTCACAGTAAAGAAAAGAGAGTACATAGAGGAGACATCTGCCATCAACTCATTTCTGCTCAACTGTCATTGGTAAGACTTTGATATGTGGCCACGTCTATGTGCAAGGGGATAGAAAATGTAAATTAGTTGAGTTCTAGAGAGGAAAAAAGATGGATTTAGGGATATATAATATAGTAAGTTTCTGACTCAAGAACAGCTAAGATCGTGTATGCATATATGCATAACCCATGTACACAGACAATAATGTGGTAAAGGCCTGGGGGGGGGGGGCATGGCAGGGTGAAGAGGTACACATTAGGGGTGTGGGAAATAGGGGATGCCTGTAATAGAGCCAACAATTTACAAAAGGGGGTAAGGGGGAAAATGGTGGAGCAAATGGAAGCTACACAGACCATCTCCCAGGACCAAACTGGAATTAAAACTAAAATAAAAACAAATATCAGGAAAAACCAAAGCAGCTGGAGAGAACCCATAGAACCAGGGACAGAAAAAGGATGCCAAATTGAACCAGGTAGAAATTGCAGAGGCACATGAGGGTGGGCTGGGAGCTCACAGAAAGCCGCAGAGAGCTGTATTGGATATGTTTGCTTCCCGCTGAGAAAGCAGGGATTTTAACAGCTATTCACCTTGAGCTCTGGCAGACTGCACTGGAACTGTGTGGACAGAGTTCAGGGCTCCTGGCTCAGGAGAGAGCTGGAGGGGAGGACACCGGAAGTTTTGTGCTGAATCACTCCGCAACAGGACAGTATCCATCTTACTCAAAGAGCCCCTTCCCAGAGCCCCGGAGAAAAGCAATGGCCCTTCCCTCAGGAATTCAACACCACCAGGCCAGGCCAGAGAAATGCAAGTTGAGGCTCATTAACATCAAGTCTGATAGCAAGCAAGTGCCCAACCCACTGAAAATCCTCTTACACTTGAGGGAATTTTCATTCAGCTGAGGGCTACAAATTGAGGCTCATCAAGTAACTGAGACTAATAGCCTCCAGGCAAAAAGCAAGAGGATAACTGAACCATTCCATGGCTTGTAAATCTACCCAAAAAGTAAGACTAGACAATGGTGTTTAACGTGGGTCCTCCCATACTCATGCAAACCCAGCAGAGGGAGCCACAACCAGCAGAACACCAACACCCACAGGGAAAATTTGGCAGGCTCCAAACCCACTAAGATAACCAAAATGGTGAAACAAAGAAATAAACCCCAAATGAAAGAACAAGAGAATTCTACAGGAGAAATAAATGACATGGAATTAAGCAAGATATCACAGGGAGAGTTTAGAGTAATAATCAAGAGGAAGTTCAACAGCATGAATAAAGATATAGGAACATTGAAAACCAACCAACTGGATACACAAATGGCCAAGAGACATATGAAAAAATGCTTAACATCACTAATCATCAAAGAGATGCAAATTAAAACAACTATGAGATATCACCTTACACCTGCCAGAATGGCTGCCATCAACAAATCCTCAAACAACAAGTGCTGGTGAAGGTGTGGAGAAAAGGGAACTCTAGTACACTGCTGGTGGGAATGCAGACTGGCGCAGCCACCATGGAAAACAGTTTGGTGTTTCCTTAAAAAATTAAAAATTGATCTGCCATTTGACCCAGTGATCCCACTTCTAGCAATATATCCTAAGAAGCCTGAAACACTAATCAGAAAGAATATATGTACCCCTATGTTCATGGCAGCACTATTTACCATAGCTAAGATCTGGAAACAGCCCAAGTGTCCGTCAATAGATGAGTAGATAAAAAAGCTGTGGTACATATACACAATGGAGTACTATGCAGCTGTAAGAAAGATCTCTTATCCTTTGAGAGGACATGAAGGGACCTGGAGAGTATTATGCTAAGCGAAATAAGCCAATCAGATAAAGACAAATATCACATGATCTCACTTATTTGTGGAATATAATGAACAAAATAAGTTGATGAAGAAAATAGACCCAGAGACATGGTAGTAGGATTCAAACTGACAAACCTCACAAGAGGGGGATGGAGGGGAGGGAAGAGGTAAACTAAAGAACTTATATGCATGTATGTATAACCAATGGACATAGGCAACAATGCTTGGGGGGGATCGGGAGGAGGGTGTCAATGGGGGAAAAAGGAGAAATATCTGTAACAAAAAAAAAATAAAAATACAATTTAAAAATTAAAATAAAAAAAGGGGCAAGGTGCCCAGCCGGTGTGGCTCAGTGGTTGAGTGTTGACCCATGCACCAAGAGGTCACAGGTTCAATTCTCCCAGTCAGGGCACAATCCCTGGTTGTGGGCCCAATCCCCAGTGGGGTGGGTACAGGAGGTGGCCGATCGATGTTCTCTTGCGTTGGTGTTTCTATCTCTCTGTCCCTCTCTCTTCCTCTCTCTCTCTAAAATCAATGAAGAAAAAATATTTTAAAAATGTAAAGTTTTCAAAGGGGCGGAGGGGAAGAGAATGAACTGACCGAGATAAAGACTTTCTCATAAACAGGCAGCCGCTTAGAGTTTAAAATGTATAGTTAGGTATGAAAGAAGAATGCTTGCTGAACAGAGCTGTGGTGCAGGGTTCGTTCCTTGCTTTGATTCTTCTGAGCACTGATGGTTACAACTGCCAGGGAGGCTTTGTAATAATAAAAGACCTGCTCGAAGGCAAACAACAAAAATCAGGAAAATTGATCTCATACAGGATTGGTAGTGATTTTCCCAACCACTCCCCTGGAGAATTATTCTGGAATATAAGCAAATATTTTTGGAGAGGGGGAGAAGATAGTTCTATCATCCTGGAATATCTTCTTGTACAAATATTCTTAAATTAGCCGTAAATGCCTTTGGTCAGAACATGGGGGACAATGCAGAAATATCACATATTCATGTAGAATTGTCTGGTGACAAGAAGCAAACAAAAAGTTTTAATATGGACTTTCATAACAATAAAATTACTAGCTGCCTTCCCACTACCTAGTTCAGCAGGAAATATTTATAATCAGTACACTATAAAAAAAATTTTATTCTTGAACACTAACTATTAGCCATTACAGTTTCTATTTTGTTAATCCAGTTAAGATTGCTGGTACATTGTTGTCTCCTTTCCATGATTCTGTAACCCAAGGTGATTATTCTCTTCTTTGCGCTTATTCTCTTCTTTGTGATCTGTGCTCACCAAACAGCCATTTGGCATTTCCTCCTCGCCTTCTGTGTGCTGCAGGAAGTCAACTCTTCTGCAAATGCATGATTTTCTCCTTTCTCTTCAAATTCCTATCCACCCAGTCCTCTATTACTTATGTACTCAACGTTTACTGCACAAAATCTATCTTTTCTTCCTCATCTGGGAACTGGATTAATGATACAATTTATGGGAAGGGATAGCATAGTGCCTGACATTATAACATAATAAATTATACTTATTCTGTTTATTTTTATTCCTCTGGACAAACTCAATATTTTCTAAGTACCTACCACCTTTAAGCATGTGTTACAGATTGGCATTTGTATTAATTTTCCTGCCAGTCAGTTGATTCTTCGGTGCCATAAACCATCCTGTATATACACTGCAGACTGAATTCTTCACAATGCGTAGCTTAGTGCCAAAATAAACTGATTAACAAAAATAATAGAAAGTTGGATAGTTTTAGTGAACAAATATGTGACTGAACAAATTATAGTATTGTTAATAGAAAATACATATCACATAATATGGCAGAGATATTGTTTTAAATTCTAGACATGCATTGCTACTTTAATCTTCAAAACAGCCCTATAATGCAGACTCGACTAATTTACTGAATTATAAATGAAGATACTGATGCCTAGAGAGGTTAAACAGCTCACTGTGTCACTCGGTTTGTTAATGCAGAATAAACTTCAAATCCAAGCAGAATAAATGCCCTTTAGCATTACATTATCTTGAATAAATGATTATGGTGGGTGAAGGACACATGAACTGACTGTTACCTCTTTTCTCATGATAGTTATTAGGGCGTCCTCTCAGTAAATATAAAAACAAAGGGCATGATCTTGCCTAACTTAAAAGGGAGTACAAAGGTATTTAACATGACATCTTTCAAATGTCTACTATTCCTGCTGACCTTCCTGCTCAGTAACTTAAAAGATTTATGCAAGACAGTTAAAACGGGGAAGTAAACCTTTCTACTTCCAAGCTGTATTATATACTTGAAAGTATCTTCTAGAGTCTTAGTGTTCTCATCATAGCAATAACAAAATGGTAATTATGTGAGGTAGAGGATGTGCTAACTAACTTTATTGTGGTTAAAACATTTCGCAATGTATATGTGTATCAAATCATCACATTATACACTTTAACCTTACACAATTTTATATATCAATTATATCTCAATAAAGAAAGAAAAATTGTACTACTGTCTATGGCTATGGACTCCAAACCCAGTGTCCATACCATTTGAAAGAGAGTGAACCAAAATCAGCCACAAAAGTCTTCAGCATAGACAACCATCTGGCCAGTTTCTTGCTCTGGGCTTCCTTTCTCGTCCCCCACTGTGGATTCTGGGTTGGAAGAGAAACCTGAAAAGGAGGGCATTTCTAGACCTGCCTTATTAGGCCAGGTGTATGAAATTACAAAAGAGTATGACCTGAAGGAAAATCCAAAGTGTGCTAGTGGGTGTTAACCATGACCCAGATCAAAATGTTTCTTTTTAAAGGTAAACTGAAGGGGGAAAAAAAAATGAAATACCTCATAGGCTGCCTGACCGGTGTGGCTCAGTGGTTGAGCATTGACCCATGCACCAAGAGGTTGCCGGTTCGATTCCTGGTTGGGGCACATGTCTCGGTTGTGGGCCCAGTCCCCAGTGGGGGGCATGCAGGAGGCAGCTGATTGATGTTCTCTCTCATCGATGTTTCTATCTCTCTCTCCCTCTCCCTTCCTCTCTCTTTAAAAAATCCATAAAGAAAAAATAAAAAGAAATACCTCATAGGCCTAAATGGTAAAGTTAGACTTTGGTAAATACTTGGATGAATATGGGATTCCTTTCTCCATCACCTAAAACTACAGTAGTTTAAAATTTGCCTTCATTTATTCTCTTGTTAAGTCCAACCTAGTGTGTATGCTTGGACATAAAGCAATCTCTGCTTCCAGGCTAAGTCAAAGGACACCTCAGTAGTCCATTTTAAATATAGTCTGCAGTAGACCATTCTAATTTTAGAGGACCTTAGAATAAGATTCAATTTTCATTAGTTGTCTTTTGCTACATTAAGCCAATAGGCTTTGTAAATCTTAAGAGAAAAGCTATGAGATTATAGTCAATATTATCAATATTTACCTTAATTTTATATTTCAGAAGATAACAGTAATATGAAAAATAGTCAATAAACTGCACGATCAAGGTCAACAGTTTTTAGTATTAAAATCAATTTACAGTTTATTTGCTTGAGGTGCACATAAATTTGAAGAGGCAGTAAGTGTAAACTGAATAGCTGATTTCTTGGATGCACTCCAATACAATTACAGCTATTCACCCTTGTGACTGTATGTGTGTGTAGCTTAAAGTCATTTTGCTGCCCCAAGCCACACTAGCAGTATTTTTAGATAGGTTTGCAATTGATTGAAATGCAAAATTTCTATAAACTAGGAAAAATGCTATGTAAAACACATATACAAGTACATTTCAATGGCAGACTAAACAGGCATTTTGGCATTCGTGTCAATTCTTAGCTTGTAATCTCGTGACTTCGAATTGAGTTGTCCCTAAGTATTTAATCAAAAAAACAGTGTATTTATAATAGGCAATTGTAAAAAACGTCATCAATCACATTTATTACAAACATCTCATAAGATAGCAAAGCGTTTATGAGATTGTGGAAGGCAGCTAGGTTGTTTTGCAACGTGTAAAAATTTGCATATACAACAACAACAACAAAAGCAGCAGGCAGCAAACAAGGGTTGTTTCTGTGTTTTCCAAAAGTAAAATTGCGTTTGATATAATATCTTTTCCATTTTTATCAAAATGCATTAAATAATTTTCTGGCAATAGTATTGATCATCACTGTAGTCTAACAAGTTTACATTTTGAAATAACTAAACTCAAATCTTGAGATATAGAAGAACTCCCTCTCCAGCCCCAGGGGTGAATCACAGCTCCTACACATACTTGTGATGCTAAATGATATTACCTTGTATTTTATATCAATGTATACATATGTGAAGTTGTTATTGTTTTTATTATTGTTTTGCTTTCTATGATGAAAATGTTTAAGTGACGATAGTGTTCTCAAAATAATTCTATTTATAGTTTACCTAGCTGGCATTGTTTGTGTTAGGGTGAGACTAAAAACGTGATTTTATGGAGAGAAAGTGCAGCTCCTTTCATCTGGAGCCTTACGGCCGCCAACTGTCAATACCTTAATCCACTAATCCCCTTTGCAATAATGTGTTCACGTGCTGTGCAAACACTCAGAAATCATTTTTAAAAACTCTTTTTTCCCCTAGTCAATGGTACACTCATTACAGCCTGTATGTAATAAAATGGCTAGTAAAATATTTTTATATTTATATTTATATAATATCAGCTACCATTTTTAGGCATATATATTTTCTTTAAAAAGTTATGAAATTTGAAGAAATAAATAGAACAGTAATGAGCAAAATGAATGTAGTCACATTATAAAAATCTGCAGAATTTTCAACATTTGGCTTTATCACTTTTAAAGATTCTGCCTTCTATTTATTTACTCATCAGAGGCAGATTGAATTTTTGTATGCTGCATAGAATTCCCCATGTTAAGATATTGATATAACAGGTTAGGGAATGTTTTAGTGATTGATTTTCGGTGACCAGAATGGGCTTTTAGATTAGAAGCCTTTCTTTTTCTCCCTAGAAGACACCTGCTGAGATAGAATTCTGACTGCCACACAAAAGAAATATATGGTTTCTTCAACTGGTTGCATCTAGCAATTTGCAATGCTTTTAAAAATTTCATTTTTAATGAAAATTACCTAAGTTTTTGGCAAGAAAGAAAGAAAGAAAGAAAGAAAGAAAGAAAGAAAGAAAGAAAGAAAGAAAGAAAGAAAGGAGAAAGAAACCCACCTTGGTTAAAATGGACTACCCATTTTCAGAAGTATTAACATACTGATTGGCTGTTACTTCTGTCACTCTTTTGACTACAAAATTATGACACGCCCCCCAGCAGGAAGCAAATGATCATTAATGCCTTGTCCTCTGGGACACAATAAACTGCCATTCACTTGCATAGAAATAAAATACACAAGGCTTGTCAGGCAATGAGACAAAAATGGAAAGATGCTTTTGTAAAATTGTTTGATGCTACAGTGGGGGGGGACCTCTCAAAGGGTTTTGTTTTTCAGTCTATTCATCATGGTAGGAAAAAATTCTATATAGATTTCCTTTTACAATATACTCTCTATCTTTACTTGAGCTCTTTGAGCTCTTCAATTAAACAGCAAAGTCTTCTGAGGAGAAAAAGAAAAATTATAATCCTATAATTAATCCCACAACACAGAAAGCATAAAAAATTCTAAAATTCTATTAAAGTGTAAGACAATGCAAATGTAATGTGCAAAAACATTTGGTTAATGTATTTGAATAACCCAACTACAATCAGTGGTCATGAAATATACTTCAATATCACATACTTGATGGGATCAATCAAAACAAAGCCCAGTTAGAAAACTGGTACATGCCTGGCATTGCAGTTGAAACTCCACTGTATGTTATTCTAAAAGTTAAGGTCAGATTTAAGTTTAATTAAATACATGCTATGACTGGGATTATAATTTATTATAACCAGATGATGTGAGATTGAGGAATAAAAAAAAGGCAACACTTTATAAAGAATGGTAAACAATTAATTCATTTGATATTTATTACAGCAACAATTACTCTGATAAATGTTTCATTTCAATCACTCAACCTAAACTTTTCTGGAAGTCATGCAGAGAATACAGCAATTCTAGATAGACTCACATGCGTTTGATATATTATATATTCACCAGTCTAAATCTATAAAAGCATTTATTTTAACCAGAAAAATTATAGAATGTATATTTTTTCTTCAAATTTCATTTGTTTAATTAGCTTAATACTTTGAATATCCTAAATTTTTATTCTCCTTATGAATTCCCAGTGAAATCGACAGCTGTTATGCTCAGTAATTTGAGAGTAGGTATGTATACACTTCCAACTTATAAATCAACTTTCAGAGAGTGTGAACAAGATGTAGTTACATTTAAACTCTAGGATAAAAAGAATAAACTACTGATACCCCAACAACATAGATGAATATCAAATGAATTCTATGAAATGAAAGAAGCCAAACTAAAAAAAGGTACACCATGTATTATTCCATTTATACAATTTTATCTAAAAGGCAAAACTACAGAGACAAAAAAAAAATTGATCAATGGGTGTCAGGAGCTGGAAGTGAGAGAAAAAGTTTACTATAAATAAGCACAAGGAATTTTTTGGTGTGTCAGAGATATTCCATATCTGGATTTTAGTGACAGTTACACAATAATGTGCATTTGTCAAAACTCACAGAACTGTATACTAAAACGAGTGTATTATACACTATGTAAATTATACCTCAATAAACTTACTTTAAAAAATCCGTTAAGCTTAGCAATGTCATGAGAACACCAGGATATTCTGAATTGGGGTCATTTAGTCTAGGCAAAGTAGCAGAAATTATAGTCATATCTTTAGAATTGGGCTGTTAGAAGCATTTTCTTGTAATTTTCTGTAGTGATACAGCTCCCAATGTTGAATGTTAGAAAGACTAAGAGTAGATTAAAAATACTCACTGCTGTCTTAATGTCTCCCTCACACAGCATTAAGCAAAAGCAAAACTCCAATACATTAGTTAACACATTTTACCAGAGATATAGATTATCATCATCAACAGGAAAAAAATTGCAATCCTGTTAGGCACACTAACAACTTCCCCTTTTCTTGACTTGCCTCCCACTTTTAGGCCTTAAACACACTGACATTCTTACCCATACCGCTAATGTCCCTGGAATAATCCACATCCTTCTTTTACATGGCAGCAAGTGGGAGGTCTCATTATTACCGCAGTGAACAGATTACATGTATACACCTAGAAATAAAATGTCACCTCGGAAGTATGATAGAATTGTCACCATGTCCCAGGAAGCCTCAAGAAAAGAATTTAAGCAGAGAAAATGGAGACCAACTCTTCTCATTGAAATTTCAGAGAAAATTTTTGGTAATATGAATGTTATTACCCAAACTGTATTATATCCAGAAATGAGACACAGATATAGAAATTTTTTTCAATTATTTAGTTTAATAGAAAATTATCAGCACTGGAAAGATAGAAAGAAAAATATTTGAGATGTTATGTGAAGTAATAATAATCATTAAAATTTGACATGAAGTATTCAAAGTGATGAAAAGCACCTACAACAGAGATTACTCTACCCAGCATGACTATCATTTAGAATCTAAGGAGAGATAAAGAGCTTCCCAGACAAGAAAAAGTGAAAGGACTTCATCACCAACAAAGCAATATCATAAGGGATACTAATGGGACTTCTTTAAGAAAGGAAAGATAAGAAAAATACAATGGCAATAACTACATACCTATCAATAATCACCTTAAATGTAAATTGATTAAATTCTTCAATTAAAAGACATATGATGGTTGAATGGAAAGGAAAACAAAACACATACCTATGCTGCTTACAAAAAAAAACACACAAAAAACTTCAAATCAAAAGACACAGACAAATTGAAAGTAAAGGGTAGAAAAAGATATATCATGCAAATAGAAAGAAACAAACAAAAAAAGCTGAGGTGGCAATACTAATATCAGACGAAAAGACTTTTTCATTCTTTTCTCTTTTTTATTTATTCATTTTTTTTACTTTATTTTATTTTTCCACCACAATTTATTCCCTCTATGGCCTCTTCCACCTCCACCCACAAACACCACACTGTTGTCCACGTCCATGAGTTCTCTCTCTCTCTTTTTTTCTCAACCCCTCTTTACCCCCCAAACCTCCCGCCCCCAACCAAAACTGTCTGCCTGCTCTCTGTCTATGAGTCTGTCTCTATTTTGCTTGGTAGTTCAGTTTTTTTTTTAAATTAAATTCCACATATGAGTGATATTATATGGTACTTGTCTTCCTCTGACTGGTTTATTTCACTTAGCATAATGTTCTCCAGGTCCATCCATGCTGTCACAAAGGGTAAATTTTTCTTCCTTCTTACATTTATTGTGTAAATGTACCAGAGTTATTTTGTCTACTCGTCTACTGATGGAAACTTTGGCTGCTTGCAAATCTTGGCTATTGTAAATGACATTGCAATGAACAAAGGGATACATATATTTTTTTGAATTAGTTTTTCAGAATTCTTCAGAAAAAAAATCCCAGAATTGGAATCACTGGGTCATAGGCAGTTCCATCTTTAATTTTTTGAGTTGACTCCATACCGCTTTCCACAGTGGCTACACTAACTGCATTTCCACCAACAGTGAACAAGGGTTCCCTTTTCTCCACATCCTCTCCAACACTTGTTGTTTATTGACTTATTGATGATAGCCATTCTGATAGGTGTGAGGTGATATCTCATTGTGGTTTTAATTTGCATTTCTTTGATAATTAGTGACCTTGAGCATCCTTTCATATGTCTATTGGCCATTTGTATGTCCTCTTTGAAGAAGTGTCTGTTAAGGTTTTTGTCCCTTTTTAATTGGATTGTTTGTTTTTTTGGTGTAGAGTTTAATAAGTTCTTTACAAATTTTGGATATTAACCCCTTATCAGATATATCATTGGTAAATATGTTCTCCCATTCACTGAATTATCTTTATACTTTGTTGATGGTTTCTTTTGCTGTGCAAAAACTCTTTAGTATGATGTAGTCCCATTTGTTTATTTTTTCTTTTGTTTCCCTTGTCCAAGGTATCAGAAAAAATATTGCTATGAGATGTGTCAGAAATTGTACTGTCTATGTTATCTTCTAGGAGTTTTATGGTTTTGAGTCTAACATTTAAGTCTTTAATCCATTTTGAGTTTGTTCTTGTGTGTGGTGTAAGAAGGTGGTCTAGTTTCTTTTTTTTTTTTTTTTTTTACATGCCTGTCCAATTTTCCAACATCATTTATTGAATACACTATCTTTAGTCTATTTTATGTTTATGTTTCTTTTGTCAAATACTAATTGACTATAAAGGTGTAGATAAATTTCTGGGCTCTCTATTATGTTTCATCAATCTATATGTCTGTTTTTATGCCAGTACCATGCTGTTTTTATTACTATGGCCTTGTAGTATAGTTTGATATTAGATAGGGTGATTCCTCCAACTTTGTTCTTCTTTCTGAATATCACTATTGTTATTCGGATCTTAGTGGTTCCATACAAATTTTTGAAACATTTGTTCTAGTTCTGTGAAATACTCCTTTGGTATCATGATAAGATTTGCGTTGAATCTGTGGATTGCTTTGAGTAGTGTGAACATTTAAATGCTGTTAATTCTTCCTAGCCACAAACATGGTATATGCTTCCACATATTTGTATCTTCCTCCATTTCTTTCTTCAGTGTGTTTTAATTTTCCAAGTACAGGTCTTTTACATCCTTGGTTAAATTTATTACTAGATATGTAATTCTTTTTGAAGTGATTATGAATGGAATTGTTTTCTTAGTTTTCTTTTCTTATAGCTCATTGTTTGTATATAAAAAATGCAACTGATTTCTGCATATTTATTTTGTATCCTGTTACTTTACTGAATTCATTTATCAGCTCCAGTACTTTTTGGCGGACTCTCTAGGGTTCTCTACATACAATATCATGTCATATGAAAATAATGACAGTTTTACTTCTTCCTTTCCAATTTGGATGGCATTTGTTTCTTCTACTGTCTGATATCTGTGGTTAGAGCTTCCAGTACCATGTTGAATAAGAGTGGTGAAAGTGGGCATGGACATCACTGTCTTGTTTCTGTTCTTAAGGGGAATACTTGCATTTTTGCCATTGAGTATAAGGTTGGCTGTAGGTTTGTCATAGATGTATTCATTATGTTGAGATAAGTTCCCTCTCTTCCCACTGTGCTGAAGGTTTTTTTAATCATAAATGGGTGCTGGATTTTTTTCTAATGCTTTTTCTGCATTTTTGATATGATCATGCGGCTTTTATCCTTCAATTTGTTAATGTGGTATATCATGTTTATTGTTTTGTGGATATTGTACCAACCTTACAACTCCAAAATAAATCCCACTTGATCATGGTGTGTGATCTTTTTAATGTATTGTTGGATATGGTTTGTTAATATTTTATTTAGGTTTTTAGTATCTGTGTTCATCAGAGATATTGGCCTATAATTTTCTTTCTTTGTCATGTCTCTGTCAGATAATGCTGGCTTTGTAAAATGAGTTTGGGAGTCTTTCTTCCTCTTAAAATTTTTGGAATAGTTTGAGATGGGTAGGTGTTAGTTTTCCTTTGAATGTTTAGTAAAATTCACCTGAAAAGCCATCTGGTCCAAGGCTTTTGTTTGTTGGAAGTTTTTTTTTGTTTTATTAATGCTTCAATTTCACTAGTTTTAATGTCTATTCAGATTCTGATTCTTCCTGATTTAATTTTAAAAGGTTATATGTTTCTAGGAATTGCATTTCTTTGAGAAAGGGAAGTTATTACTTCTCTTTCATTTCACTTTTATTTATTTAAGTCCTCTCTCTTTTTTTCTTGATGAGTCTGGTTAAAGGTTTGTCAATCTTTTTATCTTTTCAAAATACCAACTCTTGGTTCCATTGATCTTTTATATTGTTTTCTTAAAATCTATTTCATTTATTCCTGCTCTGACCTTTATTATTTTCTTCCTTCTACTTACTCTGGGCTTTGTTTGTTGTTCTTTTTCAAGTTCCTTTAAGTGTAAGGTTAGACTATTTATTTGACTTTTTTTGCTGTTTGTTTGTTTCTTGAGATAGGCTTGTAATGCTATGAATTTCACTATTAAGACTGCTTTCCCTGTGTCCCACAGATGCTGGGTTGTTGTGTTCTCATTTTCATTTCTTTTAAGGTATCTTTTGATTTCTTCCTTGATCTCATTGTTAACCTTTTCATTGTTTAGTAACATGTTATTTAGTGTCCATGTCTTTGTGTGTTTTTCAGTTTTCTTCTTGTGATTGATTTCAAGTTTCATAGCATTATAGTCAGAGAAGATGCTTGATATGATTTCAATCTTCTTAAATTTATTGAGACTTATTTGTGTTCTAACATGTGGTTTATCCTAGAAAATATTGCATGTTACACTTGAAAAGGATGTACATTCTACTGCTTTGGGGTGAAATGCTCTGAAGATATCAATTAAGTCCATTTGATCTAGTATGTCATTTAAGGCCTCCATCTCACTGATTTTCTGTCTGGAAGATTTATCCATTGATGTCAAATGTGTTTAAATCTTCTACTGTGTTACTATCAATCACTCCCTTTGTGTCCACCAAAAGTAGCACACATTTAGGTGCTACTATGTTGGGTGCATTGATGTTTATAAGGGTTTTATCCTCTTCGTTGATTGATCCCTTTATCATGTAATGTCCTTCTTTGTCTCTTTGTATATCCTTGATTATAAAGTCTATTTTGTCAGATATAAGTATTGCTATCCCAACTATTTTTTTTCTTTTTCAGTAGCATAAAATATATTTTTCCATTGCTTTACTTTTAGTTTGTGTGTATCTTTTGTTCTTAGATGGGTCTCTTGAAGACAGCATGTACATGGGTCTTGCTTTTTTATTCATTGAGCTAACTTGAGTCTTTTGATTGGAGCATTGAAACCATTTACACTTAAAATGATTATTGATAGGTACATGTTTATTGCCATTTTATTTCTTTAACTATGTTCCTCTGTTTTCTTTTCTTTCTTCTCCTCCTCCTCTTCCTCTTTTTCTTCTTCTTCTTCTTAAAGCAAGCCCTTCAACATTTCTTCTAATACTGGTTTGGTAGGAACAAATTCCTTTAGCTTTTTCTTGTCTGGGAAGCTCTTTATTTCCCCTTTAAATTTAAATAATAGCCTTGCTGGGTAAAGTAGCCTTGGTTGTAGGTCCTTGTTTTTCATCACTTTGAATTTTTCTTGCCAATCCCTTCAGCCTGAAATGTTTCTGTTGAGAAATCAGCTGACAGTCTTATGAGAGTCTCCTTGTAGGTAACTGACTGCTTTTCTTTGTGGCTTTTAAGATTCTCTGTCTAAATTTTGACATTTTAATTATGATGTGTCTTGATGTGGGCCTCTTTGGGTCCATCTTGGTTGGGACTGTCTGTGCTTCTTGGACTTGTATGTTATTTTCCTTCACCAGCTTAGGAACATTTTCAAACATTATTTCTTCAAATAGGGTCTTAATCCTTTGTTCTCTCTCTTCTCCTTCTGGTGCCCCTATCACACAGATGCTGTTATGCTTCATGTTATCCCAGAGGTCCCATAAACTATCTTCATATTTTTAAGTCTTCTTTCTTTTTGCTGCTCTGATTGGATGTTCTTTTCTACCTTGTCTTCCAAATCGCTGATTTAATCCTCTGTTTCATCAAGCCTTCTTTTCATTATGTATTTCAGATACAGCATTCTTCATTTCTGACTGGTCCTTTTTTATGATTTCTGTATCCTTTTCATGCTGTTGAGCTTCCGTATAATCATTACCTTCAACTCTACATCTGATAAATTGCTCACCTCCACTTCATTTAGCTCTAGTTCTGAAGAATTCTTTTGTTCTTTCATTTGAGCCTATTTCTTTGTCTCCCCATTTTGACTGCCTGTTTGTGTTTGTTTCTATATGTTAAGTAGATCTGCTATGCCTCCCAGTCTTGGTAGGGTGGCCTTATGTAGTAGGTAATCTTCTTTGGGACCCAGTAACACAGTCTCCCTGATCACCAGAACTGGGAGCTCTAAAAATATCTCTTCTGCATGTTTTGTGGGCCCTCCTGTTGTAATTGACTCTTGATTACTATTGGCATATTTGTCCATGGGCTCAACCCTCAGGCTGGCTGGCATTGAGGCTCAACCCCCAACAAAGTGTTTTGGCTGCTGTGTATGTGCTTATCACAGGAAAAGCAATTTACCTAAGCAGGCTTCAATGCTTGTGGATATGCTGCCTGTGAAGCTTATTGGATCCAGCTGAAGCTGAAGTTATCTGAAGCTGACCAATGGGTGTATTGATTCTGGGCCTCTTCAGAGGGACTCTGGTGCAGGCCAATACCAGATATTGTCTCTGACTGACCCTGAGCAATATGTTTGGAACTATCAGTGATTCACAGCTTGTGGCTTTCTCTGCTGGGCATGAATGTATTTGGAAAGAGCCAAGCTGCATACCAAGGTCTGCTTTTAGAAGCCCAAGGCCCAGGGCAGGTCAGGCCAAAACTCAAAGCACTCAGCCTCTGCCTGAAGGTTGTCTGTTAATCTCAGACACTTAATGAGTCTGGCTATAGTCCTCAGGAGAGCATAAACTCCACAGTGTGGGGCAAGAGGGTTTCCAACTGGTGGGGCTATTGTTTTCCCCAGGCTAATGTAGTTTCATTGTGGTATCCTCTTTAAGTCTTTGCTTATAAGGATTCTCTCCAGCTAGTCATCAGTTGGTTATTCAGGATGATTTTTCTACATTTTAGTTGTAATTCCAGTTTGGTCATGGGAGAATGTCAGGATAGCTTCCACCTAATTTGCCACCATCCTGGGATCCAAAAAGACCTTAAAATAAGTGTATCAGAGACACACACACACACAAAAGACATTTCATAGTGATAAATTGATCAATCCAATAACAAGATAGGACCCTTGTAAATATTTACACCCCCAACAGAGAAGCACTTAAATATATAAAGCAAGTATTAATGGGCATAGAGAAAGAAATCAACACTAAAACAGTAATAGTGGTAACTTTAACACCCCATTTTCATCAATAGATAAATCATTCAGACAGAAATCAACAAGAGGGGCCTAAATGACACACTAGAACAGATAAATTTAATTGATATTTTTAGAACATTTCACAAGAAAGTAGCAGAATATAAATTCTTTTAAAGGGCACATAAAACACTTTCCATGATAGACCACATGGTAGATCACAAAACAAGTCTCAATAAATTGTAAAAGATTAAAATTGTATCAAGTATCTTCTTGGATCACAATGGTACAAAACCAGAAATCAAGTACAAGAAGAAAAGTAAAAAACACATGGAGACTAAATAACATGTTACCAAACAATAAATGGGTTGACAACAAGATCAAATTAAAAATCAAAAGATACCTTGAGACTAATGAAAATAAAAACACTATAACCCAATATCTATGGGTTATAGATACCCAAATCAGTTCTAAGAGGGAAATTCATAGTAAACAAACAAAAATAAAATGTTTTAAATAAACAATTTAACATTACATCCAAGGAAACTAGAAAACAACAAGCAAAGCACATGGTGAGTAAAAGGAAGAAAATAATAAAGATCAGAGTAAAAAGCAAAACTAAATGAAATAGTGTCTAAAAACAGAGAATTCCAAAATGGCGGCAGGGTGAATGGAAGCTACACAGACCATCTCCCAGGACCAAACTGGAATTACAACTAAAATAAAGACAAATCGTCGGGAAAAAGCAACAGAAAAGCAGCTTGCGAGGACCATATAACCAGGGACACTGAATCAATCCTGGTAGGATTGTGGAGGCACAAGAGGGGGGCTGGGAGCCCACAGGCAGCAGCAGTCTTAGCTGTGAGCAGCACCCTCTGGGTTAAATTCCCAAGCCCGCTCCACAGTGCAGAGGGCTGGGACAGAGCACTAAAATAGCCACAGCCACTCACCTTGGGCTCTGGCAGGGGGTGGGGGGATTGGACAGGAACTGTGTAGAGACACTTGGGATTTGGAAGGGGCTCAGAGCTTTTGCTGAGTTGCTGCCACACAGGACAGTGGCCATCTTACCCCTTCCCAGGGCTCTGGGGAGAGGCGGTGGCCCCTCCCTCGAAAATTCAACCCCACCCAGGTGGGCCATTGAAATACAAATTGAGGCTCATTAAAAACCAGAATCTGCCCCACCCTTGGGAAATCTTCTTATGCTGAACACCTGAGGGAGGTTTTCATTCAACTGAAGAACCCAAGGCTCTTCAAGTAAACACAACTAATAGCCTCTAGCAAAAATCTAGAGGATAACTGAACCATACCTGGGCTTGCAAATCTACTCAGGAAAGTAAGACTTGACAGGGGTATTTAATGTGGGTCCTCCCATGCTCATTCAAACCCAGTAAAGGGAGCCACAAACAACGGAACACCAACACCCACAGGGATGATTTGGCAGGGTCCAACACCCACTGAGATAGCCAAAATGGTGAAACAAAGAAACAGATCCCAAATAAAGAACAAGAGAACTCTACCAAAGATGAGATAAATAAAATGCAGTTAAGCAAGTTAACAGAGCTAGAATTCAGAGCCATGATCTTAAGGAAGCTCAATAGCATGAGTAAGGACATCAACACCATGAGTAAAGACATAGAAACATTGAAAATCAACCAATTGGAAATGAAGAAGCACCAAGAAGAAATAAAGAATGACATAGCAGAAATGAAGAACACATTGGAAAGACTAAACAGCAGAGTAGAGGAAGCTGAGGAATGGATCAGTGAATTAGAAGACAGGGTAGAGAAAAATCAACCAATCAGAAAACCAAAATGAAAAAACAATGAAAAAACAGGAAGACAGCTTAAGAGAACTGTGGGACAACTGGAAACGTAATAATATTCGCATCATAGGAGTCCCTGAAGAAGAAGAAAATGAGCAAGGGTTAGAGAATATATTTGAAGAAATAGTGACAGAAAACTTCCTTAATTTGGTGAAGGAAGAAGGCATTCAAGTTCAAGGAGCACAGAGAGCCCCAAGTAAGAAGAACCCAAACAGGCCCACACCAAGACACATAGTAATTAAAATGCCAAAAATTAAAGACAAAGAGAGAATCCTAAAGACAGCAAGAGATAAGCAACAGGTTACCTACAAAGGAACCCACATAAAGCTATCAGCTGACTTCTCAACAGAAACACTACAGGCCAGAAAGGAATAGCATGAAGTAATCAAGGTCATGAAAAACAAGGATGTGAATCCAAGACTACTCTACCCAGCAAGGCTATCATTCAAAATAGAGGGTCAAATAAAGAGCTTCCCAGACCAAAAAAAAAAAAAGCTAAGGGAATACATTAGCACCAAACCAGCACTGCAAGAAATGTTAAAAGGACTGCTGTAATTAGTAGAAGAAATAGGAAGGAAAATAGAACCACACTAAACAAAAATGGCAATAAATAAGTACATATCAATAATCACCTTAAATATAAATGGATTGAATGCTCTGATAAAAAGACACAGAGTAGCTGATTGGATAAGAAAGTATGACTCATATATATGTTGTTTACAAGAGACCCACCTGACAACAAAAGACTCACATAGTTCGAAAATGAAGGGATGGAAAAAATCTTCCAAGCAAATGGAAAGGAAAAAAAAGCTGGGGTAGCAATACTCATATCTGATAAAATAAATTTCAAAATGAAGGCCATAACTGGAGACAAAGAAGGTCACTACATAATAATGAAAGGATCTATCCAACAAAAAAATATAACCTTGGCAAACATATATGTACCCAATATAGGAGCACCAAAATATATTAAAAATCTTCTGGAGGACTTCGAAGGAGAAATTGACAGCAATACAATCATAGCAGGGGACTTCAACACCGTGCTGACATCACTGGATAGATCCTCTAGACAAAAAATTAACAAGGAAACAGAAACTCTAAATGAAGCCCTAGACCAAATGGATTTAATAGATATCTAAAGAGAATTACACCCCAAAAGGACAGAATTAACATTCTTCTCAAGCGCACATGGGACATTCTCAAGGATAGACCACGTGTTAGGACACAACCTAAGCCTCTACAAGTTCAAGAAGATTGAAATCATATCAAGTATCTTCTCAGATCACAATGGAATGAAACTAGAAATCAATTGCAATAAGAACATGCAAATCAATAAATGTGATACACCACATAAACAAAATGCAAGATAAAAACCACATGATCATATCAATAGATGCTGAAAAGCATTCGACAAAATCCAGCACCCATTTCTGATAAAAATGCTCAGCAATGTGAGAATAGAGGGATCATATCTCGACATAATAAAGGCCATATATAAAAGACCTACAGCCAACATCATACTCAATGGACAAAAACTAAAAGCATTTCCCTTAAGAACAGGAATAAGACAGGGATGCCCACTTTCACCACTCTTATTTAACATAGTATTGGAAGTCTTAGCCACAGCCATCAGACATGAAAGAAAAATAAAGGGGATCCAAATTGGAAAGGAGGAAGTTAACTGTCATTATTCGCAGATGACATGATATTATACATAGAAAACCCTAAAAACTCCATCAAAAATATACTAGACTTAATAAATGAATTTAGCAAAGTAGCAGGATACAAAATTAACGTCAAGAAATCGATGGCATTCTTATACACCAATGATGAACTCACAGAAAGAGAAACTAAAAAAAAAAAAAATCCCATTTACTATCGTGGCAAAAAAATTAAGATACCTAAGAATAAACTTAACCAAAGAAGTAAAGGGCTTATTTGCAGAAAACTACAGGACATTGGAAAAGGAAATAGAGGAAGATATAAAATAGTGGAAGCACATACCTAGTTCATGGATTAGAAAAATTAACATCATTAAAATGTCCATATTATCCAAAGCAATCTATAGATTCAATGCAATCCCTGTCAAAATACCAGGGACATATTTCACAGAACTAGAACAAATACTTCAAAAGTTCATATGGAACCGAAAAAACCCCGAATAGCCACAGCAATCTTGAAAAAGAAGGACAAAGTAGGTGGGATCACAACACCGGATATCAGGTTATACTACAAAGCTACTGTAATCAAAACAGCCTGGTACTGGCACAAGAACAGGCATATAGACCAGTGGAACAGAACAGAGAATCCAGAAATTGACCCAAGATATTATGTTCAATTAATATTTGACAAAGGTGGTAAGAGCATACAATGGAGTAAAGACATCCTCTTTAATAAATGGTGCTGGGAAAATTGGACAGCTACATGCAATAAATGAAACTAGACCATCATCTTACACCATACACAAGAATAAACTCAAAATGGATAAAAGACTTAAATGTGACTCGTGAAGTCATTAAAATCCTAGAAGAAAATGTAGGCAACAAAATTTCGGACATCAGACGCAGTGGAATCTTCACTGATACATCACCTAAGGCAACAGAAACAAAGAAAAAAAATGAACACATGGGACTACATCAAACTAAAAAACTTCTGCACAGCAAAAGAAACAACCATCAAAATGGAAAGGAAACCCACTGTATGGGAGAGCATAATTGCCAATGATACATCAGATAAGGGGTTAATCTCCAAAATATATAGAGTGCTCATACAACTCAACAAAAGGAAGACAAAGAACCCAATTAAAAAATGGGCTGAGGAACTAAATAGATACCTCTCCAAACAGGACATACAAATGGCTAAGAGACATATGAAGAAATGCTCAATGTCACTAATCATCAGAGATGCAAATTAAAACAACAATGAGGTATCACCTCACACCTATCAGAATGGCTGCCATCAACAAATCATCAAACAGCAAGTGTTGGCGAAGGTATGGAGAAAAGGGGACTCTAGTACACTGCTGTTGGGAATGCAGACTGGTGCAGCCACTATGGAAAACACTATGGTGTTACCTCAAAAAATTAAAAATTGAATTGCCATTTGACCCAGTGATCCCACTTCTAGGGATATACCCTAAGAAGCCTGAGACACCAATCAGAAAGAATATATGTACCCCCATGTTCATAGCAGCACTATGTACAATAGCTAAGATCTGGAAACCGCCCAAGTGTCCATCAGTTGATGAGTGGATAAAAAAGCTGTGGTACATATACACAGTGGAGTACTCTGCAGCTGTAAGAAAGAAAGATCTTTTATCCTTTGAGACAACATGGAGGGATCTGGAGATTATTATCCTAAGCGAAACCAGCCAAGCAGAGAAAGACAAATATCACATGATCTCACTTATTTGTAGAATATAATGAACATAACAGTCTGAGGAACAGGGTAGATCCAGAGATGTGGAAGTAGGGTACAGACTGACAACCCTCAGAAGAGGGGGTGGGAGGGAGGGAAGAGATAAACCACAGAACTTATATGCATGTACGCATAACTGATGGACATGGACAACAAAGCTGGGGACGGGGTGGCGCCGATAAGGAGGAGGGTGTCAATGGGGAAAACAGAAGAAACATCTGTAACAAAAATAAATTATTAAAAAAATAAATAAGTAAAAATAAATAAATAAAAATGAAAACAAACAAAGATCAATAAAACCAAGAGCTGGTTCTTTGGAAAGATAAACAAAAATGAACATAGAAAGGCAACATACCTCAATATAATAAAAGCCAGACTGATATAAAAGCAGGGGAGGGCAGGTCCAAATAAATAAAATAAGAAACAAAAGAGGAAAAGACAACTGAGACCAGAGAAATGCAGAGGATTATAACAAAATATTATGAATAACTATATGCCAAAAAATTGGACAATCATTGAAATAGTGTTCCAAGATTAAAACAAACAATAAACAAAAAGTCTGAACAGATGAATAACCACTAATGAAATTGAATCAATAATCAAAAATCTCTCAAAAAACACAATTTCTGCACCAGACGGCTTCACAGGTAAATTTTACCAAACATACAAAAGATAACACCTATCTTTCTCACACTCTTCCAAACAATTGAAGAGTAGAGAAGGCTTTCACACTTATTTTATGAGGTCAGCATCATTTTAAAACCAGAAAAAGAGAGCCCAGCCAGTGTGGTTCAGTGGTTGAGCATTGACCCATGCACCAAGAGGTCGCTTGTTCGAACGATTCCTGGTTGGGGCACATGCCCAGGTTGTGGGCCAAATCCCCAGTGGGGGACATGAAGGAAGCCATCAATCAATGTTCTCTCTCATTGATGTTTCTCTCTCTCTCTCTCTCTCCCAATCTCTTCCTCTCTCTCTAAAAATCAATAAAGAAAAAAATGTTTTAATAAATAAATAAAACCAGAAAAAGATATACAGAAAAAGATAAATATAGGTCAATATCCCTGATGATCATAGATGCAAAAATCCCCAACAAGATATTAGCAAACCACACTCAGCAATGCATTAAAAATATCATACACCATGATCAAGTTGACTATATTCCTGGGAAGCAAGGTTGATTTAATATCCACAAATCAATCAACATTATAATCTACATAAAAAATGAAGTATAAAATTATATTATTACATAAATAGATACAGAAAAAGCATTTGACAAAATCTAGCATCCATTTATGATAAAAACTCTCAGCCAAGTTGCAATTGAAAGGGAACATACCTCAACATAATAAAGGCCACGTATGACAAACCTACAGCTAACATCATTCTCAATAGTGAAAACTAAAAGCATGTTTCTCAAGATGAGGAACATGAGAATGTCCACTTTCACCACTTCTATTTAACATAGTCCTAGCCACAGTAACCAGGCAAAAATATATAAAATAAAAGATATACATATTGGAAAGTTAAAAGTGAAACTGTCATTATTTGAAGATGACATCATACTATATCGAGAGAACCATAAAGAGTCCTTCAAAAAACTTTTAGAACTGATAAATGAATTCATAAAGTAGCTAGATAGAAAATTAACATTCAGAAATCAGTTGCATTTTTATACACTAATAATGAGTTATCAGAAAAATTATAAAAAATTCCATTTACGATTGCATAAAAATATAAGACACCTAAGAATAAATTTAACCAAACACGTAATTATAAGACACTGAAGAAAGAAATTGAAGGACACACAAATAAATGGAAGCATACACCATGCTCTTGGATACAAAAGAATGAACAAAAGTTTAAATGTCCATACTATTCACAGTAATCTACTGATGCAATGCAATGCCTGTCAGATACCAATGAAATTCTTCACAGAACTAGAGAAAATTATCCAAAAATTTATATAGAACCACAAAGGAGCCCAAATAGTCTTAGTAATCTTGAGAAAGAAGAACAAAGTTGAAGGTATCACGGTACTGATATCAAACTACACTACAAGGCTATAGAAAACAAAACATGATGGCACTGATTTAAAAATATACACATAGCTCGATAGTACAGAATAAATACCCCATAAATAAATTCATGCCCATATGGTCAATTAATTTACAACAAAAAAGTGATAATATACAGTTAGACAAAGACAGTTTACTCAATAAATGATATTGTGAAAACTGGAGAGATACATGCAAAAAAAATAACGGAAAAGAAAAACACTGGTAATAACTCCTTGACATTGTTAATCATTTTATTTTTGTTAATATGTTTATACTGATTTTAGAGAGAGAGGAAGGGAGAGGCAGAGAGAGAGAGAGAAACATCAATGTGAGAGAAATATTGATCAACTGCCTCCCATAAGCATCCCAACCAGAGATCCAACCCGAAACCTGTGAATACGCCTTGGCTGGGAATTGAATTGGCGACCTTTTGGTGCATGGAACAATATTTAGCAAAGTGAGCCACACCAGCCAGGGCTCACATTGTTCTTAGTAATAATTTTGGATATCTCCTCAGGCAAGGAAAACAAAAGAAAAAAATAAAAAAAATGAGAATACATAAAACTAAAAAGTTTTTGCACAGCAAAGGAAATTACTGACAGAATAAAAAGACAACCTACCAAATGGAAGAAGATATTCATCAATGATACATCAGATAAGCAGTTAATATCAAAAATATATAAAGAAGTCATACACTTAACACCAAAATAAGCAAACAATTTGATTTAAAAATGGGCAGAAGACCTGAGTAGATATTTCTCTGAAGAAGACATACAGATGGCCAATAGACATATAAAAATATGTTCAGTATAACTAATCATCAGAGAAATGCAAATTGAAAGCACAATGAGATATCACCTCACACCTGTCAAAATGGCTACCATCAATAAATCAACAAACAACAAGTTTTGGTGAGGATGTGCAGAAAAGAAAACCCTCATGCACTATTGGCTGAATTGTGAATTTATGCAGCTGTTATGGAAAACAATGTGGAGTTCCCTCAAAAAATAAAAAATGGAGCTGCTATTTGACCCAGTGGTCTCACTTCTAGAAATATATCCCAAGAAGCCTGAAACATCAATCAGAAAGAATATATGCACCCATATGCTTATAGCAGTGCTATTTACAATAGCAAAGATCTGGAAACAGCCCAAGTGTCCGTCAGTAGATGAGTGGATAAAAGAGCTGTGGTATATCTACACAATGGAATACTATGCAGCTGTAAGAAAGAAATATCTCTTACCCTTTGAGATGACATGGAGGGACCTGGAGAGTATTATGCTAAGTGAAATAAGCCAGTCAGAGAAAGACAAGTATCACATGATCTCACTTATTTGTGAAATACAAAGAACAAAATAAGCTGACGAACAAAAGAGATCCAGAGACATGGAAGTAGAGAACAGACTGACAAACCTCAGAGGGAACAGAAGTGAGGGGGAAAGGGAATAGATAAACCAGAGAACTTATATGCATATACGTATAACCAATGGACACAGCCAACTGTGCAGTAAAGGTGGAGGTAGGGAGCAGGAGGAGGGTATCAATGGGGTAAAAAGGAAGGACATCTGTAATACTTTCAACAACGAAGAAAAATAAAATAAAAATAAGATTGCCTTATGACCAACAATTCCATTTCTGGGTATTTATCTCAAGAAATGTAAAACACTAATTCAAAAAGATATATATATGCCTATGATCATTGCAACATTATTTACAATAGCCAAGATGTGGAAGCAACCCTAGTGTTCGTCAATAGATGCATGGATAAAGAAGTGTATATACAATGGAACATTATTTAGCCATAAAAATGAAATTTTCCCATTTGTGAAAACATGGGTAGACCTAGAGGATATTATTCTAAGTGATATAAGTCAGATGAGCAAGATTTCATATACTTTTATACCATATGATTTTATTTATATGTGGAATCTAAAAAACAAAATAAAAGAACAAACAAAACAGAAACAAATTTACAGATTACAGAGAATAAATTATTGCTTGCCAAATGGGAGCAGGGTTGGGGGAATAGGTGAAAAAGGTAAAGGGATTAAGAAGTACATTTTTCAGTTACAAAACAGTCACGGGAATGTGAAGTACAGCATAGGGAATCAAGTCAATTATACTGCAATAACTATTTATGGTGCCAGGTGGCTGTACCCTTAAACTAATATAATATTAAATGCCAACTGTAATTAAAAAATAAAACAAATAATTTAAAAAAGAAATGCAGCACCAACAAACATTTAAAAAATATGTATATGTATCTAAATCTATAAATGTAGAGAAACTCCACAGAAAGAAAATTTATTTTCAGACAAATCTGTAATCAAGCAAGATGAATACAAGCCACACATTCAATAAAATGGATTAGCTTATCCTTCCTGTCAGGCGTTATTCTAGATGCTAAAGATACAGTCATGAACATAAGTTGCTATTTTTGTCTTCATGAACTATGCAACCTATATCATCAATGGCATAGAATTGTGTGCAGAAATGATTGTCTTTCTAATCTATCTTGTATATGATATGGGATAATTAAAAGTAAATTCTATATTTTAAAAAAGGACACCACATATTGGGTGCTTTTTAAAATTAAAAAATAATTTGTTCTTCAATGGTTTGAAAGTCACTCAGATAATACTTTGTAAGATGCAATGACCAAGGTTATTTCCTAAACTTCTAGGCTGAACTTTAAGCATCATTAATTAATTATGCTTCAGTGGATGTTAGTTTCTCAACTTGTTTTCTTTTAAGCCTTTAGAAGTAACAGATAAATGTGTTATCTTTATACTCTTCAATGTATAGCCAGGAATTTGTTATTAGTTATTTACTGTTATTCATAGCTAATATACTTTAAAAGTTTCCCTGATTTATGGTATCTTTTTCCCTGATTTACAAATCACTGGAATGCACTCCAAAGAGATCAGTTAACTATTTTTAGATGCAAAGATCTAATACACTCAACTATTAAAAAATAATTTTCTAATACTTTTGTGAAACACTTTTGATACATATTTGTTGTAATCTATTTAGCACATGCATTACGTCTCCAATAAAACAAATATTTGAATATTATTATTTGATCTTCAAAAATATATACTTTTTCTAAATAATTCTTATCCAGTTATAAGAAAAAAGTACTTGCTGGATTATCAATGGTTGGCTAGCTATCACCACATCTCGATGTTAAAAGGTCCTCAGCAGAGAAGAAGCCAGCACTACATTACCAGAGTCCCCTTGCCCACATGGTTCTGAGTTAGAGACCTCCACTGAGAAACCCTCACAGGAGATTTGGAAGGAGGAGGACAGGGAAGCCATTACTCCTTGGATGCAGTTGTAGTCAGATACCTGGGCAGATGTGCATTTCAAAGCAGCTTCCAGATGAGCTTTTTGAGAATAAGCAACATCAATGCTGCTGGCTGAGATGGTCTAAAGCAACTACCCAGAGAGCTTTGAGGAGCCAACCAGCCACTCACTTCAGTGCTGCGTACTTCAAGACTTCTGAAAAACTTACACAAACTTCTAACTTATTGCATTAAAAATGTTATGCTCCAAAGTAGAGTGACTTCTGTATTCCTGACTAAACTACTACTGATATAAATGCAATACAATAAAAAAAAACTATAAGAATATCAGTGTTTAGTTGAATGATTTAAAACTATGAATGCTGCACAGATTCAAAGTGGAGGACATTTCAGCCTCCAGCAGTGTATAATGTCACTGAGGATTTACATTGAACAGGTGACACCAGAACTCCAAGCATCGTACTTCTTTCTCCCTGATCCACCAGCTCCCAGATCTTCGTTGGTAATAACAATTAAGAGAAACTGTTTTCCATGTCTAAAACTTAAAAGTCTCAAGGATATACAAGAAGGTATATATTTGGCTATTTAACAAGTATTTATTGAGCACTTACCTTCGAGACAGGCACTGTTGTAGGTACTTGGGCTATGCCAGTGACTAAACATGCAAAGTTTCCCTCCCTTAGGAGTTCAGGCTGCAACAAGAATCATCACAGAAGAAGCAATAAACATAACAAACATGTACATTATATGACATAGAAAGTGTGAAATACCGTGAGAAAAAGAAGTAGAAGAGAGAAAGGGGGATTGAGAACACAGGAAATGTAGGTCAGTGTAGCTGTCTTTGAGATGGTGACATCTGAGCAGATTTTAGGTCACAGGGTAAGTTGTTTTTTGTTTTTGTTTTTGATATTTAGAAAATATCACAAAGAGAAGAGGGAAGGACCTGTGCAGAGCCCTAATTGGGAAGACATCTGACATCTAGGAGGTATGGTCAGGAGGCCAGTGTGACTAAGGAAAGCATTAGTGAGCTTAGAGTGGTCAGGAAAAATTTTCCAATCCGATCAATACAGAACAAAAGTATAGTAAAAAAAAAAGAGAGATATATAAATGCAGAAATTAAAGGGAAAACACATTCAATGGGCAAAACTTTAAAAATTTTTAAAGCTTTTTCTTTGAAAATCTAATGAAACTGATAAACCTCTGCAAAAATGGAGCAAAAAAGAAAAATATAGTCAGATGGTACAAATTATAATATCATAAATTTTACGAGAGAGAAAGAAATCACCACAGATCATAATTTAATTTAAAAACTAATAAGAGAGTGATGGGGAAGATTATATATTCTAGAAATGGCTCAAATATCTCCATTTCACATACCTTTTGTTCAACATAATTTTGACATTCTTCCCATTCAGAGATGCTGTCTGTGTTTTCTCCCTGAATATGAGTGGATCTGTGACCACAGAAGATAAGATGTTATGCCTTCTAAGACTAAGTCACAAAAGGTCATAAGTTTCTGGTTACTTCTCTTGGGATACTAGCTGTTGTAATGGTGCAGATTTAGCTAAGCTACTCCAAATAAATTTAAATACTTAAATTAAATGGACCAATTACCAGAAAAAATACCATTTACTAAAAGAGATTCAAGAAAAGACAGGATGTATGAAAAGTTCTACATCTCTTAAATAAATGAATAAAAACGTTCTCTGCAAAATAGATTCAATTAAAGTCCTCTTCAATAACAATTTACTCATAAATTTTTATCAGTCATTCAAGAAATAACACTAATCTCACATGATACTCTCACATATGGTACACTAGTTTTATCAGACTACTCCCCCTGCCAAGAACAACTTAAAAGCTAGACGAAATATATAATGCAACCATCGGAAAATATTTGAAATCAACAAGGAGACTAGAAAGAAAGGAAGGATACACTATGAAATGAGCTCCACACCTGCTATTCTTTTTCCCTTGGGGATTTGTTGATTTACAGTGTGGGAAACAGGCCTTCCACTAAGTGATAGCCTGAGCTTACAAAGTCTTATTGCTCTTAGGAGGCAAAAGCAGGATTTGGCATTTTCTAGGAGACCTGTTTTTGAGAGGTGAAGAAAACCTTAGCACAGTGAACTCTGTATTTTATATACAATTTCCTGTCGAGATATTTGCTAACTCCTCAACCCCTTGTGTTCAATATAAATGCTCAGGAACTACACTGAGTGATGACCCTGGGAGCCTGAAGACCTGAGCTAAGATAGGAGCAGTCCTGCACAGACTGTGACCTGATGAGTGAAATAGTCCCAATAACCCTGAAGTATTTAACTGAGACCCAGAAGAGCTGTAACATAGAAGGGATAGGTATTCCCTAGGATTAAAAGCAAACTAGAAAAAGCTCAGGGTGTGATAAAGCTTAAAAGGCCCATCTGATGAGATCAAAATGATTGTTTAGAAGCTGTCAGACTTCAAGAAGAAAATTAAATCCTCTTTGAATGAAGATAAAATCAGAGCTTCTACAATAAGAGTTCATACACGATGTCCAACATTTTATCAAAAAATTTTGGTCGTAGTAACAAATATATATACAACTGCAAACCAAGAGAGAGAAAAAATAGGCATTACAAACAGACTCTGAGTGATCTATATATTAGAATTATCAGACTTTAAAAGAGCTACGGTATATGCTAAAAATAGAGAAAATCATGCATAATTTCATCACAACACAGAATACTATACAAAGTCTTAAATTGAAATTATGAAACTGAAGTAAAAATATTAATATTATATTTTACATGAATGGACTTAATATGAAATTAGTCATGTTAGTGACAGATCAGTAGAAAATATGTAGAGCCTGGCCAGTGTGGCTCAGTGGTTGAGCATCAACCCATGCACCAAGAGATCGCTGGTTCGATTCCCAGTCAGGGCACATGCCCAGGTTTTGGACCCGATCCCCAGTGGGGGGCATGCAGGAGGTGGCCAATCAGTGTTCTTTCTCATCGATGTTTCTCTCTCTCTTTCCTTCTTACTTCCTCTCTCTCTAAAGTCAATAAAGAAAAAAAATTAAAGAAAATATGTGGAATGAAGCACAGAAAAAAAAATAGGATGGAAATTTAGAGAATAAAAGAAAACATATATGGAAGATGATTAAAAAAAAGGATTATATATAATTGAAGTCACAAAAAGAAAAAGAAAATTAATGGGACAAAGCCATATTTGAAAAAAATATGGCTGAAAATTTCCCAAATGTGAAAATGGACATCATGCCAGAGTTTAAAGGTATCTTCAAGCACCAAGAAAACTACCTACAAAGAAATGCCACCTAGGGATATTATAGTAAAAGTGCAAAAAACTAAGGAGAAAGAAAAGGAATTGTAAAAATAGAGTGTTCAAAAAAAAAAAAAAAGCAGCAATAATAATGACAACCAACTTTTCTACAGAAAAAAAAAAAATGCCCAGCCAGTGTGGCTCAGTGGTTGAGCATCAACCCATACACCAAGGGGTCGCCAGTTCAATTCCTGGTCAGGGCACAAGGTTGTGGGCCCAATCCCCAGTGAGGGGCATGCAGGAGGCAGCCAATAAATGTTCTCTCTCATCGATGTTTCTCTCTCCTTTCCTCTCTCTCAAATCAATAAAGAAAAATATTTTTTTAAATGTTTAAAAAACAAAATGGAACCAGAAGACAGTGTAGCAATGTCATTAAAAGCTGTAAGAAAATAATTGCCAGTTAGAATTTGTACGTCATCAACACTCAGATACATAAAGATCTATCCAGAAAAAAATAAACTGAAAATGACCATCACCAGCAATCCCGAAATAAAATAAATACTAAAGCAAAGTCTACAGATAGAAAAAAAATTTTTCTCAGAAAGAAGCACAGTCATGCATGAAAGAATGAAGAACATCATAAAGTATAAATATTTGAGAAACTCTAAATAAACATCAACTGTTTCAAACTATAATAACAATGCCATATAAGAATAAAATATTGAACAAATTCCACTTTATGAAGCAGCATATCAAAAGCACAAAGGAGTTTAATTGAGTTATAGTTTTGTAATGTTCGTGAATTGGCCAGGAAATAGAAATAGTACTAATTTAAGGTAAACTGCAGTGAACCTGGAATGCTGTTGTTGAATGGAGCTTTCTGCCATAACCATTGTGTTCCATAGTCTGTGCTTTCTACAGGACAGCCATTAGCCGCATGGGGCTATTGAGCACGAAATGTAGCTAGTGTGATGAACTGAATTGTTAACTTTATTTAATTTAAATAGCCACAAATGGCTAGTAGTACTGAGCAATGCAGTAGTATTGCTCAATATGACTAGTAGTATTGAGAAATGCAGCTCTAAAAAATTACTAAAAAACAGTAAGACATTATATGATTAACAAGCATATAGGGGACAAATTAGATAATTTTTAAACATGCTTTGTCTAAAATAAAAAGTAGTAAAAACAACAAAGACCAAATGAAGTAATAACAACAAAACTATACAATATAAGGTAGTAGATTTAAATCTAAATACATAAGAAAATACATAAAATGTGAATAGAGGAGATACCCCTGTCCTCCCCCCCCCTAAAAAAAAAGTCTGTAATTCTCAGGCCAGTAAAAAAAAAAAAGAAAAAATATATACTTTGCTTGCGAGAAATATACTTTAATTATAAAATCACAGAAACTACGAAAATAAAGAATATAAAAATATATAACATGTGTAGACTAACAAAAAACCCTATAAATTATCAGTAAAATACTTTAAGGCAAAGAATATTATTACAGATTAAAGGAGACATTTCATAAACATAAGAGTCAATTCAACAGAAAGATATAAAATCCCAAGTTTGTATACACCTAATAGCATGGCCTTAAAACACATGAAGCAAACCTAACAAAATTATAAGGATAAATAGACAAAACTACAAAAATATGTGACAGTACCTAACAGAACAAGCAGTTACAAAAGATACAAATAATATTAACCAAATTGACTTAGCTGGCTTATATTGACAGATACTGCAGAAATACAGCACAATTTTTTTCAAGTGTACATGGAATATTTACCACAATCCCAAACCAAATACCATCAGTGTGTGTGTAAATTAATATATAGATTCTAAAATATTATGGAAATTGAGCCAAAAAAGCCAGGACAGACTTGAAAATGAAGAACAAATTGAAGACTTACACTTCCAAAAATAAAGACATCATAAAGTTACATAAATTGAGAAATCTTTTTATTTACAAAAAAAAAAAAAAAAATTTTTAAGTAAGCATTGGAATTAAATAGAGTCCAGGCACAGAACCATACATTTATATTACTTGAATTACGAGAAAGGTACTACTTTAGTGCACTGAAGAAAGGAGTGATTATTTTCATGAAGAAAAAAGAATCCTGACCCCTACTTCAAATCACACATAAAAATAGAATCCAAGTGGTTTGTAAACATAAACTTCTTAAAGAAAATCTTTATGACCACTGGATAAGAAAAGATATTTTTAAACACAGCACAAATAAGATTAATAAATTAAAATTTGTTAGGAAAAACTAGAATTAACTAGACTTTCTTCAAACTTGTTTATCAACACTACTATTAAGAGTATAAGGAGGTGAGCTTCAGAGTAGGATAAGTGCTTCTAGCACTCAGATATGACAGAAGCTTTTCTGTCAAATCTATAATGATCCTACTAATCAGTAAGACAAAGACAGACAACATAATAGAATAATGGGCAAAAGATTTGAACAGGCATTTCATAAGAGTAGATATTATATGACTAATAAATATGTAAAAAAAAATAAATAAACGTGAAACCTCTGGAGGGCTCAAATGAAAAAGTTTGATCATACCCAGCATTGGCAAGAGAGTGTAAAACAATCTCTGAACTTTCACACATTCTGGTGGAAATATACATTGGTAGACTCACTTTTATTTTTTTATTTTTCTTTATTGATTTTTAGAGAGAGAGGAAGGGAGAGGGAAAGAGAGAGAGACATCGATGAATGAGAACATCAATTGGCCACCTCCTGCATGTCCCCCACTGGGGATTTGGCCCACAACCTGGCCATGTGCCCTGACAGGGAATCGAACTGGCGACCTCTTGGTACATGGATTGACGCTCAACCACTGAGCTATACCAGCCAGACGGTAGAATCACTTTTTAATATGCTTTGGCATTATGTACTAAACTTGAAAAAAAAAAAAAAATATATATATATATATGTATATATTTCTATGACCTAGCAATTTCATTTGTAGTTATATGCCTCTGAGAAATGAATATGTATGTGTACAAAAAGAAGTACAAGAATGGTCATAGTAGTACTATTTATAACAATCAAAAACAAAAAAGTATAATCATATCTGCTGATAATAGAATTGATTGATAAGTTTGGCACATTCACATAGTAGAATATTATTCTGCTGTAAGGATGAACCACTGCTGCATGCAATAACATGCAGGAATCTCACAAAAATCTACCTCTTTTTTTCCCAGTGATATCGCACGAATGTGTTTATTTTTTAAAAGTGCACAAACATATGTTATAATTCAGTGAGATTTTACTTAGAATAAACATTTGCTATGACTTCTCTTTGAGAACGTGTGGGGATTTATCAGGGTTACTAGGAAGGAGGTTATTGCAGTAAGCCAAGCACTGAGTGAAGCTGGCTCCTACATGGCAGGAGTTGGGATGATAAGCAATATTCTGTGTTCCTTTACATGCTTTTTAAAAAATGTGTTTTTATTGATTTTTAGATAGAGCAGAAGGGAGAAGGAGAGGGATCAATATCTATGAGAGAGAAACATCAATCGGCTGCCTCTTGCACACCCCCTACTGGGGATCAAGCCAGCAACCCAGGCATGTGTCCTGACCCAGAATCAAACCAGTGACCTCTTGGTTTTTGGGACACCACTGAACCAACTAAGCCACACTGGCCCAGCCCTTTATATGTTTTAAAGAAAAAGTGAACAGATTTGCTGATATGTTGGATGTGCTGTGAGAGAAAAGGAAGATTCAGGGGTAATTCCAGGTATTTGACTTTGAGCACCGGGTATAATGAAAATGCTAACAAATGAAGTGGAAAAAGCTTCAGGTGGAGCAGCTTTGAAAAATGAGATTCAGAACTCAATTTTGTAGCTACTGGGTTTCAGCTAGCTGTTTCAGGCATCAAGTAGGAGAACATCATCGCATATACACACCTGAATTTCAGGGAAGAAACTTGGACCTGTGATAATATAAATCCAGGAGTCATGCCCATTCTGATGTTATTCAGAACTGTGAAATCAACAAGGAAGTGAGTGATGGTGGATCCAAAAGAGAGAGAACCAACAATTGAGCTCTGGGACACTGAAAAATTAAGAGAAAACTGAGGAGAAGAGAAGGAACCAGCAAAAGAGACAAAGAAAGACTGATAAGTGGGGAAAGTAGAAAACCACAAGACTAACGGGTTCGAGCACTGGTAAGAAAATGTGTAAAATAAAAGAGAGATCAAGTGGGTAAAGTAAGATGATATTTGACTGGTGAATTGAGCAATGTGGGATTATTTATTACTTGACAATAGTACTGGTGGAGGCTGGAGATAAAGGCCAATTGGAGTGAATTTAAAAGAGAAAGAATAGATTAAAATACATGCATATCACAAATGCAATGTTAAGCTAGAGAAGGCAGACATAAAGGAGTACATGCTCTATAGCTCCATTTATAAAAACAAAAACAAACATAACTAATCTGTGTTGCTAGAAGTCAGGAAACTGGACTGTGTCGGGGAGTTGTTCCTGGAAGGGAAAAAAAAGGAGTCCTCTGGGGTGCTGTTAACACTATGTCCTGGGTGCTATTTTCATGAGTATGTTCAATTTATGGGGGAAAAAATCTAGCTATACACTTACAATATGTGCATTTTTCTGTTTTAAGAGCAAAAAAAAAATTATCTGCACAAAAACTGAATATAGAAATATAGGAACTCTTTAAAGAAACTAGCTGTGAATGCAAACAAGGAAATGAGGTGGGAGGTGGTACCGAAAAGAAAGTCCGTATTTGTTTTTGTTGTTTTCTTTTCTTTTACGTTTGGTGAGAGAAACAGTATGTGTCTATGTGACCCGGACAATAGATTTAGGAAGAGAGAAATTGATCATGTAGCAGAGAGAGGAAAGAATCGGTTGGATTAATGTCTGTGTGTAAGTGAGAGAGAACGGGACCCAGCACGCTAGGAGAGGGTGCTTTCAGGTAGGACTGTGGATAGTCCATCAATGGTGATAAGTGAGAAGGCATTCGTGGATGATAGATGTATACAACATTTTCTTTAAAATGCTTTGATTTTTCAAGTGAAAAAGGAGGGAATGTCAACAGCAGAAAATGAGGCTGGTGAGGCAATAAAGGTGTGAAGAGTTAGAGAAAAGAAAGCAACAGTCAACTAAGACTGGACAGTGGCAGAGAGAATAAAACACAGAAATAAAGTAGGATTGCCAGGCAGTGTTTGAGTTTCACTTAAGTTGGCTGGTCATTAACGTAAAAGCAAAATTAATCTGGATGAATAGTTTGTTTTTCTCCTACAATTCAGCTGCAGAGAAACATATACTAAGCTGGTAGCAAGTTCGATTTAAATTATGTCCTGGCTTTCCCATGAAAATGCAAAAATGTCAGTGAAGTTGAGAGAGGAGGTTATATAGTCATATTTATAATGTATAACCTGTGGAAGTAGAGAAAAAAAGGACAGTGTGAACATATCAAGATGTCCCAATGGAACAGAAAAATTTGTTGGAATCGGGGTATTAATTATGTATTACAAATATGCACTGTGTATAAAAATCATTATTATTTTATCAGCCAATGTTATTTATCCTTACTCACTATTCCCTTTTCCATCTAAACTCAATATTTAATCTTTTCTTCCCATATATATATTTTAGGATTTTTAAAAATGAAAATCTATCGGTAGTAATCTCTACAGTTTTTTTGGTAAATATCTTAATTTTGTTCATATTCTTGAAAGATATTTTTGCTGAAAATCTAGGTTGACTATTTTCTCTCAACTCTTTGAAAATATTCTTCTGTCTTCTAGTTTCCAGAGTTGCTACTGATAAATCACCCATCATTTTAATTGTTATCCCTTTGAAAGCTCTCTTTTTCTTCTCGGCCTTTTTAAATTTATAATCTTCTCTTTTTCTTTGGTTTTTCAAATATATCTTTGGGGATAAATTTTCCTCTAAATGTGATTGACTGCTTTAAAAAGAGGAGAGGGGGTACCCCATAAGGAACCACAAGAATCTAGACTCAAGAGCATTTCAACCTCACAACTCATATCAATTGTCATGCTTGACAACACTCTCTTTGTATACAGCTTGTTTGTATACACACACTTATAAGTTAACTTGCAAAACTTCAGGTACAGTTGTGAATCATGGCATATGAAATGTATTTATATCACATTCATTTTTCTGAGCCTTTGTCTTGCCTCAAACTCCAGGGCCATCCAACTTCGGTCCTTTTCCTTGCAACATTCTTCTGGGCTGATTAAATCCGGAAAGAACCACCTATTTCTGATTAAAGTAAATGAGTTTCAGCTAAAATAGTTCATGGTCTGACATTCTGGCATTTACATTTTGAGCCCTGTTCTCAGTGAGTGGAATGAAAAATGTTGCCACTAGTTAAAAGAATTTCAGTCATCAGCAAACAGGTGAGAGAATTTGGGATTGAATGGAAGAAGTGAAAAGTACGCTGTATTGATATCTAACTTTCCTGAGATGCACTTGTGTAATTGGGGCATATCACTAACCATACACACATATACCTATGAGGTGATTCCTATTTAGTCTTTTTAAGGTAGACTGGTAATGGGGCCATGTATTTTTACAGATAGTCCATGATCCGTCTTATTTTTGATCATCACTGGCTTCTCAAAGAAAGATGAGTAGAGGAATTTTCTAGCTACTCTTCCTGGATCCACATTCCCAAAGAGTTGTTAAAGATAAAAAAAAGGGCCTGGCCGGTGTGGCTCAGTGGTTGAGTGTCGACCTATATACCAAGAGGTCACCAGTTCGATTCCCGGTCAGAACACACGCCCATGTTGTGGGCCCGATCCCCAGTGGGGGGCATGCAGGAGGCGGCCAATCAATGTTCTCTCTCATCGATGTTTCTATCTCTCTCTCCCTCTCTTTTCCTCTCTCTCTAAAATCAATAAAGGAAAAAAAAATTTTTTTAAATCAAAAAAATGTGTTTCTTGGTTTCTGTGACTTCACAGAACCTGTGCTGCCCTGGGGTGTCATTGAATCCCTATTTCTTACCCCATGCTTCCCTCTCCTGAAGCTCCCCCTTTTTTTTCCTGCTTGTCACTCATTCTTACATAAAATTTGTTATTCAATGACACATACTTGGAGAAAGTTATTGGTTTCAACACACTTATTTCACTTTGGTTGTTTGAGCTATGCTGAGATGAACATAGAAATAAATAAAATATAACCATTGCTATGCCTAAGCTTCTCATATAACTCCTGATTTGGCTAATGAAGGGTTTGAAAACTATAATAGAGTTGATTTGGAAATCAGAAAGACCTACATTTAAATACTGTTTCCATCACTTACTACCTTAAGTTACCTCATCTGTAAAATAAGGACAATCACCTGAGACAAATTTACCATCGACAACAAAGCCTACGCTTCAGGAACCCTCTCAGAGGTCTCCCTTTGAGGCCCTGGGGAGGTCCCTCACAATGTTTCATAAGGTCTTTTATGCATAAAATTTTATAAAAGTAAGCTATTTTCATCTATTTCTTAAAGAGCTCTCTCCCCAAATAATTTCATTAGCTTCATGTGTCTCCCACAGAACTATACCCTTTTGTGATGTTAATAGTAATTGTATATATGTTTATGAAGATAATTAGAGTAAAATTTTTCTGCTCTCTTTTTTATTTATTTATTTTTTCTTTATTGATATTAGAGAGAGAGAGAAAGTGAGAGGGAGAGAGAGAGATAGAAACATCGAAGAAAGAGAACATCAATTGGCCGCCTCTTGCATGCCCTTCACTGGGGATCGGGCCCACAACTTGGACATGGGCCCTGACCGGGAATGCACGGGTTGACGTTCAACCACTGAGCCATACCGGCCAGACACTGCTCTCTTTTATACTTCTTTTACCAACCAATATCTCTTTATCATTTTATTTGTGGATATAAGTGGATTTTTTTATTACTATAGATAGACAATTACCACACAATTTATCTTATGCAGAAAAGGCCATATTCAATAACTAGGCCATCAATTCAACTATTGGTATGTATCTACTAAGAATAACAGTGAGTGGGAAAAACTCTTCTTCAAACTCTTGCTGTAATTTAGTTAGAATTGGGTTCAAGTTCTAGCTCAGATACCTACTAGTTGTGGGATTTGAGGATGTTGCTTATTTTTTTATAACTTTTAGTGTCCTCATGAAATCATAACAATACTTACCTCACATTGCTTTGGTAAACATTAAGTCAGTGAATAAAATCCCACAACAATACTTAGAAAAGAGGAAGTGTTTGTTAATTGTTAGCTCTTTTTACTTGTAAAAATATATATAAATTTTAATTCATAGCCCCAATCAGGCTAAGCTTTTGCGCAGTAACAAACAGATCATTCCTCTGTTTTATCCAAAGGAAAAACTATTTAGAAGTTTGAACTAATTCTTATGAGCACATTTTGGTTTGAGTTTATACCAAAACCTATTTTTGCAAGACTCTGATACGACAGTCCACAAAAAGATAAACTTTATAACAAAACACAACTTTGTGAGTCATTATTCCAGTTTGGAAAAGAAATAATAATATGGACCAGGAATACATGCAGTAGTAATTATCAGGAACAGATTGCATTTTCTTACGTGTTCTTTTCAAATAGTGACAGCATTGTATCTGAGCTTCATATGTTCAAAAGCAAGGTTGAATGTATTTTCCAACTCTTGTTTGAAAATCTGCACCACACATCTGTACTGGAATAAGAAAACGCTGTTGAACATGTTCCAATCATCTTATGGGCTATGTGGAATGCTGCGTCCTGAGAAAGCAGAAAACTTCTCGTGAGAATGTTTGAAATGTCACTGCGGTTCAGTGTAGCTCAGAGTGCAGGTGGCCCTCCAAAGCCTTTGCTGTAGGCTTTGTGTTTATACAGTTGTTGCTGCCAGGATGGTATTGATTGGTTAGGCAACTAATAAAACAAGCAGCCCTGCTTTCATCTATGTGCATTTGGGAGCTGCTAAAGATAGAAAAGTGGTTTTAATTAGGACGTGTTCCCTTCACTTATTTTACTTTTTAATTCTTTTCTCTTGACCATTCCAACCCACATCCTTCTCTTATTTCAGAATCTCTTTCCCTTCTCATGATTCCACACCCCCGGATGCTATCGAAGGCAAATAATTCTGAGGAAGACATTCTTTCTGGTCCGAAAGACAGAAACCCTTAACATCAGAGAAATCAGCACGCTTTATTGTACCTATGCATCAATTTCTATTCAGATGTACTTATTTTATTTACAATCTAAGGCTATATGTATCAAAGTCTCCCAGTTGCAAATAAACTAAACTTTATAATGGGATTTGTGATAAATACTCAATATAAGATTTTTTAAATTTATGACAGCTCGAATATGTGAAAGCCCATTGTGCCCTAAATCATTATGTGTCCATGTGTATAATATATAGATATATATACGACATGTATGTGTATGACAGAAAGAATTCTTAAATTTACTATAATTTTATTTTTAGAATATTTTCCTCTATGCTGTCTACTCTATTGATTTATATTTCTATTTTTCTCATAATTCTGTGGTATTGCTTTCTATCTCTATTTTCCATCTTCTTTCAAACTAGCCAAACTCCATCTCTGAATTTATAATGAATGTCCAAGGAAAATTAAGCATAATATTCAAAGTAAAATTCAAACACTATAAATCAAACTTCTTGTCAGATGACTGTACAGAATAAGCTGTTTGGAAAAAGTGATTTGTTTTTCCAAGAAAATTTTTAAAAAAATAGGAAAAGGTGGCAAGTATTAAAAACCCACCATATACATTAGCATATAAACTAAAATCAAAGTGTTTCCAAAGATGAACCTAAAATATGAAAGTGCTAGTGTGATTCGAATAATGATATCAGACGCCTAAGAAAATAAATGATCACATAATCACTGTACCTTTTGGCTCAAATAAGAACTATCTTTCATTTAAAGTGTTTCAAGAATCTAAAGAAAAACTCATTTTGATACATCTTAAACTATATTTTTGAGATACGAAATTTTAGTATTGAAAGCGTTTTCTTATAATGTGATTTACCTAATTTAAATGTCCACTCTTGTCAAAGAAAGCACAGATGACCAAAATTCTTCGGAAGGAAGGCAGTAGGTACTACACAGCGCTTCTTGACGTTTACTCCCTGCGCCAGCAACATCAGCATCACTTGGGACTGGTTAGAACTGCAAATTCTCAGTCACCACTCCAGACCCAGTACATCAGACACCCTGGGTGAGGCCTAGCAAGCTGTGTTTTAACAGCTCTCCGAGTGACTGTTATGCACTCTAGTTTGAGAAGCAATAGTAAACCAGTTAATCGTGTTTCCTCTGTAGCCAGGCTGACGGTTCAAATCACAGATTCACTACCAATTAGTTCAGTGACTTTTACAAAATAACTCTAATATATTGTTCTTCTGTTTTTCTTTTGTAGATGACACAAAAGTAGTATTATCTGAGTACTGCAGTTGCTATTGAATGAATTAATACATGGAGAGCACCTAGGCCATGTTTGAATACAGAGATAACGGTGGATAAATATCATCAGTCGTTACTATGTATTTGAAGCCAATTTTTGTTGAAAGTAAGTGACTTGGTAATGATCATAAAGCTAGTGTCACTTAAGGAATAAAACTTCAAGTTTTCTCTACTGATAAGTACTGTTTTTTTTCAGTGGGAATTGTTAAAAATCACCATATTTTTGTCTAAATGACCAAATAGTAGACTAACCACCTACACATACAGTATTTTTACAACGTATATGTCTTGGTCTAAATCTTCATTTTGCATTTTCAATGATATGCACTGGAAAGTCTATCAGCAACCTTTTAACAAGACGATTAAGACATAGTAATCTTGGACAACAAAGCTGGGGACAGGGTGGGGGGTTGGGGAGGAGGGTGTCAATGGGGAAAAAAGGAGAAACATCTGTAACAAAAATAAATTAATAAAAAAAAAGAAATAGTAATCTTTTCATCTTGTGTTCTAAGGTAGTGATAATCATATATTAACATTATTTCATAATCAGTTTACTGAGCGTGTGCCAAAAATCACGAAAAGGATGATGGAAGGAAGATATTGAGAGCGGCACCTACTATAATAGCAAATAGAAACCTGTATCTTCTAGCTACATCAACAGGAAGAGAATTATGTGCCTCTAACAGAATATGTTATGAAATTTGGGGAAAGAAAGGAAAGAAACAATGAAAATAAGTGTGCATTAATGTAATGCTAGCTGCTTTAACCGATACATGTAAAATGGTACAATAACTCAAACACAAGAGGACGTGGATTTCCAGCTTTTATAATCAAATCATCCACTTTGGGAGTCCGGTCCACGGACAGGTTTCCTCCTTGGCCAAGAGGCTCCTTCTGTCTTGTTGCTGCAGTATCTCCAAAGGCCTTGTTGTAATCTGCACCCTGCTGGAGAACGTGGGAAAGAACATAAAGTCAGAGCCCTGGCCTGTGTGGCTCGGTTGGTGGAGCGTCGTCCCGTGCACTGAAGGGTCGCCGGTTGGATTCCCTGTCAGGGCACATGGCCAGGTCGCTGCTCCATCCCTGGTAGGGGACATGCAGGAGGCAGCTGATCAGTGTTTCTCTTTCACATTGATGTTTCTCTCCCTCTTTCCCTCTCCCTTTCTCTCTCTGTAAAATCAATAAAAACATATTTTAAAAAATAATAAAAGAGCCCCAGCCAGTGTGGCTCAGTGGTTGAGTGTCGACCCATGCATCAAGAGGTCGCCAGTTCTATTCCTGATCAGGGCACATGTCCGGGTTGTGGGCCAAATCCCCAGTGGGGGGCATGTAGGAGGCGGCCAGTCAATGTTCTCTCTCATCGATGTTTCTATCTCTCTCTCCCTCTTCCTTCCTCTCTCTCTAAAAATCAATAAAGAAAAATAAATAAATAAAAGAACGTGAAAGAAGCACATCCACTTGCTAAAACCTTCCCCTAGAGGTGGCCCATCACCATCCTCTCAGGCTCCCTCCACCAGAAAACTGGGGAGCATGGGTCAGCTGCACCCCCACAACCAGCCACACTACACTCACTTACCTGATGCCAAATATCCTGTCAGACAGGTGATAGGTAAATCATAAATTTAGATATGACCATTTGAATTTTGAATTTTTTGTTCCTCATTTGTGGAGGTAAATCAGAATATTATGCTTAAAATTCCTCATCCAGCAGAAAGAAAAGAAAAGCTCTCTAGTACCTCAGGAATATTGTGAGGATTGAAGAGAATACACGTATTACATTTCGGCCTATTATCTGCATAGCAAGGGGTTAACAGTTTTCTACAAAAAGGAAAAAGGATTGAAGGTAAGCAAAGGAAATTGAAGTAGAGCAAATTCTGTCTGAGTTCAAGAACTTAAACCAAACATAATTTTGGAGACTTTATTATTTATTAGAATTTTAAAAAATAATCACCTTATTTTAATTATGAACTCTTTTAAATTTTTCTTTCTTAAGTTATTGTCATCAAAGC
Source organism: Tadarida brasiliensis (assembly GCA_030848825.1). Lineage (NCBI taxonomy): Eukaryota > Metazoa > Chordata > Mammalia > Chiroptera > Molossidae > Tadarida > Tadarida brasiliensis. The sequence goes on along the minus strand of CM061260.1, from coordinate 105,279,948 downwards.
TTATTAGCATTTTAATTAGAGAAAATTCCGCTTCAATTTAGTGCAAACAGCTTTAATTTCTCCAGTTTGGAAGTTTATAGGTTCAGAGCCCATGCGTTCTGGACCAAGAGGCCTGTGTCCCAAAGAGTGCTTGTTTCTTCATTTCCAGTGCCAATGAGCTCAGAACGCACCAGCACAAATATCAGTACCGGGACAAATTACTTCTATAAGAAGGCTGATTTTATTTTTTCTTGACTTTATTAGGGTGACATTGGTTAATAAAATCATATAGGTTTCAGGTGTACAATTCTATAATACATCATCTACATATCGTATTGTGTGCTTACTACCCCAAGTCAAGTCTCCTCTCATCACCGTTTATCACCAATACCCTCTTTTACCTCCCCCACCCCCTTTCCCTCTAGTAATCACCACACTGTTGTCTGTGTCTACTGTAATGGCTTTTGTAACCTAGTGATTTGCTATCTTTAATAATATATTTTTCCTCCAAAGCAAAATCTTCAATTAAAGGGCACTTTTCCAAACAGATGTGTGAAACTTAATTTTAACTCTTTATCAGTTAGAAGGGAATAAACTGAACATTTAGTCATCACACTGAGAATATGCTGCTTGGCCTGTCATTGAATTTCTCTGCAACGCGGTGTGCATGAAATCCTCTTCTAGCACCAGTCAATACCCGTGGCCAGGGAACGTTCAGTCTGACTCTCAGAACGACCTTTGTACCAGAGGTTCTATTAGCCTTCAATGTTAAATTATTAAAACATTCCCAGTAAAGACAACACAATAGTAAATATTGTAATCCAAGTCAACGGGAAAGAAAATTTAAAAGAATGTTCTGACCTACCTAGATAGCCTAAATTCATAAAATAAGTGAGAAGAAATTTGAAAATATATTTAAATCCTACTAGGAGAAACCCTTGTTTAGAGAATCTTGAGGGTTTGTTTGTTTTTTCTCTATTCATCTTGCAATTCTGCCTGAAGCATCAGGAAAACATTCTCAAGAGAAAATAGGAAATGTATAATATTTGAACTAAAATAGCTAGTCTAAAATACATGACTTCCTTTGCCCTTCCAATAGCTCAGTACATTTCCATGCAGAACCCACCCCTAAAACGTCCAGGAAATGAGAATGTCGGGGAGCAAAGCATGATGTGAAGCTTTAGAGAATGAACGGCGGGCTCAGCGCCCCCTGTGTAACCTTCAGACTAGATAGCAGGGCTTCCCCTCAGTCCTCACTGTCTCCATTGGGCTCGTGGACTGCTTGGTAGACGCAAGAACGTGTCTAAAGTTATGTTATCCATGTGACTGCAAGGTGGTCAAATAAACAGAACCTCTGAGGAGTTAGGGACAAAGTCAAAGGAGGAAATCACTCTAATTTTGATTTTGAATTATTTAAAGGACACACACACGCACATAACATTTCTTATTCTCGGCTAACATTTGCTCACCAGACAGCTCAGAGGCCTTCATGGTAACTAAACGCTTTTAGGGCATCAGGTAAGTATTTTGAGAAATTATAACAATAAATATATAAGTAATTCAGATAGTAGTTGTTCAATAAATGTTAAATTTCCCCGTTCTCTTCAGAAATGTTATAAAAGAATCTTAAACTCTGATCTGTAAGTCTGTGATCCTAACAAATGAAATTCTTATTATAAAACCAGATAGTATGACAGGTGCTTGGGGAGAGATTTGGGGACAGATCGCCACAAGTCAGACCACATAAATTATTACCTGCTTATGCACAAAACATTCATCTTAAGCCTGTGCTTTCAATGACTGCAGTGAAAGACCGGGGCTCCCCCCTACCCACCCACCCACCCAATCCCCACCAGAGCAACACTTAGTCCAACACGGAGCATGGACTTGCCCAGCTTGGCACTCTCCATTCCTATACTCGTGTCCTCATAGAAGAGAAACAACAACTCAAGAACAGGGCACTGGTCCCCACACCATTGGGATTCGCATCCTTTTTAAACCCTTGTTGCTGTATCAGCTTCGAGGACACTTTATGAGGGAATTCGTGGTGCTTGAACTTTTAATTATTCTTAATTGCATTAATTGTCAGCAGAAAGTAAATGAAGCAGCGGTACTATTTTAAGTAACACAATTTGTAATTCTATAAACACTGAAGTGGAGTCCATGAGCTGACTGGGAAGGAACTCATTTTAAAAAGTGTTAGGTCAGCTGTAAGCAGAAGTGACCCGCACATGACTGTTTCCAAGCAGCTGACTCGATAGCCGGTCAATCCAGATGTTCTCGACCAGATACAGCTAGGGCTTCCAGAGCTCAAACAATCAATAACCACTTCTAAAGGGCAAGCAGGTTTGGGATGGGAGACTTGGCCATTTTTTTTCAAATAGTGTTAAAATGTAAATGTTGCCCTGGCCGGTTTGGCTCAGCGGTTAAAGCATCGGCCCACGGACCAGAGAGTCCCGGGTTCGGTTCCCGCTAAGGGCACGTACCTCGGTTGCAGTTTGTCCCCGGCACCGGTTGGGGTTGTGTGGGTGGCGACCATTCGATGTGTCTCCCTCACATCGATGTTTCTCTCCCTCCCTCTCTCCCTCCTGCTCTATCTGAAGATAAATGCAAAAAAATATATATATATATATACATGTTTTTATCTAAGAATATCTAACATTCTTTGAGTACTTTGTAGTATGCACCAGGTTTCTTCTACATACATTCTCCAGCCTTAACACAGCTTTCTAGCTGTTATTCTTTTTTATTTTTTTTCTTTATTGATTTTAGAGAGAGAAGAAGGGAGAGGGAGAGATAGAAACATTGATGAGAGAGAACATCAACTGGCCGCCTCCTGCACGGCCCCCACTGGGGATCGGGCCCACAACCTGGGCATGTGCCCTGACTGGGAATCGAACTGGCAACCTCTTGGTGCATGGGTCGATGCTCAACCACTGAGCCACACCAGCCAGGCTTTAGCTGTTGTTCTTAATTTATAGATTCAGAAACAGAAGACTACCAGCGATGGAATTCTAATTATATTTCTTTGCAGACACACACACTCCGACACACAGATGGTATTCCTTCTCCCACGTCTAGGACAGAAGCAGGCTGCTTGGCCCTTTGTCTCGGCACAAGAAGCAGGCAGTGTTAGCAAGGGCTATCACACACTTCACCGGGTACTCGCTTTTCACCTCTCGCCAAAATCAGAGTAGGAGAAGGAAAGAGAGAAAAAATGTTTACAGATAGAGTGTTTACAGATAGAGTGTTTACACCGCTCATGGAATTCCCTAATATTTAATAACAACAAATTCTAGACCCAGATTTCTGAGGGTCAGCATCTACTATAGCTTTTCTATCCATTATGCCCTGATTTACTAATATATGTCTTAACGTAAGGTGGAAAAGTTTGGCTTTCTGAATAGTGCATTTACCTCAGGAAAATATAGTGTGCCCGAATCTGTCTTTCTGAGTTGTCACTTTAAAACATTCACTATATCCCAGCTGGTGTGGCTCAGTGGTGGAGCGTCAACCCATGCACCAAGAGGTCGCCGGTTCGATTCCCGGTCAGGGCACATGTCCAGGTTGTGGGCCCGATCCCCAGTGGGGGCATGCAGGATGCAGCCAATCGATGTTCTCTCTCATCGATGTTTCTATCTCTCTCTAAAAATCAATAAAGAAAAAAATAAAAACATTCAATATAAAACATTCTTCTTTTTGGAGTTCTAAAATAGCCACAACAATGATAAAAGGAGCTTATTTATTTCCTTTTACTTTGACCGCGTTGAGCTCACAGGCATGTGATTGAGGAGTATTCACGATGCTCTGCTCACCGTATAAAGCCATCCGCCTGCCCGCACACTAAGCATGTTAAAATTGACCATCAAATTTATTTTATGAAAACCAGAATCTAGAATACTAAGCTATCAAAATAAGAAAACGTTCATAATAGATCAGTGGTTGCTTGGGGATGGGTTTTGGGGAGGCTGCGAGGGGAGGATGTGAAGGAAGATAAGGACACTTTGTGAGGTGATGATGGGCTCACCATCTTGATTTTGCCGATGGTTTCCTGAGTGTATACGTCAAAACATGAAATTGTGCCCATTAAATATGTACAATTCATTATGTGTCAATTATGATAAAAACTATAGAAAGAAAGATATTGAAAGGAAGGAGGGAAGGAGGAGGGAGAGAGGGACAGAAGGAAGGGAAGAGGGAAAATTCTAGTAATTTCATGAAGGGTGATCAGGTCTGAATTAGATTAGGAATGAAAACAAAAAAAGTCCAATTGCAGGCTCACTGTAGTTTGAGACTCAGAGATGACCACTTACATGGTGAAAAATAAGTTGGGCTGATAGAAGAAGTAAGCTTTGGCCTTCCTTTAAGTAAAGTGGAATAGAAATCCACATTAATGATCCCTAAATTTTGTGGTGAATTGGAGTGAAGCTGATGATTTTTTCAAGTCCTGCTCACCAAGTTCATTAACGTAATGTAATATACAGTGAGAACAATCTTATCTGCCATGATTATAATTAAAGGGTGAATGTTCAGTATTTCCATCTCACCTTCATCTCTAGGTATTTGCAACATGCCTCACGGTATAATTCAGCTTCTGGCAAATTATGCCACATAATCCTTGTCAGATGATATTAGAGGTGGCCTGTTATTATTTGGAGGTTATTATCTGTACTGACCACAAATTATAGGTAAAAATAAACAGATGACTTTTGGTATTTGATAGGCATCATTGTAACTGGAATGTTTCCATTTCTTCCACATACTGTCTTCCATTTCTGTTAAATAAGACACCAGCAGACAGGGAAACAAGGTACATGAAGACTAAATTTTGAGGAACAGAAAACATGAGCATTATCCAAAGAACAAAGAATGAAACCTAGTCTAAAATGTGCTTGTCTTATTTAATTTTTAAGCACACACCCCAGCTGTTAAAACAGTGTTGCTGGTTTTTACTTCGGTCAGTCCGCCTCTGCTTTGGCCTCTCTGCTGGACGGCGAGAACAACCCCCTAAAAATGGAAACTATAATCCAGTAAATGGAACCTGTGATCCAGTGTTTGCTTGACGGGTCTCTACCTGGAACGTCCTTTTCTCTCCACTCCGTGCGCGTTGTCAACACTAAGTATCTCCTGCTTTAGGGAAGTTATAGGGACAGAACTGTAAGTAAAATAGACACATATTAATTTAAATCGTTTCTAAGATTGTGTTAAAAAATACAATAAATTCAAAGACTACTTATCTGAGTTACTAACATCTTGTCCTGTTCCCAGACAGCTGGAGATGTTGACATGAATACAAAATAGGCCCTTCACCCATACATTCTGATTGTTCAAATAACAGATATACTTCCACACTGCACAGCAAACCCCACTGCCACTCTTCTCTGAGTGCTTCCCGGTCACCCAGCCGCCACGGTGCTGGGACACCGGCAATTCCTCAGGATCCAGCCGCTAAAGGGTTAACGGCCAGCACAGATGTGCTCCTTGCTCTCCCTGCTGCACTTGGCCAGCATCTGTACCAGCTGTTAAATATTTTTAATATCCACCCTGACCGTGAGGTCCATTTATTTTTAAAAAGCGTTCTAGGGGCCCAGAGGATGAGGTGATTAATTCCAACCCTGGAGATTTAGGAAGTCTATATATAGAAAGTAGTTGAAATGTGAGTTGTGTCTATTAGGGACCAAAATGAACCTTTCTTCTCCTATCTAGTCTTTTCTCCTTTGATGTTTCCAATGACCTCTATATTGGGAAATAATGCTTGTTTGCTTGGTTTTTTTTTTTTTTTCTTTTATGTGTTTGTTTGTTTGTTTGTAAGAATGGTGTGCTAAGAGAAAAGAGCTTCAGTTCAAAAGTGGAGGGTCTGTGCTGGAGACTGTGGGTGGCTTTGGCCTTGACATCTTAGGCCAGTAGCTTCAGTTGTGACGGAACCATTTTTATTTCCTGGTCCTCACGTTCTTCTGGACAGTTAAGATTAGACAGCGAGGAACTTCCTTGCAAGTAAGTGGACACTAAATGCCTTTCAAAAATATTAGTAAAGCAATTTTATAAAATAGAAGCTTTCTGAATTCAAAATACATTTGCTTTCTAGTTTTGTTGTTGTTTGTTGCTTTTTTATGCTCTTGTACTTTCTACATTTGGGGATGCTAGTAAAAAGACAAAACTTGATCCAATATTTTCACTAGATCCACCTCTTACCCAACAAAATTTTGTTGCTGTTGTTTTTACCCTTCACATATACCTTGGAATACAAAACTAACCAACATCCCTGGCTGGTTTGGCTCAGCGGTTAGAGCGTCGGACTGCGGTCCAGAGAGACTCGGGTTCGGTTCCCGCTAAGGGCATGTATCTCAGTTGCAGTTTGTCCCCGGCCCTGGTTGGTCATGCGGGTGGCAGCCACTCAATGTGTCCCTTTCACGTCGATGTTTCTCTCTCTCTCTTCCTCTCTCTCCCTCCCACTCTATCTGAACAAAAAATGAAAAAATGTCCTCGGGTGAAGATAAAAAATAAAAAAAAAAAACAACAAAAAAACTAACCAACAACTTCAGGGAAAAAGTGAAAAGACAAAAACTCTAGGCATAGTTCTCAAAAGTTTCTGTCAGGTAGAAGAATCCAGAATTAAAAAATAAGACATAGTTCTATACAATATTAAAATGAGAAATCTTCAATGATAGTTGCTTAAAATGTCTGCAATTATATGGGATGCGTAAGGGCCACTCCCGACTGTCTTCCATTCAGATGAATGGGACGTGCCGGGTAAATTACCACCCGCAGTGCAGGACAGCTGGACAGAGTAAGCAGCTGTCACTGTGGCCCTGTAATTATCAAGAGTCCTTCCACCATCACACAATCCGAAAGACCTATCTTTCTTTCTTCCAGTAGGTAATGTTTCTGTTGGTGTCAAGAGCACTGAACTATTTCTACATGTTCAATCACTTGTATTTGAGTTGAATATAACCAGGATGTTATTGGGGGCTCATTTTTTCAATATCATTTTGGGGCCCTCTGAGAAAGTTCTATCCTAATAAGAAAGCTTATCTTATTTCAGTTATCCATTATTAAGTAAAATGTTTTCAACTTTTTCTGTGTTCTTTCCGGTGATCAGCTTTTAGGGGCCTATCAAGGTAGGAGGTACAGTGGATAAAACATTTTAGAAAATCTTTCAGCATCATCAATAAACTGGAGGGTGGACGTGAAAACTAAAGCACAGTTTTCGAATATATTGTCACGTCACCTTCATAATTTAAAAATCAGACTTCAAAAATTCAAACTTTAATAAACCTTTAAAAGTTGGAATATCTTAAGATGACTGAGGAACTCATATTTGCTTGAAAAAGAATATCAAAAAATAAATGATAACAAACTCAAAATTTTTAAAAATGACACTTTGTACAAGTTTATAGACATCGGAAAGCACTTGACTGGAAAGCTAAAGGCTTCCCCTTGACTCAGAGCTGTGTCATTTGCTGCACATCGTGACTGATCCGTGGAGGTGGATCTCTTTGACAGGAGGAGAAGAGATTTGGGTTGATAAAGCTATAATCCTTGCATGTATATTAATTGCTGTTAATCTATTTCTAGTTTGGAGCCTAAAATGTATATCATAATTTCTAATCTCACTCAGTATACACTAAGTATACACTAACATTTAAAATAAACCACAGTGTCTGGCCGGTGTGTCTCAGTGGTTCAGCGTCAACCCTTGTACCAAGAGGTCGCCAGTTCGATTCCTGGTCAGGACACAAGCCCAGGTTGTGGGCCCTATCTCCAGTGGGGGGCATGCAGGAGGCAGCCAACGGATGTTCTCTTTCATCGATGTTTCTATCTCTCTCTCCTTCTCACTTCTTCTCTCTCTAAAATTAATAAAGGAAAAAAAAATTTTTTTAATAAAATAAACCACAGAACTTATATGCATGTATGCATAAACAAGGACATAGACAATAATGCTGGGGTGGGGGGTCAGGATTGGGAGGAGGGTGTCAATGGGGGGAAAAGGAGAAACATCTGTAACAAAAATAAATTAAATTAACATTATGAAATAAAACAAGACTAAATAGAGGGTCACATGGTAAACCTAGAAGAGTCTCTTTTAAATGCTGACAACCAGGTTACTGAGGATTTGAACTTAGAGTATCATTCATTAGAAAACGCTAAATCCCAAACTCATATTGATCACTTAACACGATCGGTTCATCGATGGTTCAGCGTCAGGCTCTCTCTCGCATCGTATTCCTTAACCAAGGCTGCTGACGCCTCGGCCTTTAGGGATCTCCTGCCTCTGCACCCACAAGGATATTCAGCCGTGAAAGTCGCAGAAAATCTTAACCCAAACAAGCTTGAGCCAAAAAGGTCTCTGCGGCTCAAAGTAACTAAACGTCCTGGTTTTCGGAGTCTTCTCTCTCTGTTCTTTGGCTCTTGGTTCCGGTGCTGGCTGCATTTCCAACCAGGCATGTTCTTCATGGTGCTCACAGGGCCGCTACCAGCCCCAGGCTTCCGACAGCTCCAAGTCCGCGGGGGACAGAGCCGTTTCTCCCAGCAGCCTGAGCTAAAACCCCGCGCCTTGCGCTCTTTGGCTGGAATCGCGCCCTTCCCTGTCCCTAAAAGGGCGAGACCGTGAACCACTGCCGCCCTCCGGAGAGCTGTGGAATCGAGAACATCAGAACTGCTCGGTTCAACAGGAAAAGGGATGATTCTTCCCAGCACAGACCTGTCTAATAGAAATTATATGCGAGCTACCTTCGTAATTCTAAATGTTCTTTCTAGTAGCCACATTAGAAAAAGGAGAAATCGGTGAAGTTGACATATTCATTATAGCATATATTATAGTAATTATGTACCCCAACATAGCCAGAATATTGTCATTTCAACATCTTATCAAAATAGTTATTAGTAAAATATTTTGCTTTTCTTAATTTTTCAAAATTCAGTGCATATTTTACCTCTCTAATATAGATCAATTCAATTAAAAGTTTAGTCCCTCACCCTGGCCAGTTTGGCTCAGCAGTTAGAGCGTTGGCCCACGGACCGAAGAGTTGTGGGTTCGATTCTGGTCAAGGGCACGTATCTCAGCTGTGGTTTGGTCCCCGGCCCTGGTCGGGTCTGCAGGAGGCAGCCAGTAGATGTGTCTCTCTCACATCGATTTCTCTCTCTCTCTCTCTCCCTCCCACTCTGAAGATTTTTTAAAAATTTAGTTCCTCAGCTGCACTAACGTCACTGTGAGGGCTGAACACCCCTGGTGGCTAGTGGCCATCACAGTGGGCGGCACAGCTCCGGACACTGGAGGGCACTTGAGTGTGAAACTACCAGAAGGAAACAGAATGCTGTTGGTTGGCACAATGACAGACAGACGCTACAGCTTCCTGATTGGTTTCCCTGTTTTCTTCTCTCTCCACATTCTGGCCCTGTCAGGAAGCCGGCTAATCATGTGACCAGAAGCCGAGGGTGACCATTTAAATCCCCTTGTCGATCAGTCCCCATTTGTTCTTTCCAAGCCTAACGTGTTCCATTATTGTTGTGGCTAATTCTGCCCTTGGAATGTATTGCTTCGGTAATCTCTCATGATTGGACTGCCACACACTGCTTAGTCATCCCTCTGGGGGTCTCGGTGACCAGGACATGCTATCTTGGTGTTCAATGAACAGGGGCCAAACATGCTAAATCTTCTGCAGTGCGTAGAAAACCTTGGGCAAGAAGACTTGTTCTAACCAAAATGCCAAATAGTGGTTTCAGGAAATAAACACCCACTGGACTCAAGCTTTCAGGGTAAAAGATACATCCTAGATTTGTGGAATTTGCTGGTTTCCATTGTATAAATACTCTCACCATGACTAATTTAAAAAATGTTTAAAAGATATAAAAATTTTGTTCAATATGGGCCCTAATGCCTAGAAATATGCAAAAAAAAAAAAAAAAGAGGATATAGCATAGTCACCTTTATTTGAATCATTAAAAACTCAGTATATGTAACAAATTCGCGAGGATGATTATCTTTACCTAAGGAAGGAAACTGAAATTAAATCAAAATAAAAGTTGACTTTACTATTTAATGTTTTGATATTTTATAAAAAGATAGAGAATGCAGTAATGTAATAGTTGTGTGGGTTTGTGTGTGTGTGTGTGTGTGTCTAGTTTCAATACATTCAGTAAACTCGAAAGAAAGCACTGACAATTGTTATACAATTTTGAATGGAGACAGAAATCGTGGTCTTAAAAAACTATTTTATCTTGTTTTATAGCTGCTTCGTGAAACAGAAAAGAGATGTTTTCTATTGAAAATATATATATTCTCCTATCCAAAACTTAGAATTTTGAATTTAAGTATTTAATCTACTAAATCCTGTTTCATTCTATATTCAGTAAGAAACTATGTAAACCTTGAAAAGAAAAACTACCCAAATGCTATACATTAAAAGAACACTTTAATTAACTTCAGAAAATCACTAACTTTGAAAATATTTTTTTAACAATTTGCACCTAAGTTATCTAAACATTTCAAACTTTTACAATGCTAAGGACATAATGTCATGACTTTTTCACCTTATATGAAGTTTAACTTTGAGAAACGTTTGCATCCATGATAGTACATAGTTTAAAAAATTAATTTAAAAACACGAAATGGCAATATTTCTCAGTTTAATGAGGAAGAATTTTTGTTTTAAAACTATTATATTGGGATTAAGTATAAATCAGTATGGATTTTATATAAATTTAGAAATGTGTGCATATATAGAAATAGGCATAAGCTAGTACAGTATTTTCTCTTAAGAAAGTGTATTCCTCAGGGAGGCGCATGTGCATTGCTAGTACTGTCAACAAATGTGCTTACAGCAAATGTGCTTTTGAGTTGAGAGAGCTGTTCTCATCAAGAAGATAACCCAAGATTTTCACTATGACATAAAACACTTGCCCTTGTAGGGAAAACCAAAACGTGACATCACAATGCCCCCTATTGTTTAAAATGGGGGTATGCATAAGCAATGGTTCCCAAATTACAAATATATGGACATTTTCATAACTTGTGGTGACTTTCAGAACAGCTACAAACATCTTTAAAAATCACCTGGACTCAAATGTGTAACTTGAATTATATGCCCACAAAAAGGGAAATTCAGTAAGAGCTCCAAAAGACACAGACTGAAGTCCCGTTGGGTGACAATAACAGTGAAATTATTTTAACTCTATTTTGAATTAATATGCTTAAATTTTTTATTTAACTAAAATAATGGCCCCCAATAGACATAATATCCCCTGCCCCAAATACTCAATCATATAAAAACAGCACACACAAAAAAAGCTATCCCAGAGAAAAAAGAAAGGTGTAATAGATGAACTGGCCACAAGATGGCAACATATCACCACATAAATGCAAATAAACCAGCATTGAGAGTGGAAATCCCCTTGATTTAAAGTGCTTAAAATATAAAGTCCCACTTTCTCTTTTTAGTGCTTTACTACTTATACTTTCTCTATAGTAAAGTAAATATTACCTGAAATCTTACCTAGCATTTATATGGAAGTAGTATTGTATGGAGATACCAATTGTATTTTGTGGCGAAGTCCATCAGTTCCCCATATAATCTGGTTTACATGCAATGTCTATTGTATTTCAAGCTTTTGAATATTCTATTAAGTTTAAATTTCATCGTGTTAGGGATTTGTTGTTGTTGTTGTTTGCCTTGGAGTATTTATGTGTTACTGAAGACTGTTTTACCAGTGTTATCTCCCTGATTTATTCCAAATCTATGCCCCAGTTCAACTACATCCGAAGCCCCTTTCTGGTGGGAGAATTCTGCAGAAGCCTTCTGGACTCCACAGCTGTCCCTGGCATCCCAACTGCAAATAGCCTTAGGGTTGGGGGAAACTGATTATGCGTTAGTGGAAACACCTAGAGTCGGGAAATAAAACATCCCACTGCCCCTGACAGCTGGGTCTGAAGTGGTTTTCCAAGAGAACTTCCAGTTGCCTATGATATTATTGACAATGAGACAATTAGGTCTACAACATTTAAAAGAATCAAGAGGTAATATTTAATTAAATACTATGATAAAGATAAAAGTAAGTGATATACATTTCTACTAAGTTTATATGCAGTGGAAGTTAAACAACCCATGTTCTGAAGTCTCCTAACACACATGCTAGCCATTTGTGCACTGATCCATGAGATGATAACGTGGTTACATTCACTTTTCACTAGCATATGGCCTGGGTCAAAGATGCAACACTCTTAGACATTAACCAGCATCCTTGTACTGTTAGTCCTCACTTCATGTTATTGATAAGTTCCTAGAAACTGTGAATTTAAGGGAAACAACAGATAACAAAATCAGTTTCCCCTCAGGCTGATAGGAGCTAAGTTCCTACGGCACGTTTCTGGTCCCAAAAGCATCACCAAACTTCTAAATAAAGACCCAAAACACTTCTGATATTAAACATTGAAATAAATGTGAGCTAAATAGACTTTTAAGAAAGATGAATAAAAACAAAGAAAACATTTCTTTCCAGTTCACTTATTCCAATTTAGAGTCACAGGTGGCTGGAGCCTATCCCAGCAACTCAGAGCACCAGGGTGGAACCCCCCACCCCCACCAGGACACCCTTTTGTCACAGCACACACACACACACACACACACACACACACACACTCAACTCAGACGGAGCCCACTGAGACACAGCAATGAACCTCACATGCACAGCTCTGGCTTGTGGGAGGAAACCCAAGCCCCAGGAGAAAATTCACACAGACATGGGAAAATGTGCAGACTCTGCACAGAGGTGACCCCAGCTAGAATTAAGTTTCTTTTTCTCATTAACGTTATGACAAAATGACATTGAACAAAACATTACTCAAGTACTGATGTATTATTTGGTGGCCAGAGAGTAGGGCCCAACCCTCTTTCTCATATAGGGCTACCCTGTTATTAGACAGGCAAGAACAATCATCCTTTTTGCAAACTCAGCACTGCTGTTAGGAAAACAACCCAACCACCACATTCCAAAAATTGGCCAATAGCAACATTTTTTTAATCCTCACTCGAGGATATTTTTCTATTTATCTTCAAATAGAGTGGGAGGGAGGAAGAGAGAGAAACATCAAAGCAAGAGGGACACATAAACATTGTCCCTCCCGCACGACCCCAGCCAAAGCGCAACTGAGGTACATGCCCTTGACCAGAATCGAACTCGAGACTCATTGGTCTGCGGGCCGATGTTCTAACCACTGAGTTAAACCGGCCAGGGCACAACATTAAGTTTTTAAAACTATGTATGTCCTGTCACTCAAACATGAGGTGGAAAAAACTGAATGTAAAAAATATATATAATTAACTATAAATTATAATTTGTATAATAAGGTAATAATGGTTCAAGAGGATAATAGAAAAGAATTCCAAGGAAATCATTAGACATGAAATAGTTAATGATTCACTACATGACAGGTAACTTAGTTTACTATGAAAAACACAGTCAACTATATATAAATATATAATTAAAATATATAAACATGCACATACATATTTTAAATTACAAAAGTGAAAAAAGACATACTGAACTATTCATAAAAAATTCTTGTACTCTGAAGTTATTTGTACTCAAGATTCCAAAATCCATACTCCCAGAAAAAGATAGAGCAAATATAGAAAAGTAATTAAAAGGACCACTATAATAAAGGACCACTATATATGTTTTTTGTTTATGTGAGTGTGTGTGTGTAAAATAATAGTGTATTTTCTGGTTACTACTGATGTGTCAAAAAATTTCTAAAAATAAATTTATTTCACAAAAAATGTTGATATTAGTAATTTTCATTCATAGTTGTTTCATAGATTAATTATCTGTGGAAATATCAATAACCCTGATTTACACACAAGACAAATAAGATGTAAAAAAGCAAATGTTAAGTTTTGTGCTGCTGACCTGTTGAGGGAAGAAGGTAAAGACAGCATCACAAACATGTTGTACAGGGCCATGTGTTCATTGGCAATGAGAGACACATACATACAAACATTGGTATTCTCATTGTCTACTAGTACTATATATGAACATATAAATATATTGATTAATATATATTTATTATATTATACATATGATACATTCATATATATTATTTTTATTATATATTTTATATATTATGTATTTAATATATATTTGTATGTATTATATTTTTAACATACTCATATATTACATATTTATTATATATGTATATATTATGTATTTAATGTATATCAAATATATATTATATGTTTCCAAATAATTATAATTGTACAACTTATAATTTGTATTTTGTGTTATTTATATCTTATAAAAATAAAGTTATCTCAGGACAAAATGGCGGTGGAGTGAATGGAAGCTACAAAGACGATCTCCCAGGACCAAACAGGAATTATAACTAAAATAAAGACAAATCATTGGGAAAAAGCAATAGGAAAGCAGCGGGAGAGGACCATACAACCAGGGACACTGAATGAGCGTGGTAGGATCTGTGGAGGTGCGTCAGAGTGGCAGGCTGGGAGCCCAAGGCCTTAGCTGTGAGCAGCCATGGCGCACACCCTCGGGGTTAAGACCCCCAGCTGCTCCACAGCGCAGAGGACTGGGACAGAGTGCTAAATAGCCACAGCCACTCACCTGGGGCTCCAGCAGAGGAAGGGCGGACTGGACTGGAACTCTGTGGGGACACCTGAGATTTGGAGGACACTCAGAGTTTGTGCTGAGCTGTGGCCACAAAGGATGGTGGTGGCCAGCCCGCTCCTTCCCCGTTACACAGAACAGCAGCCAAGTTTGCTCCTTCCCGGAGCTGTGGCAGCCCCTCCCTCGGAGATTCCCAGGTGAGGCAAAGAGGTAAAGAAATGCAAATTGAGGCTCATTAACAACCAGCATCAGCCCCACCCTCCGGAAATCCTCTTACACTATAAACACCTGAGGGAGTTTCTCATTCAACTGAGATCCTAAGGCTTTTCAAGTAACTGAGGCTAATAGCCTCGAGGCAAAAAGCTAGAGCATAACTGAACCTTTCCTGAGCTTGCAAATCTACCCAGGAAAGTGAGACTTGGAAGTGGTGTTTAAAAAGTGCCCTCCACGCCCATCCAAACCCAGTAGAGGGAGCCACAAATAGCAGAACACCAATACCCCTAGGGAATATTTGGCAGGCTCCAAAACCCACTGAGATAGCAAAAATGGTGAAACAAAGAAACAGATCCCAAATGAAAGAACAACAGAAATATACTGAAGATATGAAATTCAGTTAAGTAAATTATCAGAGGTAGAGTTCAGAGCCATGATCTTGAGGAAACTAAACAGCATGAGTAAGGACATCAACACCATGAAAACCAACCAAGTGGAAATAAAGAATGACATAGCAGACATAAAGAACACATTGGAAGGACTGACCAGCAGAGTAGAGGAAGTGGAGGATCGGATCAGTGAATTAGAAGACAGAGTAGAAAAAATCAATCAATCAGAAAACCAAAAGGAAAAAACAATGAAAAAACAGGAAGATAACTTAAGAGAACTGTGGGACAACTGGAAACATAATAACATTCGCATCATAGGAGTCCCCAAAGAAGAAGAAAAAGAGCAAGGGTTAGAGAATATATTTGAAGAAATAGTGACAGAAAACTTTCCTAACCTGGTGAAGGAAGAAGGCATTCAAGTTCAAGAAGCACAGAGAGCTCCAAGTAAGAAGAACCCAAACAGGCCCACACCAAGACACATAATAATTAAAATGCCAAAAATTAAAGACAAAGAGAGAATCCTAAAGGCAGCAAGAGATAAGCAACAGGTTACCTACAAAGGAAACCCCATAAGGCTATCAGCTGACTTCTCAACAGAAACACTACAGGCCAGAAGGAAATGGCATGAAGTAATCAAGGTCATGAAAAACAAGGATCTGAATCCAACACTACTCTATCCAGCAAGGCTATCATTCAAAATAGAAGGTCAAATAAAGAGCTTTTCAGACAAAAAAAGGCTAAGGGAATATATTAGCACCAAACCAGCACTGCAAGAAATGTTAAAAGGACTGCTGTAATTAGTAGAAGTAATAGGAAGAAAAATATAACCACACTGAACAAAAATGGCAATAAATAAGTACACATCAATAATCACTTTAAATGTAAATGGACTGAATGCCCCGATAAAAAGACACAGAGTAGCTGACTGGATAAGAAAGCATGATTCACATATATGTTGTTTACAAGAGACCCACCTCACAACAAAAGACTCACATAGGTTGAAAGGAAAGGGATGGAAAAAAATCTTCCAAGCAACTGGAAAGGAAAAAAAAGCTGGGGTAGCAATACTCATATCTGATAAATTAGATTTCAAATTGAAGACCATAACTAGACACAAATAAGGCCACTACATAATATTGAAAGGATCTATCCAACAGGAAGATATAACCTTGGTAAACATATATGCACCGAAAATAGGAGCACCAAAATATATTAAAAATCTTCTGGAGGACTTCAAAGGAGAAATCGACCACAATACAATCATAGCAGGAGACTTCAACACCCCACTGACATCACTGGATAGATCATCTAGACAAAAAATTAACAAGGAAACAGAAATTCTAAATGAAGCACTGGATCAAATGGATTTAATAGATATATACAGAGAATT
Source organism: Tadarida brasiliensis (assembly GCA_030848825.1). Taxonomy (NCBI): domain Eukaryota; kingdom Metazoa; phylum Chordata; class Mammalia; order Chiroptera; family Molossidae; genus Tadarida; species Tadarida brasiliensis. The sequence continues at coordinate 105,263,361 of CM061260.1, read as the reverse complement.
ACACCCCAAAACTGCAGAATTCACATTCTTCTCAAGTGCACATGGGACATTCTCAAAGATAAACCACATGTTAGGGCACAAACTAAGTCTCTACAAGTTCAAGAAGATTGAAATCATATCAAGCATCTTCTCAGATCACAAAGGCATGAAAATGGAAATCAATTGCAACAAGAACATGCAAAGACATTTGAAGACATGGAGGCTAAATAGCATGTTATTGAACAATGAATGGGTTACCATGGAGATCAAGGAAGGAATTAAAAACTTCCTGGAAACCAATGAAAATGAACACACAACAACGCAAAATCTATGGGAGGCAGCAAAAGCAGTTCTGAGAGGGAAGTTCATAGCACTACAGGCTCACCTCAAGAAAGAAGAAAAATTTCTAGTTGACTACACAACCTCACAACTTAAAGAACTAGAAAGCAAACAAAAACAAAACTCCAGAGCAAGTAGAAGGAAGGTAATAGTAAAGATCAGAGCAGAAATAAACGACATGGAGACCAAAAAAACAATTCAAAGGATCAATGAAAAAAAGATCTGGTTTTTTGAAAAGATAAACAAGATTGATGGACCCTTAGCTAGACTCACCAAGAAACAAAGAGAGAGAACCCAAATACACAAAATCAGAAATGAAAGAGGAGAAGTAACAACTGACACCACAGAAATACAAAGGATCGTTAACAAATACTATGAACAATTATACGGCAATAAATTGGACAGTTAAGCAAATTTCTAGAAACACATAGTCTCCCAAAACTGAACTGGGAAGAGATAGAAAACTTGAACAGGCCAATAATAACGAAGGAAATTGAAGATGTAATCAAGACCCTCCCAGCAAACAAAAGCCCAGGCCCTGACGGCTTCACGGGGGAGTTTTACCGAACATTCAAAGAAGAACTAACACCCATTCTCCTCAAACTATTTCAGAAAATTCAAGAAGAAGGAAGACTTCCAAACTCCTTTTATGAAGCCAGCATAATTCTAATTCCAAAACCAGAAAAAGACACTACAAAGAAAGAAAACTACAGGCCAATATCCCTGATGAACATAGATGCCAAAATCCTGAACAAAATACTAGCAAATCGGATCCAGCAATACATCAAAAAAATTATTCACCATGACCAAGTGGGATTCATCCCAGGGATGCAAGGTTGGTACAATATTCGCAAATCAATAAATGTGATACATCACATAAACAAAATGAAAGATAAAAACCACATGATCATATCAATAGATGCTGAAAAAGCATTTGACAAAGTCCAGCACCCATTTCTGATAAAAACGCTCAGCAATTCGGGAATAGAGGGATCATATCTCAACATTATAAAGGCCATATATGAAAGACCTACAGCCAACATCATACTCAATGGAGAAAAACTAAAAGCATTTCCCTTAAGAACAGAAACAAGACAAGGATGCCCACTTTCACCACTCTTATTTAACATAGTATTGGAAGTCTTAGCCACAGCAATCAGACATGAAGAAAAAATAAAAGGGATCCAAATTGGAAAGGAGGAAGTTAAACTGTCATTATTCGCAGATGACATGATATTATACATAGAAAACCCCAAAGACTCCATCAAAAATCTACTAGACTTAATTAATGAATTTGGCAAAGTAGCAGGATACAAAATTAATATCAAGAAATCGACGGCATTCTTATACACCAATGATGAAATCACAGAAAGAGAAACTAAAAAAACAATCCCATTTACCATCACGGCAAAAATATTAAGATACCTAGGAATAAACTTAACCAAAGAAGTAAAGGACCTATTTGCAGAAAACTACAGGACATTGAAAAAAGAAATAGAGGAAGATATAAAAAAGTGGAAGCACATACCTTGTTTGTGGATTGGAAGAATTAACATCATTAAAATGTCCACACTACCCAAAGCAATCTATAGATTCAATGCAATCCTCATCAAAATACCAATGACATATTTCACAGAACTAGAACAAATACTTCAGAAGTTCATATGGAACCAAAAAAGACCCCAAATAACTACAGCAATCTTGAAAAAGAAGGACAAAGTAGGCAGGATCACAATACCGAACATCTGGTTATACTACAAAGCTACTGTAATCAAAACAGCCTGGTACTGGCACAAGAACAGGAACATAGATCAATGGAATAGAACAGAGAACCCAGAAATTGACCCAAAACTTTATGCTCAATTAATATTTGACAAAGGTGGCAAGAGCATACACTGGAGTAAAGACAGCCTCTATAATAAATGGTGTTGGCCTGTCAGAATGGCTGCCATCAACAAATCATCAAACAACAAGTGTTGGCGAGGGTGTGGAGAAAAGGGGACTCTAGTACACTGCTGGTGGGAATGCAGACTGGTTTAGCCACTGTGGAAAACACTATGGTGTTACCTCAAAAAATTAAAAATTGAATTGCCATTTGACCCAGTGATCCCACTTCTAGGAATATACCCTAAGAAGCCTAAAACACCAACCAGAAAGAATACATGTACCGCTATGTTCATATCAGCACTATTTACAATAGCTAAGATCTGGAAACAGCCCAAGTGTCCATCAGTTGATGAGTGGATAAAAAAGCTGTGGTACATATACACAATGGAGTACTATGCAGCTGTAAGAAAGAAAGATCTCTTATCCTTTGAGACGACATGGAGAGACCTGGAGAGTATTATCCTAAGCAAAACAAGCCAAGCAGAGAAAGACAAATATTACATGATCTCACTTATTTGTGGAATATAATGAACATAACAGTCTGAGGAACAGGGAAGACCCAGAGATGTGGAAGTAGGGTATAGACTGATACCCCTCAGAAGAGGGGGTGGGGGGGGAGAGAAGAGATAAACCACAGAACTTATGCACATGTATGCATAACTGATGGACATGGACAACAAAGCTGGGGAGGGGGTGGGGGGGATGGGGAGGAGGGTGTCAATGGGGAAAAAAGGAGAAACATCTATAACAAAAATAAATAAATAAATAAATAAATAAATAAATAAATAAATAAATAAAGTTGGGAAAATTGGACAGCTACATGCAAAAAAATAAAGCTGGATCACTAACTTACACCTTACACAAGAATAAACGCAAAATGGATAACAGACTTAAATGTGACTCATGAATCCATAAAAATCCTAGAAGAAAATGTAGGCAACAAAATTTTAGACATCATACGCAGCAGAATTTTCACTGATAATTCACCTAAGGCAACAGAAACAAAGGAAAAAATGAACACATGGGACTACATCAAACTCAAAAGCTTCTGCACAGCAAAAGAAAAAACCATCACAGTGGAAAGGCAACCCACTGTATGGGAGAGCATAATTGCCAATGATATATCAGATAAGGGATTAATTTCCAAAATATATAGAGTGCTCATACATCTCAACAAAAGGAAGACAAAAAATCCAATTAAAAAATGGGCAGAGGAACTAAATAGACACCTCTCCAAACAGGACATACAAATGGCCAAGAGACATATGAAGAAATGCTCAATGTCACTAATCATCAGAGAGATGCAAATTAAAACAACAATGAGGTATCACCTCACACCTGTCCGAATGGCCGCCATCAACAAATCATCAAACAACAAGTGTTGGCAAGGGTGTGGAGAAAAGGGGACTCTAGTACTGCTGGTGGGAATGCAGACTGGTGCAACCACTATGGAAAACACTATGGTGTTACCTCAAAAAATTAAAAATTGAATTACCATTTGACCCAGTGATCCCACTCCTAGGAATGTACACTAAGAAGCCTGAAACAACAATCAGAAAGAATATATGTACCCCCATGTTAATAGCAGCGCTATTTACAATAGCTAAGATCTGGAAACAGCTCAAGTGTCCATCAGTAGACGAATGGATAAAAAAGCTGTGGTACATATACACAATGGAGTACTATGTAGCTGTAAGAAAGAAAGATCTCTTATCCTTTGAGACGACATGGGAGGACCTGGAAACTATTATCCTAAGCAAAACAAGCCAAGCAGAGAAAGACAAATATCGTATGATCTCACTTATTTCTGGAATATAATGAACATAACAGTCTGAGGAACAGGGTAGTCCCAGAGACGTGGAAGTAGGGTACAGACTGACAATTGCCAGAAGAGGGGTGGGGGAGGGGAGCGATGAACCACAGAACGTGTACGCATGTACTCATAACCAATGGACATGGACAACAAAACTGGAGACGGGGTGGGGAGGGAGGGGGAGGAGGGTGTCAATGGGGGAAAAAAGGAGAAACATCTGTAACAAAAGTAAACTAATAAATAAATAAAAAAAGTTATCTCTTATCTTTTATAGTATTTTATAAAATTGCTCTAAAATCTCAAAATATGTCATAATTATTGTATCCATAGTATATGCTTCTTGCCATTAGGTGGCTCTATTTTGAATGTTTCCCCTTTAGTTTTTAAATTGTAAATATTTATAGTCCTTTTCAGTGTATCACATGGAAAAGCAAAAATAAATAAAGTCAAAGTCAGTAGACACTTTCTGACAAATTGGTGCTTGAAGCCTTAATGTTAGTCTTGCATGTTGCAGGAAATCACTGACCTTTTTAAATAAATTTTATTGAACTTGTTAGGGTGACATTGGTTAATAAAATTATATATGTTTCAAGTGTATAATTCTATAATACATGTTCTTGGCGCAATGCCTGCTTATAGTAAGCACTTGATAATTGTTAGTAGATTTTTATGTTAAAAGCAGGGGCCTGATTTATTCTAATATAGAATGGATCTTACAAAAAGAAAATTATTGCTTAAGTATTACTTTGCAACTGCAACCTGTTGTATAGCAAGATAGAAGCAGTCTTTTTTTTAATTGTCCCCATAAATATGGCAGAGCCAAACAAAGTCCATTGTGCAAACTAAAAAAAAAAAAAAAAAAAACTAAATTAAATAAATACACTATTTATTTTAGTGTAATGAATATTAGCTAACTGTTCCATGGCAAACTGCTTCATAAAGAGAACCAAACTTCTACCTTAATTACAGATCTGTTAGGATAATTTTGGCTGCATGTCACGTAGATGCCGATGTGTAGTGGCCTAAACAAAAAGCATATATATTGGCCTACATAACAAGCAGTCCAGGGCTGAATAATCTGTCTGTCCTACTATGTTATTAAAGGCCAAAGTTTTTGTCTCCCCATTCTGCCGTCAACAGCTTCAACCTAAGGCAGTCTTCGACCTTTTGGCGATAAGATAGTTACCAGAACCAATCAAAACCATATGTTTCCTCATTTATGACCAGCTCAAGAGAAAGAAACACCTCTGCCCTAAGAACACATCGGAATTCCATTTTATTGGGTGAACTGGGCCACTGAGGCTACATGCACATTCCTGAACTCACCACTGCCAGCAGGGCAATGAATGCAGGGCACTAGCTGCTGATGCCTGAGTTCCTGAACACTGGGAAGAGGAGCGGAATTTCCGTGGTTGCCTTGGATGTCTCAAGAGCTTCCTCTTGGATTTAGACAATTTGATAAACTGTATGAGAGCCACGCTGTGTGTGAGGGATGCACAGCTATTGGGAAGTTGACCACAATATCAACTCTGCCATTGAATAAATACACCAGCTAGCCTAATTCACATAACTTTATACCTAATACTTACCATCTCAATTCTGAGTTAATACATTTCAATATGCTTTGTTAACAAAAGAACTTTCCGCCATGCCGGTGTGGCTCAGTGGTTGAGCATCAACCCATGCCCCAAGAGGTTGCCTATTTGATTCCTGGTCAGGGCACATGCCCAGATTGTGGACCTGATTCCCAGTGGGGGGCATGCAGGAGGCAGCCAATCAATGTTCTCTCTCATCGATGTTTTTCTCTCTCCCTCTCCCTTCCTCTCTCTCTAAAATCAATTTTTTTTAAATTTTTTAAATAAAAATAAAAATAAATAAAAGGACTCTCTTTTGAAGGATTTTCTTCTCAATAAAAAGTTGCCTTCAATTCCCAAGCACATTTTTTTCTAATATAGATAAAATATACACCGAACTTAATGAACAGACAGAGGAAAATAATTAACTTTTAAATTTGCAAATATATTTAATTCCACTCTACACATATATCATGTATTTATTTGTATACAAGTGGGTTTTTTTTAAATAATTTAGACATTATATCAATTATCCTTTCTAGTTAAACTTTTTCATGCATTGCCCTAGACTGTCTCAAACAACATTGGTCATTAAGAAGGTACTCAGAAAATAATAAAGAGCCTATTTGGGATAAACATGAGTTTTGGGAGGCATCGTACAGTGTTGGAGGTCCAGCTGGTTCACACATTTGCACAGAATGAACACCAGTCATATATTGTTTATTTCCTTTTTATTCCTCTGTTGCATCTACTATTTTTTCATATAATATTTGCACATAAATAGTTAGATGAAATTTCTTACCCAAATATGTACTCATTGCACAGTCATGATTAAAAGGTCTGAGCCGGCGGGAGATCACATCCACAACGCAAGGCCAGTGTAGAGCACAATGGCTTTATTGCATAAGCCTGGGTGTAGGCAGGCTGAGCCGAAAAGAGATCAGCACCAGCTTTTTTTGTTTTCTGGCTTATATAGGTACAAACTACAGAAACTACAAAAAAAAAACTACATTAAAAAAAAAACCCACATTCTCTTGGCTCCGCTTTTGGTGCCAGGGCTGATACAAGCTGTCTCAGAGGTAAGGGAGGAATCTGCTTCAGCAGAGGTCAGGGCCATCATTAATTTCTTTCTTTTTATGGTCCCTCCAAGTTTTCCAAGGCCACCATTAACCCCTTATCTTTATGGTTCCTCTGGGTTTCAGTCCCAGGGTTTTTGGAAAACTGCTCGGGTGTTTACGTGCAGGAATAACTGGTCAGAATGGAGTTTAATTTTGTTAAAACATTATTAACCCTTTCAATGATTACTCTTAGACCAATTTTATTTTTCCCAATTGTTTTAGGTTTATTTCATTATGTAAATTTAAGAGCAAGATGATACTGTTTAGCAGTTTAAAATAACTATATAGATTATTTGAAACAGAGAAAACCTATATTACAACTTAAATTGCTTACTTTCTTCTCTATATTATCAAAGAATACGCCCACTTTCATTACTTAGCTCCAATGAGAGTCATCTCCAATTTTTTACCGTTTTTCTTTTTTTGTAATTTATTATGTCTTTATGTGCTTTTATATCTGCTCCCTGACTTTTTGTTAACATTATAGGTACGATCCATCTCTTTCTATTCTTTTGACTCTGGGATATGAGGGAGCTTCACGAGCAATAAGGAAATTCTTCGTGGCACTCTGCTAAAATCTATATTGATCTTTAATTTGTACCTCACAAAGAGAACATTCGGCTTTATCACCATTCAGCATGAAGTACTCTGTTAGGTGTTTTTCCGTTAAGGGGCAGAGTGGCCCAGTGATGGCTGTCTGGCGGTTTCTCTGAGGTCTGTTATCTAGTCAGCTGTGACTGCTGTAGAAGTTGGACCAGGGCCATCCAACCATTTGACTGTCATACCTGGACTTTTCCTCTCAGTTGAAGCTCCAAAGCTGACAAACACAAGAGGATAATGGAGATTTCAGAGAAGCTATGCTGAACTTGCTAAGTGATGGCCCCAAAATAGACAGACACCTCTGCCCATCACCCACAAAGGGTAGAGAAAAGGTAGGGAGGAGAGTGATTCAAAGATCACTGGGAGAGAACAATTTTTTTTAAAAAAAATTGCTGGAGGGCCAGGCAATCTGCCAACCCTATAAGGAAGGGGGAAATGTGCTTCTTTCCCATCTCAAAACGAGTAGGAGGGAGGAAACCCAACCACTTTGAGAACTTGACCTGGGATTTCTGGAGCTCATGGAGTGCCAGGGCTGCTGTCTGAGTCTCAACTGGAACGTGTGAAGGTTAAAAATCCAGCAGGAAGCGTCTTAAAGGAAGGGTGTGGGCAAACATGGATGTGTTCCCTGCAGGCCACATTGACCCAGGAAATTTCCCAAGTGGTAGGACGTGATTATTTTCCAAGGAATCCAGAAAAACTTTGACTAATTCTACGATATAGAATCTAAAGGAAAGTCTAAATCATCTGGAAGGAATGACCTTCTACTCTCTGTGTACTTATGTCACCAATAAATACAATTAGATTCATTTAATTCATTTTGAGTTTGATTTTTAGGAATTAAATTTCCAAATTTAAATTTGTTTTGTAGTTATTAAAATATATATGTGGTTAAAAATTTAGATGAATTTATATTCAGATTAAATTATATTCATTGGAGTCTAATTGCCATCCTATCCCTTCTGCCCTACTCCTACATCTGGATAAATAGATGATAGATAATAGATAGATACAGAAATAGAATATATATCTATATATCTATATCTAGATATAGTACTCCTTAGTACTCAAAGGTATGTGGATATACCTTAGTTTATTCAACCAAGTCCTGATGGGTGGATACTTGGTTATTTCTAGTTTTGCTTTGTTTTGTTTTGATTACAAATATTGATGGACTTTAGAGGGTACTCAGAGCAGGAAGTGAGAGAAGTCTGGAGCTAGGGGAAAAACAGAACATGTAAGGCCTTGAAAGCCGTAGTAAAGATTTTGGACATTATGCTAAGGGAATCCATAAGCCATTGAAATGTTCAAGCAGAAGATTGACATAATATAAGTTTGGTTTTATCTAGGACTGTGTGAATTGAAGAAAAGAGTTCAGAAAGGGGACTAATGCACTAATTGCAATGGCAGTTCCCTGTTAGAAAGAACATTCTATGTATGAATTATGTCCTTTGCTTACCCCGAAGCCTACAATTTGAAATAATTTCCTAGGAGAGGAGATTGAAATCGCCAACTAGAGTCTGCAAGAAACTTCATAATAGTCTTCCAAGAATAGTAGCTCAAAATAGATTTTGATATAATATTGCCTGGTCCCAGTGCATATATTTATTTAACATAGTTAGATTGTATTAAAAATCCCATGTAGATTATGTTATTTAAAGAAAATACAGAGTAAATTCAGTACACATACAAAGGCTCAAATCTGAAAAAATCTGTGGTCAATTAGAGTCCTGAAGATCATTTCGTTTTTCAGAATCTGTAAAGGTTTTTCAAAACCATGTCGTTAGCTCTCCTGTGGTACTATATTAGAGCTCACTGTGTACTTATGGCTCTGTAGTTAAACATGCTATTGCTTTTCTTCCCCAGAAGGTCTTCTTTTTAGGCTACACGGTCATATTCCTGTGTAGATTCACACTGCAGCATTCAAAGTAAAATTATCAATAAATACAAGTTCTCTGTCTTAGTAAATGCCAGATTTAATATCAAGTAACCAAATTGTAAGATTTTATAAAAGCTCCAACATATTTTAAAGGAAAATACGTAATGTGATGTTTCCAAACAAAAACTCAGGTTCTTTTTTAAAATTCAAGTGGTTTAAGGAATAAGCTACACAGGATTTTTTTTTATTTGTTTCTTTTTGTTCTTGTTTGTTTTGCCTCATCTTACCTTGTGAAAATTTGTAAATCTTCTTTCTCCAAAATCTATTACAGTTTCATTTTAGTAATCTAACTACAATCAGTAAATCTCCCTGGGATCCCTGTCACCTGAAGTCAACATCTGTGCTAGGACTACTAATCTATTTGAACCCTTCCATCAGCCAGGTGCTGTTATGCCTCTGTACTAAGGGTTTTTCACAATCATTTGTATCCTTAAAACAACTCTGTGATGTATCTATCATTATTACCAATTTAAATGTGCAAAAACAAAGACTTCAACAAGTTAAAAAACTTGTCAAAGAACTGCATAGCTAGTTACAAAAGAATAAACTGAGCTCTGGCTGACTCTAAAGACAAAGTTACAAACCAACAGCTTGTGGCATTTTCTAGTATAATGTATTTTGTTGCATAATATGTAAATAAAGTTAAATTAATTTTCACCTGGCTGGTGTGGCTCAGTGGTTGAGCATTGACCCATGTACCAGGAGGTCACCGGTTCAATTCTCAGTCAGGGCACATGCCCAGGTTGTGGGTCCGATCCCCAGTGGGGGGCATGCAGGAGGCGGCCAATCGATGTTCTGTCTCATTGATGTTTCTATCTCTCTCTCCCTCTTCTTTCTTCTCTCTCTAAAATCAATAAAGACAAAAATTTTTTAATTCAATTTTCAATATTTAAAAATTGGGATAATAATTTTTAAATATATTTCTACCCTCTTTTAAAGATCAGGGGATTGGCAACTTTGGGCCACACTTCCCCCCGGCTACGAACTGCTGGAGCTAAGTAGTGACATCCCTCGGGATAGAGAACATTCTCCTTAGCATTCCTGCTGGTGTCCGTGACACTGAGCTGACGAGATTCCTATGGGCGGGCGGTGTGATGCTGACGAGCATCCTACGGGCGGCGTGACGCTGATGAGCATCCTACGGGCGGTGTGGTTTTCCTACAATCCACCCAACTTGCCCATTGATTGTCCCTGTATGCGTTTTCATGTGTGGCTTCTGCTCTAATGTAGTGCTCCCAGCCAAGTCGTCATGCTGCCAACACTTTCATCCATTCCTCCTTCTTTGACAATGACAAAGAAAACAATGCCGATACCCACGTGCATCTGAAGAAAACCACGTCGGGCCAGCAGGTTTTGCTGTTGCTGTCGTGCATGCTCATGAATCCTAGTTAGCAGATACGCCATGCTTAACAATCACTCTTCCCCCTTTAGCTTCACTCCTCTAGGTTCCCACAATGTCTTCATTTGACAGATAGCATGGGTTTGATTCAAAAAAGGACATCAGCGCCAAAGGGTAAAAGCCTTGGCAAGTATATCTTTTTGGGTTGCATTCTAAAGCAGAAAGTATTGCATTGCAGCACATAGAAAGGCCTCAGGGCATCTAAATCCTGTCCTACCTGCTGAATGCCACCTGTTGCCTTTCCATCCTCTAAGACTCAGTTGAGGCTTTATCTTGAGGACGCCATCTCCATCAGCTATGTGGCTAGTTTTGTGGTCCACCACACCTGTTAGTGTACCATGGCTGTATAGAGGGTGTTCTGTGACCAGCGGAAGGAAGAGGAGGTGGCCAGAACTTGGTTTATTGATGGACTAGCTTTGTATGTCAGAGTAAACTGAAAATGGATAGTAACTACATTGCAGCCAATTTCATGAGTGGTCTTAAAGACATTATGTCAGGAAATCTTCCCAATGGGCTGAGCTGCAAGGAGTGCACCTTCTCAACTACTTTGTGTAAGATGTGGCCAAAGGTGAGAACATGTATAGATTCCTTGCCAGTAGCCAGTTGGCTAAACTTCTGGTCAGGGGAAGAGAAAGGACTGAAAAATCAGAGACAAGAAGGTATAGGTAGAGGCATATGTCTGGATATATGGAGTGGACAGAAAGTGAATATTCCTGTAGCAATTTTAATACCCACCAAAAAACATGCACCGTGGAAAAGGGACTAGATAACCAAGTATAGACAATTACTTGACCAATTAACATTAGCAAATCTCATCATCAGCAACTCCAGACCCAGCATCAAGGGCACTTCCAAGGAATGGTCATGGTGGCAGAGATGAGGCTACAGAGGGCACAGGGTATGTCTCTCCCTTACCAAGTCCTGTGTACCTGCTTCTGCCTCTGAATGTGTAATGTATTCAGCAACAGAGAGCAACGCTGTGCATCTGATTGATGAAAACCAATTCTCCATGTGTTGCTCATACGTCTGCATGTTTTACTAGCACGGCACTGGATGCTTTTGTTGAGGACAATCTCTGCTACAATGTTCGTGGTGAATAACCTTGGAAGATAGTGCCTGTGTCTTCCATTGGAGCAAGGGGCAGGTTTACTAACCAGGATAATACTGATAATACCTCCGTCTGGGGAAAAGACTCAAACTCACTTCCTGTTATAAAATATCTGACTTCCCTAAGGTTGGGATTCCAATCTTGTAGTTCCACTCACTGTATGTGTATTCCTCTTCAAACCCTTTTGGGTACTGAAACTGGGGAAACCAGCACGAAAACAGATGATATTCTGGCTACTGTTGTTGCTGTCCATAATACTGCCTATTGTCTCTGATCCGGGAGTCTCGTGTCTTCTGCCCAAATCTGTGGAACTATGGCAGGCTAACTTAGCTTGCAAATAGGGTAAAATCTCAGATCTTTCACAGTTCTTCACAATAATCTGATACTATTCCTTAGGGAAACCAATGGACCACTTGCAGGTGTGTTGACCACGTTGGCCCCTTCTATACTGGAAAGCCCATCAGTTCATCCCTCTTAAAGGTATAAATGCCTATTCTGGATATGGGTTTGCCATTCCTACCTGCATAGTTTCAGTCAGCACCACTATCTGGAGATTTATGGAATTCCTAATCCATAAGCATGGCCTTTACATGGCCCGACATCAGACGAGGGGACCTACTTTGCAGTGAAAGGTATGGAGTGAGCCCAGGACTACAGAATCCACTAGTTAATACTACATCCCAAACCACCCAGAAGCAGGCAACCTCGCAGATGTTAGAACCGATTCTAAGGGTTCCGCTTTAGGGCCAGTTCAGAGGCAGTTCTCTGAATGGATAAAATGCCATCCTTTGCTATGTATTAAGTGCATTAAATCAGAGACCTCAATATGACATTGTCGCCCCCAATAGTACAATACACAAATTTGAGAACCAAAAGGTAAAGTGAGCCTATGTACCATTACTCCCAGTGACCCAGTGGGGGATTCTGTGCTTCCCATCTCCACAGTTCTGGGCTATAGGCACGGAGGTCCTAACATCCAAAAAGGGTGCACTGTTACCAAGGGAATCAGCAAGGACTCAATTTCATTGCCAGCTACAGCTTCCACCAGGGCACTTTGTCCACCAGGACACCTTGTCGCCAGAGACCAGCAGATAAGAATAGTAACCACCACACTGTCAGGGGTAATTGACAGAGTGTGAGGAGAGGATAGAGCTGCTTTTCATACAAAGGGGCAGAGTGGAATATCTGTGGAACCCAAGTTACTGACTCGAGCACTCCCTGGTACTCCCTTGCCTCATTGAACAGGTACATGCAGCAACTCAGGCCTGAGAAAGTGTGATCATCAAGCATTCAGACCCTCAGGAACGAAGGTTTGAGTCACAACATCAGGTAAGTAGTCGTGGGAGCACAGGAGGAAAGGGATGAGTACCAGTGGCAGACATGATCAAGGGCAGTGACTGGGGCTTTGGTGTATGCTACAGATTTCTCCCTTTTAAGTTTCCTCTCAGTAAGACAGACAGATGGGAACCATAGAGGAACTTCTCCGCAAATAAGTGTGGAGAAGTAAATCTGTGTGGAGTAAGTGGTAGACTGTGGCAGACATAAAGATGCACCACTCAGATCCACTGCTGGACAAAATGTAGTTGACCAAGTGGACTCAGCTGTCGCCTTTGAAATCTATCAACATGACTGTGCTCCGGCCACGCCGCCCAGAGGCCGCTCCCTGCCAACAGCATCGAACACGGAAGGGACTCCTCTGACGAGTGACTTTGACTCGAGCACCTCCCATTGGCTTAGCCAAGACTTTCTTTAAACTGCAATGCTAGGCCCTCCTTCTTCTCAGGGTCAGAACTGCTTTAGCCTGAAGATTCTCCCCAGCTCTGTCAGCTCCTTCCCGCGTGTCCATCTCAGGTGTCTCCTGCAATATACATCTTGTACAGAAAATCCCACTTTAGTGTCTGCCTCGTCAAAGTTAAAACACAGTGACTTATTGGTAATAAGTGCACATAGAATAAAAGAAGGATTTTATATAGGGTAGGCCACTCACAGTAGTGTCAACAGTGATTTTCATTGGCTCTCCTGGATGTAATCATTATCAGTTCTGCGGATGTGTGTCAGAAACAGAAGCTGACTACCATGACTTGCTCTACCACAAAGCAACTCTACAGTTTAGCAGTGACATTTTATTGCTATTTTTGAGGTCAGAGCCATGATTAAAAATTTTGTGATCAAGAAGAACCACCTTCAACTACTGTTTTGGAACCTGAATGAATTTAGAAATTGCCTTTCATTGTAGATTTGATCGTGTTTCTTAATTAATTTGATCTAAGATTATAAGACTGATAACAGTATTTATATGCAAAATGTATACTGCATAAAAGTCATGTTGAGCCCGGCTGGAGTGGCTCTAGTTGAGCGTTGACCCATGCACCAAGAGGTCCCTGGTTCGATTCCTGGTCAGGGCACATGCCCAGGCTGTGGGCCAAATCCTCAGTGGGGGCCATTCAGGAGGTGGCCAATCGATGTTCTCTGTCATCTATATTTCTATCTCTCTCTCACTCTCCCTTCCTCTCTCTCTAAAATCAATAAAGAAAAAAATTATATTTAAGTCATTTTGATTATAATTAATACTGTTTGAATCATAAATAAGCTGTGAATACATATATACTTGTCAAGAGGCTTTATACTGTTATATAGACCTCCTCCCTTAGGGTAGAGGCCTTTACCCCACTTCCCTGGCCTACTTATGCCTGACAAACCAGGTTGCCTGGACCCTGACTCATGTTAGGAATGTAACAAACAACTCCCTTCTCAGAAACAATCATAAAACCGCCAGGTGTACCCTAACCTCCCCCGAGCTATGTTGTAAACACCCTCTGGCTCCAGGTTAAGGGCTGATATCGGCTTCTGTACTCACATTTGCTTGCTCTGCAGTGCACCATTGCTCGCGCCTATAAGGGAGCCCTGCAAAGAATCAGCAGGGCTGCCATTCTCCCTTGCATGGGCTGAGTGCAGTCCCTGCTCAGGATTAATAAAGCTCCCTCTAAAACCTTTTTTACTATAATCTGGTGTCTGAGTCTGGTCTATCTCACTGGGTTACAACAATACATTTCCTAGGTTGTCGAAGTTAAGAATAAAAAAAAATACCACTATTATCACAAAGTTTTGTAGGAGATACACCTTTCAAGCTCAAACTAAGTTCTAATAATTTCACGTTCGAAGGAAATTTCCATATTTCCACATGTATTTACCTGTAAGGGAGGCACTTCCACTCACCCCAACTGGAAGTGAGTAATCGGAAATATAATGCCAGGGTGGAAGACAGACTTCTAGAGAAGAGTCTCACAAACCGATAAATGCCTTCCATGTGCTCATGGGTTAACGTCAGTATTTGGAAGTACCTATTTCTGTGAGAAGACATTATGAGGAAATACAGAAAATCTCATTGCAGATCAGCTTTGACAGATGAGTACTTGCAATTGATTGTGATGATAAGAAACACTAACTTCGAACCACAATGAAGTGAAATATTATTCCTCAAGGAGTATTCTGTTCTTCTCGTTAGTAGACCTGTATTAGCAAAAGTTGTTTTCAATTATTATATGTTGCATTTCACCAAAAGTATTTGTGGAATTCTATTTTTTCACTTGTTATATAATGACCTCCATAATATTCTCTATTCTGCCTCTTGGTCCTAAAAGCCTAAAGTATTTATTATCTGACCTTTTACACTGTAGGTGATCAGCATGACAGGGTCAAAAACAGAAACCATATACAACATCTTGATTTTTTTTCTTGTGTTTTTGTATTGAGTGAAAATACTCCCTTTCCCAGTGTTCTGTCCGAGAGTAGTTCTAGGATGCCTTCAAATACAAACATGTCTGCAACAAAACAAGTATGTGAATGGAGAAGTCCCATGAGGAGTTTCAGAACGAAGTCATGTAGGTTTTTACAACCCAGTTCCCTTAATCTCATACCACCGGAAGCCTTCATTTGTAGCTTGACATAGACAGAATTATTTAAATGTGTCCAATATGCTTCATTATAGTAGTATGTTTAATCTATCAGATGTACTGTTCATCTAACCTGTTAATTTTATTATTTCTTAAAGTGTTGTAGCTGTATTAAGGTTAGCTTCAAAATGCAAGGACATGCCAATAATAGAACTTTAAAGTAAAATATAGGATGGCTCAGAAATGATATTTTGAGCAGAAGAGAGTTAGTTATAGATCCGACCTGGCTTACCTCCTGGTCTCACTCATAGCATACCCAGATATTTTCATAAATTGGTGAGAAAAATACAGGGAATGAGATAAATATGAGGTTTATGTTCAACAGAAAGTTTAGTAATATAGCAGGTTAAATGAATTTGTGTTCACATTAATAATCCTAGAAAGATACAATGTTAGAACTATGGTATCACTAATAACGAGACTTAAAAGAAATACCCACACCCAAAATAAAGTTTTAAAATAAGAAATATTAGTTATATTACCTTCTGGATGTAATTTCAAGACTTATTAAAAGTATACTATGCAGCTGTAAAAAAATAAAGGCTCTCTTACCCTTTGAGACAGCATGGATGGACCTGGAGACGATTAAATGCTAATTGAAATAAATCAGTCAGAGAAGGACAAGTATCACATGATCTCACTTATATGTGGAATCTAATGTACAAAATAACCTGGTGAAAAAAAATAGATCCAGAGACTGAGAAGCATGAAACAGACTGTGGAATCGCAGAAGGAAGGGGGTGGGGCAGGAAAAGATTAACCAAAGAATGTATATGCATGTGTGCATAATCCATGGACACAGACAATAGTGAGGTGAAGACCTGGGGAGAGGGAGGAGGGAGGAGGGAGGAGGGGTCAATGGGGTAAAAGAGGGAAACATCTGTAATACTTTCAACAATAAAGATACATTTTTTTTAAGTATACAACAAATTAGATTAAGATTGTTGATGCTCTTTTTATTATTTTAGAAGAAAAATGCTTTATTAGAATTAAATTCATCTCAAACTTACTCCTTCAGCAGGCTAATTACTAGAAGAGA
The DNA here is from genome assembly GCA_030848825.1 of Tadarida brasiliensis. Taxonomy (NCBI): domain Eukaryota; kingdom Metazoa; phylum Chordata; class Mammalia; order Chiroptera; family Molossidae; genus Tadarida; species Tadarida brasiliensis. Next base: position 105,246,616 of record CM061260.1, on the reverse strand, counting down.
ATCATGGTTTTGTTAATTAAAGTAAGATACCTCAGGGAATTAAAATTAATTTTGCTGTTCTAATAGACACCTTTAAATTAATAAATCTCCCAGATGTTTTTTTTTTTTTTTAGCATTATATGAAATTGGATAACGGCATTTTTAACTTGACTTTGGTGAACGTGAGAAGGATTCATCCATTTCAGGCTAATCACAATACATAAGGTAGATTAATGTAGTTTTTCATTGAGACTAATCTCCATGGATATGTTAAAAATTTCAGAATAAGCTTTAAAACACTATATATCTAAGCCATTTGTTCAAATGTGATGCAGTTTAATAGTTACTGAAAGCTATAACCATCTGGCAGACATTCCCCAGCCCATGTGAAATGAATTGAGGAGCTCATTTCCGTTGCTATTGAACACATGTCCAGGTCACCAGAAATACCACCACAATTTGCACCGTAATTAGCAATCTCAAGCATGTTGTGGGCTGCATGGTAATGGGACATGGGCTACTCTCCAAATTGGAAACGAATCTATTCAGATACAGAGAGAAATGCCCTTGGAGGCTCGGCACCAAGAGAAGTTGCATCTCTGTGTGGTGTACATTTCAAAAGCCAAAGGTTTGGTTTGGGCTGAAGGTCTTTATTCTGCATTTTTTCTGAAAACTTATTTCTCATTAATAATTTTCAGGTATAATATACAAAGTGCATGTCATTATGGTTCTTAGTATTTGTGGGACACAGACTCTTCTGAGAATTTCATAAAAGCTACAGAGCTTAGCCCGGCTGCTAAGCTCAGTGGACTGAGCGTTGTCCCTGGACTGAGAGATCCCGGTTTGATTCCTGGTCAGGGCACATAAAAACACATTTTGAAAAAAGGTAAATAGCAGAGAAAATTTGATTTATAATGAAGCTGTCAGTGGTGGTGGTAGCTGTATGTATGTACATGTATAGAGCTTTTTGAGTTATCAACATGGGTAATTATTTATGTGGTTTTAAATAAAAGTTATGTTGTACATATCTAAAGACCAGAAGAGAGGTATTGACTAATATGGATTTTGGAGTTGATAGAGATTAGAGCCTCCATGTGGATAAGAGTATTCAAGGAGAGAACATAAAATGAGAGGGAGAGAAAAACAAGAGAGAGAGAACCAAGGATGTAGCATGGGTAACACTCAAATTAAAAATTAAGCAAATACAAACAAAGCCCTCGGAGTCATAAAAGCAAGACATGGGAGGAAAGAATGTCAAATAAGTCGAAGAAGGAAAGTGTTTCAAAACAAAGGAGGTGTCAACCCAGTGAAGTGCCAAGAGAGGTCAAAGGAATAAGAATTTCAAAGCACATTTAGGTTTGGAAACCAGAGGGTCCTATGTTACCGTGGAAACTGCAATTTCAGAGAAGTGATAGGCGTTTGAATTAGGAAGCAAAAGCCAGATTGCACTTGTCAAAGCAGAGAATGGCAGGTAGTGGGTGGGCAAAGCAAGTTGAGACGGCAAATATTGACAGATATTTCTGGAAGGTTCCAGTAAACGGAAGGAGACAAAGGCTCCGACATTGCAGCTGACAGGGACACAAATGAGGGAAATAGCACTTCCGATTTTCTTTCATGTGATATTTAAATTACTGCACAAAGAATTTCCCACAGATTTAAGAACTTGCTGCTGGTAAAGGGAGGTCAGTTACACATTACAATGAGTTTAGGAGAAATGGTTTGTAGAATCACCTTTCCTGGTTCCCTTGTCCAAACTGTAAAATGTGCCTGAGGGTAAGGACAGGAACCACCTACACCCTGGAGACCCCTCCGAACTCTGCAGGGCTATCTTTTTTTTTTCCTTACTTTAATTCGCCTGCTGAGTAGCAATTTAGATAGGCCACTGTAACACTTTTCAGATTTTTTTGGTTATAAAGAAGATAAAATATTAGGGGGGAAATTTAAACACAGATGATATATGAGCTTTACTTCAATTTCCTTATCTACAAATACTTGCAGTCAAATTTGAATACAGTTTTCACATTCCTTCTTTGCCATTGTTTTGTTTGTTTCTACTTGACTTAAATAATTACTTTCACTCTGTGAGTCCTCTTGTATGCTAATGTTTGAAACTATACAGGAGTTAAATCAGCCAAGGAATGAAATAGATAAGCACTCCTGTGCTTCACTTCACTTTTTTTTTTTTTACTAAATATGTCCATTTTTAAAACTCTCAAATATAGCTTTTTTCTTTGTTTACTTTAAACTATTAGACTACTTAACGTGCTCCCTTCCCCTGGCACACTCAGAGGAGGAATCTGGCAGGCTTCTGCGAGATCCCCTAGGGTCTCCTATTATACTTTGGTAATTCAATTCTAGTTACAAACAAAAGAACAAAACTGTTTTGGAAATTCTACCATGTGTAACAACTTGGATGAACCTGGAAGGCATTATGCTAAGTGAAATAAATCAGGTAGAGACAGATAAATACTGTATGCTATCACTTATATGTGGAATCTGGAAAAGCCAAACTCATGAAGACAAAGTGCAGTGGTGGTTCCCGGGGACTCAGGGGTAGGGAAATTGGGGAGATGTTTAAGGGCACAGACTAGTAACGAGTAGGCAAATTCGCTCTACAGATCTAACGCACAGCACAGAGATTATAGTCAACAACACTGTGTTATAATCTCCCAAGTTGCTAAGAGACCAGATCTTAATTGTTTCCACCAGAAAAATGAAGTGATCATTATGGGACGTGATCCAGGTGTCAGCTAAGGCTATAGCAGTCATCACATTGCAATGCATAAATGTATCACGTCAACACTTTGTACTGACCTGGGCCCCAAGGCTAAGGCAACTAGATTTCATTTTATGTAGGCCCCTTGGTTAAGGCGACTAAATGACTCCATTTTTATTATCAATAGACATTCCTCGATATTCTTCCAATAATAGGTTAATTACCCCTAGATGTGAAGAGAATTTGCCTAGGATTGTAGTTGCCCCATGTATTGGGAGGCATTTGCAGTTTCCTGAGTATAGGTATTTGTAAGTGTTTGCAAGTACTTGAGCGCTGTCTGTGAATAATACTAATTTTGACTTCTGCAGACTCTGTAGCTCCCACTACTGTACTGGTCCCCTGAGGGGAGGGGGGCAAAAGGAGGAGGGGGCTTCTGTCTTTAAAATGGGACGAGCAAGAAGAATCAGGGCTGTTGATCTGAAGGGAGGCTATGCCCTCCACAGCCCGCCGGCGAAATAAAGTGCTCCTTTACAATTAGGCTGTGCGTCACTTAAAGCTTTCTGTGTAACTGGATAGGCAGGGTTCACACCTCCACCTGCAAAATTACAGATGCCTTTGAGATGCAGCATCCGCATTTGACAAAATACGCACACCATAACTGACATATTACAGGTGCTTATTCACTCAGTAAATTCCTCAAAACTGTTCTCTTGATAAATGTAAGAGGACCATCAAAAACAGAGTCCCAGAAGAACAGCCCAATGCCAAGTGAAAAGGAACAGGAGAAGAATTTTAGCCAGAGAGGTCACATTCTACTGTTTCTCACTTTCCCTTTCTGAAGAACGGGCTTGTATCTCATCACATGTTTGTTTAATGAAGTGTCTGGCTTTAAACGAATGAACCTTTGTGGAGCAAACTAGGCAATGCTGGTGTTTATGTGGATAAGCTGACGATTGCTTCATTTCTGCTGGACTGTAATACCCTTTGAAAGCTTTATGCCACTAATATGTTAGAGATGATTTTGAAAATAATATTTTATAACTATTCATACACATTTTAGAATTTCTAAACCAGTTGTTCTTAAGAAAATTTTGAAAGCAGATCAAATCAGCGTTTCACTGTTTGAAAGAGGGAAGGAGTCCAAAATCTGCCTGCCCATCCTCAGTTGGGCTTCCAGTCCTGGGTTGCCCCTCACACCTCAGAAGCCCCAGAGCCCTCTTCCTAGAACCTGAGGATTTCCCAAGAAACATTTCAAAAGTAATTGATCTAGTCTATTACCATCTGACATTCTTTTCCTGTACTAACTGAAAGGGTTAGTCATGTTTTAAAGGGTAAAGGTAAAAATTTGCAAAAGGTAGAAACTGTGGAAATTGTGTTGCTTGCATGACCTTTGCTCAGCCTTCTATTGAGCACGGATAAGGTTTATCTGGATTGTCCGCAAGGCAATGGATAACCCAGTAGATGCCGGACGAGATACCAGGCCAGCCCTACTGCAAGGTGGACAATGGGCTGGATAAAGTACATTATCAGGAACTGCTGGAAGCTGGAAGTAGGGGTATATAACTGACACCCCAATCCTAATTCAAGGCTGAACCCTTCTCGGTTCAGTCCGCCTGCACCCAGGTGTTGCAATAAAGCCATTTGGCTCTACACTGGCCTTGCTGTGGATGTGATCTCCCACCGGCTCAGACCTTTTACTAACTTTGGTAATTTTATGGCTCATAAGCATCTTCAATTGAATAGCAATCAAAGAACGCCACAGAAACCAATGTTTGGAGAAGACACAGATCAGTTGTAACACAAAGAAAATTACTCCCCTCATCAGTTTGTTGTGATTAGCTAAATTGAATTAAATATATATAGATTTATTCTCTCTCGCAGCATCTGATGTAAAAGATGTTAAGGGTAGGTGGATTTTCTTCCTTTCCTTTTTCCTCCCTCAAGTATTTCCTTTATAAAGGGAAACAAGGACTGTAGGGATACCCCAGATTTAAAAAAATCTTTATTTAAGGTTACTATTTCTATAGTAAGAATCATTTTTGTTGTTTTTCCCCCACCAGAGGTAAAAGTGTTCTAAATCAGGACTGTAGAAAATAGAATTGAAAGGAATTCTCTGATGGTGAAGTTTGGGGACCTACAGCATCTTGATGGATTTTAAGATATCTTAAAATAATCAAATATCTAAATACTATAAATATGTGAAAATATTTATAAGATTATTTTAAAATATGATTAGGCTTCAGATTCCTGAAGCCTAATTTAAATAGTACCTATTGACTCACAACAATATTAGATTAGCTATTTAATAAAATCACACTGTCACCATGTTATAAAGATATAAAATTGCTTTTATGTTTTTAAGGTTTTTATAATTTACCTTCTGCTATTTATCTATAATCATGTCCTCTGTGTTTTTATTCATTGGTTGATAATGAAAATTGAAGACCAATAATAATATTTATAATAAATATTAAGGCATACAATACTGCAGAACTAAGTTGGGTAGAAAAAAAAAGGAATATTTTTGAGACATTTATTTTTATAATTATTGACATTATTACAGATGTCCCTCATTTTCCCCTCCTTTGCCCCTTTTACACAGAGCCCAACCTCCCCTCCCTCTGGCCTTAACCACATGGTTTTCTGGGTCCATAGAGTATGCATATACATTTTTTTTAATTTTATTTATTTATTATTTTATTACAGATATCCCTCCTTTCCCCCCATTGACATCCTCCTCCCAGCTCCCACTCCCTCTCCCTGCCTTCACCACACTATGGTATGTGTCCATTGGTTATGTATATATGCATATAAGTTCTTTGCTTTATTTCTTCCTGCCCCTCCATCCTCTTCCCTCTGAGGATTGTCAGTCTGTTCCCTATTTTCATGTCTCTGGATGTATTTGTTTTGTCAGCTTATTTGGTTCATTATATTCAAATAGGTGAGATCATGTGGTATTTGTCTTTCTCTAACTGGCTTATTTCACTTAGCTTAATACTCTCCAGGTCCCTCCATGTCATCTCAAAGAGGAAGAGATCTTTCTTTCTTATAGCTGCATAGTACTCCATCCTGTAAATGTACCACAGCTTTATTATCCACTCAACCACTGAAGGACACTTGGGCTGTTTCTAGATCTTAGCTATTGTAAATAGCACTGCTATGAACATAGCGGTGCATATATTTTTTCTGATTGGTGTTTTAAGCTTCCTAGGATATATTCCTAGAAGTGGAATCACTGGGTCAAATGGCAATTTAATTTTTAATTTTTTGAGGAAACACCATACTGTTTTCCGTAGTGGCTGTACCAGTCTGCATTCCCACCAGCAGTGTGCTAGAGTCCCCTTTTCTCCACACCCTCGCCAGCACTTGTTTGATGATTTGTTGATGGCAGCCATTCTGGCAGGTGTGAAGTGATACCTCATAGTTGTTTTAATTTGCATCTCTCTGATGATTAGTGACATTGAACATTTTTTCATATGTCTCTTCGCCATTTGTATGACCTATTTGGAGAAGTATCTATTCAGGTCCTCTGCCCATTTTTTAATTGGATTGTTTGTCTTCCACTTGTTGAGTTGTATGAGTACTCTATATATTTTGGAAATTAATACCTTATCCAATATATCGTTGGCAAATATGTTCTCTCATACAGTGGGTTCCCTTTTCATTTTGATGCTGGTTTCTTTTGCTGTGCAGAAACCTTTTAGTTTGATATACATAGTCCTGTTTATTAATATTTTCCTTTGTTTCTCTTGGCCTAGGTGACGTATCAGTGAAAATTCTGCTATGTGTGATGTCTGAGATTTTGTTTCCTACATTTTCTTCTAGGATTTTTATGATTTCATGAATTAAATTTAAATATTTTACCTATTTTGAGTTTATTCTCGTGTATGGTGTAAGTTGGTGGTCTAGTTTCATTTTTTTGCATATACCTGTCCAATTTTCCTAGCACCATTTACCGAAGAGACTGCCTTTACTCCATTGTGTGCTCTTGCCTCCTTTGTCAAATATTAATTGAGTATAATGTGTTGGGTCGATTTCTGGGTTCTCTTTTCTGTTCCATTGATCTATATGCCAGTTCTGTGCCAGTATCAGGTTGATTTTATTACAATGGCTTGGATATTCTCTTTGCCTTCTTTTATTACATCTTCCCCAAAACAAGTAATTTTAAGCTACAAAATGTGTTACACTAAAGGAAAATATTCTCAACATCAAGGTCAAACTAATTCTTTTTATAAGCAATCAGTTGCTAAAAACATTGCCACATATGTGTGCTTGTTCCACCACCTTGAACAATAAATTCAGTTATATGTAATTTAAAATGAAAGGATTAAAAATAAGTACCCACTAATCCATATATTACATACAAATACAGCATTATTTATGTTAAACTTTCAATGAACTTATTAATCCTAAGAAAAACTGATAAAGAGAATAAAATCATGGCTTCAGGAAGGTTACCTTGGTAACAGTTTGATTTGGTTTCCATGGTTACAAAGAATACAGCTGAGAGACTCAAAGAATCACAATTTCCATTGATTGGTAGAGTCTCAAAAATGATCATTTGGAAAGTGACAAGGGATTATAAAAAGAAAAAGATTTCTCTCATGAGAAATGAGACATTAAGTGTAATAATAGCACACTGATGGTCAGACACAAGACAGGCCTTTGAAATGTAATGAAATCTCCCCTCGCTCCTTCATAAAAAATTGGACAGAATATCTCAATTTATAACAGCATGAATCTGCAAATCAAAATTCCTGCTCCTGATTAGCTGGCCAAAATATGTTAGATTTTCTTATAAATAACTTAAAACAATTAGCTTAAAATTTGACTAGTCAACTTAAATTGTGAATGACCTAAAAGACTAAAATAAATACTTTTGATGTCTCTGTATTGTTTATGGGGTTTAGTAGGCAAAAAGGGGGGAAAGGTGTAATAGAAATACAGTAATAAAGGCATTAAAATCGAGTCGGGAGACATAGCTTGATGCATGTACTTAGGCAAAGCATTTTATTCACAATTTGCTTTTCTTCTTGCTAAGTAACTATCAGTATCTACTATAAAAATAATACCGAAACTGATTATTAAGCTACTGGTTAGTAAACACTATAATACATGATTTTAAGAGCTCTTTCCGTGTCTTGAATCCTATGATTTTAAAATAGTGTTCCCAATTTGAAAAAAAAAAAAAGCTGAAGAGATGTGTAGGCAGGCTAGGAAAAATATGGACAAAAGCTCTACATAGCCCCTCCCTACTGTGTCAGAGCCTCATGAGAAGCAGGAAGAATGTCTAAGACTCTTCATTTAGATTTTCCCAGCAGGAAGAATGCTTAAAGGAAAGACAGAATGAGGACTCTCTCCCAGAGTTAACTGTCTCCAGCTGGAGGGCAAAGCAGTCAAAGAAAAATAAAATAAAAAAGAAGGCTGATATTCTGAGAGAGGAGAGCAAGGTGTAGGTAAATGGGTGTGCTAATGGCCATGGGTCTAGAAAACTTGCAAGCAGTCTTAGACCTTTGACAGGGCAGTGCCCCAACCCCTCACACTCTAACCCCCACAGTCAGTAGACTAGTCAATCTAAAAATTCGGTGGGAAAACAATACTTTCCAATGTGTTTCTGTTCCAGTGCTTGGGGAAAAGGTGAAAATGGCATCTGGAGGAAATGATAGGAGAACTATTTAGGCTAATCGTCTCAGAAGCTAACAAGGGCACTAATATTTTCACTTTACTTTAAATGCAAGTGTATCCACCACGGAACAGAAGAAGGATACACAGTCAATTTAGAACACTGAAAGTTACACAAAATGTTCGACACAAAAAAAATGGAAAAAGAAGTACAAAGACCAAATCTTCTAAATGAGATATCACAGAGCCCATGTTAAATTCTCCTCTTGACCTTCCTGGTCTTAGGGACCATAAAAGTAACAGGTTGTGAAAATCCAAGATGTTTAACTGGAGCTATGTGAATTTTATATCAAGTTGGAAAATGAAATAATGGAGGATATATTCACACCGCCTGAAATGAATTACAAAGCTTTGATAGAGATGAATAAAAGAAAAAAGCATGTTAACACTGAAGAAAAATGCCACTGAAATAAAAAAGGAAGGAATAAATGAGAGAAAAAGAGATGAAAGGAAAGAAATTGGCTGGAATGGAGATAGAAAGAAATAATGACATATGGAAGTGAAATAAAAATCAACTCTTGAAAACAACATTACCTAAGAAAAATGTCAATTCATTTCTTCCCAAAGAAAAATGTAAAGAAAACACAAATCCAAGGTATCAATATACTAAGTTTACAATAATAAAATAACTCAATAAAGTGAAAATACAGAGCTAGGGACCAAAATAAGGAGTCAAAAACAGCATTATAGAACTAAGATATAATATGAAAATAACAGATAACTCAGGTAACTAGATTATACTAAGTAACATAGGTAAAATGGGTAAAATAGCATAGAGTCTTGAGATAATAATAGAAATGAGAGAAATGGGACAAAGTGATACAAGCGGTTAGAAAGAAGACAGTAGGCGCAGAGCAGTAATAAGGATGAACCTTGAGACAATCCTTGCGTCTGAAGTAGAGAACACAACTAATGGAACAGAAAAAAAAAATGTTTTTTAAAATGTCCTTGTAAAAGAAGACTAAATTAATGTATGGCTCAGAAGAGTATGTGCTTCTAAGAGAAGTCTTACAAGACTATTTCAAGAGAGTGGCGAAGTAGGCAGAAGCTACACGCAACTATCCCAGGACCAAACTGAAAAAACAACTCAATTATAGAACAATTATCCAGAATAACCAACTGAGGACTAGCTAAAGAGGAGTCTTAGAACCAAGGATTTACAGAAGCAGCCACATGGAGACTTGTAGGAAGGTCAGAAACAGGAATAGGGCTAGCCCTGCTCCCTGGGGCAGCATCTGAGGTTCTGGAGGGATATCTCAGCTCTCGGGGTTCCCCGTGAGAAGCATGTGGTCTAAACCCTAAGTCGGGTTCCCCAGTCCAGAGCACCAGGAAGAGGAGCCCACATAACATCCAGCTGTGAAAAACAGCAGGGTTTTTGTCTGCCAAGTAGAGACAGTCTGCTAGAGACACAAGCACCCTCTTAAAGGACCAGTGTACAAAATTTTGTTCACAACCATTTACCCTGGGCCGCGGCAGAGGGAGCACAGAGCAGACTACAGTCTCTGAGAAGAGTCTGAGGTTTGTGGCTCTGAGAAGAGAGCTGGAGGGACTGCCATCAGGATCCCTATGCTGAGTCTCTCCAATACCACAGCCACTATCTTTCTTGGGTGGAGCACTTCCCTCTTTGTTACATCACCCTGTGGGAAAGCAACTGTCCCCCCTCTGCACACCTCATCCCTATGCTGCAAAGCTTAGACCCTGCAGAGAGGTCAGCGGCCTTAGCCAGGGTGCAGAGTAATTGGCAGACTCAGGAGGTGTCAGTGACTGAGTTGCCTGACTGTGGAGTGATGGCCATTCCCCACATTTTCCCGTGAACCTTACTGACACTTCCTCCACACAGGAGATCCAATAGAAACACCTTCCCTGCTTCGTGCAGACCCAGTCTCCAGTCCCTGGGAGCCATACCCATCTGACTCCTGCTGTCTCTGCCATGCCTAGGTCAGGGAAAAATCTGGGACAGACTAAGTCATGAGGCTCCAGGGCAGGGATCACACCCAATACCTTCCCTGAAACCTAAAAGGCATTTCTTCCTCATGGGAGATCCACTAGCCCCATCCTCCTGACTCCATGAGAGGCTGTTTCAGTGACTGAGCCTGAAAGGCAACCAACAGGTGGAGGAGGATCACATTGGGGTGCCTTAGGACTTTTGCTGACCTGCCCTCAGGCCTAGTGCAGGTGAAAGCCAGCATTGGTGCACAGCTTGGTCCGTCCCATGCACACTCAAGCCCAGCAGAGGCAGCTACCAACTATGGATCGCTTGTAGCTCCAAACAGGTTGCTGAGGACCAGACGCAGACAGTGTCTGACATTGGCCTGCACCAGAGTCTCTCCCAACAGGCCCAGAACAAAAACATGCAGTGGCCAGCTTCAGACAACATCAGAGAAGGATCCAATTAGCTTCACAGATATCCCAAGGAAGATCTCAGCAGCTCTAAACCCTGTGTGGTCAATAACTGCACAGCAGTTTGCACTTGGGATCATGGTTGAGGCTCACAGTCAGATAGCCTAGGGGTTGATCCCTAAGGGCCAATAGGAATCAAGACTCAATTACAATAGGCCCACATAACTCACACAAAGGACATTCTTAGAGCACCCAACTCAGATAATCAAGGAGCCTATGTCACTGGGTCCTACAGGACATCTACTATATAAGGCCACTCCATGAAGATCTCAGCAATTTTGAGAAAGAACAAGTTGGAGGTATCACACTACCTGATATCAAACTATATTACAAGGACATAGTAATCAAAACAATATGGTACTGGCATAAGAACAGGCACATAGGCATTTGGAACAGAACAGAGAGCCAGAAATAAATCCATGTCTTTATGGTCAATTAATATTTGACAAAGGAGACATAAACATAGAATGGACTAAACATAGTCTATTCAAAAAATGGTGTTTGTAAATTTGGACAGATATGTGCAAAAAAATGAAACTAGACCACTTTCTTACACCATGTGCAAGAATAAACTCAAAATGGATTAAAGACTTAAATGTGAATTCCAAAACCAGAAATATCCAAAAGAAAATATAAGCAGTAAAATTTCAAACATTTCTTGTAGCAATATTATATATATATATATATATATATATATATATATATATATCCTCAGGCAAGGGAAATAAAAGAAAAAATAAACAAATGGGAGTACATCAAACTAAAAAGCTTTTGCACAGCAAAGGAAACTGTCAATAAATGAAAAGGCAACCACTAGTGGGAGAACATATTTGCCACTGATACCTCCGATAAGGGGTTAATTTCTAAAATTCATAAAGAACTTTTAAAATTCAACACAAAAAAAAAAACTCAACTTAAAAAGTTGGGCAAAACCTGAATAGACACTACTCCAAAGCAACATGCAGATGGCCAACAGACATATGAAGAGATGCTCAATGTCTCTAGTTATCAGAGAGGTGCAAATTAAAACCACAATATAATATCACCTCATGCCTGTCAGAATGGGTATCATCAATTAATCAACAACCAACTAGTGCTGGCGAGGATGTGAAGAAAAGGGAACATTTGTGCACTGTTGGTGGGAATGCAGATTGGTGCAGCCATCATGCAAAACAGTATGAAGTCCTCAAAACAATTAAAAATAGAACAGACCTAAGATCCCACAATTCCACTTATGGGAATATATCCTAAGAACCCCAATACACTAACTCAAAAGAATATATGTACCCCTACGTTCATTGCACCATTATTTATAATATCAAAGATCGGGAAGCAGCCCTAGTACCCATCAATAGAATAGTGGATTAAAAAAAGCTGTAGTACATTTACACAGTGGAATACTATTCAGCCATAAAAAAGAAGGAAATCTTATTTTTTTTTATAGCATGGATGATTTCATTTATGTGTGGGATCTAATGAACAAAATATACTAACAAACAAAATAGAAACAGAATCATAGATGCCTGTAACCGACTGATAGCTGTCAGAGGGGAGGGATATTGTGGGGCTGGGTGAAAAAGGTGAAGGGATTAAGAGGAAGAAGAAAAAAAACACATACATGTGGACAACAGTATGGTGATTGCTAAAGGAAAAGAGGGGTGGGGAGAGGTGGATGAGGGCAAAGGGGAGGACAAATGCTGGCCGAAAGAGACTTTACTTTGGGTGGTGAGTGTACAATGCAGTATGCAGACAATGTGTTACGGAGTTGTACACTTGAAACAGGTATGGTTTCAGTAACCAACATCACCCCCAATAAATTCAATAAGAAAAAGAAAAAAATGAATTCATATAGGTACAATTCATATAGGTACAATTTCTAAATATGTTTTCATATTATGAGTATAGGCATACTTTCAATTTATTTTACATATCAATGTGTTCATTTTATTTTAAAAATAAGTAAAATGTTGAAGCTCAAAATTATTTGAAAACACATATATAAGGGAAAACATAAGATTAATAAACAATTCTAATCTGTCACCAGCCAAGTGTTTATCCTCCTGGGTAAATATACTAGGATTTCTATGCCCAAAACAGTGGCCACGTGCCACGTGTGGATACTGATGACTTGAAGTGTGACTAGTGCCACATTTTGAAATTATAATATGTTGGAAATAATTGTTGAATAAAATATATTATTTAAATTAAGTTTACCTGATTCTTTTTATATCTTAATGTGGCTCCTAGAAAATTTCAAATTACGTATGTGCTCAAAATATATTTCTTTTGACAACAGTACACTAGAATCTATCTAGTACCTTGAGAAAAACATGACGTAGGAGATTTCAAAAGAAAAAAATAAAACCATACGGAACATAAATGGACTTCACTTTAAACAAACACAGAATTATTCCAGTTATGCCCAAAACACAATAGCATACTTCCATACATCTTATTCAAACCATGACTGACTTCAACTTAAAATTAGGAGCGAGGTCATCATTCTCACCCATTTTTCTCAGTTCATACATCTGCTTATAGACTAAATAATCAAAGGAAGAAGACCCAAACAAAATGCAATGCTTCTGGTGATGTCTTTTCTATCATTTTTTCTCTCTCTTTTTTTTTCTTTATTGATTTTAAAGTGAGAAAAAGGGAGAGGGAGAGAGAGATAGAAACATTGACAAGAGAGAGCATTGATTGGCCGCCTCCTGCATGCCCCCCACTGGGAATTTGGCCCACACCTGTATGTGCCCTGACCGGGAATCAAATCAGCAACCTTTTGGTGTATAGGTGGATGCTCAACCACTGAGCCATACGGGCTGGGTTCAGTTAACATTTCATGAATGCTTACAGTGGGTCAGGACGTGCATTAGGCAACTACAAGAAAAAGAATGCAGACAAATAGCAAAACCAAGCCTTGCTTTTCCACTCTCCTCAGAGAAGCACCATTCTCCATGGGATACAGGACACAACATTTTCTCTTAGCCCCCATTTAGCAAAGCGTGTATTCAAATGAGGTAACATTTTTCTCAATGATCTGGCCTATACATAGCACCAGGAGAAAGCACTGAACGTCCACTATTAGGACTAAATTAACTCAAATGTAATTTTTCTATATGTTTAATGAATATTTGCTATGATATATATCTCAGTTTCTTGGGAACTTTGTTCTTGGGGAGATTCAAATTTGGGCACGCTTACTTTCAGTGCTGGAACTGTGAAGAAAATGTTCTTCAGAAAACAACTGGTGTGCTCCAGCCGACACAGGGTTGCAGCTGCACCAGCTGTGCACGCGATGCGTGCTGTCTATGAAGAGTTGTATGCAGAGCATCGCCCGGCTGTCTGCTGCAGTGACCAAGGGGCCTGATGCAGTGTTCCGGTGATGTCTGAAGACACAGGCAGATGTTGGGAGGACAAAATTACCACACTGAGCAAGAACCAGGACCAAGGCACAAGGTAAGCATATTTAAAATAAAGGTAGAAATACAGACATTTTCAAAATGATAAAGTAGGTCGTGGTAGGGAACATTGGGGTCTCTGAAGACTTTTAGTGTCTTCTTAATTCTCTCAATCTACTACCAGCTCCAATTTCTTCTCTCTCTCTCTCTCTCTCTCTCTCTCTCTCTCATATATATATACACACACACACACATATACTAGAATTAAATATATATATATATATTTGTATAAATATCTCTCTCTTTCTCACTCCTTCTCTCTCTTTTCTCAGATATACACATAAACATATACCTTGAAGAACATCTAAATAAATAGTTGCTGGACTGTCATATGTCTGTATTTTTGTCTGCAAATAATTTCTGTCTCTTTTCCTGGTAATAATGCCCAGAATAAGTCAGAACTTCTCAGAACATTCCCTCTACTTTTAGATACTTTAAAAGAAAATAACAGTATGAACTATCCAAAGTTTGCATTATGTACAACAGACTAGGCCAATTGCAGAAGACGGAGCACTGTAAAGACAGATCACTTCAAAGAACCCCATTCAATTTAGCTTGGTCTTACCTAAAGAAAATGTATCATGCTGAAAATTTAAAAATAACTTCTATACGTTAAATTTCTGCCTCTGCTTGGGCTTTGCAATGCACTGATTACGGGCTACCATTTGTCCCTGGGATCTGTGCACAGGACTCTAATTAGGAGTCTTTTGCACATCATCTTGGCAAACGGGGACCCCTCTTGATATATTTGCTCCAGAATCAGTTTATCTTGGTTTCATAGATTATTCCTCTCTGTATCAGGGCTATTTTCCATTTTTTCTAGTTTTTTCGATCAATATATTTTTAAGTCGGCAGAAAAAGAGGGGTAAGAAATTCCTCTCTAACAGCGAGAAAGCATGATCCAGTTTACTAGCCTTTCATTATTTAGGAGAGAATATGTTCCTGTTTGAAAGGAACAGAGGAAAGGAAAATTAGACATGGGTGTGTGAAACAAAGAATTGCTCATTTGAATGACGAAGTACTGGTTCTAATTAGTTTTGCTTTACAAAGAGAGAATGCGTTACATCATTTTATTCTTAGGAGGTGGTAACTTACTCTTAATTTTAAAAAATAAAAAGACTATTGCATCCTGTGTTGTGATACTCCACTGGAGTACATGTTCCCCCAGGGTGGAGGTTGTACCATTATATCTCATTATGCTCTACAATGCTATGCTTATAGTAAGAAGTTAATAACTGCTTATTGAATGAATGAATGAAACACTGTATCCAAAGAAAGGTCTGAATAAAACAGTAAAAGAAAAAAAAAAAAAAAAAAGCACTTTGATAGGCAGTTTGCAAAGTGTAATAAATGGCTACCTAAATAAGAGTTGCACATTCCCAGGAAAGAAAAATCCACGTTTACATTAAGGGATTGAATATTTCATATCTAATAATATAGTTATAAATCAAGTAACTGGAAAAAACATTTATAAAAACAATATATCCCCCATATTTGTTTTCTTTTCTTCATTAATTTCTTTATACATACCCTATCTTGTTTCACAACGGATTTAGCACAAAAAGTTATAAATCCAGAGATAAGATTTATGCACAGAAATGCATGCCTTACATGCTGCCTGGCTGTATGGTTCGTATTTTAGGAGGTCACACCATGAGACTCACTGAATGAAAGGAGCTATTTTATCACTAAATTATAGCCCATTCGCAAACCATTTCCTACCTGTAGCATTACTTTTCTAACCAGCTATTTATCAAATCTGCTGTTAGTTATTCTGGCAAGATAGAGCAGGATAGGAAGAGCTGAAAACAAACACACTCAGGGGTGCTTACATTACTCAGATGATAATGAAAGACCCCTGGATGCTGCCTTCTCATAAATTAATATTGGGGTGCCTCCTTGTTGGTTTCCCACTCTACTAACAAGCTCATTTTGAAAGGGATATGCGGAAAAGGGAATGTTTATCCATTACTGTTGCTTGTAAATTGGTATGAGCACATTGGAGATCTATAATATCTGGAAAAGATGATCTTCAAATCCCATAAGCCAGCACTTTCCTTTCCAGATATTACCTTCAAAGGACTGCCACCCATGTGCACAAGAACCATTGCTTTACGGAATGGAAACAATCTAAGTGTCCATTAGAAGGTCAATGACCAAGAATTGCATTTATTATATTCATAAAATGTAATAACCTGCAGCGGCTGAAAACAAGTGTAATTCAATACATTACCATGAATTTTAAAACAATGTATATAAAGTGAATAAAATATTTTTAGAATTTTACCTAAATAATATTTATATAAATCAAGAAAAACAAATAATTCTCTCCCATTCCATATATATATATATATATATAATTAAATAAGTATATATATATATATATATTTATTTATATATAATTAAATAAATTTATATATAATTAAATAAATATATATTTAATTATATATGGAGATATATATTTATATATGAAGTATATGTATATATAATTTTTAAGAACACATAATTTTATAGTAAAACCAGAGGCAGAATAACCATAAAACTATCTCAATATTCCTAAGACTAGTGCATCCCTGTCTTTGGTCCTCCGTCCTGCCCAGACCTGTAGGCTAACATCTTACTCCGTTCCCCATCCAAGCCCCAGAGGATGTCATCTGGAACACATCGCTGTTCTTGTTTTGTTTTATAACAGGTATCGCTCTTTAGATTTAAATACATCGGCAGTCTCTTCCTTTGTACTAAGAGAGACTATTCTGGTGAGCCTCTTCTGTCATGAAAACGTAAGTCAAATATCTAACCACTAAATAATTAAATAAGGGGAAGTTCTGGATGATGGTGCAACAGTGAATGAACAGACCTTCAGAAACAGCGAGGGCGTGCCCTGCAAAAATGCCTGGGGCTGAGGATGACTCCGCTAAGACTGTGATGAAATGTTTTCTATTCCCTCTTGGCTAAAACTGAAGACAGTGAGGATGCAGAGGCCCCTCTTCCAGGAGGGACGAGGACAGGCAAAGCAGAACCTCCTGAGGAAGGAGCGCGCCCAGCAGCAGAGCAGAGGTCCAGCGGAGAGCCAGGGAGCAGGGAGTTGCGACCTCCTGCAATGGGGCAGGTCCATCGATGCTCGTTTGTCGGTCTCCTCTCACACTGCATTCCCACTGTGTCACCTTCAAGCCTTGGGTTATGCCTGTTAGACACACCCACCTGTATTGCTATGTTTCCTGGAATCAAGGGAGCGGACCAGAAACCTGCAACCTGATGGCAGAGTGGGACTGATACCGACGCTGCTTGAAGAGTCTAGGGCTTCCTAGGCAGGGCTGAGGATGCTGGGCCGGCTTTGAGGGATCGGTGGTGGTCCTGGATCTCCCGTGGAGGCAGGAGGTGTTCGGAGAGGACTGAGAGGTCTGTGAAGGTGAGGGCAGCAGCCACAGCAGCAGGAGAGGAGGGGAGGCCGCTCCTGGAGAAACAGGGGCTGCAGGACACACGCTAACAGGACACGTGAACATCCAGAGACCCACCAAGGGACTTCTGCGAGCCCCTCCTTGAGAAAGGCTGGCAAACGGAAAAGAGTGGAGGGCAGGGGAGATAACACCTCAGGTTGGTATCTGCTGGGCCTTTGGCAGGACCGAGGGAGAAAGCGTGAAAAAGAAAGGGGCAGTGTCTACACTTCTCCAAGTGGGACGGCCTGGAAAGTCCCCCTTGGAGGTGTAACATTCAAAGATTCCATCAGCCAGTCATTTGGCCACAACAAATACGTAGATTGTTGGCTTTGTACAGGTCAAAATATATGTTTAATTCCCTTAGATTTTTATTTTTTTATTTTTAAAATTGGTGCTCTATAGAAAATCAAAATTAACTGGTCTGTGATGGGCATACTTTAAAATATCAGGTTTGATAGTATTGATGACAACTCGGTTTCTTTATCATAAAGTGTTTCAAAATGCCCATGACAAACATTAAGAAACTTAGCAAACATATACTTTAATTTAAAAACACTGATCATATTTATACACCTTTTCTGCAACTCAAATAACGGCAGCTCTTTTTAATCCCAAACACGTCAAAACAAGAAGAAGAAGAAGAAGAAGAAGAAGAAGAAGAAGAAGAAGAAGAAGAAGAAATCTCTCTTTGCCAAATGAAAAGAACCTGACATTTTTGGCTATCTACAACCTGTGAGGCTGGCTTGATAATGTTTCATCTTTATGCCTTCTCAGGCCGCTTAAGTATTGTCAGAAGTAGACAGTGTTGCTGATCACGCAGTACACCTGGCAAGTTCAAGCTTTGCACAGTGTGCCATCCAGGGCATTGACTTGGTGAACGAAGTTTCCGTGGTCAGCACACTTAGAAATGTGAGCTGCCTAGTCAAGGTTTCAGTGCATTTCCTCCCCTCTATGCAATGCAGTTAAATGTCACCTGTACGTTTCGATGAACTGCAAGGTTATCAAAGGTTCGTATTTTCAAATGCCTCTGATTCATCAAATTCAATTAAAAATGAAAATAAAGATGTATTTATGTACATAAATAGGAAGGGATACATGCTCTTTTTGTTTGGGGGGGAGAGAGTGGGTAGAAATCTCGAGAGAAAAATAAGAAAGTTCAAACTTTCTTGCTAAATGTTCAAACATTTCCAAGATATAAAAGAAATGTACTTAGAACTGTCAGAAACTTACACATGAGAGAATATTTTATCATAGACTCTGGCACGGGAGATTTCTAGAAACCAGAAAAATAGAATATGTCTAATGTATAGTGGATGCAAACGTATATATTCCAAGGAATACAAAAAAAACAACTAAGAGGAAACAAGACTTTTAAAATGAGTGTTACGTATTTTCCTTTCTGGTTTTTATTCTTTTTAAATTGTTTCTTCAGCCACTAAGTGATATGATGGTTTCTGAGTAGTGTTTACCTTTCGTGGTAGCTTCGTCTTCCCCTGTTCAAAGTGATAAAATCCAGCTCTCTGGAAACTGAGCAAGGCACTCCCTTCCTCTGTTATTTGTAAGCTGACATGAAGCAGACAGACACCTTCTGAACTTTTATTCATGCTGTGTTTTCTCTCCTTGCTGCAACAAGAGAAGCCTTTTCTTTTAACCTGGCTGTCTTTGATGAAGTGACTCAGAAATCTCCATGGCCTCTAAAGGTAAGAGTAATAGAGCCAGCTAATAAATTTTTCTTTATATTTTGACTAAAAAGCTAGAGATTGATACTTTCAAACCTGCCATTTGTCTCTTTTAAACGTTTTTATATGTTAACTCTAAGGAGCATGGTGAATTAAAATTTTTAAAACTCTCTATCCAATACAATGTAGAAGTTTTAAACAGTGTCTTGGTTATCATAAATTTAAGCATAGTGAATTGATAAGAAAAGCTTCATAGCAAAATTTAGAATGGGAATATTTAATATTAAGCACAAGGACAGGTTGATCTTCCAAGTTTAAAGGGATTTGAAGAAAACTTTTCACAAAAAGGTGAAAAAGTGTTGGAGTTCAGTATTCTTAAATTTTCCATTTGTTGTGTAAAGTATGTGGTGCAGTCATTTATTATAATGAATTCAACATGTTTTATTGGTAAATCTTAAAATTTTAATGGACTAGAAATAAATACTTCTAAACTATGAAGCAAAATCTTTCAAAATTTCTTCAATAGTAAGTTATATATATAAGCAACAAATAACTAATTTAAGTAAGCAGATTAATTAGGTACTGGAGGGGGAATTGTTAAGTTTGTCCTCAAATCCCTGAAATTATATAAATATTATTAGTCTTATTTAACTTTTCTTACTGCAAAGAACTTCTCAAAAAGATGAGATGTGGTTGTTTTTAAGGTAATGGATTGCAACTCTACTAAAAACACTTATGAAATTATATAAAAATGAAATTGAAATGTGTTTCCATTCGATTATTAGAAAAATCTATTAAACGCTAAGCTATAATGAAAAGTTTTATCATGAAGAATTATGATTAGTAATCAGTGGAAACCTAACCTAATTACAAATAAGATAATAGAGTCTACCAATTTAAAATGTCCTAAATTAAATTAATGAGCCATTCAAAGAAATATATATGCTTCTTTGCTTCTTTTATCAAAATACACTTTGGATGTTATTTAATATAGAATTAGTAAGGTACCTTTTTATTTTTCATCAACATTTAATGTATACCAGTCCTTGAGTATCATTGGAAAAGCTCAAATAAGTTGTAAAATATAGACATGAGACATCACAATCATTCATTTTAATATGTGCTTCATGTTTATACTGAAGACAAAAAAATCTTGACAAGTCTTTTCTTTCATTTAAGACAAACACTTAGTTCAAAACACTTCATCGCTTTATAAAATAAGAGTTAGAGAACAACTATAGCCTGTAAGGTAAAGAGTTGCAGAGTACTTGAAATATTTATAAGCTAGTTATACATTTTTAAAACAGTAGATAGAAATTCAAAGCCAGATGGAAATTCAAAAGAGTTTCTTCTTTATCTGGTGGTCTGAGTCTTTGAAGAAACTGTGACTAGAAAGCAATACTCTGATCAAAATATGATTGACCTACCGAGAAGGCAGTGGTGTTCATTAAGGATGAATATTCAACACTAAACTTAGAGGTAAAACTTCCAGTGGAAAGCTAACACGCCTGCAACCTACTCAAAATAACACATGAAGTGGGTAAAACACTGTTAGAGACCTCAGACTACTTAAAAGGAATAAAAATGAAGCATCCTTTTGAATTAGAAATCATGCTTGAGGTGGCAAGTCGAATTATCATCATTATTTACTTAAACATTTTTGTGGACAGTTTTCTTTAGATATATTTAAAGACATTATTTGTAACATCATGAATGTTCTCTGGCCCATGAAAATATATTGGCAATGATCCTTTCCCCAGGGAATACAGGCTGATTAGACATTTCACACATTTTTTAGGCCATTCAATTGGCACCACTAAACCAAAGGGCAGTCTGAACAGTAGATGTCATTAGCACTGAAAAAATAATTGTATGGTCTGCAATCACCTATTAGAGTAAATAAACACAATTTAAGAACAAGTTGGTACCAAATTTTGTTTTTAAGTTTGAGGAAAACACATTTTCCAGGGTAGTCAAACCTTAACAGAGCTCTCTCTAAAGGCTGCTCCAATGTGAACTGAAATTTCAGAAGAGGAAGCAAGTGATCTCAGAATGGGGATTCCAACAGTCTCTGCCTACTGAAGCTACTCATCAATAAAGACTGTGGACATGATCTTCTCTGGGCCCCAAGTGTATTAATTCCTCTGGACCTGCTGTGAGGTCTAAGAACCTATAAAGACCTGGGTCAGGAATGTAGAGCCACTGGCCAGACACTCAATAACCTACTGCGTTTTGTTACAGCAGACATAGGTTATATGATAAAATCAGAGTAATTTGCTAATCTTTTTTACAGTAAAATTGCCCATGAGAGAGAATCTAATCATCTCTACCAGCTATTATTGGAAATCGATTCCTATACATGTGATTTTTTAATTGAGGAATACAGTGCATGATGAGCACCCAACGTAAGCGCTACGATTTTTAAATAAAGGTGCATTTGTGCAACTACCACCAAGATTGAGATAGAGAACATTTCTGGCACCTCACAAAATTCCCTTTCCAGTCAATAGCCATGTGCCTCTACTCCCAAAAAGAAGCACTATTCTGAATTTTGTCATCATGAACTAGTTTTCCCTAGATTACAATTTTGCCTGTATGTTTCTCTGAAAGTCAATGACAACAATGTTTGGGACACTAATGCTAAAGAAAAGATGTCTGTTGCCTGTTATTTTCCAGTTGTTATTGCTACACTGGCCATTAGCTCCCTTCTCAAATCCAACACAGTGCTACACAGTCTTCCTCTCAGGTTACCGTTTGGGGTCCCATGCAACCTCCTTCTCAAGAGCAAGGGGACTTAGTTCTAAAGCCTCTGTCCTCTGTCTGCCCAGATCTGAGAGTTCAGGATGGGGTCCTTGTGGAAAGCAAACTGCTATGTTATGTGTATGGGTATGGAGCCGTGTTTTAGTAGGGCCAAATGAAAAGTTTGTTTCCATATGGTCTTAAGCTTGAAGCTTGTACAAATTCTAAATGCCACAGAGCAATGCAAATGGCCATCTGTCTTTGTCTATCCCTGTTATTTTAAGATTAAATAAATAAATAAATGAGTCATCTGCTATTGTTCCCCATTAACAACATATCTACACACAACCTTAATGATGTACCATTGACAAGAAACAGTTTATCTCACTGTCCAAAGGACCATTCCTTTTATGCCTATGTTTCTTCACCTTTTTAACAAATCTCTAAGTGCTCATTCTGGCTATACTTGACTTCTCTTAATAATGAGGAACTCAGTATCTCCAAAGACAACTCAGTCCTTTTCCAAATTTATGTTTTAGAGATTTAAAAGTTTCAGAAAAATACTCCCCCACACACATCCACAGCTTACATGAATTTGAGCATGTCAGTGCTGAAGAGACCATTCTAATTTATTGTGAATTACATAGATGTCACTCTCACTTTAGTGTATGTACAAGAATACTTGTTCAAATCTTTGTGAAATTGTAACCATTTTCCTTGTCCTTCCCATTCATCGGTCTTTGGAAGAGTCTGAATTAGTTGTCTTTATAATGGCTGTTCTAATATTTGAAAGGACCAGTCACGAACCTTAATAGACAACTACACTGATTCTAAAGCTTCATAGTGTTGGTTAAATAAATGCTCATGTGAGAACTTGCTAATTAATGAATTAATAAAAATGAGAAGTAAAAACACTGATAGTTTTGGGAGGGAAAAAAAAAACAAACGGTATCTATTGAGGGAGGTACCCAAATGGCAATCATGTGAGAAGAAAAAGAAAAAATAGTAGAAAGAGTATTATTTAACACAGAACACTTTTGCGTGCACCACTTATTAGGGCTTACACATAATTTTACACAGGCTCCAGACTAATTTAGAGTAAATAACAAATCTCCAAATTTCAGTCTAAGAGATCATTGAAATAGCAATATTCTTACCTGGCAATAATAATAACAATGATAAAAACAGGTGATCCCTTTTATTAAAAAAAGCCAAACATTATAGAAACCTGTAATTATTTTTCTTTTGTAATATTGAGTTAGCTACAAATTGTTAGCTACATTTTGTTCCAAAAGATGTTAGCCGTGGCTGGGTGGTTCAGTCGGTTGAAGCGTCTTCCTGATAAGCCGAAGTTATAGATTTGACCCCTGGTCAGTGCACATACATGAATCAATCAAATGCATCAATAGGTGGAACAACAAATTGATCTCTCTCTCTCTCTCTCTAAATCAGTAATTTTTAAAATTATTAATGCTTTTATATAAAATATTTAGAAACCTAAATTTAATTAGATATAATATTGCCCTTGAGAAGCTCATAAATTCGTTATGGGTATTTTCATAGTATATAGAAATAAACCATTAGTTCTCAAAGTATATAATCAGACCAGCAGCATTATCTTACCTGGGAACTTATTAGAAATGCAAATTCCCAAGCCCCACCCCCCACCCCAACTACTAAATCCGAAACAATGGAATGGGGCCCAGAAATCTTGTTTTAACAGGCACTCCAGGTGGCTCTGGTGCAGGCTAAAGAATACGAACCACTGGTCATCACAGTATGATTGATAAGGACACAAAATATTCTTGGGAATTATGAGGCATCCTCATAATATTTGGGGAAGGGAGAATATGCCTTGAAGGTCATAAGTATGATTCAAAACCTATATCTGAGGTTATCCTTTTATGAGTAGAGAATATTTAGTTCCTTTTACCCTTTGTTTTCCTTTTTTCGTTTATAATTTTTTAGCTCTTTTAACAGAAGTTTTTCAGTCTTCAAAAAATGTATTTTCTAAAATCATGTACTTTGCCCAAATTAGCCAACTTTTTCTTACAACTACTACTAGCAATCTTCCACATTCATTTTCTCTGGTTTCAGGGTCAAGTGGTGGTGACAGTGACTAGGGGGAAATGAAGTAAAGGGCAGCAGGACAGAATCTACCCACTGCATTACGAAGTAACAAATAGCCCAGCCGGTGTGGCTCAGGGTTGAGCGTCAACCCATGCACCAAGAGGTCGCCAGTTCGATTCCCGGTCAGGGCACATGCCCAGGTTGTGGGCCCGATCCCCAGTGGGGGGCATGCAGGAGGTGGCCAATCGATGTTCTTTCTCATCGATGTTTCCATCTCTCTCCCTTTCCCTTCCTCTCTCTCTAAAAAAATCAATAAAGAAAAAAATAAGTAACAAATATAAGAAAAACTAAATATATGGCCTGAATTTAGATATAAGCTGGGATGTTCATTCTCTTGCAGATGCACAGAACCAAAGAAGTAGAGGTCCGCCTGGTTTTCTTCCTGGAGCTTCAGACCCAGACCACAGCCTTCGTGTCCTTCAATCCAATCCAGAGACCCAAGTGCGGCAGCCAGGTCACTCTGCGCCAGGCAGCCTCCCTCCTGGTCTGGAATATTTAAGCCAGGTGTTCTTATTTCACTATTTCTGTACACGTTTTCCCTTAAAATGAATGCAAACATGGTTTCTTGCTTTTCAATCAAGGTTGCAGAACTTCAACAAACAACTTACTGAAGTGAGAGGAGGATGACAAACCATAAACTTATTTTTAAAATTTTTTTTATTTATTTCTATTTTGAGGGAAGACATTTATGTTTACATTTATTACCACTTCTAGTTTCCTCATTTAGTTACAAAATAACAAGACTGAACATTTTTGATTGAGCTATTTAGCACATTTATCCTCCTGCTGATTGCTCAAGGCGTCAACAAATGTATCCTCAAAGAACTGTCTAATACGTATGTCTAGACACCTACAGCTATTTCATTAAAGAATATTTATTAAGTACTTGCTAAACTCAATGCAAATAAAAAGCATAAAACCTAGCTCTGCTACCCAAACATTCTGTAACCTAATTGGTAAGACAAAAAATGTTGACAAAAAGTGCCAGGCTGTGGACCAAAGCCAGATAAGCTCACAACTGTAACGTGTGCAGGTGCATAGAAGAGAAAAAGGTTGTTATACTCCATGAGAGGCTTCTGCAATGAACTGACAGTTCATCGTCTTCCACTGAATCTCAGAAGGTGGATGGAAGTCCAAGGGAGAGCAAACACCAAGTCGATAACATTGTCTTTGACATTGTTGCATCACCAGGCCAACTTGCTTGAAAAATCATATTATTATTCAATACAGTCACTAGCCATCATTGGAGAGGAAGCAGTGACTCAAGCTTTATAATAATTCAATCAAGAAATATCATCTGAGTTATGTGACACATGAATAGCGATTATATTTTTATACATTATTGTTGCTGCGGTATTGTATCCAACAAAAGATTAGAAATACACTAATATTGAGATGTCAGCACATCTGCCGCAATTTTCAGCTTGTTTGGCCTTCTTTCAAAATATAAAGTCTATCTCCTTTATCAAAATCAAATCTCTGTGTTAATTCCCTTAAGGTACAAGAGCTTTCTGTTATGCCTGATAGAGTTTAAGCTGCATGCAGCATATGTTGCTGGGAAAATGTTTATAATTGCAGATGCTTTCTCCAGAAACCCACTGGCAGACAAATGTACTTTAGAGACTGGGGAGCTCAGGGAGATATGTAAAAGAGCTGGGAAAGCGAACCCACCATCTTCCATCTGCAGAAAGGATCAGCTGTAATAGCTGACTAGAGTTGATTAACTGCTGCAAGCTGTTTGGGAACATTGTCAGACAAGGTTTTGCCAAGGAGAAGAGTGATACACCAGTGCCAGAGGGCTGAGGTTTGATGATCACATATGGTCATCACATATTCTTCCTCCATCCATGAATGATGACACACCCAGAGCCAGATGCTTGACATGAATACATTTTTTTTCTTCACATTTAATAAATAGAGGTATAAACTCATTGGCTTCAGGTCTAAAACAAAATCAATTTTCCAAGAATAAACCTTTGGTAATATTTTACAGAACACGAAAATGGTACAGCAAATTGGTGAATATTTTACTTCAAAGGAAAGATAATTTATTCACTTTATACTAAAAGAACACATTTGCTTAAAAGCAGTGTACATATAACATATAACAGGATGAATGACCATTTTAAAAGCTTTATACCACATGTCCGTAAAAGACATATATAGAATGAATTTTTATACATTAACTTTTCTCTAAAAACCACAAGAATTAAGTAAAATTATGAACTTTTGGAAATAGTACATTATTCAATAAATAAATAGAAAAATATACAAAAAAGGTATATTCTCTAAATTTTAAAAAATCAAATTAAAAATTTAAAAAAGCACCTATTTTCTTTCAATTAAGTCCACCCAATCACTATTAAAAATATTTTTTTATTTTTTATTTACAATTTGTAAATAAATTCCCAGGTGTGTATATATATATTTGTGTACATATACATATATATGTATATGTATACACACACACACACACACACACATATGTGCATATGTATATGTTTTTTCATGTAGGTTAAACCTAAGAATAAAACTAATAGCTTCTCTTTCCAGATTAGATTAACATGTTCATAATAGTCAAAGGCATTTTATTCTATAAGTGTCAAAGGATAATTATTATAATTTAGTTGCTTGTAGGTAAAAGTAGTGAGTTATAGTCTATAAAAAACATGTAAAGATTCAGTTTATTTTGAAGTACAGTTGACCCTTGAATGACACATAGGTTAGGGACACTGACCCCATGCATAGTCAAAAATCCACGTATAACTTTTGACTTTCCCAAAACTTAACTACTAATAGCCTTACTGATAACACAGTAAATTAACACAAATTTTGTATGTTATATGTACTATAAACTGTGTTTTTAGAAAAAAGTAAGCTACAGAAAAAGAAATGCTATTAAGAAAGTCATAAGGAAGAGAATATATATTAACAGTATTTATTGAAAAAAATCTTCACATAAGTGGACCCATGCAATTCAAACTCGGGTTGTTCAAGAGTCAACTGTACATATATTAAATGCAATGACTGAGACCTGGAAACCTGATAAGTTGTAGAGAAGAATGTATTACTAAGCTATATATCCAAGGCTGTCATTAGACATCAGTTCTATAGCTTTCATATTTCAGAAGTGGTTTATTTGCCCTGACACGTGAATATATGATTTGATGGAATTTAAAGTTTAAACTTTCCAATTCCCAGCTCATCAAAGGATGGAAAGGGCACATTTGGACCATGGTTGATAAGTGGCCAAGGACTAAAAGGAAACTATAAAAACAACCAAAAAGGAGAACCTCAAATGTAGTAGGTTTTCTCACAGAGGTAGAACAAATCAAATCAGATGCTATTACAGAAGATGGGGTGAATATGAGTGGAGAAAATAGGGGTGGTAGGTTTTCAGAAGTTCGATAGTATACTTAAGAACGGTTTCTCCCAGTTTCTAAGATTAGTTTAGTGATGCCAGGACACGAGAGTGGAAAGCATTAAAATTGGCTACAGTACAGCCTGGATTCAAGTCCCAGCCTAACTGCGGTTCTTAGGGAAACTACTTAATCTGTCTGGGATTGTTTCCTCACGTGTAAAACATAATATCTATCTCTGAGTTCTTGTGAGAATTAAATCAGATACTATGTCAAAATATTTAGCACAGTGACTACCACAAAGTAGCCATTAAATAAACAACTGCTATTATCAGATACTACAGAGGTATAATTTCCCTTTCCATTATGGAGAGGATCTTAATTAATGGCCTATCAATTTCAAAACTAAAACTTAATCCGTGACACTAATATTCAAAGTTCCCAAACTCAAACCTTAGTCTTGCCCTCATAGCTCTTCTCCATCCCTAATTTACTTCTACAAAGAGCCACTGCTAAATCACCATGGATAGCTGTTATGAGGCTTATGCCTTCTCTTCCCAAAGCCCTCCATTTTTCTCAAAAGAAGAGACCAGAACTAACAACAGTACACTACAAAAAACTGATTATAATTTTTAAATTAAATTTATTGGCATTGGTTAATAAATTTATAGAGGTTTCAAGTGCGTAATTCTATGATACATCATCTGTATATTGCATCGTGTGCCCACCACTGAAAGTCAAATCTCCTTCCATCATCATACAGTCCACCCCCTGTATCTTTTCCTAGCCCCCCACCCCTCTTCCTTCTGGTAACCACTACACTGTTACCTGTGCCTATGAGTTTTTGTTTGGTTGTCTTATTTGTTCATTCATTGCTTTCAATTTTTTATCCCACATGTGAGTGAAATCATATGGTCCTTAACTTTTTCTGTCTGACTTATTTCACTTAGCATGATATCCTCAAGGTATATACATGTTGTCACAATGGAAGTCTTTCATCTTTCTTATGGCTGGGTATATCCCATGGTATATATATGTACCACATCTTCTTTATCCAATCATCTATCCAAGGACATTTCAGTTGTTTCCATGTCTGGCCACAGTGACTGATGTAGCGAAGAACATAGGGGTGCATATGTCTTTGAGAATAAATATTTTCAAATTTTTCTGGTAGATACACAGAAGAGGGGTTGCTGGGTCATATGGTAACTCCCTTCGTAATTTTTTGAGGAACCTCCAGACTGTTTTCCATGGTGGTGTACCAGTTTACATTCCCACCAGCAGTGAATGAGGGTTTCTTTTTCTCCACAAACTCTCCAACACTTGTTATTACTTGTCTTGTTGAAAATAGCCACTCTAACAGGTGTGAGGTGGTATCTCATGTAGTTTTGATTTGCATTTTCCCTAACAGCCAGTGAAGTTGAGCATTTTTTCATATATCTATTGGCCATTTTATTATTTTTTATAATCCTTACCTGAGGATATTTTTCCACTTATCTTCAGATAGAGTGGGAGAGGGGGAGAGAGAGAGAGAGAGAGAGAGAGAGAGAGAGAGAAACATTGATGTGAGAGAGACACATTAATTGGCTGCCTCTTGCATGACCCCAACCAGGGCCGGGGACAAACCACAACCAAGGTACTTGCCCTTGACTGGAATTGAACCCGTGACCCTTTGGTCCTCAGGCCAATGCTCTAACCACTGAGCCAAACTGGCCAGGGCTGTTGGCCATTTTTATGGCTTCTTGGGAGAAGTATATGTTCAGGTGCTCTGTCCATTTATAATTATTTTTAATTTCTTTTTTTTAAGTTTGATTTATTATTTTCTCTTTGAAACACTGACTTTTTATTATCATTTTTAATTTTTATTGTTTAAAGTACTACAGATGACCCTCTTTTTCCCCTATTGACCCCCTCCACCCCATTCCTGCCCCCCATGCCTTCACCGCACTATTGTCTGTGTCCATGGGTTATGCATATATGCATATAAGTTCTTTGGTTAATCTCTTCTCACTCCCCACGCCACCTTCCCTCTGAGATTCATCAGTCTGTTCCATGCTTCCATATCTTTAGATCTATTTTGTACATCAGTGTTTTGTTCATTAGATTCCACATATAGGTGAAATCAAGTGATACTTGTCTTTCTCTGACTGGCTTGTTTTGCTTCGTGTAATACTCTCCAGGTCCCTCCATGCTGTCTCAAAGGGTAAGAGATCCTTCTTTTTTACAACTGTATAGTATAGTATTCCATTGTGTAAGTGTACCATAGTTTTTTTATCCACTCATCTACTGATGGGCACTTGGGCTATTTCCAGATCATAGCTGTTGTACAGTGCTGCTATGAATATAGGGGTGCATATATTCTTTCTGATTTGTGTTTCAGTCTTCATAGGATATATCCCTAGAAGTGGGATCACTGAGTTAAATGCTCTGCCTACTTTTTAATTGGATTGTTTTGGTTTTTTTTTTTATTGTTAAGTTGTATGAGTTCTTTATATATTTTGGATATTAACCCCTTGTTGGAGCTGTTATTTGCAAATAACTTCTCCCATTTGGTTGGTTCTAATTTGTTTATTACCATGATTGTTAAAAGTAGGTATGAGAATATCTTAAATTATAAGTTATTTTTGGAAAATATTTTTTGTAATTCTTAACTTATCTTTATTGTTTAAAGTATTACAAATGCCCCCCTATTTTTCCCCATTGACCTTCTCCACCCCATACCTGCCCCACCCCCACCCCCAGACAGCCTTCACTGCACTGTTGTCTGTGTCCATTGGTTATGCATATATGCATCTAAGTTCTTTGGTTAATCTCTTCCCAATGCTTCCTTTCCTCTGAGGCTCATCAATCTGTTCTATGCTTCCATGTCTTGGATCTATTTTGTTCATCAGTATATTTTGTTCATTAGATTCCACATATAAGTGAGATCATGGTACTTGTCTTTTTATGACTGGCTTATTTTACTTAGCATAATACTTTCCAGGCCCCTCCATGCTGTCTCCAAGGGTAAGAGATCCTTCTTTCTTACAGATGCATAGTATTCCATTGTGTAACTACACCACAGATGTTTTATCCACGCATCTACTGATGGACACTTGGTCTCTTTCCAGATCTTAGCTGTTGTAAATAGCACTGCTATGAACATAGGGGTGCATATTTTCTTTCTGATATTTTGTAAATCTGAAGAAAAGAGGCTACATGCACACTTTTATCAATAACAAGATTTGAATTAAAGAAATATTAGTTTAACTCCACCTCAGTATATACAAGGAGAATGAAGGAAATAACGTCATTTCCAGTTTTCTGGGTTCATGATGCCCAATCGATGCCAAATATTAGTAATGACTACTTCAGCTTAACAGTTATGTGTGAGTTTACTAATGTGGAAGGAGAATTAAGTAAATTTAAAGGCAAAATAGAAAATTAATTACTAGAAAAGATAAATGATCAGCATTATATTCAATGTTTACGAGCTCAAGTACTGAATGTCAAATTTGAAATATATACACATGAAATTCATTCATTCTAAAAACATATTTTTGAAAACAATTTGCATTATCTACTCTTTAATATAGTCATTTCTCAATTGTGTGAGTAGTTTATCCCTGTAAATTGACTTCATTTCTAATTACATTAGGCAAATTCATGCCTTTAGTGACATCACTCTCATTCTGGTGAAACTGATATTTTGTTAACATCAGCAGGATTTCTGTTTTTTTCTAGTCCAAAGGAAGGTGCGAATGAGAAAGTTTCCAGAATAAGCTCTTGATACTGTAACATAGACTTGCCTGGGAGTCAAGTGAGGCAGAGTGGGAGGGGGGCCAGCCATTCAGATTCTTGTTGTTTTATTTCATTTCCTTATTTTAAAAAAAAGGGAGTCAACCTTTAAAACATTGTAGGCACTATTATTCAGAGATTGTATAAAAATCTTCTCCAAGTATCATTTCCAACAGCTACTCTTTCCTCCTGGTTACCATAAAAAGAGAGCATAGCTAGTTAACCACAGTTTCTGTTTATATTCTGGGCAATTCTGCCTCGGAATTTTCAAGGTCCTTGTAACTTTTTATTTTCACTTGAATAAAAAAGCATTGTGCTTTCCTTTTTATTATAAACTGTGAGCTGCATTAACTGTTTTGATAATAGAGAACGTGAAAATCACCTAATTTCATCTAGTCTAGTAAACGGGTTAATATCTCCAAAAGTTTTCCAAGTGTTGTGATGCAATATTTGTTATTTCCTTTATGTCGTCCTTAACAGTTAGACCTGATAATTATACACCAGCAGGTGGAACTTCTTGGAAGTAAGTATATTCTCTGCTTATTAAAATTGTTGAAAATATATTAGGCTTCAGAAGTTTCTATACATCTAAATATTTTATAGAAAGTTAAGTTAAATGTTTAGAATACCTTTAGGTCAAAAGTAGTGTTGTTTTATTTTATTTTTTAAAATAAACATTAAAAGTAAAATTATTAGGCTGACATAAATAAACCTAAAAGCATAAAACTCCCCAAGTCTTTGGTGATATTGCCATTAGAAATCTAACATTATTTTTAATTTTAAAATGATAAAAAAGTGATAATTTCCATGGTTGCTAATACTTTAAAATTTTCTTAAAAATTCCAGAAATGGAAATCAAGTATGAGACTACATTTTTAAAAAATCATCAAAACAAAATTCTACTGTTTTATTATTTCATCAGTGATTCATCAAATGTGCAAATTACTTAACAATAAACAAATTTACAAGTATGACTAACTGCAAATTACTTGAGTATTTTTTGTTCTTAAAATACTATTATTTCTAAAATATGCTAAAATTGAAATAGCAGAGTAGCAATCAGCTGTAAATATATTGTCAGATAGATATTTTAGATAAAATTCTTACTCTTATATGAGTTGTCCTAATAAATTTTATATCAATGACAGAATTATTATTTGAGTACAGTATTAGATTATTCTTTACAGCATTGCTTTCTTAGTTGAAAAGTGATATTGCATGTTTCCAAGTAGATCATGTATCTAAAATAAAAATGTATTTATTTTTTAAAATATGTTTTATGTTTGATTTTTTAGAGAGAGGAAGGGAGAGAGACATAGAAACATCAATGTGAGAGAGAAATATCAATCAGCCGCCTCCTGCACGCCCCCTACTGGGGATCAAGCCCTCAACCCGGGCATGTGCCCTGACCCGGAATCAAACTGGGACCTCTCAGTCCATGGGACGACGCTCAATCCACTGAGCCACACTGGCCAGGCTAAAATCAAAATTTATTAATCAAACAGGTTATTCTCAGAGTTTTCTTTGATTTCCATGGAGAAGTGCTCAAATTTTAAAGCATGGAAATAGATTTTTGTGAAGAAAATACCATAGTCTTATAAATAATCTGTCAGTACGGGTTTTTTTTTTAAATGTTTTTACTGATTTTAGAGAGAAAGGAAGGGAGAGGGAGAGAGAGATAGAAATATTGATGAGAGAGAACATCGACTGGCCACCTCCTGCATGCCCCCCACTGGGGATTGAGCCCAAAACCTGGGCATGTGCCCTAACCGGGAATCGAACCAGTGACCTCTTGGTACACAGGTCATCACTCAACCACTGACACACACCAGCTGGGCTATGCTTGTTTTTTTTTCAATAATACTACCCCTTTTTACTTATTTTTTTCTTTATTGATATTAGAGAGAGACAAGAAGGGAGAGGAAGAGAGAGATAGAAATATTGATGAGAGAGAATATCGATTGGCTGCCTCCTGCATGCCCCCCACTGGGGATCAGGCCCACAACCTGGGCATGTGCCCTGACCAGGAATCAAACCGACGACCTCTTGGTGCATGGGTCGATGCTCAACCACTGAGACACACTGTCCGGGCCCCTTTTACTTATTTAAAGGCATGATACTAAGCACAGCATCATTCTGATGAATTTTCCTTTTTGCTCCATCAGTGATACTTGGCACTGAAACTTCGAACAAATATGAGATTAAAAACAGCTTGGGACAAAGAATATACTTTGCTGTGGAAGAAAGTGTGTGCTTCAATCGTACTTTCTGTTCCACCCTGCGGTCTTGCACCCTGAGGATCACAGATAACTCCGGCAGAGAGGTGATCACAGTCAACAGGCCCTTGAGGTGTAACAGCTGCTGGTGCCCTTGCTACCTACAAGAGGTCAGTCACTGGCCCTGGTGTGCTTTTTCCCCTACCTCTGAAAAGATTAGCAATTATTTCTTTAATAAATGGCATTCATCTGGAACTATGGGGCAATTAACCTTTCAATTGTTTGAATTAATACATCACTCTTTTAGAATCAGAATAGCTTGAAGGTTTGATAATTCACTAATTTTTTTTCCTTTCCAACCAAAAATGATAGTGGCTTCCGTGATGTTAATTGGTGAAGACAGCTCATGCATCATGTAAATGAGACATATCTTCCTGAAACGTGTTATTAGCATGCAATTGTAATATCTACGAGTTCCCCCATTAAGCAGATCTACCCTTTGTCCCTTGTCTTCTCCAACTGTAGCAAAGTTCAGGAAATGCTAAGTGACACTGAACTCTTCTGAGGTGTTCTCTCTTGATTGAGTAATATTATTTAGTACAGAATGTCCCATGGCATTCACTCATGTATGACAAACATCAGGTTTGGAAAAGACAACGCTATTGTTCTAGAGAGAATCATTCAGTTATTGCATTTTAATATATAATAGATTCCATTAGTCTTTTATGAACCTGTAATAATAACTTTCATTTACTTAATGCAGGTAACAGAGAACGTTTACTTACTTTGACATTTCCATATCATGACATCTCTATGAGCTAGAAAGAATAGGTTTTGCTCTCCACATTTTGCAGTTGAGGAAACTGGTGCTTAGGAAGTGGAGGTAACTTACTCATGATCACCTGTCTAGAAAGTATCATAAATGAGACTTGATCCAGGTATCTTTATTCAAGCCTAAGTATCTCTATGAAGGACTTGTGTATAAGTACTCTACTTAGCACAATGGAAGTAAATATCAATGAAAGGAGGATAATTAGGGAATTTTTTCTCTAACTAAGTCTCCAACTATTTATAGACAATCACCTGGCTAAGTGATAAGGTAGCTAAGGTACTCGTACCTGGAGCCCAAGAATTTCAATCCTCCTACTGAGGATATCTAAGGTCTAATATGCCCCAACTTGGTATAGTCAGTATAATCACAATATATGTCCATTTTAATATTTCTGATATTGATGTTTCATTATTACAGTAGTATCACATAAATTAAACATAAGATGTATCTTTTTTTTAATCCTCATCAGAGGATATTTTCCATTTATCTTCAGATAGAGTGGGAGGGAGGGAGAGAGGGAGGGAGGGAGGGAGAGAAAGATAAAGAGAGAAACATCAACGTGAGAGAGACACAGCAATTGGTTGCCTTCTGCACGACCCCTACTAGGGCTGGGGACCAAACCACAACCAAGTTACTTGCCCTTGACCGGAATTGAACCCACAACCCTTTGGTCCATGGGCCAATGCTCTAACCACTGAGCAAAACTGGCCAGGGCAAACATAAGATGTATCTTGACACCCATTAATAATTTTAAAATGTTGGTCACAATCAAACCAATAACTTTAAAAGTGATCCCAGAACAATTCTATGTAATTCTAAGCAGGTATGCTGAAATCACCTTTCTCTATGCAAAAACACTATAGACATACACATAAGACTATGAACTTAATAAACAGAAAAGACAAAATGAGCTCTGATGATGGATTTAAAAGCAAACAATTATCATTATCTGCTCTCACTTCCAGCTTAGTTTACAAAAGATTTTATTTGGCCACATAAACCTACTGAAATACAATATGATGGGAAATAAAGAAATCAGAGTTAAGGAGTTCATATTTGGTTCCTCATGGGAAACAGCTTCCCATGCATGACCAACCGCTGTAGTTGGAACAAAAATGGCAAAGAAGCCAGTATCCCAGGGTCAAAGACAGTTCTGGGATACGTTCTCTTTAGGGAAGTAAGATAAAAGACATGGACTTTTAGTGCACAGTCCTAAACATACATCTATACAGTAAGTTTCTTAGTTTCTATAAAATATGGAAAGAACACTGGTTTGCTTTATTAGAAGCAGATATTTAAAATGATTTGTAGCCCTGGCTGGTTTGGCTCAGCGGTTAAAGCCTCAGCCCGCTGAACGAAAGGGTCACAGGCTGGATTCCCGGTCAAGGGCACATACCTCGGTTGCAGGTTTGATCACTGGCCCCTGTTGGGGTCGTTTGTGAGGCAGTCAATCATTGTGTCTCTATCACATCCATGTTTCTTTCTCTCCCTCCCTCCCTTCCACTCTATTTAAAAATCAATGGAGAAATATCCTCAGTTGAGGATTAAAAAAAATTTCCTAATGATTTGTAGAATATGAAAATAACTTCATAAAAGTAAATTGTTTAGAAGTAAATTTACATTGCAATAAAATTAAAATACGATAACCTTAGAAAATCTTATTTTATTATTATCTCTTCTTACAGTTAGAAATCCAAGCCCCTCCCGGTACTATAGTTGGTTATGTTGCACAGAAGTGGGACCCCTTTCTGCCTAAATTCACAATCCAAAATGCAGACAGAGAAGATATTTTGAAAATTGTTGGTCCGTGCGCAACCTGTGGCTGTTTTGGCGATGTGGATTTTGAGGTAGGATCGACAAAATGAAGGAAGTTTTCACTTAGGTCCTGATTTTTTGCAACATAATCCAATTCTCTTAAATGTTTAAATCATGAACTATCTCCGGAAAAAATTTAGAAAATAATATATTTGTGAAATAATGTAATAAACTGATACATCCCTATAATAACTCATAATGTCAGAAATACTAAGGGATTTTTAAAACTTACTACAAAAACCTGATGTATGTGGAAGTATAGCACCCACAGTATAAAGCAAATATATATAGTTTAGAATCACATAAATTACATCTTCTTTCCTATAGCCCTGCTGGTAACGTCCCCCGTTCAGAGTTCGCCTCGGAAGCACATTCCGTTAAAATATCACTAATTTAAAAGTTATGTTTGTGAGACTTGCTAAGTTTGTTTTATTAAACAATCCACTCTCACATAAATGTATTTGTGTAAATTGAATATTAAAAAAACAATAAGTAGTTGCATATTTAATCTGTGTGAATATGAACTATCGTGGTAGCTTCTCCTAGAAGTACATCTTAGGCAGAGGAGATGGTCTGATTTAAATTGTATATTTACAGAGACATAGAAAGGGGTACTGTTCAGACTGGCAGACCTCAGAGGAGAGGGGCTGAGGGGGGAGAGGGATGAGATAAACCAAAGAACTTATCTGCACGTATGTGTAACCAATGGACATAGACAACAATGCTGGGGGTAGGGGGCGTGGGGTCAGGAAGAGGGTGTCTGGGGGGAAAAGGAGAAACATCTGTAACAAAAATAAATTAATAAAAATTGCAAAAAATATAAATTGTATATTTATTTTTCATTCATTCATTCATTCATTCATTCATTCACTCAATCATTCATTCATGTGTATCCACCTAGGACATTCAGTTTGTGGGGCCTTAGGGAATAGCATTCACATAGAGTACAATGTAAATGTTGTGAAATGATATGTCCTAACTCCACCCTACTCAAAAAAGACTTGGCGTGGCTGTCCTAAGAGTAAAATATAAAAACATGCCATATGATCAAGAAGAACTTAGACATAAGAGTTTTAGTATTCCTGGTATAGGGATGTCCTACTAAGTAACTTTCTCTATTTTCCATCTTCTACTGACATACTGAAAGTGAAAATTTATATTGAATCACTTTCAGCCTTTGAATGGGAAACAGGGCAAGCAAATGACTAGCTGATAAAGTTCCAGTGTGAGCTCCTTCTAGCTGAGGAGGACTATAGGTTTTCTATGTCAAATTAGCCTGAAATTCCTGTGTGGTATATTAGGGTATTTAATGCACAAATAGTACTTATGGTTAGGTACCAAGGAATTATCTAGTAAATGTCTAAGTATAATATAAAAATGAGATTAAGCAATGCCTAATAATATTTACATGTGTTTGTAATAAAATCAGCAATAAAATGCAGAAGTCAACAAATTGTACCTGGAAGCGAAGCTAATTCCTTCTAAAACCTTTTTCTAACATCTTTTTTCTTTTTTTAAAAATTATGAGTTGAGGTTTAAAATCTCGACCTCCCGTAAAGAAATGACCTTCATGGTTAGACCACATAATTGAGACCATGCACCTGCTGCCCTCTTGTGGTCAGCTGGCCTTAACTATGCATTGCAATTATATTCTCCATCTGTATACCCAAAAGAAAAGAAATAATAATTATGATGGATTAGAAAACTGTCAGAAAAGCAAAATTCCTGAAGAGTGAACTGGAAAGTTATATCTAAAAACTTATTTTTATATAAAGGAACGAATAACATCATGTTGTCATTTAGGGACAATGAATGAAATCATTTATCTCACTCATGAAATAAACATGTGAGGAAGTATAAAACCGTCTGTTTCCCCTTCAAATGTAAAACCTCTTATTTTCTTTTTAAAGGTGAAGACCATTAATGAAAAGCTTACAATTGGGAAGATTTCAAAATACTGGTCCGGGTTCGTCAACAACGTTTTCACCAACGCTGACAACTTCGGGGTCCACGTGCCCGCGGACTTAGACGTGACGGTCAAGGCAGCAATGATCGGCGCTTGTTTTCTCTTCGTGAGTATGGTCCTGAGGGGTGTAGCTGACTTTTTCTCTCCTTTTCAGTTGTCAATCACAAACACAGCGTTTACCCCAAAGACAGAGTTCTGCGTAGAAGGCTAGTCCGGGACCAGCCCTTATCATTGCCTCAACACCTGAGTTTCCCTTCTCTTTCAAGTTCAATTTAGATTTTTTGCTTATTTTCACTTACAGTGAAAAATATGTAAACAAAAATATCCCAGTTATTTACCCTGCATAAGGTTCAGAAGAGTTGCATTGCTTAACAATGAGCTAGGTGATGCCCTTTTGATATGCACATAGATACAGTAGATGACAGAGATGCGTTAATATGTACCAGTTTCCACATTACAAAGATATTATGTCTTTGTCCTTTCTTTCCAACTGCCCGCTTCATTAAAAATATTTTCTCCTTTGGTGTGGAGGTTGGTGATAGAAGAAGTTAATAACACCTGTGCCAAAGGATTGGCGGTCTCCAGTTCCCCGTGTCCCCCCAATATCTCCCTCACTGCCCAGCATTTTCAATGCACTCACAAAAACTCATGGAATTTCAAAATAAACCTACATTCTACCTCTCATATTTTGTTGTTCTTCAGGGTTTTGGGATCCTAACTCTTATAGTTATATCAATGTGCGCTGCTGTGGGGAAAATAATAGGCCCTATTTACTCAGTGTCTTGCAAAGACACTTGGAAAATATATGAACTAAAAATAATTCCCTAGTGACATCAATGATGAAACTTAGAGAATAACTATATATATATAAATATATATATATATATATATATATATATATATATAGAGAGAGAGAGAGAGAGAGAGAGAGAGAGAGAGAGAGAGAGAGAGAGAATTTCTTCAGAAATTTAAGAAGAATTATTTTAACTTATCGGTTCCCTACCATTGGTTGAAGGGAGAATTTTTATACATAGAGTACTAGGTTTTTATCCTTACTAAGTAGTCACCTTCAATTCCCATTTTCTTCTACAGATATAACCAATTCCAGTCAATCTTGCCTGTCTCTCAATATTTCTTTCATTACCTGCTCTCCTCTACCTTCTTGACGGGCTGCTTCCCGCTCACCTTTTCCATTTGGATCATTCTGTACTTCAACAACAGTCTCTCCAAGTACGCACACGTATCTGCGTATACACAACACAAACACACACATACCCTCTTCCCAACACTTTAATTTAGCCTTATTGATAATCCCTATACTTAATGTTTATTTCAAAAAAGAGGTTATCATTAATCTGTCTCACCCACCTCTTACATGTAACAGGCTGATGGCAAACATGCACTCTCAGCAATTCTCTACAGACAGTAAGTTGGAGAAGCAGGGATCTAGATAATATCCCAATCATCTGGAAGATAACTTTTGACTCCAGTGTCTGAGTGAGAATCATACTCACAGAGAATATCTAATAACTCCCATCCATTTCTTTTTTTCCTTTTTACCATAATATTATAAAACATTTGCACTTTTTTGCCAACATAGCTTTTAAAACAATTTCTCACCTGTAGTATCAACATAATTTACTGACCTCTAAAAATAATTTATGTTTTTAATTTTTAATCACCTTGTGATTAAATTTAATAAAATTATATTTAATACCTCGTTGTAAGAGAACTTTAAGAAGCTTTTAGGCCCGGCCGGTGTGGCTCAGTGATTGAGCGTCAACCCATGCACCAAGAGGTCGCCGGTTTGATTCCTGGTCAAGACACATGCCCAGGTTGTGGGCCTGATCCCCAGTGGGGGGCATGCAGGAGGCGGCCAATTGATGTTCTCTCTCATTGATGTTTCTATCTCTCTCTCCCTCTTACTTCCTCTCTCTCTAAAATCAATAAAGAAAAAAAAATTTTTTTAAAAGAAGCTGCTAGTGTGAGGACATTCCCTGATGTAAACAGCAAAATTCATAAGTATATCCTAATTATGTTCTTCTGTGGTTCAAGGCTACCGCTCCACAATCCATAGCTCTGACCTTGAGCTTCCAAAGTTCTCTCTGGTACAGTTTTCAGTACTTCCTCAGATGACTATCTAGTTACTGACTACAGAGCCCATGATGATATATCTAATTCTTGTTCAAAGGTCAGTGTCTGTTACAACTTCCTGCCCTGAACCAAGACAATCTAATTCTTCAAAGTCTTGATCACCCAAATTTTGATTGATGATGCCATGCTGATTCAGATAAGGTTTTCAAGTCACTTGTGCTCTGAAAGTTAGACATACAAGTGTCATGAAGCTTACAAATTCTTTTGTATTTTTCTCCTACTGATAAATCACATGTTGCTGGACCACCACTGAGAAAGATAATTGCTTCATGTGATCAAAGATTACATGTGAGACTCTTGGTCACACATTGTTGCCTTTTTATAAATTCACTCATACTCAGTTCACTTATTTTTAGGATTTTATGTTCTTTGAGCATTCACTGGCTGGATTATGACAAGCGAGATGACCAAAACAATAAAATATGCATAACATATTTCAGTAAGTAAAAGATAAGTTTAAATGATCTCTTTCCCTTGAAGACGTTGACATTTGATGCTAACTCTTTTTCATTTTCTTCTAGAAACCCTTGGGCTTGGATTTCATTTCTGAATGGTTTTACGAGTATTTACTCATTTGTAAGAAAATGTTAATTATTATATTTAATAAAGCATAGTATAATGAAGCAGTTATTTGGTTGTGCGTGAATGATAGCTAAAACCAAGATTACTGGCCCTAGCACAAGGCTGCTTTGAGAGATTACCATTCTTTCTTTTTATTCTTTTGAAGTCATTGCATGGGTAAGCATGAAAGATGAGAACCAAGGCTTGCAGCATCACTGATGAAATTCAATGTTTAGAGAGCACTTTGAAGTTTTCCTGGTACCAAAGCTGGTTACTAATCAAAAGAACTGGATTTCTAAAATATATTTTCATAAGTAGTCTTTTTTTTCAACTTTATTTATTAATCTTGTTATTGTAGTAAGACATTTTTACTTTATATTGGAAAAGCTAAAGGTTGGTTAAATATGTTAAAAGATGAGAAGGAAGATAGATGAAATCAATTTGTTCCAGAGGCAAAGGGCATGCTTCCATTCCATAAGGAAGCTAATATTTGCAAACCAAAGCATGCTTTACAAACACACCCATGATAGAGAATTAAATAAGCATATAAATAGACTTCTAAGGCAGTAAAAGCAGGGGTATAGAGCAGGAACTTTATCTATTTGCAGTAAAATTTCAGTTTAAATAAAAGGATCTAAGGCTCTGAAAATGGGCAGCTCGGGGGCTTAAAAACAAACATAAAGCCTTAATATATGAGGCAAAGGCAGAAGTCATAGGCCACACTTAATCCAGTTAACGGATGCCTTGCACTTTAATGTTTTGAGCCCTCCCGATGACAGTGTCTAGTTACCCACACATTCCCAAAGGCCACACAAGAGGAACGTCTCTTTTTATGAATGATGACAGGTCTTGTCCCCTTTTGAGAATGAGGAAACAGATTTGTTTAATGAAAGGACCAGGTAGCCATTTAGGCTTGACTTTAGAATTATACAAACACCACCCAAATTTCCACATATAAAGGTGTTTAGAGAAACTCCAGGCATTCCCCTGTTTAGTAAAGGGAATGTGTTCCAAGCTTCTGTTATTAAGTTAGTTGTTTGGAATTAGGAGTCTATTGTCCAGAAATAACATTTTATGTGGTAGTTAACTTTACCATGATAGTCCATAAATATCTATTTAGCTTCAGGTTCTGTATTAAGAGCTTTCGGTTGTGTGACATGGAAAGGGAAAATCTCTTCTCCATGTTCTGGTTCCTTCCTTCAGCATTCTTTATCCTCACTTTACCCCTTTTCTGAGAGCCCCTTGGCATGGAGAAACTTTACATCGCCTCAGTCAGCCACGAAAGATCTGCTTCTGGTGGGTCAGGACAGAGTAAGTACTAACCACCCAAAATGATCCTACTTCAAAATCACACACAGCCTTTCCCTTCTCCACCCCATCCCTTCAACCAGTGTCACTGGTGTCACCTGCATTTGGAAGCAACGTCGTCAGGGGAGGGGTCTCAAGTCCTGTAAATAATAGGCATCGCCTGTGTGCTAGCCATGCATCTCTCAGCTTACCATGTCACCTTTCTGAACCTCTTCAGTTCTCCCATTTGCGACCTTGCAGAGCAGAGCTGTGCTGATGGTTAAGAGGAGCATGATATTTCTTCCATTTCCCCTTATCTATTTTAACCATAGTGTATGGGATGTACGGTCATTTATTACAAGCTAAAAGAGATGGCAAGCTGCTGCATTTTAACTAATAAAATGGAGGAAAATAGCATTTCCTGGTGGGGTAACAGAATGATATGAAAACAAAGAAAAATCAGGTGGTATGTGAAGACCTGCTCAGGTCCCAAATGTTCTTCCAAATACTCTACCTTCACATCTTCGTCTTGTTTTTTGCTTTTGAGTTCTAAAATGAAAGGTTTTTGCAGCTGATGTTATAACAGCAGCGATGAAAACTTTCACAGTGAGGCAAGGATAGGAGAGAGAAAACACCACTTATAAATGCTGCCTCTTAACATGACAATCTCTTTTAGATTTTAAAAAAGATTTAAATGAACCCTAAAACTACCGAAAAGAGCTACATAATACCTAAAGATGAAGAGACTCCTCAAAGACAAAAATCCTTCTTAGAATACACATTTTCAATCAGCTATTTTAAGTAAAAAGTTGCTGCAGCATTTTGCTCCTGAATTGGCACACTGTAACAAATCCATCCTCCCCTTCCTCTGCAAAGGTGAAATTGACCTCTATATGTCTTCCGTGTTCTACTTTTTCCTTTCCTAGCAAACACGAGTCCATGAGAGACTAGAGAGACTTTCACTTTTCAGTGAAATTTTCAATGAAAAGAATGCAGCTACGATAAGGTGGGACCTCCGTGCGTCATTACCTTCCCTCGGCCCACTACGCTCTCAGAGCACAGGGTCCCTGTCCACTCTGAAATGTAGTGGGAATACCTGACCAGATTCAAATGCCTCCCAGTCATTCAGTCAATTGGTATTCATTGTTATATTCATTTAATATTTATTGAGTCCCTTCTATATTCCAAAAAGACAGTTTTCCTTCTTACGGAGCTTACGGTTTAGTTCAAGAGATAGCTATTAATTCAAGCAAAAGTTAGATTTCAAACATGAGAAGTGTTTATAAAGGAAACAGACAAAGGGCTAAATAAGATAGAGATATTTGACTTTGTCAGGGATTAAGGGAGTGATGGGGATTTAATATATAAAGAATAAGTAGGAGTGGGAAGGAAGAACGTTTCAGACCGAGGTGCTAAGATTTGTAAAAGTTCTCTGATGGGGAAAGAGGAGACATGACAGTCTCTTGTGACTTGAAGAAGGTCAGTGATTAAAGTTCAGACAGTGAGGAAGAATATGGTACAAAATGAGGATGAATGGGGCCTGTAGGCTATGTTAAAGATTTTAGACTCTGTCCTATTACCAAAGCACCTGACAAAAGTTTATAAGGAGGGAGCTGACTGATTAAAGATAAGAGAGGTGAGAGGGCTGGAGAGGATGCTCGTGGACCAATCAGTAGGTTACTAAAGTAGTTTAGGTGACAATTAATGGTAGCTTGAAATAATATGTCACTTGTGTAAAGGAAGAGAAGTGAGAAAATTGAAGATATATTTAGGAGGTAAAATCACCATTACTTACTGTTTCAGTTTCATTAGTTGTAATTTGTCTATTCAGATTCTCTGATTCTTCCTGATTTAGATTTGGAAGATTGTATGTTTCTAGGAATTTACCCATTTCATCCAGATTGTCCAATTTGTTGGCATATCATTGTCCATATTTTCTTGCAATCCTTTGTATTTCTTTGGTGTCAGTTGTTACTTTCCCTCTTCCATTTCTGATTTTATTTATTTGGGTGTCTATCTTTTTTTCTTGATGAGTCTGGTTAAAGGTTTGTCAATCTTTTTTATCTTTTTAAGGAACAAGCTCTTGGCTTCACTGATCATCTATATTGGTTTTTTAGACTTTATTTTGTTTATTTCTGCTCTGATCTTTATTATTTCTTTCCTTCTACTCACTCTGGGATTTGTTTGTTGTTCTTTTTCAAGTTCCTTTAAGTATAAAGTTAGATTGTTTATTTGAGCCTTTTTGTTTGTTTGTTTCTTGAGGTAGGCCTATAATGCTATGAATTTCCCTCTTAGACCTTTCCCTGTGTCCTATAGATTTTGGGTTGTTGTGTGTTCATTTTCATTTGTT
This sequence comes from Tadarida brasiliensis, assembly GCA_030848825.1. Classification (NCBI taxonomy): domain Eukaryota; kingdom Metazoa; phylum Chordata; class Mammalia; order Chiroptera; family Molossidae; genus Tadarida; species Tadarida brasiliensis. The sequence goes on along the minus strand of CM061260.1, from coordinate 105,202,076 downwards.
TCAAGGTATCTTTTGATTTCTTCCTTGATCTCATTGTTAACCCATTCATTGTTTAGTAACATGTTATTTAGTTTCTATATCTTTGTGTGTTTTCCTGTTTTTTATCTTGTGATTGATTTTATTTCATAGCAATATGGTCAGTGAAGATGCTTGATATGATTTCAATCTTTTTAAATTTATTGAGACTTGCTTTGTGTCCTAACCTGTGGTCTATCCTAGAAAATGTTCCATGGACACATGAAAAGAATGTACATTCTACTGCTTTGGGTTGAAATACTCTGAAAATATCAATTAAATCCCTTTGATGTAGTGTATCATTTAAGGCCAATATCTCCTTTTTTATATTCTGTCTAGAAGATCTATCCATTGATGTCAATGGGTTGTTAAAATTCCCTACTATGACTGTATTACTGTCAATCTCTCCCTTTATGTCCATAAAAATTTCACTTTACAAATTTAGGTGCTCCTATTTTGGGTGAATAAATATATACAAGGTTTATGTCCTCTTGTTGGATTGATCTTTTTATCATTATGTATTGCCCTTCTTTGTCTCTTATGATAACCTTAGTTTTAAATTCTGTTTTTTCAGATATAAATATTGCTACCCTAGCTTTTTTTCCCCTTTTGTTTGCATAATTTTTTCCCCATCCCTTTACTTTTAGTCCCTTTACTTTTGTGTTCCTTTCAGTCTGAGGTGGGTCTCTTGAAGGTAGCATATACATGGGTTTTGTTTTCTTATCCATTCAGTTACCAAATATCTTTTGATTGGAGCATTGAAGCCATTTACATTTAAAGTGATTATTGATAGGTATGTATTTATTGCCATGTTATTTTTTTAACTAAGTTTTTTTTCTCTCTCTCTCTTTCTTTTCCCCTCCTCGTCCTCCTCCTTCTTCTTCTAGCAAGCCTTTTAACATTTCTTGTAATACTGGATTCGTGGTAACATACTCATTTAGCTTTGTCTTGTTTGGGAAGCTCTTTATTTCTCCTTCAATTTTAAATGATAGCTTGGCCGGGAAAAGTATGCTGAGTTGTAGTTCCTTGCTTTTCATCACTTTGACTATTTCATGCCAATCCCTTCTGGTCTAAAATGTTTCTATTGAGAAATTAGCTGATAATCTTACGGGAGCTCTCTTGTAGGTAAATAATTGTCTTTTTCTTGTGGCTTTTAAAATTCTCTTTTTGTCTTTAACTTTTGCTATTTTATTATGATGTGTCTTCGTGTGGGCCTCTTAGTGTCCACCTTGTTTGGGACTCTCCAAGGAATTGTATGCCTTTTTCCTTCACCAAGTCAAGGAAGTTCTCAGTCATTATTTCTTCAAATATTTTCTTAATCCCTTGCTGTCTTTCTTCTCCTCTGGTACCCCTATCATGCTGATGTTGTTACTCATTATGTTGTCCCAAAGGTCCCTTAAACTGTCATCATTTGTTAAATTTTTCTTTTTTGTTGTTCCGTTTGGATTTTTTTCCTACCTTGTCTTCCAATTTGCTGATTTGACTTCTGCTTCATCCACTTCCAGTGTATTTTTTATTTCAGATATGCCATTCTTTATTTCTGACTTGTCTCCTTGTATGGTTTCTATGCCTTTTCTCATGCTGTTGAGCATTCTTATAATCATTACTCTGAACTCTATATCTGATAAATTGCTTACATCCATTTCAATTAGCTCTTCTTCTGGAGAACTTCCTTGTTTTTTATTTGAGTACTGTTTATTTTTCTCCCCATTTTGGCTACCTCTTTGTGTTTGTTTCCATGTATTAGGTAGATCATTATGACTCCCAGTCTTAGTGGTATGGCCTCATGTAGTAGGTCTCCTGGGGGACCCAGTGGCGCAGGCTCCCTAATCAATATCCCTTGTGCATGTTATGTGAGTCCTGATGGCTATTGGCTTATTTGCACATGGGATTGACCCTCAGGCTGGCTGACTTTTAGGCTCAACCTCCAACACAGTGTGCAAGCTGTTGTGTAGGTGCTGATCACATGAAGCAGAATTTACCCCTGCGGGGTTCGGTGCCTGATGAGATCTCCCTGTGGATATGCTGCTTGTGATGCTTATTAGAATCTGCCCTATTGTCTGAAGCTGGCCACTGGGTGTGTTGGTTCTGGGCCTCTTCAGAGGGTCTCTGGTACAAGCAAATGTCAGATGCTATCTGTGAATGGCCCTGGGCATCCTGTTTAGGGCTACTAGCAACCCATAGCTTATGGCTCCCTCTGCTGGCCCTGGGTGTGTGTAAAGGTGATTTCCTGATTTTTATAAATTGCAGAAGATGTAACTAGTTTTCATTCAGACATGTGTGCACTTTTGTAATCAGTCACTGATTGATTAAACCTGTTTAATATTGGTTTTAATTGTTACTCCTTGTTTTAATGGAAAACAATAGATTCTTTCCTAGGAGCAAGAGAAATTTATATTCTCAAAACTAAAGAAAATTACTTCAGGATAAATAAAGAGAAATAGAGATGCAGTTGATTTGTGAAGAGAAAGAGGGGGGAAAACAGCAATTTATAACAATATTTGGGAAAGGCAGATGGAAAAGGAAGTGCAAGGGCTCTGACTCAAGAGCTGTGACATGTTTAAGAAACAGGAAGCCTAAGCAACTGAAGTATAGCGATAAAGAAAAGAAGTATGAGTTTCAGCAGGAAAAGTGGTTAGGGGCTAGATCATACATAGTCTTGCAAGGCAAGATTGGAAACAGAATTGACAGAACCTGGCACTTGTTTGAATTTTGGATTCAACAGGCATTAAGAACTCAAGCTCCAGCTTCTTTTGTAGAAAAATGAAGATATGGCCATGTCACTCACCAAAACAGATGTAATCCAGTGTTACAATTAATATAACAAAATAATGTATATCGAGGCACAAAAAGAATTAGCATTCAATGCATTTAGGGTGGGAGATAAGAATCCTTAGAGAGTAGATAACATATGAGTAAGTGGGTATTCCTCAGGCCAGGTGGGGTCAAAGCCAGGAAATGTATGGCTGGGAGAACATTCCTAGCCAAGGGCACAGCACAAAGGCATAGAAGTGAGAATCCTCATGGCTATCACCAGGAATGAAGAAACCTCAGGAATTCAGGATGTGCCTAATGAGTTCAGACTCTCTTCTTCAGCAATGAGACCACATTTTCCCATTGAGCCATATGCCCCAGGTGTCTTCCAAGTAGTTGTGCTAGATCATGAATCAAACAATAGCTTCACCCTGGCTGGATGGCTTAATTGATTGGAGCATCATCCTGTACGCCAAAAGGCTGTGGGTTCAGTTCCTGGTTAGGGCACATACCTAGGTTGTGGGTTTAATCCCCAAGTCAGGGCGTGAATGGGAGGCAACTTATCAATGTTTCTCTCACATTGATGTTTCTCTCTCTCCCTCTTTCTTCCTCTCTGTCTAAAATCAATAAAAACATATCCTCTGGTGAAGATTTTTAAAAAAGAAGAAGAGGAATAATATTTTCTGGATGTGTGTACTTTGTCTTTGAAATTTGAAATTTATTTAGAAACTTGATTGAAGTCAGTAACTGAGTCTGAATAAACTGGGAGAAAAAACAACCTTGAATATCTTTCCCTATCCATAGTAACCTGAAAGAAAGAAACTAAAACTCACGAGGTAAATTATCCATACTTTTCTCCAAAAGAGGAGCAGTAATCTGAAGAATAAATAATTAGCCCAGACAGCATATGTGGCAGCTAGCTAAAATTTTATTCATTTGAGCCTTAATTAGCAGTTTACATACATTATTTTAGACTTTTTTTAAATCAAAATGAGAATAAACCTAAGAAATAACATAACATTTTAATATTTCATAATTTACTCTTATTCTAATTTTTACAGTTCTGTCACAGTTTCTTTAAATTTTAAAATTAGGAGAAAAAATAAATTATTTATATTTTGAGTTCTCAAGTTCATCAATTTTTCCTTTATACAAACTTTGATATTTTTTCTTTCTTGTAACATTTTGTGTTGGAATCTGTGGATTATATTAGAAATAAAAATCCTTTTTAATAAAAATTCTCTAAATACAAATGGTTTTGTCTATGTCTTATATTAGGACTTTTTTTTTTTTTTTGTCATAAAAACATGTGAGCACTTTACTTAGTGACATGTATTGTAGTTCATCCCACTGTCCAGGTATTAAATTTAGGCATCACAGATCTCAGTAATTTAAATTAAATAATCTATGGTTTATTTTAAAGAGAAAAAAATAATTAAAATTTTGTTGGAACAAAGAAGAAAACCATATTAGATTTTACTGACTGAGCCAGTATTTTATGACTGTCTTCCAAAAAAGTATTATCAAAATAATTGAATTGAATTTTCTGGGCAATTTGTATGTAATTATAAATACCTGGTTTTTAAGATAAATTACAATAGAAATATAACAAATCTCAACTATGGAAATTTGGTATTTTGCCTGGAACTACACATGATGAAATGATTTGTTTCATGAATATATAAAAGCTAACATTAATGAGCATAGTTTAGACATTATGTTAGACTTCTCACATACAATTCTCATCTAATTTCAATGCAATACAACAAAAGGATTATTATAAGCCCAAAAGCACAGATAAGAAAATCAATGCTCAGGAAGGTTAAAGTAACTTGCCAAATTTTATAGAGTTATTGGTTTTTTGTCTACCTTCTACTGTGAGACTATGAGTAGACCAGAAATGGAAAGAAGATAACTCTAAAATACATAGACTTAGAATTCAGAAAGCTAGGAGAGAAGTATTTTCATCCCCTTAAGAGCAGAATAAGTAATAGTCTCATCAATTCTATGTGCTATCTCTTTTTGGTAAAGCAATGTATAAACAACAACTTAAAATCTTTCATCCACTGTGTATATCTTTGATGTAATATTTGTGGATGTCTCTGTGGTTACTATTTTATATAACAGGTTAAGTGGAAAATAGATAAGCCTAAAAAAAAATCTCTGAGAAAAAGTTCAAATTTTATTGGAGTGTGTGTTTTTTTTAAACTTTGTCAAACATAAAAGATTTAGAAAATATTTTCTTGCATCAATAAATCATAAAGACTATTTTAATCTATGATTAATTCCTTTTTCAAAATCAAATTATGGCTAATCAAATAATAAATATAATCTCAGTATTTATTTTGGCTTCTATATCATATGTCAAACAGCACTTTGTTTTAAAATATATTTTTAAGTATATTTAAAGCTAACTGTAGAAAATGCATAGAAAGAATAATAGAGAAATTAAAGTTCTTTCTTTTTTAAATAAGCAAGTTGTTCAAAACCCAGTTCTGTATGTATAAGTAACATACTTGCAATGTCTCTTATGCTGTAGATGGCAGCAAAACTTCACATTAAGAGCTCCACTTAGCTATTCCAGCAGATTCATGAAAACACAAATTTCTACTGAATATTTACTTTGTTATTTCTGTAATATGCAATAGAAAATGTACTGATTTTATATGTAGGAAGGAGAATTTGATGTTGTTTTTGTTATCAAACAAGAAACAGACCATTTTTATGTATACATTATTCACAGCATAAAAGTTTAGTAATTACTATTTCCGATGATGAAACTGAATACAATTCCAATCAACTTAGTGAATGCACATAATCCAATTTTCCCAGGAGACTGAGTAACACTCTCTTATCAAATAGTTAAGTGAAGGTAACCATAAAGATTGAGCATATGATTAAAAGTAGATTCCCAAATCTGATTTGCTATTCCTCTTTAAAGGGTAAAATAGTCAATGCACAAAATCTAAAATTATTTAGAACCATGCAGGAAATATCTTCACTCTGGTCATCTGTGTGTTGTATCTTGATCATCTTCACAGGAAATGTATAGGCAAAGCTGTGGCACATGTATGAAGTCAAATCTCTTCCAGATTTGGTGATTCAAGGTCATCAAGCAAGGGTGAGTCGTTCTGATCACAGATGGGAATGCCCCACCATTTAAAAACAGGACTTTAAGATAGTAAAGTGATAGGAACACAAAAACCGTAATGAATATGCTATCCAGAATGGTGTGAGAAGGGGAAGCAGAAGTGTAAAATATAGAGAAATCAGCTTTATCCTGTATGGGTGATTTTCAATCCAGGCTAAATGTTTTAATCATTTTTTTAAAATAACAATTGTGGAAAACCATTTTTTTAAATACCAATACCTTGGCTTCATTCCAAACCAGTTAAGTCAAAATCTCTAGCAGTGTCCCCTGGGCAACTGTGTTCTTTTCTTTAAAATCCTCCTGAGTAAGACAAGGCCTACCAAACCTGAAGAAAGATCAACTGGAGCAAAAGGACAAAAGAGAGAAAGAACCCCAAAAGAACAGCTACCTGACATTTTTATGGAAGGGGACTCCCCTTCCAAACAATAACATCCCTCCATCCTTCCATCCCTCCTCTCCATATTGTCACCAATAGCTCTCAACATTATAGGACCTTACATTTCACTTATAAAGACTTTATGGAGACTCAATATGTCTGCAGATAGCTGGAACCTCCGAATGCTTGCTCCCAAGACTGGATGGATTTGTGGATAGACTGCATGACAACTGACTTAAAAAAGCAACTGAAGTGTAGATAATCTGAAATATTGTGAACAGGGAACATAGAGGAAAGACGGAAGGAGACGCAGAGAGGGTGAGCCAACTCGCACAGGTATGCATCTGGGAAGCCCCAGAGATATTGTGACAGCGGAGACCTGTCCCTTTGGGAGCATGGGGTTTCAGCCCCACACAGGGATCCCCAATTTTGTAAAACAGGGAAGAGAAGGGAAACTCATGCAGTACCTGGTAGAGGGAAACAATGGAGATACAGTCCACCTGGAAAGCTCAAACCACAACATCCCAAGCATGAGTGATCTCGTTGTTGAAGCACCAGCCAGGTCAATCACTCTGATCTGGGGCTGGGGGAGGGGCCATGCAGCAAAGCTCCATACTGCAGAGCTTGGCTGGGGAAGGGGATGATCAGTACACCCAGCAGTGACTCTAAGAGGTCCTCCATCCCTTGGTAGAACATTAGGAAGAGAGTCAGATGCTGGTCTGTGTGCCTAAGGGGGAAAAAAGAGAAGAAAAGAAAACTAACTTCCCCACCTCTTTCTACCTCAAATGCAGGGACGGTGGTACCCCTCCCACCCCAATCTATAAAACTATTAGGTCTGCCCCATTCTGTTGTGATCTGAGCCAAAGAAAATGGCTTAGGGCTAGAAATCCATGCCTATACTGTTTGGTCTGATAGCATGTGTGACGTGGACATTTGGCAGGTGGGAACCTGGGTGGAGGCCCCACCTAAGTGGGGTTGACTGTGGAACGTTTAGAGAGAGAGCCAAGCGGGGCTAATTTTTGTTTTGTTTTGTTTTTTTCTTTGGATCCCCTACTACTTTGTGTGGTGGCACAGGAGTGCCAGGGAGGCAGGTGGAGCTGAGGGATTGTAACAGTGTCTCCTAGGTGAGTTTCTGTCCGGGAGACAGACCAGTGTATGGTGGGCTCTTTGGAAGCATTACAGGGAAGCAGATCCAAGCTTCCCAGTGAGTACAGCCAGCAGCCAGCACAGCCCTGGGAAAAAGAGGAAGTGCCCACCCAACTCCTACAGATTACAAGCACAGCCCCCAATGTGAATCTTTTTAAACCACCCCAATTCCTGATACCCCAGCAGAGTGTAGATCCATGGGGGACAGGAGAGCAACTCAGAGCAGGGACATTCAAGGGGTGAAACCCAAGGCAGACACAGTCTCTGGGCTTCAGAGGACTGCCCACCACAATGTTGACATTGATTGCACCAGAGAACCTACTGAGAGGTCTATGACCGGCACACAAAAGGGCTGGTCTTTGACAACATCTGAGCGAAATCCAGCAAGTGCTATAAACAGCAGATCCAAAAGGTGAACTCAGAAGACACCTATGTCTGCAGAGACACATTCTGCTTTTTCTTTTTAGTATTAATTTTTTAAAATGTCTTTGTTATTATTTTGTGTAATCTTGTCTGTATTTTATTTTATTTTATTTCTTTTATTCTTTTCTTTTTTCTTTCATATTGTTATTTTTCTCTTTCCTTTTCTTTATCTATTTTTTCTTTTTCTTTGCTTTTTTATTTTTATTTTTCCTTTCCATTTTTCTTTTCCTATTCCATATATTATTTTATTCATTATTACTACCTTTTTAAAATTATTATACATATGTGCATACATACACATACACACACATATATCTTTTTCTTTTATCATTTTATTTCTCCTCCTTTTTTTTACATTCTGCACTTTAATTTCCTCTTTCTGCTCTAATTCTTTTTGTCTCTTGCATTATAATATTCTCTTTTTTCCTCTTCTCTTTTCTTATCCTTCTTTGGTGGTGGTGGTGTTGCTTTTGTTCTTTTTATTTGTTTTTAGTGTGTGTGTGTGTGTGTATGTTTGTGTGTGTGGTGTGCTATTTTCAGTTTGGTCTGTTCTACCTGGTATGTTATGTCAGCACCTGTATAACATTTGCCATGTTGTGGTTGGGGTTGAACCTCATGGTAAGCCAGTCCAAGGACCAAGCCAATGCACAAATGGGAAAACAGCAATTAAGAGCAAATTATAATAGGAGAGACTACATAACCCACACAAGGGACATTCCTAGATCACACAACTCAGAAGATCAAGGAGACTACACCATTGGGTCTCACAAGACACCCACTACAGAAAACGACCCTACCAGGAGCGAGAATCATAGCAGATCTTCTTAATAAATAGAAACAAGCACAAAGAGACAGCCAAAATGGAAAGACTAAGAAACAAGTCCCAAATGAAAGAACAATAAAATTCTCTAGAAGAAGAGCTAAATGAAATGCTGATAAGCAATTTATCAGATATAGAGTTTAGAGTAATAATTATAAGTATGTTCAACATCATGAAAAAATATATAGAAATTATGAAAAACAACCAGTTTGAAATCAAGAAAGACATAGCAGAAATAAAGAATACACTGGGTGGAATAAACAGTAGATTAGAAGTGGGGGATCAAATCAGTGAATTAGAAGACAAGGTATAAAAAAAGTCAATCAGAGAACCAAAAGAAAAAAACAATTTAAAAGCAAGAGGATATTTTAAGGGAGCTTTGAGACAATATGAAATGTAACAACATCCTCATCACAGGAATACCAGAGGAGAAGAAAGTGACAAAGGATAGAAGACCAGTTTGAAGAAATAATGACAGAAAACTTTCCTAAGCTGATGATGAAAAATGTCACACAAGTTCATGAAGCACAGAAAGTCCCAATCAAGATGAACCCAAAGAGACCCACCCAAGACATGTCATAGTTAAAATACCAAAAATAAAGACAATGAGAGACTCTTAAAAGCAGCAAGAGAAAAGCAATTAGTTATATAAAAAGGAGCCCCCATAAGGCTGTCAGATGATTTCTCAACAGAAATACTATAGTCCAGAAGATAATGGCATGAAATATTCAAAGTAAAGAGAAGCAAAGAACTGAAACCAACCCTACTCTATTAGCAAGGCTATCATTTAAAACTGAAGTAATGAGCTTCCCAGACAAAAAAAAAGATAAAGGACTTTATTACCCAAACCAACACTGCAAAGAATGTTAAAGGGACTGCTTTAAGAAGACGAAATAGAGAATGACAGGAACATAGGCACAAAAATGGCAATAAATAAGTACCTATCAATAATAACCTAAAATGTAAATGGATTAAGTACTCCAATAAAAAATATAAGGTAGCTGAATGGAAAGAAATCGTGACCCACCTATATACTGTCTATAAGAGACCAACTTCAGAACAAAAGGTTCACACAGGTTGAAAGTGAAGGGATTGAAAAAATATTCCATGAAAATGGAAATTGTTTTAAAAACCTATGGTAGCAATACTCATATCTGACAAAACAGTCTTCAAAACAAAAGCTATAACAAGAGACAAAGAAGGTCACTACACAATAATAACAGGATTAATCCAACCAGAAGATATGGTAAACATATATGTACCCAATATTGAAACACTTAAATATATATATTTTAAAGTATTGGAGGATTTAAAAGAGAGATTGACAGCAACACAATCACAGTAGGGGATTTTAACACCCCACTGACATCATTGGATAAATCTTCCAGACAAAAAAATTAATAAGAAAACAGTGACCCTAAAAGACATACTAGATCAGATGGATTTAATTGGTATTTACAGAATATTTCATCCCAAAGCTGAAGAATATACATTCAACTCAAGTGCACATGGAAAATTCTTAAAGATAGATCACAATACACAACACAAAATAAGTCTTAACAAATTCAAAAATATTGAAATTATATCAAACATCTACTTGGACAACAATGGCATGCAACTAGAAATCAGTTACTATAAAAAAAAAAAACCTCAAAAACATTCAAATACATGGAGGCTACATAATATGTCATTAAACAATGAATGAGTTACCAATGAGATCAAGAAAGAAATAAAAAACTTCCTGGAAACAAATCAAAAGGAATATACAACAACCCAAAATCTATGGGACATAGCAAGTGCATGCTGAGAGGGAAATTCATGGCATCTGAGGCCTACTTCAAGAAACAAGAAAAATCTCAACTAAACAATCGAACCCTACAAGTAAAAGAACCAGAAAAAAATAAACAAGAAAAGCCCAGAGTAACTAGAAGGATGGAAATAATAAAGATCAGAGCAAAAATAAATGATATAGAGATTAAAAAATTCAGTACAAAAGATAAGTGAAACCAAGAGATGGTCCTTTGAAAAAACAAAGTTTATGAACCTTTAGTCAAACACCAGGAAAGAGAGAGAGAGGACCCAAACAAATAAAATCAGAAATTAAAGAGGTGAAGTAACAACTGACATCAGAGAAATACAAAGGACTGTAAGAAAATACTATAAACAGGTATATGCCAACAAACTGGACAACCTGGACAAAATGGACAAATTCATAGAAACATACAGTCTTCTAAAACTCAATCAGGAAGAATCAGAAAAACCGAATAAACTGATAACAATTAATGAAATTGAGACAGTGATAAAAAAATTCCCAGCCTACAATTATATTGGACTAGATCGCTTCAAAGGTGACTTTTACCAAACATTCTAAGAACGAATATCTATCATCTTCAAACTTTTCCAAAAATTCAAGGGAAAGGAAGATTTCAAATCTCTTCTTACGAGTCTAGCATTATATGAATTCCAAAATGAGACAAAGACACTACAAAAAAAGAAAATTATAGGCCAATATCACTGATGAACATAGAGGCTAAAATCCTCAAGAAAAGATTAATAAATCAGATTCAGCAATACATTAAAAAGATCTTACAGCAGGGCCAAGTGGGATTTATTCGAGGGATGCAGAGCTGGTACAATATTCACAAATCAATAAAAGTGATACATCACATAAACAAAATAAAATATGGAAGTCACATGATTATATCAATAGAGACAGAAAAAGCATTCAACAAACTCCAGCACCCATTTATGATAAAAACTCTCAAGAAAGTGGGAATAAAGGGATCATACCTCAACATGACAAATACCATATATGAAAAACCTACAGTCAACATCATACTCAATGGGCAAAAACTAACAGCATTTTTCTTAAGCTGGGGAACAAGACAGGGATGTCTGCTTTCACACCCTTATTCAGTATACTGCTGGAAGTCCTAGCCACAGCAATTAGATAAGGAGAAATACAAGTTGGAAAGGAGGAAGTGAAACTGTCATTATTCATAGATGACATGATGTTGGATATAGAAAACCATAAATAATCTACAAAAAATACTAGATTTAATATATGAATTTGGCAAAGTAGTGGGATACAATATTAATATATAGAAATTGGTGGCATTTTTACACACCAGTAATAAACTCTCAGAAAGAGAAACCAAGAAAACAATCCCATTTACCATTGCAACAACAAAAAATAAGATACCTAGGAATAAATAGCCAAGGAGGTAAAAGACCTATACTTGGAAAACTATAGGTTACTGAAAAAAGAAATAGAGGAAGATACAAACAAATGGAATCATATATTGTGTTCATGGATTGGAAGAATTAACATAATTAAAATGTCCATACTACCCAAAGCAATCTATAGATTCAATGAAATCCCTATTAAAATACATATGGCATGTTTCATAAAGGTAGAACAAATATTACAAAAATTTATATGGAACTAATAAAGAACTCCGAATAGCCTCAGCAATCTTGGGAAACAACATAGTTGGAGAAATTACAATACTGGATATCAAACTATACTACAAAGCCATGATTGAAACAGCTGGATACTGGCACAAGAACAGGCATATAGATCAATGGAACAGAACAGAGAACCCAGAAATCGACCCACACCATTATGGTCAATTAATATTTGACAAAGGAAGCAAGAGCATACAGTGGAGTAAAGACAGTCTCTTTAATAAATGGTGTTGAAAAAATTGGACAGGTACATGCAAAAAAAATGAAACTAGATCACCAACTTACACCATACACAAGAATAAACTCAAAATGGATAAAAGACTTAAATGTAAGTCACAAAACCATAAAACTCCTAGAAGAAAACATAGGCAGTAAAATCTCAGACATCTCATGTCACAGAATTTTTGCCCATACATCCCCTAGAGCAAGAGAAGCAAAGGAAATAAATAATAAATGGGACTATATCGAACCAAAATCTTCTGCACAGCAAAACAAACCATCCTTAAAATGAAAAGTGAACCCACTGTATGGGAGAACATATTTGCCAATGATACCTCTGATAAGGGTTTTTTTTCCCCCAAAATATGTGCAGAACTCATACAACTCAAAAAAAGGAAGACAAACAGTCCAATTAAAAAATGAGCCAAGGACCTGAACAGAAAATTCTCCAAAGAGGATATACGGATGTTCAAGTGACTAATTAAAAAATGCTCAGTGTCACTAATCATCAGAGAGTTGCAAATTAAAACTGCAGTGAGGTACCACCTCACATTAGTCAGAATAGCAACTATCAATAAATGAACAAATAACAAGTGCTGGTGAGGTAGTGGAGAAAAAGGAACCCTGGTACACTGTTCTTGGGAATGCAGACTGGTGCAGCCACTGTGGAAAAGAGTATGGAATTTCTTCAATAAATTAAAAATGGAACTGCCACTGACCCAGTGATCCCACTTCTGGGTATATATCCTAGGAATCCTGCAACACCAATCAGAAAGAACATGTGCACTCCTATGTTCATAGCAGCACTATTTACAATAGTCAGGATCTGGAAACAGCCCAAGTGTCCATCAGTAGATGAGTGGATAAAAAAAAGCTGTGGTACATTTATACAGTGGAATACAATGCAGCTGTAAGAAAGAAAGATCTCTTACCCTTTGAGACAGCATGGATGGACCTGAAATATATTACGCTAAGTGACATAACCCAAAGAAAGACAAATATCACATGATCTCACTATTATGCTGAATTTAAAGAACAAAATAGGTCCAGAGGCATGGATAAATGGAACAGAGTGACTAATTTCAGAGGGAAGGGAGGTAGGGAGGCTGGAAGAGACCAATCAAAGAATATATATGCATATATGCATAGCCCATCGACACAGACAATAATGTGGTGAAGGCTTAGGGGAGTTGGGGGCAAGGCAGAGGGAGGCACGTGGGGAACAATGCAGACATCTGTAATGGAGTCAACAATGAAAAGCAAATCTTCCTTGCAATGTAAGTGTGCAACCAGTGTTGTAAACAATTTCCTACTCAATGCCGACAAAATGGTATAAACATCATTTTGAAGTCTAAATCCAAATTTGGCATTGAAAATTTTGAGCAATCTGGCTCTGGTTTACTTATATAAACTTCCTGGTAGTCTAACCCCTTTTTATAGGTGGCATGTCCCTTCGGGATCCCTGAGCAAGTCCCTAGTCTGTTGAATTGAACCCATGCTTGCAATGGGCTGAGTGACAGCAAAATCACAGTAACAGAGGTGGTATCATCTATATATTGATATAATTCCACAGAGTATTCATTTCACTTTATTTTTTTCTTCATTGATTTTAGAGAAAGAAAAAGGGAGAGAAAGAGAGAGATAGAAACATCGATGAGAGAGAACATCAGTTGGCTGCCTCCTACATGCCCCACCACTGGGGATTTGGCCCACAACTTGGGCATGTGCCCCGACTGGGAATTGAACTGGCGACCTCCTGGTGCATGAGTCAACACTCAACCACTGAGCCACACTGGCTGGGCCACAGAGTATTTCAAAACACCTCTAACATAGGGGCATACAAGAAAAGAGAGGCATAACTTTGGAGACGACCAGGTACAACCTCCGTATATTCAAGTTATAGAAAATGAAAAGTGGGAAAATTAAATGACTTTCTTCTATTTCATGTACACAGGTCTTTCTACCGTATCAGAGTTTACATACAAAGACTGTTAAGAAACATTTTAAATGTTCAATAATTATGAATAGGTGAATAAATAATGGTTTACACATAGTATATAATTCTTTATTCTTAAAATTATATGCTAATCAGATAGACACAATACATAAATATACAAACAGGACAGAAAATACCTATATCAGAGTAGATAAGAAAAAAGCAAGTTACTTTGCAGAATTATGATCATTTTTTGTATAATCAAAAAATAATTATATATGGGGTGTGTGTAAAAAGAGAGAAGTGCAGCCCAGCTGGTGTGGCTCAGTGGTTGACATCAACCCATGCACCAAGAGGTCACCAGTTCGATTCCTGGTGAGAGCACATGCCCAGGTTGTGGGCCTGATCCCCAGTGGGGGGCCTGCAGGAGGCAGTCAATTGATGTTCTCTCTCATTGATGTTTCTATCTTTCTCTCCTCTCCCTTCTTCTCTCTCTACAAATCAATTTTTAAAAAATTTAAAAAAAGAGAGAGAGAGAGAAGTGCAAAAAGGTACAGTTCTTATTTGCTATAGCAAAAACACAGGTATGTAATCATAAAAGCCATATAAAATGTTTTTAGATACGTGTTAACAAGCATGACTGCCAGGATATAGGTCTATCTTATTATAGATCTACAACTATTTTAAAAGTAATTGTTTTCTCAGCTTCTTTATATCTAGGAGTTGCCATGTAACTCAATTCTTGTCAATGAAACATAACAAGAATTCTCTCAGGGCTGCCGGTGGAGCATTTACTCTTCCATTAAAGAGGGCAGATGTGGCTGGCTCTATTGTTCTGGCCACCTCCTCCTTGGAACATGATTTGATGCCTTGAAGTATAGCAGCAATCTTAATGAGTCAGTAAGCCAATACTCTAAAGATGACAACTCAAATAACAGAAGGAACATGGGTCTCTGGGGGCATAACAGAGCTGTTGGACCTGTCCTGGACTGTCTTCAAAATTCTTAAATGAGATCATACATGAGCCAAGAAATAAATCATTTAGTGCTTAAGCCACTAGTAGACTGTAACATTAAGCCGAAAATATTGCTATCTGATTAAACCACTTAGAAAAACTAAAATATGATTTAGGGTCACACACAAACAGAAATTTATATATGAAAATAAACCATAAAATTCTAGAAGATGAAAAGTTTCTGTTATGCAAAACACAACAAGAACTGAGACAGAAGAAGAAAAAGGGCTACATAAAAGAAGACATAGTGCTTATTCACAATAAGGAAGAGCTTCTACCAATATATGGGAGAAGTATTTTAAAAGGAATCAGGCATCACAATAAACATAAAATTCATTTTCAAAGGAAATATTAATAGTTAGAAAAAATAAAATTATGTTCAAATGATCTATTAAAAATAGATCAGATTAGAAAAGATTCAAGAAAAAAAGATTTAAAGAAAAAAGTTGGAATTATCCATTGTTATCAAAGGCTCAAGAAAGCAGCACTTTTTACACACTCTTCGTGAAAAAGTAAGTTGATATTAATCAGGAGAAAAATTTGGCATCAATATAAAAAGTTTAAGTGTACATATTAGTTTAGCAAGCAACTTTGTTTCCTTGGAATTTATTCTATAGATATGTTAAATAAATGCAAAAGATGTCAAAGATACATGTATCAGGGTGCTAGTTGCAATGTTGTTTTAATATTTACAATAAAATTAATAGAGACATCCTAAATGTTAAGCAGTGGTGGATTATTTAATAAATAATTATTCATTCAGAAAAGAGAATTTTATTTTCTTAAAATTAGATACATAGGCATTTAGATGGGGGGCAGGGGACAAAGAGAAAGGGAGAGGAAGAAGGATAAAAATTATCTATAATGAAGTAGGTAGTGGAAAAGCAAGTTACTTTGCAGAAGTACGCAAAACTGTAATTCATTTTTTGCAAACAAAATAGTAATTACATATACATTATATGGGATATTTTTTCTTTTTAACTACAAGAGAACATTATTTTAAAACTCACAGAAGTAGAAGAAGTATAGGAGAAATGGGCTTAGGAAACAAGTTATAGAGGCAAAGGAAGTGCCCTTGGAGCCTGGAAATGAGGAAGGTCAAGGTGACACACCTGGGCGATGGGGAGGGGGAGGAGGAAAAGAGAGGGGTGCAAGCATGCTCCTGGGAGGGAGAGTGCGCTGGGTCCTCTGTCCTTAGGGTTTTAAAGGTGGGGATTTTAGGGGAGGTCTCAGGGGAAGGCCTCAATAGAGTACTGATCAGTTTTCCAGTGTGTCCTTTCAGGGTCCTGGTCTCCACTGACTGACTGGTCAGGGCCAGGGCAGGGTCATTAGTCAACGCAGCTGATCATGAGGTCAGCTATGGTGTTGCTTGTGTGGTTTTGCTGCTTTTCTAGGCTTGGAGCTGAGACACACCTGAGGCCTAGATGCTATTTCTAGGGAAGAAAGGTCAAGGGCTTCAGACCACATGACCAATGATATGCTAGGGGAAGAAAGGTTCCCCTGGGCATGAGGTCCTATAATTGTCTGTTGCTAGGCACCCGGGATTTTCCACTCTGGTGACCTTATGTATCTGCCCCATCATCCTTGCTCTGCTCATGTCTGTCTAACTGCCTACCACATTCCCCCCTCAAGGATCTTGGCTCTGAATTCTTTCAGAGAAGAAGGGCACAGGGTCTCTTCTCTAGCTGTTTCCTGCTGGAGAGGGGTGAAGTTTTCTTTCAGACCAAGAGATCCTTGCTCTCTGTAGAGGGACGATGGGGCCTGGGCACAGAAGGAGATTGCAAAGGTGTTTAGAGGTGGGATTTCCTGAGTATGAATTGGGCTTGTAACCTGGTGCAGACACACTGCATTACAGATCTTAGTATTACTGGGGCAAAAGCTAGAACAACAAGAATTACGACAAATGGTCCAGTGAAAGGAAAAAGTTTTAGTTCCAAGTCAAAGAGTGGGCTGTCAGTAAAGCATTTACTCTTCTATTAAAACGAGCAGATGTGGCTGGCTCTATTGTTTTGGCCACTTCCTTCTTAGAACATGATTTGATGCCTGGAAATGTCTTAATGACTCAGTAAGCCAGTACTTTAAAGATGGCAACTCAAATAGCAGCAGGAACATGAGTCTTTGGGGACATGACAGAGCTGTTGGACCTGTCCTGGACTACCTATTTTCAAAATTCTTAAATGAGATCATGCATGTGTTAAGAAATCATTTAGTACTGAAGCCACTAATAGACTGCAACATTACGGTCTACTTTTGGGTAGACTGTAACAATAAACCCATCACACACACACACACACACACACACACACAATGGTTAAGGTGAACCATCTTTAAAAACAATTATTCAGATTTGCCTCAAGGGAAAATTTATAACATTTCTTGAATATATAGAATAAAATTTTAAGAAAAATAATGACTCTCTTTTTTTCCCCTTTATGACTATTCCCCATCTTTTTCGTTGTATTCTAAATGAGTTCATCTTTATGAAAATCTATTTTTTCCATTGAGTTATTTGTCATAACATCCAATCTATAAATATCACCAGGTCTCCTAGGAGCTATGATACTACCCAACATATTTATACTTGATTTTAGCCAAAAGACCGAGAAATGATACTACCCAACATATTTAAAAGTTTAAATTTAAGAATCAAAACCGTGAGTGCTGGGGGAAAAGGAGAAACATCTGTAACAAAAATTAATTCATTCCTTAATTCACAACAGAATGTGATACTATAGCAATTAAGGGGGAGAGGTTTCTATGAGGTGAATGCTAATTAATCATGCTCAATGTTACAATGAGTAATAAAATAAAAAACATGATTTAGTTATTTTCTTGGGATTTAGGCCTCGAATATCATTAGGCCTCAGAGAAAACAGTGTTAAGTAAATTTTGGTAAAGGTCCTAAGTTAGTGCATTTGAGCATGGTCAAAAAAAGGAAGCAGAGAAAATAAGTGAAAAAAATTGTAATGTAACAAAAATGATTTGAAATTAATATGAAGAGCAAATATCAGCAACCATGAGGATCTGGAGGAGGATGGCATTTAGTGTTCTTAATTAGGCAGGGAGTATTTTAGTATTCTGCAGAAAAATTATGGAAAGTAACTAAGCAAAGCCCATAGAATAATACAACAAAAATAATACACCAAAAGCAGGTAAATAAATCTATTATTCAGATAAGAATGGAGTCATTCCTCCAGAATCAAAAGCATAAACATTTGATTCATCTGAGTTAAAAGGCTGAGCTTCAGACATTATTTTATGGAATGATAGAATGAGATGAGGAAAAGTGAAGAATTAGATGTAGAGTTATGTCTTCAACTTTTCATTGAATTGCTCTATACTGTTTATTTGTAAATCCAGACATCATGGCTCTGTATTAGATTTCAGAAAATATAATTTGTCAATTAAAGTCAGTAGATCAAATTTAATTTGCTTAAAACCTAATTATACAGATAGAAACTAATTCTGAAGAGACATGTAGCCTGGAGCTTTACATATTGTTTTTATATTAGAATTATGTCTATTGGTCATACAAAAGGAAGCATTATTTCCTCTTGTGTATACACAGCTACCAATGACAATACAGTCACCAAATGCTACAATTTTTACTTCTTTATTTATCTCCATTTCTACTGTCACAATCCTATTTCTGAACCTGATTACTTATGTCCCTGAAACCAGCCTCTCCTTCCTACAATCCATTTTCCATACAATCAATAAATTGAATTTTTAAAACAAGTGTCGCAAAATGTCTCTTTCAGTTAAAAACAACTAAAAATAAGAATGCATCTCTCCTTTCTCCTAAGTCTCTCATTAAATCATGCAAATGAAGATAATGATGGATAAAACAGAACCGGCAAAAGGTAGCCCAGTATTTACATAAATAGGCTATAATGAAGAACAGCCCTGACCCCAAAGAGGTACCTTGCTCAAAGACAACAGTGTCATGTAATGGGAGAGTAGGAAGATAAAAACAAAGTTATTGAAAGTCTTTCTTCTGAAATGCTGTGTTGTGTAGTGCCCCACACTGATTTCATTTCTAACCCCTTCCCTTTCTCCATGCACAGTGAGCATAGCATCCTAGCTTTATACTCCCAGGCATACCAAAATAGCACTCTTAAAGAAATTAACTGTATAAGCATAAAGTTTTTGTGTTTGTTTGTTTTTTTGTTAGTTCTCACCTGAGGATATTTTTTCCATTGATTTTTAGAGAGTGGAAGGGAGGGGAGGAGGGGGAGAGAGAGAGAAACATCGATGTAAGAGAGACACATTGATTGGCTGCCTCCCAGATGCCCCCGACTGGGGATTTAGTCCACAACCTGGGCATGTGCCCTGACCAGGAATCAAACCGATGACCTCTTGGTGCATGGGTCGACACTCAACCACTGAGCCACACTGGCCGGGCTCAAAGTAAATTCTACACCACAAAGTATTATGACTCCATTGTGCAAAGTAAATATATATTTTTATTCTTGATATGTACGTTATAGTTCTACCCCTTTATTTCAATAAAATAAGGTACGCTATGTGCATTTATGAATGCAAAAATCATTTACATAGGTGCATTGCTCAATGATGTATGCCTGGCTGTAACTCTAGAAAATGCCTAAATGTAAATCCCTTTTACAGGATATATTTCAGTTATGCAAACAGCAAGTGAGACAGATTCGTGCACTGAGAACCACCCTATTGGCAGAAGATTTTGATTCCTGCCCTTCATAAGTGTGTAGACTATTACAAAAGAAAGCCAAACCAATACGCACTTCTATTAACCTCACAAGGGAGGGGAGCAGTGAAATCTCACTGTTTAAAAGCTCAAAATCAGTATGAAACATTTCAAATGTAATTTTGAAGCCAAAAGAATAAAAATATCTAGATTTTACATGATCGTAGGCTAATGTGCTTTATTCAAATTCAGCTATGCCTGAGGCACTTCTATTTCACTGCACGCATTTGCACTTTTCCTGTTTCTAGTACATTCCCATATTTTCCCATCTGTCCAAATGCTCTTCATTTTTTAATGTCAAAATTGTGTCTGCCTCAAACTTCTTCCCTAATTTTCATTCAATTTGTATTACATTCTCCATTCTCTTCCTGTCAAATTGTAATGGTAATGTTATTATGGAAATTAACCTGTTTTATTGTATATTATAGCTATTTATCTTCTGTTTACGATACATCTTTACTAGACTATAAGCTTCCTCTTAGCAGGCTCTGCCTCTGCATCATTTTGGCATCTGTCCTCAATGATGCCAAGAACACTGTACCTTGCTTATTGTTCATTTCAATAAACATTTATTTTCTTGTGGTGAGATAAATGAAAGTTTTAAGCAGGTACATGTAATAGTTCAGACTAAAAATAATCTTCCAAGTTTCAAATACGGGGTGTGCCAATGCTTCATGTAGAATAAAAATAAAAGTTTTATTTAACTACAAGCTCAAGTAACTATTAGCAAGCCAGAGCCACACTAAGAATTGACAGAAGTATAATGTCTATAACAAGGGTAGTAGTTATGACACTGTCTGTGTCAATAATCCTCTATATTGGGTGTTATAAACACTATAGTAATAGATTCCAAACTTGAAGAACACTGGCAATTTGGTGGACATCTGTAAAAGAATGATTTAGAAGATGCAGACTGAAGGGTTACAGTTCAAGATAGCCATGTTGGATGCATCTGTCTTACCCCCTCCCACAGACACACCAAATCTACAGCTACATATAAAACATTCCCTTCAAAAGAAATTCAGAAACTAGCTGAGTAATTCCTATATGTCAGGCAAATGAACAAAACACTCACATTGAACTGGGTAGTAGAGATTGAAACAATTTTCACAACAAATCCCATTCCAGCGCAGCTACATATAACAAGAGAGAATGCACAACTCCCAGCATCTCTCTGAGGAATAAAAGGTTCACGTCTGGTCCCCTAACTTTTAAGACTTCCATCTGAGAGATAGGCCCCAAAACATCTAGTTTTGAAAGCCAATGAGTCTCGAGTCCACATGACCCACAAGGCTATAGCAAACTCAGAGCCAGTTCTTAAAAGATCAGCATGGACTCACTGTGACTGTACCCCTAGGACCTGGAACAGAGGTGGAAATCTGAAACACACCCACTTTTTCCATAAATGAGGCCTATTTGCTTACCTGAATAGCTGTGATCTTAAGGGCAGGCTTCTATTTAACTCACATCAAGGGGCTGACTGCAATACCTCCTAGAGACCAGGAGGTCAGTGGACACTATCTTCACACTTCTTTCCCCCTCACTCCAGGTTGCTAGTATCTCCCAAATGAGCTCATGCACATGTCTGAAGCTCTCATTTGGGTCTATACGTACATCAGACAAAATAGACTGTAAGTCAGACTGTAGTAAGAGATCCAAAAGGTCATTATATAATGATAAAGCAGTCAATCAAGCAAGAGAATATTATATTTGTAAATATATATGCACCCAACATAGCAGCACCCACATATATAAAGCAAATATTAACAGACCTAAAGAGAAACAGACAGCATACAATAATAATAGATCATTTCAATACCCAACTTTTAGCAATAGCTAAATCATTCAGACAGAAAATCAATAAGGAAACATTAGACTTAAATTACACGTAAACAGGATGGACCAAACAGAAATTTACAGAACATTTTAGACAAAAGAAGCAAGATAGACATTGATTTCAAATTCACATAGAACATTCTCCACAACATGCCATAAGTTAGGCCTCAAAACAAGCCTTAATGAATTTTAAAAGATCAAAACTATATTAAGCATTTTTCAACCACAATGGTACAAAAGTATAAATGAATCACAACAAGAAAACTGGAAAATTAAAAACTATGTGGAGATTAAACAACATGCTTCTGGACAGCCAATGGGTCAAAGAAGAAATCAAAAGATGATTTTAAAAAGATAGAAATACAACATACCAGAATTTACTGGATATAGCAAAAGTAATTCCAAGAAGAAAGTTCATACCAATAAATACCTACATCAAGAAATGAGAAAGATCTCAAACAACCTAACTTAACACCTCAAAGAAACTAGAAAAAGAAGGAAAAAATAAGTAAAAACTTAGTAGAATAAATAAAATAACAAAGCAGAGCAGAAATAAATGAAATAAAGAAGAAAAAAATCAATAGAACTAACTACTGGTTTTTGGAAAAAATATAAAATAGACAAAACTTTGGCTAGACTTATCAAGAAACAAGAGAGAGGATTCAAATAAAATCAGAAATGAAAGAAGAGATGCTGCAGTGAATACCATAGAAATGCAAAGGATAATAAGAGATTTCTATGAATATTTATATGCCAATAAATTTAGTAACCTAGAAGAAATGGATAAGTTACTAGCAGCATACAAACTACTAAGATTGAATAATGAAAAAACAGAATATTGCAACAGATCAATAACAAGGAAGGAAATTGAATCAGTGATCAAAAACTTCCCAACAATCAAAAGTCCAGGACCAGGTGGGTTCACTGATGAAATCTATAAAATGTAAACAAACAAACAAACAAAAACAATGAATATCAATACTTGTCAAATGCTATATATATATATATATATATATATATATATATATATGAGGAGGCAACACTTCCAAATGCATTTTTTTGAGGCCAGTATTACACTGATAACAAAATAAGCAGGATATAAGACAGAAAATTACAGGTCAATACCTTTGATGGACATAGATTCAAAAATCCACAACAAAATATTAACAAATGGAATTCAACAATCTATTCAAAGATTCACACATGTGATCAAATAGGATTTATTCCAGGGATGCAGGATGACTCAACATCTACAAATCAATCAATATGATATACCACACTTACAAAATTAAGACTAAAAATTGTATGACCACCACAATAGATGCAGAAAAAGAATTTTACAAAATTAAGCATTCATTCATGATAAAAATTATTCATAAAGTGAATATAAAGAGAAAGTGTCTCAACATAATGAAGACTATATGAGAAGCCCACAGCTAACATATGAAATCAGAAAGTTTTTTCCACTAAGATCAAGAACAAAGTGAGGATGCCCACTCTCAACACTTTTATTTAACACAGTATTAGAATTAGCCAGACCTATTAGGCAAGTAAAATAAAGAAAAGGCATTTGAATAGGAAATAAAGTAAAAGCATCTGTATTTGCAGATAACATGTCAAATAGAGAGGAAACCCTTAGAACTAATTTTAAAATTCAGTATAGTTGCAGAATACAAAATCAATATACAAAAATCCATTGCATTCCTATACACTAGTAACAGACTGCCAGAAAGAGAAATTAAAAAAAACAATTCCATTTATAATTGCATCAAAAAAGAATAAAACACCTAAGAATGAATTTGACCAGGAGGTGGAAGACCTGTATACTGAAAACTAGAAGACATTTGACAAATCATATATCTGATAAGGGAAGAAGGCAACAATAAATGGATAGACAGTCCATGTTATAGATTGAAAGAATTAATATTATTAAAATGTCCATACTACTCAAAGCAGTCTGATTCAAAATCATGTCATTTTTCATAAAAATAGACAAACAATCCTAAAATGTTTATGAAAGTACAAAAGACCTTGAATGGCCAAAGCAATCTTGAGAAAAAAAGAACAAAGCCGGAGGCATCATGCTTTCTTATTTCAAACTGTATTAAAAATGTATTAATACTATAATAAAAAATATGGTATTGGCATAAAAACAGATACATAGCCTTGGTTGGTTTGGTTCAGTGGTTAGAGCGTCGGCCCGAGGACCAAAGAGTCATGAGTTTGATTCCGGTCAAGGGCATGTACCTTGGTTGCAGTTGGGTCCCCAGGCCTGGTCAGGGTCATGTGGGAGGCAACCAGTTGATGTGTCTCTTTCACATCAATGTTTCTCTCTCTCTTTCTCTCCCTCTCACTCAATCTGAAGATAAATGGAAAAATATCCTTGGGTGAGGATTTTAAAAAATATATCAAACAGATACATAGATCAATGGAACAAAACAGAGAACCAGAAACAAACTCACACATATATAGTCAATTAATTTATGACAATGGATCCAAGATTATACAATGGGTAAAGGATATTCTCTTTAATAAATGATGTGAAAACTAAACAGTCATCTGCAAAAGAAAGAAAATGAATCCCTATCATATACCATACACAAAAATCAACTCAGAATAAATTTAAGACTCGAAACCATAAAACCCCTAGAAGAACAATAGGTGGTAAGCTCCTTGACATCAGTTGTGGTGATGATTTTTTTAATTTGACCAAAAGCAAAGGTAACAAAAGTAAAAATCAACAAGTGGGACTACATCAAACTGAAAAGCTTTTGGACAGCAAAGAAAACCATGAACAAAATGAAAAGGCAACCTATAGAATGGGAGAAAATATTTGCAAATCATATATCTGATAAGGGATTAATATCCAAACTATGTAAAGAACTCATACAACTCAATAGCAAAAAACAATTTGATTTAAAAATGGGCAAAGTGCCCTGGCTGGTTTGGCTCAGCAGTAAGAGTGTCACCCGCAGACCAAAGAGTCCTGAGTTCGATTCTGGCCAAGGGCATATACCTTGGTTGCGGTTCATCCCTGGCCGCAGTTGGGATTGTGCGGGTGGCAACCAATCGATGTGTCTCTCTCACATCAATGTTTCTCTCTCTCTCTTGCTCCCTCTCTCCCTCCTGCTCTATCTGAAGATTAATGTAAAAATATCCTCAAGTGAGGATTAAAAAAAAATTTTTTTTAATAAAAATAAAGATGAGCAGAGCATTTGAAGAGACTTTTTTTTTTTCCCCAGAGACAACATACAGATTGCCTGCCAACAGGTATGTGAAAAACTGCTTAACATCACTAATAATCAGGGAAATGCACATCAAACCACACTGAGATATCAACACCTGTTAGAGTGGCTATTATCAAAGAGACAAGAAATAAGTTTTTGCAAGGATGTGGAAAAATGGAACCTTCGTGCACTGTTAGTGGAAATGTAAATTTCCCATAGTGGAGCCACTATGGAAAACAGTGTAGAGATTCCTCAACAATTAAAAATAAAACTATCATTGTGACGGTCTGCAGAAGGTATTGATGCAATGTGATTTCTGCCCACTTGTCTGAATGTTAAAGTGAAGAAATTCAGTGAAGCATGGGTAAATGGCAAGAGTAACTATGGTGCTCTTAAGGTAGCCAAATGCTTCATCATTTAATTAGTGACATGCATGAGTGGATGAATGAGATTCCCACTGTCCCTACCTACTAGTGAAACCACAGCCAAGGTAACAAGCTTGTTGGCAGAATCAGCAGGAAAAAATAAATAAATAAAACTATCATAAGATCCAGCAAGACCATTTCTGAGTATGTATCTGAAGGAAATAAAATCACTATCTCAAAAAGGTATTTGCCCTCCCCATTCATTGCAGCATTATTTACTATAGCCAAGACATAGAAGCAACCTAAGTGTCTGACAGATGAATGGAAAAGAAAATGTGATACATGTACACACTGGAAAATTATTTAGCCATAAAAAGAAGGACATCCTGCCATTTGCAACAACATGGATGGACCTTGATGGCATTATGCTAAGTAAAATAAGTTGGACTAGAAAGACAAATACTATATGAATTCACTTACATGTGGAATCTGAAGAAAAAAACTGAACCCACAAATACAGAGAACAGACCGGCAGTTGACAAAGGGAGGGCCTGAGGGGCAGGACGACAGTAGTTAAAAGGTACCAGCTTCCAGGTATGAGATAAAAAAGTCCTTGGGATGTAATGTGGTATAGTTAACAATAGTGTGTTGTGTATTTGAAAGTTGCTAAGAACTTTGAAAATGCTAAAAGTTCTCCTCATGAGGAAATAAGTTGTAAATATGTGTAGTGATAAATGTTAACTAAACTGGGGTAATCATTTTGCGATATATACGTATATGAAATCACTATGCTGTATAGCTAAGACTGATGCAATGTTATATGTCAATCACATTTCAAAAAAAAGGTGAAGAGTGTAGAAACCATGTTCTATGAAGAATGACTAGAGGTATATAGCATGAAGAGGGGAAAATGTGGATGCTGAAAAATGGAAGCAGGGATATGCTTATTCCTAATTGCTTTGTAATAGCTTCAATTTCTCACTTCTAAAAGTAGTATAGTGAGATTCCAAAATGGTGGCAGAGTGAATGGAAGTGACACAGACCATCTCCCAGGACCAAACTGGAATTACAACTAAAATAAAAACAAATCATTGGAGTCATTAGGATTTCCTCTCTATTTGACATGTTTTTCATCTGCAAAAGCAATACAAAAGCAGCTGGAGAGGACCCATATAACCAGGCACAGGAAAACAGGACACTGAATTGAGCTTGGTAGAATCTGTGGAGGCATGAGAGGGTGGGCTGGGATCTCATGGACAGCAGCCATTTTAGCTGTGAGCAGCTCCCTCGGGTTAAAATCTGAAGCTGGCCCCAAAGCTAAGAGGGCCGGGACAGAGCACTAAATTAGCTACAACCACTCACCTTGAGCTCCAGCAGAGGGAGGGCAGACTGGACTGGAACTGTGTGGACACTCCAGAGCTTAGAGAGCTAGGAGGGCATTGGGAGTTTTGTGCTGAATCACTCCCTCAGAGGACAGTAGCCATCTTATTCAAAGAGTCACTTCCCAAAGCCCCAGGGAGAAACAACAACCCCTCCCTCAGAAATTTAACTCCACACAACTGGGGCAGAGAAATGCAAATTGAAGCTCATTAACAGCCAGCATCTGCCCCATCCTCTGGAAATCCTCTTACCCTGGACACCTGAGGGAGTTTTTCATTCAGCTGAGTGCTACAACCCAAGGTGTATCGAGGAACTGAGACTAATAGCCTCCAGGTAAAAACCTAGAGGATAACTGAACCTTTCTTGGAATTGCAAATCTACCCAGGAAAGTAAGACTTGACAGTGGTGTTTAACGTGGGTCCTCCCACACTCATCCAAACCCAGTAGAGGGAGTCACAAACACCAGAACACCAACACCCACAGGGAAAATTTGGCAGGGTCCAAAACCCACTGAGATAGCCAAAATGGTGAAACAAAGAAACAAATCCCAAATGAAAGAACAAGAGTACTCTACTGAAGATGAGATAAATGAAATGCACTTAAGCAAGTTAATAGAGGTAGAGTTCAGACTGATGATGATGAGGAAGCTCAAAAGCATGAGTAAAGAGCTCAGCACCATGAGTAAAGATATAGAAATATTGAAAACCAACCAATTGGAAATGAAGAATGATATAGCAGAAATAAAGAACACATTAGAAGGAATAACCAGCAGAGCAAAGGAAGCTAAGGACCAGATCAGTAGAATTAGAAGACAGAGTAGAAAAATCACCCAATAAGAAAACCAAAAAGAAAAAACAATTAAAAAACAGGAAGACAGCTTAAGAGAACTGTGGGAAAACCGGAATGTAACAACATTCACATCTTAGGAGTTCCAGAAGAAGAAGAAAATGAGCAAGTGTTAGAGAATATATTTGAACAAATAGTGACAGAAAACTTCCCTAACTTTGTGAAGGAAAAGGGCATTCAAATTCAAGAAGCACAGAGAGCCCCAAGTAAGAAGAACCCAAACAGGCCCACACCAAGACACATAGCAATTAAAATGCTAAAAATTAAAGACAAAGAGAGAATCTTAAAGGCAGCAAGAGATAAGCAACAGATTACCTACAAAGGAACCCCCGAAAGGCTATCAGCTGACTTCTCAACAGAAACACTACAGGCCAGAAGGGAATGGCATGAAGTAATCAAGGTCATGAAAACCAAGAATCTGAATCCAAGACTACTCTATCCAGCAAGGCTATCATTCAAAATAAAAGGTCAAATAAAAAGCTTCCCAGACAAAAAAAAGCTAAGGGACTATATTAGCACCAAACCAGCACTGCAAGAAATGTTAAAAGGACTACTGTAATTAGTAGAAAAAATGGGAAGAAAAATATAACCATAATAAACAAAAATGGCAATAAATAAGTACATATCAATAATCACTTTAAATGTAAATGAATTGAATGCTCTGATAAAAAGACACAGAGTAGCTGATTGGATAAGAAAGCATGACTCATATATATGTTGTTTAAAAGAGACCCACCTCACAACAAAAGACTCACATAGGTTGAAAGTGATTGGATGGAAAAATAATCTTCCAAGCAAACAGAAAGGAAAAAAGAGCTGGGGTAGCAATACTCATATCTGATAAAATAGATTTCAAAATGAAGGCCATAACTGTAGACCAAGAAGGCCACTACATAATATTGAAAGGATCTATCCAACAGGAAGATATAACCTTGGTAAACATACATGCACCCAATATAGGATCACCAAAATATATTAAAAATCTTCTGGAGGACTTCAAAGGAGAAATCGAAAGCAATACAATCATAGCAGGGAAATTCAACACCCCGCTGACATCACTGGATAGATCCTCTAGAAACAAAAATTAACAAGGAAACAGAAAATCTAAATGAGGCACTAGGTCAAATGGATTTAATAGATATCCACAGAGAATTACACCCCAAAACTTCAGAATTCACATTCATCTCAAGTGCACATGGGACATTCTAAAAGATAGACCATATATTAGGACACAAACTAAAGTTTTTACAAGTTCAAGAAGATTGAAATCATATCAAGCATCTGCTCACATCAAAATGGCATGAAACTAGAAATCAATTACAACAAAAAAAACGCAAAGACATTTGAACACATGGAGGCTAAATAGCATGTTATTAAACAAAGAATAGGTTATCAAGGAGATCAAGGAAGAAATTAAAAACTTCCTGGAAACCAATGAAAATGAACACACAAAAACGCAAAATTTATGGGACGCAGCAAAAGCAGTCCTGAGGGGGAGGTTCATAGCACTTCAGGCCTACCTCATAAAACAAGAAAAAGTTCTAATTGACTATCTAACCTCACAACTTAAACAACTAGAAAGTAAACAAAAAGAAAACTCCAGAGCAAGTAGAAGGAAAGAAATAGTATAGATCAGAGCAGAAATAAATGAAATAGAGACCAAAAAACAATTCAAAAGATCAATGAAACAAAGAGCTGGTTCTTTGAAAAGATAAACAAGATTGATGGACCCTTAGCTAGACTCATCAAGAAACACAGAGGACCCAAATAAACAAAATCAGAAATGAAAGACAAGTAACAACTGACACCACAGAAATACAAAGGATTGTTAACAAACACTGTGAACAATTATACAGCAACAAACTTGAAAATCTAAGTGAAATGGACAAATTTCTAGAATCACACAGTCTCCCAAAACTGAACCAGGAAGAAAAACTTGAACAGACCAATAACAACTAAGGAAATTAAAGATGTAATCAAGACTCTTCCAGCAAACAAAAGCCCTGGTCTGGATGGCTTCACGGGGGAGTTTTACTGAATATTCAATGTAGAACTAACACCCATTCTCCTCAGCTATTCCAAAAAATGCAAGAAGAAGGAAGGCTTCCAAACTTGTTATATGAGGCCAGCATAATTATAAATCCAAAATCAGATAAAGACACTACAAAGAAAGAAAACTACAGGCCAATCTCCCTGATGAACATAGATGCCAAAATCCATAACAAAATATTAGCAAATTGGATCCAACAAAACATTAAAAAAATTATTCACCATGACCAAGTGAGATTCATCCCAGGGATACAAGGCTGGCACAATATTCGCAAATCAATAAATGTGATACACAACATAAAAAAAATGAAAGATAAAAAGCATATAATCATATCAATAGATGCTGAAAAAGCACCCATTTCTGATAAAAATGCTCAGCAATGGGCAAAAACTAAAAACATTTCCCTTAAGAACATGAACAAGACAGGGATGCCCATTTTCACCGCTCTTATTTAACATAGCACTGGAAGTCTTAGCCACAGCAATTAGACATGAAGAAAAAATAAAAAGGATCCAGATTGGAAAGGAGGAAGTGAAACTGTCATTATTTACAGAAGACATGATATTGTACATAGAAAACCCTAAAGACTTCATAAAAAATCTGCTAGATTTAATAAACCAATTTGGCAAGGTAGCAGGATACAAAATTAACATCAAGAAATCGACAGCATTCTTATTTACCAATAATGAACTCATAGAGAAACTAAAAAAAAAAATCCCATTTACCATTGTGGCAAAAAAATTAAGATACCTAGGAATAAACTTAAAGAAGTAAAGGACGTATTTGCAGAAAACTACAGGACATTGAAAAAGTAATAGAGGAAGATATAAAAAAGTTGAAGCACATACCTTGTTCATGGATTGGAAGAATTAACATCATTAAAATGTCCATACTACCCAAAGCAATCTATAAATCCAATGCAATCCCCATCAAAATACCAATGACATATTTCGCAGAACTAGAATGAATACTTCAAAAGTTCATATGGAACCAAAAAAGACCTTGAATAGCCACAGCAATCTTGAAAAAGAAGGACAAAGTAGGAGGGATCACAGTACCGGATATCAGGTTATACTACAAAGCCATTGTAATCAAAACAGCCTGGTACTGGCACAAGAACAGGCAGATAGATCAATGGAAAAGATCAGAGAACCCGGAAATTGACCCAAGACATTATGCACAATTAATATTTGACAAAGGTGGCAAGAGCATACAATGGAGTAAAGACAGCCTCTTCAATAAATGGTGTTAGGAAAATTGGACAGCTACATGCAAAAAAATAAAGCTAGACCACCAACTTACATCATACACAAGAATAAACTCAAAATGGATGAAAGACTTAAATGTGACTCATGAATCCATAAAACTCCTAGAAGAAAATGTAGGCAACAAAATTTCAGACATCATATGCAGCAGAATTTCCACTGATACAACCCCTAAGGCTAGAGAAACAAAGGAAAAAATGAACACATGGGACTACATTAAACTAAAAAGCTTCTGCACAGCAAAAGAAATAAGCATCAAATGGAAAGGGAACCCACTATATGGCAGAGCAGAATCGCCAACAATATATCAGATAAGGGGTTAATTTTCAAAAATATATAGAGTGTTCATACAACTCAACAAAAGGAAGACAAAGAACCCAATTAAAAAGTGGGCAGAAGACCTCCATAGAAACCTCTCCAAAAAGGACATACAAATGGACAAGAGACATATGAAAAAAAGCTCGAAGTCACTAATCATCAGAGAGATGTAAATTAAAACAACTATGAGGTGTCAACTCACACCTTCCAGAATGGCTGCCATCAACAAATCATCAAACAACAAGTGCTGATGAGGGTGTGGAGAAAAGGGGACTCTAGTACACTGCTGGTGGGAATGCAGACTGGTGCAGCCACTATGGAAAACAATATGGTGTTTTCTCAATAAATTAAAAATTGAATTGCCATTTGACTCAGTGATCCCACTTCTAGGAATATATCCTAAGAAGCCTGAAATACCAATCAGAAAGAATATATGTACCCCTATGTTCCTAGCAGCACTATTTACAATCGCTAAGATCTGGAAACAGCCCATGTCCATCAATAGATGAGTGGATGAAAAAGCAGTGGTACATATACACAATGGAACACTATGCAGCTATAAGACAAAAAGATCTCTTATCCTTTGAGACGACATGGAGGGACTTGGAGAGCATTATGCTAAGCGAAATAAGCCAATCAGAGAAAGACAAATACCACATGATCTCACTTATTTGTGGAATATAATGAACAAAATAAGCTGATAAACAAAATAGATCCAGAGACATAGAAAGGAGTATGGTTCAGACTGAAAAACCTCAGAGAAGGGGGGTGGGGGCATGGATGAGATGAACCAAAAAGCTTACATGCATGTATGCATAACCAATGGACATAGACAACAATGCTGGGGGTGGGGGGCGGGATGGGGAGGAGAGTATCTAGGCAGAAAAAAGGAGAAACATCTGTAACGAAAATAAATTAATAAAAATTGGGGAAAAAATCATTAGAAACTTTTTCTTCCAAAATTTAATAAAAATTAAAATTCCAGTCCTAATTCCACACACACACAAAAAGTGGTATAGTTACTGTATTTTTCTCATAGGGTTGTTGTGAGAGTTAAGTAAGTCATTACATGTTAAACACTCAGAATACTTCCTGGCACATAGTAAACACTATAAAAATATTGGTTAATACTGTTATTCCTCCAAAGAGTTGAACAAGGACCAATGATACACAGAGACATTTTTCTCTGTATAAGAAAAAGCTTCATGATGATTAGAAGTTTCCAGCCTCTCAAAATAGCAAAACAGTTCAGTTTTCAACTTAAACACCTCCTAGTGAGAAACAGAGTATTTCAGCCTTGGGGAAAAGTCAGACTGCATAACCTCCCAGACTCTTTTTTTTTTTTTTTTTATTAATTTATTTTTGTTACAGATGTTTCTCCTTTTTTCCCCATTGACACCCTCCTCCCCATCCCTCTACCCCTACCCCAGCTTTGTTGTCCATGTCCATCAGTTATGCATACATGCGTATAAGTTCTGTGGTTTATCTCTTCCCTCCCCCCCACCCCCTCTTCTGGGGGTTGTCAGTCTGTACCCTACTTTCACATCTCTGGGTCTACCCTGTTCCCCATACTGTTATGTTTATTATATTCCACAAATGAGTGAGATCATGTGATATTTTTCTTTCTCTGCTTGGTTTGTTTCGCTTAGGATAATACTCTCGAGGTCCCTCCATGTCGTCTCAAAGGATAAGAGATCTTTCTTTCTTACAGCTGCATAGTACTCCATTGTGTATATGTACCACAGCTTTTTTATCCATTCATCCACTGATGGGCACTTGGGCTGTTTCCAGATCTTAGCTATTGTGAATAGTGCTGCTATGAACATGGGAGTACATATATTCTTTCTGATTGGTGTTTCAGGTTTCTTAGGGTAAATTCCTAGAAGTGGGATCACTGGGTCAAATGGCAATTCAATTTTTAATTTTTTGAGGTAACACCATAGTGTTTTCCACAGTGGCTGCACCAGTCTTCATTCCCACCAGCAGTGGACTAGAGTCCCCTTTTCTCCACACCCTCGCCAACACTTGTTGTTTGACGATTTGTTGATGGCGGCCATTCTGACAGGTGTGAGGTGATACCTCATTGTTGTTTTAATTTGCATCTCCCCAGACTCTTAAGTAGAGTACTAATGACATGAACTCAACTGTGAGCGTACGTGACCAAGTGCCACATGAGTGCCAGTAAGTACCATGCACCATGTTTCCAAGGTGGTCAGTAGCATTCCACGTTCTCCTCCCGTGGCGCTGAGCTGGAATTACTTATGAATTCACAGACAGTAATGTCTTCATGTCAGCCAGTATGTGTATGCGATGAGATTTATGACCATATAGACAGAACTCTAAAATTAGGATTCTTTAGACAAAAAGAACTGTGAGGACATGGGACTTGGGGACTAAGAGAAAGCCACAGGGAAAAAGTCAGGCATTGATAAAGTGCCCACTTCACAATTTTATCTAAAATACATCTCTTTGGTAGAGGCTAAGTAGAGTTGCCAACTGGGGAATATGACATTGAAAGAATTAATGTCTCTGATCTGCCTGGAGTGTTATCATCATCCACAGGAGAAAGCCAATTGGAGTAACCCAACAATGTTTTTCTTCCACTTAGAAAATTTGCAAAGGCGTATATAGGACTGGCTATGTGCTGCCATACTTCATTTGTGTGTATATATATTTGGCTTAGTAAGAACTGTGCAGAGAATATGTCCAATTTCATATTAAAATACTTATTTTAAAAGGAAGGACATAGAGACACCAGGATTCTATAGAGCACTAGGAAAGTGAGCATGAATAATTCTTCACATAGTAATTCATCTTTGCCAGGCTCAGATACACTAAGTTGCTAATTCCAGCTTAAGTTTTCCTAAATTTTACTGTCTCAAACTAATCAATCACTTACACATAGAAAGATTTCAAACAAGTCTCTCCCATTCTATATTTGGCAAACACCATAACATCTTAACCTAATTGTTAGTCTCTACACATAACACCTGTAAATTTTCACATAATTAAACATTACATAATCAACTAATGTTGCAGAATTCATAATTGTGAAAAACAAAACAAAACCACAAAACCCCCTCTGGATAGTTGAAGCATAAATGTATTAAAGGGTGTTAGGTAGTTTGCAGGGTCTTGGGGAAGGCCAGAGTAACAATACCCAAACACTTTGAAGATTTCTTCAAATGCAGGACATGTGTGGAATTATAGAAGGAGAAAGGTAGAAAGGAAAAAATTAGGAATTCATGAAAAAGATGATAGAATGTAACAGATTTATTAGAGAGGACAACAAGGCATCAATATGGGAAATGCACGCTCTTACAATGTTTTCTTCTATGTTTTTCATTGATAAACTCAACTAATAGGGTTGGTGCCTTTGGAAATAATTAGGTTGAAAGTAAAACCTGAACAAAAACAGTGAAAGCAAAATGTAAAGAGAAGCCACAGCTCCAAGAATGCAGATGCAGCCACACTATGGCAGAATATGAAGACTTGAAATTTAATTCAACCCAGAGTTAATTAGAGATGTCTGTGAGCGCTAATCCTCCTTCTCTTCATATACAACAAAGATGAGGGAAGTGATTTCATCGTGATCTTCCATTACCAGTTCCCAATTTTCCATAGAAGCTATTTAAACCAAAAGATAAATCAATTTGGGGGATAAAATTAAAATCCTAACTTTCTGTATTTTTCCATCAGAAATCATGAGTCTTATCTGGCATGTGATATTTGCTAAAAGTAGGGATAAATTCCATTTTGTAGAGAGAAAACTCAAAATTCTTTCAAAAACAGCATTGGAGAGGTCTGGTAACTCAGTATGCTTTATGTTTTGGTTAAAATATTTTTAATGAAAGTCGTTATAGAGGTGGAGAAAGTAGTTTTTTAGAAGAAGAAAACATTTTATTTTATGGACTAAATGCCAAGTATTTTATGGGAAAAAGGAAAGACCTATTGTTCACCACCCAGTTTCCTTAGTACAATAGCCCCTGCTGATGCCAAACTTTATTACAAGAGAAAAAAATGGGAGTTCTATATTTGGAAATAATTTTAATTTTTCATTATTAATATAAATAACAATCAAATAATAGGTTGGTGTTTTAGAGAATTATAACTTAGATCCTCTCACCTAGGTAATGTTTTTCAGGAAATAATTTTAGAATATTAAATCTCTAAGAAAGCATTAGACATAATTATAAAACACTGGAAATATGCAGGTAAAGAAAAAAACATAGATTCACCTTAAACTACTGATGCTTTTAAAGTTCTAAAAAATCGATAAGGAATGTAAAAATTAGCAAACATGAATATTTGAAGAGTATATTGTTTTATTGTTATAAAATACTAAACAATAACCTGAAAAACAATAAGGTATTCAGTAAATTACCAACAAGTATCAATTATTTTTCTGTAAATCAGCAATAAAAGAATTAAAAGGTCAATGGGAAAAATAGCATTTAAAATAAATCACAAATATTAAGAGTAAATACAAAAATAAATGAGCAAGAGGTAAACTTCAAAAAAAACATATAAAATTTTGCTGTGGGTCATAAAAGAAGACAGATCAATGGAGAGATTTTTTGTTGTTGCTCAGATAGAGTGGGAGGGAGAGAGAGGAAGAGAGAGAGAGAGAGAAACATCAACGTGAAAGGGACACATCGAGTGGCTGCCTCCCGCACG
This sequence comes from Tadarida brasiliensis, assembly GCA_030848825.1. NCBI lineage: Eukaryota > Metazoa > Chordata > Mammalia > Chiroptera > Molossidae > Tadarida > Tadarida brasiliensis. Next base: position 105,166,063 of record CM061260.1, on the reverse strand, counting down.
ACCCAACCAGGGGCCGGGGACAAACTGCAACTGAGGTACATGCCCTTAGCGGGAACCGAACCCGGGTCTCTCTGGACCACAGGCCGACGCTCCAACCGCTGAGCCAAACCGGCCAGGGCGAGAGATGTTTTAATGTACTGTCCACTTGATAAACTGATTGTAATGTTTATATGTAAGAATATATATGGAAAATATATTGCATTATGAAAGAAAAGTGAGGGAGGACTATTCTACATATCAAAATATACCATAAATCTAAATCATTAAAATAGAGTAGTACTGTACATAGTTTGACGAACAGGAAAAATAAAATATCAATGGGTCCATCCATGTTGTCACAAACGGTAAGATTTCCTTCTTTTTTTAGGGCCTTCATCTTTATTTCCTTCTCTGAGCGACAGGCCCGTGTAGCAAAGAAATAGGCACAGCAGCTGAACCAAGATGGTGGGCTACGTCTATCTCATGTAGAAATGATTTTGCCCGTCTGGCATCATGAAAGAGGATTTCTTTTATATTATGTTGTAGAGTAAGCCTTTCAAACAAACACATGCTGAAACTCAATTAAATCAAGAATTTTATATTATAATCACAGCTACTTTCCTCAGGAAAACGAGAAGAAAGTTAAGCTGGTGACTCCCTAAATGGATCACTCGAATATCATCTGAGCGAAGAAGAAACACATCACACTGCTCCAGAACACTGGCCCCGCAGAGGCTGGCTACCAGCCGTGGTCACATCCTCACCTCTGTGCGGACAGCCATCACCGATGAGATCAGAATAAAATGTAACTAGAACACAGAGAACTACATGAGTACGAATATAATATAGCACTCAAATACAGCACTTATCAAGGACTGGCGTACAATAAACAAGCAACTGCTGCTTTATTTATAAAAATATACAGACTTGTGTCCTTATGGCATTTGTATTCTCTTAGCCTTCTTAAGGGCTCTGAGTGTTCACAAAGCCAGAATCAAGAACCTACTATGTCTAGAAACTTATAAGAGCGAAACACTAATAGAAAAATTTGAAGTGGCATATTATTTCTATTTGTATCTGCTATTAATATTCCAAATTTTTTCTGAAGTAATTAAAGTTTGAACCCTGAAAGAGAATATCTGGGTCAGATAGTATGATATCTAGTTGATACCTAACATTGAATATTATAATTTACTTTTTTCACGAAAATAATATAATTGCACTGCATTTTACCTCAGCTTGAGGGTTACAGAAAGGACATATCCATATATAGATTTTAATTAACATTTACATCAAGGAACTCCTTAGAAATACTGCCTAGGAAATCTGAGGTTTATTGGGAAACAAATTGGAATTTTTTTTTTTTACTTTAAATAATTTTTTATTTTTTATTATGTTTGACATACGATATTGTATTACTTTCAGGTGTACAACCTTACAACCCAGTGATTAGATATTCCATAACTTACTAAGTAATCACCCCAATAAATCTAGTATCCATCTGACACATACATAGTTATTACAACATTATTGACTATATTCCCTATGCTGTACTTTACATCGCCATGACTACTCTGTAACTACCAATTTGTACTTCCTTTTTTTGTGTGTTTTTTGTTGATTTTAGAAAGAGAAAGGGAGAGGGGGAGAGAGAGAGAGAGAAACATCAGAAACACTGATGTGAGAAACATTGATCAGTTGCCTCCCATATGCACCCTGACCGGGACTCAAACCCTCAGCCTGGCTCTGGGCGCTGACTGGAATCAAACCAGGAAGAAGCCATGTGTGTGGTGAGTGCGGAAAGGCCTGCACCCACTGCTTCACTTTCATCTTGAATAAGAGGGCGCACCTTGGAGAAAAACCTTTGGGTGGAAAGAATGTGACACAGCTCTCAGCCCGAGGAAAGAGCCCATTGCACACCTCAGCATCCCTGCGAGTCAGCAGCCCTGAGCGCAGAGAGTGTGGGAAGGCCTTCAGCCGCAGGTCAGGCCTCAGGAGGCACCAGGGGATTCTCAGTGGAGAGAAGCCCTGTGAGTGTGTGGAGTGCGGGGAACCCCTCTGGGGGAGCACAAGCCCCCTTGGACACTGTCGTCCACACTGGAGAGGAGGCCCATGAATGCAGAGCATGTGGAAAGGCCCTTGGCCGAGGCTCATCCCTCACTCAGCAACAAGGGGTTTATTGTGGGAGAAACCCGGTCAGTAGAACAGAAGTGGGAAGATCCTTCACAAGTGGCCAATCCTCGGTTAACCTCTAAGAACTCCTATTGTGGAAAGACTTTGAACGTAAACACTGTGGAAAATCTCCTGCCAGAATCTGATCATTTATACCGAGAACCAACCCCTGCCCCCCGTTTGCTTTCCTGTAAGAAAACCTATTACAGGATATCAGTTGTCATCCAATGAGTCACGTTAGAAATGACTCAGCCTAGAATCTCATTCTGCATGTGAAAATTCATCCGGGAGAGTGATCCGATCTTTACTGTGCACTGAGCAAAACCTTCAGCACATATTTCTCCTTAGTTTACACTGCACAGTTACCTCAGGGATAGTTAAACAAAGCAAGAGGCATAAAAGCAAAAAAAATAAAAAATACATCAAATGCAAACACAGCTTCCTTCAGACTCCCGTGACAAGCCTGTGGCAATTTGTCGCCCCTTCCTTTATACGGGGAGCGGGGTGTTTTTTCGAGATAAAAGGGCCTGGTTCCCTTATTTGTCTTGTGCATAGATTCACTTCTGCCAATATCAGGAGAGTCAGACAGCTGAGGGTATGTCTGAAACACTGACTGAAAGCTTTTGTTCCATAACATTGTCTCTGCCCACCAGCAGAATGTCTGTGAGAAATAGGAAGGCTTAAGTGATGGAATGCTTTTATAGTGAAATAAAGATGTACATGTGATACAGAAGGAGCCCCTGTGACTGATAAATTTCTGGTTGACAATGACAAGCGGAAACATAAGAAGAGATGTACATATGAATTCAAATTTTTAAAAAACATGAGGTTTCTTCATATGTCTTTATGAAGAAAACTCAAACTCATTCTTTATATTGATCTACTTGTTTTGTTTTGTGTTTTTCCTCTATTTTTCTGTGGGGTGAGGATAACAGTGTAACCTCTGTGTAACCTCCCCAGATGGATACTAATTATATCCTCTGATTGTGATTTCTGAGCATTTTCAGTCCTTCTCAGAGAGGCATTCATCTCACACATTTTCTAGGGTTTGAATTAGAACCAAAAGAAAATAAAACACGGAGCTAAGTTAAGTTAAAGAATAATGATCAAGTCAGGAAAAAAAAAAAAAAACACAGAGAATACATCTCATTTTTAATTCTATAAAAGGTTGTGTGAAAATTTACTGTCAGGTAAATTGACTAGAATTTCAACCTGAAGTGGGCACGTGTACATGCAGGTACATGTGAGTTTCACTGCGGAGACCATGGGTTAGTCCCGATATAAAGACTAATAACTAGTACCTTTTATCAGGGTGTATTGGAATTTCTCTTTTGGCATTATTTTTAACTGCATGTGTTATTATTACCTCATGTTAAGAAATGTAATGTACAGAAAGATATAAAATTAATCACGTGTTCAATTTGAACCTTGGATCCTTGTAAATGACCCTGTGTAGGTATGTATTGCCACTGTAGGTCAAGCCATTTGTAAACATTGGTTCATGGCATTATTGGAAAGTCACCTCTTCATCCCTTTCGTGTCATGTCTAAGAAGTCTTCAGCAATCTCTAGGTCCTGAATATTTTCTCCTAAAAGTTATATAGTTTCAGCTTTTACATTTAAATCTCTGGTCCGTGTTGAGTTAATTTTTGTATTACCCTGTGAGGTTTAGGCTGAGTTTCTTTCTTGTGTTTTTGCCTAAGTATGTTCTGTTGTTCCAGAACCATTTCTTGAAGAGACTGTCCTGCCTCCATTGAATTGCGTTTACTCCTTAGTTAAAAGGCAGTTGGGCATTATAGACAACAGGCAATAAAGCTAACAATAAACCTTATTTAACACACACACACACACACACACAAACCCACAAAACAGGTCTCTAGTTCACCATACTGAGACCTATTGATGTCATTGGAGCTAAAGCAGACCTGTAGTTTTTACCATCTATGAGCCCAAGGATAAGGACCAAATAAACAGCAGCTTTTTTTCCAAATTCCAAAGATGATTTTTTTATAAGTACAACAGATGGTAAAGTTTAACTAAGCCTGGCAGAACTCCTGGGAGAGTGCTGAGGAGGAAATCAGGACTAGCCCAGGTAATAAAGTAGCAGCACTACTGAATTTGGACCCTGGTACCCAATCATGCCAGTGGAACACCTGGCAACAGCAAGCAGAGAAACAGGGCTGACAGCCAAGGTTCAGACTCATCTCACTGCTGCCAGCATGACATCGTATTCAGAATCATATACTGTTGTAATAACCTGGTTATTAATTAACAGGAAAGGAGCAAAGGGAAGGCTAGATAATATAGGCACGCCACTTCTATAGCTTTGTCAGAAAGCTGCCGTTGAACATTCTCCAGGTCTGTTCCCCGAAGATCGATGGGGGAGGGGCTGGACAGAGGCAGTTTAGACGCATGCCCAGTAAGGTGTGGGTGATATGGAAAGATGCTTACCTGTCAGTCACACCTGGGAATGGGTATTTGACTAGAATAAGTGTGGCCACTGCAAGGGTGCAAAATCTGAGATGTTTAAACTCCTAAACACATGCAGCTTGCTCTCTTGGTCTTCTTGCTCTCTGGCTGCTCACACCTGACTCCTGGTTTGTGGGGCTGTCATGCTCTGCACTGGCCCACATGGCCCCCAGCCGGGTGGACCACCCCACCTCCACCCCACCCCCGCACACAGTGGACTAATGGACTGTGATTCTACCATGGAACAGAAACTCTGGACACTAGTTCTGCTTCTGGATCTACTTTGGACTCAGACAAATGGGACTTTAGAACCCGAGGGATGTAGCTTCATGCAAGTAAAGACCACCGTATTTCTCACTCGAGACTCAGAAAATTCTGTTTCTCAAGATATCATAAGAACCCCACTCCTGCTAGCAACAGAGAAAGGCAATCCACACAATTCCTAACAGTATGACATGGGAATGAAGCCATCGGAAAAGATACCGGGGTAGATAGAATTCTAAAGACTTTCCCCCCAATTTCCCATCCCCTGGTGAGTTAATCAAACACTCGTCTAGATGCTGCTGTGAAAGTTACTGAGGTTACTAATCAGCTGACTTAACTTGAGGCTAGACTCCTGGATTATCCAGGTCGGCCCAGTGTAATCCCATGAGGCCTAAAAAGCAGCAGACAGGACAGAAGAGGCTGTAAGGGAGATGCAGAGAGGAGGAGGTCAGAGGGATTCCAAATGAGGAGAATTCACACAGGATTGCTCCTCTGAGATGTAGGGACCCCTGTGGAGCTAAGGGCCAGCAAATAAATCAGGACCTCCATCTACAACCACAATCACGTGAATTCCACCAACAACTTGAATGAGTTTGGAAGTGGATTCTTTCCAGACCTTCCAGATAAGAATCCCGGGTGGCCAAGACCTTGTATCAGCCTTGTGAGACCCAGGTCAGAGAACCCACTCAAGCCAGCCCAGACTTCTGACCTACAGAACTGTGAGATGACAAAGTTGTGTAATTTTAGCTGCTCAATTTGTGGTAATTTTGTTACAGCAGCAGTACAAATCTAATACAAATGCCCAGCCTATCAGTACAATTTGCATGCAGGTAACTGCTAATTATCAGCCCTGCCTGTGTCATGAAATGTTTAAACTGAAACTGGTGTGACTGCCAGATTAAGTGCTGAAATACAGAACGTTGTTTGCTGCATATTTTTCCTACATTCTATCTACAATCAAATAATGCAAAACCAAAGGCCTGCATATTTATTCTCCATGTAGACTAGTCCCATTTTGTACAAGTATTTACTGGCAATAACAAATAGCACTGATACCTAATAATTTTATATCTCAGGCTCTAACCCACCAAAATGTTCTAGAGGCTCATATGTTTGCAGTGGGGGACTATTCACAGCATTATATATAATAATTAATAATAAATTATGGCACAATTATTACATGAAATTTTATACACTTGAATAGATATTTGAAAAAAACACATTTTAAATAAAAATAGGACTAAATTATATCAACTGTCTGAGTTCAATTGCATTAAAAATACAAATATGCTTGTACAAACAAAGAAGACAAAATATATACATAGTATCATAGTGGTCATTAATGTGTGGTAGGACTATTAGTAATGTTTATATATTTTATAAAATTTCTATATATTATTACTTGAGTTTAAAAGAAAAACACTGACTATTAATCTGTAGAATTAGTTTGGTATTGATGCAAATGCCACTAGTTTTATGTATTACACTTTGTCAAATTAATATTTTCGTACCTTGGTTTTCTGATCTTCAAAAATAAATGGACACAAAGAGCCTAACATCTCTGAACACAAAAGTTGCAAGAATATCTAAATATAGACGAGTCAAGAAAACCTTCAGTTTAAAATATATCTCCTTAGAATCATCACTTGAATTTGGTGCTTTGCTATTTTTCTCCTTCATGTCATTGTCAAAAGGTCTCATAGCAGCATTTTCTGAACAGTAAGCATGAGTCATCTCTTAAATCACAACAAACAAGCTTTTAGCTTTTCATCCTATCAATACATCAGTTTTGAACACAATTAAGACAGTAAAAATGGGAACACAACCATTGGGAAATTGCTATCTTAATTTTTCTTTAGATTAGTTTAAGGCAGCGGTTCTCAACCTGTGGGTCGCAACCCCTTTGGGGGTCGAACAACCCTTTCACAGGGGTCTTCTAAGACCATCGGAAAACACATATTTCCGATGGTGATTCATAACAGTAGCAAAATTACAGTTATGAAGTAGCAACAAAAATAATTTTATGGTTGGGGGGTCACCACAACATAAGGAACTGTATTAAAGGGTTGCAGCATTAGGAAGGTTGAGAACCAGTGGTTTAAGGAATATTTTTATGTAAATGACAACTATATAGAATCATGTGTGACTTTTTTATTCAAAATATTTATGCTTTATCATTGCCTTATATTAACCTGTGGCATGTTTGCATATTTGTAAGAAAGTTTTAATTGATTTATAATTTTAAAAATTATATAGATATAGGACTACATTTATCACAACTATTTTATATCAAGCCCAGCTGGTCTGGCTCAGTGGTTGAGCGTCGACCCATGCACCATGAGGTCACCAGTTTGATTCCCGGTCAGGGCACATGCTCAGGTGTGGGCCCGATCTCCAGTGGGGGCATGCAAGAGGCGGCCAATCAATGTTCTCTCTCACCGATTTCTCTCTCTCTCTCCCTCTCTCCCTAAAATCAATAAAGAAAAATTATTAAAAAAGCAAAACTATTTTATATCATTAAAATTATACTTATCTATAGAATTTAAAGCTTAATAAACACTATGCATATCAGTTTTCATTTTTTAAATCCCTGCTCTGTTTTTAATATATTTTTATTCTATAAGTAGAATTATAAATACACATTCAGGTAGAAGCAAATTTAGTACAATTCTTTTGGAAAGCATCTTAGCAAAATATATAAAGATAATTAAAATGATCAAGCACTTTGACCTTAAAATCCATCCTCAAGAAATTATTTTTTGAGATGAATGATATATTTTTAATTACATTTTTAAAACTTTCTTCCAATTATGAGCTTTAAAAAATTTATTAGCCTCCATCCTGGATTGTTTCAATTTCTCACCTACCAGTCTCAATCTACAACCCAGATTAAACCCAACTTCTTAATGTTTCAATTTGCATTAAAACTATAAGCCTACAGAATGAATTAGAAAGACAGCACTCAGTGAAGTACAAATTATAGTCCTTAATAATATCACTATATTTAAGTTATCACACATGGCTATGAAAAAATTTTCTTCACTATGATCTCTTTAGAGATGAATATATGACTAAACGAGTGGTAAAGTTATCAGGGTAAACATGATAGAGTTTAGTTAAGTAACTGAGACTTTTATCTGTTGACAGTATTTAATATACTGCTTACAATGAACTCAGATTGATATATAACATACTTATTATAATGACTTATTGAGGAGTTGAAGGCATTCTTAACTTTCTATGGATTTTTATTTGTAACATCTTATTTTGTTTTGTTTAAATTTGGCATTCATAAGCAGCGTGACACTGAACCTCACCCTGGGACTCAGTGCCCACATGTTTGTACTTCACAAGCATCAGCCCTTAGGATCTGAATATTAAGCTCTTCAGTTAATAGGGTGTCAAATTGTTCTTAGATTTTTATTAAAGTGTCTCTTCTCTTGTTTTGATTTGTAATACATCCAAGAAAGTTTGTTTTCAATTAACAAAGGTTTAGTCCAATGAACTTGTAAGAAAAGATTTAGTCTAACAGCTTTGATTCCTTTTTGGGTTTTTTATTACATCCTCGTGGTTAGTAATCTTGATATTTGCTTATAATTACTTTTAAGTTAGTTAGGTTACCAGTCATTGTAGTTCTCGTAAAAAAAAAAAAAAAAAAAAAAAAAAATCCTAAACTCATTGACTCTACTTCATTGCCTTGTCTTGTCTTTTATTCTGCAAACCATTAGAATATGGTTTCCATCCCCATCATTCCAGTGAAACTACCCTTGCCAAGATTGGTAATAGCTTTGTAATTATTAGATAACATGAAACTACTAAGTCTTTAGCTGAAAACTGGAATAAATATATTTAAAAATAGATCTGTGTTTATATTTCCTGGCTTTTTCTTTTAAACCTAATAATAATAATCTCTTTAGATGGTTATGGGATGTTGGCTAAATAAGTAGGACATTTTAGTCCCCAAGTTTAACTATTTTGTTTTCTAGTTTTGGATTTTGAATAAATAAAAATTATTTGTTTTGTGCAAAACAAAGAACAGAAACAGATCAGCTCAGCAGATAGTGACTGATGAACCACAGTCTCATGAAAACTTTTAGCCCTCTGCCACATCCCAGGGCAACAGGAAGCAGTGGGCTGGCCACTCCCAACCTGCTCAGAACACATCTGTCTCCTCTCTCTGTCTTTCTCTTCTCTCCTCTCTCTCCTGTCTGAGAAAGAATGAGAATTAGTACATTAGAGGGACCTGAAACTACAGAGTAAGATCCAAGTTTTTGTTTTCAACTCTGATACCATCTACCTACTTGGCTTCAGATTGTGGCGTACAATTGTGGGATATTTGTTCTGCTTAGTGACCTCCCCTTCCTTCTTAAACTAGGGAAGTGGAGGGCGAACAAAGTTAAGCATTGTGTTTCATGTTTAACCAGCAATTATGTGTGAGCACTTGTGCTGTAATTAGGTGTAAACAAAAGGACCTGATCTCATGACTAAATGCAGGATTTGGTCATCATAGCCACTTCTGTTACTTCCGACAGCTTGTGACACCATGATTGCTTTATCATTAAAAGTCAAAAGAAGTAAGAATATCACGTGTAATTATAATAAGTTAAGGGGTTCACACACACATACACATACACACAAAAAGTAACTATAATGACAAAAACATAAATGTGGATGGGGTGAGTAAAAATTGTAGTGGTTTTGGAATGTGTTCAAACTTAAGCAACCATCAACTTAAAATAGACCACTATAAACAAAGCTTGGTATATAGGAAGCACATGATAACCACAAAACAAAAGTCAACAAGAGATATAGAAGAAATAAAAAGAAAAAATCCAAACACAACACAAAGTCATCAACCTACAAGAGAAAAGAGCAAAAGACTAAGAAAGGAAAGGAGAAAAACTATAAAAAAATAATTAGAAAACAGTGAACAGAATGGCAAAAACGCCCTGGCTGGTTTGCTCAGCGGTTAGAGCGTCGGCCTGTGGTCCAGAGAGACCCGGGTTCGGTTCCCGCTAAGGGCATATACCTCGGTTGCAGTTTGTCCCCGGCCCTGGTTGGGTTGTGCGGGAGGCAGCCACTCGATGTGTCCCTTTCACATCGATGTTTCTCTCTCTCTCTCTCCCACTCTATCTGAACAAAAAATGAAAAAATGTCCTCGGGTGAGGATAAAAAAAAAAAAAAAAAGAATGGCAAAAACTACATAGTTATCAATAATTACTTTAAATGTAAATGGAGTAAATGTTCCCATCAGAGGTTGGCTGAAGGGTTTAAAAAGAAAAAGAAAAAAATACATATGCTGCCTACAAAACACCCAATTCAGATTAAAAGACACACACAGACTGAAAGTTATGGGATGGAAAAAAAAATATTCCATGCAAATAGAAACAAACAAACAAAAAAGCTGGTGCAGCAATACTTATATTGGACAAAATAGACTTTAAAGAAAGGGCTGTAACAAAAGACAAGAATGAAATATAATTGTCATAAACGTCTATGCACCCAATATAGGAGCACCTAAATATATAAAGCAAATGGGTGCACATAAATGGAAAGGTCAACAGTAATACCATCATAGTAGTGGAATTTACCTACTTATTGACATCTATAGATAAATCAGCCTGACAGAAAATAAACAAGAAAATATTGGCCTTAAATGACACATTGTAACAGATAGACTTAATTGATATTTTTTAGCACATTAAACAAAAAGCAGCAGAATATACATTATTTTCAAGAGCACATGAAACATTTTCTAGGATACACCACATGCTAGTCCACAAAACAAGTGTCTGTACATTTTAAAAGATTGAAATTATACCAAATATCAAATTGGTATGAAACTAAAAATCAATTACAAGAAGGAAATTGAAAAACATGCAAACACCTGGAGGCTAAATAACATACTACTAAACAACGAATGGATTAAAAATGAGATCAAGGAAGAAATCAAAAGATACCTTAAAGCAAATGAAAATGGAAACACAACAACCCCAGACCTATGGGACACAGCAAAAGCAGACCTAAGAGGGAAGCTCATATCAATACAGTGGTACCTCAAGAAACTACTAACATCTCAAATAAGCAATCTGACCTTACACCTAAAGAAATTTGTTAAAGAACAACAAACAAATCCCAGAGTGAGTAGAAGGAAGAAAATAATAAAGGTCAAATATAAATAAAATAGAGTCTAAAAAAATAGAAAAGATCAATGAAACCAAGAGCTGGTTTTTGAAATGATAAACAAAATTGATAAACCTTTAGTCAATCTTATCAAGAAAAAAGAGAGAGGATCCAATAAATGAAATCAGAAATGAAAGAGGAGAAGTAACAACTGATACCACATAAATACAAAGGATTATAAGGAAATACTATGAACAATTATATACCAACAAGCTGGGCAATCTGGAAGAAATGGATAAATTTATAGAAACACGCAGTCTTCCAAAACTGAATCAGAAAGCAATAGAAAATGTGAACAGACTGATAACTGCCAGCAAAATCAAATCAGTAATCAAAAAACACCCAACAAATAAAAGTCCTGGAACAGGTAGCTTCACAGGTAAAATTTTACTAAACATTCAAAGAATTGATTCCAGTATTTCTCAAACTATTCAAAAAAAAAAAGAAGAAGAAGAAGAAGAAGAAGAGAAAGGCTCTCAAACTTATTTTACATGGCCAGCATTACCTTCACACCAAAACAAAAATGTTACAAAACAAAAAAATTTGTAAGCCCATATCCCTGATGAATGTAGATTAAAAAAATCCTCAACAAAATATTAGCAAACTGAATTTAGAAATACAAGATCATACACCATGATCAAGTAGGATTTATTCCTGGGATGGAAGATTGGTTCAATATTTGCAAATCAATTAACGTGATACACCACATAAAGTGAAGAACAAAAATCATATGATCATATTAATAGATGCAGACAAAGCATTTGACAAAATTCCACATCCTTTTATGATTAAAAAAAAAAAAAACCCTCAGCAAAATAGGGATACAGGAACATACCTCAGCATAATAAAGGCCATGTATGACAAACCCACAGTTAACATCATATTTGATGATGAAGACCTGAAAGCTTTTTCTTAAGAACAAACAGTAACAAGACACAGATGTCCACTTTTACCACTTTTATTCAATATTCTCTGGGAAGTCCTAGCCATAGCAATCAGAAAAAAAGAAATAAAAGATATCTAAATTGGAAAGTAAAACTGTCATTATTTGCAGATGAAATTTTATTGATATTTTTTATTTTTTTAGTCTATATAGAGATAATTCTAAAGATGTCACCAAAAAATACTAGAACTAATAAATGAATTCAGTAAAGTAACAGGACATAAAACTAATATCCAAAAGTTGGTTGCATTTCTATACACCAATAACAAACTTTCAGAAAGAGAATTTAAGGAAACAATCCCATTTACAACTGCATCAGGAAGAACAAAATACCTAGGCATACATTTAACTAAGAAGGCAAATGACCTGTACTGGAGAAACTATAAGACATTGAAGAAAGAAATTGAAGAAGATACAAATAAATGGAATATTATGCCATACTCATGGAGGAAGAATTAACATCATTAAAATGTCCATACTACCCAAATAAATCCACAGATTTAATGCCATCCCTTTCAAAATACCAGTAGTATTCTTCATAGAACTAGAACAAATAATTCTAAAATTTATATGGAACCATGAAGACTCCAAATAACCACAGCAATCTTGAGAAAGAAGAATAAGGAGGTATCATGGTACCTAATATCAAACTATACTACAAGGCTATAGTAATCAAAACAGCATGGTACTGGCATAAAGACAAATATATAGATAAAGGGAACTGAATAGAGAGCCCAGAAATAAACCCATGCCTATATGATGGATTAATCTATGACAAAGTAGGTAAGACTATGCAATGGGGTAAAGACATCCTCTTCAATAAATGGTGTTGGAAAAAGCTGGACAGATACATGCAAAGAATGAAACTAGATCACTTTCTTACATCTTATGCAAGAATAAATTCAAAATGGATTAAAAATTTAAATATAAGACCTAAAACCGTAAAACTCCTAAAAGGAAATTATTTGACATTGCACTTAGTAGTATTTCTTTATATATCTCATTGGGCAATCAAAACAAAAGAAAAATAAACAAATGGGACTATATCAAACTTAAAAGATTTTTCACAGCAAAATGAATAGACAACCTATTGAGTGGGAGAGATATTTGCCAATGAGACATCTGTTAAGGGGTTAATATCCAAAATATATAAGAAACTCATACAATTTAACACACACACACACACACACACACACACACACACACACAATCCCATTAAAATGAGCAGAGAACCTCAATAGACATTTCTCCAAAGACCTACAGATACCAACAGACATATGAAAAAATTTTCAACATTACGAATCATAAGAGAAATGCAATTTAAAACCACAATAAGATGTCACCTCACACCTGTCAGAATGGCTATCATCAATAAATCAACAAACAACAAGTGTTGACAAGGATGTGGACAAAAGGGAACCCTCGTGCACTATTGGTGAGATTGTAAATTGGTGCAACCACTATTGAAAACAGTATGGAGGCCCTGGCCGGTTTGGCTTAGCAGTTGGAGCACTGGCCTGTGGACCAAAGAGTCATGTTTTCAATTCTAGTCAAGGGCACATACCTCATTTGAGGCTCTGACCCTGGCCTTGGCTGGGGTCGTGGGGGAGGCAACCAGTTGATATGTCTCTCTCAAATCCATGTTTCTCTCTCTCTCTCTCTCTCTCTCTCTCTCTCTCTCTCTCTCCCTCCCACTCTATTTAAACATAAATAGAAAAATGTCCTCAGGTAAGGATTTAAAAAAGAAAGAAAGAAAACAGTATGCGGGGTCCTCAGAAAATTAAAAATGGAACTGCCTTATGACCCAGAAATCTCACTGTGGAGTATTTATTAAAAGAAATCCAGGATTCCAAAATGGCAGCAGAGTGAATGGAAGCTACACAGACCATCTCCCAGCACCAACCTGGAATTACAAGAGCAAAGATGCTTCCGATGCGTAGCAATGTAGAAGCGTTTATGAGAGAAACAAACTTGCATGAGGCTGAGTCAATCAGTGGCCAGGATAAGAAGAGGATAGGATAGCCAATCAGTGAACAGCATGCTCTGATTGGCTTGGTTTCACCACACCCGAAAGACAAATAGTCGGGGAAAAGCAACAGAAAAGCAGCTGGAGAGGACCCATATAACCAGGGACAGGAAAAAAGGACACTGAATCAAGCCTGGTAGGTCTACAGAGTCACGAGTGGGTGGGCTGAAAGCCCACGGACAGCAGCTGTTTTAGCTGTGATCAGCTCCCTTGGGGTTAAAATCCCAAGCCAGCTCCACAGCACAGAGGGCCAGGACAGAGCATTAAATTAGCTACAGCCACTCACCTTGGGCTCCAGCAGATGGAGGGCAGACTGGACTGAAATTGTGTGTGGACACTCAGGATTTGGAGGGTGCTCAGAGTTTTTGCTGAGTCACAGCCACACAGGATGGTGGCCATTTTTCTCAGGGAGCTTCTTCCCTGAGCTCTGGGGAGAAGCAGCAGCCCCTCCCTCAGAGATTTAACCCCATCCAGCTGGGCCAGAGAAATGCAAATTGAGGCTCACTAACAACAAGCATTTGACCCACCCTCTGAAAAGCCTCTAACTATGAACACCTGAGGGAGTTTTTCATTCAACTGAGGGCTGCAACCCAAGACTCATCAAGTACAGTTGTCCCTCGCCACTTTGCACTTCGACTTTCACAGCTTCACTCCATTGCAGTTTTTTCAAATATATTCATTAAAAAGTTGATCGAGACAGTGAAAATGATACAGCGCACGCTCGGTTGCCTGAGTCAATTATACACCCCTGTATTAAAATTAAAATTACTGTACATATGGACTGTAGGCCTATGTATTCGAGCACCCCCACAAATCCTTCAATGCCAGGTGCAACTGCTCGACCACTCCTTGTGTGTGGGCAATAACTTTTTCCCAAAAAATCGGGTGTGGTGAAACCAAGCCAATCAGAGCATGCTGTTCACTGATTGGCTATCCTATCCTCTTCTTATCCTGGCCACTGATTGACTCAGCCTCATGCAAGTTTGTTTCTCTCATAAACGCTTCTACATTGCTACGCATCGGAAGCATCTTTGCTCTTGTAAGTGTTTGCAATTTATGAGAACTTTTATCTAAGCCCCATGATGGCTCCTAAACGTGCTGCTTCTTCTAAGCCTTCTGACGATGAAACTAAGTACTGGAGGAAGATGCTTACCATCCAGGAGAAGATGAAACTCTTGGATATCATCAAAGGTGGGAAGAAAATCGTGGAGGTTGCCTGCCATTACAACTTGAATGAGTCTACCATTCGCTCCATCTGTAAAGATGAAAAGAACATCTGTGCAATAGCTACTGTCTCTTTCAACAAAGAAGCAAAGCACATCATGACAAGTCGTAATAAGTTCACAGTAAAAACAGAGTCTGCCCTATCCATTTGGATCAGTGACAGCCACAAGAAAAACATTCTGTTGGATTCACTGGTCATCTGGGAGAAGGTGAGGCAGCTCTATCAGTGCTTTACGGTGGACGAACCTCAACTAGGACCCTCTTCTGCAACATTCATGGATTTCACGGCTAGCAAGGGTTGGTTCAAGAAGTTCCAGAAAAAGTATCATGTGAAGAGTGTCATTCTCTATGGATAAGCTCCCTCTGCTGACCAGCCTGCAGCAGAGGACTACGTGAACAACATATTCCAGAAGATCCTTGAGGAGGGTATCATCCAGAACACATGGATGAGCTGCTGGAGACACATTTGGATCCCTTAACTGATGAGGATCTGGTGGAGATGACTAAGTATGTGAGTAAGGAAAAGGAAGAGCAGCCAGAGGTTCCTGGGGGTCAGGAGGAGGAAGTTGGCCTTACACTTGAGTGTCTCTCCCAAGTCATGAGAACTATTAAGGTAGTATGAGACATGATTGGTGAATGGGACCCACAAATGATGCATGCATTGCGGTTCCAGAATGCACTTGATGAAGAAATAGAACGCTACAAAAACCTCCTCATGCATATGAAAAGACAGAGCCAGCAACTGCCTATCATGATGTTCTTCAGCTGTGCACCCAGACACCCACTGCCTACTCCTAGTACTCCTTCAGTGGAAGAAGATGATGACACACTTGCTGAAGATACTGCACCACCTGAAGACTCTCCTACTGAGGTCGTGCCTTCAGAGGAGCAGTAAACTTGCTCTTTTTTGCAGTGCAGTACATCTCTTCATCTTCATTGCTTCATTATCTAACAAGTTGCACTATTTTCATAGTTTAGTGGTTGTGTGTAAGAACTGTGTGTGTATGTACTTAAATGTACACTAATAATAATATGATATCTGTAATGTCTAATATGTCTTTTTTTCTCTTATTTTGTCTAATATATTGGGTAATACGAGTGTAATGGTGACTAAAGTGTGTTATTTCATATTTAGAGGGTTCTAATAATGTTAAATGTATTTAAAAGGTTGTAAACAGGTTTTCTATGCTCTAACTGTGAAAATATTCAATTTATAAATAAAGAATCCTACTTTGCGAAAATTCATTTATCACTGTAGAGTCTGGAACTGATTAACCCTGATAAACAAGGGCTGACTGTAAATGAGACTAATGGCCACCAGGCAAAAAGAGGATAACTGAACCTTTCCTGGGCTTGCAAATCTACCGAGGAAAGTAAGACTTGACAGTGATGTTTAACATGGGTCCTCCCAAACCCAGTAGAGGAAGGCACAAACAACAGAACACCAACACACACAGGGAAAATTTGGCAGGGTCCAACACCCACTGAGATAGCCAAAATGGTGAAACAAAGAAACAAATCCCAAATTAAAAAATAAGAGAACTCTAGTGAAGATGAGATAAGTGAAATGCAGTTAAGCAAGTTATCAGAGGTAGACTTCAGAGCCATGATCTTGAGGAAGCTCAACAGCATGAGTAAGGTGCTCAACACCATGAATAAAGATATAGAAACATTGAAAACCAACCAACTGGAAATGAAGAATGACATAGCAGAAATACAGAGCACATTGGAAGGAATAACCAGCAGAGTAGAGGAAGCTGAGGACTGGATCAGTGAATTAGAAGACAGCGTAGAAAAAAATCACCTAATCAGAAAACCAAACGGAAAAAACAACCAAAAAACAGGAAGAGAGCACAAGAGAACTGTGGGACAACTGGAAACATAACAACATTCGTATCATAGGAGTTCCAGAAGAAGAAGAAAATGAGCAAGGGTTAGAGAATATATTTTAAGAAATAGTGACAGAAAACTTCCCTAACTTAGTGAAGGAAGATGGCATTCAAGTTCAAGAAGCACAGAGAGTCCCAAGTAAGAAGAACCCAAACAGGCCCACACCAAGACACATAATAATTAAAATGCCAAAAATTAAAGACAAAGAGAAAATCCTAAAGGCAGCAAGAGATAACCAATGGGTTACCTACAAAGGAAACCCCATAAGGCTATCAGCTGACTTCTCAACAGAAACACAACAGGCCAGAAGGGAATGGCATGAAGTAATCAAGGTCATGAAAAACAAGGATCTGAATCCAAGACTACTCTATCCAGCAAGGCTATCATTCAAAATAGAAGGTCAAATAAAAAGCTTCCCAGACAAAAAAAGGCTAAGGAAATATATTAGCACGAAACCAGCACTGCAAGAAATGTTAAAAAGACTGCTGTAATTAGTAGAAGAAATAGGAAGAAAAATATAACCACAATAAACAAAAATGACAATAAATAAGTACATATCAATTATCACCTTAAATGTAAATGGATTGAACGCTCCTATCAAAAGACAGACTAGCTGATTGGATAACAAAGCATGACTCATATATATGTTGTTTAAAAGAGACCCACTTCACAACAAAAGACTCACATAGGTTGAAAGTGAAGGGATGGAAAAAAATCTTCCAAGCAAACAAAAGGGATAAAAAGCTGGGTAGCAATATTCATATCTGATAAAATAGATTTCAAAATGAAGGCCATAAATAGAGACAAAGGAGGCCACTACATAATATTGAAAGTATCTATCCAACAGGAAGATATAACCTTGATAAACATACATGCACCCAAAATAGGATCACCAAAATATATTAGCAATCTTCTGGAGAACTTCAAAGGAGAAATTGAAAGCAATACAATCATAGCAGGGGAATTCAACACCCCACTGACATCACTGGATAGATCCTCTAGAAACAAAAATTAACAAGGAAACAGAAACTCTAAATGATGCACTAGATCAAATGGATTTAATAGATATCTACAGAATATTGCACCCCAAAACTGCAGAATTCACATTCTTCTCAAGTGCACATGGGACATTCTCAAAGACAGATCACATGTTAAGACACAAACTAAGTCTCTACAAGTTCAAGAAGATTGGAATCATATCGAGCATCTTCTCTGATCACAATGGCATGAAACTAGAAATCAACTGCAACAAGAACATGCAAAGACATTTGAACACATGGAGGCTAAATAGCATGTTATTAAACAAAGAATAGGTTATCAAGAAGATCAAGGAAGAAATTAAAAACTTCCTGGAAACCAATGAAAATGAACACACAACAACACAAAATCTATGGGATGCAGCGAAAGCAGTTCTGAGAGGGAAGTTCATAGCACTGCAGGCCTACCTCAAGAAACAAGAAAAATTTTTAATTGACTATCTCTATGTAACCTCACAACTTAAAGAACTAGAAAGCAAACAAATAGAAAACTCCAGCGCAAGTAGAAGGAAGGAAATAGTAAAGATAAGAGCAGAAATAAATGACATAGAGACCAAAAAAAAAAAAAAAAAAAAAACAATTCAAAAGATCAATGAAACAAAGAGCTAGTTCTTTGAAAAGATAAACAAGATTGATGCACCCTTAGCTAGACTCACTAAGAGACAAAGAGAGAGAACCCAAATACACAAAATCAGAAATGAAAGAGGAGAAGTAATAACTGACACCACAGAAATACAAAGGATCATCAAAACATACTATGTACAATTATACGCCAACAAATTGGACAATCTAGGAGAAATGGACACATTTCTAGAAACACACAGCCTCCCAAAACTGAACCAGGAAGAGTTAGAAAACTTGAACAGACCAATAACAACAAAGGAAATTGAAGATGTAATTAAGAAACTCCCAGCAAACAAAATCCCAGGCCCAGATGCCTTCAGGGGGGAGTTTTACCAAACATTCAAAGAAGATCTAATACTCATTCTCCTCAAACTATTCCAAAAAATCCAAGAAGATGGAACACTTCCAAATGGAACACTTTTAAACTCATTTTATGAGGCCAGCATAATTCTAATTCCAAAACCAGATAAAGACACTACAAAGAAGGAAAACTATAGGCCAATATCCCTAATGAACACAGATGCCAAAATCCTTAACAAAATACTAGCAAATCGGATCCAGCAATACATCAAAAACAATATTCATCATGACCAAGGGGGTTTCATCCCAGGCATGCAAGGATGTTACAATATTCGCAAATCAATAAATGTGATACACCACATAAACAAAATGAAAGATAAAAACCATATGATCATATCAATAGATGCTGAAAAGCATTCAACAAAATCGAGCATCCATTTCTGATAAAAATGCTCAACAACATGGGAATAGAGGGATCATATATCAACATAATAAAAGCCATATATGAAAAACCTACAGCCAACATCATATTCAATGGGCAAAAACTAAAAGCATTCCCCTTAAGAACGGGAACAAGACAGGGATGCCCACTTTCGTCACTCTTATTTAACATGGTACTGGAAGTCTTAGCCACAACAATCAGACATGAAGAAAAAATAAAGGGGATCCAAATTGGAAAGGAGGAAGTGAAACTGTCATTATTCGCAGATGACATGATATTGTACATAGAAAACCCTAAAGACTCCATCAAAAACCTACTAGACTTAATAAATGAATTTGGAAAAGTAGCAGGATACAAAATTAACGTCAAGAAATCGACAGCATTCTTTTACACCAATGATGAAATCACAGAAAGAGAAACTAAAAAACAATCCCATTTACCATCGCAGCAAAAAAATTAAGATACCTAGGAATAAACTTAACCAAAGAAGTAAAGGACCTATTTGCAGAAAACTACAGGTCATTGAAAAAAGAAATAGAGGAAGATATAAAAAAGTGGAAGCATATACCTTGTTCATGGATTGGAAGAATTAACATCATTAAAATGTCCATACTACCCAAAGCAATCTATAGATTCAATGCAATCCCCATCAAAATACCAACAACATATTTCACAGAACTAGTACAAAATCTCCAAAAGTTTATATGGAACTCAAAAAAGACCCCAAATAGCCACAGCAATCTTGAAAAAGAAGAACAAAGTAGGAGGCATCACATTACCAGATATCAGGTTATACTACAAAGCCACTGTAATGAAAACAGCCTGGTACTGGCACAAGAACAGGCATATAAATCAATGGAACAGATCAGAGAACCTGGAAATTGACCAAAGACATTATGCTCAATTAATATTTGACAAAGGTGGCAAGAGCATACAGTGGAGTCAAGACAGACTCTTCAATAAATGGTGTTGGGAAAATTGGACAGCTACTTGCAAAAAAATAAAGCTAGACCACCAACTTACACCATACACGAAAATAAACTCAAAATGGATAAAAGACTTAAATGTAACTCGTGAATCTATAAAAATTCTAGAAGAAAATGCAGCCAACAAAATTTCAGACATCATACGCAGAATTTTCACTGATACAACACCTAAGGCAAGAGAAACAAAGGAAAAAATGAACACATGGAACTACATCAAACTAAAAAGTTTCTTCATAGCAAAAGAAACAACCATCAAAACGGAAAAGGATCCCACTATATGGGAGATCATAATCGCCAATGATGTATCAGATAAGGGGTTAATTTCCAAACTATATAGAGTGCTCATACAGCTCACCAGAAGGAAGACAAAGAACCCAATTAAAAAATGGGCAGAGAAGCTAAATAGACACCTCTCCAAACAGGACATACAAATGGCCAAGAGACATATGAAAAAATGCTCAATGTCGCTAATCATCAGAGAAATGCAAATTAAAACAACTATGAGGTATCACCTCACACCTGCCAGAATGGCTGCCATCAACAAATCATCAAACAACAAGTGTTGGCCAGGGTGTGGAGAAAAGGGGACTCTAGTACACTGCTGGTGGGAATGCAGACTGGTGCAGCCACTATGGAAAACAATATGGTGTTACCTCAAAAAGTTAAAAATTGAACTGCCATTTGACCCAGTGATCCCACTTCTAGGAATATACCCTAAGAAACATGAAACACCAATCAGAAAGAATATATGTACCCCTATATTCATAGTAGCACTATTTACAATAGCTAAGATTTGGAAACAGCCCAAGTGTCCTTCAGTAGATGAGTGGATAAAAAAGCTGTGGTACATATACACAATGGAATACTATGCAGCTATAAGAAAGAAAGATCTCTTAATCTTTGAGAGGGCATGGAAGGACCTGGAGAGTATTATGCTAAGCGAAACAAGCCAAGCAAAGAAAGACAAATACCACATGATCTCACTTATTTGTGGAATATAATGAACTAAACAAACTGATGAACAAAATTGACCGAGAGACATAGAGGTGGGGTACAGACTGACAAGCCTCAGAGGAGGGGGAGTTGGGGGGGAAGATATAAACCATAGAACTTATATGCATGTATGCATGACCAATGGACATGGACAACAAAGCTGGGGATGGGGGGGATGGGGGGGATGGGGAGGAGGGTGTCAATGGGGGAAAAAGGAGAAACATCTGTAACAAAAACAAATTAATAAAATAAAATAAAATTCATGATGTACTTTTGTATATATAATATTTTTTGAGCGCTTACTCTGTGGCAGGCATCGCTCTAAACTTTTTGTATATTTTAATTTCCTTAATCCTTATAAAGATTCTATGATGTAGATAGTACTGCTACCCTCATTTTACCGATTAAAAAAGAGACACAGTGCAATTTGCACAAAGTCACAGAGATAAGAGTGGCTTGGTTTCATCCCTCTTTTTCAATCTTATTTTCTCAATTTCCCTATACCCCTCCTTTCAACTCCCTTCTCTCCTGCCACCTCCCTGTTCTCCCAGTAAATTTTCAAATGTGTGTTAACAGTATCATGGGAGAAGAGTAGAGGTGCAGAAGGTATGTGTCCCTTCTCTTGTCCATATTTGACTTTATTGTGTGGAATTTCATGCGTTACTTTTGTAAATGAAAAGATTAAAAGAAAAAAGAATACAATGAATTCTTTAGTTCAGTTCAACGAATAGTTATCGTGCTTGGTTGCCAGACTGGGGGACCTGAAAAACAACATTCTGAACACGTCTGATTAGTTTGACTTAAAAAGAGTTAAGACTGGAAGCCGGGAAGGGAGACAAAGAGCCGAGAACGAAAGTGAAAAGGCTGCCTAAAGAAACACAAGCTTGACCGGTGACCATCAGCTGCTCCCAGCCCCGAAAGCGCCAGGCGTCTCGGGGATGGAGGTTAGGACCAGGGCAAAGGAAGTTCCCAGAGCTGACTGCCTTCAACCCCACCTCGGAGGCAGCCACCTCGGGGTAACCCTCTCCAAGTTCCCGCGGGTGTGGGCGCCCCGGGGCCTGGCTGCCCTGAGCGCAGGACCAGAGGTTTTGGATCCCGGCCAGAGAGCAGGACGGAGGGCGGGGCGACAGTCCGCGCGGCCCGGGGGAGGCACCCCGCAGCGGTCCCCTCCAGCAGCCGCGCGGGACCGGAGCGCCCGCGGGGACACTGGGGCGCAGTTCTGTGTACGTAGGATCCAGGAAACGAAACCCTGAGCTGAAGTTTCGGTGCCAAGGTCGCTCGGAGGCCTCTAGCTGGTGACTTCAGGGTAAGTTGTGTAACCAGCCGCGCAGGGCCACCGAGGGCCCAAGGGGAGCGGAGCCGCTGTCTGTGCCGGGGTTCCCGTCGCCCCGGTCCTGCGCGGCCCCGGGGCAGCGGCAGCCACAGGTGCGCGGGCGGCGTCCTCGGCTCCCGGCGGGGGCCCCGCGGTTGCCAGGCCTGGCGCCGGGCTCCAGGGGCTGCTTGTGACACAGGGGTACGAGGGCTGGCGGGTTGCGCTGGCGCTGCGGTTAGGGGGCACAGGGTGGGACCCGGGTCCTTGCTGCCACGGAAAGCCTCCCGGAAGTGGGGGCCCAGTGGCACCCCAGGCTAGGAAGCGACCCATGACGAGGATCCCTGCCTGAAACCGCCGGCCAGACGTGGCTCACTCCAGCGGTGTCTTCACAGTCCGGAAAGCACCTTGAATCATGGCAGGAATCTGGGCCCGGAGGATCTGCCAGCCTTTGGGGGGAATTAGAGGGGACAAGTAATAGACCTGCCAGCTGTCCTTCAGCAGTAAATACTAAGTAGGAGTATGGGTGGCACTCTGCTAGGCACCCTGCAGCACCAGAATTAGAAAGAGGCGATTTGTAGAGGCCCAGGCCAAGGCCATATCTCAGGAGTCCATCTGCTTGACTTGAATGCTGTCTCTACTACTTAATATTCGGAGACTCCAGCCACTTTCTTCATAGACCTTTCTTCCTTACCCCATCTCGGAAACTGTGCAAGGATAAGATTTACAGGAGTATGTGTATGAGTGTACCTTTGGTAGAGCAGGATCTGGCACTGCAGAAAGTACTCAATGAAAATCAGTTTTTATTGTTTTGAATATTTGACAATGTCCCAGCTTCTCCAAGCTCACTATCTGGTTCCCTGGGGTTTTATTTATACGTTTATCTCTGGAAGTCTGGCATGATGACTTCCCAGTTCCAGGAACAGGCAGGAAACGATTGTTTCCCCTAGTTGAGCAAGAGCGTCCGGGACGTGTTAGTACTGTACTCAGTGTCAAGTGTCAGACGGTTTAGGATCCCCCTTTTCTCCCTTGAACTTTGTGACAGCAGAAGTTCCTCTTCATACCAGCCTGGTGAGTACGACAAGCGGAGGATTTTGAACACTGAACGAACACAGGGCTGCGGGTAAAATGAGCGGACTTCTGCACTTGGGTGGAAAGGTGGCATTTGAAATAGCTAGGTCGTAGGCATTAAGCAGCCTGCAGATCTGTAAGGGAGCTGTTCCTTCTGACTGTAAGGAATGAAATGATACTGTACACGCCTTGTTGAATCAACAAGCACATTAAGTGCCTCGCCCTGGACTTCGCTGTGCTCTGGCCTTTGAGAGTTTAGAGTGCAGCTGGAGAGACTGAATGTGTGAGGACTGTCTCCTGTGCACCTCTCCATCCTCAGGCCTAATGATCTCTCCCTCTCCAGTCTGTAACCCACAGACCTTTCCTTTCCTTGAAGGAGACACGCTCCCTCAGCCTCAGGACTTCTACCTATGCAGTTACCTACGTCTCTAATGCCTCATCTCACCCACTGTCTAACCTAGTGCCCCCATAACTCTTTATTATAGCACCATTGTATTTATTTATAATAGTGTTTGTAGTAAAGTATTGTCCGTCATTTTGTTCTAGTGATTGTTATAGCGTCTTACATGCTTTGTGCCAGTCATCAATATTCTTTGAAAAAAGGCACAAATGCCCCAGCTTAGTGGTTGGAGCGTCAGCCCAGGCACCAAAGGGTCGTAAGTTTGATTCCCCCGTCAAGGGCACGTACCTGGGTTACAGATTTGATCTCTGCCAGTCAGGGTGGGAACAGGAGGCAACTAATCCATGTGTCTCTCTCACATCGATGTTTCTCACTCTCTCTCTCTCTTTCTCCCTCCTCCTCTCTCCCTCCCTTCTACTCTCTCTTAAAACAATCAATGGAAAAAATATCGTCAGGTAAGGATTAATAAAAGAAAGAAAAAAGGCACAAACTTTATACTATTTCTACTAAGTGAATATTTATATAATAGTTATAAATGTACATTATATGTGTGTGTGCACACACTGTATAGCACTTTCTTAAATGGTGCTAAATTGAAAAAGCCCAAGTTCTGTAGTTAATCAGTACTAACAACTGTGCTTTTCATTTTTCAAAAATTTCCCCCCTGGAGCCCCTCACCTCCCTGCCGGCCTCTGACTCTCATTTTTCAAATTTTGAATTTAGTAAGCGCTTACAGAAAATTCTAGCCTAGACTAGTGAAAACAAAATGGCCATGAGTAAATTTGGAATTCATACGAGAGATGCCATAAAGATAGTCTTTTGACAAATTTTACTGAAACTGGACAATTTGGGAGAATTTTTTTTCAATGAATCAAAGACTTGAGTGTAAAGCATATGAACCATGAATCATTTTAATTCAGCTAATGGGCTGTCTAACATGAAGTCACCATTCAATTTCTTTCTTTTTTTTTTTTTTTTGAGGGCGTAGTTTCCTCATTTATAAGGAAGAAAGGAACCGACTCAGTGTGTGACCGAGCTCTGACCTGACCGCAAAGGCTTTGCGGGAGGAATGAAACACTCACCCCACGATAACTGGCAGGAAGTTGTTTTTGCTTCTTTTGCCTTTTTGGTTTACTTCTTAGTTTTGTAGACCATTTAACCACCACTCTCTCAGTTGGTTCCAGTTGATTCAATATCTACTTTTGTCCTCAAAGTTTCCTATGAAATGCTATCCCAAAGTACTTCTGAGCGTATTTGTTTTATTTTCTTGAACATAAAGTACAGTAGACCTTTACAGGAAGACT
The DNA here is from genome assembly GCA_030848825.1 of Tadarida brasiliensis. NCBI lineage: Eukaryota > Metazoa > Chordata > Mammalia > Chiroptera > Molossidae > Tadarida > Tadarida brasiliensis. The sequence goes on along the minus strand of CM061260.1, from coordinate 105,140,448 downwards.
CCCCTTTACCAGGTGCTTTGCTTTTGTAAATCGGCCTCAGCCACCTGACCTCCATACTATATGTACATGCATTTGGTGGCCTGGTGAATTCAACATCTGTAAACTCATCTGTTTTTGGTCTACTTATCTTTTACCAAAACTACAGTTCAACAGATGAAGTGTTTTTGTCCTTAGTGTTAACTAAATCTTTTTATTTATTTATTTTAATTTAATTAATTTATTTTTGTTACAGATGTTTCTCCTTTTTTCCCCATTGACACCCGACCCCCGCCCCCAGCATTGTTGTCTATGTCCATTGGTCATAAGTTCTTTGGTTTATCTCTCCTCCCACACCCCCCACCCCCCACTCCAACTTTGAAGTTTGTTAGTCTGAACCCTACTTCCATGTTTCTGGGTCTGTTTTGCTCATCACCTTATTTTGTTCATTATATTCCACAAATAAGTGAGATCATGTGGTACTTGTCTTTCTTTGACTGGCTGATTTCGTTTAGCATAATACTCTCCAGGTCCCTCCATGTCATCTCAAAGGATAAGAGATCTTTCTTTCTTATAGCTGCATAGTATTCCATTGGGTATATGTACCATTGGGTATATTTATCCACTTATCCATTGATGGACACTTGGGCTGTTTCCAGATCTTAGCGATTATAAATAGTGCTGCTATGAACATAGGGGTACACATATTCTTTCTGATTGGTGTTTCAGGCTTCTTAGGATCTATTCCCAGAAGTGGGATTACTGGGTCAAATGGCAATTCAATTTTTAATTTCTTGAGGAAACACCATATTGTTTTCCATAGTGGCTGCACGAGTCTGCATTCCCACCAGCAGTGTACTAGAGTCCCCTTTTCTCTATACCATCGCCAGCACTTGTTGTTTGATGATTTGTTGATGGCAGCCATTCTGGCAGGTGTGAGGTGATACCTCATAGTCATTTTAATTTACATCTCTCTGATGATTAGTGACGCCTAAGGCAAGAGAAACAAAGGAAAAAATGAATAAATGGAACTACATCAAAGTAAAAAGCTTCTGCATAGCAAAAGAAACAAGCATCAAAATGGAAAGGGAACCCACTATATGAGATAGCATAATTGCCAACAATATATCAGATGAGGGGTTAATTTCCAAAATATATAGTGTTCAAAGAATCCAATCAAAAAATGGGCAGAGGACCTAGACACCTCTCCAAATAGGTCATACAAATGGTCAAAAGACATATGAAAAAATGCTCAACTAAAGCTTTTTAAATGCACAAAATGTACTTACAAACATAAGATGAACAACAATGAAAGTATTTTATTTGTGACCTACTTCAAAAGTTCTGTTTTGGGGTCCATTTAGTTTCTCTTCCTGGGGTTCTTCACTTCCTGTGTCCAGTTTCTCCCCCGCCTCCTTCCAGCCTAATATCTCATTCTCACTTATTCATAGGAATTTAGGGACATTGAATTCTGTGACTGATTTTAGAGCAGAAACATTTTGCCAAAATAATTTAGAACATAGATCCCCCATCTTGGGAATCTGAGAAAAAAATGTTAACTGATTTGTTCTTAGGCAATTAAGAAGTAAATTTGGATAAATAATTCAAATCTAGTTTTGAGTAATTTGTAAGCATAGTACTTTTAGGATTTTCCAAAATGAGGGACGCTTCCCCCTTGGGTTCTAGATTTTACATTTATACTTTTTGAAAGCAATGAGATAGAAATTTTAGGACCCCAAGAGATGGTCAAAATAGTTTCACTGCATTATGAATTGTGGAACAATAACTGGATATCACCTACACTATTTCTCCTTCTCCAGGTGATAGAAATTTATAATTTGAAGTTTATAATATTTGTTCTGAAGTAATTAAGATCCAATGGTACAATAAATAATATGACTTTATTAGATACTGTTTTTCTTTTAGTACAGGATAAACCTGATTTTCTCTTTCTTGGAAGTCTTTTGGGATTTGTTTCTTATAGAAGTAGTGAGAGGCATTATTTAATAAAAATTATTGTGTTATTTAATTCATTCACCCAAGACTCAGCTCAGTCATTTCCAAAGCTGAGGGACATTATATCTTGTAATAGACCCATTACATTTGAGAAAATCAAAATGTCCTTAAAACAGCACAGTGTGGACAGGGATGAACACGGCACATATCTGTAATCCACGCGTGCTTTCTTCTACCTGGCACACACAGGTACAACTGTCACCTAACATTTTGCACCAGAGCTTATGACATACCGTTTTTATGCTTGCGATACTATGCAACAGCGAAAATTCTAAAACCCAGGAAAATGAGGGCCCAGGTTTTGTTCCACAGTATTTTTCCCAACAGATACTCATCCTCACAAACCTATAGCTGAAGACTCCAAACAATGTAACCAAATAGGAAGGAGAAGAGCAACTATGAACAAAGAAGTTCTGTTTTGGGGTCCATTTAGTTTCTCTTCCTGGGATTTCTGTGCAAGGAGAGAATGATACCCTGTGAAAGAAAGGCAAATACTCTGGTATGTAAATTGGTACCCATCTGGCACGGAGTTGGGAGGTTCCAGCACTCCGTTGCTTAGGAGCCCCTAACTGTCCCTAATGAGATTCACAGCATTTGTTTATGATTTCATTTCTGGCACACCCATTCTTTCTGGCTGGCCCTGGACTCCCCAGGCTCAAACAACTAAATGTAAGAGACATATTTTTAAATAAAAAATATTTTATTTTCTTAAGTGAAAATTTTTTATTTTATTAATTTTAATGCTCCCCCTCCCCGCAACACACACAGGGGGAACTTGTCTGTGTTCTTCCTCCAGGTATTGTTCAGGATTTGTCCTTGAAATGAGTACCTTTCTGACATTCTAGGCAAGTGGAGAATGATGAAAGCAGTGGTCCCTTAAAATTGCTGTAAGATTGGTTAAAGGTATAGAATATTTTTTAATTAATCATATTAAAGAGGGCTGTCCTATGAGCAATAGAGGATAAATAAAACCTTTAGCGATGTCCAGTCCAGCATGTTGGTGAAAGGATACTATTTAATTCTACTCCACAACTTTAGTCTTTTAATTTTATGTATCTATAAAAGTACTCTTAGCATGTTTTAAGGTAATGGGTGTTACTTTTAATGTATCATATTTGATCATGGAAATATGAGATTAACAAAGTAACCACGGCATTTGGTAGGTATGTCTTTAGTCTCCTTTTATGATAGAACCTAAAACATAAATGTGGCTCATGAAAAGTTTCAGCCAACTTTGGTTATATAAGTTTTTTTTTTTGTTTTTGTTTTTGTTTTTTAATCAATCATCTTATAGATTAACTGAAGAAAAACATAAATTTTAATCTGTTTGCCCTTCCAGCATGATGAGGTCCATAGCAGTTGGTTTCTGACTAATGAAAACTTGGGTTACTATTATTCTAAGAAAATCAAGGAAGTCATATCAGTAACTCAAACACATTTTTTGCTTTATTCCAGGGCCAAGTAAACCCATTCCAAATTATTCAACCATTGCTGAATTTTTGAGTACACATTAAGATGTGACTATAATTGGAATGTTCATAATAGTTTTACTAGATTATGAAGTTTTATGCTTAAAATAGGTAATGATAAAGAAATAAAATTAAAAGGAGCCCTGCTGGTGTGGCCTAGTAGTTAGAGCATCGGTGCACCTGAAGGCTCGTAGGTTCGATTCCTGGTCAAGAGCACATACTTGGGTTGCAGGTTCGACCCCCCGCCCTGGTCAGGGCGCGTGTGGATTGCAAACAATGAACATGTCTTTCTTACATCAATGTTTCTCTCTCTCTTTCTCTCTCTCTCTCTCTCCCCCCACCTTCCATTCTCTCTAAAAAAGCAATAGAAAAATATCCTCGGGTGAGGATTAACAAAAAAATAAAATAAAATCAGAAGAGGGACATGATTTCTTCCTGGGAACATCAGATTTTAATAAAGAATATAGAGGGATCAGTTGACCGTATTTCCCATTTACGTCAACACAGGAGGAGGAGTTAATAAAGTAGCAGCCAAGACTGGAGAGGGCCTGGGAAGGGCAGGGCTGATTTATGTTCGTGTGTGGGTCCATGATAAAACATTCAGGTAACATAGTTTTTGTCTCATGTTTTAATTGTAATTTACAGGCATACTGGGGGTTGGGATTTAAAGTGCAGAGACAGGGAATGTAGTCACTGGGTAGAAGTGGGAACGTATAAGATGGGATCAAGACACTGGAACGCAGAAGTACTGAGTACATTGTTTATTATTATTTATTTCTTATTATTGTCTATTGTTTTTCAGTAGAAATAACGAAACATAAATTTTCAGTTGGATTGTCATGGTACTACAGCTATGACTACCCCTGAGTGTGGGTTCTCTGGCTAAGAGCACGTCTTAAAGAATAAAGCAAAGGGCAAGGCCTTTTCAAGTTTTCCAATCAAGCTGGGCACAATTCATCTGCAGGAGCTGGTATTTCCAGAAATATTTGCAGTAGTGTGACCTGATAGCTAACCTTTCTTCCGCTCATGCTGGAGCACGCCTGGAGCCCAGCCCTGACTGCACCACCTGGGCTGACCACAACTTCTGAAGTCCGACTCAGAAACATAGCCACGGGGAATGGGTCAGGACCAAACTGTTCAAATGACCAGATGCTGGTAAACTAGATGAATAGAGGAATGCCTTAGGTGCATGTATAGTTTCAGAGTATCTTGTTTTAACAGTGATATTTGACCTATAAAATTGTGACCAATATATTAATATCAGGTCTTCTTTTTCAGAACTTTTAAAATCATGGACAAACAAAGTAAGTAAATTGTGTGTTTACTTTTCTCCTGTAATGTTAAATCTTTTGTTAATATGTTATTTATCATATGTTTTATTCAGTTTCTGAAAGAATATAATTTGCTTTGTGTTGTTTATTCTCCAGAATCCGAAATCTAATTCAGTGTTTTTATCTATAGTATACAGAAATGTTCACTACCACAAATTTTTCCTTAAAAAAAAAAAAAAAAAAAAAAAGCCTTAGATAAACCTATGAAATTTTAGGCTTACTCAAAAATATGTTGTACAATTTATGCTATATTTCATCCAGATCAGTTTTTCCTTTCCTATATGTATTTCATATACATAAAGATTATTCAAATCATATTAACAGATAAATGTTATGTCAGTTCATTGTAATAAAATCCTCACATAAATCCCTGATATATATTTCATAACATATACACTATTTTTAAATAAATACCAATCATTATGTTCTGTCTTTTTTTCTTTTAAGAAAATTCTAACCAAGTTGAGTATTGACCAAGCATGCAATAAGACATTGTCTGATTGAAAACCTAAAGCAATACATGTGGGGGGAAATATAAGAAACAAAATCCTGTGTTCTGAAAGGATTTGTATTCTCTCTTTATTTTTGTTTAGATAGCCAAAGATGTTTCTCTCTCACCACAATGTCAGCCTTGCTACATATAATATCATTTATTAGGATCAGTTTCATAATTTTCTCTTAACGTTTGCTATGTTAATCTCGTTTACAAAACTCAAAGCTTTTTAAATGTAAATTTATAGAATATTAAGTTGTTATGTTTGCTGTAAATTTTAGGATGCTTCAAATCACTTTAGAAAGATTCTTTTGGCCACAGTCATAGTCACTTTATAACTCTTCAGTTTTGCATATATAAATTATATGCATATGTATGCATAAATAAAAGTGAAATGTACATAAGTATATAAATATACAAATATGAATAAAAATAAATACCTTTACAACAATGTGACACTCCTATGATTTTATTTTATTTATTATTATTTTTTTAACTTATCTTTATTGTTGAATATATTACAGATGTTCCTCATTTTTCCCCCATTGACCTCCTCCTCCCCATTCCCGCCCCCCTCCTGCCTTTCCCCACACTGTTGTCTGTGTCCATTGGTCACGCATATATACATATAAGTTCTTTGGTTTATTTCTTCCCTTTGAGGTTTGTCAATCCAACAACCAATTTGTACTTCTTAATCCCTTCACCTTTTTCACCCATTCCCCCAAACCCCTCCCATCTGGTAACCAACAGAAGTTCTCTGCATCTATGAGAATGTTTCTGTTCTGCTTGTTCATTTTGTTTGCAGATTCAATTGTTGATAGATATGTATTTATTGCCATTTTGTTTGTTCATCTTTTTTTATCTTTTTCTTCAAGAAGACCCTTCAACATTTCATATAATAATGGTTTGGTGGTGATGAACTCCTTTAGCTTTTCCTTGTCTGGGAAACTCTTTGTATGGCCATCGATTCTAAATGACAGCTTTGCAGGATAGAGTAATCTTGGTTGTAGGTTCTTGCTTTTCATCACTCGGAATATTTCTTGTCACTCCCTTCTGGTCTGCAAAGTTTCTTTTGAGAAATCAGCTGACAGTCTTATGGGAACTCCCTTGTAGGTAACTAACTGCTTTTCTCTTGCAGCTTTTAAGATTCTCTCTTTGTCTTGAACCTTTTGCATTTTGATGATGATGTGTCTTGGTGTGGGCCTCTTAGGGTTCATCTTGTTTGGGACTCTCTGTGCTTCCTGAACTTGTATGTCTGTTTCCTTCACCAAGTTAAGGAAATTTTGTGCCATTATTGTTTCAAATAGTTTTTTGATTTCTTGTTCTCCCTCTTCTCCTTCTGGCACTCTCAAGATGTGAATGTTGGCATGCTTGAAGTTGTCCCAAAGGCTCCTTACACTATCCTCATTTTTTTTTTTATTCTTTTTTGTTTTTGCTGTTCTGATTGGGTGTTTTTTGCTTCCTTATATTCCAAATCGATGGTTTGCTTCTTGGCTTTACCTACTCTACTATTGAATCTGTGTACATTATTCTTTATTTCAGTTAGTGCCTCCTTCATTTCTGACTGTGCATCCTTCATTTCTGACTGGTCCTTTTTTATGCTCTTGAGGCCCTCACTAAGTTCACTGAGGTTCTCACTAAGTCCATTGAGCATCCTTATAAACAGTGTTTTGAACTCAGCATCTATTAGGTTGCTTATCTCCATTTTGCTTAGTTCTTTTCCTGGAATTTTGTTCTGTTCTTTCACTTGGGACCTGTTTCTTTGTCTCCTCATTTTGGCTGCCTCCCTGTGTTTGTTTCTATGTATTACTTAACAAGAGGTATGGGGCTAGCTGAGACCAGATGCTGCTTATTTGAAAGAATTTAGGAAAAGCTGAAGCAGGATCCAAGACAGGCCAATCCTATGGTAAAGCAACTGGCAATAGCTTGGGTGGGCCTGAAATTTGGGTGGGGCGGGGCCTCAGGGAATCACCAGGGCGGGGCCAACAGTGTGAGCCAGGTTGCTGGAGTCCCAGATAAGGCGTCTGTCTGCCGGTGGGGGAAGGGCTCACCAAAGGAACAAAGGCCTCTGACAGCAAGTCTGTCCAGGAGAAAGCCACCTCATCAGCCCTCGCTCCAATGCCAAACAACTCAGTTCTTCCCCATATGACTCTGGTGCCTTTCAAGCTGCCTCCCCCACGCTGGAGCCTGGAGAGTGGGAGTCCGAGTAAGTCCGTGCGCGGGCCCTTTAAAAGGAGCTGCCCGGGGCTCCAGTAGCCTCAGCCTCAGTTCCCGCTGGTTTTTCCAGCCAGAAGTGATGGGGATTCTCTTCCTGGCACTGGAACCCTGAGCTGGGCGCCTGGTGTGGGACGAGGACCCCTCAGTCCTCAGGGAGGACCTTTCTAGCCGAGGTATCCTCCTGATTTTTATCCGCCACACATGGGTGTGGGACCAGCAAGTCCCCTCCACCCTCCTACCAGTCTCGGTGTGGCTGCTTCTTTAATTTTCGTAATTGTAGGACTTCCATTCAGCTTGATTTCAGGCGGCTTTGAATGATGGTTGTTCTGTAGTTTAGTTGTAACGTTGATGTGATTGTGGGAGGACATGATACTGCGTTTATCTACGCCGCCATCTTGACCGGAAGTCCACTCCTATGATTTTATAAGTTATTTTAAGTTGCAGTTTACAAATTCATTTGTGAGTCATATGCTCTTTGCCCTACTCGACCACTTGCCCATTCGCACATTTCTCCTTGTATGAAATTCAGTACTCCTGTTACCAGGGTCATTGCTCTGGAACCCAAATCCCAAAGATGATGAGGTCCTAATTTCTTGATTCTGTCAGGTCATGGACAGATGTGCACCTTTACTATTGTTCACACAATGGTCCTTGCTCGGAGGTGCCACAATGTGACATATGATTTAAGGGTAGCTCTAAGACTTGCAGTGTGTTTCGTTGAGACCCATTGAGTCTGATGATCCTGTTGTCTCCAACTCAGTGGAGGGCTGTGAGCGGAGCCTTGAGAGCTAGAGCAGTAGGAGCTAGGCCACTCACGTAATGCTGAGAAAAGAAGGGAATGGTCGGGAGGGAATGGCTTGCAGTATTTCAGAAATCTGTGATAATTCAGTGTGTCTGTCCAGAGGCAAGTCCTGATGGAAGTAGCTCTGTGGCCTGAATTTGCAGTCGCCATGGACTCCATTCTGCTGAACTTACTATGAAGCCGGTTGAATGGAGGAGAGAGGGGCCCCCAGTCCAGCCTTCCTGCAGAAACCACGTGTTGAGTGATCTTAAAAGGCTCATGAAAGAGAAGCATACAGGAAAGTTTCAGATTGAAAGTCTGACGTACAGTTTCTTCTCTATTGATGCCATGTCCCATAATTCAAAAAAATTTTTGAATGTACAGTTAGTAAGTCATAGGAAAGAGAGGAGGACATCATATAAGGGGAAAGTCCACTAGACCATAGATTCCATGAAGGCAGAGCCAGGATAGCCCCAGAGCCCAACTCAGGGATGAGATAGGAGATACTCAGCAAATATTTATTGTCTGGCTGTGATGGCTGCTAATTGAATAATTGGAGAAACAAATATGAAGAATTAAGATGTTGAACCATTTGTACATATATTAGTATTATTTAAGGCACATTGATTAGCAGATAACAACATGTAATATGTTAGTTTATTGTAATTAAGTCAGTTATGATTTTTGTAGATCAAAATCAGTCGAATATTAGAATTTACTTTGGTCAACCATATTAGGGTAGTTCCAGAGTAAGCATAAAAGGATATTTAAATACAGATATATATGCATTATTTTAAATAGTTTTAAAATTCCTATGGCAATGATTGTAGATATCTTTAAAATCATCCATAATCCTTCCATTCCCATGCTCATATCTACCTAATTTTATTTATCTCTTCACAATCTATATGTGGTTTTAAAACCATCTTTTTTCTAATACAAACAAAATCCAAGTATGGAAGTGAACACTCATCAGGCATAGTTGAAAACTAGAAATTCAACCCCAGGAGCTCAGCTGTCTCATTTTGTACAAAGGGAATTTGTTTGCCCTGGTTGCTCATTTGATTGGGCATCGTCCTGGGCACCAGAGTGTTGCTATTTTGATTCCCAATTGGTGGGAGCATGAGGGAGGCACCAATAGATGTTTCATTCTCACATCAGTGTTTCTCTCACACCCCCTCTCCCTTTCCCTCTCTAAAAATCAATTAAAACTATTTTTTTAAGGGAATTTGTTTAAGACAGGATTCTATGGCAAAATAATTCTGATAACAGGCACAGTTTGTGTTAAGTGAAGGATTGACTTTATTTCAATACAGCACAAATGAAGTTATCTCTCCACAGACATTGTATTTTTCTTTCTGATGTGTATTTCATTAAAGCAGATAAATGTTTACCTCTCCTTGAATTACAGATGCACAAATGGATGCTCCTCACCCAGGAACAAATTTCCCAGCTGCGTATCATCCTCAATATCCTCCAGCAGCATTCCAAGGTAAAACTTTTGTTTAAAGAGTAAAACCAAAATAAATCGATCATTGATATTCCCCAAAGGGTGGGTGTGTGTCTGTCCATCTGTCTGTGTATTCATTAGAGCATTGCACTTTGTTGAAGCTGCAATAATGAAATTGGCAGCCTAGTTCTTGATTTGTTTTGGTTGACTATATGTTATCATCAATATCGTTAAAGTAATTTTTATTATACAGGATGGTAAAGGTATAGAGTTAATAAAAATAGTAGTGAGTTTACATTTAGCAAGTGAAATAGAAAGCTGCATATAACTTAAACCCCAAAATACACATATTAAGCAAAAGACTATATTAATTCTCCATCTCTTCAGAAAATTGAGATCATGAAATCAGTTAGAAGATTTAATCCTGAGTGTTTCTGAGTCATATATAGCTGAGGGTAATTGTATTCAGAGAGAGTCACAGAAAAGGCATGACTGCTTAAAAGGAAGATGCAAGAAATAAAAATGTTGCTACCTGGGCGTAATTCTCACCTTCATTTGGTAACGTGAAAGCTTTCCTTTTGTGTACATGCTGATCATGCTTTCATCTAAGTAGGTAGGCTTCCCACATCTTGAGAGACCGTACTGGGAAGTTGGGACTGAAAGGAATCAGGTTTGAACAGAAGAGTGTATACATTTTGTATTCTGCTCTGAACAGTCCGCTTGGGCACTGAAAGATCTGTTTGATTGTCGAGCCAGACACCTCCCAGTGGGGCCTGGGTGTCATCAGATGTTTGCAATTAAAAGCATGTGAACTAGAAAAAATCCACTTCTCCAGATGATAGTCTCAAGGGTGCCTGCACTTCAGTGTTACATGAGAGCTCTTAAAAACACTCATGCCAGAGCACCACCCAGAAAAACTAAGCAGGAGCTCTGGGAGTGGGACCCAGGGACTAGTCATTTTTAATTCCCCAGGTTAGTCTAATGTGCAACCCAGGCTGAGAACCACTGTGCTAAATTCCTTCTTTTTTTTTTCCCCCATCTTTTTCTATTTTCAGTTATAGTTGACATAAATCAATGTACACCCCAGTGACCAGATATTACATAACTTAATAAGTGATCACTTCAATGAATCCCACACCCATCCAACACCATGAATAGTCATTAGAATATTATTGACTATATTCCCTATGTTGTACTTTACATTTCCATAACTCTTCTGTAATAACCAATTTGTACTTCTTAATCCCTTCACCTTTTTCACCTATCCCTCCAAATCCCCTCCCATCTGGCAACCAACAAAAAGTTCTCTGTATCTACGAGTCTGTTTCTGTTCTGATTGTTCATTTTGTTTGTAGATTCAATTATTGATTGATATGTATTTATTGCCATTTTATTGTTCATAGTTTTGATCTTCCTCCTCTTCTTAAAGAAGACCTTTTAACATTTCATATAATACTGGTTTGTTGGTGATAAACTCCTTTAGTTTTTTCTTGTCTGGAAAGCTCTTTATCTGTCCTTTGATTCTAAATGATAGCTTTACAGTGTAGAGTAATCTTGGTTGTAGGCCCTTGCTTTTCATCACCTTGAATATTTCTTGCCAGTCCCTTCTGGCCTGCAAAGTTTCTTTTGAGAAATCAGCTGACAGTCTTATGGGAGCTCCCTTGTAGATAACTAACTGTTTTTCTCTTGCTGCTTTTAAGATTCTCTTTTTGTCTTAACTTTTTGCATTTTAATTATGATGTGTCTTGCTCTTTGGGTTCATCTTGTTTGGTACTCAACACTTCCTGGACTTGTATTTCTGTTTCCTTTACCAAATTAGGTAAATTTTCTGTCATTTTTTTTTAAAATAGGTTTTCAACTTCTTGCTCTCTCTCTTCAACTTCTGGCACCACCATGATCCAAATGTTGGTATGCTTAAAGTTGTCTCAGAGGAGACTCCTTACACTATCCTCATTTTTTAAAATTCTCTTTTTGCTATTCTGATTGGGTGTTTTTTACTTCCTTATATTCTAAATCACTGATTTGATTCTTGTCTTTATCTACTCTACTGTTCATTCTCTGTAAATTATTCTTTATCTCAGTTAGTGTATCCTTCATTTCTGACTTACTTTTTTTTATACCGTAGAGGTTCTAACTAAATTCATTGAGTACCCTTATAACCAGTGTTTTGAACTCTGCATCTAATAGATTGCTTATCTCCATTTTGTTTATTTCTTCTTCTGGAGTTTTGTTTTTTTCTTTCATTTGGGACATGTTTCTTTGTCTCCTTATTTTGGCTGCCTCCCTGTATTTGTTTCTATGTATGAGGTAGAGCTGCTATGTCTGTTCCCAGGCTTGGTATCATGGCCTAATGTAGTGGGTGTCCTGCAGGATCCAGTGGTACAGCCTCCTGATCACCCAAGCTGGGTACTCAAGGTGCACCCCCTGTGTGGACTGTACACTCTCCTGTTGTAGTTGAGTCTTCATTGTTGTTGGCATGTCAATGGGAGGAATTTACCCAGGGGAATCAGTGGCAGGAACTGGTTATGGCCACTGACAACCGACCTCTGACCACCTTGGAGGATCAGCTGTGCAGGGGCCCACCACACAGAGCAGGACTTACTTCAACAGGACTCTGGTACCCACTGAATCCACTCATTGAGTGTGTCACTGGTGGAGGTGGTTGGATGGTGATGCTCTGACATGGTCTGAAACATCCCCTGGGTGCTCTGTCTCTTGGTTATCCCAAGAGGAGCAGGCCAGTGTTAGCCACTGCTTATACCACCAGGTATAAGCCACAAAGTGATCTGCAGATGGCTGCTTCATGTACTGTGCTTGGAGGTGCCCAGGCAATGCCAATCTGTGAACCAAGGCTGGCTACTTCTAGTGCCAGACCTGGTGTCACTTAGCAAGAGGTACAGGGCTCACTGAGGCCAGATGCTGCTTGTTTGAGAGATTTTAAGAGTGGGTGGGCCTGAAAGTGGGTTGGAGAAGGTCCTCAGGGAATCACCAGGGTGGGGGCAAACAGTTTGAGCCAGGTTGATGGAGTCTCAGATATGGTGCCCCTCTGGTGGCTCTGTGGGGGAGGGCTCATCAAAGGAACAATGGCCTCTGCCAGCACTTTGGTCTGGGAGAAAGCTGCCCCTCTAGCTCTCACCTTGATGCCAAACAATTCAATTCCTCCCTATTTTTCTTTGGTGCCTTTCCAGCTGCTGTGCTAGAGCTCAGTGGGAGTGAGTCTGAATAAGTCTGTGTATGGGCCTGAAGAACTGGTTGGAACTCTAGCAGCCCTCCTTCTCACTCAGCCTCAGTCTCCGCTGGTTTTGACAGCAGAAGTTATGGGGATTTCTTTTCCTGGCACTGGAAACCTGTGTGGGCCTGGTGTGGGACTGGACCCCTCACTCCTCAGAGGACCTTCACAGCCCAGATATCCCTCCAGATTTTTATCTACCACATGTGGGTGTGGGTCCAGCCTTTCCACATGTCCGCCCCTCCTACTGGTCTTGATGTGGCTTAATTTCACAATTGTAGGACTTCTGTTCAGCTTGATTTCATGCAATTCTTAATGATGTTTGTTCTGTAGTTTAGTTGTAATTTTGATGTGGTTGTGGGAGGAGGCAAGTATCAAGTTTACCTATGCCGCCATCTTGAGGAAGTCTACTCTAAATTCTTATATGGTTGGTGTTTGGAGAATTATTAGCAGGTTTTTATACTCATCCAGGGTACTTGGAAAATGATTTAATACAGCCACAGCTATTTAAAAGTAGATGATACATAATTAAATTTGGTTATCATAAGATTTGAGAGTTGTAAGAAAATAATAGCTCGATTTTATTTTTCAAGTTCAAGGCCACATATAGCATAGGTCTTAATATAACAATGATGCTAACAATAATGATAGCTTAATATTGACAGCTTACTCTTCGTAATGTGGATTAATTCATTTAATTCTCAGATACTCTTATGAGGTAAATACTATTAATTATCCCTGTTGTGCAAGTGGGAAATCAGGCATAGAGAAGCTTGATCAGGCTTCCAGTTCTGGCTTCTGTACTTAATAGTTGGTGGTGGTTTTAAACAAGTTGCTGTACCTCGAGGCTTCACTTCTTATCTATAAAATGGGGATAAGCCCAGCCAGTGTGGCTCAGTGTTGAGCGTCAACCCATGCGCTAAGAGGTTGCTGGCTCGATTCCCAGTCAGGGCACATGCCTAGGTTGTGGGTCCAATCCCCAGTGGGGGACATGCAGGAGGTGGCCAGTCAATGTTCTCTCTCATCGATGTTTCTGTCTCTCTCTCCCTCTCCCTTCCTCTTTTTCTAAAATCAGTAAAGAAAAAAAATTAAAGAGAAATCTTTTTCTCTTTTTAAAAATAAATAAAATGGGGATAATATTTTCCAATTCAGGTCGATTTAGAGATAAAATGAAAGTGTATGTAAAACACCTAGGACCATGCTTTATAGGTAATAAATGACAAATATTTGCTGACTATATTAACAATATGTCCAATCAATTGGACTTTATATATGTGAAAATATCCCAATTTCAGGTAATTTTGTATATTAATCCATTGATTTTGGAGGTAATGAACTATCCTATCTCTCCAAGAATCTTGAGATGATTGAATTAATGTCAATGATTGAATTAATGCCGCTTTTGATACCAATCAACACATCTGCACCTCCTCAGTGGCTCTTTAAAAATACAAATCTCTTTATATTACCGACAGTATTCAATCTTTGTTGGCATCCCGTTACTTTTAAGCTAGAAGCTAGGTCCTGGGGGCTCCTCTGCCTTCCCTTTAAGGTCCTCTTAAACCATACTCTACTGTTCGGGTAGACGGGCCTTTTCCTCTGATTTGAAGGCCCTAAGTTTGTGACTATGCCAGAGCTTCTCTGAAAAGTTCTTTCTATGCCGCTGGCCTGCTCACCTCCTTTTATCCCTGGGTCCTCAAGGAAGCTGCTCCAACTCCTTCCCTTTGTTTCTCCATCCAAACACCTTCCTATGGCAAACATGGTCATAACACAGGCCCATTCCTTCAAATGACGTATCTCCAATTCCAACCAATCGGTTAACCACAGTGGTGTAGTATCTCCTTATAGTAGGGTGAGTATAACGTTCTCTCTCCCATTAGGCAATGGGGGCAGGGATTTTTATCTCCACTTCTCATTTTAAATCCCAGTGCTTGGCACTCCTAAGACTTCTTCAGATATAAATCTGATCAGGGAACTAACTCACTCTTCCCGAAATCCTGTAATCCTTGTGAGTTACACTTGGCGTAAACTCCAAACTCCTTATTAAGGGACTCCCTAAATGAAGCACTCCCTTGTTTACTAACAGCCATTACTAGTCTTTCTCTCCCTTAGGGTGGCGCTCTCTCTCTCTCTCTCTCTCTCTCTCTCTCTCTCTCTCTCTCTCAAACATGCCAATTCATCCCTAAATTAGAATTTTACATTAGTTTCCCTTCCTCCTAGAACACTTCTTACCAGATTGTCACACAAAGCCTTTCCTTTCTCACTTTTTAGTCCTCAACTTAAAATTTACCTATTTAAAAGTAACTAGTTGATACGTTTCTCCCTCCCCATGCATTTTCCCCATCAGTTCAATCTGAAATCTTTTTGGTTTTAATTAATTTTATGTCTCCCTTAAGTTGCCTGTTAGACCCATGAGAGCAGGTTGCCTCGTTAATAGCTGTATCCTTTGATTATAGAACAGAGTCAGATTACAGGTCATCTGTAAACATTTGTTCATTGTAGAAGGAATGAATTATAAAAGTTGTAGTATATAAAAGATGTTAGTATGAGGTTTAGTCTTTTAAGTCTTATTTTTTAATGGTGCATGCATTTTTCATTAGTGTTCCCAGAAGTATTTACAAATTGCCTATTATAATTTTCAAATTATGCATAGCCTTTACTGTTAAAATAGTGTGGAACACAGTCCTTTGAAATTATATTTCATTGCTATGGAATTATTATTGTGTGCACTATATATAAGCTTATGAAGATTCATTGTAGTCAAAATAGAGTGAATATAATGATACAGTTGTGAAATTCATGAGATATAGAGTACACGCTTGTGAAATTCACATGGGATATAGAGTACACAGTGTGAAGTTCACATGAGATATAGAGTGCACAGTGTGAAGTTCACATGGGATATAGAGGGCACAGTGTGAAGTTCACATGAGCTATACAGTACACAGTGTGAAGTTCACCTGGGATATAGAGTGTGCACAGTGTGAAGTTCACCTGGGATATAGAGGGCACAGTGTGAAGTTCACCTGGGATATAGAGGGCACAGTGTGAAGTTCACCTGGGATATAGAGTGTACACAGAATACACTGTGCTTATTAACTACTTAAGACAGTTTTGCCCATTATAACTTTTTACCTACCTTGGTTCTCAAATTGTATTTCCAGATACCTGGAGGTGCTAAATTGTGAAATTTAAATTTTTAACCTATCCCTGGCTGGTGTGGTTCTGTTGGTCGGAGCTCTGTCCAGTACACCAAAAGTTTGTGAATTCGATTTCAAGTCAGGGCACATACCTAGGTTGTGGGTTCAACCCCCAGCTGGGGTACATACAGAAGGCAACCTAATCAATATCTCTCTCTCTCTCTCTCTCTCTCTCTCTCTCTCTCTCTCATGTCCTCGGGTGAGGATTACAGGAACAAAAACAAATGAAAATGTGTAACCTAAATATCATAGTGATTTTTTTTTGGTCCTGTAGAGTGTCTTAGGAATTGAATATACAGTGGATTAAAACTTCAGGAAATTGTTAACCCAGAAAAGTACTTGGACAGCATTGGAAGGAATGACATGCCTTTACCTCTACAGCAGAGTTTCTCAGCAGCAGCACTATAATATTTTGGGATGAATAATTCTTTTACTTCAGGGTGCTATTTTTGGCATTTAAAGAAATATTTAGCTGCATTCCTGGCCTCTATCCAGCTGTGCTACCCTCCCCTCTAGTTGTGACAGCCAAAAACATCTCCAGAACTTGCCAACTATGCCTTGAAAAGATAAAATCGTCCCCAGTTTTATACATATAGGAGTTACAATTTGTTAGAATTCCAAAATTACCATTTTTTAGAGTGTGCTTCGGTCCTAGAAATGCTGGCTCAAAGACTTTATTTTTGGACTTCTATTCAATGTCATCTCTCTTTTCCATGAAAACATTGCAGAATATTTATGCTAATAAATATTGTTGATTTTCTTTTACTTTCTTAGGTATTAAGCATATTTTCATCTGAGTTTTCAATGGTAAGAGTAAGGCCTGGGCCAACTCTATTCTGCCCCAAATTCTCAAAATAGAAGTATATATGAAACCACATATATTTCATTGAAAATTTGTCAAAATATAAAAACATGAACTTCAAGCTTCATAGAAACAGGATTCCTGAACTAAAACCTCAGTTTGTAGATTCTAGGGTAATTCTGAAGAGTTGATGTTTCCATCTTTCAGTGCAGTTACAAATTATTTCACTTGTTCATATTTCAGGACCCCCAGGACATACTGGCTACCCTGGCTTTGGCTACCCTCACCCCCAGGGTGCCTATCCTGGAACTCAGGCAGGCTATCCTGGCCCCCAGGCTGACTACTCAGTCTCACCGCCTGGCTATTCAGGTGCTGGTCCAGTGGGCTTTCCTGTCCAACACCAGCCAGTGTATAATCAGCCAGGTGGACCTGCAGGAGTACCATGGATGCCAGCACCACCACCTCCATCAGGCTGTCCACCAGGGTTGGAATATTTAAGTCAGGTAATTTCAAATACGTAAAAGTTATTAAAATAAAACTGCTGCCAGTTTACTCAGTGAGATTAACACATGACGAATTCACAAACGTTTGAAATGATAAAACAACATTTTTTGCTAACAAATCACTCCCTTTCTTCTGGCTCAGGTTTACTTTTACAGCAAACTACAAATTGCTTAGGAAATTGTGTTTTCTATGATCTTGAATATAATCTGTGATAATAGCCAATAACAAACATTTATTAAGCAACATTTTCCAGGCTTTGTTACAAAGTACAATACAAGTATGAACTCATTTGACCCTTTCAAAAACTCTATGATATATAGGTGCTATAATTAGTACCATTTTACATAAGAGGAGACTGAGGTTCAGAGAAGTTACATAATTTTCTCAGCATCAAAATGCCAAGTGAGAATAGCTTTTTACTACTGGAACCTTCGTTCTGTAAACTGGGCTCTTTAATTCCAACACTGAATAACTTTCTAGGAATTGGAAAGAAAAGTCAAACTCAATTTACTGTTGAGTTTCAATAAGAGGTACCAAAAATGGAGTTAATATTTTGTATAGAAATGATTCCTTTTTCCTGAATTTTCCCACATTAATAGTAAACACATTCAATAGATATTTTTAATTAAAAATATATTATCTTTAGCCCTAGCTAGTGTGGCTCAGTTGGTTGGGCATCATCCCATGCACCCAGAGGTTGCCAGTTCAATTCCCGGTCAGGGCACGTGCCCAGGGAGCAGGCTCCATCCCCAGTACGAGGCGTGCAGGAGGCAGCTGATCAATGTTATGCTCTCACGTCGATGTTTCTCTCTTCTCCCATCCTCTCTCTCTAAAAATGAATAAACTATTCTTTAAAAAGTATTAAAATATATTAACTTGAGTCACACCTAGAACTAATATAAACTATCATTAAATATTGATAGTATTGGTACATATTGTTAATTGATTAGATGTATTCTTTAAAATATAAAAACATTAATGTTAATTTGGTTGGCTTAAAAAACGTGATATGTGATTTACAGCTTAACTTTTTTTTACTATGACAGATAGATCAGATACTGATTCATCAGCAAGTTGAGCTTCTAGAAGGTATGTATTGATTGTATTGATTACATTTCTACAAAAAGAAGACATTTGTGCAAATAAAGGCATATCAACAATCACAAATACAACAGTTTCACTGATGTGGAATGATTAAGCCTGGTTATTTACAGATGTCTCTCATCCTGATAATGAAATGATGATAATTGTCAGCAGCTTGTTTCTTGAAATTAGGGGTCAGATGGTAAAATACTGTTACTCTGGGCATCTGTCCTCATGATATAGACCCTAATTTAGAAGGACACCAACCAAACCTTATTTTTGCTTCCCTTTCTCTCTAGAAATCACTTCAGTGACTTATCACTTCACCTGGCCTCTCTCACTTCGGCTCTTCCTCCCTAATCTGTGATGACCTTGAGATTTGTGCACCGTGTGTAGTGATGAACTCACCTTAGTGCATTTCCAAAGTGAATACATGTTTTGAATCTGGATGTGTATGTTGTGGAAAATTGCAATCCTTCTGGAAACTTCTCTTGGGAGTCCAGATGAATCATGTAAAACCTTTTTGCTGTGGGCTGAGGATTATCCCTTTGGCTGTTGGAGGATGCTGACCAGCAGGCCGAGAGGTCTGGCTTCCTAAACAGCACTCCTGCTCATGTCGATGGGCCTGAGCCCAGCAGGTGTCTCTCTGGGTCCAGTGCTCCTCACTGGATGAACTTAGGAAGTCACCAGATGTTTCAAAGCTCCTGCCAGGAACATTCATGAACCATAGTATCTTTTTTTCATATATAGAGATTAATGAAAACTCTGCCAGTTCTAAAAAATATTTATTAAATCTTTGTTCACCGCTCTGCAAAGTTTCTTTCCACTAGGAGAAATTATAATATGAATGACACTAGTCAGTGATAGATTCGGTTAGAATATACAATTATCTGTTGTATATAGATTACTTACAGTGTACATTGTTAGATATTCGTAATGTTCTCACTGTTGTTAGTTTGTTTGAACTAAGTTTAAACTCCTGGAAAGGAGCTCTTTGTTGTTGGAAAATTTGTATTCTGAATTTTTTTAATATTTTATTCTAGGGCATTTATTTTCGAGATGATAACCCCCCCCAAAAGGCCCTATACATTGTACAGTACTCCATTCATAGTTTTTAGATTTATGACTTTTACATACTTTTAAAAATATATAAGTATTAATCTTAAAGTTCCAAATTTAGTAGTTATTAATTCTTCCATTTTTAAAAGGGATCTCTTTAATTTTTTTTTTTATTTCAGATTGAAAGTCTATATTTTAATATTATGAATAGTAAAAGAGATGAATATGTACTGCTGTCTTTTTTAGTATCTGAGACTATGGTAACCACATTTACCAATTCAAATCTTAATAGACAGTAAAGACATAGCCATAGAATTTATTTGTTTCATTTGTCTTCAGTTTTTTAAGTAAATAGAAGGAAATTTAGAGATTGTGTAAGTCCATTGATTTCATTTTATAGATGAACATAACAAAAATTTTTGAGACTAAGTTACCTAATGAAACACCTAGATAACAGGGCCTGTGTGAGTCAGAGCAATGTCACTCAAGGGCGGTCCTGGTGCTAGACTTTGTGCAGGACGTCTCTGTCTGAATGAAACTCCATCCACACAGATACTAGAGAGTAGTTTGTCTCCATATATTCCTTTAATCACTTTATTTGGGTGGCTTGAGACATCCTATGACCCAAGTTAAAGTGAGCTCTTCACAAGTGGACCAAAATTGCTCCTTCCCGGCTCTAAGCAAGGAGTAGTTTCCACTGTGTGGTTCAGCCTGGGAACACTTTGGTAAGACCCCCAGTGCTGTCAGTATTCAGCATACCTCTTTTTCCCCAGTGAAGACTTAGCCCCCTCTAAAGTGCACAGTTCACTTAGGGTGCCAGTGGTCTAGATGTTCTATGAGATGAAGCCTTGGTCCCCAAGCACCTTTCCCCCTTGTCTAATACCACCTCCCCCTCGGAACAACTACTGCTGAAGGAAACAAGGGTACCCTGGGCCCAGTGTGACATTCTGATCCACGTCACTCTCTCCCCGCTCACATGTGTGCATTGAGAGTAAACGCCTTCATTGCCTTCTCTCCCACGGTGCAAAAAGTAAGCCATGAATATGGTATAAAACAAAACCACAAGCCAATTTATTTAATATCCTGTTTCAGAGCATAAACATAGCGATCATCCTCTGTTCCCTCCCCAAATGAATATGTGCACACTGTACCAAGCAGTGGACACGCTGTGCACACTAGCAGGACTGTGACTGTCGGCAGCACTGCCCAGCCCTCTGCAGCTGTCTCCCTTTCTGACACACGTCTGCACAATTAGGGAATTAGGAGGTTGTGGGGTTCCTTTCCCCTGTGTCACATCGGAACTCTTCATTGCATACACCTTCATACCCTCTCCTGCTTCTCTTCCTTTGCCTTTTTTCTTTGAAGGAATCATCTCCAAACACCTTTTAATTTTTTCTCCCAATGTGACATGAAGTGTCATCTAGAAATGATATAACTAGATAGTATAGTATCTTAGAATTGATTCAGTATTCTTTTGTCATAATAGTCATAATGACTCTTCTTATGTTTTTAGTCTTAACAGGTTTTGAAACAAACAACAAATATGAAATTAAGAACAGCCTTGGACAGAGGATTTACTTTGCTGTGGAAGATAATGATTTCTGTACCCGAAATTGCTGTGGGGCTGACAGGCCTTTTACCATGAGGATTCTTGATCTTATGGGCCAAGAGGTCATCACTCTGCAGAGACCGCTGAAGTGCACCAGCTGTTGTTGCCCCTGCTGCCTTCAGGAGGTCAGTGAGCAATGAGCCGGGGGACATGTAAAGTAGTTCAACAAGAATTGTCATTGAATCAATATAATCAAATGAGTTTTCTCTAAATATTGGTCCATGAGCTACTGTTTTATGCTTGAGAGTCATTTGGACAGGAAGGATGGCAGGTGAAAAATCCACTTAGCCCCCGGCCTTGAGGAGTTTGTCTCATGGGATGAGCGTCCGCTCAGAGTCAGACTTCGGGGAGAGCTGAGAAGATAAGGCACCTTGGTCAAGTCCCTCACTTGAAATGACCATGAGAGGCCTGGATAAGGCCAGAAAGGGCACCGCAGAGAATATTCTAGAATACAATTCCAGGAGCCAGTAGAGAGAAGAATGCAGAAAAGAACACTATATTCATCTCAAAGTTTGCTATTATGGAAGAAATCTGGGAGAGACCGCCTCTGAGAAATCTCAATTCCTGTGCTTTTTTTTTTAACGGATTAAAAAAATTCTCTTTTATTCTTAGTTTGTTAAATACTTCTGTTGTTTTGTTGTGTTTTTTTTGTTGTTGTTGTTCTTGTTTATTTTTAAATATGTTTTTATTTATTTTTAGAAAGAGAGGGAGAGAGAGATAGAAACATCGATGAAAGAGAAACATCACTTGCCTGCCTCCTGTATACCCCCACACTGGGGATCAACCCCGCAACCCAGGCATGTGCCCTGACCGGGAATAGACCATGTGACCTCTTGGTGCATGGGTCGACACTCAACCACTGAGCCTCACCAGCTGGACAAATGCTCCTGTTTTGGTAAAAGAAGGGGAGTTGACCAGATGTATTATATGGGGAATTGGATCTGGTGTCTAAATGCTGCTTTTTAAAAAAAATACTTAATTTATTTTTTTTTAATTACAGACATCCCTCCTTTTTCCCCCTTTGACATCCATCTCCCTGCTCTCACCCCTGTGCCCACCTTCACAGTACTGTTGTCTGTGTCCATTCATTATGCATATATGCATATAAGATATTTGGTTTATCTCTTCCTGTCCCCCTAACACCCCTTCCCTCTGAGGTTTGTCAGTCCGTTCCCTGTGTTTTGAACTTCCCCATTTTGAAAAATTAATATATTGAGCACCTCTAATAGAAATGTGCTAGGTATGTGCCTTGGTCAGGTGGCTCAGTTGTTTGGAGCATCATCCAGTATGCTAAGAAGATTGCAGGTCTATTCCATTCCAAGTCAGGGTGCATGCATGATGCAACAGATCAATGTTTCTCTCACATCAATGTTTCTGTGTGTGTGTGTGTGTCTTCCTCTTTCTAAAACCAATAACCATAACCTCAGCTGAGGATTTAAAAAAAAGTATTATACTAGGTGTGGGTACCTTCAGCCCTATAAGGGCCAGGTGTCTACAGCGTATTACTTGTCAGCTCACTGAGACAGAACGTGGATCTCAGGGGAGACACCAGGGCACAGACAGTGTACAGAAAAGTTGGCCTTTGCTTGTCTCCCCACTGGCCTGAGACCAGCACTGCCTGGTCAGTCATTCAGACAAGGGGCTGTGAGACCAGGAAACAGACAGAGAGAGGCACAGGCACATGGATATTTGAAGTCAAAGACTGCATTCATTTTTAAAAGATAATTGAAGCTATTCCTACTGAATTACTTTGTGTTTTGTGTAATTTAGATTAGGTATAACAGTATCTATCCAGAGGAATATGTGAGGAAAAACTGAGAGTTTGATGGAATCTGCTCTAAATGTAAAGAGCACATTAACAAACATTATACTACTGGTCTTAGAAAACAGGCTAGGAAGACGTCACTTACAATGAGCACACTGTACTCTCTAGGTCACCCAGCTAATAGCAGAGCCAAGATTCCAGGCCCCACCCAGTTCCTTTCCGCTATAGAACCATCACCACTCATACTTGAAAATCGCACCAGTGACCAGGATTCTGTTCACACATCTCAACCACTATTTAAAAGGAGTCTGAGAAAAGAGTTCCTTAATAATTAGACATGTTTCATAAGGATGGAAATTTAAAAATGTACAAGGTCAGCGGAGCATTGCTAAGAGTGGAGTTTATGCATGCAGAGGGCCAGAGTTTGTGACTCGTCCCTTCCACTTTGCAGCTAGGGAATCTGATACAAGTCAGTTAACTCTCTGTTCTTCAGTTACTTTCTTTATAAATAGAGATAATAGTACCAACCTGGTAAAATGTGTTGGAAATCAAGTGGTGCTTAGAAGAGTGTCAGACACTTAGGAAGTATTCAGTAAATGAGTCATTATTAGACACTATTATTATTGTTACAATGTATACATGTTCTTTTGCTTTTGTAGATAGAAATCCATGCTCCTCCTGGTGTTCCAGTGGGTTATGTTGTTCAGAACTGGCACCCCTGCCTGCCCAAGTTGACGATTCAAAATGAGAGGAGAGAGGATGTACTGAAAATTATTGGGCCATGCCTTGTGTGCAGCTGTTGTGCGGATATTGATTTTGAGGTAAGAGATGTGATCATGTTTATAGGTTTTGCTTTCCTAATATAATATAAATTGGGAGGATGCTACAAATATTAAATAAATATGTGTATCCTAATATCTCAAGAGGGATACAATGTGGTCCTCATTTAACTTCGGTCAGAAAGGAAGTTACTAACCTCATTGAGTTTCCATGTTGATTACACTAAGTGGAAAAAAGAAAAGCAGAGCCTTGCAGTCCAATAAATATAAGCAAAACAACTAACATGGGAGCGTGGTGGTTTCTGTGTGTAGGCACTACATGCTGTCCATTTGGAGTAGGACGTTCACCTCGTCCTGTGCAGACATCTGACTGCCAAAGCGTGGGTCCTTCCTTAGTCTGAAACGCAGGCTGCCAGTGCTCTGGGCCCTCTTCCGAAGGTCTGACATCTTGAGGTTCCTACAAAAACCCAATTATGCAAAGAGAGTTTTCAGGAAGATAGTGTAAGATGTGCTACCCAGTTAAGCTTCTCCATGGTCTCTCCTTTATCTTTGTATGAAGTCTGATGATCAGGAACTACAACATACCTATGTACATACGACATGGAGCAATTTCATTACAGCAGTTTCCCAACAGGTTGCCTGGCCTTATAATTCACATTACTTAGTAGTTGCAAATATTAAAATTTGGGAGATTTTATAACTTAATCTTGATTTTCTTGTTCTATTGGAAAAGCAGAAAATGTGGTAAATTGGGTTCACATTTCTACAAAAGGGGCAGAAAATAGGCTGAACCTGAGTAGTGCTGCCCTGCTGTGACTGATGTATGGGAACTCTGCTAGTCTCCCCTGACTTCCTTAGGTTTTCCACTATCCAACTTCATTCTGTTACATTATCTGCCTGGTAATAGGATATTGAAGTCCTGTGTGAGACCCTGGTTATATAAAGATGAATCCTCCCCTCACTGGCTTCAGAGTATAATGAGGGAGACAGGCAATTCTAAGAAAACACATGCGATGTAATAGAGACATTATAAAGACTTTTTAAAAGGATATTGTTTGTGGGGTGGGATTTATACTATGTATGTGTAAGGACTTTATAGATTTATATATACTGATTGTTCTCTATGTAGGGGTTACCATTCCTATCAAAGATCCAGAGGAGTAAAAAGTAAATCGTTCTTTCAGGGAAAATTAACATGAGTTTAGTTAACATACAGTTTATTTGTTTAAAATAAGTGAAAATACAGGTGAAGCAAGTCAGACCAGACTATGAAACTCCTATAGTAATGTTAAGGAATTTAGAAGTCATCTGGCAACCCTTCTCAGCCTTAGAGCATCTATTAGGTAATACATTAACTTACTGCTGTGCATCTAGAATGGTGCTACTAAGTCACATCTTTGAGGGAACTGAGAAAAGAGTCCCTTGAAACATTTTCTGAAAGCTAGCTGATGGGATGTTTGAATGCAGAAATTATCAATTTGAGGAACCATTGTGGAACATGAATTCCATTTGGGTGTCAGTGAGCATGGCAACTTGGTATATGTAAAAAAAACAGCAAGAGCAGAAGTCACTCTATAGGAAGAAATCACTCAAGAGACATTTAATAAGTGTGCTAAGTGGAATTGATTCATGGATCTGATGTCAGTTGAAAATGAAAGAAAATTGGGAGATTTTTCTGATGTCTGAGGATTAAGAAGCTGAAAGAATAATAATGCCATTGACCACATTAAGGATCTTGGAGGAGAACCAATTGATTTGTGGAAAGCTAATAATTTGTGTTTGAGTTGTACTGGATTTTAGCTATGTAGAGAGAAAAGTTGAGGGGTTTTTAGCATACCAATGGTAGCTGGAGCCATGAGTACAAAATGCTCTCGAACCTAATCCACCAAGAACAAACTTCATATAATAGAACAATGTGCAATCAATCATATAAGAAGTACTTAAATAAACATTAGACAAAACAAGAAGCTTAATGGGAAGAATGAGACTAATATTAAAGGACAGAAAAATTTGAAAACAAGCCAGATAGTAAGAGTCATTGATAAAACCTCATTGGAAAGGATTTAGACACAGAGGAAGATAAAATTACTTAAATGGATGATCCATGTTAGGAAATGAAAGGAGGAAAATATAAATTTGAAGGGATAAAAAAAATTGAAGGAATCGGGAAGCTAGAATAAACTATTCTTGAAGACAGAAAATGTACTTAGATAATATTCAAATAGATAAATGGCTAAGAATCTTTAGAATACCTTTATCAATTACTTCTTTAAATAATAAAAATTTAAATTTAATAGTAATATACCACTTAATTTTTCAGAAGTTGAAATCATTTCATTATATAGATTTTATTTCTAAAATATTATCTAAAATTAAGCCAAAAATTGTCTAGTCCTGTTGACTTCTCAGCTGTAGATTTTTCACATCTATGAACCTTTCCATAATAAAATTCTATCTTCTACTTCTTACATGAATTTGGATGAATTTTGATATATCTTACTGTAGGAATCCAAAAGGGTAAATGTTAAGTTTAGTGATAAGATTATGGTGGCTGACAAGTTACCTCTTGTATATTTCATTGCAAAATATCTCAAAAATTAGTAATAACTAAATTAAAAACAAAATGTCAAGTTTTATCATCAACTACAAATGCTTCGATGACAACTATTCGCAGATAAAACACTAAAGTGTCAAAAGAGATGATTTGTATTAGTCTGTTTTCCCCACAATAGTGTTATGTAAAAATAACCCCTAAAGCTCCGTAGCTTACAACACGCTTATGGGTCTGCAGGTCAGCTGTGTCACCGTGGATACACATAGGCTCTTCTAGATGGCTCTGATTTACACTATAAGTTGACCTTAGTCCTGCTCCAGGTCTGCTCATTCTAGAGCTGTAGCAAGAACAGCTTCCTGAATCATGATTTTCTAGTGGCTGATCACTGCAGAGCAAGAGCCAGGCCAAACCACTCAGCCATGTTTCAGGTCTCTGCTCACCGTCAGATACACTAACATTCCCCTGGTCAAACAAATCACACGGTGAAGCCTAATTATCAATATTCATGGAGGAATACTGGGCCTACAGTGGAAGGGGTGAATGAATGCAGTAATCCATGCTGTCATAGTTTTCATATACAAGTTTATTTCAGGTCTATTAAGAAAACCACACACACGGGAATAAAATGAGTCAACTGTTTATAGTTTCCCCGCATTTACTTAGCAGCTCCCAACCTGAGCTAGGCCTTCAAAGTGCTAGCTTGTGTACATCTGAAAAGGCCGTTTCTCTTCCTGGGTTGACACAGCCGCATGTGTACACACCATGGTGAGTGTGGCTGTCTTCAGCTGGGCACGCCCACTGGGGAGGTCCAGTCGTCCCGCTACAATCTGTTCAACTCTGGTGGACCTGGAGTTTCCTCAGCAGAATTGTAAAATTAGAAACATTTTACTTTGGAGCTTGTTTTCATATACCCTTCCTCTTTCGTTGTCCAATCTTACCCCAACCCTGGCCCTGTGCATCCCATCAAGTTCATTATTGGGTTCTTTCCTTCACTCCAAACTGTGTCCTCTTTCTAGGCCTTGGCACTTCCTGTTTGCCTGCTGACAGTGAAGGGTAAGGTCCCTCCCATCACATTAAACACTCAGCCCAGGCCAACTCTCTGCTTGTCTTATAGCAGATGTGGCACATGGGGCTTAGTTTACTACCTTCCTGATGCTTCTAGAAATTTCACCAAAGAAACATTTCACATTTGTATCTTTATTTGCTTAAATTGTGTTTTAGATCAGTTAAAAGGATTTAGTACTGTTTTTAATGTACAATATAAAATGTTAAATATTTTAGTAAAACTACTTTCCTATAAGTTTTCTGTAACAATTTTTTTCATGTATCTATAGAAATAGGAATTCATATGCATCTAATGAGTGATATAATGTTCATAGTTGCATATTACATATCAGTTTAATAACATATTTGTTTCATTGTATTCCAAATTTGAAAGGAGTTTTGTCATTAGTTTTCCAGAATTCTTTAAGACCATCTTTTTTTTTTTTCTTAGATTAAATCTCTTGATGAAGAAAATACAGTTGGCAAGATTTCCAAGCAGTGGACTGGTTTTGTGAGAGAGGCGTTCACAGATGCCGACAACTTCGGCATCCAGTTCCCCTTAGATCTCGACGTGAAAATGAAAGCTGTGATGCTTGGCGCGTGTTTCCTCATTGTGAGTCTGTGCTTGCTCATCTGGGTGTGTTTTAGTGTCCCTCTGAAAAGGTTCAGTAAATTGTACCTTTTTAAATGACCTGCTTACACTTATAGGTTTTATTCAAGTGGGGTCCCGTTTAATCCCAGCTCTGAAATGCCATTTTCTCCTGATAGTCTGGATTCACAGCTGACTACAGTTTCTTTGGAAATTCTACTCAGTTTCACCTGGCAAGAGAAGGACTCTGTGTGTTACCGAGAGGCCCTCGTCTTTGGGGCTTCTATTTAAAACTTGAAATAGGTGCATTCACACATGGACTCACATGGAGTAGAACCCAGTGAAACTGGGAGAGCTCGTCCTGATTCGTTATTCAGTGAAATGTTCTACTACAGGGGTGTGCACTGCAGTAAGAGTGCATCCCATCCAGCCCCCAGGAGGAACTGCCCGTTGAAACATGGGGTAGAGCAGTGGTTCTGAACTCGCCTTCCATTAAACCACAGGGAGATTTTAGAAACTCCAAGTGCCAAGTCATACCCCAGTTCAAGTCAATCGGAAGCTCACAGTCAGGAGCGTGTACAGCTCCCCAGGTGGTTCAACATGCAGCCAAAGTCAAGGACTCCTGGCTGAGAGCAGTGGTTCCAGCCTTAGCTGCACTGTGGAAAGGCCTGGGTAGCTCTGCACACTCCTGCATCCAGGCTGCACCCAGACAGCCAATCACAGTCTCTGGAGATGGGGCCAAGCCGTCAAGCTGCTTAGGTCACTCCCAGGTCACTCCAATCTGCAAGCAGGTTTGGAACCACTAAATGAATATCTTAAACATGTATTTGGGGATGCTCTCAGAAAAAAAATAAAATAAACATGAGAGAATATACAGCAAAAGGATCCAGTTCCTTCAACAAATAAATGTCAGGAAAATAAAAAGATAATAAAATGAGAGAAAGACTTAAAAGACATCAACGTAATGCGGCGTGTAGTCTCTGCATGCTGAATCAAACAAACCAGTATAAAAAGACAGGTACAGGCATTCATAGAAATGTCAACATTGATTGGCTCTTTGATGATTAATGACATTAATTTTTTAAGATATGATGATGATATAATGGTATCGGGAAGATAAGGTAGTCTGGGATGTTTGGATAGATGGGACGTGGGATTGGGGGTGGGGGTGGGATTGTTAGTGAGTGACTATGGGATAGATTGGGTTTCTGCTAAAGGTCTTTTAAGGACTGGGCAACTTCTCTTAGACATTGGGAAGATATTGAAAATGGTTTAGTTAACTGGTTATTTTTAAACTAGGAATAAATAAAATAGTTATAAATCCAAATTTTGGAGAGCTAAATCCTCATGACTGAGAGAAATGGATTGAAGAGAGCTAGAACTACAGTGCTGCAGTTGCAAGGGACTGGAACAGGATTAGATGACATCTGTTGAAGGGGTAAAGGAAAGTGATAGATGTGGGACATAAAACCCATAGGATCTGACGTTGTCATGGAGGAGAGGATCTCCTCCATGGAGTGAGGCCAGCTGGGGAACACAGTGGTCACATTTGGAAGAGAAATAATAAAACTGGGCCAAACAATTCTAAGTGACATTCTAACTCTAAGATGGCTTTCATCCCCCTGCAAAAAAAAGTAAGGGGAGGAGGGTATCCAGCGGTGGGGAAGGAGAAACATCTGTAACAAAAATAAATTAATAAAAATTGGGGAAAAAAATAGATGGAATGGAAAAAATTTAAAAAGTAAAAGTTGTACATGGTATTCCAGTCATAAGAAAAGTTATATTACTAGAGAAGAAATATAAAAAGTTTAGGAAGATTCAAAAAGGATCATTCTGAGGGACCTGAGAAAAAGTGAAATTTAGAGAAATGACCAGAGGACTAATTAACAAGTGATTAGAATGATAGGATTTAATTGCTATTAAAAGGGAAGCTGAAGCTATCGACTTTCCCTAGATCGCCTCGTAATAGTCAATTTTCCTGTTTAGCAGGTATGTCATTCTGTTTCATCACAGCCTTAGCATTTGTGCATCTCAGAACTGACCCGTCTGATGACTGAAAACTCATTTCTCCGTTTTGTTTTGATTTAGGACTTCATGTTTTTTGAAAGGAGTGGACAAGGAGAACAGAGAGCAGGAGTGTGGTAGTGGAGTAATAAACATCTCATAAATTGTGAATCTTGTATATTGACTGGGACTATGGACAAGTAAAATTTTACTTATATGTTTTCTTTATTGAAATGACTTATAACATGTGTCAATTATATTGTGCTGCCTAGAGCTCCAGGTGTATAATTTTAATTTTCAAATCATAGTTTATTTTCTGTATCACTTACTTATGTTTTGATACATTTTCTTTCATTTTGTAATTTTGTATTTCATTGTGTATTTCAGGGAAAGGATATAGGTGTTTTTACATTTAAACATGAAACTTCCTTTGATAAATTGCTTTATTTTCAATTTTATAGCAAAACTAATGATTTAATATGAAAGTATACACTACTTTATTAAATTGTTATAATTGATGATTTAATATAGAAGTATATACTACTTTATTAAATTGTTATAATTGCGTATGTAACTAATGTTATTTTGCAAATATTGTATATTCAAGAAAATTAAAAATGAACACAACTTCAGTTTTCTTTACAATTATGTTCAAATAATACTCAATATTCATATTATCAAGGAAAAGTAAAATATGTATTTGTTTTTATTCAGCAGTTATGCCACATTTAACTTTTATATAAGCTAATCTGCTACTATAAAATTTTCATATTAACAAGACAATAGATTACCATTTTTTAGTTTATTTCAGTGAAAAAGACATGATTCTGTCCCAAAGAAGGACACATTTAAAGACTCAGTCAAAAACTAGAGTATTATTATCACTTTTGAAGTATGTATTTATACTTGGAATGTTTAGTATCTAATTCTATCATTCATAGAACATGGTAGTTATGAGATCATTCAGGTATAAATTAAATAGAATCTGTATATTCCATCAGAGTATGAACCTCAATAATGGACTAGTAGGTTATTTATACCAACAATCAAGTAACTGAAATAAAAAAATTATTGATATATTTCTTTGCATATTTTTATTTTTAAACTGCACAATCAATGTATATGGTGTTCTTAACCTTACATATTTACCTCCCCCCTTCCTTTTCAAAAGAGCAAAAGCTTTTGCTGGAAACTAAGATTTCTACCTGTCAGAAACTTAAGGAATTTTTTAATCTGTTTTATAGGGAAATTTGGATTGAATGAGAAGAGATGTCCAACCCATAATTTAACTCATGCAAAGGAAAAGTATGCTTAGGACATAAGGCTTAGGGGAGAAACTCCCTTTCTTCTTCAAAATTCCACCAAAGCCACTAGTTCCTAAAGCTGAGAACATTGAGATGTCAGGGGAGCTACAGGGAAAGCTAAGTCTAGACCATTTCTCATTAGTGAAATAATTCACCAGATGCCAGATTCCAATGATAAGAAGTCACCATGGCACTGGCATTGTGTTTATATAATACTTGGTACAGACATCATGCCAGGTAAGGTGAGGTACTGGCATAGCTGGATCCTAGTGGCATTAGTTATGCCAGTTAGAGGAGGGGAGGGGCTTTCCAAGTTAGCTGTTGGGTACCACAACCTACACAAAATGAGGTCAGAGGTATTGAGATCACCTCTGTGATAGCTACATCTTGCTTTCATTTTCCATCTTCCTCACCCCTCCTCCTTTCCCTCCTGTGCACAAAATTCAGGATCTCTGGTTCAGCAAAGTATAACTACAACTGATCTGAACAGTTCCTTTCTTCTTTATCTGTGCAAGAAAGGTTTGTGCAGAAATCCATACACCATCTGCAGAATCCATTTAAGTTCGAATACTAGAAAAGTTAACATTTACAAAGAAAAAAAATCATTGCACATGAAAAATTAGTAATTCAAATGAGAGAAATACCAGGAATTGCAACAAATGTCTTTATTTGTATTCTTAGTGAGATTTGGAGGAATGCTGCCTATTTCTGAAACACGCTGTAATAAAGTTGAAAAATATGATGACCACATTTTAAAGTATGATGGATGGACACAGACAACAATGCCAAGGTGCGGGGGTGGGGGACAGGAGGAGGGTGTCAATGGAGGAAAAAGGAGAAGCATCTGTAACAAAAATAAATTAATTTAAAGAAATAGACTAAAAAAAAAGTACAATGGAGACACGGGAATAGTCCATTGCATAATATATAAAGATAACACAATAAAGCAAGAGAGACTTTAGCAAATTTCCCAGAAGTCATAAAATATAGAGAAAAATGCAATTCCTGAGGAATGAATACATCAACTTTAATTTATGCACAGCAGGGATTCCAGAAGCAGAAATCAATGGAGCCAAGAGAATTTTTTTAAAAAGTAAGAAAACTATTGGCAAAAAGGACAAATTATACTTTCTAGGTGAATTGATTTAGCACATAACAGAAAAATTCATTAAAATGCCTATTTGTGATTATGTTTTACAAAATAATTACTACATACTTGCACTATGGCAGACACTGTTAGGCCTCAGCACAGTGCTGTCTGTGTCCCATCTTTCATGATAGTCCTCCAGTCTAGTTCACCTTTTCTTACCTCACTATGGGATTTGATCAATTTAGTACTGTAATCTCAGGCACTTAAAAGGACCAAAGGAGTCTGGCCGGTGTGGTTCGATTCCTGGTCAGGGCACATGCCCAGGTTATGGGCCAGATCCCCATTGGGGGGCATGCAGGAAGCGGCCAATCGATGTTCTCTCTCATCGATGTTTCTCTCTCTCCCTCTCCCTTCCTCTATCTTTAAAATCAATAAAGGAAAAAAAATAATTTTTTTTTATTAAAAATAAATAAATAAAAGGACCAAAGGAGGGACGTCTGTAATACTTTCAACAATACAGATAAATTTAAAAAGAAAGAAAGAAAAATAAAAGTACCAAAGGATGTGAAACAAAAAGGTAAATCCTACAAGGGTACTTAACGCCTTGCTCCGTTTGCCACGCCTGCCTTTGAGGGGGGCCTCACCGCTCCCGAGATTCTTACCCTGGAGACGATGTGATATACGGAGGTGCGCTGTCATGGGCTCACTCAGAACAGGGGCTCCCCTCACCTGTCTTTTTTACCCGGAAGAGAAAAAAGGAAAAGCACATCTCAGGCCATCGTTCTGCCCACCAAGTTCTAGATCTTGGCTTCTAAGCACCCTTCTCCACGGGAACGGGGCTCCTGGAGAAACGGCTGTTCTCAGCAATGAGCCAGGCAAGTACAAGATGAGTCTCGAACAGCGTATGGAAAAGCCAAGGAGGTGCTCGAGGAATAACCGTGGGATATCAACGGATGAAGAAACCACACTGAAAGGGCTCCCACCGGCAAAATTCAGGAAGTTTGCGAAGTGAAATCTTTATAGGAAACGATCATTATCTATGGAATAAATTAGGCGACCACGTGTCCCTACAGCTAGAGATGCGTAAATTAAAAGTTTGGTGAGTACAAACATACATATAGTTTCAAATTCCATCCCACAATGTCCTTTTTTTTTATCCTCACCCAAGGATACTTTTTTTTTTTTTTTTTTTTTTGCATTTATCTTCAGATAGAGTGGAAGGGAGAGAGGGAGGAAGAGAGAGAGAGAGAAACATCAACATGAGAGAGACACATCAACCACTGCCACCCACACAACGCCAATGGGGCCGGGGACAAACTGCAACCCAGGTACATGCCCTTAGCGGGAACCGAACCCGGGACTCTGGTCCACGGGTTGATGCTCCAACCGCTGAGCCAAAACAGCCAGGGCCCCACAATGTCCTTTTAATTTTAAAGGGGCAAAGAGTCACTTTTACAGCAGAGCCTAGTGATCAAGTGATTGAAGTGATCTTCATCAGTAAGGGACGAAGTGGAACTCAGTTCCACCTGACAGGATGCAGTAAGACAGAGCACCACAGGAATCTCGACATGTCCCTTAGGCCAGCACTTCGTGAGGGGCTTTTGGTTTAGAGCCGACGAGCTGACCTTTCTTTCCTGGAGGTATGCCTTTTGTCCAGAACTTGTGTTTATCTAGCCAGGACTTGGGCTTAGTTTGCAGTTTCTTGTTAACAGTTACCCTCGCTGCACCCCAGGATTCAGTCCCTTCTAGCCATTACTTGTGTTCAGGATGTGGGCCCGTTTGCCAGTGTGGACTGGAACCCTCAGAGGGAATCCCTCTTGCAGCATCCCAGCTGTAAACCACTGTTCTTTTTACTCAGAGCGCATTAGCCTGGGTGGAGAATGGGGGAGTGTTCTCTGAGGTTTCGTTTAAGTATCATTCTTAAATACTGTGAATCTCCTGTGACCACAGCCCAATTCAATGTAATCCTGAAGCCGGAGATTAGCGGGACTTGGCCCATTTCTCTCTTTAATCTGGTCATCGCCAGCAGGCATCCACAGACTGCCCAGCACCAGCTGGAAATCTGAGAGCTGGGTCCGGGGTGCTTATATGAGGGGAGTCGATATGGGTGATGGGGTGTGGGGAGGAAGGTTGAGAGCATCTTTTCAGTCAAAAGGGACTCAACAAGTAGACAAACCTAAACCTAATGATCCAGTTAGAAGCACACCAGAGCGGAAAAGTTCAAAAAAGCAACGAGGCCACTTCTTCGAGGACCACTTGCCCTCTGTGTCTTGGCTGGGGCAAAACTGCACCGTTATGAAGCCTACTATTCTCCCCCATCAGAGGTGCCTCTGTGCGCCTGCCTCCCCCTCCTACCCTTCCCACCCCACACCCCAAGATTCCCTGGCCTGGGAGGGAACTCGAGGGTGAGAAGTTTTCATCCTGGAAGGCCCTGAGGCCCAGAAGACGAGGAGGTTAGGGGCATTCCTAGGGCCTAGGAGCCAGGTAGTGTAGGGGGTTGTGACAGTGAAAGTCGTGCCATTAGGTGTCCCTGAATAAGGGGTGAGTATAGAGAGAAGATGTGGAGGTGGGGGGGCTGTTTGGAATCTTCAGAAGAAAGTTCTGTGTGGCTGGTTTGGCTCAAGTGTCCAGTGCTGGTCAGAGAGGCTTTGGGGTGGCTGGGGGAGAGGGAGAACTAAGGTGGAGTAGCTGCTGGGAGAGAAGAGATACTCCAGGAAGAGGTGGTTAAAAGGGCCAGAAAGTCCTGTCGGCTCCTAGCACTCGGTCAGCTGCTCTTTCCTGTGTAGGTTTATTGAGGTTGATTGGACTTTGGACTCAAAAAGAGCTATTATAATTGCACAGTAAGTAAAAGGAACTCAATAGGGAATTCCTGCCATTATTTAATGAAAAAAATAATTTTTAAAAAGTTCCCAAGATGCAGTTACTCCTTTTGGAGTGTGCTGGGTGGATGCTCTGAGATTGCCTCAGCTCCTGTCCCTGTCCCTGCCCCCACCGGCCATGCCCTGGCTGGCTGGCCTTCTCGGGGCAACACCCCTGCACCTGACCCTGTCTCTTCTTAGGAGGAGTCCCTCCCTGTAGCTTAATGTCCTCAACTGGTGAGTGGCCACGATAACAGCATGTACCTTGTACATTCCGTGTGAGAATTAAATGTTCTAATGTAGGTCAAGGCACGTGAGAGGTTCCCGCAGTGGAGCCTCTCACGAAAGGGCAGGACATGAAAAGAGCTGCCTGCTGGTGACAATCACCGGCTTTAACACAGAGAAGAGGCTCGTGCTCATGCAGACAATTGTGGCTAAACTGAATTTCTGTATTGTGGCTTTAAATGGCGTATAAAATTGCCCTGGCCAGTTTGGCTCTGTGGTTAGGGCATCGACCCACAGACTGAAGAGTCGCAGGTTCGATTCCGGTCAAGGGCACCTACAAGGTGGTGGTTCGTCCCCAGACCTGGTCAGGCTCGTGTGGGAGGCAACCAATCGATGTGTCTCTCTCACATCAATGCTTCTCTCTCTCTCTCTCTCCCTCCCTCCCACTCTATCTGATAAATGGAAAAATATCCTCAGGTGAAGATTAAAAATAGTAAAATAAATAAATGGCATATAAAATTCATTCTGAACACACAGATGAAGGCTGCTTCTCCTCTTGGAAGAGAGAGGCTGTCCTCACACAAGATACCAAACTGGGACCCATTCTCATCTCAGAGGACAAGGGAACACCATCTAGGCACAGAGGCCTTGACTTCCCTTCTTAGTCTCATGGTCTCCAGATGTGGAAAGCCATGAAGAAAGAGGGCGAGAATCGGGAGCACGAGGCCAGATGAAATACTGTTACCTGGACAACACAAGGTGGAAGTACAAGCTGTGGATTTACAAGCAGGGATGGCCACAGGATGACACCCAGCAGAGTCAGCTGGCCACAGACCTCTGAACGTCTCTCTCCACACAGTACACTCAAGTTAAACTTCAATTGATTTTAATGTTAAATGGTGAAGAAATACCCTATTTGTGCCAAAAGACAGCTTATACATTTACCTAAGTCGGAAACCCACTAGATTTGGAAAACAGATGCTTGAAGCCAGCTTGCCTACTGAAGGCAATTAATTTCTGCCAGTGGATTCTGGCTTTCCATCATTAACATGCTGAGGTTGTTCTGTCTGGCAACGACAGGAAACGTTATCTTACTTCTTCCTGCAAAAAGTTGCTTCTGAGAATTAGTTGTGAGGACACATTTTACTTTTAGTCAAACATTGCCAACAGATGGCAGCCATCTGGAAAGATTCCAGAGAAAGGCCCTATTAGATGAAGTTCGCAGTGTAAACGGGATCATGGTCTACTGTGAACCTCCTAAACACACTTCTGTTAAGTCTTCCTGCCAGAATTCTCTCCCCGTCATTGCTATTCATAGTAGAAGAGGATTTACTTGCACAGTTCATTTAGTTTACAAATCTATTTTGGGGTGTGTATGTGTGAAGAATACAGATTCACTCAAATAATTCAGATAAATTTATTTGTGGCAATTGTTCTCTGGAGAAACTGAATAGTCAAAGAAAAAAATAATAAACTTCCAGATTTTGGGGTACGTGAAGGAAAGAAAAATGCAGCTTCTTACCCATGTACCACACAGTGAGGCAAAGCAGTCAACAAGGCCTGTTGTGGAGGGGCCTGTCACGAGGGAGCTGGGCTCACTCAGGACTCCCCCAGCAGACGCTTGAGGAAGGCCTCAGGCAAGAGAGATAAACACAAACCAAAAATAAACACCCTAAACTCGGAAAAAACAGAGACATTACTGGTAGCAGAAGCAAAAAAAAAAAAAAAAAAAAAAAAAAAAAGCAGAAGAAAAACAGCCCATAATTACAACCTCAGAGACATAAAAAACAATCTACAAAATAAGACTAGGAAAATATAATAAGGACATTTGGGGAGGGTAAGAGTTGAAAACAGGATAATACATTTTAAATTAAATTAAGATAGGAAACATAAAATTAGCTATTCTTTTAGAATTTTAAACAAACAAAAATTTGGGTATGAGACGGGAGGGATGCATGGGGAAAGTGGAAATGAAAGAGAAAGATGAGTCAGAATGCCCTGTTTGGGGAGGAACACAGGTTTACCTTGGCCACAAAAAGAGAAGTATCTGCTACCTGATTGGACTCGCTGAAGCACCAGGCACTATGTTCCAGAGGAAAGTAACCTGGGAGGTGGTGTTTTTCCAAGAAGGGAGGGGGGGAGGGGGAACGGGGGAGGGTACTGAAGCATGTCTCCTGTGTTCCATTTCACACTTCATGAGTACTCTTTTTTAAATAAATTGCTCCATCTCTTTTATGAAGACTTCTATGTAGATAATTTGTGAGAGAGTTCTCAAAAAACTTTGCAAAGCATGGATCTAAAAGTTCTGAGCCGGTGGGAGATCACATCCTCAACGTAAGGCCAGTGTAGAGAAAGGAGCATTTTATTACACCGGTGGGCTCTTACACGCGCGAGCTGCGGGGGTACAGCTTCCCCAAATCCTCAGCCCCGCGCTTCCTTTGTTCTTTGCTTATGTAGGTACAAACTACAGAAAAAAAAAAAAAATTCTCTTGGCACCACGTAATCAGTGTCTGGACTGGTACGAGTTGTCTCAGAGGTAAGGAGTCTGCTCAGGCAGAGGTCAGGGCCATCATGAATCTCTTTCTTCTCATGGTTCCTCTGAGTTTCTCAAGGCCTTCATTAACCCCTTATCTTTGGGTTTCTCAAGGCCCTTATGTTTACAGAAAGAAACTGCCAGGGTGCGTACGTGCAGTAACTGAGGGTCAGAATGGAGTTTAATTTTGTTAAAACATTATTAACCTTTTCACTGGATCAACTCTAATTATATTAGGGGTTAATGCTCTTATGTTGAGGTCTCTCTATATCCCAATTCACTGAGCCAATTCTATGGTTATTCAAGGCCTCATTTCTTCTCTAAAGCATGGATTCTGAATTTTCGCAAACTAATTCAAAATAGGTCTCTCCATATATGGAAGCCATACATTAAAGAGACCAGTGCTTCCATTAGCCTGGTATGATGAGGTAAAGCAAAGCCCCACCCAACTAAAAAGGAAAACTTCCAGTTGGTTGTTATATCATGAAATAACACAACAAAAAAGTCCGTGTTATATTATACAAGTTTTATGGTTGTTAGTGCTGCTGGAATTACCCCCAGCTGTATATGGCCTAATGTTGAAGACTAAAGCATTTGTGTTTGGTAATGTAATTGGAAAATGTAAATGCCCCATTAAGCCTTTTTTCTCAAAACAGAAAACTTTGCCCTACTTCACATGAACCTGAGGCACTCAGACGTCAGGATGTTTGTGCTGCTTGCCATGAGGCCCTACTGTATCAATTCCACCTGCGGGCTAGGGGGCTCTTGGAGCGATGGCCAACAGCAGTTGGCCTAAACAAGAAAACAGAGACAACAGCAATAAAAAGGATCTTAAAAGAAATAGATTTAAGATCCTCAGTGATAAAATGCTTTTGACTAAAAATTACCTTAAACAGCTTAAAAACCCAGAATCATAAGAGCTATAATTATGGATAAAATTAAAAATGCATAAACTCTACCATGCAGAAGAGGACAAGACCTTGCTTGTTTTGAGTATGTAATCAGGTGAAGGATAAAAAGTAATATCCTTGTCAGGTCCATAGCCACAAGCCAGCCTTTACATAACAAGTCATCTGGAACTGTGTGAGTCCACGGTCAATCCTCAGCTTATCAGTGTCACTTGGGCTCTTTCCACAATTCAGTTCTACCATTCCCAAGACCTGTTTTCACATGGTCTCATGACAGCTGTCAAATTCTACATATCACTGCCATATACAAAGGAGGAGGCATGCATACATACATGTATGTGTGTGTGCACACAAACATACACATACACATATAAAAGTATGCAGGAAACTCCTTCAAGTCCTCAACAAGACTTTTTGCTTAGCCAAATCTAGGTAATGCTCCCACATGTATACCAACCATAGGCAAAAGAGGCCGGTGTCACTATGACTGTCTAATAATGAAAGTGCATCCTTTGGGTTTGGACCCTCCTTTCATTAACACATTGCTCACAAGACCTGAATATAGGATTCCTTTTCCAAGTCCTCAAAGTGAGGTTCAGGGAACATTGTCAACAGCATCACATGGGAGCTTGCTAGCAAAGCCAATTCTTAGGCCCCAACCAGACCTACTGAATCAGTAACCCTGGAGGTGGGCCCTGAACATTGACTTTTAAAAGATTCAGATGCATACGAAAATTTGAAGATCACTAGTTTACCAGGTAAAAGCAGATACTGGGTTTGGGATAGGCAGCTAATAGTTTACACCATACTCAGATGTTTTCTAATTAAAGATGGTACTCTTCTTTATAGACCATAATAGGGAGTAAGAAGACTTCAACGAATTTGAGGAAATGAAAAGCAGCAGCAGATGTGGTCAGTGATTTTTAAGACAGAGGAAATCACAGCCTACAGTGTGTAAGGAGGGATGTAATAAGGATATCCAGTTTACCTCCACAGATCCCCTCAGAGATGAGGACTTAGTGATGCCAAATAAAGAAAGGATATAACATTTCTAGTTTCATTCAGAAAATTACAAGTAACTATAAAGAATGCATGAAGGTCTATATTCAGAGAGCTATTCACCTACCCTCATTCACTACCTGAATGGAGAAAATGTCGCAATGCTGTGTATTACACTAAGCGAGGGACGAAAGATTTCTTCTGTGTGTAACTGAATAGAAAAGTCTCGAGATTTAAAAACACAGTATTCAACCCGGCCAGTGTGGCTCAGTGGTTTAGCGTCGACCCATGCACCAAGAGGTCACTGGTTCGATTCCTGGTCAGTGAAAGGGTTAGTAATGTTTTAAAGGGTAAAGGTAAAAATTTGCAAAAGGTAGAAACTGTGGAAATTGTGTTGCTTGCATGACCTGTGCTCAGTCTTCTATTGAACATGAATAAAGTTTATCTGGATTGTCCGCAAGGCAATGGATAACCCAGCAGATGCCTAACAAGATACCAGACCAGCCCTACTGCAAAGTGGACAATGGGCCAGACAGGATACATCAGCAGGAACTGCTGGAATCTGGAAGTAGGGGTATATGACTGACACCCCAACCCTAATTCGAGGCTGAACCCTTCTCGGTTCAGTCCGCCTGCACCCAGGCATATGCAACAAAGCCATTTGGCTCTACACTGGCCTTGCATTGTGGATGTGATCTCCCGCTGGCTCAGACCTTTTAGTCAGAACACATGCCCAGGTTGTGGGCCTGATCCCCAGTGGGGGGCATGCAGGAGGCAGCCAGTGGACATTCTCTCTCATTGATGTTTCTATCTCTCTCTCCCTCTCCCTTCCTCTCTCTCTAAAAATCAATAAAGTAAAAAATAAATAAATAAAAACACAATATTCATTGGGGGAGGCGAGGTTGAAAAAGAATTTTAAATGGAAGCTACTGGATCGCTGCAGTTTTCCTACCCTTTCTGCAGCAGAAGTTCGACAGGGAGCAAAACCCCGTCCAGGAGTTTCTGCGAGCACTGGACATCTTGGGCATCTACTTTGACTACTTCACAAAAAAGTTGTGAACTGAATGCCTGTGCCCTTCAGATTTTATCTGTTAAAGCCTTCGGCCCCAGTGTGGTGGTATTTGGAGAGGGGCCTTTGGGAGGTATTTGGATTTCAAGGCGGTCGTGAGGGTTATGAGGAGCTTAGAATCCCCGTAAGAAGTGGAAGGGAGACAAGAGCTGGTCCTCTCTGCCAAGTGAGGACACAGTGAGAAGGCTGCTGTCTGCAAGCCTGGAAGAGGGCCCTTTACCAGGAGACGGACCTGCCGACACCTTGATCCTGAACTTCCCCGTCTCCAGGGAAAATGTGTTGTTTAATCCACCCAGTCTGTGAGATTTGTTATAGCAGCACAAGATGGAGACCAACCAAAAATAAATTTCAGGTTCCATCCAGAAGAAAAAGCTAATAGTACAACCCCACTAAAATCGGGGATCATAAAGTTATCACCTCACACAATGAAAAAGAAGGAAACTCCACCATGCAGAAGACAAAAGCACAGAAAAAACTTGCTCCTATTGGTGTGCTGCAGGAGGAGAGAGACTATCTGTCTTGCTCTATATATGTATATATACAAGTTTTCCCACTATCAGAGTAGAGTGTGCCTACAGAATCTTCTGGAAGACAAAATAGCATAAAGGAAAGGATTAGGACACCACTCAGTAAGGGTGCACAAAAGAAATGGAGCTAAAACACAGGCGCTCACACACGGTTCAGAGCTAAGGCGCTTGCTGCTGAGAGGCTGAGTGCTATTTCTGGGGAAGAAACCTGGTGTTACTCTTGCTGCTCCAGGTGCACTCTGCCTCTATAAAGGCAAAACAAATGACCCTGGCCAGTGTG
This sequence comes from Tadarida brasiliensis, assembly GCA_030848825.1. NCBI lineage: Eukaryota > Metazoa > Chordata > Mammalia > Chiroptera > Molossidae > Tadarida > Tadarida brasiliensis. Next base: position 105,098,701 of record CM061260.1, on the reverse strand, counting down.
GCTCAGTGGTTAGAGCGTCAGTCCTCGGATCAGAGAGTCCCAGGTTCGGTTCCCGCTAAGGGCACGTACCTGGGTTGCAGTGTGTCCCCGGCCCCTGTTGGGGTTGTGCGGGTGGCAACCAGTCGATGTGTGTCTCTCACATCGATGTTTCTCTCTCTCTCTCTCTCCCCCTCCGGCTCTATCTGAAGATAAATGCAAAAATGTCCTCAGTGAGGATTAAAAAATTAAAAAATAAGGGCAAATCAAATGCTAAATTCTAACTTTTTGCCTTTTTTCTGTAAAAGCAAAAATGCTCTTTGGATTTCTTTTGATTAGCGAAAACAGGTACTAATGTAGGTCTTTTGTAAAAGTGAAATGGTGAAAGAAAACTTTCAAAAAGCAAATCTTACCACTGCACCTCAAAAAACATATATATACAAATATACATTTATATAACTATATATAAAAATAGATATATATAAATGAATTAAGCATTAATCTCAGACAAAATGGACACGGTAGGAAAGGCATTACTAGAAAAAAAGAGAAATACTTCATAATAATAAAGGTTCAATACACCTGAAAGATACAACTTTTAAATTTCGCCTAATCATATAATCTCAAAATATATGGGGGAAAAAATTTAAGTAAGAAGAAATAAATAAATCCATAATTACAGTTGACGTTTTAATATTCCTCTGTCTAAATCATAGAACAAGCAAAGAAAATAAAATAACTGTGCAAGTAACAAATTGAGCCAGTAGAAAAAACTCTGTGCCCACAGTTGAAGACTACATCTGTTTTTCAAGTAATTGTAAAATATGTACAAAAACTGGCTGTGCACCAAAGGACCATAATGCAAGTCTCAAAATATTTCAAATTATTGGAACCATTCATAGCATGTTCTTGGACCACAGTACAATTACAAATAATAAAAATATAACTAGACATTTTCATCTCCTTGGCAATTAAACAGGTGTCAAGGAATAAATCATAATGAACGCCCTGAGGTACAGAGGCTTTTTAAAATAACATGCAAAGCCCAAAAGTCAAAAGGGATACATATAGTAAAAGGTAATTAAAATGAAAATGTATGTATCATGGAAGCAACTTTAGGTAAGTTCCAATCCAGAGACCCACTGGGCAAAAGAATTGCGCCTTATTTAAGAGAAGAGGAATTCCACTCCACAACATGATCAACAAATCAGCACGAGGAAAGAAATGAACATCCCACAGAAAAATGGATATTGAATCTTAGATAAGTCACAGAATAAAATGGTAAAAATCATAATCACATTAAAAAGTACTCAACCCTATTAATAATTATTAATTACAAACAAAAATATAAATAAGATAATCCTTGCCAACCAGAGTAGCAAACATTTACAACTATTATGGTATTGGAGAGATGTGGAAAACAGGTATTCTCATACTTTATTGGAAGAAGAATAGGATGTTTTTCTATAGTTTGCACAAAAAGATATGTGCAAGGATGATAACTACAGTATAATTTATAATAGCAAAAAACTGAAAATAAAGAACAAACACCTGGATTATTAAATGATACAGTTCTGTATTAAAGGCCTGGAGATTTACAAAATGCACTACCAGAAAACAGTTTGTATAAAATTTCCTACTTACATTAAAAAAAAAAAAGGCACTATATAGATGTGCATATAGATATTATATTGTTAAAATGCTTTAAATAATGGAAACCAGTCTTAAAATTCCCCGAGCAGCCCAAACCAGTTTAGTTATACAAACAAAGCTTGATTTAGTTTATTTTGCAAAACTAACTTGACCTGGGTTATTTCTTGCTTATGTCTCTGGGAATCATAAGCAAATAAACTGCTTCCCAATCTTGATATGAGGTAACGACTGGAAATTCTAGTATAACTTATCACTGCAAAGAATAAACAGTCACTGCCTTCTCACTGCATAAGCTGCTTATTAACATACACTTGAACCTCATTCCATGTTTTGGTTTTAGTGTCTGCACAATAAATTTTTACTAATTACGACTTCAATGAATCATTGATTTGTTTCTGTTACTTCTAAACTTTTGACAGAATAATAACATTTATTGAGTGCTTATTCTGTGGCAGGAACCATTCTAAAACCTTTACATATGTAATCTTCCTCAATCCTCATAAAAATCCTATGAGGTGGTTACCGTTACTACCTTCACTATACCTGCAGAGATCGGTAGGTAACTTTCACAAGGTCACAGAGATGAGAGGGATGATGAGAAGGATGAAAGTGGATGAGAGCATTCCAACCCAAGTGGCTTGGTTTTCTTCCCTCCTTTTCCATCTGATTTTCTGTTTCTCTATTCCTCTCCTTTCCAGCTCCCTTCTTCCCTCCTCCCATCTACCTCTCAGTTAAATCTTCTGATCTCTTTAACCACAGTTAACAGTTAACAGCGAGAATAATGGGGAGGAAGAGAATATATTTCACTTTTCTTCTTCATAATAGGCTTTATTATTTGGAGGATCCTGTGTTGCTTTTGAAGAAAAGGAAGGAGGGAGGAGGGGGGAGGGGAGGAGAGGAGAGGACAAGAAAAGAAAAGAGAAGAAAAGAAAAGAAAAAATCAATGAACAATTCGATTTAACAAGTATGTATAGAAAGCTAAATATTCTACGCACCTGGTCGCTAAAACGCCCTTCGACAGAGAGAAAAAGGAAGAGAACACGAGCAAGAGAGAAAAGAGACCTTAAAGGAAACAAGCTGGACCCGTCCTCACTGGTGCTCAGAACCGCAGCTTCAGGCTTAGACAGGAACAGGGTCCAGGAGGTGAAGCCGCAGTGGAGGAAGCTGCCCCGCAGGCCGGCGCCAGCCACCCTCCCGGAGGCACCCTTCGGGGTAACCCTCTCCAAGTTCCCGCGGGTGAGGACGCCCGGGGCCTGGCAGGACAGAGGGCGGGGCGACATCTCCGCGCGGCCCAGGGGAGGTCCCCGCAGGGGTCCCCTCCAGCAGCCACGCGGGACCGGCCGAGGACGACCCCCGTCGGCACCCGGAGGCCCGGCTCCCACCCCGCGTCCCGGATGCCCCGAAGCGCCGCAGACGCGGGGGCGCAGCGGCTGGAGCTGGGGAGGCTGCTGGGGGCGGGGCGAAGGCGGGGCGAAGGCGGGGCATTGCGTGTGCGTGGAAGGGTGGGCGGGGGCCCAACGGCCGCGGGAAGCCACCCGGAGGTGGGGCCAGGGCTCTGAGGAAGGCCCCCCGCTGGCCAGGAGATCCCCCAGGCCAGGGACCGGCCGGTGACCAGGGTCCCCGCCTCAGAGCGCCCACTAGGGTAGGCTTCCTCTAGCGGTGTCTTCACAGCCGGGGAGCACCTGGGCCAGGATCTGCCACGTCCTGGGGGAATCAGTGGGACGAGTAGGGGAGCCTGCCAGCTGTCCTTCAGCAGTAAACACTAAGAAGGAGTATGGGTGAACTCTGCTAGGCACCCTGCAGCACCACGTTGGAAGGATAGAGGCTTAGTGTTAAGTGTCAGGCGATTTGGGATCCCCCTTTTGTCCCTTGAACTTTTGTAACAGCAGAAGTTCCTCTTGATACCATCCTGGCAGGTATGACAATTGGAGGAGTTTGAACACCGAACGAACAGAGGGCTGTGGGTAAAATAAGTGGACTTCTGCACTTGGACAGAAAGGTGGCATTTGTAATAGCTAGATCGTAGGACATTAAGCAGCCTTCAGATCTGTAAGGGAGCTGTTCCTTCTGACTGAAAGGAATGAAATGATACTGGACACACCTTGTTGAATCAACAAGAACCAGTTCAGTGCCTCGTCCTGGACTGGCTATACAGACCGTTCCTTTATTTTAATAAGACACGCTCCCTCAGCCTCAGGACTTCCACCTATGCAGTTACCTCTGTCTATAATGCCTCACCACATCCACACTCTTCAAACACACAAACACACTTCCTTCAGCTCTGGGATCTGTCTTCCTTAACACCCCCTCCCCACCATCTAACCCAGTGTCCCCATAACTCTTTATTGTAGCACCATTATATTTATTTATAGCACTGAGTACTTGTAGTATTATATTTAATTTTGTTCGTTTTCCACCATCCCCATTTTGTTCTCATGCTTGGTATAGGGTATTACATGCTAATAATTTTGAAATGGAGAGAAGAGAAGGGATTTCTTCTTGGGAACAGGAGTTGAGTCAAACATATGGAGAGAATAACTGACTTTTATTTACCACTTATGATGACACAGTAGGAAGAGTTAGTAAAGGGTAGTCAAGGCAGGAGAGGGCCTGAAAAGGGGTAAGACTAACTAGTATTGGTGTATGAGTCCAAGATAAATCACACAGGGAACAGATGTTTGTCTTCTGTGTTAATTGTAATTAACAGGTATACAGGGGTTGGTTTAAAAGTGGAGAGACAGGAAAAGTAGTCTTTCCCACTACAGTAAAGGCTAGGACAAGATCAAGGCACTGGAAGGCAGAAGTACCAAGTACAATGTTTTGTTTGGTTATTTGTTTGTGTTCTGTAGAAATAAGCAACACAAAATTCCCATTGGCTTGTCATGGTGCTACAGCTCCTGCAACAACTGAGTAGGTTTTCTAGCTAAAAGCATGGAAGGATGCACAGAACAGGGGGTCAGGTCTACCCTGTTCATGCTGGGCGGAACACATCCACAGGACCCGGGACTTCCCGAGATTTTTGCAGTAAATCTGATAGCTAACCTTTCTCCTTCTCAAGCCTGGAGTCCAGCCTTGAGGCTAGGTGCTAGATCACATGCTCTCCTTAGGTTGTGTAGGTTGTGAAGGTTCTAATTTTTAACTTGGTTATCAGATGGGTCTTATGCTCACAGTGTTTCTTCATGGCTTTTTGCCTCGTTGGGCCCTCTGCTCCCAGGATTTTAGAAATTGTTCACCATCTGGGCTGAGAACCAGCTTCTAAAGACCTATTCAAAAAAAGAGCCATGAGAATGGGTCAAGCCAAAAGGACTTAAATGGCCAGATATGGATAGATAAGATGAACAAAGAGAAATATTCCATGAGTGTGACTAAATAGTTTCAGAGTATCTTGTTCCAACCGTAATATTTGACCTATACATTTGTAGATAATGTATTAACAGCAGATCTTCTTTTTCAGAACTCTAAATCATGGATGGCCAAAGTAAGTAATTTGCTTTGTTTACTTTCTTCCCAATTCATTAATTCTGTTGTTAACGGGTTGTGGTAATGTTTTATTTAGTCTCTGAAAGGATATAATTTGCTTTGTGTTGCTTGTGCTCCGGAATCGATGCCGAGTTCAGTATTTGAGAACATGTACACAAATATACACTGCTGCTACATTTCCCTTTAAAAAATAAACAATAAAAATTTTAGAGAAACCTAAGAAGTGCCAGGCTTATTGGGAAATATATAATTTATACTATGAAAGGGTTAATAATGTTTTAACAAAATTAAACTCTATTCTGACCCTCAGTTACTGCACGTACGCACCCTGGCAGTTTCTTTCTGTAAACATAAGGGCCTTGAGAAACCCAAAGATAAGGGGTTAATGAAGGCCTTGAGAAACTCAGAGGAACCATGAGAAGAAAGAGATTAATGATGGCCCTGACCTCTGCCTGAGCAGACTCCTTACCTCTGAGACAACTCATACCAACCCAGACGCCAATTAAGTGGTGCCAAGAGAATGTGGGTTTTTTTTAATGTAGTTTTTTTTTTTTTTTTTTTCCTGTAGTTTGTGCCTATATAAACATAGAACAAAGGAAGCTTGGGGCTGAGGATTTGGGGAAGCTGTACCCCGCCAGCCCGCGGGTATAACAGTCCACTGGTGTAATAAAACGCTCCTTTCTCTACACTGGCCTTACGTTGAGGATGTGATCTCCTGCCAGCTCAGACCTTTTATACTATATTTCATCCAGATTGGTTTTTCCTTTTCTAGTGCATTTTATATACATAAAGATTACTCAAATCATACTAATTAACGAATAATAAATTTAATGTGTCAGGTAATAGCAATACAATTCTCAGATCTCCTGATATATACTTTATAACACAAGTAAGTATATGGGTTTAAGTAAATACCAATCATTATTCTCTAGATTTTTTTCTATCAAGGAAATTCTAAATAAGATGAATATTAATCAAGCATCTAATATTAGACCTCTTTTAAAAAAATTAACGTTCTAAAGAGAAAAACAATACATATTAGGAAAAAAATATCAGGGAAAAAAATCCTGAGAAGAACAGTGTTAAAGAATTGATGTAACATCACAATAAGATGTACTTATACAACTACAGTAATCAAGACAATGTGCTATTGGTGAAAGAATGGATGGATAAATCAGCGGAACAAAACAGAGAGCCTATAACCAGATACCATAAATATTGTCAACTGACCTTTGACAAAGGAGCAAAGGTAACATGGAGCAGAGACAGTCTTTTCAACAAGTGTTGCTAGAACAACTAGACATCCACATGCGAAAAAAATAAATAAATGAATCTAGATGCAGACCTTACACCCTTCACAGTAATTAATTCAAAATTCATTCTAAATTAATTACAGACCTAAATGTGAAATGTGAAACTAAAACCCTTAGAGATGGCATAGAAGAAAGTCTGGATCAGAAATGTTCATCTCATGACACACATAAACGAATTACTAAAATTCTACAGCACACCAAAAAAATATATTTTTTGCTGATCTGACAAAAAAATAGGTATAATTTTGATTCATTCACACTAAATGGCTATTGTTGTGTTGCTTGCTGTCATACCTTTTTTGTTGTTAATCCTCACCCGAGGATATTTTTTTAAAAATCTTTATTGTTGAAACTATTACAGATGTTCCCTCTGTTTTCCTCCATTGATCCCCTCCTCCCCACTCCTACCCCCCTCCTGCCTTCCCCACACTATTGTCTGTGCCCAATGGTTATGCATATATTCATATAAGTTCTCTGGTTTATCTTTTCCCAACCCCCTATCCTCCTTCCCTCTGAGGTTTGTCAGTCTGTTCCCTACTTCCATGTCTCTGGATCTATTTTGATTGTCAGCTTATTTTGTTCATTATATTCCATAAATAAGTGAGATCATGTGGTACTCGTCTTTTTCCGACTGGCTTACTTCACTTAGCATAATACTCTCCATGTCCCTCCATGTCATCTCAAAGGGTAAGAGATCTTTCTTTCTTACAGCTGCGTAGTATTCCATTGTGTGAATGTAACATAACTTTTTTATCTACTCATCTACTGATGGACGCTTGGGCTGCTTCCAAATCTTTGCTATTGTAAATAGTGCTGTTATGAACACAGGGGTACATATATTCTTTCTGATGGATGTTTCAGGCTTCTTAGGATATATTCCTAGAAGTGAGATCACTGGGTCAAATGACAGATTACTTTTTAATTTTTTGAGGAAACACCATATTGTTTTCCACAGTGGCTGCACCAGTCTGCATTCCCACCAGCAGTGTACTAGAGTCCACTTTTCTCCACATCCTCACCAGCCCTTGTTGTTTGATGACTTGTTGATGGCAGCCATTCTAGTAGGTGTGAGGTGATACCTCATAGTCATTTTAATTTGCATCTCTGATTTTTAGTGACGTTGAGCATTTTTTCATGTGTCTGTTGGTCATTTGTATGTCCTTTTTGGAGAAGTATCTATTCAGGTCCTCTGCCAATTTTTCAATTGGATTGTTTGTCTTCCTTTTGTTGAGTTGTATGAGTACTCTAATATAGTTTAAAAATTAACCCCTTATGATTGGCAAATATGTTCTCCCATACAATCAGTTCCTTTTCCATTATGATGCTGGTTTTTTGTTTGTTTGTTTGTTTTTGCTGTGCAGAAGCCTTTTAGTTTGATGTAGTCCCATTTATTAATTTTTTCCTTTGTTTCTCTTGCCCTAGGCAATATATTGGTGAAAATTCTGCTCCATGTGATTTCTGAGATTTTGCTGCCTACATTTTCTTCTAGAATTTTTACAGTTGCATGAATTAAATTTAATTCTTTAATCTATTTTGGGTTTATTCTTTTGTATGGTGTAAGTTGGTACTCTAGTTTCATTTTTTTTTTATGTATATGTCCAATTTTCCCAACACCATTTATTTAAGAGATTGTCTTTCCTCCATTGTATGCTTTTGCCTCCATTGTCAAATATTAATTAAGCATAATGTCTTGGGTTGATTTCTGGGTTCTCTGTTCTGTTCCATTGATCTGTGTGCCTGTTCTTGGGCCAGTAGCAGGCTGTTTTGATTACAGTGGCTTTGTAGTATAACCTGATTTCCGGAATTGTGATCCCTCCAACTTTGTTCTTCTTTTTCAAGATTGCTGTGGCTATTCAGGGTCTTTTTTGATTCCATATAAACTTTTGAAGTATTTGTTCTAGATCTGTGAAATATGCCATTGATATTTTAATAGGGATTGCATTGACTCTATAGATTTCTTTAGGTAGTATGGACATTTTAATGATGTTGGTTCTTCCAATCCATGAACATGGTATATGCTTCCACTTTTTAATATCTTCCTCTATTTTTTTTTTTTTTCAATTGTCCTGTAGTTTTCTGAGAACAGGTCTTTTTCCTCTTTGGTTAAGTTTATTTCTAGGTATCTTAATTTTTTGTTGCAATGGTAAATGAGTAGTTTTTTTGTTTTCCTTTTGTGAGTGTTCATTATTGGTGTATAAGAATGCCATCGATTTCTCAATGTTAATTTTGTATCCTGCTACTTTACCAAATTTATTTATTAAATCTAATAGTTTTTTTTTATGGAGTCTTTAGTATTTTCTATGTACAATATCATGTCATCTGCGAATAATGAGTTTCACTTCCTCCTTTCCAATTTGGATGGCTTTCACTTTTTCATCTTGTCTGTTTCCTGTGGCTAAGACTTCCAGTACTATGTTGAATAAGAGTGATGAAAGCAGACATCCCTGTCTTGTTCCTGATTTTAAGGGAAATGCTTTTAGTTTTCACCCATTGAGTATGATGTTGGCTATAGGTTTGTCATATATAGCCTTTATTATGTTGAGATATGATCACTCCATTCTAGTTTCACTGCACATTTTTATCAGAAATTGGTGCTGGATTTTGTCAAATTCTTTTCCAGCAACTATTGATATGATTGTATGATTTTAATCCTTCATTTTTTATGCAGTATATCACATTTATTGATTTATGAATATTGTACCAGCTGTGCATCCCTCGGATAAATCACACTTGTTCGTGGTTAATAATTTTTTAAAAATATACTACTGAATCTGATTTGCTAATATTTTGCTGAGGATTTTGGCAACTGTGCTCATCAGAAATATTGACCTGTAATTTTTCTTCTTTGTATTGTCTTTATCTGGTTTTGGAATTAAGATTATGCTGGCCTCATAAAAAGGGCTTGGAAGTTTTGTGTGTTAGTTCTTCTTTGAATGTTTGGTAAAACTCCCCTGTGATCCCATCTGAATCAGGGCTTTTGTTGCTGAAAGTTTATCGATTACTGCTTTAACTTTCCTAGTTGTTTTTGGTCTGTTCATGTTTTCTGACTTTCCTTACTGAGATTTGGAAAACTGAATGATTCTAGGAATTTTCCAATTCGCCTAGTTTGTGCAATTTGTTGGCATATAATTGTTCATAGTATTTTCTTACAATCCTTTGTATTTCTGCAGTGTCTGTTGTTACTTCACTTCTTTCATTTCTGATTTTATTTATCTTTGCTCTCTCTCTCTGTTTCTTGGTGAGTCTGGCTAATGGTTTATCAATCTTGTTTATCTTTTCAAAGAAACTGCTCTTGGTTTTATTGATTTTTTTTTTAACTCTCTGTGTTATTTATTTCCATTCTGGTCTTTATTATTTTCTTTCTTCTATTTACACTGGGTTTTCCTCTTTCTAATTCTTTTAAGTTGTAGGGTTGGATAGTTTATTAGAAATTTTTCTTGTTTTTTGAGGTAGGCCTGTAATGTTATGAACTTCCCTCTTAGAACTGCTTTTGCTGTGTTTCATAGATTTTATGTTGTGTGTTCATTTTCATTCGTTTCCAGGAAGTTTTTTATTTCTGCCTTGATCTCATTGGTAACCCATTCATTTTTTAATAACATGCTGTTTAACCGCCATGTATTTGAATGCTTTTGAGTGTTTTTATTGTAATTGATTTCTAGTTTCTTGCCATTGTGATCTGAGAAGATGCTTGATATGATTTCAATCTTCTTGAACTTGTAGAGACTTAGTTTGTGTCCTAACATATGGTCTACCCTCCAAATATGTCCCTTGTGAATTTGGGGTTTTTGTTGTTGTTGTTGTCTTTTATATTAGAGGGAGGGGAAGAGAGAGGGAGAGAGAGATAGAAACATCGATGAGAGAGAACATCAATTGGCTGCCTCCTGCATGCCTCCCCACTGGGGATTGGGTCCACAAGCTGGGTATGTGTCCTGACTGGGAATCAAACCAGCATCCACTTGGTGCATGGTTTGACGTTCAGCCAGTGAGCCACACCAGCTGGGCCCCTTGTGCATTTGAAAAGAATGTATATTCTGGAGTTTTGGTGTGAAATGCTTTGTAGATATCAATTAAATCCATCTGATCTAGTGCACCATTTAGTTGCTCTGTTTCTTTGTTAATTTTTTGTGTAGAAGGTCTATCTAGTGATTTCAGTAGGGTTTTAAAGTCTCCTATTATTAATGTATTGCTTTTGATCTTCCTTGAAATCCTCCACACATTTTTAATATATTTTGTTGCTCCTATATGGGGTGCATATATATTTAACAGGGTTATATCCTTTTGTTGGATCGATCCTTTTAATATTATGTAGTGCCCTTTGTCTCTTGTTATGGCTTTCATTTTGAAGTTGTTTTATCAGATATGAATATTGTTGCCCAAGATTTTTTATTTTGTTTTGTTTCCATTTGCATGGAAAACAAACCCCAAATGAAAGAATAAGAGTTCTCCAAAAGAAGGGCTAAATGAAATGGAGATAAGTAAGCTATCAGCTATAGAGTTCAGTGTAATAATTATAAGGATGCTCAACAGCATAAGAAAAGATATAGAAACAATGAAAAACAACCAATCAGAAACCAAGAACGACATAGCAGAAATAAAGAATATACTAGAAAGAATAAACAGCATTCCTTCACTTTTTCCATTCCTTCACTTTTATCCTATATGAGTCTTTTGTTCTGAGGTGGGTCTCTTGTAGACAGCATATATATGGGCCCTGTTTTTTAATCCATTCAACTACCCTGTGTCTTTTGATTGGAGCCTTTAATCCATTTACATTTAAGGTTGTTATTGATAGGTACTTATTTATTGCCATTTTAATTTATTATGCCTGTGTTTCTCTCCATTTCTTCTTATTGTTACAGCAGTCTTTTTAACATTTCTTGCAATTCTGGTTTGTGGTGATAAATTCATTTTTTGTCTGGGAAGCTCTCTGTTTCACCTTCTATTTTGAATGATAACCTTGCTGAAGAGAGTAGTCTTGGTTTCAGACCCTGGTTTTTCATTACTGTGAATACTTCATACCATTCCATTCTGGCCTATAGTGTTTCTGTTGAGAAATCTGCTGACAGTCTTATGGGAGCTCCTTTGTAGATAAGCTGTTTGTTTGCTGCCTTTAATATTCTCTCTTTGTTTTTAATTTTTGGTATTTTAATTATGATGTGTGTTGGTGTGGGCCTCTTTGGGTTCTTCTTGCTTGGGACACTGTGCTTCCTGAACTTGTGTGCCTTTTTTCTTCACCAAGTTAGAGAAGTTTTCTGCCATTATTTCTTCAAACAGGTTCTCTAAGTCTTCCTCACTTTTTTCTTCTTCTGGTACTCCTATGATGCAGTTGTTGTTATATTTAATCTTGTCCCACAGCTCTCTCGATCTGTCCTCCTGTTTTTTAAATTTTTTTTTCTTTCTTTTTGGTTCTCTGATTGAGTGATTTTTTTCTACCCTGTCTTCTAATTCACTGATTTGATCCTTGGTTTCCTCTAATCTGCTGTTTATTCTTTCTAGTATATTCTTTATTTCTGCTATGTCATTCTTGGTTTCTGATTGGTTGTTTTTCATTGTTTCTATATCTTTTCTTATGCTGTTGAGCATCCTTATAATCATTACCCTGAACTCTATATCTGATAGCTTACTTACCTCCATTTCATTTAGCCCTTCTTTTGGAGAACTCTTGTTCTTTCATTTGGGGTTTGTATCTTTATTTCACCATTTTGTCTGCCTGTTTGGGTTTGTTTCTATGTATCAGGTAGATCTTTTACAACTCCCAGTCTGGGTGGGGAGATTTTACACTATAGGTGACCTGTGAGACCCAATGGCACTGTCTTCCTGATCACCAGACCTGGATGCTCTAATAATGTACCTTGTGTGCTTTGTGTGGGCTCTCCTGTTGTGATGGAGTCTTGATTGCTATTGACCCATTTGTATATGAGCTTGACTCTCTGGCTGGCTGACAGTGATGCTCAACCCCCAACAAAACAAGCAGGCTGCTGTTCAGTTGCCTATCACGTGAAGTGCAGTTCACTGCAGATGCTGCCTGTGGGAGCCCAGCCAGTTCTCTTGTGCCTCTACAATTCCTACCAGACTCAATGTGAGCTCCTCTTTACATCCTTGGTTATAGGGGTTCTCTCCAGCTGGTCTTCAGCTGGTTATTCCAGCTGTTTTATTCTATATTTTAGTTGTAATTTGTTTGGTCCTGGGAGAAGATAAGTGTAGCTTCCATTCAATCTGCCACCATTTTTTTCTCCACTCCTTTCATTACTGACATTGATTTCTAGTTATTCTCTCCCTTAGGATGGTTCTCTCTTTCTCAAAAATACCAAATTTATCTCTAAATCAGGGTTTTTTTCATTTAGTTTTCCTTCCTCACCAGATTGTCACACAAAACTTTTCCCTTCTCATCTTTTAGTCCTCAACTTCAATTTTACCTATTTAAAAGTAACTAGTTGATACCTTTCCCTCTCCCCATGCATTTCTGCATCAGTTCAATCTGGAATCTTTTACAAAAATTTTATTTTCTGTTTTCCAGAAGTTGCCTATAAGCCCTGTGAGAGGAGGTTGCCTTTTTGATAGCTATTATATATCTTCTGATTCTAGTTTATAGGTTATCTGTAAATATTTGCTCATTGTAGAAGGAGTGAATTCTAAAAGCTGTAGTATTTAAAAGTCATCAGCATCAGTGCCCTGGCTCAGTGGCTTTGTTGGTTGGAACATCCACCCACACACCAAAAGGTTACGGGTTTGATTCCCAGTCAGGGTACATACCTAGGTTGCAGGGTGATCTCTGGTCAGGGCACATAAGGGAGGCAACTGATCAAGAACTCACATCAATATTTCTCTCTCTCTGCCCACCTTTCTCTCTAAAATCAATAAACATATATTCAAGTTAGGGGGAAAAAAGCAACCTTTCTTTAAAAAAAAAAACAAAAACCGACATCAGTATGAGGTTTAAGCTCTCTTCTTTTTTGGGTGGGCAGTAATCCTCACCCAAGGACCCTTTTCCATTGACTTTTTTTAGATAGACTGGAAGGGAGAGAGGTAGAGAGAGAGAGAGAGAAACATCAATGTGACCCGCAAGACCCGACTGGAGCAGAGGATCAAACTGGCAACCCAGGTATGTGCCCTCGACCGGGAATAAAACCTGCGACCCTTTGGTCCTTGGGCCAAACCTCTAATCACTGAGCCAAACTGGCCAGGGCTTAAACTCTCTTACTTTTTAATAGTGTATGCATTTTTCATCAGTGTTCTATTAAGAGTATTTACAAAGTGCATACTCTAAGTTAAATTTGGTATAGCCTTTACTTTTGAAATATTGGGGAGCACAGTACTTTAAAATTATATTCTATTGCTATGGAATTATTACACCGTGCACTATACATATAAGCTTATGAAGCTTCATGATAGTCAAAATTCACGTGGAATATATAGTATACACTTGTGAAATTCATGTGGAATATAGGATATACACAGTATACACTATGCTTATTAAGTACTTAAGACAGTTTTGCTTGTTATAATTTACCTACCTTGGTTCTCAAATTGTATTTTCAGAGAGCTAAGGGTGCTAAATTGTGAAATTTAAATTTGTAATCTTAATATCATAGTGGATTTTTTTTTTCTTTTGGAGGGTCTCAGGAATGGACTACCTGCAAATGTTAACCTAGACAAGTATCAGGATAGTACTAGATGGAGTGACATGTCTTTTTGTCTATACCAGGGTTTCTAAACAGTGGACTATAATATAGGGTGCCCTCCCAAAATGTATACACAACATTGAGTAATTATAAAACCAGTGTTTATTAAAATACATTTCATTTTCAAAATGTAACAGAATCTACATAAACCCTGTATACATTTTGAGGGGGACACCCTGTATTTTGGGATAGATAGTTCTTTTCTCCAGGATTATATTTTGGGCATTTTAGGATATTTAGCAGCATTCCTGGTCAGTATCACCCTCTCCTTCCACTGTGACAACCAAACACATCTCCAGATTTTGCCAAATATCTATGAGGGGGCACAACTGGCCCCACTTCTATACATATAGGAGATGTCGTTTGTTAGAATTCCAAAATATCATTTTTTTACAGGGTGTTTTGGCTCTGGAAACATTGACTAAAAGTTTCTATTGTGGGCCCTCTTCCCAATGCCATCTCTCTTTTCCATGAAGAACTTCCAGAATATTTATGTAGGTGACTCTAGATCATATTTGATTTTTAAAATTTTCCTTAGGTTTCTAACATTTATATCTAATTTTTTAACAATAGTGGTTAGGCTGTAGGTTGACTTGACTCACATTCCACCACCCTCAGAATAGAAGTGTGTGTGTGAAACCACATACATTTAATAGAAACATTATTGAAAGACAAAAACGCAGACCTTAAGCTTTGTTGAAACAGTATTCTTGAGCTGAAATTTCAATTTGTAGATAACTGGGGCAATTCTAAATGTATTGCTGTTTCTATTTTTCTGTCCAGATACAAACTATATTCCTTGTTCCTATTTCAGGACCTCTAGGAAATGGTGACCAAGCTGGCTTCCAGTATGCCTATCCTGACCCTGAGGCTGCCTCCTCAGTGTTACCACCTGGTTGTCCAGGTGCTGATGCAGCGGACTTTCCTGTCCTACACCAGCCAGTGTGTCATCGGCAAAGTTTATGTGAAGTGGTACCAGAGATGCCAGAACCAGCACCTACATCAGATTGTCCACCAGGGTTGGACTGTTTAAATCAGGTGATTTCAAATACATAAAGCAGTCATAAAAAATAAAGCTGTGCTTCCATTTTACTTATTAACAAAAGACTAATTCACAAAAGTCTGAAATGGTAAAACAACACTTTTTTTGCTAACAAATTACTCTATTTCTTCTAGGTCAGGTTTACTTTGAAAGCAAATTACAAATGGCTAGGAAATTGTGTTTTCTATGATCTTGAATACAATCTGTGATAATAGCCAATAGCAAACATTTATTAAGCACCATTTTCCAGGCTTTGTTTCTAAGTATAACACAAGTATTAGCTCCTTTAATCCTTTTAGAAATTCTATGATATATACGTGCTATAATTACTACCATTTTACAGAAGAAGAAACTGAGGTCCAGAA
Source organism: Tadarida brasiliensis (assembly GCA_030848825.1). NCBI lineage: Eukaryota > Metazoa > Chordata > Mammalia > Chiroptera > Molossidae > Tadarida > Tadarida brasiliensis. The sequence continues at coordinate 105,083,190 of CM061260.1, read as the reverse complement.
AAGTTACATAAAATGCTCAGCATCAGAATGCCAAGGACGTAGGAATGGCTTTTTACTTTGGAACCTTGGTTCTGTCTCCTGGGCTTCTTAATTCCCACACTAAATAATTTCCCGGGAGTAGGAAATAAACAACAATTAAAGCTTAGTATTGAGTTTCAATAAATGGTACCAAGAAAGGAGTTAAAATTTTTTGTAGAATATGACTCATTTTTTTTATTGTAATTAATACAATGATATTTTTATGATGCTTTGGTTCTTTGGAAAACCCAATTTTATAAATGCTGTTGTCAACTGATAGTCGTTTGTGCCAGTTCAGTGCCTGCAGGGATCCCCTATTTAGGGTACAGTGAAGAGGTAAACCAGTCAATGCAAACAACTCAGTTGAGAGTCAGCAGGGCCGTGGAACAGCATGGGTGTGAGGCAGCCCTCAGTGAGGCACCCCAAGGGTGAGGCCTCTCCGCAACTAGACAGCCGTGCCCAGCCCCAGTCCACTCGGGCCCAGTGTACTCCCCGTGTTTTTTCTGTTACACTGCCCAGTCTGCTTCCTTCTGGTCTGGTGACACGTCTGGTGTTGCAGCTCCGGCCAGGGAAGCTGTTTTCAGTGTTTGGTGGAAACAGAACAGAGAGCCCAGCTGAATAGATCCTTTGAAATGATAAATAATACTGAGAATATGGACAAAATTGATATTCGTGTGCATTTTTAAAAATATAGACATGATTCTTAATTTGGTTAACTTAAATGATATATACTTATAGCTTAATTTTTTACTATATTAGATAGATGAGATAAAGATTCATCAGCAAATTGATCTTCTGGAAGGTATGTATTTATTCTATTATCATATTTCTATAAAGAGAAGACTTTTATGCAGATAAAGGCACATCAGCAACCACAAATACAACAACTTTTGCAGATGTGTTGGTTAAACCTCATTATTTACAAATGTCTCTCTTCCTGATAGTAAAATAAAGATGATCATCAGCTTATTTCTAGAAACTAGGAGTCAAGTGGTAAAACACTATTTCTATGGGCATCTTCCCTCATGATACTGAGTCTAATTTAGACTCCTGAAGGGAGTGTGCCCAGGAGAGCCTGGGCTGGGCTGCTTTGGCTCACTGGGAAGTCAGAGGAAAGGGGCCTTGAGGACAGGTTCAGGGGATTAGCCTGGGATGAGCTGCTGCTGCCCATTGCTCCCCTGATTGCAAGGCTCCTGGGGTCCCTTAGAATTTAGGAGATGCGTGCCTGTGGGGGAAGAAAGTGGGAAGCTCAGGTGTGTTCCTGGGAAGGAGAGTGTGCTGGGCCTTTATTTTCAGGGATTTTAAGGGCTGGGTGTTTAGGGGAGGATCAATAGAATATTCATCAGCTTTATGCTGATGTACCCAAATGAGATTTATTCTCTGAATTTGTCTTCCCTTGGGTGTGGTTGGCCAATGGTACTAATTGGATTTCTGTTATCTGTCTCCCTGACTGGGGTGATTTAAGCTATTTATCCTCTGGTTGGAGAGGAGAAGTAGAACCATTTGCTCTTAAGTGTCCTTGGTTTAGGGAAGGTAGGATTTACTAGGTGGCTGCACACTGCTGTTTCACTGTCTGTCTCAGTTTCCCTATTCTGCTTGTCCTGGAATTTTCCTCGCTTCTTACTATTCTATAACAAGTCTTTCTGTGAAAGCAGCATATTTGCCTTAAAAAAGCATATTTTTTATTGTTGAAAGTATTACAGATGTCCCCCCTTTTCCCCATTGAAGGCATATATTTTTAAATTTGGGGCACAGGCTTCTAATTTAACACATATCTAGGGGCCAACTGAAATACTCTCCAGAGACCAGAGAGGACAATGGAAGCCAACTTTATGCTCTCCCTCTGTCCCACCGCAGGTCACTGGTGTCCCCTAAAAGGAGCTTGTGGCCGCCATTCAGGAGACACATCCACTGATAGTCGGGCTCTTATAGCCAGCAGGCTTGTGTTCATGGATTCAAAGAGAAGGTAGCATGCAAAGAAACAGTTCTTAACTGCCCATCCCTCCCCACAGTTATCAGTTCAAATAGAAGAGAAATGCCCTTTGCCCAGTCTTCCCCTAAAAGAAGTATGTTTGCATACTTTACAAGTTATTACCTGAGCCCTGGCTGGTTTGTTTTAGCAGTTAGAGCATTGGCCTGTGGACTGAAGGGTTGCAGGTTCGATCCCCGGCCTCAGTCAGGGTTGTGCAAGAGGCAACCAATCAATGTGTCTCTCTCACATAGATGTCTCTCTCTCTCTCTCTCTCTCTCTCTCTCTCTCTCTCTCTTGCCCTCCCTCCCCTCCCTTCTATCTAAAAATTCAATGGAAACATATCCTTGGGTGAGAATTAACCAAAATGTAAATAAATGAATAAGAGTTGTTACTTTAAAGCCGGTCTTCCAATCAGCCTGCATCTAGGCATTGACGGAGATGCTCCTCTTTGGGAGACTAAAAGGTTTTGGCATACTCGGAACTCCTAGGAGCCACTAATAATAAGAAGACTGCTGGGACAGTCACAAAGATCTGAGCGACAATTAAGAGCTAGGGCAGAGTTGAATGGGAGGTTTTATCTACTACAAACGATACTTCTTTAAGACTGGGAGAGGTGGCTGTTTTATCTAATTCACAGAAACCAACACAGAGAGGCAAGGAAAATGAAAACCAAAGGATTATATTAAAAAAAAAAAAAGATAAAAACTCAGAAAAGATCTTAATGAAACAGAGATAAGTGATTTACCTGATAAAGAGTTCAAAAGAAGGGTCGTAAAGATACTCATTGACCTCGGGAGAACTATGCATGAACAAAGTGAACATTTAAACAAGGGATAGAAAGTATAAGTACCAAACACAAATAGCCGAAGAATATAGGAACTGAACTGAACATTTCAATAGAGAGATTCAACGTCAAAAAAAAAAATGAAGCAGAAAAACAAATCAGAGAATTTTAAGACAGGCTGGTGGAATTTATCCAATCATAGGAGCATAAGGAAAAAAGGATGAAAAAAAGTGAAGTTAGCATAAGGTCTTATGGGATAACACCAAGTGGATCATGTTGGTTAGCAAACCGGCCCCTTCCTCAGAGGGCAAGGAGAGGCTGAAGAAGCAGGAGACAACAGGTTGGGAGGTGGCAGGTTTAATAAACAAGAGATCTTGCTTATGAGACTTATCTTTGTTTCCAAAAGATGAGTAGATCTCCTCATCTGTTGCCAGAATCTTAAAAAGTTATATAGAGATCTTAACTCAGTTCAGTCATGTATACCATCCAGATGGTCTCAACAGTACCTTATTTTCTCAAGGTTACGTCCTTGAAATAGCTCCCACCATGGGAGCAGTAGGTAGAGCTTACATTCCAAGGACAGAGTAGGGGCAAGGAACTCTTACAGTCTGGGTCTAGCTTGTGAGACAACCAGCAGTCTGACTTTTAATTACCTCCACCAACAGATCAACATTTGCATTATAGGGATCTGAGAAAGAGAAGAGAGAGATAAAGGGTCAGAAATTGTATCTGAAGAATAATGGCTAAAAGCTTCCATAACATGGAGAGACACAGACATCTAGATCTAAGACCCAGAGAATTTCAGGAAGATCAATTCAAAGAGACCCACACCAAGACACATTATTAATTAAATTACCAAAAATTAAAGACAAGGAGAGGATCTAAAAAGCAGCAAGAGAAAAACAATTGTTGCCTACAAGGGAACCCCCATATAACCATGAGCATATTTTTCAGCAGAAACTTTGCAGCCCGGAAGGGGGTTAGATGATATATTTAGAGTTCTGAAAGAAAAAGAAATAGCCAACCAAAAATATTCGACAGGGCATAGGTATCTTTCATAAATAAGAGATAACAGGTTTTCCAGACAAGCAAAAGCTGAAAAAGTTCATCACCACTACACCAGTCTCACAAGAACTGAAAGGACTCTAATTAGCAACAGGAAAACACATCACAATATCAATCTAACTGGCAAAGGTAAATATATAGTTAAATTCGTAATAATCTAAAGTTGCAATGATGGTAAGTTAATCACTTCTAAATGTAGTATGAAGGTTAAAACAATAGAAAAAGTAATAAAAAAAATAACTACAACCACAATGATTTGTCAATGGATATACGAGGTTAAAAGATGTAAATTGTTATATTGAAAGCACAAAACATGTTTGAGGGGAAAGAAAAATGTAGATCTCTGGAATGCATTCAAACTTGTTTTCAACTTAAACTGTTGTGAATATAAGATGTTTTATGTAAGCCTCATGGTGACAAAAAAGCTAAAACATACAGTAGATGTACAAAAAATAAAAAGAAAAGAATGTAAGTATGCCATTACAATTACCAAAGCACAAAGGAAGAGACAAAGAGAAATTACAAAAGAGCCGTGAAACAAAATGACAGGAGTAATACCCTGTCAATCAAGAGTTACTTAAATTTAAATACTAAATACTTCCCCCAAAATAAACCTAGAGTGGCTAAATGGATTAAAAAAAACAACAACAGGATCCAAATGTATGCTGCCCAGAAGAGACTCACTTCAGCTTTAACAACTGAAAGTAGAGGTATGAAAAAATACATACTCTAAGCAAACGGAAACCAAAGAAAGCTGGGATAGCTATACTTATATTAGACAAAATAGAATTTAAGGGAAAGACCATACTAAGAGACAAGGTAATTATATAATGATGAAGGAATCAATCAAAAAAGAGGATATAATATTTGCAAATATTTGTACACCCAACATAGGAGCTCTTAAATAAATACAGTCGTCCCTCGTTTATCGCGGTTAATCCGTTCCAGACTCTAGCGGTTGCAGCTGGCGTTGAAGGATTCCTGGGTTGCTCGAATACATAGGCCTACAGTCCATACGTACAGTAATTTTAATTTTAATTGTAATACAGGGGTGTAAAATTGACTCAGACAACCGAGCGCGGGCTGTATCATTTTCACTGTCTCGATCAACTTTTTAATGAATATATTTGAAAAAACCGCGATATAGTGCAGCCGCGAAAGTCAAAGGGTGAAGTGGCAAGGGCTGACTGTAAAAGAAACATTGACAAACAAAAAGAAAGAAATAGATACACATTCAATAATTGTAGGAGACTTCAATTTTCATCAGTGGATAGATACTCTTGAGAAAATCAAGAAGGAAATGGACTTAAATTACACTTTAGATAAGATGAACTTAAAAGACAGTTACAGAACATTTCATTCAAAACAAACACAATACACATTCTTTTCAAACATATGGAACATTCTCCAGGAAACATCGTATGTTATGAAACAAAATAGGTCATAATAAATTACAAATAAGGACAATGAATTAGTAATCAAAAACCTCTCAACAAACAAAAGTCCAGGACCAGATGGCTTCACTTGTACATTATGTCAAACATTTAAAGATGAATGAATGCCCATCTTTCTCAAAATATTCTGAAAATAAAAGAGAACACTTCCAATCTCATTTAATGAGGCCAGCATTCCTTTAGTGCCCAAACCAGACAAAGATGCTCTGAGAAAAGAAACCGTAAAATATCCCTGAAAAGCATAGGTGCAAAAATCCTCAATATAAGCAAATGGATTTTGACAATACATTAAAAGACTCATACACTATGATTTAGTGGGATGTATTCCAGGGATGCAAGGATGTTTCAACATCTGCAAATCAATCCATGACCAATAACATGAAGGATAACAATCATATGATCGCAATAGATGCAAAGAAATATTTTACAAAATTCGACATCCATTCACAATAAACAACTCAACAAACTGGGTAAAGAGGGAATGTACCTCAACATAATTAAAACTTGTCATTATTGACAAGCCCACAGTTAACATCATACTCAATGATGAAAAACTGAAAGCTTTTTTTTATGATCAGGAATAAGACAAGTATGCACACTAGCCAATTTTATTCAACATGTTACTGAAGTCCAAACCAGAGCAATTAGGCAAGAAAAATAAAAGGTATTTAAATCAGAAAGATAGAAGTAAAAATCTATTGGCCGATGATATGATATTATTATAGAAAGCCTTAAAGATCCTCCAATAAACTGTTAGAACTAATAAACAAATTCAGTATAGTTGCAAGTTACAAAATTAATATACAAAAATCAGTTGTGTTTTTACACACTAATGATGAACTATCAGAAAGAGAAGTTAGGAAAACAATCCCCCTCACACTGCCCTCACCACCCCCACTGAGCCAGGTGGCTTAGTTCATTGGAGCATCATTCTTTACACACAAAGTTTGTGGGTTGGATTCTAGATCAGGGCACATACCTAGGTTGTGGGTTTGATATCCTGTCAGGGCATGTGTGGGAGGCACCTGATCGATGTTTCTCTCTCCCATCAATGTTTCTCTTTCTTCCTTCCTCCCTCTCTAAATAAATAAATAAATAAATAAATAAATAAATAAATAAATAAATATCATTGTATGAGGATTAAAAAAAGAAGAAAGAAAAAAAAACAAGAACCCCATGTATAATTGCCTCAACAAGAATAAAATACCTAGCAATTAATTTAATCAAGGAGGAGAAAGACCTATATACTGAAAACTGTAAGATTTTGATAAAATAAATTGAAGAAAACACAAACACACACAAAGGAAAAATTTTCTCATAGATTGGACGAATTAATATTGTTCAATATTGTTCAATGTCTAAACAAAGCAATTTATAGATTTAATGCAATCCTTATCAAAATTATAATGGTAGTTTTCACTGAAAGAAAAGTCCTAAAATTGTATAGAACTACAAAAGATAGCAGTAGCCAAGACAGTTTTGAGAAAGAAGAGCAAAGCTGGAAGCCTCACACTTCCTGATTTTTAAACTATATTACAAAGCTATAGTAACCCAAACAGTATGGTATTGACATAACAACAGACACATAGATTAATGAAATAGAATAGAGAACCCAGAAATAAACCCATACATATATATTCATTTTATTTATGACAAAGAGCAAGAATATACAATTGGAAAGGGTAAGCTTCTTCAATAAAAGGCATTGGGAACACTGGATAATCACATGCAAAAGAATGAAACTGGACCACTATCTTACACCATACACAAAAATTAATTTAATTCAAAATACATTAAATATTTGAACACATGACCTGAAACCATAAAACTCTCAGAAGAAAACATAGGGCATAAGCTCCTGATATTGGTCTAGGCAATGATTTCTTGGATACATTATAAAAACACAAGCAACAAAAACTAAAAAAATTGGAGCTACATTAAACTAAATATCTTCTTTACAACATAAGAAACAACAAAATAATAAAGCAACCTATGAAATGGGACAAAATATTTGCAAATCATGTATATCAAAAGGTGTTAATATGCAAATTATATAAAGAATTCTTATAATTCAGTAGGAAAACGGCAATTTATTTTAAAAGGTCAAAGGATGTGAATAGATGTTTTTCTAAAGAAGACATACAGGGACTTCCGGTCAAGATGGCGGGTAGGTAAACGCGGTATCACGTCCTCCCACAACCACATCAAAGTTACAACTAAACTACAGCACAACCATCATTCCAAACCGCCTGCAGTCAAGCTGAATGGAAGTCCTACAACTATGAAATTAAAAAAGCAGCCGCATGGAGACTGGTAGGAGGGGTAGAGGCGCAACAGGCTGGTCCCACACCCACGTGTGGCAGATAAAAATTAGGAGGACACCTCGGCTGGGAAGGTCCTCCCTGAGGACTGAGGGGTCCCCGTCCCACACCAGGTGCCCAGTTCAGGGTTCCAGTGCCAGGAGAGAATCCCCATCACTTCTGGCTGGAAAAACCAGCAGGAACTGAGGCTGAGGCCACTGGAGCCCCGGCAGCTCCTCTTAAAGGGCCCGCGCATGGACTTACTCGAACTCGCTCCTTCCAGGCTCCGGCATGCGGAAAGGAGCCTGAAAGGCACCAGAGTCATATGGGGAAGAACTGAGCTGTTTGGCATTGGAGCGAGGGCTGGAGAGGCAGCTTTCTCCTGGACAGACGTGCTATCAGAGGCTTTTGTTCCTTTGATGAGCCCTTCTCTGGGCCAGCAGATGTCCCCATATCTGGGACTCCAGCTACCTGGCTCACACTGTTTGCCCCGCCCTGGTGATTCCCTGAGGCCCCGCCCCACCCAACTTTCAGGCCCACCCAAGCTGCTGCCAGTTGCTTTACCATAGGATTGGCCTGTCTTGGATCCTGCTTCAGCTTTTCCTAAATTCTTTCAAATGAGCAGCATCTGGTCTCAGCTAGCCCCATACCTCTTGCTAAGTAATACATAGAAACAAACACAGGGAGGTAGCCAAAATGGAGAGACAAAGAAACAGGTCCCAAATGAAAGAACAGAACAAAACTCCAGGAAAAGAACTAAGTGAAATGGAGTTAAGCAACCTAACAGATGCTGAGTTCAAAATACTGCTTATAAGGATGCTCAGTGGACATACTGAGAACCTCAGTGAACTTAGTGAGGGCCTCAAGAGCATGAAAAAGGACCAGTCAGAAATGAAGGATGCACAGTTAGAAATGGAGGTGGCACTAACTGAAATAAAGAATAGTTTACACAGATTCAATGGTAGAGTAGGTAAAGCCAAGAAGCAAACCATTGATTTGGAATATAAGGAAGCAAAAAACACCCAATAAGAACAGCAAAAAGAAAAAAGAATCCAAAGAAATGAGGATAGTGTAAGGAGCCTCTGGGACAACTTCAAGCGTGCCAACATTCACATCTTGGGGGTGCCAGAAGGAGAAGAGAGAGAACAAGAAATCGAAAACCTATTTGAAAAAACAATGCCAGAAAACTTCCCTAACTTGGTGAAGGAAACAGACATACAAGTCCAGGAAGTACAGAGAGTCCCAAACAAGATGAACCCCAAGAGGCTCACACCAAGACACATCATCATCAAAATGCAAAAGGTTCAAGACAAAGAGAGAATCTTAAAAGCAACAAGAGAAAAGCAGTTAGTTACCTACAAGGGAGTTCCCATAAGACTGTCAGCTGATTTCTCAAAAGAAACTTTGCAGGCCAGAAAGGGAGTGGCAAGAAATATTCAGAGTGATGAAAAGTAAGAACCTAAAACCAAGATTACTCTATCCTGCAAAGCTGTCATTTAGAATCGATGGCCATATAAAGAGTTTCCCAGACAAGGAAAAGCTAAAGGAGTTCATCACCACCAAACCATTATTGTATGAAATGTTGAAGGGTCTTCTTGAAGAAAAAGATAAAAAAATATGAACAAACAAAATGGCAATAAATACATATCTATCAACAATTGAATCTACAAACAAAATGAAAAAGCAGAACAGAAACATTCTCAAAATTAAGAATAGACTACCTATGATCCAGCAATGCAGCTCTTGGTATTTAAACAAAGGAAACAAAATCACTATCTTAATTGGGTATCTGCACCCCCATGGAACATCTGCAGGTAGGAAAATAGGAGCGAACAGGGTAGGTGGGAAGGAAGACGAGCCGAGACGGGAGGTCCAGTGTTCACAGCCTGGAGCACACTGCAGGGCTCAGCCAGTGAGGGGAGAGGTTCAGGGTGCCACTGGTACTCCCTTCAGCTGGGAGGAGCAAAAAGATTCCATGAGCAGTCCAGCAGGAGTGAGCCGTAGGAGCTGCAGCTGAGCCCAGTGACCAGGGCAAGGATGAAGCACAGGGGTGCAGCCACAGCTGTTGGGAAAGCATCATTCCAGACAGAAAAACATATCCACGGAGCCTGGTCACCACCTCACCTCGCCCTCCCAGAGCTTGCCTCCACACTCACTCCCAGAGCTGGCCGCAGGCCCCAGAAAGAGCTGGAGCAGTGAGGTTTGAGTTGCAGAGCACATTATCTGCAAAACTGAGAACTGGTACTACAGAAACAATTTTTCCCTGAGTGACAGGTACACTCTGCAACTAATCCAGGGGTCAGGTGGAGACACAGAAAGGATACTGCAGAGGTCTGCCAATCATCACTACTGGGAGAGCAAAGTAACAAAGAAAGCGGCCAAACTCCCCCTCTCTCCCCACCCCCAAACACTGTAGCTGCACTGCCAGCTGTGGCAGTATCTGGATGCAGGAGACAGCACCAGGATTTTACAAATTTGGGACCCCATGACCCACCACATTCTCCAGAGGGGTTGGTCACCTGAGACCAAGATAACTAGAACACAGAGGAGATGCCACTTCCCAGGCAACACAGGCTACTTTCTCTCCCCACCCCCAGAGATCTGAAAAGCCTGAGCCACGCTTGAGAGCTAAATACCTTGTGATTCAGCTCCACCTACTGGAAAACAATAGAAAGGCTTTTCAGCAATCTACTAGAGAAGTGCCACTCATACATAGATGCTGAGACAGAGAAGGAACCCATCAAATACCATGAATAACCAAGGCAACCATGCAGCTCAAAAAGAAAATGAAAAATCTCCAGAAAGCAAACTTGAACACATGGAAATATACGATATAAATGACAAGAATTCAAGATTGAAGATCTGAAAAAACTCAAATACAGGAAAAATCAGGCAGTTTAACAAACTCAGAAGTAAACTTGAAGAACAAAACAAGTACTTAACCAAAGAGATTGAAACTTATAGAACACCTAATTACCTCAGTACAGAAAGGCCTTCTCCGAGGCACATCGTATTAAATTTGTCAAAAAATAGTAACAAGAAAGAATTCTCAAGATAGCCAGGGAAAAGAAGAAAGTAACCTACAGAGGAAAGCCCATTAGATAATTATAGGACTTCTCAGCAGAAACCCTACAACCTAGAAGCAAGTGGAACCAAATATTTAAACTATTGAAAGAGAGAAATTACCAGACAAAAATAATATATTCAGCCAAGTTATCCTTTAGATATGAAAAAGAGAAATAACGACTTTCTTGACACACTGAAGCAGAGAGACTTTACCACTGGAAGACCTCCGTTGTTCTAACTGAAACAAAGAACAAAAGGTCACAAAACTACAAACAAGGTCACCAACAAACTCACAGTATAAATAGAGATAATTTGTGACAGCAAAAACATAAAAGTGGAGGAGGTAAATGTCTTTCACATGATGATTCTCTCTCTCTCTCTCTCTCTCTCTCTCTCTCTCTCTCTCCCTCTCTCTCCCCAGAAATCATTAAAAACATATCCTTGGGTAAGGATTTAAATAAGTAAGTAAATAAATAATTGTACTCGAACAGCGAGCCGCACAGAGGACGCCACAGGTTCAAATTAAGGAGTCTTTATTGCAAACGCCAGTGACTGCAGGGGGCGTGTGCTCTCCAAATCTCGCAGCCCTGGGTGAGCTCAGGGGCAAGCTTTTAAAGGCAAAAGCCGCATCCTTCTTGGACCCTGACGGAGGAACTATCCTGCGCAAGCGATTGTTACAGACGCCGAGATAAGCATTAGTTACTGGGCTCATGATTTTCAGTTCCTGTTACTCAGAAACCGTCAGGGTGAGTTCATGCCAAGATACATCCTGTTATGTAGGTCAACCATAACCTTAGGCAAAGTTCCTTTACCTCTAGGGGTGGTCAACCTATTATGGAAAAATACCGAGGAATGTCCACTGCCAATAAAAATGGAGTCGCTTAGTCACCTTAGCCAAGGGGCCCAGCTCAAAATAAATAAGACATTGTATAATGAAAAAGAGGACACTGCATTAAGAAGACATAACACCTCTGTGCATGCACCCCATCAGGGAGCACCAAAATGTGCAAAGCACCTACTAACAGAACTAAAGGGAGAAACTGACAAAAGCACAATCACAGTATAGGACCTAAATACTCCATTGACAGCTCTAGACAGATCATACAAACAGAAAATCAGTAAAGAAATATTGGCCTTAAATGACACATTAAGCCAAACAGACATAATTGATATTTACAGAGCTTTTCATCCCAGAACATCAGATTATACATCATTCTCCAGTGCACATGGAACATTCTCAAAGATGGACCATATGTTGGAACACAAAACTAGCTTCGACAAATTCAAGAAGATTAAAATCATACCAAGCATATTCTCTGACCACAACGCTTTGAAATTAGAAATCAACTATAAAAAGTAAAGAAACACACAAATATGTGAAGATCAAACAACATACTACTAAAAAAATGATAGGATTAGAGAAGAAATAAAAGGTGAGATCAAAAGACAAGTAGAGACAAATGAGAATGACAATATGACATATCAAAATTTGGGGGATGCAGTGAAAGCAGTAATAAGAGGGAAGTTTATATTATTATAGACCTATTTCAAGAAACAAGAAAAAACCTAAAGTAAACATTCTAACATTACATATTTTTAATTGTTTTTTTCCATCACCATTTATCCCTTCTATTCCCTCTTCCACCTCCACCCCTAATGTTACATCTTAAGGAATTATAAAAAGAAGAACAAAATCAGCAGAAGAAAGTAACTAATAAAAATTAGAGCAGATTAGATTGAAATAAAGAAAAATACTACAAAAATTAATACAACAAAGATTTGGTTCTTTGAAAAGATTGATAAAGTTGACAAACCCCTGGCTAGACTCACTTAGGAAAAAAAAAAAGACACATATAAACAAAATCAGAAATGAAAAAGAAGTTACCACAGAAATTACAGAAATAAAAACAATCATACTAGAATACTATTAAAGAGTATATACCACCAAATTCAATAACCTAGAAGAAATAAATAAGTTCCTAGAAATATATAACCTTCCTAGACTAAATCATGAAGAATTAGAAAATCTAAATAGACCAATCAACAGGGAGGAAACTGAAACAACCATTAAAAACCACCCAAAAGATAAAAGTCCAAGACCAGATATCTTCACTATTGAATTCTACAAAAGATTCAAAAAAAAAAAAAATTCATGCTTATCCTTCTCACACTCTTTCAAAAAATTGAAGAAGAAACAATACTTCCTAACACATTTTATGAAGACAATATAATCTTGATACCAAAACCTGGCACTGATAACACAAAAATAAGAAAACTACAAGCCAATATTTTTTATGAATATAGATGCGAAAATCCTAAACAAAATACTAGCAAATTAAATACATATTATGTTAAAAAAGAATTCATCAAGATGAAGTGGGGATCAATCCAGGGCACAACGATGGTTCAACATATGCAAATCAAACCATGTAATAGACGACATCAACAAAACAAATGATAAAAAACATATGATCTTATCAAGAAGCAGAAAAAGCATTTGATAAGATACAACAACCATTTATGATTAAAACACTCAAAAAATGGGAATTGAAGGAAAGTACCTCAGCATAATAAAGGCCATATATGACAAACCCTCAACTAATATATTCAATGGTGTAAAACAAAGCTTTTCCTCTAAGATCAGAAACAAGACAAGGATGTCCACTCTCACCACTGTTGTTCAACATAGTACCGGAAGTCTCAGCCAGAGCAATCAGGCAAGAGAAAAAAAAAGGGATGTAAACAGGGAAAAAAGAAGTAAAAGTGTCACTTTTTGCAGGTGACATGATTCTTTATATAGGAAACCCTAAAGACTCCACCAAAATCTATTAAAAACAATAAACAAATACTACAGTAAATTTTCAGGATACAAAATTAATTTATGAAAATCAATTATACTGCATTCCTATATACTATCAATGAAATTTCAGAAAAACAAAATTTAAAAGACCAATTCCTGACTTCTAGTCAAGATGGTGGCGTAGGTAAACACGGTCTCACCTCCTACCACAACCACATCAAAATTACAACTAAACTACAGAACAACCATCATTCAAAACCACCTGATATCAAGCTGAATGGAAGTTCTACAACTACGAAATTAAAGAAGAAGCCACATTGAGACTGGTAGGAGGGGCGGAGGTGGATGGGCTGGCCCCACACCCACATATGGTGGATGAAAATCAGGAGGGACACCTCGGCTGGGAAGGTCCTCCCTGAGGAGTGAGGGGTCCCCGTTCCTCATCAGGTGCCCTGCTCAGGGTTCCAGTGCCAGGAAGAGGATCCCTGTCACTTCTGGCTGTAAAACCAGTGGGAACTGAGTCTGAGGCTTCTGGAGTCCCAGGCAGATCCTCTTAAAGGGCCCACACACGGACTTACTCAGACCCACTCCCTACAGGCTCCAGCACGGAGGGGAGGCAGCTTGAAAGTCACCAGAGACATACAGGAAAGAACTGAATTGTTCGGCAGTGGGGTAAGAACTGGAGGGGCAGCTTTCTCCTGGACAGACTTTCTGTGGGAGGCCATTGTTCCTTTGGTGAGCCCTTCCATGGGGTAGCAGATGGCCACCATATCTGGGACTCCAGCAACCTGGCTCACACTGCCCCACCCAACCTTCAGGCCCACCCAAACTGTTTCTAGTGGCTTTACCATAGAATAGGCCTGTCTTGTATCCTGCTTCAGATTTTCCTAAAATCCCTCAAACAAGCAGCATCTGGTCTCAAAGAGCCAGTTGCCTCTCGTTAAGTGGCCCCAGGCCCAATACTAGAAGCAGCCAGCCTTGGTTCACAACTTGGCTTTTCCTGGGCACCTCCAAGCCCAGCACAAGAAGCAGCCATCTGAAGATCACTTTGTAGCTTATGCTGGGTGGCCCTGGGTAGAACACAGGCAGAGGTTGACCTTGTCCCAGAGCCAGCACACCCAGTGGACAATTTTAGACCACATTGAAGCACCACCACCCAACCACCTTCACAAGTGAAACACTCAAGGAATGGACTCAGTGGGTACCAGAGCCCTGCTGAATAAAGTCTTGCTCTGTGTCGTGGGCCCCTACACTGCTGATCCTCCAAGGACGTCAGAGGGCCAGTGGTCAGTGGGCACAGCCAGTCCTTGCAGCTGATCAGCCTGAATAAATCCCTCCCATTGATGTGCCAACAGCAATCAAGACTCAATTACAACAGAAGGGTGTACAGTCCACACTACAGGTGCACCTTGAGGGCCCAGCTAGGGTGATCAGGAGGCTGTGCCACTGGACCCTACAGGATACCCACAACAATAGGCCACCCTATGAAGCCTAGGAGACATAGCAACTCTGCCTAATACATAGAAACAATCACAGGGAAGCAGACAAAACGAGGAGACAAAGAAACATGTCCCAAATGAAAGAAAAGAACAAAACTCCAGGAAAAGAATTAAACAAAATGGAGATAAGCAATCAATCAGATGCAGAGTTCAAAACACTGGTTATAAGGTTGCTCAAGGAACTTAGTGAGACCTATAAGGAACTTAAGGAGACCTCCAAGGAACTTAGTGAGAACATCAACATCAAAAACAACCAGTCAGAAATGAAGGATGCACTAACTGAAATAAAGAATAATTACAGATAATCAATAGTGGAGTAGGTAAAGCCAAGAAGCAAACCATCGATTTGGAATATAAGGAAGCAAAAAACACCCATTCAGAACAGCAAAAAGAAAAAAGAATCCAAAAAAATGAGGATCGTGTAAGGAGCCTCTGGGATAATTCAAGCACGCCAATATTCGCATCATAGGGGTACCAGAAAGAGAAGAGAGAGAACAAGAAATTGAAAACCTATTTGAAAAAATAATGACAGAAAACTTGCCTAACTTGGTGAGGGAAACAGACATACAAGTCCAGGAAGCACAGAGAGTCCCAAACAAGATGCACCCAAAGAGGTCCACACCAAAACACATCATCATCAAAATGCCAAAGGTTAAACACAAAAAGAAAATCTTAAAAGCAGCAAGAGAAAAGCAGTCCATTACCTACAAAGGAGCTCTCATAAGACTGTCAGCTGATTTCTCAAAAGAAACTTTGCAGGCCAGAAAGGAGTGGCAAGAGATATTCAAGGTGATGAAAAGCAACGACCTACAATGAAGATTACTCTATCCTGCAAAGCTATTATTTGGAATCAATGGTCATATAAAGAGTTTCCCAGACAAGAAAAAGCTAAAGGAGTTCATCACCACCAAACCAGTATTATATGAAATGTTGCAGGAGAAGAAGAACAAAAATATGAACAATAAAATGGCAATAAATACATATCTATCAACAATTGAATCTACAAACAAAACGAGCAAGCAGAACAGAAACAGACTCACAGATACTGTGAACTTTTTGTTGCTTGCCTGATGGGAGGCGGCTGGGGGGATGGGTGATGAAGATGAAGGAATTAAGAAGTACAAATTTGTTGTTAGACTGATGAACCTCAAAGGGTAGAGGAGAGGGAGGGAGGGAAGAGATAAACCAAAGAACTTCTATGCATATATGCATAACCAATGGACACAAACAATAGTGTGGGGAAGGCAGGAGTGGGTGGGATTGGGGAGGAGGGGGTCAATGTGGGGATAAGGGTGGGGGGAATCTGTAATATATTCAACAATAAAGATGAATTTTAAAAAATTATTTCCAGAACCAAGTGAGATTTATCCCAGGGATACAAGAATGGTACAATATTCACAAATCAATAAATGTGATACACCACATAAACAAAATGAAGGATAAAAATCATATGATCATATCAATAGATGCTGAAAAAGCTTCTATTACCAGCACCCATTTTTGATTAAAATTCTCAGCAAAGTGGAAATAGAGGGATCATACCTCAAAATAATAAAGGCCATATATGACAGAGCTACAGCCAACATCATACTGAATGGGCAACAACTAAAAGCATTTCCCTTAAAAACAGGAACAAGATAGCAATGTCTGTTTTTGCCACTCTTATTCAATGAAGTACTTGCCTGGCTGGTGTTGCTCAGTGGTTGAGCGTCAACCCATGCACCAAGAGGTCGCCTGTTCAATTCCCCATCAGGGCACATGCCCAGGAGGTGGCCAATCAATGTTCTCTTTCACTGATGTTTCTCTCACTCTCTCTCCCTCTCACCTCCTCTCTCTCTAAAATCAATAAAGAAAAAAAATTTAAAAAAAATACTGGACGTCTTAGCCACAGTGATCAGACAAGATGAAACAATAAAAGGCATCCAAATTAGAAAGGAAGAAGTGAAACTGTCATTATTCAAAGATGACATGATATTATACATAGAAAACCCTAGAGATTTCACCAAAAATCTATGAGATTTAACCAAAAATCTATGAGATTTAATCAATGAATTTGGCAAAATCAGCATCCAGAAATTGATGGCATTTTTATACACCAATAATGAGCACTCAGAAAGAAAAACTAAAAAACAATTCCATTTACCATTGCAACAAAAAAGTTAAGATACCTAGGAATAAACTTAACCAAGGAAGTAAAAGACCTGTTCTCAGAAAATTTCAGGACATTGAAAAAAGAAATAGAAAAAGACATTAAAAATTGGAATCATATACCATGTTCATGGATTGAAAGAATTAACATCATTAAAATGTCCATACCACCCAGAGCAATATATAGATTCAATGAAATCCCTATTAAAATAGCAATGGCATACTTCACAGAGCTAGAATAAAAACTCCAAAAGTTTATATCGAACCAAAAAGACCCCGAATAGCCACAGCAATCTTGAAAGAAGAACTATGATGGAGGGATCACAATACTGGAAATGAGGTTATACTACAAGGCCACTGTAACCAAAACAGCCAGGTACTGGCACAAGATCAGGCATATATATCAATGGAACAGAACAGAAAACTCAGAAATTGACCTGAGACGGTATGCTCTATTAATATTTGACAAAGGTGGCAAGAGCATACAATGCAATAAACACAGTCTTTTCAATAAATAGTGTTGGAAAAATTGGACAGCTACATGGAAAGAAATGACACTAGACCACCAACTTATACCATATACAATAATAAACTCAAAATGAATAAAATACTTAAATATAAGTCATGAAACCATAAAAATCCTAGAAGAAAATGTGGGCAGCAAAATTGCAGACATAACACGAAGCAGAAATTGCACCAATACATTACCTAGGGCAAGAGACACAAAGGGGAAAATTAATAAATGTGACTACATCAAACTAAAAAGCTTCTGCATGGCAAAATAAACCAGCATCAAAATAAAAGGGGAACCCACTCTCTGGGAGAACATATTTGCCAATGATACATTCGATAATGGGTTAATATCCAAAATATATGGAGTACTCATACAACTCAACAAAAGGAAGACAAACAGTCCAACTACAAACAGGACATATAAATGGCCAGGAGACATATGGAAAATGCTCAGCATCTCTAATCATCAGATGCAAATTAAAATGACTGTGAGATATCACCTCAGTTGCCAGAATGGCTACCATTAACAAATCATCAAACAAGTGCTGGCGAGGGTGTGAAGAAAAGGGGACCCTAGTACACTGCTGGTGGGCATGCAGACTGGTGCAGCCACTGTGGAAAACAATATGGTGTTTCCTCAAAAAATTAAAAATGGAACTGCCATTTGACCCAGTGATCCCACTTCTAGGAATATATTCTAAGACACCTGAGACACCAATCAGGAAGAATATATTCATCCCTATGTTTATAGCAGTGCTATTTACAATAGCTATGATCTGGAAACAGCTCAAGTGTCCATTAATAGATGAGTGGATAAAATTAGTAGATCTGTGGTACATTTACACAATGGAATACTATGCAGCTATAAAAAGAAAGATATCTTACCCCTTGAGACAGCATGGAGGGACCTGGAAAGTATTATGCTAAGCAAAAGAAGCCAGTCAGAGAAAGACAAGTCTCACATGATCTCACTTATTTGTAAAGTATAATTAATAAAATAAGCTGATGAATAAAATAGATTCAGAGACATGGAAGTAGGAAACAGACTGACAAAGCTCAGAGGGAAAGAGGTGTGGGGGAGGCAAGAGATAAACCAAAGAACTGATATGCATATATGCATAACCCATGGCCACAGACAACAGTGTGGTGAAGGGGGGGTGCAGGAGTGGGGAAGAGGATGTCAGTGGGGGGGGGGGAGGGACATCTGTAATACTTTCAACAATAAAAATATATTTAAAAAAGATATGAAAACTGCAAAGTATTATTAAAAGACATTGAAAAAGACACAATTAGCCCTGGCCATTTGGCTCAGCGGTTAGAGTGTCGGTCCGCGGACCAGAGAGTCCCGGGTCCGGTTCCCGCTAAGGGCATGTACCTCGGTTGCAGTTTGTCCCCGGCCCTGGTTGGGGTTGTGTGGGTGGCAACCAGTCGATGTGTCTCTCTGTCTCATTGGTGTTTCTCTCTCTCTCTTCCTCCCTCTCTTTCTCCCGCTCTATCTGAAGATAAATGCAAAGAAAAGAAAAGAAAAAAGAAGAGAAGAGAAGAGAAGAGAAGAGAAGAGAAGAGAAGAGAAGAGAAGAGAAGAGAAGAGAAGAGAAGAGAAGAGAAAAGAAAAGAAAGAAAAGACACAATTAAATGGAGAGATATTCCATGTTCGTGGATTGGAAGAATGAACAGGGTTAAAATGGCCATATTGCTCAAAACAATATACAGATTTAATGCAATCCCCATCAAAATGCCAATGTCATTTTTTAAAGAAATAGAATAAAAAACAATCATCAGATTTGTGTGGAACCACAAAAGAACTCAAATAGTCAAAGCAATCTGAGAAAAAAGAATGAAGCCAGAGGAATAACACTCCCTGGCTTCAAATTATACAACAAAATGATAATTAAAACAGCACGGTATTGGCAGAAAAACAGACACACAGACCAGTAGAACAGAATTCAGAACCCCACCCCAAATCCAACATGTATGTAAGCAAATAATTTTTGACAAAGGAGCCAAAAATATACAATGGAGAAAAGAAAGCCTCTTCAGAAAACGGTGCAGGTAAAATTGGAAAGCCACCTGCCAAAGAACGAAACTTGACTACAATGTGTCCATATATACAAAAATTAGCTCAAAATAAAGACCTAAATATAAAATGGAAAACAATAAATTACATAGAAGAACACATAGGTACACAACTTATAGAACTTGCTCTTAGAGAAGATTTTATTAATTTGACCCCAAAGGCAAGGGGAATAAAGGCAAAAAAAAAAAAAAAAAAATGAATGGGACTGTATCAAACTAAAAAGCTTCTGTATAGTAAAGGAACCTCCAAGACAAGAAAAAGGCAACCAACCAAATGAGAGATGATATCTGCAAACAATAGCTCCAACAAGAAATTAATATCCAAAATATAGAGAGAGATCATATTACTCAATATCAAACAAACGAACAATACAATTTAAAAATGGGCAAAGGACCTTAACAGACACATCTCCCAAGAAGACATACAAATGGCCAACAGATATATGAAAAGATGTTCAGCTTCACTAACTATTAGGGAAATGCAAATCAAAACAACAGTGAGATACTACCTCATACCTCTTAGAGTGGCTGTTATGAACAAGACCAGTAATAACAACTGTTGGAGAGATTGGAGAGAAAAACGAACCCTCATCCACTGCTGGTGGAATGTAAACTAGTATAGTCACTATGGAAAACAGTATGGAGGTTCCTCAAAAAATTAAGAACAGAGTTATCACATGACCCATCAACCCCTCTTCTGTGTATCTACCTAAAAATTTTGCAAACGTTTATTCTCAAAGTCATATGTATCCCTATGTTCATTGCAGCATTATTCACAGTGGCCAAGACATGGGAACAACCAAAGTGTCCTGTGATAGAGGATTGAATAAAGATGTGGTCCATATACACAATGGAATACTACTCAGCCATAAGACAAGATGAAATACTTCTATTTGTGACAACATGGATGGACCTTGAAAATATCATGCTAAGTGAAATAAGTCAGACAGAAAAAATTAAAGAACCATATGACTTCACTCATATGTGGGATATAAAACAAATCAAACAAAAGCTCATAGGTGGGTGGTAGAGGGTAAAGTGGGTCAAATATATGGCAACGGAAGATTATATGACTTTGGGTGGTGGGCACAGTGCAATATGAAGATGATGTATCCTAGAAATGTACTGTTGAAACCTATATAATTTTATTAACCAAGGTCATCCCAATAAATTTAATAAAAATAAACAGCAAATAAAAACTTTAATAGACCTTAAAGATATAACCACAGAATTCTTTGTTGTTTTTATTTATCTTTTTAAGTAACTACAAAGAAATGTAGAGATTGTGTAAGCTCACTGATCTCATTTTACAGATAAGCAAGGGGATTTTTGAGATTTAGCTACTTAATAAAACACTTACCTAGGCAGTAGATCGACCCCATTTCATAAACCAGTGTTTTGTGTGTGTTTTCATTATACATTTGACTGGCAGGTGTTGGGATCAAGGATGGTTCTTATAAAGGCATAGTCCAGAGCCTGTGTCAGAGCAAAGTCACTTAAGGGCGGTCCTGGTGCTAGACTTTGTGCAGGACGTCTCTATCTGAATGAAAGTCCATCTACAGATATTAGAGATATTAGTTTTGTCTCCATATATTTCTTTAAATCACTAGCTATTTGGATGGCTTGTGACATCCTTTGACCCAAGTTAAAGTGAGCTCTTCACAAGTGGACCAAGAATTGCTCCTTCCCGGCTCTAAGCAAGGAGTAGTTTCCACTGTGTGGTTCAGCCTGGGAACACTTTGGTAAGACCCCCAGTGGTGTCAGTATTCAGCATACCTCTTTTTCCCCAGTGAAGACTTAGCCCCCTCTAAAGTGCACAGTTCACTTAGGGTGCCAGTGGTCTAGATGTTCTATGAGATGAAGCCTTGGTCCCCAAGCACCTTTCCCCCTTGTCTAATACCACCTCCCCCTCGGAACAACTACTGCTGAAGGAAACAAGGGTGCCCTGGGCCCAGTGTGACATTCTGATCCATGTCACTCTCTCCCCGCTCACATGTATGCATTGAGAGTAAACGCCTTCATTGCCTTCTCTCCCACGGTGCAAAAAGTAAGCCATGAATATGGTATAAAACAAAACCACAAGCCAATTTATTTAATATCCTGTTTCAGAGCATAAACATAGCGATCATCCTCTGTTCCCTCCCCAAATGAATATGTGCACACTGTACCAAGCAGTGGACACGTTGTGCACACTAGCAGGACTGTGACTGTCGGCAGCACTGCCCAGCCCTCTGCAGCTGTCTCCCTTTCTGACACACGTCTGCACAATTAGGGAATTAGGAGGCTGTGGGGTTCCTTTCCCCTGTGTCACATCGGAACTCTTCATTGCATACACCTTCATACCCTCTCCTGCTTCTCTTCCTTTGCCTTTTTTCTCTGTCTAGATCATTTCTAAATACCTTTCCCTTTTGTTTTCCCTATGTGACATGAAGTGTCATCTAAAGTAATATCTGAAAATATTTTTTAAAATATTTAGATTCGTTTTTAAATATGATGATGATTAAGATTTCCTCTTTTTTGTTTTCAGTCTTCCTGAATATTGAAACAAATAACAAATATGAAATTAAGAACAGCCTTGGACAGAAGATTTACTTTGTCAGTGAGGATAATAATTTCTGTACCCTAAATTGCTGTGGGGCTGACAGGCCTTTTACCATGAGGATTCTTGATCTTATGGGCCAAGAGGTCATCACTCTGGAGAGACCACTAAGGTGTAACTGCTGTTGCTGCTCCTGCTGCCTTCAGGAGGTCAGTGAGCAATTACCCAGGTAATTTGTAAAGTAGTTCAACAAGAATTTTCATCCTTTCTTTCAATCTATATAATCAAATGTGATTATTTTTATAATGGGTCCATGAGTGATTTTTTTATGCTTGAGAGTCATTTGGGCAGGAAGGATGGCAGGTGAAAAATCCACTTAGCCCCTGGCCCTGAGGAGTTTGTCTCATGGGATGAACGTCCGCTCAGAGTCAGACTTCAGGGAGAGCTGAGAAGATAAGGCACCTTGGTCAAGTCCCTCACTTGAAATGACCATGAGAGGCCTGGATAAGGCTGGAGGAGGGCACCACAGAGAATATTCTGGAATACAATTCCAGGAGCCAGTAGACAGAAGAATGCGAGGAAGAACAGTAAGTTCATCTCAAAGTTTGGGACAAGCTACTATGGAAGAAAGCTAAGAGAGACCTCCTCTAAGAAATCTCACCTTCTGTGTTTTAAGTTTCCAATTTTTAAAAATTAATATATTTGAGTCTCCTGTAATAGGGATATACTAGGTGTGGGTACCTTCAGCTCTATAAGGACCAGGTGTCTACAGCGTATTACTTGTCAGCTCACTGAGACAGAACGTGGATCTCAGGGGAGACACCAGGGCACAGACAGTGAACAGGAAAGTTGGCCTTTGCTTGTCTCCCCACTGGCCTGAGACCAGCACTGCCTGGTCAGTCATTCAGACAAGGGGCTGTGAGACCAGGAAACAGACAGAGAGAGGCACAGGCACATGGATACTTGAAGTCAAAGACTGCATTCATTTTTAAAAGATAATTGAAGCTATTCCTACTGAATTACTTTGTGTTTGATGTAATTTAGATTAGGTGTAACAGTATCTATCCAAAGGAATATGTGAGGAAAAACTGAGAGTTTGATGGAATCTGCTCTAAATGTAAAGAGCACATTAACAAACATTATACTACTGGTCTTAGAAAACAGGCTAGGAAGACGTCACTTACAATGAGCACACTGTACTCTCTAGGTCACCCAGCTAATAGCAGAGCCAAGATTCCAGGCCCTACCCAGTTCCTTTCCACTGTAGAACAATCACAACTCATATTTGAAAATCGCACCCGTGACCAGGATTCTGTTCACACATCTCAACCACTATTTAAAAGGAGTCTGAGAAAAGAGTTCCTTAATAATTCAGACATGTTTCATAAGGATGGAAATTTAAAAATGTACAAGGTCAGCGGAGCATTGCTAAGAGTGGAGTTTATGCATGCAGAGGGCCAGAGTTTGTGACTCGTCCCTTCCACTTTGCAGCTAGGGAATCTGATACAAGTCAGTTAACTCTCTGTTCTTCAGTTACTTTCTTTATAAATAGAGATAATAGTACCAACCTTGTATGCTTTTATTGCCAATTAATATTGCATAGAACAGTATCTTGTACTTAGAAGTGGGCAATGAGCTGGATAAGCATTTTTCCAAAAGAAGTCATGCAAATGGCCCATAGATATATGGAAAAGTGTTCAACATAATTAATCATTAGGGAAATTATAATCAAAACCAAAATGAGATATCACATTATACCTGTTTTAATGGCTGTTATCCAAAACCATAAGACATGATTTGTCAAAGGTGTGAAGAAAGGGGAACAATCATACACTGTTGGTGGGAATATAAATTGTTGCAGCCATTATGGAAAACAGCATATGATCCAGGAATCCCACTTCTAGGTATGTATGCAAAGGAAATGAGATCAGGTTTTCAAAGAGATAGTTACATTCCTATGTTAACTGCAGATTTATTTGCAATAACCAAGATATAGAAACAATCTAAGTGTTGGTTGATGGATAAATGGATAGGAAAACATGATATAAATATAAAGATATATAGATATACACAATGGAGTATCATGCAGTCAAATAAGAGAAGAAAACCCTGCCATTGAGACAACATGGATGCACCTAGAGAGCATTATGCTGAGTGAAACAGACAAATGCAATATGCTATCACTTACATATGGAATTTTTAAAAAATCTAACTAATAGAAACAGAGATCTGAATAATGGTTGCCAGGGACTGGGGAGGAGAGGATAAGGAAACGTTGGTCAAACTGCACCAACTTTTAATTATAAGATGAATAAGTTCTGAGGATCAAATGTACAGCATGGTGACTATAGTCAATAATACTATGTTGGATACTTGAAATTTACTAAGAGAGTAGGTTTCAAGCATCACTACATTAGGTGACAGATGTGTTAACTAACTTGATTGTGGTGATCCTTTCACAATAGATATGTACATCAAATCATCACATTGTACACTTCAAATATATTACAACTTGTCAATTATATCTCAAAAAAGCTGGAATATTTCCCATTACATAAAAAGCACTCAGTAAGTGAGAGCTCTCATTAGACATTAAAGTGACAATGACTATGGTGATGAGGCTGATGATGGTTATGTATTACATGTATACTTTTGCTTTTGCAGATAAAAGTTTGCGCTCCTCCTGGTACACCAATAGGTTATGTTACTGAAACCAGGCACCTATATCTGCGTACACTTACAATTCAAAATGAGAATAAAAAGGATGTACTAAAAGTTATTGGTCCATTTCTTTTGTGCAAATGTTGTGGAGATATTGATTTTGAGGTAAGAGATGTGATCACTTTTATAGGATTTGCTTTCCAAATATAAGGAAAATGTGATTTTGTAAGATGTTACAAATATATTAAACAAATATGTGTATCTTAATATCTCAAGAGGGAGACAATGTGCTTATATATATAACTTTGGTCAGAAAGGAAATAACTAATCTCATTGAGCTTCCATGTTGATTATACTAAATGGAAAAAAGAAAAGCAAAGCCTTGCATTCAAATAAATATAAGCAAAACAACTAATACGTAAACGTGATGCCGGTGTGGCGCAGTGATTGAGCATCGACCCATGCACCAAGAGGTTGCTGGTTTGATTCCCGGTCAGGACACATGCCCAGGTTGTGGGCCTGATCCCCAATGGGGGGCATGCAGGAGGCGGCCAATCAATGTTCTTTCTCATTGATGTTTCCCTCTCTCTCTCCCTATTACTTCCTCTCTCTCTAAAATCAATAAATGAAAACAAAAATTTTAACGTGGTGGTTTCTGTGATGTACCTGTGTACTTACAACATGAAGCAATTTCATTACAGCAGTTTTCCAACAGATGGTCTAGCCTTAAGCCCAAACTATTTAGTGGCAAATGTTTAAAAACAAGGAAATTTTATAAGGTACTCTTGATATTATGATTCTCTTGGAAAATTATAAAATCTGTTAAACTGGTCCCACATTTCCAGAGAAGGAGCAAAAATCTCCTACAACTGAGCAGGGATGTCCCTTTATAATAAGATGTGGGAATTCTGCCCCTTTCCCAATTTCCACAGGTTTCCCACTATCCTCTTTATTTTTTTATATTACTTGTCTGACTTCCTTAGTTATATGATTTTCAATTCCTTTTTCAGACCCTGATTATATAAAGATGAATTATTTTCTTCATGAACTTAATAGACTCATGACAGAGACAGACAATTCTAAGAAAACACATAAATGTAGAGTATTTATAAAGGCTCTTTTAAAGGAATATGTATAATGTGTATGTTTGTGTATGGGTGTATGTAATATGTATGTATAAGAACTTTGTATATAGGTATATATAATCATAGTTCCTCATGTAGGGTATGACATACTTATCAAAGATCCAGAAGGGTAGAAGGATAATTATTCATTCAGGGAACAATATTAACAGAAGTTTAGCTGGCATGTATTTATTTTGGAGAAATTGGTGAAAACTAAAAAAAATTTTTGAAATTATTATATTTAATGTTAAGGAATTTAGATTTTATCCAACAAACCTCTCAATAGAATCTTTAGAGTATTCATTATATGTAATAAATTAACTACTCTTCTATGCCTCCGTAATGATGCTAACTAGGTACCATCTTTCAGAGTATTGAGAAATGGTGATTTGAATCAATGTTTTTATATCAGACAAAATCGATGTTTTATGTTTTCCTTTTTAACTTTATTTTTATTGTTGACACTATTACAGATGTTCCTATTTCCCCTTCTTTGCCTGTCTCTACCCAGCCCCCTGTATCCCCTTCCCTCTGGCCATCACCACACTGTTGTCTGTATCTATGGGTTATGCATAAATGTTCTTTGGCTAAACTGTTCACCTTCTTTCATCCAATGCCCTCTCTCTCCTCCCCTTGACACCTTAAATCAAGAATTTTGAATATGAGGGATCACTATGGAACATGGACTCCATCATGGTGTCTGTGGTTATGGAAACTTGGGAGTAGAAGAGAGATAAAAGCCTGGACAGAGCAGGAGTCATTCTATAGGAAGAAATAATTCAGAGATATTTCATAAGTATACTAAGTGGAACTATCTCATGAATTTGATGTCAGTTGAGAATGAAAGAAAATCTGGAGATTAATCTGATGTCTGAGAATTAAAAAGTTGAAATAATGCATTGGGCAAAGATGATAATCTTGAAGGAGAAACTGTTGATTTGTGAAAAGCTAGTGATTTGTATTTGAGTAATGTTGAATTTTAGGTATGTACAGGAAAATATTGGGGAATTTTCAGCATATGCATTGTAGTTGAAGCCATGAGAAGATTATCCCAAAGGTGTGGAGTAGACAAGTAGACCTTCTTCTGCATCCTATGGAGATGATAAGGGAATCTGTCTTCTTCTAGGGCTCTTGGTAGGGAAAAAAAATGTGTGTACCTTAAATTGATATCCCAATCCAAGCCCCTCTATGAGTTTAAAATCTGAATTCATACCATCACTATGGTATATTCAGGAATCTCAAAACAAAGAAATAGATCCTGAGTAGTGATACAGATGGCAAGTTCAAATGTGAAAGCACACTAGAAAAAGATTAATCACTGAGGACACCCTCTATTCTTACAGGAAAAAAACAATTCTCTTTACATGAACAGATTTAACATAATTCCTTATGAACCAATCCAAGAACAAGCAGCATGTAATAGAATAGTCTGTAATCATACAAGAAACACCTAAATAAACAGTAAAGAGACTAAACAAAAAAGAGAAGAATGAGACTAATAATAAAAGACAAGATGATTTGAAGACAAGCCAAATAGAACCTCTGGAAATGAGGAATAGTCACGAATAAAACCTCATTGGAAAGGGTGAACTACAAATTAGATACAGGTGAAGAGAAAATTAGTGAACTGGATTATCCATATGTGTAAAATAAACAGAAAGGGAAAACATTATAAATTTGAAGGGACAAAAAAATGTAGGCACACAAAAGAATAAACTACTCTTGCATATGTCAAAGTGAAGGTACAGTGAAAGAGGAGACAGAGAATATGCTGAGATGTTCTTCAAAGAGATAAATGAGACTTCTGGTCAAGATGGCAGCGTAGGTAAATGCAGTATTGCCTCCTCCCACAAAATCAAAATTACAACCAAACTACAACACAACCATCATCCAGAACTGCCTGATATTGAGCTGAATGGAAGTCCTACAACTACAAAATTAAAGAGACAGCCACACCGAGACTGGTAGGAGGGGCAGAGGTGGATGGGCTGGTCCCACACCCACGTGTGGCAGATAAAAATCAGTAGGGATACCTCAGCTAGGAAGGTCCTCCCTGAAAAGTAAGGGATTCCTGTCCCACACCAGGAGCCCAGCTCAGGGTTCCAATGTTGGGAAGAGAAGTCCCCATAACTTCTGGCTAGAAAAACAAGCAGGAACTGAGGCTGAGGGAGGCTAAGGCTGCTGGAGCTCCAGACAGCTCCTTTTAAAGGGCCCACCCACAGACTTTACTCAGACTTGCTCCCTCTAAGCTTGGAGGGGAGGCAGCTCTAGGGGCACCAGAGACATACAAGGAAGAACTGAGCTTTTTGGCCCCAGGACGAGGGCTAGAGAGGTGGCTTTCTCCTGGACAGACTTGCTGGCAGAGGCTGATGTTGCTTTGGTGAGCCCTTCACTGTGGTGACAGACTGCTGCCATATCTGGGACTCCAGCAACCTGGCTCACACTGTTTGGCCCGCCCTGGTGATTTCCTGAGGCCCCGCCCCACCCAACTTTCAGGCCCAACCAAGCTGTTTTCAAAGGCTTTAACATAGGATTGGCCTGTCTTGGACCCTGCTTCAGAGTTTCCTAAAATCTCTCAAACAAGAAGCATCTGGTCTCAGTGAGCCACATACCTCTCATTAAATGACCCCAGGCCTGGCACTAGAAGCAGCCTTGGTTCACAACTTAGCTTTTCCTGGACACCTCCAAGCCCAGCACAGGAAGCAGCCATCTGCAGATCACTTTGTAGCTTATGCTGGTGGCCCTGGATAGAACACAGGCATTGGCTGACCTTGCCCCAGAGCCAGCACACCCAGTGGACAGCTTCAGACCACATCAAAACACCACCACTCAACCACCTCCACAAGTGACACACTCAATGAGTGGACTCAGTGGGCACAGAGCCCTACTGAAGTAAATCTTGCTCTGTGTGGTGGGCCCCTACACAGCTGATCCTCCAAGGTATTCAGAGGCCAGTGGTCAGTGGGCACAGCCAGTCCTTGCAGCTGATCAGCCTGAGTAAATCCCTCCCATTGATGTGCCAACAGCAATCAAAACTCAATTACAACAGAAGGGTGTACAGTCCACACTACAGGTGCATCTCGAGGGCCCAGCTAGGGTGATCAGGGAGGCTGTGCCACTGGACCCTACAGGATACCCACAACAATAGGCCACCCTATGAAGCCTAGGAGACATAGCAACTCTGCCTAATACATAGAAACAATCACAGGGAAGCAGCCAAAATGAGGAGACAAAGAAACATGTCCCAAATGAAAGAAAAGAACAAAACTCCAGGAAAAGAATTAAATAAAATGGAGATAAGCAATCAATCAGATGCAGAGTTCAAAACACTGGTTATAAGGTTTCTCAAGGAACTTAGTGAGACCTATAAAGAACTTAAGGAGACCTCCAAGGAACTTAGTGAGAACATCAACATCAAAAAGGACCAGTCAGAAATGAAGGATGCACTAATTGAAATGAAGAATAATTTACAGAGAATCAATAGTAGAGTGGGTAAAGCCAAGAAGCAAACCATCAATTTGGAATATAAGGAAGCAAAAAACACCCAATCAGAATAGCAAGAAGAAAAAAGAATCCAAAAAAATGAGGATAGTGTAAGGAGCTTCTGGGACAATTCAAGCATGACAATATTCACATCATAGGGGTGCCAGAAGGAGAAGAGAAAGAACAAGAAATTGAAAACCTGTTTGAAACAATAATGACAGAAAACTTGCCTAACTTGGTGAGGGAAACAGACATACAAGTCCAGGAAGCACAGAGAGTCCCAAACAAGATGCACCTGAAGAGGTCCACAACAAAACACATCATCATCAAAATGCCAAAGGTTAAAGACAAAGAGAGAATCTTAAAACCAGCAAGAGAAAAGCAGTTAGTTACCTACAAAGGAGCTCTCATAAGACTGTCAGCTGATTTCTCAAAAGAAACTTTGCAGACCAGAAAGGAGTGGCAAGAGATATTCAAGGTGATGAAAAGCAACGACCTACAACCAAGATTACTCTATCCTGCAAAGCTATCATTAAGAATCGATGGCCATATAAAGAGTTTCCCAGACAAGAAAAAGCTAAAGGAGATCATCACCACCAAACCAGTATTATATGAAATGTTGAAGGGTCTTCTTGAAGGAGAAGAACAAAAATATGAACAATAGAATGGCAATTACTACCTATCTATCAACAATTGAATCTACAAACAAAATGAGCAAGCAGAACAGAAACAGACTCATAGATACTGAGAACTTTTTGTTGCTTGCCAGATGGGTGGAGGGTGGGGGGATGGGTGAAAAAATAAAGAAATTAAAAATTACAAATTGGTTGTTAGACTGATGGACCTCAAAGGAAGGGGGGAGGGAAGATGGGCAGAGATAAACCAAAGAACTTCTATGCACATATGCATAGCCAATGGACACAAACAATAGTTTGGGGAAGGCTGGAGGGGGCAGGATTGGGGAGGAGGGAGTCAATGGGCAAAAAAAGGGGGGCATTTCTAATACATTCAACAATAATGATGAGTTAAAAAAAAGAGAGAGATAAATGACATAATGTTGCTGAATTGATGCCATGGACCCTCAGATTCAGAAAGTATAAGGGGTCAATTGGAAACTTCAAATTAAAAAAGAAAATTTGAAATGTACAAGTGGGAGGTTCTGATGAAGATGGTGGCATCAGTAACCATGGGACTTGAATCCTCCCACAACCATATCAAAATTACACCTAAACTAGAGAAAAGCCATTATTCTGAATCACCTGAAATCTAGCTGAACAGACATCCTACAACTAAAGATATAAAGAAGAAGCCACATTGAGACTGCAGAGAATTAGAACAGGCTGGTACCACACCCATGTGTGGTGGATAAAAATCTGGAGGAACATCTCAGAGGCAGAGGTGCCCCCTGAGGAGCCCTACAACAGGCCCCTGAGCCTAGGGTTCTAGTGCCAGGAAGAGAAGTCCCCATAACTTCTGGCTGTGAAAAAACAGTGAGAATTGTGGCTGAGTGATATGGAAGGCTACTGGAGTCCCAGCTGTTTCTCTTAAAGGTCCCACATACAGACTTAATCAGAGTGAGCTCCAGTGTTGGGAAACCAGGGACATATGGGTAGGAACTGAGTTGTCTAGCATAAGGACAAGAACTGCGGGGGCTGCTTTCTCCCAGACAGAGTGTTAACAGAGGCCATTGTTCCTTTTCTGGACCCTACCCCAACAGAGCCAGTAGGCAGGCACCATATGTGAGTCTCCATCAACCTGGATAACATTGTTTTCCCTGCTCTGCTGATTTTCTGAGACCCCATCTCACCCAATTTGTGGGCCCAACCCAAGTCATTTCCAGTGGGTTTTCCATACAAACAGCCTGTCTTGGCTCATGCTTTGGACTTTACTAAAATCTCTCAAACAAGAAGTATCTGGCCTCAGCATGCCCTGTACCTCTCACTAAGTGGCCCTAGGCCTGATATTAGCAGCAGCCAGTCTTGGTTCACATATTGGCCTTTCCTGGACACCTCCAGGCCCAGCACAAGTGGCAGCCATCTGCAGATCACTTTGTAGCTTATTTCAGTGGCCCTGGGCAAGGCACAGATAGTGACTGAACTTGGCCTGCACCTCCTGGAAGGCCCCAGAGTGGGTACATCCAGTGGACACCTTCAGACCACATTGAGACAGCCCAGAAACAATTCCACAAGTGACACACTCAAGGGACAGACTCAGCAGGCACTGGAGCCCCACTGAATTAAGTTCTGCTCTGTGAGGTGGTTCTCTGCACAGATGATCCTCCATGGTGATCACAGCCAGTCCTTGAAGCTGATTGGCCTGGGGATAAATCCTTCCCACTGATGTGCAAACAGCAATCAAGGCTCAAATACAACAAAAGGCTGTATACAACCACACAGGGGGCACATGTGGAGTGCCCAACTTAGGTTATCGGGGAGGCTCTGCTACTGGATCCTACAGAACACCTGCTGCATCAGGAGACATAGCAGCTCTACCTAATACATAGAAACAAACACAAGGAGGCTGGTAAAATGAGGAGACAAAGAAATACGTCCCAACTGAAAGAACATAACAAAATTCCAGAAAAACTGGAGATAGCAATCTATGAAATACAGAGTTCAAAACACTGGTTATAAGGATGCTCAATGAACTTAGGAGAAGAGTAGATGAACTTAGTGAGAATTTCAACAAAGAGATAGGAAACATAAAAATGGAGACAGAAAACATGAAAAAGAACCAGTCAGATATGAAGAATGCACTGGCTGAGATGAAGAACACATTACAGGGAATCAACAGTGGAGTAGATGAAGCAGAGGATCAAGTTAGAAATTGGAAGATAAGGAAGCAGAAAACAACCAATCAGAACAGCAAAAGTAAAAAAAGAATCCATAAAATGAGGATAGTATAAGGAGCTTATGGGACAGCTTCAAGTGTACCAACATTCACATCATGGGGTTGCCAGAAGGAAAAGAGAGAGAGCAAGGAATTGAAAACCTATGTGAAAAAATAATTATAGAAAACTTCCCTAACCTGATCAAGAAAAGAGATATACAAGTCCAGGAAGCACAGAAAGTCCCAAACAACATGAACTCAAAGAGACCTACACCAAGAAACGTCATAATTAAAATGTCAAAGGTTAAAGACAAACACAGGATCTTAAAAGAATCAAGCAAAGCCCTGGCTGATTTGGCTCAGCAGTTAGAGCATCAGCCTGTGGACTGAAGAGTCTTGGGTTTGATTCCCGGTCAAAGACATGTACTTGGGTTGCAGGTTTGATCCTTGGCCCTGGTCAGTCATGCAGGAAGAACCAAGCAATGTGTCTGTCTCCTCACATCTCTCTCTCACTTTCTCTCTTTCTCCTTCCCTCTCTCCCTCCCACTCTATCTAAAAGTCAATGGAAAAATATCTTCAGGTGAGGATTAACAAACAAACAAAAATAATATCAAGTGAAAAGCAGTTAGTTACCTACAAGGGAGCTCCCATTAGACTGTCAGTTGGTTTCCTTTTTTTTTTTTTTTCCTTTATTGATTTTAGAGAGAGAGGAAATGAGAGGGAGAGAGAGATAGATACATCGATGAGAGAGAACATCAATCCTGCACGCCCCACACTGGGGATTGGGCCCACAACCTGGGCATGTGTCCTGACCGGGAATTGAACCAGTGACCTCTTAGTGATTGGGTCGATACTCAACCACTGAGCCACACCAGCCAGACTGTCAGTTGATTTCTTAACAGAAACTTTGCAGTCCAGAAGGGAATGGCAAGAAACATTCAAAGTGATGAAAAACAAGAACAAAAATTACTCTAATCAGCAAAGCTATCATTTAGAATTGAAGAACAGATAAAGGGCTTTGCAGACAAGAAAAAGTTAAAGTTGATAACCAAAAAACCAGCATTACAAGAAATGTTAAAGGGTCTTCTTGGAAAAGGAGAATAAGAATAAAATAAGAATAAGAATAAGAATAAGAATAAGAATAAGAATAAGAATAAGAATAAGAATAAGAATAAGAATAAGCAGAAGCAGAAGAAGGAGGAGGAGAGGGGAGAGGGGAGAGGGGAGGGGGAGGAGGTATTAAAATATGAGTAATGAAATGGCAATTCATACATATCTATTAATAATTACTTTAAATGCAAATGGTTTAAATGATTCAATCAAAAGACATACAGTGGTTGAATGGATAACAAAAAAAGGCTTTTACATATGCTGTCTACAAGAGACTTGCTTCAGATTGAAAGATAAACACAGACTGAAAGTAAAGGGATTGAGAAAGATATTTCACGAAAATGGATATAAACAAACAGAAGCTCTTGTAGCAGTAGTTACACCAGACAAAACATCTATAAAACAAAATAAATGAACAAATTGAACATAAACAGACTCATAGATACAAAGAAAAATTTAATGGTTTCCAAATGGGAGGGCATTGGGGGTATGGGTGAAAAAGATGAAGGGATTAAGAAGTACAAATTGTTAATTACAGAATATCTCAGGAATATAAAATACAGCATAGGAAATATAGTCAATAATATTGTAATACTTATGTATGGTGTCAGATGGATACTAGATTTACTGGGGTGATCACAGTAAATTATATAATGTCTAATCACTGGCTTGTACACCTGAAACTAATATAATATTGTATGTCAACTGTAATTAAAAGAAATTTTAAGAAAAGAAATTATAGGTATATTAGCAGAGATTCCAAAATGACAGTGGAGTGAATGGAAGCTACACAGACGTACTCCTAGTACCAAAATGGAATTACAACTAAAATATAGACAAATCAGCAGGAAAAAGCAACAGAAAAGCAGCTAGAAAGAACCCATATAACTACAGACAGGAAAAAAGGACAATGAATCGAGCCTGGTAGGATCTGCGGAGGCACAAGAGGGCAGGTTAGGAGCCCATGGACAGCAGCAGTTTTAGCTGTGAGCAGCTCCCTGAGGGTTAAAATCCCAAGCCAGCTAAACAGCACAAAGGGCTGGGACAGAGCACTAAATTAGCTACAGCCATTCACCTTGGGCTCCAGCAGAGGAAGGGTGGACTGGACTGGAACTGTGTGGGGACAATCGAGATTTGGAGGGTGCTCAGAGTTTTTGCTGAGTTGTGGCCACACAGGACGGTGGCCATCTTGCTCCTTCATGGAGCAGCTGGGCCAAAGAAATGCAAATTGAGGCTCATTAACAACCAGAATCTGCCCCACACTCTGGAAATCCTCTTATGCTGAACACTGGAAGGAGTTTTTCATTCAGCTGAGGGCTACAACCCATGACTCATCAAGTAAGTGAGACTAATAGTGTCAAGGCAAAAAGCTAGAGGATAACTGAATCTTTCCTGGACTTGCAAATCTACCCAGGAAAGTAAGACTTGACAGTGGTGTTTAACGTGGGTCCTCCCACACTCATCCAAACAGAATACAGGGAGCCACAAACAGCAGAACACCAACACCCACAGGGAAAATTTGGCAGGCTCCAAAACCCACTGAGATAGCCAAAATAGTGAAACAAAGAAACAAATCCCAAATGAAAGAACAAGAGAACTCTACTGAAGATGAGATAAATGAAATGCAGTTAAGCAAGTTATCAGAGGTAGAGTTCAGAGCCATGATCTTGAGGAAGCTCAACAGCATGTGCAAGGACATCAACACTATGAGTAAAGATATAGAAACATTGAAAATCTACCAAGTGGAAATGAAGAATGATATAGCAGAAATAAAGAACACATTGGAAGGAATAACCAGCAGAGTAGATGAAGCTGAGGACCAGATCAGTGAATTAGAAGACAGGGTAGAAAAAATAAGCCAATCAGAAAACCAAAAGGCAAAAACAATGAAAAAACAGGAAGACAGCTTAAGAGAACTGTGGGACAACAGAAACGTAAAAACATTCACATCATAGGAGTTCCAAAAAAAGAAGAAAAAGAGGAAGGGTTAGATAATATATTTGAAGAAATAGTGACAAAACTTCCCTGACTTGGTAAACGAAGAAGGCACTCAAGTTCAAGAAGCACAGAGAGTCCCAAGTAAGAAGAACCCAAACAGACCCACACCAAGACACATAGTAATTAAAATGCCAAAAATTAAAGACAAAGAGAGAATCCTAAAGGCAGCAAGAGATAAGCAACAGGTTACCTACAAAGGAACACCCTAAAGGCTATCAGCTGACTTCTCAACAGAAATACTATAGCGAGAAGGGAATGGCATGAAGTAAGCAAGGTCATGAAAAACAAGGATCTGAATCCAAGACTACTCTATCCAGCAAGGCTATCATTCAGAATAGAAGGTCAAATAAAGAGCTTCCCAGACAAAAAATAAGGCTAAGGGAATATATTAGCACCAAACCAGCACTGTAAGAAATATTTTAAAAACTGCTGTAATTAATAGAAGGAATAGGAAGAAAAATATAACCACACTAAATAAACATGGCAATAAATAAGTACATATCAATAATGACCTTAAATGGAAATGGATTGAATGCTCCAATAAAAAGACACAGAATAGCTGATTGGATAAGAAAGCGTGACTCATATACATGTTGCTTATAAGAGACCCACCTCACAACAAAAGATTCACATAGTTTGAAAGTGAAGGGATAGAAAAAAATCTTCCAAGCAAACAGAAATGGCAAAACAAGCTGGGGTAGCAATACTCATATCTGATAAAACAGATTTCAAACTGAAGGCCATAACTAGAGACAAAGAAGGCCACTACATGATCAATCCAACAGGAAGATATAACCGTGGTAAACATATATGCATCCAAAAGAGGAGCACCAAAATATCTTAAAAACCTTCTGGAGGACGTCAAAGGAGAAATCAACAGCAACACAGTCATAGCAGAGACTTCAACACCCCGCTGACATCACTGCATAGATCCTCTAGACAAAAAATTAACAAGGAAACAGAGACTCTAAATGAAACACTAGATCAAATGGATTTAATAAATATCTACAGAGAATTACACTCCAAAGCTGCAGAATTCACATTCTTCTCAAGTGCACATGGGACATTCTCAAAGAGAGACCACATGTGAGGGCACAAACTAAGTCTCTGCAAGTTCAAGAAGAATGAAATCAAAGCAAGCGTCTCCTCAGATCACAATGCCATGAAACTAGAAATGAACTGCAACAAGAACATGCAAAGACATTTGAACACATGGAGACTAAATAGCATGTTCTTAAACAATGAATGGGTTACCATGTAGATCAAGGAAGATCTACATTGGTTTCCTGGAAACCAATGAAAATGAACACACAACAACACAAAATCTTTGGGATGTATCGAAAGCAGTTCTGAGAGGGAAGTTCATAGCACTACAGGCCTACCTCAAGAAACAAGAAAAATTCCTAATTGACTATCTGACCTCACAACTTAAAGAACTTGAAAGCAAACAAGAAGAAAACCCCTGAGCAAGTAGAAGGAAGGAAATAGTAAAGATCAGAGCAGATATAAAAGACATAAAGACCAAAAAAAAAAAAACAAAAAAACAATTCAAAGGATCAACGAAACAAAGAACTGGTTTTTCAAAAACATAAGCAAGATTGATGGACCCTTAGCTAGACTCACCAAGAAAAAAAAAGAGAGAACGCAAATACACAAAATCATAAATGAAAGAGAAGTAACAACTGACACCACAGAAACACAAAGGATCGTTAACAAATACTTTGAACAATTATATGGCAACAAATTAGACAATCTAAGCGAAATGGACAAATTTCTAGAAACGCATAGTCTCCCAAAACTGGACTGGGAAGAGATAGAAAACTTGAACAGACCAATAACAACTAAGGAAATTGAAGATGTAATCGTGACTCTTCTAGCAAACAAAAGCCCAGGCCCAGATGGCTTCATGGGGGAATTTTACTGAACATTCAATGAACTAGCACCCATTCTCTTCAAACTATTCCAAAAAATTCAAGAAGAAGGAACACTTCCAAACTCGTTTTATGAGGCCAGCATAATCCTAATTCCAAAACCAGAAAAAGACACTACAAAGAAAGAAAACTACAGGCCAATATCCCTGATGAACGTAGATGCCAAAATCCTGAACAAAATACTAGCAAATCGGATCCAGCAATACATTAAAAAAATTATTCACCATGATGAAGTAGGATTCATCCCAGGGATGCAAGGATGGTACAATATTTACAAATCAATAAATGTGATACACCACATAAACAAAATGAAAGATAAAAACCATATGATTGGCCTGGCTGGTGTAGCTCAGTGGTTGAGCGTCAACCCATGCACCGAGAGGTCGCCGGTTCGATTCCCGGTCAGGGCACATGCCCAGGTTGTGGGCCCGATCCCCAGTGAGGGGCATGCAGGAGGCAGCCCATTGATGTTCTCTCTCATCGATGTTTCTTTCTCTCTCTCCCTCTCCCTTCCTCTCTCTTTAAAATTAATAAAGAAAAAAAAATTTTTTTTAAAACCATATGATCATATCAATAGATGCTGAAAAGCATTCAACAAAATCCAGCACCCATTTCTGATAAAAACGCTCAGCAATGTGGGAATAGAGGGATCATATCTCAACATAATAAAGGCCATATATGAAAGACCTACAGTCAGCATCATACTCAATGGGCAAAAACTAAAAGCATTTCCCTTAAGAACAGGAACAAGACAAGGATGCCCACTTTCACTACTCTTATTTAACATAGTACTGGAAGTCTTAGCCACAGCAATCAGACATGAAGAAAAAATAAAAGGGATCCAAATTGGAATCGAAACTGTCATTATTCACAGATGACATGATATTATACATAGAAAACCCTAAAGACTCCATCAAAAATCTACTAGACTTAATAAATGAATTTGGCAAAGTAGCAGGATACAAAATTAACATCAAGAATTCAACAGCATTCTTATACACCAATGATGAACTCACAGAAAGGAAACTGAAAAAACAATCCCATTTACCATCGCAGCAAAAAAATTAAGATCCCTAGGAATACACTTAACCAAAGAAGTAAAGGACCTATTTGCAGAAAACTACAGAACATTGAAAAAAGAAATAGAGGAAAATATAAAAAAGTTGAAGCACATACCTTGTTCATGATTGGAAGAATTAACATCATTAAAATGTCCATACTACCCGAAGCAATCTATAGATTCAATGCAATCCCCATCAAAATACCAACGATATATTTCACAGAACTAGAACAAATACTTCAAAAGTTCATATGGAACAAAAAAAGACCCCAAATAGCCACAGCAATCTTGAAAAAGAAGGACAAAGTAGGTAGGATCACAATATCAGATATCATGTTATACTACAAAGCTACTGTAATCAATACATCCTGGTACTGGCACAAGAACAGGCATATAGATCAATGGAATAGAACAGAGAACCCAGAAATTGACCCAAAACATTATGCTCAATTAATATTCGACAAAGGTAGCAAGAACATACAATGGAGTAAAGACAGCCTCTTTAATAATTGGTGCTGGGAAAACTGGATAGTTACATGCAAAGAATTGAAACTAGACCATCAATTTACACCATACACAAGAGTAAACTCAAAATGGATAAAAGACTTAAATGTGACTTGTGAATCCATAAAAATTCTAGAAGAAAATGTAGGCAACAAAATTTCAGACATCATACACAGCAGAATCTTCACTGATACATCACTTATGGCAACAGAAACAAAGGAAAAAATGAACACATGGGACTACATCAAACTCAAAAGCTTCTGCACAGCAAAAGAAACAACCATCAAAATGGAAAGGGAACCCACTGTATGGGAGAGCATAATTGCCAATGATACATCAGATAAAGGGTTAATTTCCAAAATATATACAGTGTTCATACAACTCAACAAAAGGAAGACAAAGAACCCAGTTAAAAAATGGGCAGAGAAACTAAATAGACACCTCTCCAAAAAGGACATACAAATGGCTAAGAGACATATGAAGAAATGCTCAACATCACTAATCATCAGAGAGATGCAAATTAAAACAACAATGAGGTATCACCTCACACCAGCCAGAATGGCTGCCATCAACAAATCATCAAACAACAAGTGTTGGCGAGGGTGTGGAGAAAAGGGGACTCTAGTACACTGCTGTTGGGAATGCAGACTACTGCAGCCACTGTGGAAAACGCTATGATGTTTCCTCAAAAAATTAAAAATTGAATTGCCATTTGGCCTAGTGATCCCACTTCTAGGAATATATCCTAAGAAGCCTGAAACACCAATCAGAAAGAATATATGTACCCCTATGTTCATAGCAGCACTATTTACAATCACTAAGATCTGGAAACAGCCCAAGTGTCCATCAATAGATGAATGGATAAAAAAGCTGTGGTACATATATACAATGGAATACTATGCAGCTGTAAGAAATAAAGATCTCTTATTCTTTGAGACAACATGGAGGGACCTCGAGAGTATTATGCTAAGCAAGATAAGCCAATCAGAGAAAGACAAATACCACATGATCTCACTTATTTGTAGAATATAATGAACAAGCTGGTCTGATGAACAAAATAGACTGTGAGACATAGAAAGGAGTATGGTTCAGACTGACAAACCTCAGAGTAGGAGGATGGGGGGGATGGATGAGATGAACCAAAGAACTTATATGCATGTATGCATAACCAATGGACATAGACAACAAAGCTGGGGGTTGGGGGGGCAGGATGGGGATGAAGGGGTCTGGGGGGGGACAAGAAGGAACATCTATAACAAAAATAAATTAATAAAAATTGAAAAATAAAAAGAAATGATAAAAAGAGGAATAAGACTGGCCAATGTGGACAGCAGCCCTAGTCACAATAGCCAAAAACAGAAACAATTCAAGTGTCCAATGAGGAATGAATAAACAAAATGTAGTGTATTAATAAAATAAAATACGCAAGTGGGAAGGGGAAATTAATGTGTAATTTTCTTACTATTAGGGATTTTGAGCATTTCACTCTAGGTGTACGGGCTACTTGTTTTTCCTCATTTTGCACTGTCTATTAATATCCATTTATCTACTGGGTTATGTATATTTTTCTTGTAAATTTATAAAAGTAATTTATTATAGGTAATTCTGCATCTATCCTCTGATTTACATTTTTCACAAATATAATCTGATATTTTTTAATCTTATATGGTCAAGTATATCTATTTTCATTATTTGTGGTTGTCTTAATTATGAAGGTCCTCTCCAAACCTTCTATTTTATCTATTCTTTTCATTTTTATAATTAAAATTTCAACTCACCAGGAAATTTATTAGTATAGGATAGGAACAAACTTTATTTCCTTTCAATAGCTGGACAGTTTGTCATCAGAATTTATTAAGTAAACTATTCCTTCCTTGCTAAATTGCAATACTATGCTTGCCATACATTAAATTTCACAAGTAATGGGATGTATTTCTAAATTCTCTCCTCTGTTGCCTTGACCTAGCTATCTGTTTTCACAGCAGTGCCTTATGATACGATTACGGTGAATTAATGATGTGTCCTCTGTCATAGCAAAGTGACCACTCATTCTTCTTTATCGTATTTTCTTAGTATTACCTTGTTTCCTTTCGTATGAGCATTAAGATCATTTCATTCAATTTTTCAGAAGTTAGAATCTCATCGGAATTGTGTTAAATCTATTATTTTTAAAGTTAACATATTCATAATACTAAATCTGTGCCATCCCAGAGTGTCTTTTAATTCTTTTTTATCTGATTGTGTTCTTCATAAGACCCTATAGGTTCATCATAGAGAACTTCTGCCTTTTTTATTAAGTTTAATCCTAAGTAATATGTAGCCATTATTACCAATAAGGAGGAATACTTATATTTTTAGGGGTTTATTACTATATTAAGAAAAGCTATTTATTTCTCTTTACCTCTTATCTAGTCATATAACAATATTCTAGTACTAAATTTATGTGTTTGTGCTTCATTTCCTTGGTTTTTCTAGGTATAAAGTCATAGAGCAAATGAAATTACAGGCATTCTTGTAATGTTTATATACCAACAAGCTCATTTTTTCCAGCCGACTTATTTTTTTATTAATGTTTCTCCTTTTACCCCTTTGACACCCTCCTCCCTGCTCCCACCCCCCCTTCACAGTATTGTTGTCTATATCCATTGGTTATGCATGTCTGCATATAAGTTCTTTTTCTTTTTATCCTCACCCAAGGACATTTCCATTTTTTGTTCAGCTAGAGTGGGAGGGAGAGAGCGGAAGAGAGAGATAGAGAGAGAGAAACATTGACGTGAAAGGGACACATCAAGTGGCTGCCTCCCGCACGACCCAACCAGGGCCGGGAACAAACTGCAACCGAGGTACGCGCCCCTAGCAGGAACCAAAACCAGGTCTCTCTGGACCGCAGGCCAACGCTCTAACCACTGAGCAAAACCAGCCAGGGCTGCATATAAGTTCTTGATATTTAACTTTTTAATAGGAAGAATATCACACTGGTCAGGAGTTCAGATTTTGGAGATAGAATGCCTGAGTTTGAAACCCATCTTCACAATTTCTCATCTATGTGATGTTGGACAAAGTACTTCACCTTTCTTTGCTTTAATTTCTTCTTTTGCAATTTTTTTTTTTTTTTTGCATATAATAATAAATATTTTGCAAGATTATTATGAGCATTAAATTACCTATCAATCATAAAATCTTTGTATGTCATGCATAGGCTAAAGGTTATATAAATGCTTAATTAATAAATAATAAATTTATTTTCAGCAGCCATTGATATAAGCATTTGTTTTGAATTGCATTGATTTTCTAGTGTTTTGTACTTTATTACAGTATATTGTTTTGATACCTAAGTACATATGTTATTGTCCCATTTGGGTTTTTTTTTTTTTAATCCTCACCCAAGGATACTTTTCTCCATTTTTATCTTCAGATAGAGTAGGGGAGAGAGAGAGAGAGAGAGAAACATTAACATGAGAGGGACACATCCACCGGTTGCCTCCCACACTACCTCAACCAGGGCCAGGGACCAAACCGCAACCAAGGTACATGCCCTTAACCGGAATTGAACCCATGACTCTTTGGTCTGAGGGCCGATGCTTTAACTGCTGAGTCAAACCAGCCAGGGCCTATTTGGGTATTTTTGCGTTATATTTGTATTACAGGTGAGTCCACCGTTTTTAAAATATCTTTAACAATTATTGGTATTAAATGTATTTATAAATTTAATTCAAATATAATATACCATCCTGGTATCCACACTTCTGACACAAAAAGTGTGGGGAGCGGGCTGGTTCCCATACCAAGCAATTTCCCAACTCCCTGGACACCAACTGGGTGTCCCACAACTCAATTTAACTTTGACACTAACTTCTACTCTGAGCTGGTGCAGACCCCACAGGCTATGAGCTCAGTCCCACTGACTGCCCCCACTTCAGATGCTGCTCACAAGTCCTAGACATCCCCCACTTCTGACTGACTGTTACAAATCTCGGGTTCCCATGCCCCCCTCTGTGCTTGTCTTATAGAGATGTGGCACTTGGGGGGGGGGGTTAGTTTGCTACCTTCCTGATGCTTCTAGAAATTTCACCAAAGAAACATTTCACGTTCGTATCTTTTCCTGCTTAAATTGTGTTTTAGATCAGTTAAAATGATTTAGTACCGTCTGTCTCACTGTGAAATATAAAATATTAAATATTTCAATAAAAGTGTTTTCGTGTAAGTTCGATACAGCAAAAACTTTTTGCATGCATCTATAAATAGATACAGGAATTTATATACATCTAATGAGTGATATAAAGTTCATAGTTCCCTATTGCACATAAGTTTAATAACATATTTGTTTCATTTTATTCCAAATTTGAAAGTTGATTTATTATTTTCTAGAGTTAAGACTGTCATTTTTTATTCCAATTTAGATTCAATCTGTTGATGAAGAAAATGTAGTCGGCAAGATTTCCAAGCTGTGGGCCGGTTTTGTGAGAGAGCTGCTTACAGATTACTCTGATTTTAACATCAATTTCCCTTCAGACCTGGACGTGAGAATGAAAGCTGTCTTGCTGGGCGCGTGTTTCCTCATTGTGAGTCTGTGCCTGTGCTTGCCATCTGGGTGTGCTTCAGTGTCCTTGAGAGAGCGACATCGCCTGGCTGCCTCCCGCACGGCCCTGACCAGCGCCGGACCGAACTCCAACCCAACCCGCGACTCCTTGGTCTGTGGGCCGATGCTCTAACCACGGAGAAAACCAGCCAGGGCAGTAAATTGCACCTTTTTAAATGACCTGCTTACACTTACAGGTTTTATTCAAGCGGGGTCCCGTTTAATCCCAGCTCTGAAATGCCATTTTCTCCTGATACTCTGGATTCACAGCTGATTACAGTTTCTCTGGAAATTCTATTCAGTTTCACCTGGCAAGAGAAGGACTCTGTGTGTTACCGAGAGGCCCTCATCTTTGGGGCTTCTATTTAAAACTTGAAATAGGTGCATTCAGACATGGGCTCACATGGAGCAGAACCCAGTGAAACCGGGAGAGCTCGTCCTGATTCGTTATTCAGTGAAATGCTCCACTCCAGGGGTGTGCAAGGCAGTAAGAGTGCATCCCATCCAGCCCCCGGGGGGAACTGCCCGTTGAAACGTGGGGTAGAGCAGTGGTTCTGAACTCGCCTTGCATTAAACCACAGGGAGATTTTAGAAACTCCAAGTGCCAAGTCATACCCCAGTTCAAGTCAATCAGAAGCTCACAGTCAGGAGCGTGTACAGCTCCCCAGGTGGTTCAACATGCAGCCAAAGTCAAGGACTCCTGGCTGAGAGCAGTGGTTCCAGCCTTAGCTGCACTGTGGAAGGCTGGGTAGCTCTGCACACTCCTGCATCCAGGCTGCACCCAGACAGCCAATCACAGTCTCTGGAGATGGGGCCAAGCCGTCAAGCTGCTTAGGTCACTCCCAGGTCACTCCAATCTGCAA
This sequence comes from Tadarida brasiliensis, assembly GCA_030848825.1. NCBI lineage: Eukaryota > Metazoa > Chordata > Mammalia > Chiroptera > Molossidae > Tadarida > Tadarida brasiliensis. The sequence goes on along the minus strand of CM061260.1, from coordinate 105,038,814 downwards.
GCAGGTTTGGAACCACTAAATGAATATCTTAAACATGTATTTGGGGATGCTCTCAGAAAAAAAATAAAATAAACATGAGAGAATATACAGCAAAAGGATCCAGTTCCTTCAACAAATAAATGTCAGGAAAATAAAAATATAAAAATAAAATGAAACAGGGACAGACATCAACTTAGTACAATTTGTTGACCATGTTTGAATATTGGTTTGAATAAATCAATTTTAAAATATTTACAATACATTTAGGGAAATTTGAATGTTGGCTTTTGATTATATTAATGAATTAAGGTTGGATTTTGTTTGGTTTTGATTTTTAACTTTAAAATTTTTTTAAATTTTTCAGTTATAGTTGACATATATTAGTTTTAGGTGTACAACATACTGATTAGACGTTAATATACCTTATGATGTGACTTACAGGATAAGTATAGGAACCATCTGGCACCATACACACTTATTACAATATTATTGTCTATATTACCTATGCTGTGCTCTACATCCCCATGACTATTTTTATAACTAGCAATTTGTTCTTCTTAATTTCTTTCATGTTTATCACACATCCTTCCAACCCCACTAAAAAATTAAAGTGTCATTTGCCCTGGCCAGTTTGGCTTGGTTAGAGCATTGGCCTGCAGACCAAAGGGTCGTGGGTTCAATTCCCGGTCAAGAGCACGTACCTGGGTTGCAGGTTCAATCCCTGGCCCCAGTCAAGGTTGTGCAGGAGGCAACCAATTGATGTGTCTCTCTCACATCAGTGTTTCTCTCTTTCTCTTTCTCTTTCTCTCTCCCTCTCTCTCCCTTCCTCTCTTCCACTCTATCTAAAAATCAATGGAAAAAATATTCTTAGGTGAAGAGTAACAAAAATAAAAAAAATTGCAGTGTTTTTTAAGCTGTGATGACGATATTGAGGCTATGTAAAAGCAAAACACCATCCATGTTTTTTAGGGACACATACTGAAGTGTATCAGTATAAAATGATATGATATCAGGGTTTTGCTTTAAATAATGGATTGAGGGCAGAGGGAAATAGGGGATAGAGTAATTGTTGAACCAAGATTGGTCATGTCAATAATCATTCAAGCTGGGTGAGGGGTTGTTGGGACTTCATTGTGCCATTTCATCTCATTTGGGATATGATTAATAGTTTCTGTAATAAGTTTTTATATAACCAAGGTTCTCTGTAAAAATTTTCCCAATAAGTGTTCGTTTCACATAAAAAGTAAAAATCTAATCTCAACCTTGTGGGAACAGTTCAATTAATGTGAAATATATTAATGTGAAAATATATGGTGTGTTTGGGGAAGAGAGGGTAGTTTAAGGTGTTTAGATTGATGGGAAATGGTGGTAGGCTAATTCATAAATGACTAAGGGCTTCCTCTAAAGGACCTTCAAAGATCAGGCAACATTTTATAGAGAACTGTAATTCATTGAACATTGTTTCATTAAATGTTGATTTTAAACTAGGTATAAATAAATGTAATAGTGTAAGTCAAAGATAAAGCCTGGTGTCTAAGTGATAAATGAATTTGAGAAAATTGCAGTAGTGCAATTGCTAGTGATTGGCAATAAGGATGAAGTTATTTCTGTGGAAGGTATAAAGGAAAATGATAGATGTGAGAGACACGAATTCAACTGGGTTTGGCTGACGTCTTGGGGTGTGGGTCTGTATAGACACTGATAAAATGAAACAAGCTGGGAATGCAGTGGACACAGCTGGAAGACAAATGAAACCAACACAAAAAAATTCTACCTCTTAAGAAGCCTATCGTTCTTATGAAAAAACATTTTTTTAAATTTTACACGGAACTCTAGTCGTAGAAAAAGTCATATTACTAGAGAAGGACTAAAAACAGTGAGTAACAAAGATTGAAAGAGGAAGATTTCTAGGGGACTAGAAATTGGGAAATATATGGAAATTAACAGAAGGTATGTAAATTCGTGCAGATATCAACAAATGAATACAATTACAGGATTTTATTGTTAATAAAATGGAAAGCTGGAGGTAGAGCTTATATAGCTACTGACGTTTCCCAGATTTGCTTATTACAGTTAAATTTGCTTGTGTAACAAATATAGTAGTATCTTCCTCAGAAGACTTAGCATTTCTACATCAGAGAAGTATCTGTTTTGCTGCTGAAAACTCATTTTTGTGTTTCTGTTTTTATCTAGGATTTTATGTTGTTTGAAAATAGTTACATTCCTCCAATATTTCATTATTGCCTGAAAACAAAATTGTGTTAGTGTATTAATGAATGTCTCAAAATTTGAAGTGTCTATACTGTTTGGGAATGTCTGACAGAAAAATCAGTGATTTAAAAAAAAAAAATTATAACGTGTGAATTACTCTGTGACTCCTGTAGTCCAGGTATGTGATTTCCCTTTTAAATCATATAGTTTATTTTCTGTATCATTGCTTATAAATGTTTTTATACATTTTTTAAATGTCCATTGTGTATTTGGGAGAAATGACATAGGACATTTTACCTTTAGTCATGAAACTTCTTATGCAAAACTCCTTTGAATTATAGTCCAATTTCTTTTCCATTTTTATAACAAAAATAGACTTAATATAATTATAATATAAAATTATACTTTATTAAATCTAGTTGTAATTTATTTCATTTGTAACAACTAATGTTATTTTGCAAATAATGTATATTCAAGAGTTAAATATTAACATAATTTCAGTCTCCTTTACAATTATGTTCAGATAGTACTTACTATGCATATTATCAAGGAAAAGTAAAATTCAGGAATTTTCACCATATTTAACCTCCTATAATCTAATCTGGTACTATAAATAAGATTTTCATACTGACAAGACAATAAGTTACCAGTTTCTGATGGTTTTTAGTGGACAAAGAAAGACATGATTCTGTTCCAAAGAAGGACACATTTTAAAGACTCCCTCTAAAACTGCGGTATTGTTATACTTTTTGGAGTCGTTTTTAATATGGAATGATTAACTCCTATCATCCATTGAACATAAACTCACTCTAGGCGCTAATAGATATACATAATCCTTCACAGAGTAAAAATTTCAATATTAGCCTATTATTATTTATACCACTAACCAAATAACTGAAATTAAAAAGAATTATTGACCATTTCTTAATATATTTTATTTCTTTTTTCTTTTTTATTGAATTTATTGGGGTGATGCTGGTTAACAATAGTATACAGGTTTTAGATGTACAACTCTATAACACATCATCTGTACACTGTATTGTGTGTTCACCACAAGTCAAGTCTCCGTCCATCGCCATGTATCCCCCTTCCCCTTCCTCCACCTTCCCCTGATCCTCCAGCAATCACCACACTTGTCCATGTTCATGAGTTTTTTCTTTTCTTTTTTGCTCAATTCCATACCCCATGCAGCTAGGCCCCCCAACCCCTGCTCAACAGCTGTCAGCCTGTTCTCTGTCTACAAGTCTGTCTCTATTTTGCTTGTTAGTGCATTTTGTTCATTGGACTCCACATATAAGTGCGATCATATGGTACTTGTCTTTCTCTGACTGGCTTATTTCATTTAGTATTATACTGTCCTATGTCTCAATTTCTTCAGTTGTCAAGTGGGCATAACAGTGTGTACCTCATAAGGTCAGCGTGAGGCTTAAATGTTCTAATATAAGTCGAGCCACTTGAGCAGGTTCCCGCAGTAAACCAAAGGAGAAAACGAAAAATGCTTTAGTGTTAGTGAGGATCATTAGTTTTAAATGAGAGAAGTGGCTCTGCCAATGTAGAAAACTGGCTAAGCTGTAGTTCTGTACTGCGGGTTTAAATGACAGACAAAATTCATTCTGAACCCACAGATGAAGGCCGATTCTCTTCTTGGAAGAGAGAAGATATCTTCACACAAGATGCCAAACTGGGGACCATTCTCATCTCAGAGCAGTATGGAATAGCATCTGGCCACAGAGGCCTTGATTTCTCTTCTTAGCTTCCTGGCCTCAAAACGAAGCAAGGCATGAAAGAAGGGGGCGAGAATCGGGAGCACGAGACCAGATGAAATACTGTTACCTGGACAACACAAGGTGGAAGTACAAGCTGTGGATTTACAAGCAGGGATGGCCACAAGATGACACCCAGCAGAGTCAACTGGCCACAGACCTCTGAACGTCTCTCTATACTCAGCATTCATGTTAAACTTCAATCTACCTTTCCTTTTATGGGGAAGAAAGTTTCTTCACTGTACCAAGGGAGAGCTTATAAATTGACCCAAGTTGGAAACCAACCTAGATTTGCAAACCAGATGCTTAAAGCCAGCTTGCCTAGGAAAAGCAATGTATTTCTCCATATAAGATACTTATTAATTTATAAATAATAAAGCAGTAACTACACAGTTATGCAACACCAAATTCAGCCAAGCTTTCTGGCATTATACAGTATTAAAAGATCCCCTCTCCTCTATTTTCCAACATGTTCTTCATTTTCATCTGAGCTCTCCCCTTCAGTGCCTAAAATCCTTATTTCCACCATCGATCTGTGCATGATGATGCAAATATTACCTACGAGAGTACATATTTTCTCTACCATGCTCTTCACTCCCTTCTGAGTACTGACCAAGAGTCACTAAAATCCATAGCTCTGTGAACAGTCTATTTAAGACAATCTTAGCATTTTTTTTTTTATCAAGCTCCTCAAAATTCTTCCAGCCTCTGTCCACTTCCAAATCCCAACACTACTTCTCCATGTTTAGGTATTTGTTATAGTAGCACCCCACTTCCAGATACCAAAATGTATATTAGTTTTGTATTGCTGATGTAACAAATCGCCACAACCTTAGTGGCTTTAAACAACACAAATTTATTTTCCTATAGTTCTGGGAGTCAAAAGTCTGAAATGGGTCTTAATGGGTGTTGTGGACTGGATGTTTGTGCCCCCAAAAATTCATATGCTGAATTCTTAACACCAATATGACTATATTTGGAGATGAGGTCTCTAAGGAAGTAATTAAGGTTCAACGAATATAAAAGGATGGGGCCCTACTCTGATAAAATTAGTGTCCTCATAAAAAGAGGACAGTATCTCTTTCTCTGTGCACATGGCCGAGGAAAGGCCTTGTGAGGACATGGCGGTGAGGTGGTGGCCATCTACATGTCAGAAAGAGAGCTGTCACCAGAAGCCAACCATGCTGGCCCCTTGAACTAAGACTTCCAGATCTCGAGAACTGTGAGAAAATAAAATGTTGTGTGTAAGTCTTCTGGTCTGTTGTATTTTGTTATGATACCCCAAGCAGACTGATACACCAGATTAAAATCAAGGTATTGGGAGGCTTTTATTCTTTCTGGAGGTGCTAGGATAGAAGCCTTTTCCTTGCCTTCTCCATTTTTAGATGGAGGGCTCCATTACTCCTTGACAAATGGCCTCTTTTCACCTTCAAAGCCAGCCAATGCTTCCATTGTAGCATTTGCACCTCTGGCCCCAATTCTTCTGCTTCCCCCTCCCACATTTAAAGGACCATTGGGCTTACATGGTGCTCACCTGATAATCAGGGATAATGTTCCCATCGTATGATTACTTGATCAGCAATTTCATTCCCATCTACCACTTAGTTTACCCTTGGTATGTAACATAACTGCGTAATGCGTACATCTTCTCAGGGCCATTGTTCTTCCTATAATAGGAACTCAATCACTCACTCACCTAGGAATGCTTTCAGGAATAACTGAGTTGTGTTCTGCTAATTTGAAAATGAATTGAGAAGATCATTTATAAACGTAAAAATAACCGTCTTCCATGCCATACCTCAGATATTCAGGTGACTGAAAACATCCATAAACTAGGTGATTACATATGGCAATGTGAATAAAATCAAATGCTTTCATTTAAGAAAAAAATACACGCCCTAGCCAGTTTGGCTGAGCGGTTAGAGTGTGGGTCCCCAGACCAGAGAGTCCCAGGTTCAGTTCCTGCTAAGGGCACGTACCTCTGTTGCAGTTTGTCCCCAGCCCCGGTTGGGATCGTGTGGGTGGCAACCAGTTGATGTGTCTCTCTCACATTAGTGTTTCTCTCTCTCTCTCCCTCCTTCTCTCCCTCCCGCTCTATCTGAAGATAAATGCAAAAATGTCCTCGGGTGAGGATTAAAAAAAAAAATTATAAAAAAAGAAAAAAATACATAACTGGTATATGTTATTTGTCAGTTATTTTCTATACAGTGAGTAATACTGTTCACAACATTTTTATGAATGAAATATTTCAAATTATCTCTCTTTGTCTTTCCCTCTGTCTCTCTTTCTCTTGCTACATATATGTATATAATATATAATATACTTTTCATATGTTTTAGTAGGATATAAATGGCATTATACTACATACATCTACAATTAAAATTTTTTATTCAAAATTTGGTTTTGTACCTTGTCCATTTTGAGCTCTGGTGCACACATTTGTATGGTTAGATAGTACTCTGTTGTATCAGTATAATAAAATGTCACCATTTGATTTTTGATGGACATTTTGTTGCTGCCAACTGTAATGGTTAATTTTATGTGAACTTGGCTAGGCCAAAGTACTGACATATTTGGTCAAATGTTACTCTGAATGATTCTCTAAAAGTATTTTTAGATGAGATTAACATTCAAATCAGTAGACTTTGAGTAAAGCAGATTATTTTCCATAATGTTGGTGGGCCTCATCCTATTAGTCGAGGCCTTAACAAAAATTATGGACCTTCCTCAAAGAAGAGAGAGTTCTTCCAATATACTGCCTTCAGACTCAGACTGCAGCATCATCTCTTCCCTGGGTTTACAATCTGTCAGCATGCAGATTTCGGACTTGCCAGCTTCCACAGTCATAAGCCAATTCCTTAAAATGTCTCCCTCTGTCCCTTCCTCTCCCCTTGTCCCTCTCCTTATTCTGTGTCCCTGGATAGTCCTTACTAATACACTAACTTTTCTCTATAATCAATCTTGCAGTAAATATCTCTGTACATATTTCCTTGTATACACAGGAAGAGGTTCTCTGGGTCTACTTCTATTATTAGAATTGCAAGCTCTGAGGGTGTGAACATCTTCATTATCATGAGACACTGTAACATTGCTCTCTAAGTCGGTCACACCGATTTACTGTTGTGACAGTAGTGTGTGTGTGCATGGCTGCTGTTTTGCTACCATCACCTCTTGGTATTGTCAGGTTCTGTCCACTGACGTTGTTAATAAGGAATCTCGTTGTTTTCATTTGCATTTCTAAGAGTTCTAGAGAGATTGACCAAATTTTCATTTATTTGTTGAATGTTCACCTTTCCTCTGTCAACGTAAGAAATGTTCAAAGCTGTAAAAAATTTTATCAGCTTATTTGAGCCAAACTAATGACAACTGCTGGGTAGAAAAGTCTTAATGGTTTGAGAAAATGCTCCAGAGAGTGGCAGTTTTGTACCTTATTTTATATATTATAATCAAAGAAGAAGACGTAAGAGGTTTACATGAAATTCACTGGTGGTAGGTTAGGGAAGCAGGAGAAAGCAGAGTGGGGAAATCTCTGGGATTGGATAAAAAGTAAAACAGAGACACATACTCCTTTTACATGAGTGGGTACAGGACAGTTACCAATGAGCATTTGTAGCACATAGAGGTGGTGTGTGCAGGAGACCAAGATAACAAGGAGGGGTTCTGTGGTCTCCTGCTCTGGTGAGAGATTGTGTACTGAGGGGTCTGGAAAAGGTATTACTCTGACATTTCAAAGGTATATGATCTTAGATGCAAAAAAACAAGCTCAGTAGAGGTAAAGATTGACCTTTGTCAAGGAAGGTACTGGCCTAGACCATCGCTACCCACCGCGACTTGCTTTTAGTTAGGAAACTTTAATTTCAGACCATCCTGTGTGGTTCCTTCAGGTCTCAGAGTTTGTAAGGCCACCGTGCAGGCCCTGCTGAGCTTGTTGGGTTTCGTATGTGGCCCCTTTTTAGTCCACACTTCTAATATTAAGCACTTTTTACATATTTAAAACATTTTTCTGTGTGGTTGCTTAACTTTTTTTCTTATTGATTTACAGAAATTCATTTTAAGGTTTTCTGATCTTTTTATGCTATATGCATTACAGATATCTTCTCCCAGAGTGTGCCTTTTATTTTCCATGATTCCTATGTCTATTTTGTGCAGAACTTTTAAATAGTCATGTTTATCAATTTGTTAAGATTTGTGTTTTTATGTGTTTGTTTTTGTTTTGCGGGTTTGATTTTCATAGTGAGGTCATGAATTCATTTGGAACTGATTTTTTTTTCTCTCATATAGTGTGAGTACATATTTACTTTTATTTTACATACATAACTAATCATCCCAACATCAATGAACTGTTCAGCTTTTCACTAACTTGAAATGCATACCTGTGCCAGCGTCAATTATAGATATGCTTCACTTATTCTACTAATCCATATATCTGTGAAAAATTCATCAATGTCTTTATATCAGTAACTCCCTTCCAGTTTGCTAGTTCTGCTTGAGTATCATTCTGATTTGGTCCCTTTAAATGCCAACACTTTAACTGTGGCCCATAGAGCAGGCAATGGGGAAGAACACGCACAGTAACTCATTTAATGTCCTATTAAAATGGATTAATATTTAGTAGTTTTCCAGGCATCTATTATTCATTTTAGTTTTTTTTTCTTTCTTGTTTTGTTTTGTAAAGAGCAAATTAAATCATGGCAACACAAAAATAGAAGTCAAAATAAAACTTCAGAGGTTCATTCATTTTTGTCACTAAAAGAGGACACCTACTCCAACGTTTTTAATTTTATGGAAAGTATTCACAATGTGTACTTTTAAATCATAAGATACTGGAGCTTTGAAAGAGAAAAGTTGTGAAAAGTAGAAGTTTTGAGGGTGAAGTATGTGTTTGTGTGCCCAATGAATGACTGCTTCATAGGACTTGCATAGTTTTCGTTTTATAGTCAGCCCTGTGTTAGTTGGACCTATGTAAGTAATGCTTTAGACATAATATTTATGGAAATGGGAGAATTGCTACTGTATAAAAGCAGGGAAGTTTCTTTAATTACAAGTTAAAATATTAAGCTAATCTAAGTTAATATTGAGGTTATTACCCATGAGAATGTATCCAGAGAGGGGGGGGGGGAAAGGAGAGACAGGAGGCAGAAGCAAGAATGTTTGTAGTCTTGGGCCGACCACGTGACAGGGGATTAGGATGTAAAGGCAGTCTGGGCTAGCTGGTGTAAGGTCTCAGTTACAGCTGGACCTGCACAAGGCCCCCTCCCACTGACCCTGGCAATGAATGAGGCACCCACCACATTCTACAGCCCCGCTGATGCTATCATGAGAAAAATCTGTGCACTGAGGTCACGGGTATTTAGAGGTGGAGCCACATGTGAATTTATTGGTGCCCTACTGGGGGAAAGTCTTGGGAGAAATTTGTTCCACAAATTATGGAGAGACAGTAAAGGAAATATTTGAGATATGTAAATTACCTTGACCAGCCTTGATCTCAGGTGTCTTATTTCCCCTGCTGACTCAGGTCAGAATCTGTGTAGTTAATAAATCACGCAGCCTAATTATTCCAGCCTGTTCCACGAAACAATGACATTGTGTTTAGTCTGTTCCACCAATTGGGAGCCTCGAAGCCTGGGAAAGGAGCAAGTGTATGTCCTGGTGACTGTGATAAGAGCAATCTCAGCTTTGAATTCCACGGCTGTCCCTGACCTTCACATTGACCACCAGTTCCAGCCACCTCTGGGTTTGGCTCACGGACAGGGAGTCTCAGTTGAGGTAAATCCGTTTCAATACAGATGGGGGGAGGGGCCAATGTACATCATAGTGACCTTAGTTAAAAGGCTGCATGTAAAATTGAAATTTGCTTAGAGTAAATTGTAAATGTTCTCATCACACACACAATAAAAGGTACCTATGTGAGGGGATATGGTTAACTAACCATATTGTGGTAATTATTTCACTGTATATACATATATCAAATGATTACATTGCACACCTTAAACTTACACAATGTTTTCTGTCAATTATATCTCAATAAAGGTGGGGAAAAGAAGGAAAACAAATATTCATGAATGCTGAATTTATCCATCAGTGAGAAAATAAACAGAAAAGCATGAGATTTGCATCAGCTATGCCCATTGGCTCATTTTTCAATCTGTGACTCAAAATATGAAATATACACCTTGGGGACTTGAATTGTCAAGCAGATTCTGCTGATCCTTGTACATTTTCTTGTTCACTGTCACTCATATGAGCACCCACCCGGACTTCTAGGAAATATAACATGACGTTCCCACAGAGCAACTCCTCATGTGAGTAGTGACCACACCCAAAGTAACCTTAATGCCAGGAGGTGAATAAAGGACACTATTCCATCATCTGAGCTCACGTCTTTGAGAGCTGTGTTTTGGGGCTCATACTGACAAGCTGAACCTGTTTACCAGGGCTCATTGCTCAGCTGCGTCCTGGCACTAGGCCCGTAAGATGAATTTGCAGGGCTGCAGATACAAGCCCTCAGGGAGTGAGGGACGTCAGTGGATTGGCAGTGCAGCCCAGCCTAATGTCTCTCAAATCAAACACAAAGAAACAAGCAAACTACTTTGCTGGCCAAATCCTGGCTGTAGAGTGGCCTAGTTAGGTCAAAGGGTCTCCATCTGCACCCACCTACCAATAGTGTTGTCACTCCTATGCACCACTTTTCAGAAGCAAATTGTCCCTAAATACGATTTAAATTTAAAACAATTTTTTATAAGCATCAGCATTTCCTTGTTATTAATTGTGGGGACTATGGAAATTTCCAATTAGAGTTAGTACCCCGTCTCTGCCACTTATTAGCTCTGTGCCTCAGTTTCCTTTTACCAGCTCTGGCTTTGGGTAAGTCATATAACTGTGTTTTGTTTTGCCTCAGTATTCCCATCTATAAAATGGGCGTATTTATAGGAAGAACCAATTCATTCACCTGTGGCTATATCTCTAAATACTGTCCATACACCTCAGTGGGTTGTTGTCAGAATGAAATGAGTGATTCCATGGAAAGTTCCTAGAACCATGCCTGGCGCATTGTAGTTCACACTACAGTGGTGTTACTGACTCCTCCCTCTTCAAGTCAAATTCTGTTTTTAACTTGATATCTGAGATTGTCTATCATACCTACACAGTTTGGTTTTTCAGAAATTATTCAATTGTTTTGCTTTTTTAAAAAAGCCTTAAAATGTTTTTTGGAACATTTTGAAAAACTGGTTCATTGGAAGAGCATATTCAGGACATCTAACCCATAAGCTAAGGGTCTTTGGCACAGGGGTTGGGGTCACACATCAGCATGCACAGGAATGTCCCAGAGAGCTGGAGAAAGTGCGGGTTGCTGGGCCCGTTCTCAGAGGTTATGACTCAGCAGATCCCAGGTGCTGCCTGAGAATGTGCGTCCTGACACTTTCTAATGTGACACTGGCGTTGCTCCTCTGGCCTCCACACTTGAGAGCCACCGTCTTACCAAATGCAATGTGATGTTTCTTGGGGAAAGAAGTTTGAAAATATAAATGTATTTCTCTCTGTATGTACACATTCCTACATATACACACACATCATTGAACAGATGTATACATTTGTTAACATCATTTACCATGTAGTAAAACATTAATTATGTAAGTGTAAATGTTTAGGGTGCTTACCATTCATATAACATTGCTACATAAGTTCACAATGTTGAAATGGTTTTATTTTATAAACATGGGATTTTTATTTTTGCAAAACCACTAATCCATCAATTTGTCCTTATCTGACAGGTCTCTATGTGATCACTGCTCAGTCAGGGCAAGAAGGTGTCCTGGATAGCCTCCGTGATGCCCATTTCCCCCTTCCTCCTTGGTAAAGTTCTAGTTTAAAAAAATCAACAAATAAAAACACCTTGTCTTGGTTTCAAACATAATTTGGGTGTGTGTGCATATGATATTTTCTTCAATTTTTTAAAAAAAGTGGTATTAGTGCCCAGCCATTGTGGCTCAGTGGTTGAGCATCGATCCATGCACCAAGAAGTCACGGGTTCAATTCTCGGTCAGGACACATGCCCAGGTTGTGGCCCAAATCCCCAGCGTGGGGCATGCAGGAGGCAACCAATTGATGTTCTCTCTCATCGATGTTTCTATCTCTCTCTCTACCTCTCCCTTCGTCTCTTTCTAAAATCAATAAAGAAAAAAAAATTAAAGTGGTATTCGTTTTGAAATAGTCAGCGTGTACTTTGTAAATGAGTTTTTCTTACCCAGAATTTTGCCCAGTTAAAGCACAGGATAACATTTCACGATTTGCTCCACCAGCTGTTGCAAGAACTGACTCCAGTTCTACCGGACACGGTGCATTTGGGACCAGCATTTATCACGCTCTTTATGGATGCAGGAGGGAAATAAGATTTGAAATATGAGAAACTGGGTGCTTCAAACAATTAAAAAATATTTAAGCTGATACCTGTTGTATTGTGTTCGCTTATCTTGCTGAGAATGTAGATGTGCATTGTCTGGCCACCCTTAGGAGGAAGAGTGGATTCTTACACTCTTTGTTACTGAGTGTGGTGCCCAAAGACACGAAATGATCTAGGACTTGTCTGGTGGTCAAATTATGGGACAACACCTGGAATTCTGCCAAAAGATCAGATGGTGTTCCCAGGTCAGGTGACATCACTGAAGACCCAGGTCTCAGGCTTAAAGGAACAAAGATTTGTAAAGCCCAATTTAGCTGAAGAGCATTCTCTGTTCTGTTCCTGCTTGGTTTGGGATCTGTCCTGTTTTATTGCACAGGTCACAAACCTCTATACATGAGGCATGGAACTGATTCAAGTTTCAACTGAAGAAATAGTTCCAGCTTCACCTCCATGCCTCTTACGTTTTATGGGAGTTGATATTTACACAATTATTAGTCAAACCACTCTATTAAAGACGTCTCTTGAAGAATTAATTTCATGTACCCTTAGGGAATTAAGAGTAATTGGTAAATAATTAAATACAATCAGATTAGTGGATGTGAGAAATAGGTAAAACTATAGCATTTTTGCTTAGCAAATAAAAATATGACCAGGATTTGATTTCCACTCCTGAATTTCCTAGCTATGTGATTTTGGATAAAACCCAAAAAACTACTCTCTAAACTTCAATTTCTTTCTATAATAAAGTTAATAATTGCCTCTTCTTAGGGTTTTTATTGGGATTCATTAAACATGTTTTACCATGATTGTTATGTTTATTGTTAATGCACCACGGAGCCTCCAGTTTACACTGTAAGCATTTTTATGACTTTCCTATAATGCAAATTATGCTCTGACAATTTTTTTTTTAAGAATAATGATCTTTATTTTTTTGGATACAGCTAATCTAGCATGTTCCGCACTGAGGAAATACGTGCTCTTCTATTCTGCCAGTGTGTATTTGTGACATTTGTCTAGGTTTTGATATGATTCAAGTAATACTTATATATGTGCATGTGGGTTTAGTTATTGAACAGCTCACACATCTCTCATTTTGCTTTCCACTTTTACTTTTCCAAATGTTAGTTTTCTTAAAGTTTTATATTAAATTGTGAATTCAGTTTCAATTCAGCTTAATTTCTACTTATCAAGCATGAACCCCTGACACCGGAGCATCGAAGAACATCACCGCAGGTTTGTGTGGCTGGAGGAGACCTTAAGGCTGGTGGATGCAGAAGAAAGCTGAGGTTCTGGTGTTTAATGATCCAGCTCCCGGTGTGAAAGCCACCTTTTAACAATGCTGGATTTTGAGGTTTCTGTATAATCTCATGATTCTCACAAAAGTAGGAAACAAGGCTTATTCTTTTCAGTGAGTAAAAGGAAAGGAAATGAAGAGGGCAGTTCTGAATGAATCGGCTTGCAAAGAGGCAATGTGTCTCTTTCAAAACCCCAGATATGCTAGATTTTGAGTGAGACATCGTGTTTCTATCTCCTTTAATCACCTATGTCAGTTTTCTGCAACCTGTGACAGAGGTTAGTGAGGTCAAGAGGACACAGTTTGGGCGTGTTCATTTGCTCCTTTCTGTCCAGGAAAAGGGGAGATTTTCCACATGCTAATTTGAGGCTTTATGAGATTGCCACTGGCCCGTGACCTATTTCATTTTGAGTTGAAATTTCAACTCAGCCTTTCTTATTTTCCCAGGGAGAAGTTATCTGAGTTCATTTTGGACTGGCCTAGTTTTCTCTTTCACTAAGTGGCAGCCTTATTACGGTCTTTCCCCCTTTCAGTGGTCAGTGGGCACTTGTCTCTCTCTCCTGAATACGTAGGACTGTGAGGTGCTAAACCTCTGCCCCTATTTATAGGGACAGTCCTCACCAGGGCTTCAGTGACATTGTGGTCAAGGGCAGGGTTGTCTTTCATGCTCACATCCACTCACAACATGTGCAAGTCCCTTCCCTTGGTGCAAGGGGGTTTACAAATGTCCAAGACTGTTGTGCTGTCTATAGGTAAGGTTAGCCAACGGGCTCATGCGCAGGGGAAGCTCACCACAGTGTCCCTACCTCTCAGCCCAGGGTCCACAGGCGGTGAAGTTATTCCATCTGTCTTCTGTGTTGGATACTTTTCATTCCTGCTTTGAGATACCAGTCTTTGCCTGTGTCCTCACCCAAAGCCCGACACTACATGTGATGTCCTAATTCACATTCTACATATTCTTTCTCCCTTTCATGTATGTCTGCAGGGGGACTTCTCAGGAACATCACCTTGCACAAGGTGCAAAAACGGAGACCAAGGTAACAGAAGGTTATATACTCTGCTTTTAAACCATTTTATGGACCATAGTGTAATTTTAAAGATTCTCTCTGTGATCATTTTCAACCTGGAGAGGTAGAGCCTTAAGCTATTATTAAGCCCATTATGAACTGGCCCCAATTTGAATTTGTGTGTGTAGGGCTTGGCACTCCAATTTGTGCCTCTGCTGCATTTCCAGAATTGCAGGAAATCATCAGCTCTACATCCTAGCGCACATGTGAGTATTCACAGAGCTAATCAACTTCAAAGTTCTGAATGGAATGGTCATCCCCATGGCTGCTTGGAGTCCCATCTTAGACTCCTCCTCACGACAGCTTTGAGATTGACCAAGACTCTTCAGACTCACCTCTCAGATACCTATTTCACGTGGAGTTTCCAGAGACTGTGTTCCAACTGTTGGGCACTATGGCTTCTGCCCTTTGTGTCTATGGTCTTATTCATGGTCTAGCTAGTGCAGATTTCATAACTCACATTAGGAAACTGCAGTTTTCAAGCAAAAGGATCTATAAGTTTGCTGATGTTTTATTGCTGCTGTTCTGATATAAGTTAAAGTCTTGCTGCCTTCTTGGAGAGGATGCTAGGATCACGGCTTTAAGTTAAATCACTGAGTCTCTCACTCAGGTCTTTAGTATTCAAAATAAGAACTATTTCTATGTAGAACACAGGAAAACAAATACCATAGCTCATGAGTAACAAATCTCCAACTCCATCTTATTTCTGACCTATAATTAGCCACATGCATAAAATACATATGACCCTACTCTTTCCTGCTCTGATACATTTTCTCCATCCATACTTCCCACCCTCATACCATAATCCTTTTCAATCATGCCTATCTTCTTTGGGATACCTGGATTCTCTTTCTAGCTCCTCTATTTATAAATCTAAATGACAACAAAACTTCTTTGAGGCTTATATTTTTTATCTGCAAAACAGGGACAAAGGGAGAATAACATCATTAAAGTGACAAAATCAGGCTTTTTCTACCATACTACCCCAAAAAGAAGACTGATTTTGACTCACTCATGAGTGAGAGCCCTTTTGTGGAAGACCAGGAGTCCAACAGAGACATTCCAGCACACTGCCGAAGAAAGAAAACAGGGACTGGGCAGGTTGAAGAGGGTAGGAGGGACGATTTTACTTTACCCATGTCACCTTCTCCCAAGAAAGCAAAGCTCAGTCCTACAGGAGATCTTCTTGGTCCATGATTTTCCCCACAGAGAAAGGTAGAGCATGTGAGTGCCCAGTTCCCCCCGATGTAGAGGATGCTACCAAAGAGACACACTTCTTTCTCATCCTATCCAGAATACTGAGTGTGTGCCGGGAGAACTGCAGCTAGAGCTCTGGGAGGCCATCAAAAGAACATGCATCATACCGCCACAGACCCCATTAGGTAGCCTTCCACAAGCCACTGGGGATGCTTCACCTGAGGATTCCCCCCCCCAGCCCACTGTCACCCCCAACACTCTGTGTGCCTGCCTCTCTGACATACACCCCCACCCTGTGGCCAGCTCCCTGTGTATGCCCCCAAAGGTGGCAAGAACAAACCTTTGAAGATAACTAGTGAGCACACACAGAAAACAGGACTGACTGTGTGGGATTAGAAAAAAATCACACAAACTTGAGCATTCAGCACTGCCCTACAGAAAGAGCCTCTCAGATCTGTCCTGTCCTTGTAGCATCAAAAGAAGACATAAGACCTTGAGAATTATCCCTGAGAAGAAACAAGAAGTGTAAATCAGGCATATCCACAGAAAAGTTCTGAGAAAGCCTCAAAATCCCTAATAGGGCTGACAGAAGGTATTTCTCTCCAAAAGCCAGTCAGTAAAGACTAGAGCAGTGGTTCTCAACCTTCCTAATGCTGCGACCCTTTAATTCAGTGCCTCATGTTGTATGTGGGTGTATCTGCATGTGGGTGGACCCGCCTGGAGATGGATAGAGGAGCGGTATCTAGGTTCCTAAGACCATCGGAAATATGTATTTTCTGATGGTCTTAGGGGACCCCTGTGAAAGGGTCGTTCAACCCCCAAAGGGATCGGCAACCCACAGGTTGAGAACCACTGGACTAGAGGATTTGAAGTGCTTCCTCAGATGCACAGAGAGCAATACAAGACTTCAAGGAACCTGAAGGTCAAGGAAACCTGATACCATCAAAGGAACGCAATGATTTTCAGTAATCAGACCACAAACAGTGGACAGCTGGTGCTTTAAGAAAGGTCAGTGAACCACAGGAAAACACAAAATATAATTCAGTGAAATTAGCAAACAACACATGAACAAAATGAGTAGTTTAACAGAAATAGATATCATAATTAAGAACCAAACAGAAATCAGAAGCTGAAGAATACGAGCGAAATGAAAAATGCAACCTAGAACATCAGTTACAAATTTGATCAAACAGAAGAAAGTATCTGTGAAGTCAAAGACAAGTTATTTGAAATAACTCAGTCAGAGAGGAATGAAAAAATAGTATAAAGAAAGCCTATGTGAATTATGGAAACATTTAAAAGGAACAATCTAAGCCTAATTGAAATCCCAGAAGTAGAAGAGAGGAAGAAGAGGGTATAAAGTAATATGATAGGAATTCCCAAATCTGGGGAGAGATTTGGACATCCATGTTCTTGAAGTTCATAGGTCTCCCAAAAATTTCATCTCAAAAAATTTTTTCTCCAAGACACACTATAATAAAATTGTCTAAAATAAAAAACAGAGAGAATATTTTTTAATCCTCATATACAAGGTCTATCAATGGCTTTTCAGCTGAAACCTAGCAACCCAGGACATAGCGGGATGGATGATATAAACTGTAGAAAGAAACAATCTATGTGTCCATCAATGGATTTACAGATCAAGAAAATGTGCCACATATACACAGCCAAGTATTCAGCCTTAAAAATGAAGGCTTTCATTGTTTACATGGTTAAACCTGGAGACAGTATGCTAAATAAAATTAGCCTCCAAAAAAGACAAATACTGCATGGCATCATGTATATGTGGAATCCAAATGGAAAAGTTGAACTCATAAAACAGAGTAGCAAAGAGGTGGCTGCCAGAAACTGGGGGATGAAGGGAAAGGGGAGGTTTGCAAAGGGTATTTAATATCTTTCATAATAGGAGTGATTTCTGACGATCGAATGTATAACATGGTGGACGAAGTTGATAACACTGTCTTGTATGATTGAAATTTGATAAGAACTTAAATATTCTCACAAAAGAGAAAAGGCGATGGGTTTCTTAACACAGTAGGGGGAATCCCTTCTCAACGTATATTCATATAAAATCATTTGTACACTTTAGCTTACCTTTTTATTTGTCATTTCTACCTCAGAACTGTAAAAGAGTATGGTGCTGGCCTAAAACAGACACACAGACCAATGGACCAGATTTGGGAGCCCAGAAAGAAACCCAGACGTATAAAGTCATTGTTGTTTTTCTTTTAATCCTCACCCGAGGATATGTTTTCATTGATTTTAGAGAGAGGGAAAGGGAGAGAAACATCCACCAGTTACTTTCCATATGCATCCTAACCAGGGATCAAACCCCAACCTGGGTATGTGCCCTGACCAGGATTCGAACCCACACCCCTTGGTGCAAAGGATGACACTCCAACCATCTGAGCCATGCCAGTCAGGGTAAGTCAACAACTTTTTGACAAGGTGCTAAGAATACTCAGTACGGAAAGGATACTCTGTACAATAAACGGTGCTGGGAAAATCCACTATCCACATGCATAGCAATGAAACGAAACCTCTATCGTACACCACTCACACAAAAATAACAAAATGGATTTCAAATAATGTAAGACCTGAAATTATAAAACTCCTAGAAGAATATATTGGTGGGAATGTTAACTGGTACAGACACCTTAGAAAACGGCATGGTGTTTCCTCAAAAGATTCCAAATAAAACCATAGCGTAGCAAGACGGCGGGTAGGTAAATGCGGTCTCCCCTCCTCCCACAACCACGTCAAAATTACAACTAACCTACAGCACAACCATGCTTCAGAACCGCCTGACATGGAGCTGAATGAAAGTCCTACAACTACGAGATTAAAGAAGAACCACATGGAGACGGGTAGGAGGGTGGAGGCGAATGGGCTGGTCCCTCACCCACGCGTGGCGGATAAAAATCAGGAGGACACCTCGGCTGGGAAGGTCCTCCCTGAGGAGTGAGGGGTCCCTGTCCCTCATCAGGTGCCCTGCTCAGGGTTCCAGTGCCAGGAAGAGAATCCTCATCACTTCTGGCTGGAAAACCAGCAGGAACTGAGGCTGAGGGAGGCTGAGGCTGCTGGAGCCCCAGGCGGCTCCTCTTAAAGGGCCCATGCACGGACTTACTTGGACTCGCTCCCTCCGAGCACAGAGGGGAGGCAGTTTGAGGGGCGCCAGAGATACAAAGGGAAGAACTGAGCTGTTTGACCTCAGGACGAGGTCTGGAGAAGTAACTTTCTCCTTTACAGACGTGCTGGGAGAGGCTGATATTCCTTTGGTGAGCCCTTCACTGGGGCAGCAGACAGCCACCATATCTGGGACTCCAGAAACCTGGCTCACACTGTTTGCCCTGCCCTGGTGATTCCCTGAGGCCCCACACTGCAAACTTTCGGGCCCAACCAAGCTGTTTCCAAAGGCTTTAACATAGGATTGGCTTGTCTTGGATCCTGCTTCAGAGTTTCCTAAAATCCCTCAAACAAGAAGCATCTGGTCTCAGTGAGCCCCATACCTCTCGTTAAGTGGCCCCAGGCCTGGCACTAGGAGCAGCCAGCCTTGGTTCACAACTTGGCTTTTCCTGGACACCTCCAAGCCCAGCACAAGAAGCAGCCATCTGAAGATCACTTTGTAGCTTATGCCAGGTGGCCCCGGATAGAACACAAGCATTGGCTGACCTTGCCCCAGAGCCAGCACACCCAGTGGACAGCTTCAGACCACATCGAAACACCACCACCCAACCACTTCCACAAGTGACGCACTCAATGAGTGGACTCAGTGGGCACGGAGCCCTGATGAAGTAAATCGTGGTCTGTGTGGTGGGCCCCTACACAGCTAATCCTCCAAGGTAGTCAGAGGCCAGTGGGCAGTGGGCACAGCAAGTCCTTGCAGCTGATCAGCCTGAGTAAATCCCTCCCATTGACGTGCCAACAGCAATCAAAACTCAATTACAACAGAAGGGTGTACAGTCCACACTAGGGGTGCACCTTGAGGGCCCATCTGGGGGTGATCAGGGAGGCTGTGCCACTGGATACTACAGGACACCTACAACAATAGGCCACCCTACGAAGCCTAGGAGACAAAGCAGCTCTACCTAACACATAGAAACAATCACAGAAAAGCAGCCAAAATGAGGAGACAATGAAACACGTCCCAAATGAAAGAAAAGAACAAAACTCCAGGAAAAGAATTAAGCAAAATGGAGATAAGCAATCAAACACATACAGAGTTCAAAACACTAGTTATAAGGTTGCTCAAGGAACTTGGTGAGACATTCAAGGAACTTAGTGAGATCTTCAAGGAAGTTAAGGAGACCTCCAAGGAACTTCTTGAGAACATCAACAACAGAAAAAAGGACCAGTCAGAAATGAAGGATATACTAACTGAAATAAAGAATAATTTATAGGGAATCAATAGTAGAGTAGGTAAAGTCAAGAAGCAAACCATTGATTTGGAATATAAGGAAGCAAAAAACACCCATTCAGAACAGCAAAAAGAAAAAAGAATCCAAAAAATGAGGATAGTGTAAGGAGCCTCTGAGACAACTTCAAGTGTGCCAACATTCGCATCATAGGAGGCCAGAAGGAGTAGAGACAGAACAAGAAATTGAAAACCTGTTTGAAACAATAATGACAGAAAACTTTCCTAACTTGGTGAAGGAAACAGAAATACAAGTCCTGGAAGCACAGAAAGTCCCAAACAAGAGGAACCCAAAGAGGTCCACACCAAGACACATTATCATCAAAATGCCAAAGGTTAAATACAGAGAGAGAATCTTAAAAGCAGCAAGAGAAAAGCAGTTTGTAACCTTCAAAGGAACTCCCATAAGATTGTCAGCTGATTTCTCAAAAGAAACTTTGCAGGCCAGAAGGGAGTGGCAAGAAATATTTAAAGTGATGAAAAGCAAGGACCTACAACCAAGATTACTCTATCCTGCAAAATTATCATTTAGAATCGATGGACATACCAAGAGTTTCCCAGACAAGAAAAAGCTAAAGGAGTTCATCACCATCAAACGAGTATTATATGAAATGTTGAAGGGTCTTCTTGAAGGAGAAGAAGAACAAAAATACGAACAATAAAATGGTAATTAATACATATCTATCAACAATTGAATCTACAAACAAAATGAGCAAGCAGAACAGAAACAGACTCATAGATACTGAGAACTTTTGTTGCTTGACAGATGGGTGGGGGCTGGGGGGATGGGTGTTAAAGATGAAGGAATTAAGAAGTACAAATTGGTTGTTAGACTGATGAACCTCAAAGGGAAGAGGGAAGGGAGGGCAGGATGAGATAAAGGAAAGAACTTCTATGCATATATGCATAACCAATGTACACAGACAACAGTGTGAGGAAGACTGGAGGGGGCGGGATTGTGGAGGAGAGGGTCAATGGGGGATACAATGGAGGACATCTGTAATATATTCAACAATAACGATGAGTTAAATAAAAAAAAAAACTATAGTGTGGTCCATTCATCCCATTTCTGGGTATATTTTGAAGTAAGTGAAATCACTATATGAAAGAGATATCTGAACCCCCATTTTTGTCTTTTTTAAAAAATTGTTGTAATATAATTGACATATAACAATGCATAAGTCTGAGGTGTACAATGAGTTGGTTTTATAATCTATACTTCGCAATATGATTACAACAATAGCATTAGCTAACACCTTTATACTTATCATTTTTTGTATTGAGATTTAAGATTTACTCTCTTAGCAACTTTGAATATTATGATACAGTATTGTTGACTATAATCACATTTGTTGTGCATTACTCCAGAACTTATTTATCTACTAGTTGCTTGTCTGAACCCTTAAACATCTCCCCAGTTCCCCCCCAACCCAGACCCCGGTAACTACCATTCTACTCTTTGGTTTTACAAGTTCCCTTGTTTTAGATTCCACATGTGATATCATACAGCATTTGACTTTGTCTGATGTATCTCATGTAGTGATATGGCCTCAAGATACCACTTGTTGCAAATGACAGGATTTCCTTATTTCTCATGTCATGGCTGAATAACATTCCATATAGATGATATAGATATAGATAGGTGCTAGATATAAATATATAGATGATGATATAGATAAGATCTAGATAGATATAGATGATATAGATATAGATAAGATGATGCAGAGATAGATACATGATAGATATAAATATATAGATAGATACAGATATAGTTATAGATATAGATGATATAGATATAGATATATCAATCTTCTTTACGCATCCATTGACAAACATTTAGGCTGTTTCCATATCTTGGCTATTGTGAATAATGCTGTAATGGACACTGGTGTACAAATCTCTTCAAGATACAGGTTTGCAATTTCTTTGAATATATACCCAGGAGTGGGGCTGCTGGAGCATATGGAAGTCCGGTTTTAATTTTTTGAGGAACTGCCATCCATAATGGTTATATCAGTTTACATTCCCACCCACAGTGTATACAGCTATTCTTTTCTCCAAACCCTTTTTTCTTTCGTCTTTCAGATTAAAAGCTATCCTAATGGGTGTGAGGTTAGGTGACAGGTTATTATGGTTTTGATTTTCATTTCCCTGATGATTGATAATGTTGAGCACCTTTTCATGTATCTGAATAGCCATCTGTATGTGTTCTTTAGGAAAATGTCTATTCAGATCTTTTGCCCATTTTTTATTTGGATTATTTGCATTTTTGCTATTGAGTTGCAAGAATTCATTATATACAAGGTGTGGCAAAAGTAGGTTCACAGTTGTTCATATGAAAAATAATATAATAATTAATAAATAATCGTACAAAAAAAACTTTGAGTTTCATTTACTCACAACACTAAGCCTACCTTTGTCTCACACTGTATTTTGAATATTAGTCCTTTATCAGATATATGGCTTATGAATATTTTTTCCAATTCTGTGGGTTGCCTTTTCAGTTTATTGATTGCTTCCTTTTCTGCACAGATCTTTAGTTTAATGTAGTCTCACTGAATACAGCCAAAACAATACATTGAATCAAAATATTATTCACAAAGAACATCTAATAGTATTCACAAAGAAAGTCCAGGCCTAGATGGCTTACATGGTGAATTCTACCAAAAATTTAAAGAATAATTAATACAAATTCTTCACAAAGGCTTCCAAAACAATACAAGAGATACTTTCCAAATTATTCTTGAAGCTGGCATTACATTGATAACAAAACCAGAAAAAGACATCACAAGAAAAGAAAGTTACAGACCAAAATTTCTTATTGATAGAGACACAGAAACCCTCAAATGTAAGAGGAGACCAAATTCAGCAATTTTTAAAAATTATACACCAGGACCAAGGAAATGTTATTCCAGGAATGTAAGATTAGTTTGAAATCTGAAAATCAATTAATATAATAAACCATATGAAAAGAATAACATAAAAGGCTATATGATCATCTCAATAGACAGATAAAAAGCTCTTGAAAAATATCAAACATTCATAGTGATTAAAGAAAACCACTCAAAAAGATAGGAATAGAGGAAAAATTCCTCAACCTGGTAATTAGCACCTGCCAAGAAAACAAAACAATTTTTTTTTTTAAATCACAGAAACACCACACTAAATGATTAAAGACTGAATGCATGCTTTTCCCCTAAAATCAGAAACAAAGCACAGACATTCCTTCCACTTCTATTTAACATTGTATTAGAGGCCCTAGGCAGATGAATTAAGCAAGAAATAAAATAGAAACATAAATTGGACACAGAGAAATAAAACATTTCTATTTGTAGTTGGCATGATCTTATATAGAAAATCCTAAGAGTTCCACTAAAACACCATTAGAATAAAAAAATGAGTTTAGCAAAGTTGCAGTACTTAAGATCAGTGATCCAAAAATCAATTATATTTCATTGTGATTTTAATTTGCATTTCTCTGATTAGTGATGTTGAGCATCCTTTCATATGTCTATTGGCCATCTGTAGGTCCTCTTTTGAGAAGTGTCTCCTCAGGGCCTTTGCCCATTTTTTAAATGGATTGTTTGTTGTTTTGGTGTTGAGTTTTATAAGTTCTTCATAAATTTTGGGTATTAACCCCTAATCAGATGTATCATTGGCAAATATGTTCTCCCATTCAGTGAGTTGTCTTTTTATTTCATTGATGGTTTCCTTTGCACTGTAAAAAGTCCTTAGTTTGATGTAGTCCCATTTGTTTATTTTTTCTTTTGTTTCTGCTGCCTGAGGAGATATAAAAAATAATCCAAAATATTAAGAAATTTTCACAATTCAAGAATAAAATGATAAATCACAAGTAAAAATGGGCAAAGATTAGACGGAGTTCTCCAAAGAAGATATGCAAGTGGCCAATAACACATGCAAACTTGCTCACGAATATTAGTGATTAGGGTAACATAAATCAGAACCATGAGAAAAGACTTCTCTCTCACCAAGATGGCTATAATCAAAAAGACAGAAAATAG
Source organism: Tadarida brasiliensis (assembly GCA_030848825.1). Lineage (NCBI taxonomy): Eukaryota > Metazoa > Chordata > Mammalia > Chiroptera > Molossidae > Tadarida > Tadarida brasiliensis. The sequence goes on along the minus strand of CM061260.1, from coordinate 105,014,466 downwards.
CAAGCGTTGGCAAGGATGTGAGGAAATTACAACTCTCAGAGGTTGCTAGTGAAATTTAAAATGGACGACCCACTTTGGAAAATATTTTGCAGTTTCTTAAATTTTTTTTTTTAATCCTCACCCAAGGATATTTTTCCATCTATCTTCAGATGGAATGAGAGGGAGGAAGAGAGAGAGAGAAAGAGAGAGAAACTTTGATGTGAGAGAGACATGTGGATTGGCTGCCTCCCGTATGACCCCGACTAGGGCTGAGGACCAAACAGCAACTGAGGTACATGCCCTTGAACAGAACTGAACCCACAACTCTTTAGTCCATGGGCCAACACTCTAACTGCTGAGCGAAACTGACCAGGGCCATTTCCTTAAAATGTTTAACATAGTTACCGTAAGACCTTGCTAAACCAAAAAAAAAATAAAAGAAAAAAACCTCTTAAATTTTTTTTTTCTTTTGCTAAGATTCTATCTATTTTCACTTCTCTTTACCTCAACTGATATTTCATAGTCTAATTATTTGGAATGATATATTTTAATTAAAACTCACTTTTGTTTTATGTAGTAAATATTTTTCTGAAATACATCTTTTTATTTTTATTTTTATTTTTATTATCTTTTAATTACAGTTGACATGCAATATTATATGAGTTTAACCACTATGTTGTACACCTGAAACTCATATAATTGAATGTTTACTATGAAGTTATCTACCCGATAAGTTTAGTACCCATCTGATGTCATGCATAGTTATTACAATATTATTGACTATATTCCCTATGCTGTACTTTAAATCCCTGTGACTGTTTTGATACCTGGCAGTTAGTACATATTGATCCTTTTCCTTTTCACCTATCTCCCGAATCCCCACTCCCATATGAAAACAATTCTCTGTGTCTATGTGTTTGTTTGTTTTGTTTATTCGTTTTGAATCTTAGATTACAGATATAAGAAATAATATGGTAATTTTCTTTTTCTATCTAACCTGTTTCATTTAGCCTAATACCCTCTAGGTCCATCCATGTTTTGCAGATGGCAAGATTTCATTTTTTCCTAATGGCTGAGTAATATTCCTTTGTATATACGTACCTCCTCTTCTTTACCCTTTCATCTACAAATGAAAACTTAGGTTCCCTCAATATCTTGGCTATTGTAAATAATGCTGCAATAAGTATAGAGGTGCATATGTCTTATTGAATTTATGTTTGAGTTTCTTCAAATAAATATCCAGAAGTGGAATTACTGGGTCATATGATAATTCTATTTTTAGAAACATATATACTGTTTTCCATCGTGGCTGCACCATTTTACAATCACACCAAGAGTGCATTAAGTATTCCCCTTTCTTCACAAACTCACCAATATTTGTTATTTGTTGACTTATTGATGATAGCCATTTAGACAGGTATGAAGTGGTATCTCACTGTGGTTTTTTAATTTGCATTTCTCTGACAATTAATGATATTGAGCATCTTTTCATATGTCTTTTCGCCATCTGTATATCCTCTTTGGAAAAATGTCCATTCCGGTCCTCTGCCCATTTTTTAATCAGATTGTTTGGGGTGTTTTGTGGTGTCAAGTTGTAACTCTTCCTTATATGTTAGGAGATTAACCTCTTATCAGGTGATAATTGGTGAATGTCTTCAATTCAGTAGGTTGTCTTTTCATTTTATTGAAGGTTTTCTTTGCTGTGCAAAAACTCTTTAGTTTCATGTAGTTTTTATTTGTTTATATTTTCTTTTCCCTGCCCAAGGAGACAAATCCAGAAAATATTACTAAGAGCAATGTCAAAGAGATTCCTGCCTATGTTTCTTTTAAGAGTTTTATGATTTCAGGACTTATATTTAAGACTTTAGTACATTTTGAGTTTATTTCTGTATATGGTTTAAGAAATTGATCCACTTTCATTCTTTTGCATGTATCTGTCCAGTTTTCCCAATACCATTTATTGAATAGACTATCTTTACCCCATTGTACCATATAAGTGTATTTTTTCTGGGTTCAATATTCTTTTCCCTTGATTTAGCTGTCTGTTTTTATGCCAGTACTATACTGTTTTGATTACTATAACCTGTAGTATAGGTTGATATCAGGTAGCATGATACCTCCAACTTTGTTCTTCTTTCTCAAGATTGCTTTGACAATTCTGGGTATTTTGTAGTCCTTATAAATTTAAGTATTATTTGTTCTAGTTTCATAAAAAATGCCATTGGTATTTTGATAGGGATTGCATTGAATGTGCAGATTTCTTTGGGTAGTATAGACATTTTAACCATGTCAATTCTATCTGTAAGTATAGTATATCCTTCAATTTATTTGTATTTTCTTCAATGTTTTATAGTTTTCCTAATCTGTATCTTTTACCTCCTTGGTTAAATTTATCCCTAGGCATTTTATTCTTTTTGATGCAATTGTAAATGGATTATTTTTCTTTCATTTATTTTTCTGATAGTTTGATATTGGTGTATAAAAATACAAATGATTCTGAATATTAATTTTGTATACTAGTACTTTACTGAATTCATTTATCAGTTCTGACAATTATTTGGTAGGACCTTTATGGTTCTCTCTGCTATGGCTAGGACTTCCAAGACTATGTTGAATAAAAATGATGAAAGTGGACATCCATGTCTTGTTCCCAAACTTAAGGAAAATGCTTTTAGTTTTTCCCCATTAAGTATGATGCTAGCTCCAAGTTTGTCATGTGGCCTTTATTATGTTGAGGTATATTCTCTCTATCACCACTTTGCTAAAAGTTTTTATCATAAATGGATGCTGGATTTTTAAAAATGTTTTTTCTGCATCTATTAATATAATCAGATGATTTTTATCCTTCATTTCATTTACATGGTGTATCACTTAATTGATTTGTAGATATGGAACCAACCTTGTTGCCCGGGAATAAATGCCACTTGATCGTGGTTATAATGTTTCTAATGTGTTGCTCAATTCAGTTTGCTAATATTTTGTTGAGGATTTTTGCACCTGTTTTCATCAGGGATATTGGCCTAAAACTTTCTCTTATTAAAATATTTTTGTCAGGTTTTGAAATCAGGATAATGCTAGCCTTGTAAAATGAGCTTGGGAGTCTTCCCTCCTCTTGAATTTTTTTGGAATAGTTTAAGGATAAGTGTTAGTTCTTCTTAGAATGTTTGGTAAAATTCACCTTTGAAGGCATCTGGTTTAGGTCTTTTCATAACTGATTTGATTTTGTTAGAAGTTATCAGTCTGTTCAGATTTTATGTTTCTTATTAATTCAGTCTTTGAAGATTGTGTGTTTCTAGGAATGTACTCATTTCTCCCTGGTTGCCCAATGTGTTGGCATAGAATTTTTCATAGTATTTTCTTATAATCCTTTGTATTTCTCTGGTGTCAGTGGAACTTCTTTATTTTTCTAATTATCTTTATTTGGGTCCCCTCTCTCTCTTTTTTTTTTTTTCAATGAGACTGGTTAAATGCTTATGATTTTTTCAAAGAACTAGCTCTTGATTTCATTTTTTACTTATTTTATTTATTTTTGGTCTAATTTTTATTTATTTCCATTTAGTTACTCTGGGCTTCATTTGTTGTCCTTTTTCTACATTCTTTAGTTGTAAGGTTAGATTGTTTATTTGAGATTTTTCTTATTTCATGAGGTAGGCTTGTATTGCTATGAATATTCCTCTTACAACTGCTTTGGCTGTGTTTTATAAATATAAGGTATTTGTGCTTTCATTTTCATTTGTCTCAAGGTATCTTTTGATTTCTTTTTGGATCTCATTGTTAACCCATTGATTATTTAATAGCATGCATAGCATATTATTTAACCTCAATATGTTTGTATGTTTTTAGTTCTTTTCTTGTAATTGATTTCTAGTTTCTTACATTGTGATTGGAGAAGATGCTTTATATTATTTTAAACTTAAACTTATTGATTTGTTTGTGGGGAAATTGTGTTCTACCCTGGAAAATGTGCACTTAAAAGAATGTATATTTTACTGCTTTGGGGTAAAATGCTCTAAAAATATAATTTAAATCCATGTGGTCTAATGTGTTATTTAAGGCCATTGTCTTCTTGTTGCTTTTTCTGTCTAGATGATCTATTCATTGATGTCAAATGATTGTTAAAGTCCTCTTCTATGATTCTATTTCTGTTGATATCTGACTTTATCTTTGCAAATATGTGTTTCATATGTTTAGGTGCCCCTATGTTGGGTATGTAGATGTTTACAAGCTCTTGTTGGATCCCTTTGTTATTATGAAATGTCCTTCTCTGTTTTCTGTTATAGCCTTTGTTTTTAAGTCTACTTTGTCTGATATATTTCTATCCCAGCCTTTCTTTGTTTTCATTTTCATAACATATATTTTCCATTCCTGTACTTTCAGTCTGTGTATGATTTTGATCTAAGGTGAGCCTTTTATAGGCCACATTGCAATGGACCTTGTCACCTTACCCATTCATCTACCCTATATCTTTTGATTGGAGAATTTAATCCATTTACATTTAAAGTGATTATTGAAATGTATGTAGTTACTGCCAAATTCTTCTTCTTTTTTTCTTTTTATTCTTAAAGAATTCTCTTTAACATTTTTGTAATACTGGTTTGGTGGTGATGAACTCCATTAGCTTCTTCTTATCTGAGACAAAATACATCTTTTCTTATCATCATTAATGTTCATCTCTTGCATTTATGTTTTAATCTTTTATTTATTAGTTTGTTTCTTTAATGTACCTGAATGAGAGTAGATATTACAATATTTACCCCAAGCAATGTAAATAAATTCTGTAATACCTTCAATGTGTTTATAGACAATGTTAAAATCATCCTAACAGTTTTAGCTAGAAGTATAAGTTTTGAAATCTATTTTATAAGTTTAATTGCTCTGCAACCTGAGGAAAATACAGAGAATGATGAGGATTTCATTAAGCCATTAAGAAAATTTTTACTTCGAATACATATATTTATTTCTAAGTTTGTTAGAATCACAGAACTAGAGATAGAAAACTCCCCAAACCTTATATTAAAATTTTTTATCTGGTTTTTACATAGAAAAAAATGTCATCATGTCCTTCCATGTTGAAGAGTTCATAAAAATAAAAATAAAATAAAAAATTCATCCAGATATTATCAAATGATTCTGAATCTAAATAATCCTGAAACTTTAAACACAATATTTAAATATATGAAAGTTATATGGAAATGTGTATAGTGATTTACATTTAGGGAAACCAAAAAACTGGAGTAGCAATACTTCTTTCAGATAAAATAGATTTCAAAAACAATGGTAATAATAAGAAACAAAGAAGGACATTATATCTTGGTAAATAAATCAACTCACAAATGATAATATAACCCTTGCAAACATGTATGAGCCTAACATAAGGGCACCTAAATATATAGAGCAAAACTTGATGAACATAAAGTGAGAGATAGATAGCAATACAGTCATAGTAGAGTGTTTTAACACCCCATTGACATCAATAGATAGATCTTCCAGACATAAAATCAACAAAATAGCAACCTTAAATGAAACACTAGATCAGATATATTTAACTGATATCTCCACAGCATTTTACACTAAAGCAGCAGAATATTCATTCTTTTCAAGTGCACATGGAACAATTTCTAAGATAAGCCACATGTTAGAACACAAAATAAGTCTCATAATATTTAAGAGATTGAAGTCATATGAAGCATCTTCTCCAACCATAGTGGTATAAAACAAGAAATCAATCACAGGAAAAAAACTGAAAAACAGACAAAGACATGGAGGCTAAATAACATGTTACTGGTCGACAAAAATGGCGGCGGAGTGAATGGAAGCTACACAGACCATCTCCCAGGACCAAACTGGAATTACAACTAAAATAAAGACAAATCGTCAGGAAAAAGCAACAGAAAAGCAGCTTGCGAGGACCACACAACCAGGGACACTGACTATATCCTGGTAGGATTGCAGAGGCGCGAGAGGGGGGCTGGGAGCCCATGGACAGCAGTGGCCTTAGCCATGAGCAGCACTCACCCTTGGGGTTAAACACCGAGCCGGCTCCACAGCGCAGAGGGCCAGGACAGAGCGCTAAAATAGCCACAGCCACTCACCTGGGCTCTGGCAGAGGGAGAGCGGACTGGACTGGAACTGTGTGGGGACACTCAGGATTTGGAGGGTGCTCAGAGCTTATGCTGAGTTGTGGCCACGCAGGACTGTGGCATGGTCCTCTTACTCCATCCCAGGGCTCTGGGGAGAGGCGGCAGCCCCTCCCTCGGAGATCCAGCCACACCCTAGTGAGCCATTGAAATGCAAACTGAGGCTCATTAACTATTAGCATCTGCCCTACCCTCTGGAAATCCTCTCACTCTGAACACCTGAGGGAGGTTTTCATTCAACTGAAAACCCAAGGCTCCTCAAGCAACCACAACTAATAGTCTCTAGGCAAAAAGCTAGAGGATAACTTAACCTTTGCTGGGCTTGCAAATATACCCGGGAAAGTAAGACTCCACGGTGGTGTTTAACATGGGTCCTCCCACGCTCATCCAAACCCAGTAGAGGGAGCCACAAACAACAGAACACCAACATCCACAGGAAAATTTGGCAGGCTCCAAAAACCACTGAGATAGCCAAAATGGTGAAACAAAGAAACAGATCCCAAATGAAAGAACATGAGACCTCTACTGAAGATGAGATAAAAAAGGGAGTTAAGCAAGTTAACAGAGCTAGAATTCAGAGCTATTATCTTGAGGAAGCTCAATAGCATGAGCAAGGACATCAACACCATAAGCAAAGACATAGAAACATTGAAAATCAACCATTTGGAAATGAAGAAGCCTCAAGAAGAAATGAAGAATGACATAGCAGAAATGAAGAACACATTGGAAGGACTAAACAGCAGAGTAGAGGAAGCTGAGGACCGGATCAGTGAATTAGAAGATAGGGTAGAAAAAATCAACCAATCAGAAAACCAAAAGGAAAAAACAATGAAAAAACAGGAAGACAGCTTAAGAGAACTGTGGGACAACTGGAAACGTAATAATATTCGCATCAGTGGAGTCCCTGAAGAAGAAGAAAATGAGCAAGGGTTAGAGAATATATTTGAAGAAATAATGACAGAAAACTTCCCTAATTTGGTGAAGAAAGAAGGTATTCAAGTTCAAGAAGCACAGAGAGTCCCAAGTAAGAAGAACCCAAACAGGCCCACACCAAGAAACATAGTAATTAAAATGCCAAAAATTAAAGACAAAGAGAGAATCCTAAAGGCAGCAAGAGAAAAGCAACAGGTTACCTACAAAGGAACCCCCATAAGGCTATCATCTGACTTCTCAACAGAAACACTACAGGCCAGAAGGGAATGGCATGAAGTAATCAAGGTCACGAAAAACAAGGATCTGAATCCAAGACTACTCTACCCAGCAAGGCTGTCATTCAAAATAGAAGGTCAAATAAAGAGCTTCTCAGACAAAAAACAAAAGGCTAGGGGAATACATTAGCACCAAACCAGCACTGCAAGAAATGTTAAAAGGACTGCTGTAATTAGTAGAAGAAATAGGAAGGAGAGTAGAACCACACTAAACAAAAATGGCAATAAATAAGTGCATATCAATAATCACCTTAAATGTAAATGGATTGAATGGTCCGATAAAAAGACACAGAGTAGTGGATTGGATAAGAAAGCATGACCCATATATATGTTGTTTAAAAGAGACCCACCTCACAACAAAAGACTCACATAGGCTGAAAGTGAAGGGATGGAAAAAAATCTTCCAAGCAAATGGAAAGGAAAAAAAAGCTGGGGTAGCAATACTCATATTGGATAAAATAGATTTCAAAATGAAAGCCATAACTAGAAACAGAGAAGGTCACTACATAATATTGAAAGGATCTATCCAACAGGAAGATATAACCTTGGTAAACATATATGCACCCAATATAGGAGCACCAAAATATATTAAAAATCTTCTGGAGGACTTCAAAGGAAAAACTGACAGCAATACAATCATAGCAGGGGAATTCAACACCCCACTGACATCACTGGATAGATCCTCTAGACAAAAAATTAACAAGGAAACAGAGACTCTAAACGAAGCACTAGACCAAATGGATTTAATAGATATTTACAGAGAATTACACCCCAAAACTACAGAATGCACATTCTTCTCAACTGCACATGGGACATTCTCAAAGATAGACCACATGTGAGGACACAAACGAAGTCTCTACAAGTTCAAGAAGATTGAAATCGTATCAAGCATCTTATCAGATCACAATGGCATGAAACTAGAAATCAATTGCAACAAGAACATGCAAAGACATATGAACACATGGAGGCTAAACAGCATGTTATTAAACAATGAATGGGTTACCGAGGAGATCAAGGAAGAAATTGAAAACTTCCTGGAAACTAATGAAAATGAACACACAACAACACAAAATCTATGGGATGCAGCGAAAGCAGTTCTGAGAGGGAAGTTCATAGCACTACAGGCCTACCTCAAGAAACAACAAAAATTTCTAATAGACTATCTAATCTCACAACTTAAAGAACTAGAAAGCAAACAAAAAGAAAACCCCAGAGCAAGTAGAAGTAAGGAAATAGTAAAGATCAGACAGGAATAAATGACATAGACCAGAAAAACAATTCAAAGGATCAATGAAACAAAGAGCTGGTTTTTTGAAAAGATAAACAAGATTGATGGACCCTTAGCTAGACTCACCAAGAAACAAAGAGAGAGAACCCAAATACACAAAATCAGAAATGAAAGAGGAGAAGTAACAACTGACACCACAGAAATACAAAGGATCATTAGCAAATACTATGAACATTTATATGGCAACAAATTCGACAATCTAAGCGAAATGGACAAATTTCTAGAAACACATAGTCTCCCAAAACTGGACCGGGAAGAGATAGAAAACTTGAACAGACCAATAACAACTAAGGATATTGAAGATGTAATCAAGACTCTCCCAGCAGACAAAAGCCCAGGCCTGGGTGGCTTCACGGGGGAGTTTTACCAAACATTCAAAGAAGAACTAACACCCATTCTCCTCAAACTATTTCAAAAAATTCAAGAAGAAGGAAGTCTTCCAAACTCGTTTTATGAGGCCAGCATAATCCTAATTCCAAAACCAGAAAAAGACACTACAAAGAAAGAAAACTACAGGCCAATATCCCTGATGAACATAGATGCCAAAATCCTGAACAAAATACTAGCAAATTGGATCCAGCAATACATCAAAAAAATTATTTACCATGACCAAGTGGGATTCATCCATTCGCAAATCAATAAATGTGATACACCACATAAAAAAAATGAAAGATAAAAACCACATGATCATATCAATAGATGCTGAAAAAGCATTTGACAAAGTCCAGCACCCATTTCTGGAAAAAACGCTCAGCAATTTGGGAATAGAGGGATCATATCTTGATATAATAAAGGCCATATATGAAAGACCTACAGCCAACATCATACTCAATGGGCAAAAGCTAAAAACATTTCCCTTAAGAACAGGAACAAGACAGGGATGCCCACTTTCGCCACTCTTATTTAACATAGTACTGGAAGTCTTAGCCACAGCAATCAGACGTGAAGAAAAATAAAAGGGATCCAAATTGGAAAGGAGGAAGTGAAACTGTCATTATTCGTAGATGACATGATATTATATATAGAAAACCCTAAAGACTCCATCAAAAATCTACTAGACTTAATAAATGAATTTGACAAAGTAGCAGGATACAAAATTAACGTCAAGAAATCAACGGCATTCTTATACACCAATGATGAACTCACAGAAAGAGAAACTAAAAGAACAATTCCATTTACCATAGCGGCAAAAAAATTAAGATACCTAGGAATAAACTTAACCAAAGAAGTAAAGGACCTATTTACAGAAAACTACAGGACACTGAAAACAGAAATAGAAGATATAAAAAAGTGGAAGCACATACCTTGTTCATGGATTGGAAGAATTAACATCATTAAAATGTCCATTATACCCAAAGCAATCTATAGATTCAATGCAATCCCCATCAAAATACCAGTGACATATTTCACAGAACTAGAACAAATACTTCAAAAGTTCATATGGAACCCAAAAACACCCCGAATAGCCACAGCAATCTTGAAAAAGAAGGACAAAGTAGGTGGGGTCACAATACCGGATATCAGCTTATACTACAAAGCTACTATAATCAAAATAGCCTGGTACTGGCACAAGAACAGGCATATTGAACAGTGGAACAGAACAGAGAATCCGGAAATTGACCCAAGACATTATGCTCAATTAATATTTGACAAAGGCGGCAAGAGCATACAATGGAGTAAAGACAGCCTCTTTAATAAATGGTGTTGGGAAAATTGGATAGTTACATGCAAGAAAATGAAACTAGACCATCAACTTACACCATACACAAGAATAAACTCAAAATGGATAAAAGACTTAAATGTGACTCGTGAATCCATACAAATTCTAGAAGAAAATGTAGGCAACAAAATTTTGGACATCATATGCAGCATAATCTTCACTGATACATCACCTAAGGCAACAGAAACAAAGGGAAAAATGAACACATGGGACTACATCAAACTCAAAAGCTTCTGCACAGCAAAAGAAACAACCATCAAAACAGATAGGGAACCCATTCTATGAGAGAACATAATTGCCAATGATACATCAGATAAGGGGTTAATCTCCAAAATATATAGAGTGCTCATACAACTCAACTAAAGGAAGACAAAAAACCCAATTAAAAAATGGGCAGAGGAACTAAATAGACACCTCTCCAAACAGGACATACAAATGGCTAAGAGACATATGAAGAAATGCTCAACATCACTAATCATCAGAGAGATGCAAATTAAAACAACAATGAGGTATCACCTCACACCTTTCAGAACGGCTGCCATCAACAAATCATCAAACAACAAGTGTTGGCGAGGGTGTGGAGAAAAGGGGACTCTAGTACACTGCTGGTGGGAATGCAGACTGGTGCAGCCACTATGGAAAACACTATGGTGTTACCTCAAAAAATTAAAAATTGAATTGCCATTTGACCCAGTGATCCCACTTCTAGGAATATACCCTAAGAAGCCTGAAACACCAACCAGAAAGAATACATGTACCCCCATGTTCATAGCAGCACTATTTACAATAGCTAAGATCTGGAAACAGCCCAAGTGTCCATCAGTGGATGAATGGATAAAAAAGCTGTGGTACAGATACACAATGGAGTACTATGCATCTGTAAGAAAGAAAGATCTCTTATCCTTTGAGACGACATGGAGGGAACTCGAGAGTATTATCTTAAGCGAAACAAGCCAAGCAGAGAAAGACAAATATCACATGATCTCACTTATTTGTGGAATATAATGAACATAACAGTCTGAGGAACAGGGTAGACCCAGAGATCTGGAAGTAGGTTATAGACTGACACCCCTCAGAAGAGGGGTTGGGGGGGGAGGGAAGAGATAAACCACAGAACTTATGCGCATGTATGTATAACTGATGCACATTGACAACAAAGCTTGGGACGGGGAGGGGGGATGGGGAGGAGGGTGTCAATGGGGAAAAAAGGAGAAACATCTGTAACAAAAATAAATTAATTAAAAAAATAAAAATAAATAAATAAATAACATGTTACTAAACAATGAATGGGCTAATAATGAGATCAAGGAAGAAATAAAAAAACTTGAACCAAATAAATATGAGAACACAACCCAAAATCTATGGGACAGAGTGAAAGCAGTTCAAAGAGAGACATTCATATCATAAAGAGCCTATCTCAAGAAACACAAAAAATCTGAAATAATCTAATTTTGCACTTAAAGGTACTAGAAGAAGAACAACAAACAGAGCTCAAAGTGAGTAGAAGAAATAAAATAAAAAAAGAGCAAAAATAAATAGAATCTAAAAAAACAAACAAACAAAAAATAGCACTAAAGACCAATGAAACTAAGAGCTGGTTCTTTGAAAAGAGAAACAAAACTGAAACTTTTAACAAGATTGCTCAAGGAAAATGAGAGAGGACCCAAATAAATAAAATCAGAACTGAAAGAGAAGAAGTAACAACTGACATCAAAGAAATACAAAGAATTTTAAGACATTACAAACAACTACATGTCAACAAACGGACAATCTGGAGAAAATGGATAAATTCCTAGAAACACACAATCTCTTAAAACTAAATCAGAAAGAATTTGAGAATCTGGAAAGACAAATTACAACTAATGCAATTGAAGCAGTAATCAAAAAATTCCTAACACACAAAAGTCCTTGACCAGATGGCTTCACAGGTAAATTTTACCAAACATTCAAAGGAGAACTAACACCTAGCCTTCTCAAACTATTCCAAAAAATTAAAGAGAAGAGAAGATTCCCAAGCTCATTTTACAAGGCGAGCATTATTCTAATTCCTAAATCAGATAAAGACACTACAAAGCAAAAAAAGTATAGGTCAATATCGCTGATGAACATAGATGCTAAAATCCTCAACAAAATATTAACAAACTGGATTCAGAAATACATTAAAAAGATCATACACCATGATCAAGTGGGATTTATTTCAGGTACACAAGGTTGATACTATATCTGCAAATCAAAAAACATGATATACCACATAAACAGAATGAAGCATAAAAACCACATGATCATATCAATAGATGCAGAGAAACTATTTGATAAAATACAGCACCCATTATGACAAAAGCTCTCAGCAAAGTGAGAATAAAGGGAACATATCTCAGTATAATAAAGGCCATATATGACAAACCCACAGCCAACATCATGCTCAATGGCAAAAACTACAAGCCTTTCCTTAAAATAACAAGTCAAGAATGTCCACTTTCACCACAATTGTTCAACATGTTATTGGATGTCTTAGCCACAGTAATTAGACACAGAGAAAAAATAAAAGACATTCAAATTGGTAAGGAAGAAGTAAAATAGTCATTAATTATAGATGACATGATATTGTACATAACGAACCCTAATAATTCCACCAAAAAACTGCTAGACCTGATGAATGAATTCAGTAAAGTGACAGGATACAAAATAAATATCCAGAAATCAGTTGCATTTTTATACACCAATAATAAACTATCAGAAAGAGAAACTAAGAAAACAATCACATTTACAATTACATAAAAAATACCTATGAATAAATTTAACCAAGGATGTAAAAGACCTATACTCGAAACATTATAAAACACTGAAAAAGAAATTGAAGAAGATACAAATAAGTGGAAGCATATACCATGTTCATGGATAGGAAGAATCAACATTGTCAAAGTGTCCATGCTCCCTACAACAATCTATAGAGTCAATGCAATTCCTATCAAGATACCAAAGTCATATTTCATAGAACTAAAAAAAATATTCCAAAGACTTATATGGAACCACAAAAGGCCCAGAATAGCCACAGCAATTTTGAGAAGAAGAATAAAGTTGGAGAAATCACTCTGGCTGATATCAAACTATACTACAAGGCCATCGTAATCTAAAGAGCATGGTACTGGCATAAAAACAGACAAATAGATCAATGGAACAGAATACAGAGCTCAGAAATAAATCCATGCCTTTATGGTCAAAAAAATCAATAACATGCAATGGGGTAAAGATAGTTTAGTCAATAAATGGTATTAGGAAAATTGTATAGATATGTACAAAAAATTAAAACTAGACCACTTCTTACACCATACACAAGAATAAACTCAAAATGCATTGAGGACTTAAATGTTAGACTTGAAACCATAAAAATCTTAGAAGAAAATATACAAAGCAAAATCTGACATTTCTCATAGCAATATTTTTTCTGATATATTTCCTCGGGCAAGGGAAACAAAAGAAAAAAAAATAAATGAAACTATATCAAATTAAAGGAAACCATCAACAAAATGAAAAGGCAACCCACTGAATGGGAGAACATATTTGCCAGTGATACATCTGATAAGGGGTTAATATCCAAAATTGATTTTATTTTATTTTTTTATCCTCACCGAGGACATTTTTCCATTTTTTGTTCAGATAGAGTGGGAGGGAGAGAGAGGAAGAGAGAGAGAGAGAGAGAGAGAGAGAAACATCGACGTGAAAGGGACACATCGAGTGGCTGCCTCCCGCACGACCAACCAGGGCCAGGGACAAACTGCAGCCGAGGTACGTGCCCCTAGCGGGAACCGAACCCAGGTCTCTCTGGACCGCAGGCCGACACTCCAACTGCTGAGCCAAACCGGCCAGGGCCAAAATTGATTTTAAAAGCTCATACAACTCATCACCAAAAACAACCCAAAAGCAATCCAATTAAAAATGGGCAAGGAGCCCTGGCTGGTTTGGCTCAGTGATTAGAGCATCAGCGCATTGACCAAAGATTTGCAGGTTCAATTCCAGTCAGGAGCATGTACCTCGGTTGCAGTTTGGTCCCCAGCCCTGGTCGGGGTCATGCAGGAGGCAGCCAGTCTATGTGTCTCTCTCACATGGATGCTTCTCTCTCTCTCTCTCCCCCTCCCTCCCTTCCACTCTATCCAAAAAAATCAATGGAAAAATATCCTCGGGTGTGGATTTTTTTAAAAAGCTGAGGTTCATTTACACAATGAAATACTATTCAACTATATAAAAAAGAGGAAATCTTACTTTTTATGACTACATGGACGGACCTGGAGAGCATTATGTTAAGTGAAACAAGCCACTCAGAGAAAGACAAATACCATATGATTTTACTTATATGTGGAATCTAATGAACAAACTAAAATAACAAACAAAATAGAAACAGACTCATAGATACAGAGAATAGACTGACAGCTGTCAGGAGGGGGGTTGGGGAACTTGGTGAAAAGGGTAAAGGGATTAAACCAAAAGAAAGCAATAAACAAAAACAAATACACACAGACAACAGTATGATGATTACCAGAGAGGAAGGGATGGAGGGGAAGATAGAAGATGGTATGCTGGATAAATGGTGATGGAAGGAAACTTGACTTGGGATAGTGAACACACAATACAACATACAGATTATGTTTTATAGAATTGTACACCTGCAGCTTATATAATTTCATTGACCTTTGTCACCACAATAAATTCAACTAATTAAAAAAATTTTTAATGTTCATATTCTTTCATGTATTCGTTTCTTCAAAAAAAATGAACACAGATGCAGAAAAATAATTATGTATACTCTAGTAAATAGCAATGTATAGTCTATATAGAAAACTTCACTCTAATAAATAGAAAAAAGTTAAAACAACCTAAAATTTAGAGTATGAAATATATTAAACACATTATGAGGTATATCTAAAAAATAATGTTAAAGACTCAAATGTTCAATAAGTTAAAGTTAATGAAATGGAACCTCATGAAAACAACAGGACATAAGCATGTTATAATGCCAATTGTGTATGGGTGGAAGGAATTAGAACAAAAATATTAATGGTAGATTTTTGTGGGATTTAAAATATAACTTTTATCCTTCTCTATTCCTACATTTTTCTTTATTGAGTATATGAATGAAAAATATATAGAAAAAAATAAAATGAGGTAGAATTTGTTTCTGTTATCTAAGGGACTTTATATTCAAAATTAGTATTTAGGTGCATATAACGGTAAAAAAAAAAATCATTCTTATGCCCTTAGAAGTTGGGTGCTCATAGATCTGATCCTTAGAATTCTGTTTTAATGCTTTATAATCTTGTTATTATAAACAAGATGCCAAAAGCACTCTCAGTTCTAAGGTTTGTACCTGCTTCTATCAGGCCAACCTAATTACATTTATTTTTCATTTCCTCTCTAGGGCTACGTGTATTTTGAACTCTGGTAATAAGAACCAGCCTGAAAGAGTATGCCAGAGAATACTGGCATTACATTTTGGCAGCTCTAAGCAAAATTTAAAAATTTGCACAGAGAATATCGAAATAAAGTTTTATTTCACTAAAATTACTGGTGAGTTTTTTCTACATAATAAAGCACACCAAACTTTAAGAACTTAAAATGATCATTTTATTTAGATAAGGATTCTGTGTATCACTCTCCTGGTCAAGCCCTGGCTCTCTTCTGCAGGGGCAGTCAGGTAACAGATTTGCTGGGGACTGTCTCATCCCAGATGGCCTCATTCATCAACGGCTGTCCTCTGAGGTAATGGGGGCAACAGGCCACGTATCTTTCATCATCTAGGAGACTAACCAAAGCTTTTACACAGTGACTGTCACAAAGCTGCAAGAAAGCAAGCTCATTTTAAGCCTCTGCTTCTATTATACATATTAATGCCCCATTGGCCAAAGCACGTCACATAGTCAAGTCCAGATTCAAGGAGTGGAAAAATAGACTCAATTTCTTTGGAGAATTGCTGCAGAATATTATGGCTTTTTTTTTTTTTTTTTTTTTTTGCCTTCCCACCACAATCGACCATTTTCCACCCTCCTGTCACAATTATGTTTTTCTCACCACGTGCGAAACACCCTCAACCCCCTCAGGACTTGCAAAAATATCTATTTTTCAATTATGGCATCAGGCTTGAGTCCAGTGTTAGGTGATCTTCATCCTTTGTAAATGCAAGCTAGTATACTTGGATGCAGCTCCTCTTGTTTCAGAGATTCAGAAAGAAATAAAAAGACACACGCAACATGCAGTAGTGAGCCAAGGTCAAAATAACCACAATAAACAAACGGAATCCTCCCGGCGGTCACCGGTCAACAGCAATTTCAGAGCTGAAGTGAGCACATGTGGCCTGTTACAATTTCCCTGGGGACAGAGCACGTTCTGTCCTCTGCCAATGGCTCTCTAGTCTTCGTGGATGTGCCTTCTGGGATTTGGGCTCTGCCTTCTGAGACATATTATATTTTCTAAATGAAATGTCCTTATTTTTTTTGCTGAGAAGCTTAAAGTTGGAGACAGAAGTCCCTTTTCATCTTAAACTGTCTTGGTCTCTTTTAGTCTATGCTGGTATAATTCCCATAAAAACTCTGTGGTTTTCCACATATCTGATGTAGTCCATTCCATTTTTAAAAAGTCACACCAGTCTCCTTGTCAAGACCGGCTTCTGTCTCTCGACTTACTCGGAGCTAGCCTAGCTCCTTTAAACGGTGGCTGGGTTCAAAAAGCAGCCAGAAGATACATCCTCATGCACAAACACTTTTCAATCCTCTGCTTCCATCAAGTTTTTTAACGTCCCATTGTGCAATTCAAGTCACATGGCTAAATCCACGTACAAGAGACTTTGGAAAAGATCCCATTCCTTCATGGGAGGTGCGGTAAAATATTGTGGACATTTTTTTTACAATCTACCAGATTGTTTAAAGGTGATTTTCTTTCTTTGTATTCTGGTTTGAGTGTTTGCGCCCCCCAAAAGTCATGTGTTTCGACCTAATCCCCAATGTGATAATATTGGAAGGTGGGGCCTTTGGGAGGTGATTAAGTCATGAGAGTGGGCCCTCATGAATGGGGTGGGTGCCCTAATAAAAGAGGCCCAGAGTCCTGGCCGATTTGGCTCGGCAGTTAGAACTTCAGCCTGTGAACTGAAGGGGCATGGGTTTGATTCTGGTCAAGGGCACGTACCTGGGTTGCAGGTTCGATCCTCGGTCCTGGTTGGGGTCGTGCAGGAGGCAACCAATCGATGAGACACATAGATGTTTCTCTCTACCTCCCTCCCTTTCACTCTCTAAAAAAAAAAAATCAATGAAAAAATATCCTCAGGTGAGGATTAACAAAAAAAAAGAAAAGGAAAGGAAAAAGCGGCCCCAGAGAGCTCTCTTGCCCTTTCAACACCTGAAGTTACAGCAATAAGACGACCAACTCTGATGAGGAAGCGGACCCTCACAGATGCTGAATCTGCAGCCCCTTGACCTTGGGCTTCCCCAGCCTTCAGGACTGTGAGTGAACTTCCGTCCTTGATAAGCCACTCAGTCTGTGGCATTCCTTTACAGCAGTCAAACTGAGCAAGACAGTGTTACTTACGAAACAGTTTTTAATATGCGATTTTATTTTTCAATTCTCTCTCATTGTGTAAGTAACTGAACAGTACTCATGATGATTCTTCGATATGTTTGGTTTCAGTGGGAGATAAGTTCCTAAGAACAGGTCCTCCTACATCAGAACTGCAAAGACACGGTCCCAAGAGAACTGAAAGAGAAAACCACTCAGTGACATAAAATCAAACTGGGCCTGAATATTTCCACACAAAGGCTACACTCTCATCTCACGGAAGCGTCTGTATGGAGCAGCCCTTGATATGTAAGGGCTGTCATTTCATGTTTTAGATCAATCTTGTCCTGGTGGTAGGCATTTCTGCCCATAGAAGAAAACAGCAGGGTTTTCTTTGCAAAAGCTCATGCTTGGAATGCATACAGCCTAGAACATACTAGAAAGATAAAATTTTAAAATTGAAAGGAGTCGGGCCCAGGCCGGTGTGGCTTTGTCTTATACTCCAGAATGTCACAGGTTTGTCCCTGGTCAGGGCACACACCCAGGTTTTGGGTTCGATCCCCACCCCAGTTGCGTGTGCGGGAGGCAGCTTATCGACGTTTATCTCTCACATTAATCTCTCTCTCTCTCTCTCTCTCCTGCTCCCTCTCTCTTCCTCTCTTCCCCTCTCCCTAAAAACCAATGAAAATGTCCTTGGGTAAGGAGTAAAAAACAATTCGTTAAGGAGTCAGAGGCTTACCTAAAGAGAGAGGGGTAGACTTGAGGGATGTTGCCAAAGGATAGAGATGGGGAACAGACAGCAAGGCCAGAGGTAAACAGAACCACACATATGGGTGTTTATTGGATGCTGTGGCCTGGGAAATTCACACAGAAACTCCATGTTCTGGACTAGTCAGGAGGAAGTGGGGGCCCCTGCTTTCTGACGGGATACAGGGCTGTCCTGCACTTTCTATGCTTTGTAACATTCCTTTGGAGTGTTTTACGACCTTCCGTAGGAAGACAGCTCACACACCCTAAAAAATACAGGAGACTAAATCTCTTACCACATCGGTGAGAAGAGACTTGGAACCAAGTTAAACTAAAGAAAAAATTCATAACATGATTTTTTTTGCTTCCAAATTTTGTGAGGCAATTTCATTTTCTTATTATCTGTCTTAGTCACAGTTCCTTCTATGAAACTATCTGCCTCCAGCCCCTGGAAGACACATCCACTTTTCCCCCTCCGTCAGGTCTGATTAAATCAGGATTTCAGGCCTGGCCGCTGTGGCTCTGTTGGTTGGAGGTCATCCCGTACACCAAAAGGTTGCTGGTTCGATTCCCAGTCAGGGCCCATGCCCGGGTTGCGGGCTCAATCGCTCTAACATCCATGTTTCTCTCTCTCTCTCTCTCCCTCTCTCCCTTCCTCTTTCTCTGAAAATCAATAAAAAATCTTTAAGAAAAAAATAAATAAATCAGGGTTTGGCACCAATGGTACAAAGTACTCAGCCCCTCTAAAATTTGTGTATGGTAAATAGTACCTACTTAAAGCATTGTTTGGAACATAAAATTAGATAATTTTGAGCACATTGTACAGTACATACGAATGCTTAGTATATATCAGACAGTGTTATTACAGCCCTATGTAACTGAGTGTTGATAGTTCAGATAGTCACGTACCCACAGTGGAACATCGGTGTATGAAGGAATCTGAAGCTTGTTCACACACAGGTATCTTGTTTGCCTCCCTTTGTATAGATATTAACACAGTTTTAGAGGAGAAAGGAGTTCTGTTTGAAGTTGCTGACAGGATGTGAAATCGAATATTTTCTGCTTTTGTTTTGATCAGTCTTCCAAAGGCTAAGCACAAAACATGAAGATCTCAATACTCACACTCTGGAACGTGGGACGAAACTATGTGGGGTGTGTTAGAAGAAATAAACTTGTCTTCAGCTCACAACTTGTCCAATATTGTTCCTGTAATAAAATAGTTGCAGGACGAAGAGAAAGGTGGAGTATAAGCTCTGGTGTCTCCAGTCTCATCCTTTGTGGTTTGGGCATTGAGGGCCGGGCGCTGGTAAAATTGATCAAGAAGAAACGACGCAAAACAGGTGACATTGTGTTAGGGACAACATTCGGTCCTACCTCTATTGATGATTTGATGCTCGTCCAGCACACTGACGGTTGGAAGCTCTGACGGCACCTACAACCCAATGGCCTTGGTCGGAAGTTTCTCCTAACAGGTCATGGCACAGGAGATGGATCAGCGGGAACACACGAAGCAGAGAGCAGCGTGCAGTGGGGAACTACACAGACAGAATGGCTTGGGAAAATGCTGGAAATGAAATGTCTTTGAAATATACTCTCTGATATGACATGGTAAAATTCTGAGGGAGCTTGGGAGAATAGGGGCCCTGCTAATACCTAGTAGGGAGCTATTGAGCCAATAGATGCTTTTGTTAAGTTGTTATTTATGGCTGGTATTGTTAATACTCTAAATAGTATTTTATTTCTCTTATTAAAGATAACTTAGCTACAGGAACTGGGTGGGTTTTGTTGATTATGTTTTATTTTCCGAATGTGGAATTACCAAGAAACATTAACCTTGGGGCCTCTTTTTTTTTTTTCTTCAGATATTGAATGTGTGAATATGTGGGATTCACATAAGCTCCCAAAATTATCAGCCAGTGAATACATTTGATAAGGAGTAAATTATATTTTCAATCGCCTTACAGAACCAATGCAATAGAATTTTAGAGCAAGCTAACTAGAATTTTAAAATGTACTTCAAAATAAGATGCTACTGCACACAAAAACACATTACGTCAGTCTCACGAGCTGTGTATGTGGATACGACAGCCTGTCATCCTCTAAGAAAAGTAGATTACGCTAGAAAATATTTTCCAAATCATCCACCAAGGTAATGCACTGACAGATGGGTGCTGACATTTTGGGGGGAACTCCAGGGTTCCTGGTTATTAATTTTTGGCCAGTCACTGAAATGGTAGTATTCAAACCTTAGCATGCATCAGAATCACCTGGAGGGATTTTTGAAACCCAGAGTGCCGCACCCCATCCCCAGAGCAGATGATTCAGTGGGTCTGGGGTGCGGCCGGAGAATTTTCATTTCTAACAAGCTCCCAGGTGAAGCTACTGTTACTGCTGATGAGGAGGACGCACTTTGAGAACCTCAGCACCAGAATAAATCCCCAGATTTTAGCCGGAATTCTGAGACCTGCTGAAGGGACCATGCTGAGCCAATCATGAAGGCTTATTAAACATGTGTAGGATCACCAAAATCGTCCAAACCGCCCTATCTTCAAACATCGTGATTAGGGATCTAAGGTATATCTAGAGAATATATCACTGATTTAATGAACTCATAACAATATGTTAGCTCACAGGAACTGCCCCTGGAAACTTCCCCATCTCCACCAAGAGCTGTGGTATTTATTGCCCTTGAATGTACATGTGGGGTATCAGCTTTCCTGACCCTTTCTGCCCTTGAAGGGCTGTGTTCTCAGAACTGTTCCGAATCGTCTGCAGGAATCATTACTCCCAGTGCAACTAGCAATGCAACTGTATCCGCTGGCATCTGTTTTAAAGCCTGCAGAATAATGTGGGACAATTATCAGTATTCAAACTACGGGATGACTAGAGAAGTTTGAGGTTTGGATTAATTTGGTTTAGATTGGATTGCATAGCCCAAGAGTCAACAAATATCCAAAGATAATTCCTACTGCAAACTAGAAGAGTCACCTTTGCTATTGTGCAGATATCAGAACACTGGAGGAGCAGCATTTTCTCTGGGGTTTTCATGTGAGAAAACAAATGCCATAATCAACATGGTTACTATTGCACACACTTCGTGGGCTAATGTATCCTGGTTATGCATATCAATGTAACCTGGATGTAGCTGCCTGGAATTCAATTTTGCGATCACATAAGTAACTGTAGATTATTACTTCATTATGATACATGTTAGATGTATGGACAGTTCTAAACTACCAGCACTAGTCTAAAATGCTTGAAGTCATCAAAGCACACCTTCCTTAAATTCCTGTGAATCCGCCAACAACCATATTTGAATTCAGATTTATACTTTCTTCTTTTCTTTCTTGTCACAAAGGAACAAGCACCTGCCTTTCCTCCCATCGAAAGGACAACCAAACCACTGGTGCTCTAGATGTTTCCACCCTCCCAAAGCATCTTTCCTTTATCTTCACTCTCTCTCCCTAGAGCAGAGAGTATTACTGTGGTCTTTGAGCCAACAACAGTAACATGAAATGGGAGCTTTTTTTTAAATGATTTTTATTAATTTGTTTTTGTTACAGATGTTTCTCCTTTTTCCCCCATTGACACCCTCCTCCCCATCCCCTCCCCCCGCCCCATCCCCAGCTTTGTTGTCTATGTCCATTGGTTATGCATACATGCATATAAGTTCTGTGGTTTATCTCTACCCCCGGACACCCCCTCTTCTGAGGTTTTTCAGTCTGTACCCTACCTCTATGTCTCTGGGTCAATTTTGTTCATCAGTTTGTTTAGTTCATTATATTCCACAATAAATGAGATCATGTGATATTTGTCTTTCTCTGCTTGGCTTGTTTCGCTTAGCATAATACTCTCCAGGTTCCTCCATGTCATCTCAAAGGATAAGAGATCTTTCTTTCTTATAGCTGCATAGTACTCCATTGCGTACATGTACCATAGCTTTTTTATCCACTCATCTACTGATGGACACTTGGGCTGTTTCCAAATCTTAGCTATTGTAAATAGTGCTGCTATGAACATAGGGATACATATATTCTTTCTGGTTGATGTTTCAGGCTTTTTAGGGTATATTCCTAGAAGTGGGATCACTGAGTCAAATGGCAGTTAAATTTGTAACTTTTTGAGGTAACACCATAGTGTTTTCCACTGTGGCTGCACCAGTCTGCATTCCCACCAGCAGTGTACTAGAGTCCCCTTTTCTCCACACCCTCACCAGCACTTGTTGTTTGATGATTTGTTGATGGCGGCTATTCTGACAGGTGTGAGGTGATACCTCATAGTTGTTTTAATTTGCATGTCTCTGATGATTAGTGACATTGAGCATTTTTTCATACGTCTCTTGGCTATTTGTATGTCCTGTTTGGAGAGGTGTCTATTTAGGCCCTCTGCCCATTTTTTAATTGGGTTCTTTGTCTTCCTTTTTTTTTTTTTTTTTTTTGGTACATGCCCCTAGTGGGAACCGAACCCAGGACTCTCTGGTCCGCAGGCCGACGCTCCAACCGCTGAGCCAAACTGGCCAGGGCCTTTGTCTTCCTTTTGTTGAGCTGTATGAGCACTCTATGTATTTTGGAAATTAACCCCTTATCTGATGCATCATTGGCAATTATGCTGTCCCATACAGTGGGTTCCCTTTCCGTTTTGATGGTTAATTCTTTTGTTGTGCAGAAGCTTTTGAGTTTGATGTAGTTCCATGTGTTCATTTTTTCCTTTGTTTCTGTTGCCTTAAGTGATGTATCAGTGAAGATTCTGCTGCGTATGATGTCTGAAATTTTGTTGCCTACATTTTCTTCTAGGATTTTTATGGATTCACGAGTTACATTTAAGTCTTTTATCCATTTTGAGTTTATTCTTGTGTATGATGTAAGTTGGTGGTCTAGCTTCATTTTTATGCATGTAGCTGTCCAACTTTCCCAACACCATTTATTGAAGAGACTGTCTTGACTCCACTGTATGCTCTTGCCACCTTTATCAAATATTAATTGAGCATATTGTCTTGGGTCAATTTCTGGGTTGAAATGGGAGCTTTTTAAAAAGATAAATTCAGACTTCCGGTCAAGATGGCGGCGTAGGTAAACGTGGTATCACATCCTCCCACAACCACATCAAAGTTACAACTAAACTACAGAACAACCCTCATTCAAAGCTGCCTGAAATCAAGCTGAATGGAAGTCCTACAACTACGAGATTAAAGAAGCAGCCACATGGAGACTGGTAGGAGGGGCGGAGGCGGACGGGCTGGTCCCACACCCACGTGTGGCAGATAAAAATCAGGAGGACACCTCGGCTGGGAAGGTCCTCTCTGAGGACTGAGGGGTCCCTGTCCCACACCAGGCACCCAGCTCAGGGTCCCAGTGCCAGGAAGAGAATCCCCATCACTTCTGGCTGGAAAAACCAGCAGGAACTGAGGCTGAGGAGGCTGGAGCCCCAGGCAGCTCCTCTTAAAGGGCCCGTGCACGGACTTACTCGGACTCGCACCTTCCAGGCTCCAGCATGGGAGAGGCGGCTTGAAAGGCGCCAGGGTCATATGGGAAAGAACTGAGCTGTTTGGCATTGGAGCGAGGGCTGGAGAGGCAGCTTTCTCCTGGACAGACGTCCTATCAGAGGCCTTTGTTCCTTTGGTGAGCCCTTCCCTGGGCCTGCAGACACCGCCATATCTGGGACTCCAGCAACCTGGCTCACACTGTTTGCCCCGCCCTGGTGATTCCCTGAGGCCCTACCCCACCCAACTTTCAGGCTCACCCAAGCTGTTGCCAGTTGCTTTACCATAGGATTGGCCTGTCTTGGAGCCTGCTTCAGCTTTTCCTAAACTCTTTCAAACAAGCAGCATCTGGTCTCAGCTAGCCCCCTACTTCCTGCTAAGTAATACACAGAAACAAACACAGGGAGGCAGCCAAAATGAGGAGACAAAGAAACAGGTCCCAAATGAAAGAACAGAACAAAACTCCAGGAAAAGAACTAAGTGAAATGGAGTTAAGCAACCTAACAGATGCTGAGTTCAAAACACTACTTATAAAAATGCTCAATGGACTTAGTGAGAACCTCAGTGGACTTAGTGAGAACCTCAGTGAACTTAGTGAGGGCCTCAAGAGCATAAAAAAGGACCAGTCAGAAATGAAGGATGCACAGTTAGAAATGAAGGAGGCACTAACTGAAATAAAGAATAATTTACACAGAATCAATAGTGGAGTAGGTAAAGCCAAGAAGCAAACCATGGATTTGGAATATAAGGAAGCCAAAAACACCCAATCAGAACAGCAAAAACAAAAAAGAATCCAAAAAAATGAGGACAGTGTAAGGAGCCTCTGGGACAACTTCAAGCATTCCAACATTCGCATCTTGGGGGTGCCAGAAGGAGAAGAGAGAGAATAAGAAATCGAAAACATATTTGAAACAATAATGGCAGAAAACTTCCCTAACTTGGTGAAGGAAACAGACATACAAGTCCAGGAAGCACAGAGAGTCCCAAACAAGATAAACCCTAAGAGGCCCACACCAAGACACATCATCATCAAAATGCAAAAGGTTCAAGACAAAGAGAGAATCTTTAAAGTAGCAAGAGAAAAGAAGTTAGTTACCTACAAGAGAGTTCCCATAAGACTGTCAGCTGATTTCTCAAAAGAAACTTTGCAGGCCAGAAGGGAGTGGCAAGAAATATTCAGAGTGATGAAAAGCAAGAACCTACAACCAAGATTACTCTATCTTGCAAAGCTGTCATTTAGAATCGATGGCCATATAAAGAGTTTCCCAGACAAGGAAAAGCTAAAGGAGTTCATCACCACCAAACCATTATTGTATGAAATGTTGAAGGGTCTTCTTGAAGAAAAAGATAAAAAAATATGAACAAACAAAATGGCAATAAATACATATCTATCAACAATTGAATCTACAAACAAAATGAACAAGCAGAACAGAAACATTCTCATAGATACAGAGAACTTTTTTTGGATACCAGTTGGGTGGGGGCTGGGGGGAGGGGTGAAAAAGGTGAAGGGATTAAGAAGTACAAATTGGTTGTTAGACTGACAAACCTCAAAGGGAAGGGGTTAGGGGGTGGGAAGAAATAAACCAAAGAACTTATATGTATATATGCATAACCAATGGACACAGACAATAGTGTGGGGAAAGGCAGGAGGGGGGCGGGAATGGGGAGGAGGGGGTCAGTGGGGAAAAATGAGGAACATCTGTAATACATTCAACAATAAAAATAAGTTAAAAAAAAAAAAAAACTGGAAACAACTCCAACGTTGATCAACAGGTGGATGGAGAAACAACTTGCGGCGTGTCCATCCACACAATGGAAAGCTACCAGGCAATGTAAAAGCATGAACTGCTGATACATACAACATGGATGAATCTCAAATAATTACTCTAAAGAAAGGAAGCCTGAAAAAAAGAGTGCATAGTGTTTGATTCCATTTATATAAGACTTGAAATTGCAAATTTATTTATAGTGACGGAAAGCAGACTAGTGATTGCAGGGGGGATGGGAGTGGGGGTGAAGAAGGGCAGGAGGGAGGCATTTAAAGGGGCAGGAAGAAATTCTTGGTGATGATGGATATGGTCAATATGTGCTGTGGTCATTGTTCCTGGGTTTAGACATATGTGAAGACTCATTAAATTATACACTTAAAATATGTACAGTTAAAAATAAATAAGTAAATAAAATAAAAAGATAAATTCAGCCCCACCAGTGTGGCTCAGTGGTTGAGTGTCGACCCATTCACCAGGAGGTGGTCGGTTCGATTCCCGGTCAGGACACATGCCCAGGTTGTGGGCCCCAGTGGGGGGGGCATGCAGGAGGCAGCCAATTGATGTTCTCTCTCATCGATGTTTCTATCTCTCCCTCTCCTTCCTCTCTCTCTAAAACCAATAAAAATAAATAAATAAGTGGATAAATTCATGGGCCCCACCCTCAACCTGCTAAATCAGAACCCCTGGGAATAGAGCCAGCGATCTGTGTTTTAAGATTATTCTAATTGTCACTGAAGTGTGAGAAGCACTGGACCAGAGCAGGGGTGCTCAGGCATCTACACACTGGAATTCCCTGGAAGCTTTGAAGACTATTGATGGTTTTGTCCTGTCCTCAGTAATTGATTTCAATCATCTGAGGCACAGCCTGGGCACTGGATTATTTTATTTTCCTTTTTGAGCCACTGTGTTTCATTTTAGTGTATTTTATTTTATTGGTTTATTTTGTTTATGCATTTGTTTTGTTTTGTTAGAGTCCATATATAATGTAATCATATGGTATTTGTCTTTTTTTTTCGTACGATATTTGTTTTTGTCTGACCTGCTTTACTTTGCATAACACCCTATAGGTCCATTCATGTCATTACAAATGGAAAGATTTCATTCTTTTTAATTGCTGAATAATGTTTCACTATATATATATATCTTCTTTAACCATTCATCTATTGATGAACATCTAGGTTACTTTCACATCTTAGCTCTTACTAGTAATACTGCAATGAACATACATATTTTAAATTGATTTAAGAGCAGTTTTAGGTTTTGCTCAGAGATTTCCCAAATACCCTCTGTCTCCACATACACACAGTCCCTGGAATTTTCTAAACTCTCCAGGCTGTTCATGTGCAGACAAGTTTAGGAACCAGTCACAGGAATATTTCTCTCATCAGTATTTAGACGTGCTCTGGATTCTATTATTTTTTGTCAACTATCCTTCGATCACATATCTACCTCTACCTTTGGTTTTTCCTCTTTCGTGTCGAAGCTTGACTTTCCTTCTCCACCGCCTACCGGCTGTTTACCACCCAGGTCACTGTGGTTGCTCCTGCACTCCCACCTCCCCTTGTTTTTACCAAGGAAGCCTTTTAAACCTTACCTTACTTGACTTCTCTAGGGCATTTGATGGTGCTGACAATTCTTTTCAGAACTCTTTCTCTGGTTTATAGACACACATTCTCTGAGGTTGACTCCTCACTTCTTCCCACTCAGTCTCTATTGGATTTTCTGCTGTGCCCACCCTTAAAAGCAGATGAGTGGATAACAAAGCTGTAGTACATTTACACAATGGAATACTACGCAGCTGTAAAAAAGAAGGAAATCTTACCCTTTGAGACAGCATGGATGGACCTGGAGAGTATTAAGCTAAGTGAAATAAGCCAGTCAGAGAAAGACAAGTACGATATGATTCTACTTATATGTGGAATCTAATGAACAAAATGAACTAAATAATAAAATACAAACGGGCTCATAGATACAGAACAGACTGACAGCTGTCAGAGGGGAGGGGGCTTGGAGGCCGGGTGAAAAAAGTGAAGGGATTAAGCAGTACAAATTGGTATCTGCAGAATAGCCACAGAGATATGGTTTGCAGCATGGGAAATATAGTCAATAATGTTCAAGACAACTGGGAATGGGGCTAGGTGGGTGCTTGGGACCACAGAGGTACCACTCAGTAGAGTGCATGGCTTCTGGCCACTTTGCTATATATCTGAAACTGCTGTGAAATGGTTTTGAATGTAAATTGTGGTTGAAAAATAAAATAAAATAAAGTTGACGTTCCTAAAGTTTGCATCTCAGACTCTCTTCTGGCTGTGTAGCTTGTTACATGGCATGAAGATTGAGGGCATGTCAAGAATTTTTAGATTAACTTTTATTTATCAATGAATAGCATGTAATAGTCTAGAAAGCCAAACACTGCTGAAAAAACGTAGGGTCTCTGGCTGTTCCTCTCCACCCATTTTCCACAAACACAAACACAAAAATCTTGCTGGGATTTTTGTTTGGAATTTAATTGAATCCCTAGAGCAATTTGTGGAGAACTGATATTTTTAAAATATTGTAACATCCAATATGAAAGCATGATAATCTCTCTCTTATGTAGGTCTTTAATTTCTATCATCTACGTTTCGTAGTTAACACAGTAGAGGTCTTACACATTTCTCATTCCCTCTTGTATTTTCACTAGATATTTAATGTTTTGATGCTGTTGTACATGCATCTTTTAAATTATGTTTTCTAACTTTTGTTTCTAGTATACGGAAATACAACTGATTTTGTGCATATTGACTTGCCTACTATGACCTTGTTAAATTTACTTATTAGTTCTAGCAGTTCTTTGTAGAGTCTTTTGGATTTTTTGTGTGCATACAATCACCATTTTCTAATAAAATTAATTATATTTTACACATTCTAATCTTTATGGGTTTACTTTCTTTTTCTTGCTGTTTTGAATTGGATAGACCATCCATTATAATGGTGAATAAAAGTATTAGCAGTAGACATCTTTGCTTTTTTTCTCAACTTTCTTTAAGAAAAATAACTATTGATATTTCACCCTTATATACATGGGTGGGCAAAAGTAGGTTAATATAATAATAATAATAAATACAACAATAAATAATAATATGAGAATGAACTTCGTGTATCATGTACTCACAACTGTAAGACTACTTTTGCCTCACCCCTCTATGTTGTTAGCTCTATGGTTTTTTGGGTTTTTTGTTGTTGTTGTTGTTGTTAATCCTTACTGGAGAATCTCCCCCTCCCCCCATTGAATATTAGAGAGAGTAGAAGGCAGGGAGAGGGAGGGAGAGAGAGAGAAACATCGATGTGAGAGAGACACATCAACTGGTTGCCTCTTGCACGTGCCCCAGCTGGGACCAGGGATCAAACCTGCAGCCCAGGTATGTGCCCTTGACTGAGAATTGAACCCATGACCCTTTGGTTTGCAGGCTGATGCTCTAACCGCTGAGCTCTAGATTTTTAATAGATACTCTTAATCAAATTGAAGAAGTTTAATTCTGTTCCTAAATTGCTGAAATTTTTAACAATTTACATGTAATTAAAGGATTTTTATGCATCTGGTGATGACATCATATGATTTTTCTCCTTATTTTAATAAGTTGGTAAACTACATTGACGGATTTTGGATTATTTAACTAACTTTGCATTCCTAAAATATCAATCATATTTCCATATCCCACTTAATTATATTTTCTTTGTTTTTGCTGGGTTATAGTAGTTGATATTCTGTTGAAGATATGTTCATATGTAATTTTAGTCTGTAATTTTCCTTTCTTGTAATATCCTTATTGAGTTATGGAATCAGGGTTAACTTGACCCAGTGGTATGCTGGTAAATGTTAAACCATTGGCTTCCCAGGGGAATAAAAGGCTTTCATTTTAATGATCAATTATTACGTTGGTGTGCATACTCCTATCATAGCTGATTTCAGTCCCCAGTGTGATGTCACTGAATGCAGAAGTGGGAGGAGATGCTCGCCATTGGCTCTTGTTAATCTGTGCAAGCTGACTCCAGCACACCATTCTTCTCCCCGTAAAACCAAAACATTCAGGAACTTTTCCATCTTGATCTATACTTTGAAAGAATTGGTATAATATTGGTATTTCTACTTCCTCTTTAAATCTTTATGAGCATTCCCAGGGCTTTAATTGAGTTTGAACATTAATCCTATCACTCCTGAAATAGATATATGTTTTCTCATTTTCCTTAGTGTAAATTACTTTCCTCTTCTACAAAGCACATGTCCAAAGTTGCACTGTGTTTTTCAAGAGAAGCTCTTATATAATATGTAAGTACCATATTGCCATATTTCAGGAAAAAGAAAATCAAATACAGAAAAAGGCTAAAAGAACCTCATGATCCTATAGCCTGGCAAGTACATTTGTAGTTGGCTAAATAATTAGCAGTGGTTTTTGTCAATGCTATTGAAGAAAGATTTATGCTAATTAATGATTCACTCTATCTTATGCTAAGACATTTGTTTAATCAGTGGCTCAATTTCTCTTTAGCTAAAACATTAGCTAAATCACATTGGGAAAATAAAACCCAGAGGTGGAACCTAATTGGAAACATTGCTGTTCGGTAATGGAGCACTTACACATCCATTGTGGGGATTCATTAAGTTTTAGTTTGGGGAAGTTTTCACAAAGCTCACTTGAAAAAAATGCATAAATGTGATCGAGATATACAATTGCCATAATCTGAATAAAAGGAGAATTTGGCATTTTATGTCACCAAACATTCCATCAAAATTTTGACTAAATTTTAGCAGTCCAAAGATAAAAAGATGAACAATGGTCTATACCACTATTTAAGGAATGTAGCAACACACTCAAACCAATAACAACTTTACCAAGTGATAAGGGCAATTAAAGAGATTTATATAAAGTGCTATAGGAACCCAATGAGAAAGCTATTAACTTTCCAGATGGGACTATTAACAGTGTTGTTCTTTCTTTCTTTCTATCTATCTATCATCTATCTATCTATCTATCATCTCTCTATCTATCTATCTATCTATCTATCTATCTATCTATCTATCTATCTATCATCTATATATCTATTATCTATCTTTCAATCTTCCTCACCCTATTCTTCCCTTCCTCCTCACATAAATTTAATATTTTGAAGATCAGTATAAAGAAGGGTCAAAGTATCCCTTCAGGAAACTAGAGGAAGTCACTTTTGTTCCAAGTCCTGTGGTTTGCTAAGAGATTTGCTCCACCCAAATGAAGGGGCGCTCATTCCCAGCACAAATGCCCCTTCCTTTGGAGAACTACCAAAGCATCGCCGTGGATAAGCAGCACTTAGGCAACAAGCGTGCTTATACCTTTCTCACAGGAGAGAGAAAGCTGACATCTGAGAGGTAAAGCTGTATTACTGATGATGAAAAGAAGTGGGTCAGTCTCAGAATTCTAGAAGCAAACTTGCTTGTTGATTAGGATAGATTTTAACATGTCTTTAAACATGAGGACTATTAAAAGAGCTCTTGAGATATTTCCAAGAAGCAGGACTAACTACATAATATGTCAGGCCAGTGCCAACTACAAATGCAGGGCCACTTGTTGAAATACCATTAAATTTTCAAGGTGGCAATGGAAGCACATTATGCCAAGTACAGGACCCTGTGTGACTGCAAATGAAGCCGGCCCTGACCAGAGGGCAGTAGCACTAGAAGCAAGCTAAATCTTTCTCCTTTAATCTAGAATGAGAACCCATAAGCTTTGAAATAGGGCAAATACAGGTCTGAATCCTACCTCCATCACATATCACCTACTAGATGTTAGACAAATTATGAAATTTTTCATTTCCTCACTAAAATGTGGCCATATTAATGAAAACTTCTGTTGCAAATTCCAATAATACATAAATACACATGTGAATTTACTTCTAGTGTATTTATAAATAAGTATATTATAAAAAGGAGTTTTTACAAATTAGTGGCTTTATAATAAAACTGTTGGTTTTAGAAAAGTAATTATGTTATTAAAACAACCCTTTGATTTCTTCTTTTTATTTTCCAGTCCATTGATGGCATCCCTCATCGCAGTTGTGAACTACCAATCACAACTTTGATCTACCATAAAGACCATTTATGGTCAGACTTTTAAATATTTAAATAAAAGTTATATATTTAGGATCAAGAACATAATATCATGGGCATTATATATTCTGCATATTATATTTTTATTGTAATATTTTACCATTACAGAAAAATTAGTTTACATTGTGTTTAACAATTTAAAAATGACTTTCTTCCCTGACTGGTGTGGCTCAGTTGGTTGGGCATCATCCTGTGCACCAAAAGGTTACTGGTTCGATTCCCGGTCAGGGCACATGCCCTCGTTGCAGGCTGATCACCGGCGGGGTGTCTGCAGGAGGCGGCCAATCAATGTTCTGCTCTCACATCGATGTTTCTCCTTTTCCCTTCCTCTCTCTCTAAAAATCAATAAAAAAAGAATTTTTAAGACTTTCTAAAATGGTATGTTATTAGCACAAAAAACAGACATATAAAGAAGAGAACAGAATAGAAAGCCCAGAAATAAATCCACACGTAATATGATCAATTAATTTATAACAAAGAAACCAGTAACATGCAATGGGGAAAGGACCATGTGGTCAACACGTGCTGTTGGGAAAACTGGCCAGCCACACGCAAGAGAATGAAACTGGGCATCAAGACACAATTCACAAAAATAAACCCAAGATAGATTCAAGACTTTAACGTAAGACCTGAAATCATAAAACTCCTAAAAGAAAACTTGATGTCAATCTTGGTGATGAACTTTTAGATTTGACACCAAAAGCAATGGAACAAAAATAAGCAAGTGGAACTCCATGAAATTAAAAGGATTTTGCTTAGCAAGGGAAACCATCAACAAAATCATATTCATAGACCAAATACCTGATAAGGGGTTAATATCCAAAACATATAGAGAACGCATACAACGTAACAGTAGCCCTGACCAGTGTGGCTTGGTGGTTAGAGCGTCAGCCCAAGCACCAAAGGGTAACAGTAAAAAAAGAAAAAAGAAAAAAAAAAAAAAACACACACACAATCTGATTGAAAAATGGGCAGAGGACCTGAACAGACATTTTTCAAAAGCAGATATGCCAGTGGACAACAGGTACATAAAATGATACTCAACAACGTCACTACTCATTGGGAAAATGCAAATCAAAACTGCAATGAGATATCACCTCACACCTGTTCAAACGACTATTACCAAAAAGGCAAGACATAGCAAGTGTTGGCGAGGATGTGGAGAAAAGGGAACCCTTGTGCACTATTGACGGGAATGTAAATTGGTGCAGCCACTATGGAAACAGTACAGAGGTTCTTGAAAAAATTAAAAATAGAACTATCATATGATTCAGCAATTCTATTTCCAGTTGTTTATCTGAAGAAAATATAAATATCAACTACAAAAGATATATGCACTCCTATTTTTATTGCAGCATTACTTACAATAGCCAAGATATGTAAACAACCTACGTGTTCATCGATGGATGAATGGATAAAGAAAATGGTAGATACATATTTCATATGTCATATATATATTATTCAATCATAAAATATAATAAAATTTTGCCATTTGTGACAAAATGGATGAAACTTGAGGGCATTATGCTAAGTGAAAGAAGTCAGCATAAGACAAATACCATATGATCTCACTCATATGTGAAATTAAAAAAAACAACTGAGTTCATAGATCCAGAGAGCAGACTGGTAGTTAGGAGTGGGGAAGGGGTCAAAGGGTACAAACTTCCAGTTATAAAATAGCTGTCACGAGGATATAATGTGCAGTATGGTGACTACGGTAAATAATATTGTATTGCATACTCAAAAGTTGCTAAGAGAGTAGATCTTAAAACTTCTCAACACAAGAAAAAATACTTTGTAACTATGTTATAACTGTGTATGGTGAACCATATTAACTAGACTTTGTGGTGATCATTTCACAATATAAATATAGGTTGAATCATTATGTTGTACACCTGAAACTAAAATAATATTATATGTCAATTATACCTCAATAAAAAGAAATATTTACTATTGTAGTTCTTTTGTAGTTCATCTTTGTACATAAAAGCAGCTGTGCTGGTTCTGGACGGTGAACCTCTCTCTCTGGGTGGCCTTCCCACTATCTCCAGGTAGGTGTTGGAGAGCTGGCTTTTTCTGATGTTTGCAAAGTCATGAAGAATATCAAGGCTATAGTCTAAAAATTCATGTTTTTATGATTTTAATGATAATACTATTATAAAATATTTCCTTTTCATCGTTATACTATATTGTTCATTTATAATTAATTTTAAACACATATATTTTGTGGCTTTAAAATGCTTCTGCAGAATAGGGACGCAAGATGGCGGCAGGTCAGGTGGAAGCTACACTCACCTCCTCCCAGGACCAAACTGGGATTACAACTAAATTACAGAAAAATCATCCAGAATAATCATCTGAAGACTGGGTCTTACAGAGAAGCCACATCGAGACTGGAAGGAAGTGCAGGGGCACAAGAGGGCTGGCAGCTGCCGTTCCGGAAGGATGTCTCAGTTGTGGGGGTTCTCCCTGGGAAGTGTGGGGTCTAAATGCCAAGCCAGGCTCCCCAGCCTAGAGCACTGCAGCCAGGAAAGGCACCCACTATGAAAAGCAGCACAATCTCTGTCCACCAGGGACAGATGGCTAGAGATGCAGGCACACTTTTAAAGGGCCAACATAAAATTTCATTCACCCTGGGGTCTGGCAGAGAGAGGGCAGACCAGACTAGAGCCACGGGATGGAAGTCTGGGGCTGGTGGCTCTGGGGAGAGAGCTGAGGGTACGCCACCAGGATCCCTGTGCTTACTCCCCATACTTCAGGAGCCATCTCCATCAGGCAGACCCCAGTGGCCTCACCTGGGAGAAGGTAGCAGCCACTCCCCCTGGAATCCCTCTAGCCCACCCAGTGTAGCCTATGCCCTGCTGAGAGCAGCTGGAGACTCTCTTAGTGACTAAGTTGACAGGCAGCCTGCAGACAGAGGTAGATCTCTGGATGCTTTGGGACTTTTCCTGATCTGCCCCCAGGCCAGGTTCTGTGTGTACATGCCAGCCCTGGTGCGCAGCTTGGTACTCTCTGCATACAGCCAGGCCAAACAGGGAGCCCCAGCTGTGGACCACTCATAGCTCCAAACAGGTTGCCCAGGGCCAGTAACAGGCAGCATCTGACATTGGCCTGAACCAGAGTGCCTCCAAAGAGTCCCAGAACCTATACACCCGGTGGCAAGATTCAGACAGAAACAGAGCAGGATACAATAAGCTTACCAGGAGTATATCCATAGGTAGATCTTGGCGGGGCACCAAACCCTGCTGAGGCAAATCTGCTTCATGTGGTCAGCACCTGCACAGAAGATTGCACGCTGTGTTGGGGTTGAGCCTCACGGTCGGCCAGCCTGAGGGTCAGTCCCATGCACAAATGGACCAATAGCGATCAAAACTCAATGACAACAGGAGGGCTCACGTAAGTTCCACGAAAGATATTCCTAGAGCACCCAGCTGAAGTGATCAGGAGACTGCACCACTGGGTCCCACAGGACACCTGCTATATAAGGTCACCCTGCCAAGGCTGAGAGTGATAGCACATCTGCCTCATACACAGAAACAAAAGCAAAGAGGCAGCCAAATGGACAAAGAAACAGGCCCCAAATGAAAGAACAAGATAACTCAGAGAAGAACTAAATCAAATGGAGCTAAGCGCACACAAGAATAAACTGAAAATGGACTAAAGACTTAAATGTTAGACTCAAAACCATAAAAATTCTAGAAGAAAACATAGGCAGTAAAATCTTAAACATTTCTCTGAGCAGTATATTTTCCGATATATCTCTTCGGGCAAGGGAAACAAAAGAATAAGTAATCAAATGGGACTACATCAAACTAATTAGTTTTGCACAGCAAAGGAAACCATAAACAAAATGGAAAGACAACCCACTGAATGGGAGAACATATTCTTCTATACATCTGATAACCAAAATGTATAAGGAAATTATGAAACTCCACACCAAGAAACAATCCAATTTAAAAATGGGCAAAGGACCTGAATAGACACTTATACAAAGTGGACATACTACATGATCTCACTTATTTATGGAACATAATGAACAAAATAAGCTGTCGACCAAAAGAGATCCAGAATCATGGAAGTAGGGAACAGACTGATAAACCTCAGAGTGATGGGGAGGGGGTGGAGAAGAGATAATCCAAACAATTTATATGCAGATATGTACAACCAATCGACACGGACACTAGGCTGGGGAAGGCAGGAGGGGGGTGGGAGTGGGAATGAGGGGTCAATGGGGGAAAAAGGGGGACATCTGTAATACTTTCAACAATAAAAAAGTGAACATAATAGACATATGAAAAGATGTTCAATGTCACTAATCATCAGAAAAATGCAAATTAAAACCATAATGAGATATCATCTCACACCTGTCAGAATAGCTACCATTAACCAACAAACAACAAGTGTTGGTGAGGTTGTGAACCCTCGTACACTGTTGGTGGGAATGCAGATTGGTACAGCCACTGTGGAAAGCAGTATGGAGACACCTCAAACAATTAAAAATGGCACTGCCTTACGACCCAGTGATTCCACTTCTGGGAATTTATCTGAAGAAATTTGAAACATGAATCGGAAAGAATACATGCCCCCCGATGTTCATTGCAGAGTTATGTACAATAGCCAAGATATGGAGCAGCCCAAGTGTCCATCAGTAGACGAGTGGATAAAACAGCTATTGTAAACAAAATAACTGAGGAACAAAATAGGCCAGAGACATGGATGCATGGAACAGACAGACAGATCTCAGAGGGAAGAGGTGGGGCAGAAAGAGATTGACCAAAGAACTTACATGCATATATGCACAGCCCATCGTCACAAACAATTGTGCGGTGAAGGCTGGGGTGTGGTGGGACCCGGCTGGAGGGGGAAATGGGGGACATCTGTAATACTGTCAAAAATAAAAATAAATTTAAAAAAATAATTAAACAGCTATGGTACATTTACACGATGGAATACTACTCATCCATAAAAAGGAAGAAAATTTTACCTTTGGGAACAGCATGGATGGACCTGGAGAACGTTATGCTAAGTAAAATAAGCCAGTCAGAGAAAGACAAGTACCATGTGTGCAATATAATTAACGAACTGAACTGATATGCACAGTAGAGACAGACTCATAGATGGAGAGCAGACAGACAGCTCTGGAGTGGGGCAGAGCAGGCAAGGGACACGGAGAGATTGAGCCAAAAGAGAGCGAAAAATCTCATGGACACAAGAGTTGGTTATTTGGGGGGGAGGGGTGTAAGAGGGTATAGGGGAGATAAATGGTCATGGAAAATATAAAATAAATAATGTAAAATATAAAATCAAATACTTTTGCACTGTTTTCTTGCCAGTAGGAAGCTCAGTCCCCTCCTGATTTCCCCAAACAAATTATCACGATTTTGTCAGGCCTTGCAGAACGCAAGTATATATTCTAAATGGAAGCATATACCGGCCCCTCCCCTGACACCGCAGCCACTCTGCTGCAGGTCAAGGGCTCTGCCCTAGAACCCAGGAGGGGTGCTTAATCCTGACTCTGTCCTCAGTCCTGGGTCAGCAGCGTCATCAGCTGGGACTGCACAGCGCCCCCGCGTGTCGACATAGGAAAGTATTTTTCTCATTTGCCTTTGCATTCAAATAAAGATGCTTATGGTGACGTAGCAGCAAATGAAAACATGAGAAATGGATTGGTTAATGGTGAAGTCCACAATGAAGATGGGAGAAGTGGAGATGTCTTTCAGTTTCCATATGTGTAATTTACAGGAAGAGATAGTGTCCTTTGCCGCACTTGTCAAGGAACAGAAAGAATCCTTGGGGGGGGGGGGGGGGGCAGCAAGAAGACCAGCAGGTGGCATGAATTCCATAGAGTGGTCAGAGATTAAGGCCAAGAAGAACAAAACTGTATATGATGGCTTCTGTGTGGGTCTCCTGATTTCTGAATCGGCTGTTTTTTCCCTTTTCCCTTGCTCTATCAAGGTGAAATACATTGGCATAAAATCATCAAGCACCAGTTATGATGTTCAAAAAGGAACTATATATTTAAATATCACGAACACACTAAATGTAACAAACAATAACTATTACTCTGTTGAAGTTGGAAATCACTGCACAAGTGCAGTTTTCAGAGACAGTTACTGGAAAGGCATGCAGAGGTGGCATAAGTACTGGTCCACCGGACATGAAGCAGATTGATTACACCCACTAACACAGCAGAGGGAAGGAGCTCTGTGTTTGGTTTCCGTACACTGGCATCCATCACTGTGAATGACATAGTGCTCATGCATGATGCAAGTCACTGTGACAGCAACATATTTTTGACACTCTGAACAGATATCCCAGGAGAGGCACCAGTATGTCTGCTGTGAAAGGAACACAATGTATCGATTGGGACAGTCTGAATATCTAAATGACTTTGGCCACAAGAGCAAACGTGGGAAAGATGCAGCTGGAGAAGAATACCTATTGATATTTTTTAAGCTCTGAGGGATGAGGCACTTACTTCCTGGTAGGAGGCCTGAAATTGAACAAACCTGAAGTTTACATGCCTATTTTAAGAGTACAGCTAAAAATGTCTGCACTTGCCAGTTATTGCGACTCCCCACTCTGTGGTCATGATATTTGTACCAGGATATTTCATTGAACCCCTCATCCCCTACCCTACTCCCCAAAGGAGAAGACTGAGAGTTCCTCTACAGGACTATAAATATTTAAAACTCACAGCTCCAATCACTACTGAAAACATAAGTGTGGTGATGAACATTACTTGAGAAACTTTTGGGATGTTTTTAATAGACTATTACCAAGAGCCCATTCTTTAGAAAAGCCTGTTAAGGAATAACCTTTCCTGTTTTATAAATGTCACTAATCATCAGAGAGATGCAAGTTAAAATCACAATAAGATATCACCTCACACCTGCCAAAATGACTGTCATCAATAAATCAACAAACAACAAGTGCTGGCGAGGGTGTGGAGAAAGGGAACCCTGGTGCACTGCTGGTGGGAATGCAGACTGGGGCAGCCACTGTGGAAGAGAGTGTGGAGTTTCCTCAAAAACTAAAAAATGGAACTGCCATTGACCCAGTGATTCCACTTCTGGGAATATATCCTAAGAATCCTGAAACACCAACACCAACCAGAAAGAATATATGCACCCTTATGTTCATAGCGGTGTTACTTAGAATTGCTAAGATCTGAAAACAGCCCAAGTGTCCATCAGTAGGTGAGTGGATAAAAAAGCTGTGTGATACATTTACACAATAGTATATTATGTGGCTGTAAAAAAGAAGCATCTCTTACCATTTGAGACAGCAAGGATGGACCTGGAGATATTACGCTAAGCAAAATAAGCCAGTCAGAGAAATACAAATATCACATGGTCTCACTTATATGTGGAATCTAATGAAAATATTATATGACAAACAAAATAGGTCCAGAGGCAGGAAAGCATGGAACAGACCAACAGATCCAGGGGAGAGGAGTGGAGGGGTGGGAAGAGATTAACCGAAGTATTTTTATGCACATATGCATAGCCCATGGACATAGACAATAGTGTGGGGAAGGCCTGGGTGAGAGGAGCAAAGTGGGGAGGGACATGGGGGACTTTTGTAATACTGTCAACAGTAAAAAACAAATTAAAAAAAAATCCCCTTGCTGCAAGAGAGTATTTCAACTATGTTATTTCATCATTTAGCTAAACGTTTTTAGTTTTTCGTGTTTTGAAATTCTACTTACTTACATTTTTTTGTCCATCTTATTTCAAGTCAGTGCTTGAGTAACACATAAACCTAAATAGTTTTCGCAAGATTCTGTACCTAAAACTTTTAAAGCTCGTAAATAATGTTTCACATGTCTTTTCATATTAATTATAGTTTTATGGAATTTTAATGTAATTTTCAAACATAGTTAATGTACAATATTGTAAATAAACGGTGCATGGCTTGTATACGGCTTTAATAAGTGTCAAATAAAGTGGTACAATTTCAAAATAAAGTAAGTTTCTCTGAAAAATAAGTAAAACAAGAAAATGGGGAAAAAAATAAATACCATGTAATGTAATGGATATTGTCGGGTCATGGCTCAAACTCAGTTGAATTTTGTGGTAGATGAAATAATATTTCTCATTTTTTTCTATGTCCAAGAACATTCTTATTTGGCTGGAGCTCTCTTGAAGATATGCAAAAAGGAAACTTCTTTGGATGGTTATTTTGGCCAAGGAAAGAAAAGTACCCCCAATTAACATAGAAACAGCAGGCTTTGGACTGGCCAACCTCTGCACAATCACATGAGCCCATTCCTTTAAATGAACCAGTCTTGAGAGATAGATAGATACAAAGGTAGATAGATGATAGATAGATAGATAGATAGATAGATAGATAGATAGATAGATAGATAGATAGATATGATAGATATAGATAGATAGATGATGATAGATAGATAGATAGATAGATGGATGGATGGTAGATGATAGATTAGATAGATAGATAGATAGATAGATAGATAGATAGATAGATAGATAGATAGATAGATAGATATGATAGATATAGATAGATAGATGATGATAGATAGATAGATAGATAGATAGATAGATAGATAGATAGATAGATGGATGGTAGATGATAGATTAGATAGATAGATAGATAGATAGATAGATAGATAGATAGATAGATAGATAGATGATAGATAGATAGATGATAGATAGATGATAGATAGATATCCTATTGGCCTTGTTTTGGTGGAAAACCCTGACTAATACACATTATGATGGAACAAGAACCAACGAGCTAGGGAAGTTGAAGAAAAACACGTAACTAATGGATGAGAAATGGACAAAGTTTCTTTCTTAGTAACATTAACTGGAAGGCAGTAAACCCACATGTAACATGTGCTTAATTTAGAAAAATATATCCAAAATTACATAAGAACCAAATTCACTGGAAATAAACATTGTTTAAAATACTCTCTAACATTTTCACTCTTTATTTCTAGAGCCTATAGACAATGTCTAGTAGTCATATGATGTTCCCCAAATTCAGAGTGCCTAACTATATAATTATGATGGAAGGAAAAACACTAAGAGGATCGAACAAGCAAAAAGTATAAAATAGATTATCAAAACTTTTAACAATTGTCATGTATTTGTGAGCATTGAGCCAATGGCAAAGCCGTTACACTTTGAAAGCCGATAAATATGCACTGGAAAAAATAATTTATTTCTTTTCTTTTTTTTTTTCAGAAATGACACTCAGTTTATTACGCACAGTAGCAGCAGTAGACAGAGGCTCAGCATTTTCTTGCACCAATCCCTGAACCCCATTTCCCACAAGGTAACTCAGTAAGGGCCAGATGACATTTGCACGTGCAGAAGGTTGCATTACAGGAGAGGAACCTTGAGCTAAGGGAACCCAAACATTTTATAATAGGCTACAAGCAGATCTGCCCAACCTTTACTCCATAGGGAGATATTATCTTTATTTTACTGGACAATAAACAAATCTGCCTTTTTCCCTGGAGGGAGATGCTATCTATCTTCTCAGGCTATAATAACCACCCTGGAAAGGATTGTTTGGAACAAGGGCAGTCAGTGCCTTTACTAGCAAGTGAACAGAAATGGGAGAGAACCTTGGAGAATTATCTCTCAATACCCTACTGGTGCTTCTTAGCATCACCTCTCAAATAGACGATTTAAATGGAAAAATGATTTCTTGTGAGGAAACACTGTTGTAGAAAATATTCAGTGGCCCCATTATTTTAAATTACATTTCCAACATTTTTCCTGTCTGTTTGGGGACACTTTTTGTTCCCCATAATTTAAACATAATTTTAGACCATTATTTAAATCTTATGATTTCTTTGTGTATTAAATTAATACATTAATTTTGGATTAATTGATTTTTTTTTATCTTAAGCTATCCCATCTAAGGGCATTTTCTAAATTTTCCAAAATTCATTAAAATTTTATAGTCCTTCTCATTAATACTTATACCTTTCTTTGTAAATGTATTCTTTTTTAAATTTTATTAAATTTATTGGGGTGACAACGGTTAATAAAATTATGTAGATTTCAAATGTACAGTCCTAGAATATGTCACCAGTGTACTGCAGTGTGTGTTCACCACCCAAAGTCAGATCTCCTTCTGTCACTGTGTATTTGTCCTCTTTACCCTTTGCTACCACTTACCTCTGGCAACCACCATGCTGTTGTAGCTGTCTATGAGATCTTCTTTGTCTTGTTTGTTTGTTGTTCCGTTTTACATCCCACATATCAGTAAAATCATTTGGTTCTTGACTTTATCCATCTGACATTTCATTTAGTATAATATTCTCAAGATCCATCTACGTTGTTGCAAATAGCTGAGTGGTATTCCATTGTATGTATATACCACATCTTCTTTACCAATCATCTATAAAAGGATACTTCTGTTGTCTTGGCCACCATGAATAATGCTGCAATGACTTCAGGAGTACATATATCTTTATGGATAAATGTTTTCAAATTTTCGGGTAGATACCCAGAAGAGGGATTGCTGGATCATGTGGTAACTCTATTCTTAATTTTTTGAGGAACCTCCAGACTGCTTTCCATGGTGGCTGCACCAATTTACGTCCCTACCAGCAGAGTATGAGGGTTCCTTTTACTCCACAACCTCTTCATCACTCGTTATTACTTGTCCTGCTGATAGTAACCACTCTAACAGATGTGA
Organism: Tadarida brasiliensis; assembly: GCA_030848825.1. Taxonomy (NCBI): domain Eukaryota; kingdom Metazoa; phylum Chordata; class Mammalia; order Chiroptera; family Molossidae; genus Tadarida; species Tadarida brasiliensis. Next base: position 104,971,793 of record CM061260.1, on the reverse strand, counting down.
GGTGGCATCCATTGTGGTTTTGATTTGTATTTCCCTAAATTATTCTTAAATTCTAAACTTGTCTGAACTGTACATGATTTAAAAAAAATTTTGCCTTTCTAAAACTACTGAAACTCATATTTTGGGGGAAGCAGAATATTAATTTAATGAATACATTCATAAACTAAACAAATATATAAATCAGTAAAATATATGAAACAAATTGTAAATATGTAAATTTATATTATTTGGCAAAGCTATAAGTACAAATAATCAGTACATTAAGAAAGATCAGGGAACTGGACTAGGAAGCATACTGTGGAGTTACAACTTTAAATGGAATAATCAGGAAAAGCTTTATATTTAAGGTATTTGAAGGGCTCAGAGAGCAAAACATGTGGCTTTCTGGGAAAGAGCCTTCCAGTCAGAGGCCACAGCATTTGCAAAGATCCTAAGGTGAGAGTGAGCCTTGGATGTTCAGAAGTTAGGGCGAGGCCAGTGTTCTTGAGTAACAGCAAGAGTAAGCAAGGAGATGAGAATGAATGGCCAGACTGTATGGATCATTATACAAACTTTGATAAATAATAAGTGGACTGGTTGGATTACAGTAGGCAAGTCACCGGTCTTTTTCTGGGGCAGCTGGAGGAAGACTGTGAACACTCAAATCTTCCAGAGCTCTCCTAGACAGAGGGGTGTGAAGGTCAAGTTATTATTGGCTCTCCTGTGAGTCCTAGTTTTCAGGGACCATCAAGCGCACATGTCCATGGTTCTGCATAATTTAATGTATCATCATCATCATTATCATCGTCTTTGCAGACAAGCTCTTTCCATGATTTGATATTGTGTATGATCTCTCACACTAAAAAGTAAACCTCTCTGATCTCCCCTTTTCAGATTAAACTGCTGGGGGTCCGCAGGGAAATGCATGACTGGCATTCTCTCTGTAATATACTTGCCAGGTGGGCCTTTGTGAATGTGTATGAGGTCACTCTTTAAAGTTTTGTCATGGTTAGAAAGTGACAACATACACCAAGTGAAAATTTGTTGTCATTTTTGTTTTTTGTTTTGTTTTGTTTTCAGCTCAAACACACTGAGATGCAAAGACACTTCCAAAATGTTTTTCAAATGCTTCAGGACAATGATCTCACTCATGCTCTACCTTAAACCTTCCTTTTTCTGGACTAAATTTCCCTGGTTTTAGCTGTTTTTTTAAATGAAGCCACGTCCTGGTGCTCCGTCACTCTGGTGGCTATTTTTAAAGACATTCTCGCCTTCCATAACCCCATTTGAAATGAGATGTCGAGAACAGAACATGATACTCCCACTACATTCTCAGACTTGTTTACTCTACCGATCTAATCTTAGCTTTCTTTCTCTGAAAGGTTGTGTCATATAATAAAATGTAAGTAGCTGACTGGCTCTCTGCCTAATCCTGGGAAAGTTTATCGTCTCCAAGCTTTGGCTTCCTGATCAATAAAATTGGAATAATAAGGTCTACATCATATGTTTGTTTTGAGGATTAAATGATATAAATGCAAAGCACCTGTCACACTGCAGTACCCAATAGCTTTGTATGCAATGTGTAGACAAGTTCATGTTCTGCAAACGTGTTTGCTTGAATTTCACTGGACATTCTTCCATAAGAAGGAAGTCACTGCCATGTGCCAATCACCTTCCCTATCATCCTGTCACAACAGGGGTTGCTAATTTGATTTGTCTGATTTCAAAGCGCCATTAGGGTCACATTTAGTGATTGGTGGAGTCTATATGTTATAAAGATCACATATATGGATGTGATATTTTTTTCCTTTTTATCTCTCTGTGTTTCTACATTAAAAAACAAAACACTAGCCATCATGCTTGTCAAGTGGTGATAGGTCTAGGCTTGGAGGAAAGGAGAGGCTCTGGCCAAATTATTTAATGAACTCAGAGTTAGTGGTTACAGTAGCAAGTGTGAACAGCAATAAAGTGTTGACATTAAAGTATTACAAGTCTTGTTGATCTTGTGGACCTGGGAGTCCCCTCCCCAACTGGGAGAGAGCAAGGCAGGCAATTGGGACTTACCCACAAGAAACCTGGCCCCAGAAGCCTCTTGACCCTGCTGACCTGAGACTCCCTTCCCCCACGGGGTGACACCTGGTGGCCCAGCAGCCCAGCCTGGGTACATCCCTACCTCACCCTCAGGCAATGCAAATAAGACTAGTGGTGGCCCCAGCAGCCCCAGATTAAATAGGCAGACAAAACTAACACCACAAAGGCTCTGAAAATTAAATGATTATTAGAACCGCAGTCCAAAAAGTAGGCCAGGATCTACTTGCTATAACTAAACAGGGTGATTGTCCACCAAACACAAAAGATTTAAATAAGACAGAGTCCCACATACCTCATTAAACAACTGAGAGAATTACTATACAGAAAATCTGCAAGGATGCAGGTGAGCTAAAGAATAGAACCGGTAGGGAATAACTGACATGTAAAGAACACTCCAGAAAAAACACTTTTTTTCCCAAGTGTCCATGGACTATGCGCCCAGGTAGATCATAAAATAAATCTCAACAAATTAAAAAGTATAGGAATCATACAGAATGTGTGCTTTAATCATACTGGAATCAAACTAGAAATAAAAAACGGAAAGACAAGAGGAAAATCTCTGAACACTTAGAATTTAAATAACACATTTCTAAGTAATCCATGGGTGAAAGAAGACATAAAAAGGATACACAGAAATGAGCCCGGCCGGTGTGGCTCAGTGGTTGAGCATCGACCCTGCACCAAGAGGTTGCTGGTTCGATTCCCGGTCAGGGCACATGCCCAGGTTGTGGGCCCAATCCCCAGTGGGGGGGCGTGCAGGAGGCGGCCCATCGATGTTCTCTCTCATCGATGTTTCTATCTCTCTCTCCCTCTCCCTTCCTCTCTCTCTAAAATCAATAAAGAAAAAAATTTTTTAAAGATACACAGAAATGAATAAAAATAAAAATATGATATATTAAAATACATGGGATGCAGCTAAAGCAGTGCTGAGCAGAAATTTTATAGCATTACATTCTTACATTGCAAAAGAGGAAATGTCTCAACTCAATACTCTAAATTTATACCACAAGAAATTAAATAAAGGGAGGCAAAATAAGCCCAAGGCAAGCAAGCAGAAGGAAGGAAGAGGATAAAAAGATAAGCTACAGACAGGGAGAAAATATATCCAAACCACATATCCCACAAAGAAACAGAATGTAAAAAGAATTCTCAAAACTCCCTCTACCTGTCACTGCCCCCTCCATCAAATAAACTAAGGTTCAAGAACATGAGAGCTGCCACCAGGTGGCAGATACATGTGCCCAGCAGAAATTTAAAGTCCGTTCAAGAAATACAACAAACACAGAACTGACTCAGTTTAAAGGGAAAATCTCATTATCAAAATTTAACTTTACCTAGCAAAGTGAAAATACTTCAATCGAAGAAAATTATTTAAAAATGTAGTTGGAGCCCTGGCCGGTGTGGCTCAGTTGGGTGAGCGTCAGCCTGTTCACCGAAGGGTTGCCAGTTTGATTCCCAGTGGGGGCGCATGCCTGGGTTGTGGGTTCAATCCCTGATGGGAGGCATGCAGGAGGCAGCCAATCAATATTTCGCTCTCACATTGATGTTTCTCTCCCTCCCTCTCCTTTCCTCTAAAAATCAATTTAAATAAATAATGTAGTTAGAGAAGTGTTGTGAACTGTTCTATTTCCCATGTCACCATGGGAAGTAGAAGTAAAAGCCCTAGGTAATCACTCTGTGACTGGGACTGTTATATCACCCGCTCTGCACCTCTTTTTCTAGAAGCTGGACATCTACCATGGACCACACTTTATCTAGAGGTTACTACAGAAACCACCAAGCTGTTTCATGATGACCATCTCCTCTCTTCATAGTCATTTGGTTCAGGAACCATTCTGTGCCATGTGAGCACGGAAGCAGAAGAAGCCAGCCAGCAATCAGAAAATAAATGGAACATAGAGAGGCCGAGGACAGAGACAGGGAGAAGATATATTGGCTCCCCTGAAATACAATCGCTAGAAGCAGCACTTGAGCTCTGGGCCCTACATCAGAACAATGAAGTCAGTCTCCGTGGGTAAAGACTGGATTTTTAAAAATGTCTCCAGACTGAGGTAGCCAGGTTTGAGAACCATGTTTCTAGACAGATGCTAAAGCTTAAATGCATCTCCCATGTAGAGCTCGAAAGATACCCCAGCATCCATCCAATAAACAACTCTGAATTAATATAGGGTCTCTGCCAAAATTAGAGAGTGCTGCAGAGAGAGAGAGAGCAAAGCAAACAGCAAATATATGGCATTTTAGTACATTGTTCCTTCTTAATAGTTGATTTAAAAAGAAATGTGACATCTATTTACAGTGTGATTCTTTTGACCAAAGGTTTTAAAGGGAAATGACTTTGTAGTCCGATACGAACATACCAAAAAATATATAATTAAATAGGCTTAGTGGGAATCTGAGGTTCAGGCCCAAGCCCGGCTAAACCTCTTTCTCTAAAAAACTTGCTTGAGTTCAGAATGTAAGTTAATGGCAGAGTCCTAACCAAAACCCCTTTTACATACTTGGCTGTTATAGCAAATAAATAGCTGGGGAAGTGTTATATTATTTTTAGACTACATTTCTATCTGCTTTTTAAATTGACTATCCTCGTGTTCATGTTAAAGGGAGAGAGAAAGAACCAAGAGGGGAATAATAGAAGAAAATAAACATTCTCTTTGGTCCTTATTAACTCTAAGAGACTTCAGTTTCAGATTATTCTATGAGGAATCCAAATTTGTCTAGGTTGAATACGTTTCCAAAATATATTCATATATACTATTTCACCTGATCCAAGGGCTTTAACAACAAAGCATTTGTATACTGTTCACTGGAACATATTTGCAACATATGGGATTCCAGATCTGCTTTTCCTTTCATCCTCCATCCTTTGCATCATCCTTGTCTAGTTATTTTTCAGATTTGAATATTTGTTTTCTCATTCTATCAGAGCCTCTGTCCCCGTGTATTTTCAACATAGATGAGAGATTCTGAGACTCTTCCTCCACGATGTAAGACAATACATTCATTCCTAGAATTCCTCCTCGAGACAAATGCCAGGAGTTGCTTCCTAGGCGTGATTAGTTTTCCCAGATGTTGACCAAAGTGACGTTTTCATCAAACTCACCTGCCTTATATGTGGAAACCACATACACTCTGATAGGGTACAGCCCCTGGGAAAATGAAAATTATTTTTAAATTTACTATTTTTTTTTTCTCTAAAAAGAACCATCTTCCAAGTGTTGATTTTGTTAAATTTGCTTGAAAACCTTTTTTGGCTTCTCTTTTCCTGTAGGGTAAATTTTTGTATTTTTCATTCTTCAATGAGCTTTTCATATCCTTTTTTTTCCTGGTATTTTCTCTAGCATTTGATATGCAGTAGAGGATTTAATCAGCTTTGACACAATTTCTTTTTATCTTATTTTTATAATCTGCTATTTAACTTGTTCCAAAATTCCTTATATCCAGTGTAGAAAGGTGCAGTATTGCATCATTCTGCTTTGTTACATAATTGCCTTTCTTCTTCCCCTGCGAGGAAGGACTACAGTTCTCTGCGCAAAGGCTTCTTCACAAGGTTCAGATTGTGCCTATATCCACCAATTTGCTTGGCCACGAAGATAATCATACTGATAGTCAGTCAATCCAACATTTCCTTAATCCAAATGATAAAAAAGTATCACAATGCCTCCATTCTTTAAGGAGTGTATCCCTTTTTCTCATGTTAACACAGAAACCAGATACTTTCTAAAAATAAAAATTAAAAAAAGAAACAAGATACTTTCTCTTTCAAGGTCCTCTTTAACCCTGTATCTGTCCATCTGCATAACCTAACAACTTTCACTACAAACTTGTTGTACCTTGCCATCAGAGTCATCACAGTTAGTTTTTTCTTGAAATATGATTGTTGTACATTTTGTTTAGTTGGTCTTTTATTTTTACACTACATTTCAGTTCTCTTGAATCTGCCATTAAAAAAAAAAAAAAAAGCAGGCCCTGCCCGGTTGGCTCAGCGGTTAGAGAGTAGATCCATAGATGAAGGGACTCAGGTTAGATTCTGGTCAAGGGCATGGACCTGGGTTACAGGTTCAATCCCAGGGGCCTTGGTTGGGGTCATGTGGGAGGCAACTAATTGGTGTTTTTTTCTTTCTCTCTCTCTCCCACCCTCCCTCCCTCCCTTTCACTCTTTCTAAAGATGAATGGGAAAAGATCCTCCAGTGAGGATTCTCACACACACACACACACACACACACACACACACACACACCAGCAAAGGAAAATTATTCTCTCAGTTCTCAAGATTATTTAAAACGCAACAGTGGAATCATGTACCATTTTATTTTTCTCGTGAAAAATTCTTTAGCATAGACCACCTTAGCTTTTTAGTTTTTCTATCATTTCTTCATTGCCTCATTCTAACAGTTTATACTCCAGAATTAATCCCACTTTCCCCCTCTCTATTAAATCTGTGCTGATTTTCCAAGAGTGAAATTTCTCTTTTGATACAGTTTTAAGTGTATGGGTTTCTGCAGACCTTTGTTTGTTTATTTTCCAAGAGCTAGAGAAGTACACATTGACAGAAATTTCCTTCATCTTCTTATAGATGGACAGACTCGTGGTTTTCAAACAGCCTAGAACTTTCCCAAAAGTGGTAGACAAGGAAGGTTTTAATGTACTATTTATTCCATTGGAGGAAAAGGGTTGTGTTAAAAAAAAATTTGTAGAAATTGATTCTATCAGCTCAGAAATGGCAACCTGGTAATTTAAACAAGTAAAACAAAAATATAATCAAACTGGGGAAAAGTATTCCAACTGGCAAGCTAGAAAGACCCAAAAGAGAACTGTTCTTTCCAATGTTATGTTAAACAGCCTTCACTGGAAGAACCATTCGATTATGAAATATTTAGCAAGTACTTATTAATCACTTACTGTGCCAGGACTGTACTAATCCCTAGACACAGATTCGAAGAAACTGTCAACATGGGTTTATAGCCTTTTCTGTTTTAAGCTCTATAAAGATTCTCTGAAATATGACAGTTGGCATTATTCAATGTTGTGTTTAGAGTAAAATTGGCACTTAAATCTTCATATTCTTTTTTCAGAACTTTTTCAACACATAAAAATGCAATTCTACTGATCTTTTTTTTTTTTCAATCTTGATGTCAAAATACCAAGAATAAATGCAGAAAGAAAATAAAAGAAATGGAACCATTTGTTTTGATTCTTTTTACTTGGATAGTTCATACTCTGAATTAATGTAACCGGGTTGCTTCTTTGGAAGCAACCTCTTCTCTAAGAAGATACTCATTGTTTCCCAGCTGGATTCATTCCTCCATGCCACAAGTCATGTGGTGCCTGATATGTACCATATCCTATCTTTGGCTTCACTCCAACTCCTTCCAAGATAAGGAAAGGACCAGCACAGACTTTCTAGAACCCAATAGGACATACCTCTCACTTCCTCCCCTGTTTTCATCTCTTGGTGCATCAGATGGTTACATTCCATCCTAACTGGGCTGAATGTCATGAGCTCTGTTGGGTTTACCTTTATGAAGCTGTAGTGTTCCTGCTTCTGTGGCATTATCAACCGACTTCACGTGGATTAGGTGATATCTGCATTCTTTGGCCCCATATAAATGTATCCTCTCCTCTCCACTGTAAAATTGTTACAATCCACTACAAAGTCTCTTTCACGCAATGTAATGAATACGTCAAATGCCAACTTGAGACATTTCCATGAAATTGAGTTCCATAGTTAGACATTTTTATGAACTGAATTACTTATTCACCTTTAAGACTGTTGAAGAGTCATAAAGAAATGATTAGATTTCCTCATGGGAATGCTTTCTAAGCTCTTACTACCTTGCCACAGGTCCTGTAGACACACAGCAAGTGTACATTTTCAGGTGAACTTTAATATTTTCAAGCTGCCCTGTCTTACATCGCTTCTGCATTCCCTGGCCTTCCCTTCTTCTCCACTCCATGTGTGACAAGATCAGGGTGCCGCTGAAAAATGGAAGGTAACAATAACCACAATTCCTTTATTTTTTCCTTTCACGTGTCAAACATTTTTTAATGTTTTTGTTTCCAGACATGGTGTATTTGTCCTGCAGCTAGGTATGCAGGTGGTAAAGTATTAACATGGAAGAGACAGGGAACTGGGAGCTTGTACTGGGAGTAAAACGATGCTGGAATATCAAGGTGCAGTGGTGACAGACGCCCACCTTGACCTGCCAGGTTCCTCTACGTCCTCTTCTCGACTACACCTCAGCCTTGCCCCACGACTTGAACAAAACACTAACATGGCTTATAACAGCTCAAGGCCATATTCCTAGGATGACCCTAACTCCCTTAATGCCCCTGCCTGAGAAAACTCAAGGGTGCTAAAAGGATTAACAGCCAACACCCTAAGATAGAATCCCATCTTCCAGCCTCTGTGGGAGGGTGGAACCTAATTTTGAAAAGCACAGGTTAGCCCGGCGGTGTGGCTCAGTGCATTGAGCATCGCCCCATGAACTCAGTGATCCTGGTTCGATTCCTGGTCAGGGCACATGCCTGGGTTGTGGGCTCGATCCCCAGTGGGGGGCGTGCAGGAGGCAGCTGATTGATGTTTTGATCTCTCTCTCCCTTCCTCTCTCTAAAAAAAAAAAATCAATTAAACATATTTTTTAAAAAGCACAGATTACCAAACCCAGAGAAGTTTCACAAAAACCATCATCCCTTCCTGCTTTCTGTAATTTTTCACTCCACTGAGTCCTCACTCACCCCCCACCCCGTATTCTCTCATAAGCCCTTTAAAACACCCAGTCACCTCTATACAAATTGAAGTTAAGTTTATACTGTTTTCCTTAATGCAATAGCATATTACTGATTATAATCTGATCTGACCATTTTAACTGGTGTCCGGCCTTGTGTAGCTTTAACAGTGGGAGCAGGGGGCGGCTATCAGGGAAGTGAGCAGCAGTGATTGCTTATAGAATGTGTATCACTCACACCCATCCCAGAGCCTCCACAATGCAATCTTCCCAGGTATAAGACAGAGATGATATGCTACTGAGTCAGTTTGTCTTTTGTTTTATCACAGATTCAAAAGAAAATTTAAGTTTGTGCTTTCGAAAGGAGATGCTGTTTCACTGTCCACCCATATTGCAATGTACAAGAAACCCAAATAGTAGACACTTAAAGTATCTGGTCAATGAAATGATATCAGAATAAGTTTTTTGTTGTTGTTGTTGACCCTCATCCACTGCTTTTTAGATAGAGTGGAAGGGAGGGAGGGAGAGAGAGAGAAACATCGATATGAGAGAGACACATCGATTGGTTGCCTCCGGCACAACCAAGACCAGGGCTGGGGATTGAACCTGCAACCCGGGTATGCTCCCTTGCGCGGGAATCAAATTCACGGCCCTTTGGTCCATGGACCAATGCTCTGACCACTGAGCACCCCTGGCCAGGGCCACAGTAGATTTTTGAGGTACTTCAATTTCCTTGTTCCATTAGTGCTTATTTAAAGGCTGAATTTATTAACTTTCGAAATTCTGAGATATAGCTAATATTCTTACTCCTATAAATTTAGCTCTGAAACTTCTGCAACTTTGTTAGTTTTCTTGTTCTAGACTCTTCCCCTTTGCAAAATCCCCTGCCTATTCAAATGAAACAATTGTTATCTTGTCCACTGCTACAGGGTAATATGTTTCATTGTATACAGTATAACACACATCGGTGAAATATACAATGTGTATAAAATAAAGAATTGCAGGTGTCTCCTCAAAAAATTAAAAATTGATCTGCCATTTGACCCAGTGGTCCCACTTCTAGGAATATATCCTAAGAAGCCTGAAACACCAATCAGAAAGAATATATGTACCCCTATGTTCATAGCAGCACTGTTTACAATTGCTAAGATCTGGAAACATCCCAAGTGTCCATCAGTAGATGAGTGGATAAAATAGCTGTGGTACATTTACACAATGGAGTACTATGCAGCTGCAAGAAAGAAAGATCTCTTATCCTTTGAGACAACATGGAGGGACCTGGAGAGTATTATGCTAAGCGAAATAAGCCAATCAGAGAAAGACAAATACCATGTGATCTCACTTATTTGTGGAATATAATGAACAAAAAAAAAGCTGATGAACAAAACAGACCCAGAGACATAGAAAGTAGTATGGTTCAGACTGACAAACCCTAGAGGAGGGGGGCGGGGGGAAGGGGATGAGATAAACCAAAGAACTTATATGCATGTATGCATAACCTATGGACACAGACAGCAATGCTGGGGGTGGGCGGGATCAGGAGGAGGGTGTCTGCGGGGGGGGGGGGAAAGGAGAAACATTTGTAACAAAAAAAAAGTGAAAAAAAAAGAATTGAGGAACTGAAATGTGCTGTTGCAAACTTCTTAATTTTATGCTGATAAAATATTGACTCTAAACAGACTATGGCAACATAAATGCAGCCAGTTAAACATAATTATAGAAATATGAAAAGATGTATCTGAACAGCATCAAGACAAGTAAAATCAAATTCTTAAAGGAAAAAAAAAGTCATACGGTTGTTATCGCCTTACTTACTGGAACATCACCTACCTTACGTTTGGATGGCTATAGGGTTGGAGCCTGTTTCTTTGTTTCATACATTAACACACTATTTCTACACTTCAGAAATGTCCCGTGCAGTTGCTAATAAAACATTAAATGTGAATTTTTTCAAATCTTTTCTCAAAGGCATGCTAACCAATGGCATACATACAAAGGAAAATGGAAAATTCCAGAACTCCACTCCCATAGGCCTTCCCCTTCCCAAACGTCTCCCACAGTGGAGCCCTGCCAAGGACTCTTCAGAACTTAATCTAATTTGCTTCTGTCCAGTTCTGATTCGTTATAAGGTCAGGGTCATTAGCATTCTCCCAGCTCCTGTGCTCTCCCCTACCGCACGGACCACCACCGACCTGACCCCATTAGTATACAAAGTATTTGTGCCTCAGGAGGGTAATTAACAAATGATATTTTCCACCAAATGTCAGTAAACACAGGCACCCTGCTCCCCTGCCCTCTTCCCAGGCCTTGTTCCACAGCCAAGTGGCCTCCTTCGATCCTGCAGAAAATAAAAAATGCTTGGGCCCCATGCCCAAGTGTTCCCAGCCCAGCCTTGTATGGCCAAGGCCAGTTCCCAGCCAAGGGTGTGTGGTGGGAACAAGCAGGAGTCTTTGAGAGAGGTTTCTCCTCCTCCTTTTGGTACCGTTATAATTAACCAAGTTATGAATAACAGGAAAGGAGCAGGGGGGAGGCCAAGGAGTACAGGCCTGTCATTGGTGCAGTTTTGCCAGGAAGCTGCAGTTGAACACTCCCCAGGGGGCCACTCATTTATTCCCCGAAGATCCCTGGGGGAAGGGACTAGACAGGGGGGAAGAGACGCATGCCCAGTAGAGTCTGGGTGACACAGGGAAGGTACCTGTCTGTCACTCACACTTGGGAACAGGTCATTGGCCAGAGTAGACATGACCACTGCAACCATGGGAAGATTTGAGATACTTAACGTCCCTAAACAAAGGAGTTTGCTGTCTTGGTTTTCATTCTTGGTTTCTCTTGGACTCTTGAGATCTGGGCTTTTGCTGTGTTACATTTGACTCCTGACCCTTGGGCCTCTTGGCGCCTGCTCTCTTGCATTCGCCCCCATGGCTGGCAGCCATGTGCACCCACACATGGACTCATGGACTACCTGGCCTGATGCTACACCACGCCCAGCTCCACCATGGAAGGGAGACTCTGGACCCTGGCTTTGCTGCTAGATCCACGGAAGCCACAGCCACACTTCTTCCAGGACTGGACTAAGGGAAATGGGACCTTGGAAACCCAGGGATATAATAATTCTGCGCGAATAAAGATCGTTCATCCTCCCATGCAAGTCTCAGAAAATTCTTCTTCTCAGTATATTAAGACACCACCCCCCAGCACTCAGTGCGGAAAGGGATACCCCACTTCTACCCGTAACACATTGCAGCTCAGTGAGCCCCAGGCAGCCATTCCTCAGAGGCTCGGGGACCTACCGGTCCCTGACTAGTCGCCACTCTCCCTGACTTGTGCTTATCTCTTCCGATCATCGCGCGTTAGAGCGGAGACACCTGGTTTTACTCTCCTCTTCACTCCCCCGCCAGCCCTCGGCTTGTATTTGGAAGCTGACCCCAGCGGGGCTCTGCCTCCCGGACCCCTGACCCCGACACTTCACAGTGTGGACCCCTGACCCGGGGGGTACACAGCATGGGGCGGAGTCCAAGCAAATAGTTAAGTAAATACATTATAGTGCAACCTGTTGATAAAAACGTATTGCCACCTTTAAAAGTCATGGTTACAAGTACTTTTGTAACAATCATAAAATGTTTATAATGTGGATAATTATAATGTGGATAATTTTGTTTTCTAAAAGTATAAAAACTCAGAGAAAACACTAAAATAGAAACAATATTTCTTCTTTGACTTTTCCACAATAAATGTATGAGATTTTAATAATCAAAATAAATTGAAAAATATAAAAAGGTATAGAATTGCCAGTGAACTACATACTTAAAAATGGTTACAATGATAAATATATAATGTATATATATTAAAGAGCAAAAACAAAAATGTTTAAACAGTTCTTTTGTTTCTGTTTGTCTGTTTGTTTGTTTTTTCTTATTTAATTAATTTATTTTTGTTACAGATGTTTCTCCTTTTCCCCCCATGGACGCCCTCCTCCCAATCCCGCCCACCCCCAGCATTGTTGTCTATGTCCATTGGTTATGCATATATGCATAAGTTCTTTGGTTTATCTCTTCCCTCCCCCTTGCCCTCCTACTCTGAGGTTTGTCAGTCTGAACCCTACTTCTGTCTCTGGGTCTATTTTGTTCATCACCTTATTTTGTTCATTATATTCCACAAGTAAGTGAGATCATGTGATACTTGTCTTTCTCTGACTGGCTTATTTCACTAAGCATAATACTCTCCAGGTCCCTCCATGTCGTCTCAAAGGATAAGAGATCTTTCAGTCTTATAGCTGTACAGTGTTCCATTGTGTATATGTACCACAGCTTTTTTATCCACTCTTCTATTGATGGACACTTGGGCTGTTTCCAGGTCTTAGCAATTGTAAACAGTGCTGCTATGAACATGGGGGTACATGTATTCTTTCTGATTGGTGTTTCAGGCTTCTTAGGATATATTCCTAGAAGTGGGATCACTGGGTCAAATGGCAGTTCAATTTTTAACTTTTTGAGGAAACACATTGTTTCCCATAGTGGCTGCACCAGTCTGCATTCCCACCAGCAGTGTACTAGAGTCCCCTTTTCTCCACACCCTCGCCAGCACTTGTTGTTTGAGGATTTGTTGATGGCAGCCATTCTGGCAGGTGTGAGGTGATAACTCATAGGTGTTTTAATTTGCATCTCTCTGATGATTAGTGATGCTGAGCATTTTTTCATATGTCTCTTGGCTGTTTATTTTCATTTATAATGTACTTTGAATATGCGTCTATGTTAAAACATTTAGAACTACCTAATAATTTTAACCATATAATATTTGACATATGGATGTACCACAAATTATGTCACCAAATCCTATTCAATGGATATAAAATAGTTTCATCAAATAAATAAAAGGTTTGGGAGATAAGCCAATCCTTTGTAGGAACATTGCATGACCTATACTCCATTTTAAAAATATCTGCTATTTCAAATATCCCAGAAAAGTATCTTAACAAGTTTTTAAAAATATTAATATCATAATCTAAGAGTATATATTTACTTTTTAAAATGTTTAGCAACTTTATCTAATTTAAATATCGGAACAAAAGTCTTCTTTTAAATTTTGCTATGGAAAGTTTTAACATTTATTTTAATGTATTCTCAATTATTTTTGTATTGTTTAAATGTTGAAGATATATATTTATATATATTTTATATATATTTATATAAGTTTTTAGTGTTCTTTTTTAAGTTTACCCAATAGAAAAGAATCTCACATTTGATCTTGTCTCAGGTTTTGGGGATTATTTCCTTAGTTTATAATTGCTTACCTAAATGATATATTTTTCTGTAATCATATAATTAAATGTACACAGTAAAACAGATGTTAATTCTTTTGTTTAAATCAAAGTTATTTTTTACCTAGATTGGATTCTGGTGGCAGACAAGGGCCCTTATGCAAAGATGGAATAATAGGTAGGCATGTTTGAATAAATAATGACTTTATTGGGAGGTGACAGAGGTGGATTTGGGAGTGCCTGACACAGTTCGTGATGCAATTTGCTTTGTGATACATATGCAAAGTCCTTAACCAAGATTATGTGTGCAGTGTTTGCAGCTGAGTTCATCACTGAGAGGTGATCTGAGCCCAGTAGGACTTGAATATATGATCTTTAAAATAGCTAAGTGTTATCCCACAGACTATTCAACCCTGAATTCAATACATTTACAATGGCATACTCACATTATTTAAGAGAATGAGGAAATCGTCTGTTTATATTGTATGGCTTCTCTAAATATAGATGGGAAATGGAAATAATCAGTTTGCAAGTAGAGAATAAAACGTGGTGTCTTTAAATATTGCAACGGTCCCTGGAAGGTACGTGTACTGTGGTTGGAGTACCCCCAGTGTGATAGGAAGACAATCTCGGGGATATTGCTGTATGAAATCCTTTGAATTTATGAGGTCATTAAAAATATATATACTCATGGAGAGTTCAGCATAATTAAGACCTAATATGTTTACTCATTTCAAAATATTTTCTAATTTCCCGTGGATCATTTGGAAGTGTGCTATTTTATTTCTAAGTATTTGGAGGTTTTGCTGTTATCTATCAGTTAATGATTCTTAGTTCAATTCCACTGTGGTCAGAGGACACACTTCACGTAATAACATAGATATATAGTAACTGATATCCAAAATTAAAACCCAAATAAACCAAGAGGTATTCCTGGTCACTTGTTATCTGTGTGAACTTGAGCAATAATCATAAAGAATATAAAAATGGAAATTCGCTCCATGTTACTACGATGCCAGGCCCTGCTGTAGCTTTGTGAGACAGGTATAGAGACCCTAAAAAAATCCATCTATTCATCCTTAGTTTTTGCACATGGGAAGTGGGCATCGCTGTCTCATAAGGTCTAAGAAGATTAAATGAGTTAATAATCTGGGAATCTCCCTATTACTTTTTTGGTGCATGCTGTGCCCTTCCCTCGGAACATGGAAACTCTCGTTATTGTTAAGAAGCTGTCGTGTGACCCACATCATCTCCATGTAAATAGTCATGCTGAATTTCAATACAGTTTCAATCATGTATGATTCTTTCAACTGTGTTTGAACATAGGGCCTGTTGAACTTGCCCCTCCCCCGGCAGGCTACCCAGGCGTCTTGCCCATGGGATATCACAGTGCACGCAGCTCAGCACTTTCCCCTCTGCCAGCCGCCTGGTGGCACCCATCCCATCCGGACCAGCCTGGCAGACATCCAGTGCCAAGTCAGTCTGCTCCAACAACGTGGGTGCCAGAGCCAACTCCTATGCAAGACTGCCCTCCCAGTCTGGAATACTTAACCCAGGTACTTCACACAAATCCAAATTATGTTCCTATAAAACAGTTTTGGAGCCCAGCCGGTGTGGTTCAGTGGACAGAGTGTCCTCTCACGGACTGAGAGATCCCTGTTCGGTTCCCGGTCAGGGCACATGCCCGGATTACAGGCTTGATCCCCGGTAGGGGGCGTGCAGGAGGCAGCCGACCAGTAGTCCTCTCTCACATGGATGTTTCTATCTCTTTCTCCCTTCCTCTCTCTAAAAAATCAATGAAAACATATTTTTTTAAAATGCTTTTGGAGATCTGAGAAGAAGAGGAAAAAGGCTGGATAAGTGGGATAAGGAGATGGGTCAGTGAGAATATTCAGTTTGTGAGAATGTATCAGTGATGGTAGTAATTTAAGAAATGTGAAGGAAAAGCGAAGAGTATAGACATGTTTTTAGTGCAAAGAGTATGGTTTTCATAAAGGATTCACACTAAGTTGTAAGATATTAAAATGTCCCCATGAAGGAAATTAGAAAAATAGGATCAGGAATAGAAAAAAGCTATTTTAGATGCTACTTGGGGGTGTCATTTATTTGGAAGTCAGAGTGAACATCAAGAAAGGCAACATGAAAGGAGTAGAACACTTAGTGGCTAATCAGCAGGTACCTTGGCCCCTTGCTTGCCCTCACCACCCATGACTTCATCAGCCACACCACCCTGCACAAAAACTTATTGCCTAAGCAAAACCGAGCTGCCTTCCAAGCCATATAGCTTCAAGCCAAATCCATGAGGCCCCCTCTCATTAAGTGACAATCCCTAAATTCCTTCTATATGAAAATGATAGAGCTACCCTGAAACCCAGGTCAGAAACTTGGGGGAGGCAGATTTAGTGAACTGCAGGTATAAGCTCAAAATTTTACCCAGTGAAAGTAAGATAAAACTAGTATTATTTAAAAATCCCTCTGTAGTCCTGGCCCTTTTGTTTTGGAAACAGGGGGTGTTGGAGTTCATTATAAACAAGGTACTTGTCTCCCTACATAATCAATAAACTATTCCTTGGAGTTGACAAGTTCTTCTTTGCTATTTAATATCTTCTTAGTCTTGTGCATTGAAAACTATTGATACAATGGCTATGGACACTATATGTGAAATGCAGTAGAGTTGGGTCAGGAAAGTGGAATTCATAGGAGCCAAAAATTTGACTAAGGTGTCTCTTCACAAAATAACTATAAAATACACATAAACTCATTAGAGTAAACCCCTTCATTATGTCAGACACATAGCATGTTTTTAGTTAATAGGGTTTAGAAAACCATTTTTATACTTGCACAATAATACAGGAATTTGTCCTTGCAAGTCTGGGGTCTCCTAGACTGTTAACCTTTCTTTGAAAATTATACAGCTTTTAATTGTTTATTTAAGTTAAAAAGAAAAAGTTGCCCATCTTCTATTACCCTGACAGAGGTTAAATGATAGATATGATGGGTTTACCTTTCTTTTTCAGAAAATGGTTTGAGTTAAAAACAAACAAACAAAAACCAACAAAAAATAAAACAGGCTTTGGAGTCAGACAATATGGTTTTTAATTCTTGCCTGTCCCCTACTTGCTCTACAAGCTTGAACACATTTCTCAGCCTATTGGAGTTTCAATTTCTTCATCTATAAAATAGGACGGACTATTCCCACCCTACTGGGCAGTTATGAGGCTTGTCCATGTGTAATGTAATTCCTGGCACACAGGAACCAAAGAATGGAATGCCTCCTTGAGTGTGAGAAGAAGGCAGGTCCATAGTCATTTTCCTCTGTCTTCCCCAGACTTTTGAGATCTCACAAGGAGGCTATATGCTTCCTTATAAGGAATCTGCAGAGGAATCCTGTCCAACACAGAAGGATTGTGTGGTTTCTGAGGCTTGAGTTTGCCAGCAACTCCACTGACTCCTCGAAGAACTGCCCCTTATTGGGTCAACTTCTCCCACATGAAAATGTGCACAATAATATCCCATAGGATTACTGAGATATTATTTCTTTGGGATATTTTGCCAGCAGTGGACATTTTACCAAGTATAATTGTATATATTGTGTCTTTTAGTCCTGGATTTTAAAATCCTGGAATTTTTAAAGGGACTGTAAATCACTTTAATGGCCACTTTAAAAAAAAATTATGACATGTTTAGACAACCTTACTTGGTCATGTTTTTATACAAGAAAAAGTCTTGAATTAAGCATGGATTGTGTCCTCTCGACCCTCTTGTAATGAAAGCATATGACTAAACATGTAAGTAAATTAAGTCACTTTCAAATTTATTTGTTTCCAAATCTAGCCATTAATTTGTTTATTAACTTAGTCAACAAATATTTAAGGACATGTGGCATTTCTGTCAATGTTCCATGCTCAAGGATTAGGAATGATATAAGATTGTAGAAGATATGATCAATCTGTCCTCAAAGAGATTCCTTTTCTTCTGCTAGAGGACTCAAGTGAAATAGATAACAGGCCATCAAAATGTCCATATGGGCAGTAAATCAAAAATGAAACTAAAATACAAAGGGTTATCTAATGATATTCCCAACCTCCCTTTTGAAGGGACCCCACCCCAGAAAATTTTCTCTTCTTTGCCCTCATCCTGGTCACATGCTTCCTGCCCTCTCTGACCCTCCCATTATTAAAGGGTGCACCTGGGGAAGGTCTTGGCATTTCTCCGAAGTACCTGGGAAATGATATAAACTTGGACACTCCTGTGTGGACTGGAGTCCAGCCTCACTTTCTCTATGGCTGGTCCATGTTAAAATGTCCTGAACTTCCTGAGCATCTCCAGTCTGTGAGCGACACGTCAGAGAGACCAGTGAGTGGGAACTGAGCTAGGGACAACCTGTGCCAACCCAGCTGCTTCTAATGCTGTTTCTGTGGTGGGAGATAATTTTCTGATATTGTAGACAAACAGTTCAGTCTTTTACAGTGGAACTGTAGAACAATGCCCTTCCTATCTGGACAGCTCTAATAACTACCTGATCAGGTGTACATAAGCTGATTGCATGTGATCAAAAATGTTTTTATTCCGTTTAGTTTCAAAAAGATATGTTGTATTAATTGATAAATTGTAATACTTTTCTCAGTTTCTTTTCTAATGCTGATTTGATTTAATTCTGTTATTTCTATCTCTTCTAATTGCGTTTTTCTATCCCAACAGTTGGACAACATACATGTTCTTCAGCATTTTGAACCTGTGGAAAGTATGTATAATTCAGTAGTGTTCAGCAGTATTTGAACCAGGTGGAAATTCGCATTATCCAATATCTAGTTCTTTGTTTGTATTGATCACATTTTAGTGGTTCAAAGAGAAAAGACTGCTGTCCTCTTGAAACTAATAAAGATAATTATTTGTATAACTTTATTTATTTATAAACCATAAAATCACTAGATCTTTGATTGAAAAGGATCTGATAAACCACAGAACTTATATGCATGTATGCATAACCAATGGACATAGACAACAAAGCTGGGGATGTGGCGGGGGGATGGGGAGAAGGGTGTCAATGGGGGAAAAGGAGAAACATCTGTAACAAAAACAAATTAATAAAAATAATAAAATAAAATAAAAGGATCTTAAAGATTATCTGGTACACCCCACTACACTCATTTCCTCGCTCTGACCCCATCATTTATCTTTTGTAGATGAGGAAAAAGAAGAACAGAGAAATGAAATGACTTAGTGAGGGACAAGCAAAATTTGCATTGCTGAATCCCAGTCCAGTCCCCTTGCTTTAGAAGTAGGAATAAATGAGAATGCAAGCATGAACCCTGCTCTCCATTCATCAGTAAGGGTTCCTGACTCTTAAAGCAAAAACTCTGCACATTTGTTTGACTACAGAATAAGGCTTTCAGCTCTTCTTGGTTCCTTTTACTATTTGCAATTCATAACAACCTGGATCAGCTGACCATATATTATGAGCTATTTCATGATGTAATGTATAATTTTACGAAAATATTTATATAATTAAAGTTTTCTGAATACAGGTATTATACAGCAGATGATCAGTGTTACACAATATGGTTTCAATCTTTTCTGATGTATGAAAAAACATTTTTAAATCAATTTGATCTAAGCTTAAAATAAATGTTTAAAATTCCAAAAAAAATGTAAATACTTACAAGGGTTATAAAACATTTTGATGTTCCAATCCATTGTGTATGTTTCAACTAAAATTGTTTTTCAATCCTCACCCAAGGATACTTTTCCATTGATTTTTTTGGATAGAGTGGAAGGGAAGAAAGGAGAGAGAGACACACATACACACTCATCAATTTGTTGCCTCCCGCATGACCCCGACCAGGGCCAGGGATTGAACCCACAACCGAGTTATGTGCCTTTGACCGAGAATCAAGCCCACGACTTTTCGATCCACAGGCCAACACTGTAACCACTGAGCCAAACTGGCCAGGGCTCAAATGAAAATTTTAAAAGCTATTTTTCTATATTCCCAAAGAAATTCAACACAAATACTTTTTTGAGGCCCACTTTTCTTCTATTTTAAGATAACTTTCTCATTTTGTATTTTAGTGATGACATATTTTTAAGCTAATAATAACTATAATGCTAAACACAACCTTGTTCATATGGCTTACATTGCAACTAAAGACACAGACTACTTTACCAGGAGTGTTTATTGGACACTAATAAACATTCATTCTCTGGAACGTTGACTTTATGGGTCAAGAAATCATGACAATGCAGAGACCTTTCAGATGCACCTGCTGCTGTTTCTGTTGTCCCTCCACCAGGCAAGAGGTCAGAGAGTGGAAGTCTAATCCATTGTTTCCTCCTGATCCAGGTCTTCACACATGGTTGTGCCCCTTCCAAAACTATACAGGAGGGGGTTTTCTCTGGCTCTACCAATCAGAATGCAACAAGACAGTGAGGAGAGAGGAAGCCACATTTCTCACCTAAGGAAAATCACAAAGGGTTTTTTCTTGTGGGTTCATTCTCTTCAGTGCTAATGGGATGGTCAACCACATACCTTGAAACCAATGAAAATGAGAAAATAACAACTCAAAATCTGAGGGACACAGGGAAAGCAGTCCTAAGAGGGACATTCATAGCATTATAGGCCTCTCTCAAGAAATAAAGGAAAAGCTCAAGTAAACAATCTAACTGTGTACTTAAAGGAACTTGGAAAAGAACAACAAACAGCCCAAAATGAGTAGAAGGAAGGAAATAATAAATACCAGAGCAAAAATAAATAAAATAGAGTCTGAAGAGGCAATAAAGAAGATGGACAAAACCAGAGCTAATTCTTTGAACTGATAAACAAGTTTGACAAATCTTTAACCAGACTCATCAAGAAAAAAAGAGAGAGGACCCAAGTAAATAAAATTAGAAATGAAAGAGGAGAAGAAACAACTGACACCAAAGAAATACAAAGGACTGTAAGAAAATATTACAAACAACTATATGCAAACAAATTGGACAATCTGGAAGAAATGGATAAATTCCTAGAAATATAAAATCTACCAAAATTGAATCAGGAAGAATAAGAGAGTCTGAATAGACACATTCAACTAATGAAATTGAAATAGTAATTTAAACATTAAAAGAAAACAACTTCTAACAAACAAAAGTCCTGGACCAATGGCTTCATAGATGAATTTTACCAAACATTCAAAGAACTAACACTTATAATTCTCAAACTCTTCCAAAAAAGTCAAGAGGAGAGAAGATTGCTAAGCTCATGTTACGAGGCCAGCATTATCCTAATTTCCAAACAAAATAAAGACATGACAAAGAAAGAAAATTATAGGCCAATATCCCTGATGAACATTGATGCTAAAATCCTCAACAAAATATTAGCAAACTGAATCCAGCAATGCATTGAAAAGATCAAACATAATGATCAAGTGACATTTATTCTGGGGATGCAAGGTTGGTACAATATCTGCAAAACAATAAACATGATATACCACATAAACAAAATGAAGGATTAAAACCTCAAGGTCATATCAGTGAATACACAAAAAATATTTGATAGAATCCAGCACCCATTTATGATCAAAATTCTCAACAAAGTGGAAATAGAAGGAACATACTTCAATGTAAAAAAAGCCATATATGACAAACCCCCAGCCAACATCATACTCAGTGAGCAAAAACTACGAGTGTTCCCCTTAAGATCGGGAGCAAGACGAGTATGTCCGCTTTCATTACTCATTCAACGTAGTACTGGAAGTTCTAGCCACAGCAATCAGACAAGAAGAACAAATAAAAGGCATCCAAATTGGAAAGCAAGAAGTAAAACTGTCATTATGTGTAGATACTAGAGAACCCTAAGATTCTACCAAAAAAAAAAAAAAAAAGAAAGAAAGAAAGAACTGTTAGAACTGATAAATGATTAATGAATTCAGTAAAGTAGCAGGATACAAAATAAATATCTAGCCCAGCTGCTGTGGGTCAGTGGTTGAGCATCGACCCATGCATCAAGAGGTCTCTAGTTTGATTCCTGGTCAAGGCACATGCCCAGGTTGTGGGCCCAATCCCCAGTGGGGGGCATGCAGGAGGCAGCCAATCGATGTTCTCTCTCATTGATGTTTCTAGTTCTCTCTCCCTCTCCCTTCCTCTCTCTTTAAAATCAATAAAGAAAAAAATATTTTTTAAAAAAGATACCAATAGTGTGTTTCACAGAACTAGAACAAATATTCCAAAAATGTATATGGAACCACAAACAACCCCAAATAGCAGCAGTGATCTTGAGAAGAAGAACAAAGTTCAAGGAATCATGCTACCTTATATCAAACTTTACTACAAGGCTATAGTAATCAAAACAGCATGGTACTGGCATAAAAACAGACAAATCAATCAATGGAACAGAATAAAGAGCCCAGAAATAGACTCACACCTTTACAGTTAATTAATGTTTGACAAAGGAGAGAAAAACATACAATGGGCAAAAGATACTCTACCCAATAAATTGTGATGGGAAAATTGGACAAATAATGCAAAAAAAAAAAAGAAAAAAGAAAAAAAGAAACTAGAGCACCTTGTTACACCAAAATGTTACAGCACACAAGAATAGACTCAAAATGGATTAAAGACTTAAGTGTTAGACTAAAAACCATAAAAATCCTAGAAGAAAACACAGGCAGTAAAATCTCGGACATTTCTCATAGCAGTATTTTTTCTGATATATCTCTTCTGGCAAGGGAAACAAAAGAAAAAATAAACAAATGGGACTACATCAAAGGAAACTATCAACAAAATGACAAGACAGTTCACTAAATAGAAGAACATATTCACCGAAACATTTGATGAGGGGTTAATATCCAAAATTTATAAGGGACTTACACAATTCAACACCAAAAAAAAAAATCAAATTAAAAAATGGGCAAAAGACCTGAATAGACACTTCTCCAGAGGACATGCAGATGGCCAATAGACATATGGAAAGATGCTCAATGTCACTAATCATCGAGAAACGAAAAATTTAACCCACAATGAGATATCATTGCCCACCTGTTAGAATGGCTATCATCATTAAATCAACAAACAACAATTGTTGGTGAGAATGTAGAGAAAGGGGAACCCTCATGCACTGTTGGTGGGAATGCAGACTGGTGCAGCCACTGTGGAAAGCAGTACAGAGATACCTCAAAAAATTAAAAATGGAACTGCCTTATGACCCAGTAATTCTACTTCTGGGAATGTATCCAAAGAAACCGGAAACACTAATTCAAAAAAAGATATGCACCCTTATGTCCATTGCAATGTTGTTTACAATAGCCCAGATTTGGAAGCAGCCCAAGTGTCCATGGGTAAATAAGTGAATAAAACAGCTATGGTACATTTACACAATGAAATCCTGCTGGGCCATAAAAAGAAGAAGAAAGAAGAAGGAGGAGGAGGAGGAAGAGGAGGAGGAGGAGGAAGGAGGAGGAGGAGGAGGAAGGAGGAGAGGAAGGAGGAGGAGGAAGAAGAGGAAGAGGAGGCTGAGGCGAAGAAGAGGAAGAGGAAGAAAAAGAAGAAGAAGGAGGAGGAGGAGGAAGAGGAGGAGGAGGAGAAGGAGAACGTACCCTTTGCAACAGCATGGATGGCTCTGGAAAAAAAATTGCTAAGTAAAATAAAGCAGTCAGAGAAAGATAAGTACCATATGATTTCACTCATATGTGGAATCTAATGAACAAACTGAACTAAAAAGCAAAATAGAGACAGACTCATAAACAGGTAGACAGCTCTGGTGGGGTGGGGTGCTTAGGGGGTGGAAGGATTGAGCAAAATAGAAAAAAAAAAAAAAAAGAGAAAGAACTCATGGACTCTGACTACAGTGTGGTGTTTGCCGGGGGGAGGGGTGTGGGAGGAAGTGGAGGAGGGTATAGGGGGGATAAATGGTGATGGAAAAAAATAAAATAAAGAAGAAAAAAAAGTTAAGTTGCAATCATTTGAGCAAACTTTATCATTTTCTATAATGCTCTCATAAACAGTAACAATTTGACATCTGGATTTTTTTTTAAATTAATAAACATATTTCATTTTTCTGGATTTGATAATGTTTGTGGAATTTTCATGGGTTTCTCAAATTTGTGATTTATAAATTTTGTGATTTCCTTTACAAAGCTAAAGCCATACTCATTTTCATACCGAATCTTTCAGTGTTTCCCGTAAGGAGGTCTTGCAACATCGTATCTGCTTCAGTCCTTCAAAACCTGGATTCACTTAGAGCCCAGATCACATTCTCTAGTCCTCGGACAGTCTTGCACACCAGACTGCAAGCTGACTGAACATCTGACCAAACCCCATCACCCAGAAGCATCAGTACAGAGCCAGGCACAGAAATGTTAGTACTGTGTAACATGGTCTAGTCCAAAGTTTGCAACCTCTGCTGTGAGAAGGCATCACCTACAGAACTTTTCTAAAAACAGCTCTATTGATACATTATTTACATACCATGTTTCACCCATTTAACTTACACAATTCAATGGCTGTTAGTATATTTACAGAGTGGTGCACCTGTATTGGTTTGCTCAGGCTGCCATCACAAAAGACCGCAGACTGGGGGGTTTTAACAACAAAAATTTATTTCTCTCAGTCCTGGAAGCCAGGGGACTCATATCAAGGTGTTGGCAGGTTTGGACTCTTCCGAGGCTTTTCTCCGTGGCTTGTAGATGACTAACTGTCACTCTGTTCACGTGGTCATCTGTGTGTGTGCATGTGTCCGGTGTCCATCTCTGTCTGTCCTAACCTCCCCTTTGTATACGGATGCCAAGACTTGTGATGTGTTGGCGGTATTTCCCCTTTTCCACGCTTACTACCCTCTTTCCCTATCCCTCGTGGATCTATTTCACATGAGCTGTCCACTGAGCTCTTTGCTATTTTTCTAGGCCTCTTACTTCCTGGCTCTCTTCTTCCTGTTGGACTTTCATTTCCCCTTCAACTCCATTTCTCTCCCCTTTTCTTTTTCCTTAATCCAGGCTCAGAGTCTCTTCTAAAGAAACAATGAAACTTTGATAACTGAAGACAGTTTAGAAGACCCTTGACGTTTTCTATGTAATTCATATGTAACACACCCTCCATGAAAGACGGGTCCCTTATCCATGAAAATGTATATTATTTTTCAAGTGATATTGAAATTTGAATGCAACCCTGTTGAAGGACAGAATACATCAGGACTTCAGCTCATACATCAATTGCATATCCATGTAATTTAGTACTATGCAGTCACAAAAACGATACTAGAAGAACCGAGTATAACTACCGGTCTGCACGAGATGGCACATCCTCACGCTCTTCTCCGCTGTCTACAATTACAAACTCTGGGAGTAACTCCAGCGATAACCAGAGGATACCTCTGCACGTTGGTAAAGGGTGGAACTGGTCTGAGTCCCCTGCACTGGGGAAACAGCACAGCAGCAGTTATCCTACAGTCCCCTACCCAACAGGAGGTGATCATCCCAGGCTTTTCTTGACCAGCAGGCTAGAACAGAATGTGGCCCAGGTAGACGCGCTACTCTCCCTGATGGATCAGGAGTCCCATCTACAATACCAAGCAGAACTGGCTGAACTGGCAAGGGGACAGCTTGGGCAGCCCCACTGACTTTAGCCAGAGGAAGGGCTCTTCTTCCCTGCCAGGCCTGAGACTCAGCTGTCCCTTTCAAAGACACCATTTAGTTAGGGACACCAGCTAAGGGGATTGCACCACAAATGCCTAGCCCATGAAGTGCTCTTTTCCCCTAGAGGGCAGGAGACTCTTCTCCCCAGCCCAGAAACACCACTTACCGGGCAGCCCTGGCAAAGGGAATCGTGCCAAGACAAACGCCTAACCTGCAAAATGTTCCTTACTGCATGCGCAGCAGAGTCCCTTCCCTAAGGTCACGAGGTCACTCAGAATAGGCAAGCTCCTTCAGCTCCTCCAGCTCCTTCAAACAGCACCAGCTGGAACCAGTGGCGGCCCCAGGAAACAGGCTAAGGGCAGCAGCAGACAGCTCAAGAGTGCTGCAGAGGCTCTGAAAATCAGATGTTCATTGGAACCACAGACCACAGAATTAGGCCAAAGGTAAACATGGGACTGTCTGCTTCAATAGGACCCAGAGCCTCCTTAAATAACAGCCAAAATGTCCAGGATACAATTTTTAAACATCATCCATTATGCAGGAAAATCACAACTTGAATGAGAATAGAAAATTAACTGATATCAACACCAAGATGAATCAGGTATTCGAATGATCTGACAATGGTTTTAAAAGGAACCATCATAAAAATGCTTCCACAAGCAATTACAAATTCTCTTGAAACAGATGGAAATGTAGATGATCTCAGCACGGAAATAGAAGTTACTTAGAGGAACCAAATGGAAATGAGAGAGCTGAAAAACACAATAACAGCAAAGAAGACTTGCTAGATGGTCTCAGTGGTAGAGTGGAGATAACAGAGAACAAATCCCTGAACTTGCTATAATTGACCCAATCTGAACAACAAAGAGAAAATAGACCTCACCGAAAGAAAATGAGCTCCACGGACCTGTGGGACAATAACAAAGAATCCAACATATGTGTCATCAGAGAGGAGAAAACAAGAAGGGCTAAAAGAATATATTTAAAAATTACTGAAAAATTCCAAAATTGCATAAAAGGTATACACTCACAGATTAAAGAAGTTGGCATGTATGTCTACATGGAAAATTCCATAAAATCTACATACGAAATAAATAAAAACTCCTAGAACTAAGGAGTGAGTTCAGCAAGGCCACATGACACAAATCAAGACATGAAAATCGATAGCATGTCTATATGCTGACAATGAGCATGTAAAAACAAAATCTGAAATACAATATCATTTACAATCACTTCAGAGAAGATGAAAGACTTGGGGAGTCTTTAACAGGCCTTAATTTTAGGCAGAATGATTTCTTTCACTTTATTCGTAAGCTTAACAAATATGTACAGGATCTGTATGCTGAAAGTTACAAAATTCTGATGAAAGAAACCAAAGATATACATAAATAGATATTCTATTTTCCTGTTTTGAAGACTCAACATACATAAGAAAGAAAATTTTTTCCAAACTGTTTTCTTGGTTTAATGTAATTCTTAACAAGATCCCGCCCCCCCAGTTCAGTCAAGATGGCAAGTAGGTAACCGTGGTCTCGCCTCCTCCCACAACCACATCAAAGTTACAACTAAACTACAGAACAACCATCATTCAAAACCGCCTGAAATCAAGCTGAATGGAAGTCCTACAACTACGAAATTAAAGAAGCAGCCGCATCGAGACTGGTAGGAGGGCAGAGGCAGTGGGGCTGGTCCCACACCCACGTGTGGCAGATAAAAATCAGGAGGACACCTCGGCTGGGAAGGTCCTCCCTGAGGAGTGAGGGGTCCCCATCCCACACCTGGCTCCCAGCTCAGGGTTCCAGTGCCAGGAAGAGAAGTCCCCATCACTTCTGGCTGTAAAACCAGCGGGAACTGAGGCTGAGGAGGCTGGAGCCCCAAGCAGCTCCTCTTAAAGGGCCCGCGCAGGGACTTACTCGGACTCGCTCCCTCCAGGCTCCACCATGGGGGAAGCAGCTTGAAAGGCACCAGAGACATACAGGGAAGAACTGAGTTGTTTGGCCTCAGGACGAGGGCTGGAGAGGCGGCTTTCTCCTGAACAGACTTGCTGTGGGAGGCCTTTGTTCCTTTGGTGAGCCCTGATCTGGGGCGCAGACTGCAGCCATATCTGGGCTCCAGAAACCTGGCTCACACAGTTTGCCACACCCTGGTGATTCCCTGAGCCCCGCCCCACCCAACTTTTGGGCCCACCCAAGCTGTTTCCAAAGGCTTTACCATTGGATTGGCCTGTCTTGCATCCTGCTTCAGAGTTTCCTAAAATCTCTCAAACAAGAAGCATCTGGTCTCAACAAGCCCGATACCTCTTGTTAAGTGGCCGCAGCCAGCCTTGGTTCACAACCTGGCTTTTCCTGGACACCTCTAAGCCCAGCACAAGAGCAGCCATCAGCAGATCACTTTGTAGCTTATGCTAAGTGGCCCTGGATAGAACACAAGCATTGGCTGACCTTGCCCCAGAGCCAGCACACTCAGTGGACAGCTTCAGACCACATCGAAACACCACCACCCAACCACCTCCACAAGTGACACATTCAATGAGCAGACTCAGTGGGTACCAGAGCCTTGATGAAGTTAGTCTTGCTCTGTGTGGTGGGCCCCTGCACAGCTGATCCTCCAAGGTAGTCAGAGGCCAGTGTTCAGTGGGCACAGCCAGTCCTTGCAGCTGATCAGCCTGAGTAAGTTCCTCCCATTGACATGCCAACAGCAATCAAGACTCAATCACAACAGAAGTGTGTACAGTCCACATGAGGGGTGCACCTCGAGGGCCCAGCTGGGGTGATCAGGGAGGCTGTGCCACTGGATTCTACAGGATACCAACAACAATAGGACACCCTATGAATCCTAGGAGACATAGCAACTCTACCTAATACAAAGAAACAATCACAGGGAAGCAGCCAAAATGAGGAGACAAAGAAACATGTCCTAAATGAAAGAAAAGAACAAAACTCCAGGAAAAGAATTAAACAAAATGGAGATAAACAATCAATCAGATTTAGACTTCAAAACACTGGTTATAAGGTTGCTCAAGGAACTTGGTGAGACATTCAAGGAACTTAATGAGACCTTCAAGGAACTTAAGGAGAACTCCAAGGAACTTCGTGAGAATATCAACAACATAAAAAAAGACCAGTCAGAAATGAAGGATGAACTAACTGAAATAAAGAATAATCTACAGGGAATCAATAGCAGAGTAGGTAAAGCCAAGAAGCAAACCATCAATTTGGAATATAAGGAAGCAAAAAACACCCATTCAGAACAGCAAAAAGAAAAAAGAACCCCCAAAAAATGAGGATAGTGTAAGGAGCCTCTGGGACAACTTCAAGCGTGCCAACATTCGCATCTTGGGGGTGCCAGAAGGAGAAGAGGGAGAACAAGAAATCGAAAAACTATTTGAAACAATAATGGCCGAAAACTTCCCTAACTTGCTGAAGGAAACAGACATACAAGTCCAGGAAGCACAGAGAGTCCCAAACAAGATGAACCCTAAGAGGCCCACACCAAGACACATCATCATCAAAATGCAAAAGGTTCAAGACAAAGAGAGAATCTTAAAAGCAGCAAGAGAAAAGCAATTCATTACCTACGAAGGAGTTCCCATAAAACTGTCAGCTGATTTCTCAAAAGAAACTTTGCAGGCCAGAAGGGAGTGGCAAGAAATATTCAGAGTGATGAAAAGCAAGAACCTACAACCAAGATTACTCTATCCTGCAAAGCTGACATTTAGAATCGATGGCCATATAAAGAGTTTCCCAGACAAGGAAAAGCTAAAGGAGTTCATCACCACCAAACCATTATTATATGAAATGTTGAAGGGTCTTCTTGAAGGAGAAGAAGAACAAAAATATGAACAAACAAAATGGCAAGGAATACATATCTATTGACAATTGAATCTACAAACAAAATGAACAAGCAGAACGGAAACATTCTCATAGATACAGAGAACATTTTGTTGGTTGCCAGATGGGAGGACGATTGGGAGAATGGGTGAAAAAGGTGAAGGGATTAAGAAGTACAAATTGATTGTTAGACTGAAGAACCTCAAAGGGAAGAGGGGTTAGGGGGTGGGAAGAAATAAACCAAAGAACTTATATGTATATATGCATAACCAATGGACACAGACAACAGTGTGGGGAAATACAGGAGGGGGGTGAAAGTGGGGAGGAGGGGGTCAATGAGGGAAAAATGAGGAACATCTGTAATGCATTCAACAGTAAAGATAAGTTTTAAAAAATTAAGAAGCATTGATTGATGGGTAGAGGGATGGGTGGATATATGATGAAGCAAGTATACTAAAATGTTCATTGTAAATTCTAGACATATCAGTGTTCGCTGTAATGTACGTCAACTTTTCTCTATATTTGAAAACTTTTATAATTAAATATTGGAGAAAGCAACTACATTTGTCTTACTAGTTATCATTTGCACAATCCATTTCATTAACCAAGTTGAAAACAATCTTCAAAGCAAATTTATTTCAAAGGAATGTATATAAGATTTTATTTTTATGATTTCCAAATTTTTAATATTGTTTTACTGAGATATATAAAAATGAATATATGTGTGTGTGTTTGTATATGTGTGTATATATACACATACAACATTCGTTGGCATTATTATTTATTTAGTTCTTTTTATACAATGGAGATTATTATGTATGTATTATCAATTCAGTAAAGAATCAGTAATATATCCGAGATGATTCTGAATGGTAGTGGTTGATTATTTCTATTTTGTTAATGTTCCCACTGAAGCAGATTTCAGGTCACTGAATACAGATTTTGGAAGAGATGCTTACAAGTGGTTCTTCTGAGCCTGTGAATGCTTGTTCCAAAATCTCATGTGCTGACCTCACCTAATAGGTTATGGTTTGTTATGAACTAAACTGTGCCCCTGCAAAATTCCTATGTTGAAGCTCTACCTCCCAATGTGACTGTATTTGGAGGTAGGGCTGGCTGTTAGAGAGGTAATTATGGTTAATGAAGTCATCAGGGTGGAATAGGGATCCAACAGGACTGGTGTGTCCATAAGAAGAGAAAAGAACATGAGACCTTTCTCTATCTCTTGCATATGTGCAGAGGAAAGCCCAAGTGAGGACACAGGGAGAAGGTCCGTCTGCAAGCCAGGAAGAAGATTCTCACCATCAACCAACACCAATGGCATCTGGATTCTAGATTTCTAGCCTCCAAAATTGTAAGAAAATAATTTTGTGTTGTTTAAAGCATACAGTGTGTAGAATTTTGTTATGGAAGCCCTAAAACAGTAATACAAGAATCATGCTTTAGTCTCTGAAAGAATGAGGTAAGATTGGAGTTACTATTTCTTCTTAGATTTTAGTATTCATGGGGTTGTGATAGATGAGTTTGAACAATGATCCTATCACTCTTGAAACTGTATGTCCCCATCTAGAAAAATCTTCCTCTTTTGCAAAGAAAATGGCATCAATAACATTGTGTTTCCAAAGAAGCTTCATATTCCAAGAAAAGAAAATCAAATGAAGAAAAAGGCTAAAAGAACCTCGTGATCCTACTGCCTGAAAGCACATTTATAGTTGTCTGGATAATTAGCAGTGTTTTTTTGTCAATGCCATTGAAGAAGGATTTATGCCAATTAAGTCACTCTATCTTATGCAGAGACATTAATTTAATCAGTGGCTCTCTTTCTCTTTAGCTAAAACATTAGCTAAATCACATTGGGACAATAAAACCCAGAGGCAGAAACTAATTGGAAACATTGCTGTTAGGTAATGGATCACTTACACATTCATTGTGGGGATTCATTAAGTTTTAGTCTGGGGAAGTTATCACATACCTCACCTAAAAAATGCATAATTGTTATTGAAATATAAAATCGCCAAAGTCATTAAATACAAAGGGAACTTTGGAAATTCATTTCATTTCTTTTCACCAAACACTTCATCAAAATTTTCCTAAATATCAGTACTCTGAAGATTAAAAATAAAGACAAACAAGGCAGTAGTATTCCACTACTTAAGCAGCCTAGTAGAGGAGAAACACATTTAAACCTCTACCAAGTAATAAAGGGAATTAAAGGGGTTTATGTAGTTTCTATAGGAACTCAATGAGAGATCAATATATTCTCTCTAGGTAGAAGGCAAAGTCTCCAGTGTTAACTTTTTCTTCCAATCTCTCAGCTTTCAGATTTTAAAGACAACTGCTGAGAAAGGTCAAATATATCTTCAGTAAACTAGAGGAAGTCACATTTGTTCCAAGTCCTGTGGTTAGCTAAGCGGTTTGCTCGAGCCAAAAGAAGGCATTCTAGGTAACCTAGGCAGATCCAGTGGGGTGTCTTCGTTTGGAGAACTCCGGCAGCACCACCGTGGGCGGACAGCACTTCAGCAACAGGAGAGCACCTTTGGGGTAAAAGTTCCTTTCTCTCAGAGGAAACTAATATCTGAGGGGGGGGGGGGGGGGTATGTTACCAATAGTGAAGAGAAATGGCTCGGTTCCAAAGATGTCCAGGAACAGTTTTGCTAGTTAATAGGTCTAAGTTTTATAGCGCGCATCCAGATATGAAGACCATTTAAAGAGATATCCAGATCTTTTCCAGAAGCAAGACAAGCTACATAACGCTAAGCCCACGGCAAAATAAAAACGCTGGCCCCTTGTTGAAAAGTATTAGAACGGTTTTCAGAACACGGAGGCGGGGCCCGTGTGAGGGTGAGCGCGAGTGTGCAGAGTGCGCGTGTGTCTGTGCGGGGACGGGAGGGTGGTGGTGGAAGCTGGCCGCCACCTCGGTGGGGCTTCCAGCTCCGCAGGTTTGGAGCGCCTGCCGCTTTGGGTTATGTGTGATTCTTCCTTGGTAGGAGGCCGCCAGAGTGGCTGCTCGGCACCCCGCCTTGCCACCACTGCCGCCCTCCGTGCCAGGCTGGGCAGCAGGGCCCCGCAGCCGGAAGTCAGGGTCCGGGAACTGCAGTGTTTGCCAGGAGGGGCTGTCCCTCCCCGGCCCCAGGGGCCACTGGAACCGCAGGATGGACAGAGACTGAGTGACCTGTGGCTGGGCCAAGGAGCCAGAAGCACTGCGTGGCCAGGGCAGGGCTGGGTATGGGGTCACGTTGGGAGCGCAGCAGCAGGGGACCGCGGCTGAGACGCTGCGGGAGGGAGGTACAGCGCAAGCACCCTGCCATCATCCCGCCATCGTCGGGCCTGGAAGTCAGCCCTGACCTGTGTCTGTGGGAGGGGCCACGCCGCCGAGCTGGGGCCAGCAAAGGGCACCGCCCCCCGGCAGTGTATCTGAGGGGCCCTGTACTTTCTGGAGGAACTTGGTGGAGAGCCGGATGGGGACTGAACAGTGGGGCCCAGGGAGGAGGGTCGGTCCTGCCCACCTTTAGCACAGGGAAGGCCCCCTGCCCCACCTGTGCAGCAGCAGCCCTGGCCGGCAGCCACCCCAGGTAGGGAGAAAGGCTCTAGGCTGGAAAATCTGCAGCCCTGCCGCTGGGTCTGGCAGCACAGGGGACTCAGAAATTTGGTTCGGTGGGAGCCTGGTCAGAGGCCCCGCCCAGCGGGGGAAGGTGGCGCTGAAAGATTACAGTATCAAGCTGGGCTGATTTTTTTTTTTTTATCCCCTCATGCCTGAGGTGGCAGTGAAGCCAGACAGTTGGAAGGAGAGGAAGTACCCACCCCTACAAGCCACAAATACCATCCCCAATGCAAGTCTATTCAAACTATCCTGGCCAAGACCCTCCCCCTACCACCACCACCACCACCCCCACCCCCCCCCCCCACCCCCTGCCAAAGAGCCCAGTTCCATGAGGGAAGGGAGAGCAGCTCAGAACAGGGACATTCAAGGTGCCAGACCCAAGCAAACCCAGCCTCTTGGCTAGGGAGGCCCCCTCCGCTGGACTACTTAGGGCTCTGATTCAGTCAGGTTGCCCAGGGCCCAGCAGGAACAGGGACCCACACTGACCTGACCAGAGAGCCTCCCAGAAGGCACAGGACCGACACCAAGGACCAGATTCAACAACATCACAGCAAATTCCAGTGAGCTCCACAAATAGCAGATCAAAGGTTTGTTGTTTTATTTTCTTTTTTCATTCTTCTTGTTTTTCTTACATATCCCTATTTGTCTCTTTCCTTTTATTCTATTCTTTTTTCTCTTTCTCTTTTCTTTTTTTACTATGTTTTTATTGATTTTTAGACAGAAAGGAAGGGAAGGGGGACAGAGAGACAGAGAGAGAAACATCGATATGAAAGAGAAATATTGATTGGCTGCCTCTTGCATTCCCCCCACTGGGGATCAAGCCTCCTACCTAGGCATAAGCTCTGACCAGGAATCAAACCAGGGACCTTTTGGTGCATAAGAAGATGATTAAGCAACAGAGCCACGCCAGCGAAGGCTCTCTTTTCATTTATATTTTATTTTATCTGTTTTTCTTTTCTCTTCTTTCCCCATTTTCTTTTCCTATTCTATATTTTAATTTATTCATTAGTATTTTTAAAAGTATTATTATTGTATTTATTTATTTATTTATTCATTTATTTATTATTTTTCTTTCTTATTCCCTATTCTAGTTCTTTTCTCTTCCTTTCTTCCACATTCTCTCTTTTGGTTCTTTTTTTCCACTCTGATAGTTTTGGTCTCATGTCTTTTAGTATTTTTTTTCTTTTTCAGTCTTTCTTTTGTTGTTGGTTTTGTATTCGGTGGTGGTGGTGGGGTTGGTGGGGTGTTGGTTTTGTTTTGTTCTGTTAGCACCTGCATACAGCTGGCATGATGTGGTTGGGGTTCAGACTCACAGTCAGCAAACCTGAGAGCTGAGCACACCACAAATATTACAAAAACAATCAGGACCCAAATACAACAGAAGAGCCCACATAACCCACACAAGGGACATTCTTAGAGCACCCAGCTCAGAAGATCAAGGAGATTACACCACCACTGGGTCCCACAAGAAAGCCATTTCATCAAGACTGGGAGGCATGGTAGTTTTACCCAATACAAAGAAACAAACACAAAGAAACAGCAAAAATGGGGAAACAAAGAAACAGGCCCTGAATGAGAGAAGAGGAAGAAAAGAGAGCTAAATGAATAAATCAAAAGCTTCCTGGAAACAAAGGAAAATGAACACACAACAACCCAAAATCTATGAGACACAGAAAAAGCAGTCCTAAGAAGGAAGTTCATAGCATTACAGACCTACCTAAGAAAAAACAAACAAACAAACAAACAAACAAACAAAAAAACAGGAAAAACATCAAATAAACTAACCCTACAACTAAAAGAACTAGAAAGAGATCAACAAGAAAAGCCCAGAGTAACTAGAAGCAAGGAAATAATAAACATCAGAGTGGAAATAAATGACAGAGACTAAAAAACAATACAAAAGAACAATGAAACCAAGAGCTCATTCTTTGAAAACATAAACAAGTTGATGAACCTTTAGACAGACTCATTAAGAAACAAAGAGAGAGGACCCAAATAAATAAAATCAGAAATAAAAGAGGTGAAGTAACAACTGACACCACAGAAATATAAAGAAATATAAAGGATTATAAGAAAATACTATGAAAAAGTATATGCCAACAAATTGCATAACCTGGGTGAGATGCACAAATTGATGATTTCCTCAAGGTTTCACTGTTAGTAAGTTACAAAGCTGGAGTTCAAATCTAGGATATCTGGGTCCACATTCATGTTTTTACACTCTAGCTATTCTTGAACTTGCATGCTTAGGAACCATTTTCTACTGCTGGGAGAGCTATTCATGTCACCAGAAAGGGACCCAGCCAGAAGCAGATCTGTCTCTGGCTGGCCGGTAGTGTATGGGTTCTTGATTTTGTGCAGGAAATATTTCGCAACACAAGTCCAGGTGATTTTGAGGGTGCATTTTTAAAAGCTAGGGACAGTGAAACTAAAGAAGGACTTATGGTAAAGAAGCAACAGGAGAGAGCCTAGGTGATGCTCTGCTTTGGCTCTCTAGAAATATTATAGGAGCCCTGGCCAGTTTAGCTCAGCAGTTAGAGCGTTGGCCCATGGATCAAAGAGTTGCAGGTTCAATTCCAGCCAAGGGCATGTACCTGGGTTGCGGTTTGTCCCCGGCTCTGGTGCAGGTGGCAACCAATCGATGTGTCTCTCTCATATCAAGTTTCTCTTTTTCTCTTCCTCTCTCCCTCCCTCCTGCTCTATCTGAAGATAAATGGAAAAATATCCTCTGGTGAGGAGGAAGGAAGGAAGGAAGGAAGGAAGGAAGGAAGGAAGGAAGGAAGGAAGGAAGGAAGGGAGGGAGGGAGGGAGGGAGGGAGGGAAGGAGAAAGGGAGGAAGGAAAGAAGGAAGGTTGGTTATCGGAAAGAAGTGAGCCATGTGGGCTGCTGTTGACTCACTGAAAAGTCAGAGAAAAGGGACCTTGGAGACAGGTTCAGGGGGTTAGCCCAGGATGAGCTGCCACTGCCCCCTGCTCCCCTGGTTGCAATTCTCACCGGGACCCTTAGAGCTTAGGAGAAAGAGAGCAGAGATACACACTTGAGGAAGGAAGGGGGAAGAAAGGTGTGGACATGCTCCAGAAAGAGCCCTCACTGACTTCCTTTATCTTGAGGGGTTTTATCTGTTTTCAAAGTGGGCAGTTTTACGGGAGGTCTCGAGGGAGGATCTCAATAGGATATTCATCATCTTCCCAGGCTTGTCATTTCAGTGTCACGGTTTCCACCGATTGGTTGGAGCTAGGGGTGGGGGTCACTAGTCATTGCAGCCGGTCCTGAGGTCAGCCATGGCATCACTCCTCCTGGTTTTGCTGCTTTTCTGGGCCTGGAGCTGAAACACAACTGAGACCTGAATGTTATCTCTAGTTTAACCAGAACTCTGTCTCTGTGGTCAACAGACCCAAGGCTTTGTTCCTAAGATTATCTGATGAGGGTCAGAACCTCATTGTACTGAGGGTCCAAAGCTTCAGGGAGTAGTTGTGCAATGGCATGTACGGGAATCACATGAGGCTGTTCTCTGGCCACTTGTTCCTCTTCTGAAGTGGTCTAAAACCACATGACTAGTGACATGCCAAGGAAGGAAAGGTCAGAAGAGGGGCCTAACCATAGGACCAACAAAAGGTCCGGGGTTCTAAGCCGCATGACCAGCAATATATTAGGGGAGGAAAGGTTGCCCTGGGGGTGAGGTCCTTGTTTTCCCAGTTTTGCCTGTTGCTAGGCACCCAGGGCTTTCTGCCCTGCTGACCTTCTGTACTTGGCCGATTGTCCTTGCTTTTTCAGGTCTTTCTAACTGCCTACCACACAGCCATGGCAATTTCTGGGCCACATAAACAGTTTATTCTAAGGAAAAGTAAAAGAAGAATCACCCCATCAAAGGTCATATCGATGTACAGGACATCCCCACAAGGTTAGGACAGGGGATGTGGCCCAAGTCATTGGCTAGGGCAGAGTATACGGCCCAAGGCAGCGGAAATGCAGAGAATGGATGGGAAAAGTCAGTACGCCTCAGACTATCAGACTCATTAAACACTTGATGACAAGTCCCCCATTGTGCATTCAGTCATGGACTTCAACAACCATTCTCTGTGCAGGACTGCCCCCTGCATTGCAGGAGGTCTGACATCTCCGGCCTCTGTCTTTTCAGTGCCAGCAATGTCCCTATCAAAGCAACAACCACAAATGCTCCCCTCCCATTTCCAGTATAAACTCTAAGATGCAGTTCATCACGTGCTGTGACTGACCAGTAGGTATCCACGGAAAAACTGGAGGGGTGATCTACAATCAGGAGTCACAGGCAATTCACCTGCACATCCCTGGGGGGATACCTGGCCTTGAAGCAATTCCCAGTTCCTGAGGACATGCCTTAAATGTCTCCAAACACGATCTCTATTTTCCCTTCACCTCTTGTTTCACAAGCCACGTATCAGAGAGATTCTGAGTTCATCCATGTTGATATAGCTTCATCAAGGGCTGAGTCCTTGAGGGAGCAAAATGTTTCAGTGACTCTCTTATGGGAAACAGTTAACTGCCTCGAGTGGCAAGTGTGGGCTGTATCCATGAATAGATTTTTAAAGAACTAAGGCAGGAGAACCACCTCAATGTAACCGAGATGAGAGAGCCGGTGACCAATTCTGAGTCCAAGTCCATAAAGACTGTCAGAAATCAGAGACAAAATAAAAATGCCAGGTGTCCAGAGCAAAAGCAACTGTTAAATGAGAAAATGGATGAGAAGTCAGGAAGCAGATGCAGATGAAATTTAAGAGTTAGCAGACTAGGAACATTAGCATAAGGATGGTCTTTGGGGACAGCTAGACTATTGTGTGTTTGGGGCTTTTTTTTTTTTTTTTCCTTTATTGATTTTAGAGAAAGGAAGGGAGAAGGAGAGAGAGATAGAAACATCGATGAGAGAGAACATCAATTGGCCGCCTCCTGCATGTCCCCCACTTGGGATTGGGCCCACAACCTGGGTATGTGCCCTGACCAGGAATGGAACCTATGACCTCTTGGTGCATGGGTCGACGTTCAACCACTGAGCCACACCGGCTGGCTCAGTGGTGATGGCTGCAAACTTTCTGAATATATCAAAAAATGTGAATTTTATGGTAGGTGAATTATATCTAAATAAGTATTTTTAAGTGTATGATTGGGATAGACTTTTTTTAAAATCAAGAAGGTAGGATATGACAGGAATCTGTGTACCTAGTAATCCTCAGATCCTCAGATGTGAACACAAAATCTTTGTGGATATAGAACAAGTTGTGAAACACCATCTCCCAGCCAAGGCTTTAAGCATAGTCACAGATCATGAGACCCAAACATCGTATCTCTAAGAGCAGAGGTATCACACTCGTTTTCTTCATCTGAAAAGCAGGATGTTTGTACCCTCTGTTATATGAGTGTAAAAGGTTTATTTTCTGGTCTGAAGTATTCAGGGTTACCAATAATACAAAAAGTCTTCCAAAAACTACATTTTTATGAATTTAACTTTATGATTCATGTAAAATACTTTATTTAAATCATTATCTAAAATATGTTCTTGTTTTACAATTATTTTTAAACACATGCTTTGTGGTTGACAAACACGACTCCATTTTTTTTTTTTTTTCCCCTTAGTATGAAGCTCACTCATGTCTCAGTTACTGAAGCGAATCATTTAAGCAAACCATTTAAGTCTTGGCTGAGGTCTGGCCCTGGTCAGTTTGGCTCAGCGGTTAGAGCACCGGCCTGTGGATCAGAGAGTCCCGGGTTCGGTTCCCGCTAAGGGCATGCACCTCAGTTGCGGTTCGTCCCCGGCCCGGGCTGGGGTCGTGTGGGTGGCAACCACTCGATATGTCTCTGTCACATCGATGTTTCTCTCTCTCTTCCTTCCTCTCTCTCCCTCCCACTCTATCTGAAGATAAAAATGCAAAAATGTCCTCAGGTGAGGATTAAAAATAATAATAATAACAAACTTGGCTCAGGTCAAGCAGAGTAAAATAGATACTGACATGTAAAATAAACATGTAATAGATATTATTCGATCATGTCCAGCTCATGGCTAATTTCATGATAGATTGTATCATATTTGTTCCTATGTCCAAGAACATTCTAAGTTTGTTTAAAACCTCTGCAGGGTAGAGGAATAGAAATGTATAAACACACTTAAACAAAACAATGGCTTTAACCTCCACTTTGGATGTGCATCAAAGTAACGGAGAAAAATATTACCATACCAATGAACATTCAAACATTTAATTTTAAAAATATGTATTCGGTGCACTATTAAGTTGTTTTCAGGATGTGTTTTCAAATGTCCTTGCATCAATTATAATGAAAACAAAATGAAAATCAGACCAATGGAACAAACAAGATGTCCTCAGCCACAGTGCCTGTGCTACTTTCCATCTAATTGGCACTCAGTAAGCGACAATTCAAGGATTCTAATAAAATAAACAATGCATTTGTCCAGTTAAGATATAGATTAAAACCAGCCTGTGCCCACTGCTGTGCTAAGAACTGGGGTTAGACAGGAGCCAGCTGGGACACCGTCTTCCCCCCCCTGGCACTCAGAGGCTATTGGGCAGACAGACACACAAAGCTAACTGTAACGTACCATGTGAGATGATGATAGGGAGAAGCACTGGGAAATCCACACAAGAGTATTTCACCCAGTGGGGTGAAGTTCAAACAGCAAGGAGAAGGAGTTGGGATCACTTTGGGAGTAAGGCTGAGCTGAGTCTTCTATAGGGTTATCCAGGCAAAGGGCAGAAATGGGAGCTGGAAGTAGAAGAGGGTTCCAGAGCAGGGGGTATGAAAAAAGGAACAGAAATGACAAGTAGCACAGTGTATGAGGAGTTTGCTAGTAATTGGGTTCTGATGAACTTAGGGTTAGGAAGTGACTGGAGAGAGGGCCACAGGGAGGCGGAGAGGCCGGTGTGCCTTCTAAGAGGCTGGCTTTATCCCCAGTGTGTCATGAGGCGCTGAAGGGTTAAACAAGCAGTGAATGTTGTTTGAATCATATTCTGGGTGTGTCATTATGACTTAATACTTTAGATGTGTTCAGGAATAAAAAGAAGAGAATTAGTTGAGAAATATTTGGGAGGCAAGATCTATTAGAAGTGGGTTAGAGAAAGAGAAATGTTGAGGAAAACCACTGGTTTCTACCTAAGTGGATTGTGGTGCTACAATCAAAACAGGGAACATACAAAAATACATCTAGGGTAAAACAAGTTTGTTCCGAATCTGTTGAATTTGGAACGCCATTGTGATATCCAGGCGACAATGCCCTGTAGGCAGCTGAGTCTGTATCTGCGGGCAGAGATCTCTGGGAACTAGAGGTCCGGGAATTCTGAAAATGTGGCCAATCACTGAAAACATTTTAAGAGATGAGATTATTTTTTTAAATTTGCCAAGCAATGTATCCTAGGGGACATGAACATTTCAAGGGTATGGAGAAAATATGATCTGAGTCGTGAAAAAGTCAACGAACTGCAATGAGAACCGAGAGTGTGTGATGTCAGGGAGCAAAGAGCCGTGGAGGGTCAGTACATGAAGACTGAACTGTTTCCTCTGGATTTGGAAACACAGAGGTCGCTGGTGACCTACGCCAAAATCGTTCCCATGGAGAATTAAGAAAGCAAGCCAGATTGCAAGTAGTTGAGAAATCAGTGGGAAATAAGATAGTAGAAATTCTTTTCAGTTGAGAAGAGGAGAAAAGAGACTCCATGGCAAGTATAGGGAGAAATGGATAACTTTTTTATACTGTAGTTTTTGTATAGAATAATTGTAAATATATATATTTTTTTAAGTTAGGAATTTTGTGTATTGTTATTATATTAATTTTAAATATATTGATTTTCAAAATCTTGATTCCTCTTATTCAAAAGCATTGGTTCTATTCACAATATATTTTACAACATTCCTTCAATTTCTGTCTTCTTTATGAAGACTGTATCCAGTTCTTGTTAAATGTATTCTTAAATTCCAAAGTTGTTTCTATTGTGCCTGGAATTTTTTTCACTCTTTCCTCTTCTAGGATAGATAAAGATAATATTGTTTGGGAGAACCAGAAAACAAATGTAATAAATGCATTCATAAATATAAGAATTTAAAATAAGTACATGCCGCCCGGCCAGTGTGGCTCAGTGGTTGAGCGCCGACCCATGCACCAAGAGGTCACGGGTTCAATTCCTGGTCAGGGCACATGCCCAGGTTGTGGGCCTGATCCCCAGTGGGGGGCATGTAGGAGGTGGCCGGTTGATGTTCTCTCTCATTGATGTTTCTATCTCTCTCTAAAAATCAATAAAGAAAAAAATAAAAATAAATGCCAACAAACTTTTTAAAAAATAAAAAATAAAATAAGTATATGCCTAGTATTGGAAGAAGACAGGGGGTGAACAACTGCAAATATCCTCAGGTGGGAGTATGACTGATGATCAAAAATCAGAAAGATGCCAGTGCCTGGAGTAAAAGCAAAAGCACGAGAGAGCAATGGGATATGAGGGCAGAGTTGCCAGGTCATGTAGGTCCTTATGAGGACTTTGGTTTCTGCTCTGAAAAGACTGGTAGACAGAAAGCAAACAGGTCCATTGTTCTTTACTGAGGCACCTCAAGAAAACCTCTTGATGACCCATTGTACTCCTATTCTACACAGAGCAAGGTTCTGTGCACGAGTCAGTATCTTCTTGGCTTTTTCTTTTTTTTAATATGTTTTTATTGATTTTTTTTAGAGAGAGAGGAAGGGAGAGACAGAGACATCAATGTTGAGAGAGAAACATTGATCAGCTGCCTCCTGCACGCCCCCTACTGGGGATCAAGCCTGCAACCCGGGCATGTGCCCTGACTGGGAATCGAACCGGGACCTCTCAGTCCATGGGATGACGTTCAATCCACTGAGCCACACAGGCCGGGATCTTCCTGGCTTTTTTATGTGAATTCGGACTTCCAGGGTCTTGTCTGGCCCCAGAGTTCACGGTTCTGCATCCGTAGTCCATACCATGGCACCATGGAGCACAGAACCTCCACGCACTGACTCCCGTGGGCGTGAGCACCCACCTGACGCAGGAGAAGTGGATGCACAGGAGCTGGTGGTGGAGGGTCGGCAGCAATCTTCCCGTCATCTCCTTCCCATAATTTTTGCTCCAGAATCTAAAACTATATTTATCTTCATCTGATTCCACAATGTCTCTCCCTTCTCACCTTCCCATATCTTAAAGAAAATAATAAAATAAAAAGTCACAGATTAAAATGAAGATGTTGCTGCCCTGGCCGGTTTGGGTCAGCGGTTGGTGCATCAGCCCACGGACCAGAGAGTCCCAGGTTCGGTTCCTGCTAAGGGCACGCACCTCGGTTGCAGTTTGTCCCCGGCCTCAGTTGGGGTCGTGTGGGTGGCAACCAGTCAATGTGTCTCTTTCACGTGGATGTTTCTCTCTCTTCCCCCGTCTCTCCTTCCCGCTCTATCTGAAGATAAATGCCAAAATGTCCTCAGGTGAGGATTAAATAAATAAATAAATAAATAAATAAATAAAATGAAGATGTTGCTTTATCTCAACAGATAGCATTTATTACAAGTATTTATTTGCTATTTTTACAATGAATTTTGTGTAATAGATGATATCGTTCAACAAACCACACTTTATCTTACAAACCAACACCCCAAAAAGTTTCAGCGTGTGCAGTGAAGCTGTAGCTGATCTCACAGAGTTGCCCTACGCTCGATCGAAACAATGAGCATGAATATCAGCAAACCGACTCACATCTTTTCAGCACTTCTTGTTTGCTATGTATTATGCCAAATTCTTTATACATATGGCACCTGAGTCCTGCAAACTGCCAGTGTGGTGAGCATTGCTGACACGCGACCGCTCCAGAGGCAGACACGGTCCAGGGGCCCGCACGCGTCCGGTGGCAGCGCTGATTTTGTCTGCCTCCGAATCCAGCTGTCCCACTGCTTACAAAACCACCCAGAGGGGTGGAAGTACCCAGATCTGAAGGATACAGAACATTTGCGAAGACATCGAGCTATGTTACAAGATCTCGTTTCTAGTTGACCTGTTGAGACACGCTCACGCACGACCCGTTCCCGCGAGCGTGACACGGATTTCGGCAGGGACAGCTGTGGCTCCGACCTCTGCCGGCACACTGCACGCCAAGGACGACACTTTTAGCTCCAGGATCCTCTCCCTTTTAAAGACGCTGCTTCTAAATTGAGGGAACTAACCAAGTCTCCTCTGCTTTCAGTTTGTCTCCTGAACGCAAAAGTAATGAAGAGCAAGTGAATGAATGTACTGTATTCACCTTCTCAAATGTGAGAAAAGATGACTAGTATAACTTACTGTTATTATCATCAATGTCCGTATTTGCAGACAAATTCTTGTCATGGTCAAAGTGTTGAGCATCATACGATCCCTTGTACTAAAAAGTGAACCCCTCCGATTTCCCTTCTCAGGTTAAAGTGCTAGGGGCTGGGCGGGGCCACACGGGTACAATGTGTTTGGAATTGCTCACGATATAACCCCTTGAAGCTTCTGGAGAGCGGTAATGATTAGAAGTGACATATTAAATGGAAATCTATTGTCCTCCCTAAATATTTTCTAAATAGTTCAAATACTTCAAGACAACCAGCCTACTCTTTCCCCTTCCTAAATATTCATTTTATTGGACTGAATATTCCCAGTTATAGCTGCTTTTCCAACAAAGGCATATCCGATGCATTCTCACTCTGATAACTCTTGTTTAAGACACTTGCAGCCCAGGC
This sequence comes from Tadarida brasiliensis, assembly GCA_030848825.1. Taxonomy (NCBI): domain Eukaryota; kingdom Metazoa; phylum Chordata; class Mammalia; order Chiroptera; family Molossidae; genus Tadarida; species Tadarida brasiliensis. Next base: position 104,927,975 of record CM061260.1, on the reverse strand, counting down.
GGGTGTGCGCAATGGTTAGAGCATCAGCCCACGTACCTAAGGGTCATGGATTCCATTCCCAGTTAAGGGCACATATCTGGGTTGTAGGTTTGCTCCCCGGCCTCTGGTCAGGGCGCAAGTAGGAGCCAACCAATCAATGTGTCTCTCTCACATCGATGCGTCTCTTTCTCTCTTCCCATCCCTCCCTCCCTTCCACTTTCTTTAAAAATCAATGGAAAAATATCCTTGGGTGAGGATTAACAACAACAACCAAAAAGACACTTTCAGTTCCACAACCCTATTTGAGATAAAGCCCCAGTAACTAAACTATATTTCTGACACATTCTTAGCATTGCAGAATATAGTAAAACTTACGACATTCCTTGCTTGGACACTGGACATCTATTAATGCAGGTTAAGTTTGTGTTCAGCCACACGAGATGGATAAATTGTACAGAGCAGAGTCTGCTGAGTCATTCAGATTTTTGTTTATTTATTTTGCATGAATGCTAACAGCTTACTAATTGTGTATTTTTAAGTAGATGTCACATGTTATAGTGAAAAGGGCCCTGGACTAAAGTCAGGGTATCTGGATTGAATCCTTGCAACAACATTCATGAGCTCATTCAACAACATAGAGAAAACTCACACATGTATTATTCAACCTCTCACAGTTTAAGTTTTCTCATCTTTAAATTGGGCTTAATAAAGATTAAAGTATTTCAAAAGGAAAGGTCTGTAAAGAGCTATGTGATCAATAACTATTGTTTTCTAAAGCCTAAAATGAGAGCATTTTCATTAATTCTTTTAATTATATTATGTGAGTTTTACCCAACTATTTCTTGGCTAAGAGACTTTTGATTAGAGATAGGGTTAGGAATTATACTAAAGATATACATTATTCATGAAAAAAATCATTGATAAGCTGGACTTCATCAAACTTAAAATCTTCTGTTCTGTGAAAAACAATGTTAAGAGACTGAGAAGTCAAGCTACAGACTGGGAGAAAATATTTGCCGAAGACACGTCTGATAAATGCCTCTTATGCAAAATATACAAAGAACTCTTAAAACTCAACAATAAGAAAAGAAACACCACAATTAAAAAATGTCCCAAAGAGTCCAGCCAGTGTGGCTCAGTGGTTGAGTGTCAACCCATGCACCAAGAGGTCACCAGTTCGATTCCTGGTTGGGACATATGCCCAGGTTGTGGGCCTGATCCCCAGTGGGGGGCATGCAGGAGGCAGCCGGTCAATGTTCTCTTTTATTGATGTTTCTATCTCTCTCCATCTCACTTCCTCTCTCTCTAAAATCAATAAAGGAAAAAAATAAAAATAAAAGATTAAAAAAAAAAAATGTCCCAAAGACCTTAACAGACACCTCAACAAAGAAAAACTACAGAGGGCAGGGAAATAAGCACATGAAAAGGCGCTCCACATTCCAGGTCACTGGGAAATGAAATTAAATGAGATACCACTACATCTTTATAAGGATGGCCAAAATCCAGAACACTGACACCACCACATGCTGGAGAGGATGTGGAGCAACAGGAAATCCCATCCATTTCTAGCAGGATTGTGAGTTTGGAAAAACAGTTTTGTGGTTTCTTACAAACCTAAACATACTCTTAGCATACAATCCAGCAATCACATTTCTTGGTATTTACCCAAAGGAGTTGAAAACTTATGTCCTTACTAAAACCTGCTCCTGAATGTTTATAGGGGCTTTTTCATAATTACTCAAACTTGGAAGTTACCAAGAAGTCCTTTAGTAGGTGAATGAATACATAAACTTTTACATTCAGACAAAGGAATTACTCAGTTCTAAAATGAAAAGGTGGGGGGTGAGGAGACATCTGTAATACTTTCAACGATAAAGATATATCAAAACAGAAAAAAGAAAGAAATGCGCTATCAAGCCACGAAAACACATGGAGAACCCTAAATGCACAATAGTAAATGAAAGAAGCCATTCTGAAAAGGCTATATACTGCATGATTTCAACTGTATCACATTCTGGAAAAGGCAAAACAATGGAAGGTGTAAAAACAAGATCAGGGTTTTGGTTGTGGGCAAGAGATGAATAGGCAGAGCCCGGAGGATTTTTAGGGCAGTGAAACTACTCTGTACAATGTTACAATGGTGGATGCATGTCATTAAACATTTGTCCAAACCCACAGAATGTACAACATCAAGAGTGAACCCTTAAGTAAATTCTGGACTTTAAGTGATTGTGATGTGTTCATGATCTTTGGTGAAAAATGCACCCTTCTGGTGAGTGATGTTGATGGTGGGGGAGGCTGTGCGTGTGTAGGGGAAATCTCTAACCTTCTCTCAGTTGTATCAAGAGAATTGCTCTAAAAAAATAAAGTCGTCTTAAAAAAAAAGCAACTTATTCCACAAATTCACTTTCTTGAATATATCCATAAAATATCAGTAGCTTTGATTCAGCCCAAAATCTTTAAATCAACAAATAATTTGCTTTGCATATGAAAAGAGGATCTTTTCATATGCAAATAAGTTAATATAACTAATAAGTTAATTGTTTGTTCATATTTAAGGACATTGGCCAACTTTTAGGTATCCAGTAACAACATAAGCAATTATACCAATGAATCGAAAACCCTGATGTCATAATAACTGTGTCATTTGGGGAATTTGGGACTGCCATGTATAAAAATCAAATTGGAAATAGTCTTCTCATCCACATATAGTTAAATTTCTTGTCTAACTTCAAGAAATGTGTCCTTTTCTCCTTTTTGCTTTTGGACTGCTGACCTCTAAAATCTCCTACTTCCTAAAATTTTGATAAAACTGCATTAAATTTTGGGATTTCGCAAAAATGCATAAATGTGTGCTGATCACATTGCTTAGCCAATTGTGAAGAAGGTATAGACTAACTAAAAAATACTTTTATGCATTTTCATAGACCTACACATACATATTAATCAGTCTCGTGTGGATCCAAAATAAAAAAAAAACTGATAAAAATGTAAGAATAAGATTTAAATATATCTGTATAAGTGAACAGAAAGTTATTTAATATGTTCTGTGAAAGAAAAAAAAAGAATATGTAATATGATTAAATTTCAAGGAGCAGAACACCATTTTTATTTTTATTTTATTTATTTTTTTCTTTATTGATTTCAGAGAGAGAGGAAGGGAGAGGGAGAGAGAGATGGAAACATCGATGAGAGAAAACATTGATTGGCCGCCTCCTGCATGCCCCCACTGGGGATCAGGCCCACAACCTGGGCATGTGCCCTGACGGGGAATTGAACCGGCGACCTCTTGGGTGCATGGGTCAACGCTCAACCACTGAGTCACACCGGCCAGGCCAGAACACTATTTTTAAAGGATTATTATAATGTCCCTTTCTACATTGAAGTGATTATCATAATGACATTTAGAATAAAGTTCGTGACAGTAGTCATTAGATTCAAGACAGACATTGATTCAGATCTCAATCTTATCAACTTTTGAGCAAAGTTACTTTATCCTCTCTAAGCCATAGTTTTCTCATTCGCTCTTATCTTTCTACCTCCACTACCAGATCTCAGATATCCGACGTGTATAACGGTGATTTGTCTTTACCATTCTTTTCCTTGCTCATATAATCATATATAAGCTCATGTAGTGTGTTCACACATATACGCATGTTATCTATATATCCATGTCCATATTTATGCATGCATATGGGAATATTTCTTTTTAACAAAATAAATCATCCCATTTTTTTTGTACAATTTTACTTCAGAAAGATTTAAGGTCTCTTTCTCTTTAATCAGTCATTTCTATTTGTACCTTCTTGAGGTGATACTGAAATCACTTTTAAAAAAAATCCTCACCCGCCCTGGCTGGTTTGGCTCAGTGGTTAGAGCGTTGGCCTGCGGTCCAGAGAGACCCAGGTTCGGTTCCCGCTAAGGGCACATACCTCGGTTGCAGTTTGTCCCCGGCCCTGGTTGGGTCGAGCGGGTGGCAGCCACTCAATTGTGTCCCTTTCACGTTGATGTTTCTCTCTCTCTCTCTCTCTCGCTCTCTCTCTCTCTCTCTTCCTCTCTCTCCCTCCCACTCTATCTGAACAAAAAATGAAAAAATGTCCTCGGGTGAGGATAAAAAAAAAAAATCCTCACCCAAGGATATTTTTCCATTTATCTTCAGATAGAATGGGAGGAAGAGAGAGAGAGAGGGAGAGAGAGAAACATTGATGTGAGACAGACACATCAATTGATTGCCTCCCATATGACCCCTATGGGGTCACCGATCGAACCTGCAACTCAGGTATGTGCCCTTGACCAGGAATCGAACCCGAGACCCTTTGGTCCACGGGCTGATGCTCTAACTGCTGAGCCAAATCAGCCAAGGGCTTTTAAATTCTTTATTGGCATATTCTTAGAGATGCAACTCCCTTCCCACACCATATATCAAAGATGATTTGATGCAGATAGTAGAAATGAGTTCAAGCTTTTAAAATCATATAAGCTACATCCATGGGCACAAAATAACATAAAAAATGTATTTTCAAAGCCACGGTCAATTATATTTCCAACATGATGCAATGGGTAAAGACTCAGAAAACCAGTGAAAGCTGGGGCTTCCTGTCAAGATGGTGGAGTAGGTAAGTTACAACTAAACTGCAGAACAACCATCATTCAGAACCCCTGAAATCTAGCTTAACAGAACTCCTGCAACTAAGGATATAAAGAAGTCGCGCAGAGAGGGTAAGAGGGGTGGAGACTCCGAAGGGGCTAGCCCCACACCCATGTGTGGCAGTTAAAAATATGGAAGGATACCTTGGCGATAGCCTGAGAATGTCCCGCCCAAGGTTGCAGGGCCAGGAAGAGAAGATTCCATAACTTCTGGCTAAAAAAAAAAACAAACAAAAAAAACAAAAAACAAAAAAAACAGCAGAAATTGCGGCTGAGTGAGACGGAGAGCTACTGGAGTCCCAGGCATTCCTCTTAGAGTATCCACACACAGACTTACTTGGACTCACTGGCTCTGAGTTCTGGAGCTGGGGCAGCAGCTCAAAAGGCACCAGAGACATAGGGGAGGAATTGAATTGTTTGGCTTCAGGATGAGGGCTAGAAAGGCAGCTTTCTCGCAGATAGAAATGCTGCCAGAGTTCATTGTTCCTTTTCTGAGCCCTCCCCCCACAGTGCTGGCAGGCAGTTGTCCTAGCTGAGTCTCACACTGGATGTCTGTCCTGGGGATTTCCTGAAACCTCACCCCACCCAACTTTTAGCCCCACCCAAGCCATTTCCAGTGGCTTTTGCATGTATAGCCTCTCTTGGCTCATGCTTCAGTCTTTAATAAAAGCTCTCAAACAAGCAGCATCTGACCTCTGCATACCAAGTACCTCTTGCCAAGTGGCTTCGGGCCTTGTACTAGTGGCAGGCAGCCTCAGTTCGAAGCTTGGTCTCTCCTGGGTACCTCAAGCCCACCAGAAGTAGTAGTCTCTCTGTAGCTCATGCTGCGTAACCCCCAGAAAGAACACAGGCAGCAGCTGGCCTTGGCCTGCATCACTCAGGAGGCCCCAGAACCAGTGAACCCAGTGGAGTGGACAGCTTCAGACCACCTAGATTACAACCCAACCACCCCCTCAAATGACACACTCCTAGGGTGCACTCTGGTTACCAAAGCCCCACTGAAGCAAGTTCTGCTCTGTGGGGTTGACGGCTGCACAGCAGCTCCTTCGCTGTATTGCAGCCAGTCCTTGCAGCCAAGCTGCCTGGGGGTCAGTTCCTCCCTGTGATGTGCTAATAGGAATCAAGGCTCAAATATGACAGGAGGCTACACACAGACCACACAGGAGGGTGCACCTGAAGCTCCTGGCTCAGGAGGTTGGTGAGTCTGTGCCACTGGGCACTACAGGACACCTACTATAGAAGGCCACTCTACCAAGTCCTGGAGACATAGCAGCTCTGCTTAATACATAGAAATAAACACAGGCAAACAGCCAAAATGAAGAGAAAAAGAAACAGGTCCCAAATGAAAGAATAAGAGAACTCTCCAGAAAAAGAGCTGAATGAAATGGAAGCAAACAAATTACCAGATACAGGGTTCAAAATAATGGTTATAAGACTGCTCAAGGAACTTAGTGAGAATTTCAACAGCATAAAAATAGGACATGGAAACCATAAAAAAGAACCACTCAGAAATGAAGTATACACTAACTGAAATGAAGAATAATTTATAGGGAATCAACAGTACAGTAAATGAAACCAAGAATCAAATCAGCGATTTGGAATATAAGGAAGCAAAACACTCAGTGAAACAGAAAAAAGAAAAAAGAATCCAAAAAACTGAGGATAGTGCAAAGAGCCTCTGGGACAACTTCAAGTGTACCAACATTTGCATCATGGGTTATTGCCTGAAGGAGAAGAGAGGGAACAATAAATTGAAAACCTATTTGAAAAAATAATGATGGAAAATTTCCCTAATCTGGTGAAGGAAATAGACATACAAGCCCAAGAAATGCAGTTTCAAACAAGATGAATCCAGAGGCCCTCAACAAGACACATCATAATCTAAATGTCAAAGATTAAAGACAAAGAGAAAATCTACAAGCAGCAAAAGAAAAGCAGTTAGTTACCTACAAGGGAGCTCCCATAAGACTATTAGCTGATTTCAACAAAAACTTTGCAGGCAAGAGGGATTGGCACAAAATATTCAAAGTGATGAAAAGCAAAGACCTACAACCAAGATTACTCTACCTAGCAAAGCTATCATTTAGAATCAAAGAACAGATAAATATCTTCCCAGACAATAAAAAACTAAAGGAGTTCATCACCACCAAACCAGTATTACAAGAAATGTTAAAGAGTCTTCTTTAAAAAGAAGAAACAATAAAAAATATGAATAATAAATTGTCAATAAATACATATCTATCAACAATTACTTTAAATGCTCCAAACAAAAGATATACAATGACTGAATAACAAATGAAGACCCTTACATATGGTGTCTACAAGAGACTCACTTCAGATTTAAAGTCACAAGCAGACAGAAAGTAAAGTATGGAAAAAGACGTCACATGAAAATGGAAACAGAAAAAAAAAAAAAGGCTGGAGTAGCAATACTTATAGCAGACATCATAGACTTTAAAACAAAGGCTACAACAAGAGACAGGACCCAGCAACTCCACTTCTGGGTATCTATGAAGAAATCCAAAACACTAAATAAAAAAGACATATATATCCATGTGTTTATTGCAGAATTATTTACAATAGCCAAGATATGAAAGCAGCTTAAATGTCCATCAATAGATGAATGGATAAAGAAGAAGTGCTGCATATATACAATGGAATATGATTGAGCCATAAAAAAGAATGAGTCCTTCCATCTGCAACAATATGGATAGACTTAAAGGGTACTATGCTAAGTGTAATATGTCAGATAGAGAAAGACAAATACAATATGATTTCACTTATATGTGGAACCTAAAAAACAAATAAATGAACAAACAGACCAGAAAGAGTCTCATAGATGCAGAGAACTGTTGGATGGTTGCCACATGGGAGGGAGATTAGGGCATGGGTAAAAAAGGTGAAGGGATTGAGAACTACAAATTGGTAGTTACAGAATAGCCATGTGGAATATAGCATAGGGAATATAGTCAATAATATTGAAATAATTGTATAAGGTTCAGATGGGTACTAAATGTCTAATCACTGGTTTGTACATCTGAAACTAATATAATATTGTACACTGACTGCTATTTAAAAATGTAAAAGCTGAAAAAATAAATAAGAAAACGAAAGAAAGGCAAGCACTACTAATTTTTTTAAAAGAGAAAAGCAATATTGACTTGCAGAAATTACACACACACACTTTTTAAGTTTTTTTTTTCAATTTTTATTAATTTATTTTTGTTACAGATGTTTCTCCTTTTTCCCTTCTAGACATCCTCCTCCTCATCTCGCCTGCCCCCCAGCATTGTTGTCTATATCCATGGTTATGCATATATGCATATAAGTTCTTTGATTCATCATATCCATCCCCCCTGCCCCCCTCCTCTGAGGTTTGTCAGTCTGAACCATACTCCTTTCTATGTCTCTGGGTCTATTTTGTTCATCAACCCACCTTGTTCATTATATTCCACAAATAAGTGAGATCATGTGATATTTGTCTTTCTCTGACTGGCTTATTTCGCTTAGCATAATACTTTCAAGGTCCCTCCATGTCATCTCAAAGGATAAGAGATCTTTCTTCCTTACAGCTGCATAGTATTCCATTGTATATATGTACCACAGCTTTTTTATCCACTGTTTTAGTTTTCTTAATAAATTATCACAAACTAAATCACTTTATACAGTTCTGGAGTTTTTTGGGGAAAAAAGGTGTTAATTCATTCTTCAGAACTCAAAGGAATAATCGCTTTCATGCCTCTCTCCTAGCTTCTGGTGGTTCTTGGTGTTCCTTGGCTTGTAGACCCATCACTCCAATCCCTGCCTCTGTCATCATGTGGTATTCTCCTTATGTGTCTGTCTCTGTGTCTCTGATACAGACACTAGTCACTGGACCAGGACTAATGCAGTATGATCTCTTCTGAACTTGATTACCTCTGCAAAGGCTCTATTTCCAAATAAGGTCACATGCACAGGTTTCAAGAGATCTGAAATTGGAATACATAATTCAATTTACAATACATTGCATTATAAATTTCAGGCAAATTTATAGCATAATTAAATATAACAGTATGTGACTACTTAGCAAAAGGAGTGGTTAACATTAATAATTTTGCATTTTCAAATGTCAAATCTCATAAAATGATCACATTTCCCTTTCTTGGTTGTTACTATAGAGATCAAGAGATCATGAGAACACAATGATGAAAATTTATTTTACATACACTTAGCAGAAATTTTCATTTTTACATCTGTAGGCAAGAAAGAAAAAGTAGATTACATAACAGGATATTCTAAATGGATTTTTAGCTGGTTGAACAATGATAGAAAGTATTGATTATTAAATTTCTGTCATCCCGGAGATTAGTTTCTACTAATGACCTACTGGGTTCTTTATTTGTCCCAATATTTGTCTCCGTGACATGAATATATCATTAAAAAAAACAGAATTATCAAAGTTTGTATGACAAAATCTAAGAAAAAAGCTAACAAGATAGGCTAACAATACAAACTCAAATTAACCTTAATAGGCTACTTTTGATTTTAGTTATAAGACTGAGACACTTTTTTTTTCTTTTTTAAAATATGTTTTTATTGACTTTTTTTTTTTTTTTTTTTTTTAGAGAGAGTGAGGAAGGGGAAGGGGAGAGAGACATCAATTTGAGAACAAAACATCAATCAGCTGTCCACGCATGCCCTCCCACCCAGGTCGGAGCCCATAACTGGGGCACATGACATGACGGGGAATCAACCCTTCGACCCCTTGGTACACAGGACGACGCTCAACCAACTGAGCCACACTTTTAATTATAAGGCTAGGACCCTTTAATAAAGAAAAGAGCTGATTTGACATAAACATGGTAATCCGATTGTGTTCTTAAATTGTCACTGAATGAGTTTTGGGGTGAGACCTCCCAGAGTAGCCCTAAGTAAGCAGGTAAGGTTCCAAATAGAGCAAAAGATTTCCATTACAGGTGCTGTGAAGAGCAACAGTTTCACTACAAGGATTTTTGTTTTCACTGACTTTTTCTTGGTCATGTGCCAGGGAAGTTAGTTTGAAACATAATAACATTTCTGCTAAGTCCATCCCTAAGGAGAAATCTGACAAGAGACTTGACTCTGAAACATATTGTTGCTGGTATCCTGTTCTAATCTAATGCTTCACAGAGACACAAGTCTTTCTCATTGTCTCTCCTCACTGATTCTTGGAAGGAAAGTTTATCATCTTAGTATATGTTAAAAAGTATGAACACAGTGGAAGTCTTGGAGTAATTAAACTCTAAAAATGTTGAGGGCAGAAAGGATTGGCATTGAAAGCTTCAGATGGCAAGACCCACCGTGGACACAAGCCAGGGCTTCAGCTGATTAAAAAAAAAGAAAGAAAGCAAGCTTCAGTTGCTGGAAAGGGTCTCTCTCCCACCACTCTCATCTCTTGCCACGCCCATCTCCCCCCATGCTCATCTCCCCCCATGCTCATTTCTCACCTCCCACCACACCCAACTTCAATCTGCTCTCATTTCACATTATCTTTTTGTTCTGTTGAAATTCTTTGGGTTCCATTTTCCTTATCCCTTACATATAGACCTTACTGGACTAAAGAACTGAGGTCAGAAAATAAAAGGTCATCTATCAAATACTAATATTACAATAATTTATCTAGTACGCAATGAAAAGACGGACTCCAGAGTAGCTAAGGTTGGGGTTTAATTACACGAATATACTATAAGTAATTAACATGCCAGCTCTGGCAGGGTAGTTCAGCTGGTTAGAGCGTTGTGCTGATACATCAATGTTGCAGGTTTGATCTCCGGTCAGGATACAAGAAGCAACTAATGAATGCATAAATAAGTGGAAAAACAATTGATATCTCTCTCTCTCTCTCTCTCCCCTCCTTCTTCTCTCTTAAAAAAATCAATAAAGCCTGGCCAATGTGGCTCAGTGGTTGAGCATCAACCCATGCACCAAGAGGTCACCAGTTCAATTCCCGGTCAGGACACATGCCCAAGTTGTGGGCCAAATCCCCAGTGGGGGGCATGCAGGAGGCAGCCAATCGATGTTTTCTCTCATCGATATTTCTATCTCTCTCTCCCTCTCCCTTCCTCTCTCTCTAAAATCAATAAAGAAAAAAAATTTTTTAATAAATAATATGCCAATAAATCTAATGCAATTAGGCCTATTAATAGCATCATATTGATGTTTCATTATATTATGCATGTATTAGACCAAATATTAAAAGATAATTAATAACTCTAAGGAAGGTCATCTCAGTGTAAGGAATCTGCAATCACAACAAATAGAAAATAGGAAGAAGGAAAGAAGAGTGTTCTGACTTAGTAAGAAAATCTTTAAGGAATAGTGTATAGCTACTTACAAAACCTTTAAGGGTAACTGAATTAAAGTAAAAAATATATTCTCTTTTGGAACAAAGAATAAAACTAAGAAACAACAAAGGATGTCTTGTGGATACAGGTTTTATTTAATAAAAACATACATGTAGCAGCAGAAATTTTGCTTCTCCAGCAAAGAACTGCTTTAAAATATTATGAGTTTGTGAGAATTAGAGTTCCAATAATGATAAATTAGCTTGTACTGGAATAAGTCTCCCATAGATAACAATAACAAATCTTGGAAAAAAATATTAAAATAACTATTTCAAGACATTGGAGAGCAGTCCAAAGGAGATAGAAAGCACAGGGGATTTGACCAGTTAAAGAAAGGAGTGATAATAACTGAATGAGATCCCTGTTTATACGGCTCTTCCTTTCCCCTGTGGGCATTTTCCAGGCTTCAGGTGCAGGGCAGGGAGGTTTCAAGCAGAACGCTTCAGTCTTACTGACTTGTGATGACAGTAAAGAGCTTTCACGAGGCCAGAGCGGTTGTACAGTGAGGGTAATCTCAGAGAGGAGAGTGACACAGAGGGAAGGACAGTGATATCTGCCTACAAACAGCCCTCAAATCCGTAATTGACCATACCGTTGAACTGTACATGGCTGGGGGAGACTCCAGCGGAAGTAGCAGCTGAACGCTGTGGACAGATTTCAACTGCTGTACACTGCAAAAAAAATAGTGTCTGGAATTTGAGTACTAGAGGGGCTTGGTAAAACTTTAGGCATTTGACTGACTGGCCTTAAAAAGTATAAATCAAAGACTCCAGAAGTTAAATATGATCAGTCTTCAACTGCTTGCCAGAGAATAATGAATCATTTTCAAAGAATGAAGACAGAATAAGAATCTCTACAATATGCTATCTATAAAATCCTGTACACAATAAAAAAAAATATATATATATATCCTAAGAAACAGTACAGTGTGACTCACTGTCAAAAAAAAAAAAACAAACAAAAAACCCAACAGATTCCAAGGTGAAACAAATATTGGAATAGAGTAGAATAGGTATTATAAATATGTTAAACATTTAGAGAACAGGATGGTTATAATGAATGCATAGAGGTGGAGTCTCAGCAGAGACATGGAAACTGTGAAAAGAAACAAATATAAATACTAGAACTGAAAAGTAACATCTGCAATGGCTTAACAGAAGACTGAAACAAGGCCAGCAAATTTGGAAGAATGATCCATAAAAAGTATTCAATTTAAAAAGAAAAAAATTTTTAAAAAGTAAACAAAGTCTTGGTGACTTCTGAGGCAGCATTACATAACTTAACATATATTTAGTTGAATTCACAGAAAGAAAGGATAGAATGAATTGGGAAGGTCATTCAAAGAAATAATAGTTGAAAGTTTCCCAAATTTGGTGAAAAAAATATTAACTTACATATCTATGATGCTCAGAGAACTCCAAATACAAAAATATACAAAGGCAACCACGCCTAGACTAAATACAGAAAAGCCCAGATAAAAAAGGTCATCTTGCCCGGCCAGTGTGGCTCAGTGGTTGAGCATCAACCCATGCACCAAGAGGTTGCCGGTTTGATTCCGGGTCAGGGCACATGCCCAGGTTGTGGGCCCGATCCCCCGTGGGGGGCATGCAGGAGGCGGCCAATTGATGTTCTCTCTTGTCAATGTTTCTCTTTTCCCTCTCTCTCTATAATCAATAAAAAAATAAAAAGTTCATCTTAAAACCAATGCTGTGAATCCCATACATAAAAATGAAAGTCAAAACTTATGGTGAAAAAAGGACACTATTAAAAAATATTCATCCAAAATAAAAAATATTTTCAGATAAAAAGCTGAGAGAATTTGTTTCCAGCTATGATACAGTACAAAAAATACTAAAGGAAATTCTCCAATCCTGAAGGGAAGTGACAATAGATAAAAACTTTATCTACAAGAAAAAACAAAGAGCACATAAAATTGTAAATATGTGGGTAAACATAAAAGCTCTATTTTTTCTTCTCTTCATATCAGTGAAAGACAACTGACTGCTTTAGCAAAACATGATATTTTATTCTGTAGTCTATAATCTGTGTGCATGTGAAACAGTAACATTGGCAATGATACATAGGATTGAGGAACCAGAAAGTACTGTTGCAAATTTATAATTTTATATAAGGAGGTACAATATTAACCATAAGCAGATTGTGGTAAAGTAAGAAAAAAACAGTAAAAAGAAATTAATGCAAAGAGATATAAATAAGGAGCAACAGAGCAACCAGAAATGGAGTTGGTACAAAAATAGTGAATTGGTCATCCCCTGAAGTATTCAAGTTGAAATGATATCAGCTCAGGAACTTCAGAAAGACATCCATGGGTTTCAGTCATTCCACTTCCTCTCAAAACTTGTGATTTGGGGTATATGATATACTTCAGGTATTTTTCCTCCACAGCAATATGTTTCACAAGACATACTTTGCTCTTGAATTTTTTGTCATCTTTCGTGTGGACATGGTAGATGTTTGCATTCATGAGCTCAACTTCTTGATCGCTCTTATGAACTTAAAGCTAATAAATAGTATCATATTTTGCTGTGGTTTGGACACCAACTTGTTTTATGCTTTCAATATAACATTATCTCTGTGTTTGGGTAATGTTCTGTTTAGTTATTACTGGTGCATTTTTAAAAATCTATCTCACAGGCATACTAATACATGGCATACATACAAAGGAAAATGGAAAATTCCAGAACTCCACTCCCATACGCCTTCCCCTTCCCAAACTTCTCCCACAGTGGAGCCCTGCCAAGGACTCCTCAGAACTTAATCTCATTTGCTTCTCTCCAGTTCCGATTCGTTATAAGGTCAGGGTCATTAGCATTCTCCCAGCTCCTGGGCTCTCCCCGACCGCACCGACCACCACACACTTGACCCCATTAGTGTAAAAAGGATTTCGTGCCTAACGAGGCCAATTAACAAGTGGCATTTTTCACCGAATGTCAGAAAACACAGGCACCCTGCTCCCCTCCCCTCTTCCCAGGCCTCCCTCCCACAGCCAATTGGCCTCCTTCCACCCTGCAGGGAAGAAAACAGAAAGCCTGGGCCCGCGCCGAGTGTTTCCAGCCCAGCTCTGCGCGGCCAAGGCCGGTCCCCAGCCCGGGGCGCGTGGTGGGAGCGGACGCGAGCGGACGGAGTCTTCCAGAGGTTTCTCCTCGTCCTTTCGAGCTCGGTGAGCCCCAGGCAGAGCCCTTGCCCGGGGATCTGGAACCTGCCATTCCCCGATTAGTCGCCCCGTCGACTTGCGCTTATCTCTGGCCACCACCGCAGGTTGGAGCGGGGACAGCTCGTTCCTGTTTTTCTTTAAGTCCCCCGCCCCTCGCCTGGTGGTTGATCCGACCCCAGTGGGGCCCCCGCCTCCCGGACCCCGGACCCCGGACCCCGGACCCCGGACCCGCGGGGTGCACAAGGCGGGGAAGCCCGCCCGGGGAGTGCCCGCCGCCTCGCGCCGAGCCCGCCTCGCGCCCGCGCACCCCACCCCTCGCGCTCGAGGTTGTTTTTGTTGGGAACGCCCTCCTCTTCCCCTGGCTGTCCCCGCCCCTCTCCCTCCTCTGCGGGGACCGACCACAGGCCTGGCGGCGCGGGAGCCGAGCGGACGGCGGGCCGAGGTGAGCGGGGCGGGCGCGGCGCGGCGCCGTATCCTCAGGTGGCTGCGAAGTTCGGGGCGCTCGCCGCGAGCCGAGTCCAGCCCGGGATGGGGTCGGGCCCGGGACCGAGGCTGTCTGCTGGGGAGCCCACTGGGCCCGCGGAAGGCGCTCTGGAGAGCTGGCTGGTCGCCCGGCCGCCCTGCCCCGTGTGGCGTCCCCTGCGGCGGGAAGGCGTCCTGCGCGGTGCCGCCCTGGCCACCCGCGCGCTTCGGTCCCGTGGGCCGTCCCGCCCGGGGCTCTGCCTGCGCGCGCTTCCCTCCGCGCGCCCTCGCCGGGCGGGCCAGGCAGAAGCGCAGGTCGGACGGTTTGCAGTCACTTCTTTACACGCGGGGCGGAGGGTCGGGGTTACAGGACAGGCTGTCTCACGTTAGGAATGTGGGCACACTGGGGAGATATGGTTCATTCCGGCTGTGCAAGCTTTGTTTCTATAAGAAAATATAGATATAGATATAGATATAGATATAGATATAGATATAGATATAGATATAGATATTTACTACAATACTTAGATTTTCCTTTCATTTATTTTCTGGTTTTGTTTATCTTCTCTTAGGATGTACAGTTTAATTGAATTTTTAATTTATATTGCGCAATTGAAATGTAGCCACTAAACCTTAATGCGGTAAAGTTGATTTCCCAACTACTTAAAAGGGTATGGCTTCAGTACTTTAAATTGGACATTGAGACAATTGCAATAAAAAGATAATCTCCACTTGTGTATCTCACGTGGTTATATTGAAACAGTAGCATCATTTCTGTTACATTTGAGAAAGCCAAAACTGCTCATTACCACACTCGGACAATGTGTATTTTATAGGCCAGTAACATTAGGCAGAAGAGCACATTAGCGTTCTGATTAGCAAAAGTGACAGAATTACTACTTTTTTACACATAATGTGATTGTATACCTTGAATGTCTACAGGAAACAACTGAAAATCTCATAGAAAAAAAAAAATCAAAGAATTTAGTAACCAGTGTCGAATTGCATCTAACTGTAACTTACAAATCTCACTAGGTGTGGTGTTTATAAAGTAGAAAATACAGTAGAACACATAAACCATTGAATTTGGCATGAACTAACACAAAACTGAAAAACCTATTTAAAGATATAAAACTCTAGGGGCATACGAAAATACATTAAGTGTATATATGAGAGTGTATAAATACATATACAATAAGTTTTT
The DNA here is from genome assembly GCA_030848825.1 of Tadarida brasiliensis. Taxonomy (NCBI): domain Eukaryota; kingdom Metazoa; phylum Chordata; class Mammalia; order Chiroptera; family Molossidae; genus Tadarida; species Tadarida brasiliensis. Next base: position 104,912,146 of record CM061260.1, on the reverse strand, counting down.
GTAGATAAAGATATCATTTTCTAAAAATGTATAAATTAACTTCCTAACCGAATATTTTGTTTGTTTTAAAGCAACTCTTTAGCTCATGTGGAAAAACAGATACTTGTTGGGAAGATTTCAATTAAAAGAAAAATATACATATATGTGGAGACTTTACTACATAATAAAAGGTATTATAAAGCTGTAGTGATTAAAAAGCAGTGGAAGAGGGAATAGCTTTACTAACCAATACATCATTGAAACTGAAGAGACAGATTTAAGAATAAAAGAAAAGCTGATGTTTGATAAGCATATATTTTGAATCTGGGGTAGAGGTGAAATAACATTTAATTAATCATGTTGGGCAATCAGGTATTTATTTGGGAAAACTAATAAAATTGGAACTTTTGTCCCGTTCTTGCCCCGCCGCCCCCCCGCCCCCCCCCCCCCCCCCCCCCCCCCCCCCCCCGCATGTGCTCAGTGGATTGAGCATGGACTGAGAGGTCCTGGTTGGGTTCCTGGTTGGGACACAGGTTGTAGGCTCATCCCAGTAGGGGGCGTGCAGGGGGCAGCTGACCAACGTTTCTCTCTCACGTGGATATTTCTCTCTCTCCCTCCCTTCCTCTCTCTCTCTCTAAAAAATCAATAAAAACATATTTTTTTAAATAAAAATAGATGTCTCTCTTTTAAAATAAAAAGTGGAACTTTCCTTCACTCAACACAAATGTAATCCAAATGATTTATAAATTTTAATCTAAATTAATTAAACCAAAAAAATAAAAGAAGATCTAAGTGAATATTTGTGAGCATAGCTTGTGGGAAAAGCATTTTTGAGGTTGATACCAAAACCTAAAACCCTCTTAGGATCATGATTCTTATTAACATTTGCATGTAAAAAAAAAAAGAAAAAAATATATATATATTATAGAAATTAATAGGAAAAGCTAATTTTACTAATACACCTAGAACACTCATTAATGACTTTAAAATTAATCCAATTTGCAGATTAAAAGAATCATTTCAAAGCAAAATAATGCAAATGAGCAGTATGAAGACTCCCAGCCAAAGGATAATATATCTCTCTTTCTTACAGCTGCATAGTATTCCATTGTGTATATGAGCCACAGCTTTTTTATCCACTCATCTATTGATGAACACTGGAGCTGTTTCCAAATCTTAGCAATTGTAAATAGTGCTGCCATGAACATAGGGGTGCATATAATCTTTCTGATTGGTGTTTCAGGCTTCTTAGGATATATTCCTAGAAGTGGGATCACTGGGTCAAATGGCAGTTCAATTTTTAATTTTTTGAGGAAACACCATATTGTTTTCAACCAGCAGTCGAAACACCATATTCCCACCAGCAGTGTACTAGAGTCCCCTTTTCTCCACACCCTCGCCACCACTTGTTGTTTGATGATTTGTTGATGGCAGCCATTCTGGCAGGTGTGAGGTGATACCTCATAGTCATTTTAATTTGCATCTCTCTGATGATTAGTGACATTGAGCTTTTTTTCATATGTTTCTTGGCCATTTGTATGTCCTTTTTGGTGTCTATTTAGGTCCTCTGCCCATTTTTAAATTGGGTTCTTTGTCTTCCTTTTGTTGAGTTGTATGCGTACTCAATATATTTTGGAAATTAACCCCTTATATGATGTATCATTGGCATTATGCTCTATCATGTAGTGGGTTCCCTTTCCATTCTGATGGTTGTTTCTTTTGCTGTGCAGAAGCTTTTTAGTTTGATGTAGTCCCATGTGTTCATTTTTTCCTTTGCTTCTCTTGCCTTAGGCGTTGTATCACTGAAAATTCTGTTGCATATGATGTCTGAAATTTTGTTGCCTACATTTTCTTCTAGAATTTTTATGGATTGACAAGTCACATTTAAGTCTTTTATCCATTTTGAGTTTATTCTTGTGAATGGTGTAAGTTGGTAGTCTAGTTTCCTTTTTTTGCATGTACCTGTCCAATTCTCCCAACACCATTTATTAAAGAGGCTGTCTTTACTCCATTGTATGTTCTTGCCACCTTTGTAAAATATTAATTGAGCATGATATTTTGGGTCAATTTCTGGGTTCTCTGTTCTATTCCATTGATCTATATGCCTGTTCTTGTGCCAGTACTAGGCTGTTTTGATTACAATAGCTTTGTAGTATAACCTGATATCTGGTAATGTGATCCCTCCTACTTTGTTCTTTTTTTTTTTTTAAGATTGCTATGGCTATTCGGGGTCTTTTTTCGTTCCATATAAACTTTTGGAGTGTTTGTTCTAGTTCCATGAAATATGTCGTTGGTATTTTAATGGGGATTGCATGAATCTGTAGATTGCTTTGGATAGTATGGACATTTTAATGATGTTAATTCTTGCAATCCATGAACAAGGTATATGCTTCTACATTTTTATATCTTCCTCTATTTCTTTTTTCAATGTCCTGTAGTTTTCTGCAAATAGGTCCTTTACCTCTTTGGTTAAGTTTATCCTTAGTATCTTAATTTTTTTGTTGCAGTGGTAAATGGGATTTTTTTTTTAGTTTCTCTTTCTGTGTGTTCGTTACTGGTGTATAAAAATGCCAATGATTTTGGGATGTTGATTTTGTATCCTGCTTCTTTGCTGAATTCATTTACTAGCTCTAGTAGATATTTGATGAGGTCTTTAGGGTTTCCTATGTACAATATCATGTCATCTGCGAATAATGACAGTTTCACTTTTTCCTCTCCAATTTGAATCCTTTTTATTTTTTTCTTCTTGTCTGATTGCTGTGGCTAAGACTTACAATACTATGCTAAATAAGAGTGGTGAAAGTTGACATCCTTGTCTTGTTCCTGTTCTTAAGGGAAATGCTTTTAGTTGTTGCCCGTTCAGTATGATGTTGGCTGTAGGTCTGTCATAAATGGCCTTTATTATGTTGAGATATGATCTTTCTATTCCCACTTCGCTGAGAGTTTATATCAAAAATGGATGCTGGATTTTGTCAAATACTTTTTTAGCATCTATTGATATGATCCCATGATTTTTATTTTGTTTATGTGGTGTATCACATTTATTGATTTGTGAATATTGTACCAGCCTTGCATCCCTGGGATAAATCCCACTTGGTCGTTGTGTATAATTTTTTAAAAATATATTGCTGGATTTGATTTGCTGAGATTTTGTTGAGGATTTTGGCATCTATGTTCGTCAGGGATATTGGCCTGTAATTTTCTTTCTTTGTGGTGTCTTTATCTGGTTTTGGGATTCGTATTATGCTGGCCTCATAAAAAGAGCTTGGAAGTTTTCCTTCCTCTTGAACTTTTTGGAATAGTTTGAGGAAAATAGGTGATAGTTCTTCTTTGAATGTTTGGTAAAACTCCCCTGTGTAGCCATTTGCACCGAGGCTTTTGTTTGTTCAGATTTTATTGATTACTTCTTCTATTTCCTTAATTGTTATTGGTCTGTTTAGGTTTTATGACTCTTCCCAGTTGAGTTTTAGAATAGTATATGATTCTAAGAATTTGTCCATTTCACCTAGGTTGTTGAATTTGTTGGCATATGATTGTTCATAGTATTTTCTTACAGTTCTTTGTATTTCTGTGGTGTCTATTGTTAGTTCACCTCTTTTGTTTCTGATTTTATTAATTTGCATTCTCTCTCTTTCTTGGTGAGTGTGGCTAAAGGTTGATAAATCTTGTTTATCTTTTCAAAGAACCAGCTCTTGGTTTCATTGATCTTTTGTATTGTTTTTTTAGTCTCTATGTCATTTATTTCTGCTCTGATTTTTATTATTCCTTCCTTCTACTAACTCTAGGTTTTTCTTTTTGTTCTCTTTCTAAATCTTTAAGGTGTTGGGTTAGATAGTTTATTTAAAATTTTTCTTCTTTCTTGAGGTAAGCTTGTATTGCTATGAACTTCCCTCTCAGGACTGCTTTTGCTTGTCCCATAGATTTTGTATCATTGTGTGTTCATTTTCATTAGTTTCCAGGAAGTTTTTGATTTCTTTCTTGATCTCATTGGGAACCTATTCATTGTTCAATATTATGCTGCTTAGCTTCCATGTGTTTGAGCGTTTTTATTATAATTGATTTCTAGTTTCATGCCATTGTGATCTGAGAAGATGCTTGATGTGACTTCAGTCTTCTTGAACTTGCAGAGACTTAGTTTATGTCCTAATACGTGGTCTATCTTTGAGAATGTTCCATGTGCCCTGAGAAAATGTATATTCTGCAGCTTAGTGGTGAAATATTCTGTAAATATCAATTAAAGCCATGTGATCTAGTGTGTCATTTAGAGTCTCTGATTGCTTGTTGATTCTTTCTTTAGAAGATCTATCCAGTGATATCAGTGGGGTGTTAAATCCCCTACTATGGTTGTATTGCTGTCTATCTCTCTCTTGACATCCTCCAGAAGTATTTTAATATATTTTGGTTCTCCTCTATTGGGTGCATATATGTTTACCAGGGTTATCTCCTCTTGTTGATCGATCTCTTTAATATTATGTAGTGATGTTCTTTGTTTCTTATTTTGGCCTTTATTTTGAAGTGTATCTTATCAGATATGAGTATTGCTACACCACCTTTTTGTTTGTTTGTTTGTTTCCATTTGCATGGAATATTTTTTCCATCCTTTCATTGTCATCCTGTGAGTCTTTTGTTCTGAGGTGGACCTCTTGTAGACAGCATATATGAGTCATGTGTTCTTGTTCATTCAGCTATCTTATGTCTTTTGATTGGAGCATAGAAGCCATTTACATTTAAAGTTATTAATGATAGGTACTTATTTGTTGACATTTTAATTCTTTTTTTTTAAATTTTTTTCTGTATTGATTTTAGAGAGGAAGGGAGAGGGAGAGAGAGATAGAAACATCGATGAGAGAGAACATCAGTTGGCCACCTCCTGTGTGCCCCCCACTGGGGATTGGACCCACAACCTGGGCATGTGCCCTGACTGGGAATCAGACTGGTGACCTCATGGTGCATGGGTCGATGCTCAACCACTGAGCCACACCGGCTGGGCGACATTTTAACTCTTTATGCCTGTGTTCCTCTCTCTCTCTCTCTCTCTCTCTCTCTCTCTCTCTCTCTCTCTCTCTCTATTTCTTCTTCTTCTTCTTACAACAGTCCCTTTAGCACTTCATGCAGTGCTGGCTTGGTGGTAGTAAATTCCTTTAGCATTTTTTTTTTGTCTGTGAAACTCTTTATTTCACCTTCAATTTTGAATGATAGCCTTGCTGGATAGAGTAGTCTTGGATTCAGACCCTTGCCTTTCATTTTTTGTATACTTCATGCCACTCCCTTCTGGTCTGCAGTGTTTCTATTGAGAAATAAGCTGACAGTCTAATGGGAGCTCCCTGGTAGGTAACCTTCTGTCTCTCCCTTGCTTTTTTTAAGATTCTTTCTTTGCCCAGCCAGTGTGGCTCACTGGTTGAGTGTCAACCCATGCTGGTTCGATTCCCAGTCAGGGCACATGCCCAGGCTGTTAGGCCCAATATCCATTGGGGGGCATGCAGGAGGTGGCTGATAGATGTTCTCTCTCATTGATGTTTCTGTCTCTCTCTCCCTCTCCCTTCCTCTCTCTCTAAAAAAATTAATACAGAAAAAAATTTTTTTTAAAGATTCTTTCATTGTCTTTAATGTTTGCCATTTTAATTATAATGTGTCTAGCTGAGGGGTTTTTTGGGTTCATCTTGCTTGGAACTCTCTGTGTTTCCTGAACTTGTGTGACTTTTTCCCTTACCAAATTAGGGAAGTTTTCTGTCATTATTTCTTCAAACAGGTTCTCTATTCCTTTCTCCTATTCTTCTTCTGGTAGCCCTATGGTGCAAATGTTGTTATGTTTTGTATTGTCCCAAAGCTCCCTTAAACTCTCCTGCTTCTAATTTTTTTTTTTTTTTTTTCCCATTTGCTGCTCTATTTGGGTGTTTTTTTCTACCTTGTCTTCTAACTTGCTGATTCGGTCCTCAGCTTCTTCTAATCTACTATTGAATCCTTCCAAGGTATTTTCATATCAGCTATGTCATTCTTTGTTTCCATTTGATTTTTATTCATAGCTTTTACCTCTTTTTTTATGCTGATGTAGTTCCCACTGAGCTCTTCATAATTTTCATTAAGTTGCTTGTAGTTCTCACTAAATTGTTTGAGCACCCTTAAAATCATTGCTTTGAATTCTTTATCTGACAAAATGCTTGCTTTCGTTTCATGTAGTTCCCTTTCTGGTGATTCCTCCTTTTCTTTCATTTAGGTGTTGTTTCTTTTTCTCACCATTTTAGCAGTCTGGTAGATCCAGGCCTGGTGAGGGATGTTAGGATGTGTAGGCAGGTCAGTGTGTATCAAATAAGGCTGCTGTGCCTTCTAGACTGTTTTGGTGTGTGGCACCTCTTGCCTGCTGTGGAGGATTGATAACTAGCAGCTGGTATTGGTCTGTTGTGGTAGGCACTTCTGGGATGCATGGGTCCAGCTGGTGCACTGCTGGGGTGCACTGCTGCCTGGTGGGGCTCAGCTCCTGATCAGTTACTGTTGTTGCTAGTAGAGGTGAATGTCAGCTCCCGGTTTGCACTGCTATTGTTGCTGCTGTTGCTAGGGGTGCTCTCAGCTCCCAATCCTCTGCTGCTGTTGGGGGCTGAGGATGCTCAGCTCTCAGGTCTTTGCTGCTCCTGGGGGAGGTCTCCACTCCAAATCTGCTGCTGTAGTTGTGGGGGGGGGGTTGTCTCGGCACCCCGAGCCTTGTTGCTGCTTTGGCTGAGGCACTGCTCCTAGTCATCCTCCGCTGATGCTTCTGGGAATGGGTCTCAGCTACCAGTCTGTGCTGCTGTTGCCTGGGGATGGATGTCCACTTCGAAGCCTCTGATGCTGGGATTGTGTCTTGGCTCCTGAGCCCCTGCCACTGTTGGAGGTGGGGCTCCACTCCTACCCAGTCACTGCTGCTGTGGGAAAACATGCTGGCCTCCCAAGCTGGCGCTACTGATGCTGGGGGTGGTGCTCAGCTCTTGTCAGGCTGCTGCTGTTGAGGGTGTTGCTCTGCTCCCAAGCCGGTGCTGCTGCTGCTGTGGGGGATGGTGCTTGGAGCCAGTTACGGCTTCCATTGCAGGTACCTTGACAGCACCACTACTGTGCACTGGTCCACGTTGACACAGTGGGGTCCACTGGTCCGATGGTGCAGGGTGCACTGGGGGACTCAGGTTGCTGGGCCCTAGCTGCTCCCCGCTGCCTCCTCCCAGAGAAGACCAGGGATCTTCCAAGATGGCAGGGCCTTCCAGCAGTGCAGGGAGAAGCTCCCTGACGAGCCGCTTACTCAGTAGCCAGCTGCTCCCCATCCACAGCACTGGAACTCTCTGCCCCATGTTCTACACTGTCTGAGATTGCTCATCCACGCTCATGTCCACTCACACTCTCTCTCACACTCGCTCACACTCTCACACACTCACCCTTGCTCGGTCCTGCTTCCCGCCATCTTTTATTTCTCCTAATCTGCTTTTTACTTTTAAGACTCATGGGACACGTATAACTAACTTCAGCTCCAGAGGTGAGTGGAAGTGGTCCAAGACTGGGAATTCTGACCCATGCTTGTCCAGGCAGTCGTTTGAGCTGGGAGTCTACATACTGGCTTATGGCATGGTGACATTCAGAGTCAACTCAGTATCTGTACTGATTACTCACATGTACTCTATTTGAATAACACAATGACCGCATTCTCTACGCTGATAAACAGGATGACACATTGGAAAGAACATGGACTTTGGGGTTAGAAGTACTTAAGTTTAACTAGGTTGGTCATTTCCATATTAAAGAGATACTGTTATAATTAGAGATAATACATGAAAAGTGCTCGACCCTTTGCCTGACATGTGATAAGCATTCAGTAAATTATAGTCTTCTTGTTCTCCGTGTTATTTGTCATCACCCAGAATTCGAAACCTGAAATACTGAAATTCCTTTCTCTGATAACCTCTTTGCTTTCTTGATTGAATGAATGAAATTTCTCCCCACCCCTACCCCTGGTTTCAAATCTCCTCTCATCTTCCGGTTTACTTCTCTGAGTTATTCGCATAATGTTCACACACACATACTTTTTACTTAAATGTTTACCATGTCTTCTTTTGGCCTCGTCTTAAACAGGACATGTCCTGATTTGAACTTCTGATTCCTCCCCTCCTCATTCCCCACCATTTCCCTCACTATCTTCCTCTCTACGTCAGTCGATAATGTTGCCACCAACTTGGTTACCCTGACCTGAGACTAGACCTCTCTTTGACGCCTATATTTTCTTTAGCCCATCAGTAGGTTCTGCTTCTAACTCACGTCATGCGTCTGACCACATCTGGCGTCACTGCCCCAGTCTAAGCCGCATCAGCTCTCACCGGGCCAACTGCTGCCATCCCTCACCGCTGCTTTCTGCCTGTGCTCTGGCTCCCTCGGGATCAAGTAGGAGTCAGATCTGGTCGCTCCACTGCAGTTACATAAATTCCAGACATTTTGCTGTGGCCTTTAGGCACGATCAGACCTCTGTCTCCGTTCCTTACCTTGACCTCTTTCTCTCGCTTGAGTATTCCAAGCTCAGTGTCACACCAAGACCTTTGCCCTTACTTTTCTGGCTTTCTGGAACTCTCTTCCCACATTTTTGGTGTAGTGTCACCTTTCATAATTCAAATAGCTCAAAGGTCACCTCCTGAGAGAGAGGTCACCCTGACCTTCATGTTTGTCTTAAGCTTTGTACTTTCTTCATAACTGTACTATTTAATTTAATCGTAAATATTTGTTGACATGTGTTTGAATCTCATTCCACTAGAATATAATGTCCAGCAGTGTGTCCATCTGGTTTACTGTTGTATTTTCAATATCTGTAATAGTGCCTGGGACATAATAAATGCTCAGTAAATACTTGTTGAATTAATGAAGGAATAAATGAAAGGTAACTGGAGGGTAAAAGAATCACAGAACGTGTTACATGTATCACTAAGTAATAATAGTAATTATTGTTTTAAGGTATAAAATGTTTTATTTTTCAGGATTAATTGGAATTCTTCAAAATGTCAGGTAAGTTTTTGTGAATAAATTTTAATATGCTTTATTTTCAAATGTGAATTGTGTGATTGCTTTCCTTAAAAATTGAAGTTTATGCCTGGCTGGTGTGGCTCAATGATTGAGCATCGACCCATGCACCAAGAAGCCACCAGTTCAATTCCCAGTCAGGGCACATGCCCAGGTTGTGGGCCCGATCCCCAGTGGGGGGCATTCAGGAGGCGGCCAGTTGATGTTCTTTCTCATCGATGTTTCTATCTCTCTCTCCCTCTCCCTTCCTCTCTCTCTAAAAATCGATAAAGAAAAAAAAATTGTAGTTTATTTCATTTTGAAATTTTTTATTAGTATTTGGATAATTTATATTCATGTATATATACTCTTTATACTTATGAACATTCCTTTCTATCTTTAAGAAAAAGGATTAAAAGGGATTTATATTGGCACATATGTACTGAAGGATCTCTAAAGTACGTGGGGAAACTTGAGTAAAGGAAAAATGTGGGTAGGAAAGTAAGTCTGCAAAGGTCGTAATAATGAAAAGCCTGTCATGGCAGCCTGCCTTCAGAGAAGAGGGCTCAAAAGTAGCCCCTGCATTTTCAAGCAATGCAGGAGATGATCTAAGGAGAGAAACACTACAGTTATGGGATGTGTGTGTTTGTTTGTTTGTTTGTTTTAGATAAAAGTCAATCAGTTAAGAGATTCAGAACTTTTCCTTATGGTGAATCCAAGGAGAGCTTCTCTGATTTCAACAAGAAGACAAGTTGTAACATCATGAAAAGTGATTCCGATGCTTCCTTGAAGCAGTTGTGGTGACTTAGGTCTTTTAGGAAGAACCGGGCAGAAGTGTGAGTCCCTGGAGATGCAGACTAACCCACCTCTAACTGAGCTGCGCACAGCGCCACTGGCTTTTAGGCCATTTGTAGTCACTGTGCTCTGTCTTGAACTTACTAAGCATTTATTATGTTATGTTTTGAGTTTAGTTAAACACAGCCATTTTCCAAAATGGCTTCAGGAAAAAGTCCGACTCACTCCATATATGACTGTATGTATTAGAAAACGAATTTCCGACACCGGGGAAGGGATTTATGCAGGTAGGAATCAGCATCAGGTCCGCTGAAGCGACTAGCACGAGAGCTCGTTGCTTTGAGCATCGCAGTGGTTTCACATTTTCTTTTTGCATCCGTATTCAGCCTGAAAATGCATCAAATATATTAATAGGTTGATGTCTAATATACATAATGAATTATGTTTGTTGTATGAAAGATGAGTGTGTTTCATATTGGTTATATATATTGGTGCATGCCAACAAGAAAAAAATGAATATATTCTGCTATAGTATCACTTCCGTTGTAAATCATGTCCACTGTCTCTCCCCAAATGTGTAGTTCCCACAGCCCCTGAGCCACCTGCAAATGAAATGGAAAATAGATGGAAGTCACCTGATCCAAGGCCTGCTGCGCCCCCTGACTATAACTCCCACTTTGTGCCAGGTAGGTTAAATGCTCAGAAAGGATCTTTCCTCTCTTTCGACAGCCATGCTACTAGTTACGATTGTTTTTAAAAGTAAGTAATGTGTCTGGCTGGTGTGGCTCAGTGGTTGAGCATCGACCCATGCACCAAGAGGTCACCAGTTCGATTCCCGGTCAGGACACATTCCCAGGTTGTGGGCCCCACTCCCAGTGGGGGGCATGCAGGAGGCGGCCAATCAATTGTCTCTCTCATCGATGTTTCTCTCTCTTTCTCCCTCTCCCTTCCTCTCTCTCTAAAATCAATAAAGGAAAAAATAAAAAGAACAACAAGTAATTAATGAGCCCTGGCCAGTTTGGCTCAGTGGTTAGAGCTTTGGCCCACAGACCAATGAGTCATGGGTTCGATTCCGGTCAAGGGCACGTACCTTGGTTTTGGTTCATCCCCAGCCCTGGTAGGGTCGTGTGGGAGGCAACCAGTCAATGTGTCTATCTCACATTGATGTTCCTCTCTCTCCCTCTCTCTCTCTCCCTCCCTCCCACTCTGTCTGATGATAAATAGAAAAGTGAGGATTCAAAAAAAACTAATTAGTGAGTTGATTGGTTCAATAAGTGTTGAGTGCCTATAGGGCACCAAGTAGATTACTAGGTGTCAGTGAAGAACCTATCTTCCTAGTCTTCACAGGCTGCGGAGGAAGGAAGCTGCACAGACGCTGATGGCGTTCTCTTTGCTCAGTTATGGAAATGTGGAGAGAATGTTGAAAGGGCACAGAGGACTGACCAGGGACCTGAGGGAAGCCCTAACTGAGGAAGTCACATTTTGCTGGCAGGATAAAGAGTTTCTCAGTCAAAAGGGAAGGGGACCATGGCTGGCGGAAAGAACACTGTGTCCAAAAGCACAGGTCATGAAGGTCTGGTGTGAAGCATGCACGGGACAAGCGGCAAGGGAAGCGGAGGTGAGAGGCCCTGACGGCCGATGGAGGAGCTTGTAGTTCTGCAGATACGTTAACAAGTCTGAATGCACTGCTGGTGGTGACCCGGGAAGTGGATACTCATACTGCTACTGGAAATCTGACTTAGTATCGGTCTTCTTAGAACATAAGTGTGCAATGAGTAAACTTTTTAAAATTAAAAATATACCTCTAAGGAAATCGTTTTCATCAGGATTGTATTCAAATACATTTTAATGATTTAGAGAGTGATAGGTAAGGTTATAACAGTATTTCTTCAGATATATATTTATGCTTATTTAGAGGTGGAAACCGTTGAGTTAGGCTGTGAAAGGGCAGGAGAAACCCCGGTGTCCACAGGATGATGGCAGAGATATGCTGGCCTTAGATGTATGACCCATGCAGCTCACGTAGCCTCCCCCCCGCCCCCAGTGTTTTCTGAAAACAGCAAGGCTTTCTTTCCCCCATGTGTTCCCACTGTGTGGGTCTGATCCAGTATAACTCCCCATAGCTGCCTCGACCCTGCTAAATCCAAGCTTTTGACAATCCCAAATTACAATCTTGCTGTATCTGATCACTTCTCTATATTTTATTTTTTATTTCAGGGACTAGCGACACAGTCCACATAGTCAATCTTATTGTCACCAACCACTCTATCCGAGCACCTAGATTCCACTAGAACAGAAGTTCCACACCGCTCCTAAGACATAAATGCTGGTTATACATCATGTTCTGGGCATCTGGGAAAGTGTTTATTCCTCAGCATATAAAAAAATTAGCAAGAGTGTAGTAGACAGCCTTCAAATTAAATGACTAGATAAGTTGAAAAATACTATGATGCAGAGTATGCAACTAATGAATTTTGTTATGAACTAATAACAAAAACTTTCTGCCACCACCACCTAGTGGCTGAACTGGGTACTTTCTTATGGTGAAAAGATTCGGTCCCAGTGATTCACATTAAGGAATTTGAAATACTATACTTGAAATATTTGGCTTAAATTAATTTATTTAAATTAAATTATGCAATTTTCATTTGCATTATAGTACTGGATACATATTCTTCCCCAAAATTATTTTGTCCAAATATGTTTAAAAGAATACTTAATAAAGAAACCTTTGTTGTACGTAATCTGCATAAAGAGAAAATGACATAATTTCTTGAAATAAAAAAAGATGATAAGATTCAAAATTACTAAAAAAAAACCACAAATTCCACAAGGCAACATTTCTCATATTAATATTGGTAGGAGAGTGCTCCATAACAGACTTCTTTCTTTTTCCACATACAATAGTTACCTTTTAATTTTGTTTAATGCTAGGAACACGTCAGATCTACTCTCTTAGCAAATTTCAAGTATACAGTACAGTATTATTAACTGCAGTCACCATGGTCAGAACTTACTCATCTTTTTCTTAACTTTAAATAGTAGTTTTTTATTTTTCAATTACAATTGACATACAATATTACATTAGTCTCAGGTGTACAACCGAGCCATTAGACATTACATACCTTCCTAAGTGATCATCTGAAAATCTAATGCCCATCTGACACCATACATAGTTATTACAATATTATTGACTATAGTCCTTATGCTGTACTTGACATCCTTGTGACTATTATGTAGCTACCAATTTGCACTTTATTTTAAACATGATTTTATTGACTTTAGAGAGAGAGGAAGGGTGAGGGGAAGAGAGAAAAACATCGATTGCCTACCTCCTGTGTGCCCCATACTGGGGATCGGGCTGTAACCCTGGCATATGCCCTGACTGGGAATCGAACCAGTGACCTGTGGATGCATGGGACGACCAACTGAGGCACACTGGCCAGGGCCCTATCTGTATTTCGTAATCCCTTCACCTTTCACCCATCCCCCCAAACCTCCTCCCATCTGGCAACCATCAAAATGCTCTCTGAACCTGTGAGTCTATTTCTGTCCTTGTTTGTTTATTTTGTTTTTAGATTCCACATGTAAGTGAAATCACATGACATTTATTTTCCTCTGTCTGACTTATTTTGTTACTGACTGGAGTTACTAGCTGGGACCTCAGTTCTTGCCATTGGCACAGAAAATAATTTAAGGCCAACAAAAACGAAAATAAAGCAAGGTGGGATTTGTGAAAGATATACTCCAGGCAAGGAGCAGGCCAGTCAAGAGAGACAGTGGCTCCGAACTCCATGGGTTATTTGGTTTAAATGAGGGATTTTCTGGGTGGAGACTTTCATTTGCATCTAGGGATAATTGACAGAAAATGGTTATATAACTATATTTCTTCTGCACATTCCCTTACCCATAATGCATATAGAAAACCCACTGGGGGCGGGGGGCGGTGTCAAAGCTGCAATGCAAATTTTATCATAATTAGCCCAGGCCCTGGTAAGGTTGCATTGAGGTCATGCTGTTTTCCTCTGTGCTTGCTGGAGAACCTGCCCCCTGGGGGTCTGCTTCAGGGACTGCTGGCTGCAGGGCTGCCCACAGAGAGGCATCTGAAGGCAGTGTTGGTTCAGCCCGTTAGGACCGCAGGGCAGGCCCCACCCCAGCTGCTCACGTCTAATTTCCTACCTAACATTTCCCCCCTCATTATGGGAACCCACTTCTTTGGGGTCTTTTGGTGAAAGACCACTCTGGCTGCTTCCAGCTGATAGAGTCGCCGTGGGGCTTAGGGTTCCCATACTTGCTGGCTGTGGCTGAGGGAGGTGGCTGCTGCTGTCTGTCCAGGGCCCAGAACAAGGAGTCTGTTCTATGGGAGTGAGTGCTTGGTACCCTTCAGACAGTACCATTTGGAGCTGTATGGCTGCTATATGAGAAGAAATGAATTTGTTGGATAAATTGAGTAACGTCCAAATATTAGTATCAGCATGAAGATAATTATGGGCATAGCAAAGGGAAGCAAGAGGGGGGGGGAAGCCAAGGTTTGGTATTCCAGAGAGAGTCCCCAGCAGTCTGTATGCAGCTTGCTCTCTCAAGGATAGCTTGTATGTTGTACCTGCCCTGATTTACTGATGTAAAAGCAACATTCTTCCTTCAGGTATAAACAGGTACCACTCTCTGTAGGGAGGTCAAGAGCCCTTCTGTTCTGAAGGGCAACATGGGCTAATGAATCAAGTGAAGTATTAAATTGATTTCAAAGCCCACAAATGTATCTATTTTGTAAAATATTGTATATAATAATGTTTCCCAAACTTAGTTGTTGATAAGAATTAAAGAAATAACTATACTCATATGAGACAAAATATATTTTAAGACAGAAATTGTAACTAGAGCCCAAGCCAGGTGGCTTGGTTGGAGCATCGACCCATACACCAAAAAGGTTGTGGGTTTGATTCCTGGTCAGGGCACATACCTAGGTTGCGAGTTTGATCCCCAGTCAGGGTGCTTACAGGAGGCAACCGATAGATGTTTCTCTCCACATCAATATTTCTTTCTCTCTCTCTCTCTCTCTCTCTCTCTCTCTCTCTCTCTCTCTCTCTCTCTTTCTCTCTCTCTCTCTCTCCCCCTCCCTCCCTCCCTCCCTCTCTTCTCTAAAATCAATAAACATATCTTCAGGTGAGGATAAAAAAGATTGTTAATAGGGATAAAGGACATTTTATAATAGTGAAACTATCAACCCATCAAGAATACATAACTATGATATGCACCTGAAAACAGAGATCCAAAATACATGAAGCAAAAACAGAAAGAACTAAAGGATGGAATAGAAATTCAATAAATAATAGTTGGGAACTGCAATTCCCTACTTACAATGATGGGTAGAACAACTAAGCAGATGACCTAAAAGGAAATAAAAGCCATAAACAACACTATAAAACAAACTAGACAAAACAGACATGCATGCAACACTACCTAACAACAGCAGATAGACATTTTTCTCAAGTGCATGTAGGTCATTCTCTAGGCTACATCTCCTGGTTAGGCCATAAAACAAGTCGGAGTAAACTATAAAAACTGAAATCATGCAAAGTATATTCTACCTCAAGGAAACAAAATTAGAAATCAGTTAAAAAATTAGAATGAAATTTGGGGAATCAAAAATATGAGGAAATTAAACAGCACACTCATAAATAATCAAAGGGGCAAAAAGAAATCACAAGAAAAATTAGAAAACACTTTGAAATGAAAAAACAAAAACACAGTATACCAAAGCGTAGGGGCTGCAGCTAAAATAGTACCTAGAGGGAAATTTATAGCTGTGAACATCTACATTAAAAAAATAAGAAATCTCAAATAATCCAACTGTCCACCTTAGAAATAAACCAAACCCAAAGCAAACAGGAGGAAATCTTAAAGATTAGAGCAGAAGTAAATGAAATAGAGAAAAGAAAAACAATAGACTCAACAAAACCCAAAATTGGTTCTTTGAAGAGATCAAAAACATTGAAAAGACTTAAGCCAAACTGACCAAGGAAATAATAGAGAAATTATTAAAATCCAGAATGAATATGGAAGCATTGCTAACAACCTTACAGAAATTAAAGAGTGCTGTAAGGGAATACTATGAACAATTGTATGTCAACAAATTAGAGAACCTAGATGAGATAGACAAATTCCTAGAAAGACATTAACAACTGAAACTGACTCAAGAGGAAATAGAAAACCTGAATAGACATATATAACAACTAAAGAGACTGAATTAGTCATTCAAAATTTCTGACTAAGCAAAGCCAAGGCCCAGATGGCCTCCTTAGGGAATTCTACCAAATTTTCAATAAAGATTTTAATACCAATCCTTTGCAAACTCTTCTGAAAAAAGGGGGGAGGGGATGATAGTGAATATGTTCCCACTCATCCCACTCATTCTATGAGGCAAGTATTACCCTATTAGCAAAATCAAAGACATCACAAGTAATAAAAAACTATAGACTAATATCCCTTATAAATATAGATGTAAAAATGCTGAACAAAATACTTGCTAACCAAATGCAGCAACATATAATAAGGGCTGTACACCATGACCAAATGAGGTTTACCCCAAGAGTGAAAGGTTGGTCTGTCATATGAAATTTAATTGTTGTAAAGTGAAATAAGGCAGACACAGAATGACAAGAACCATATGATTTCACTCATGTGGGATATGAAATAAAAAGCAACAAATAAAACAAATAAACTCATAGACACAGACAAAATTTTGGTGGTTACAAGAGGGGAAAGAGGGTAGGGAGGGGATGAAGAGGGTAACTGGGGTCACATATATGGGGACAGAAGGAGACTAGTCTTTGGGTAGTGAGCACACAATGGAACCTACAGATGTATTATAAAGTTGTACACCTAAAATATAATAATAATATTGACCTTTGCTATCTCAAGAAATACAATTTTTAAAATGAAAATTAGTTGATATACATATGTAGCATATTAATAGATTATAGGACAAAAACCACATGATCACTCAATGGATACAGAAAAGGCATTTGACCAAATGAAACATCCTTCACAGTAAAAACACTCAACAAACTGGGAATAAGAAAGAACTTTCCCAATCTGATAAAAGGCGTCTATGAAAATCACACAGCTGATATTATACTTAATAAAAGCGGAACCTGCTTCCCTTACAATCAAGAACAATAGAGGATGTCTCCTCATGCCACTTCTATTCAACATTGTTCCAGAGGTTCTAGTCAGAGTAATTAAGCAAGAAAATGAAATAAAAGTTATCTAGATTGGAAATACAGGAGCAAAACTATCTCTATTTGCAGATGACATGATCTTGTATACAGAAAATCCTAAGAAATACACACGCATACACACATAGCACTAATAAATGAGTTCAACAGTGTAGTAGGGTACACGATCAATTTACAAAAATCCAATGGTATATCTATGCATGAGCAATGAGCAAGCCAAAAGAAAGTAATAGTACAATTCTACATATAATAACATCAGAAATAAGATACTTATAATACACATAATAAGAGAGGTGTAAGATTTGTACACTGAAAACAATTATTGAAACTAAAGAAGACAAATAAATGGAAAGACATCCCATAGTCATAGATTTGAAAAGTAAATACTGTTAAATGGCAATACCCCCAAAACTGATCTACAATTTCAACACCATTTTTTTTTTTTTCAATAGAGATAGAGCTGGAGGGAGAGAAGGGGGAAGAGAGAGAGAGAAACATCAATGTGAGAGAGATACATCGACTGGTCGCCACCCACACGACCCCTACTGGGGCCGGGGACAAACTGCAACTGAGGTACGTGCCCTTAGTGGGAACCAAACCTGGGAATCTCTGGTCCGCAAGCCATCGCTTTAACCGCTGAACCAAACTGGCCAGGGCCACAATTCTTAATAATTTCCCAGTAGTCTTTTTTGAAGAAATTGGCAAGCTAATTTTCAAATATGGAATTACAAAGCACTCAGAAACTCAGAATAGCCCGATCTTGGAGGGGGGAAATTTGGAGGACTCGCGTTTCCCAATTTGCAAACGTACTACAAAGCTACAGTAGTCAGGACCATACAGTACTGGCATGAGGCCTGGCATGTAGACCAATAGGACAGAATTGAAAGTCCAGAGACAAACCCAAACACCTGTGACCAATTGATTTTTGACAAAGGTGCCAAAACATTTCCTTGGGGAAGGAATCATCTTTTCAACAAATAGTACTGAGGTAACTGAATATTAATCCACAAAAGAGTGAATTTGAACCCCTATATTACACTGTGCACACACACACGCAAAAAAAAACTCCTAAAAATAGATCAAAGAACTACATGTAAGAATGATAACTATCAAACTTTTAGAATAAAATGTAAGTATAATTATTCACAACCTTGGACTAAGTAATGGTTTCTTAGATATGAGACCCAAAAGCACAAGCAACCAAAGAAAAATAAATTGAATTTCATAAAAATTAAAAACTTTTGTGTGTCAAAGAATACTATTAAGAAAGAGAAGAGGCAGGCCCGGCTGGTATGGCCCAGTGGTTGAGCGTCGACTCATGTACCAAGAGGTCGCCAGTTCGATTCCCGGTCAGGGCACATGCCCAGGTTGTGGGCCCGATCCCCAGTGGGGGCGTGCAGGAGGCGGCCAGTCGATATTCTCTCTCATCGATATTTCTATCTCTCTCTCCCTCTCCCTCTTTCTCTAAAAAACCATAAAAAAATTATTTTTTAAAAGAAAGAGAAAAGACAGTCAACAGAATGAAAATATTTGTAAACCATGTATCTGGCAAGAGGTTTATATCCTAAATATGTACTTACAATGCAACAACAAAAAGCAAAAGATCCCGTTTTAAAGTGAGCTAAGGATTTGAATAGACATTTCTCCGAAGAAGATATCCAGATGTCCAATAAATACATGAAAGGATGCTCAACAGCATTAGTAATCAGGAAAATGCCAATCAAACCACAGTAAGATACCACTGCACACTCAGTAAAATGATTCAAATAAAAGGCAATAACAAGTTTTGGCGAGAATGTGGAGAAACGAGAACCCTCAGACACTTCTGGTAGGAGTGTGAAATGGTGAAGCCACTCTGGAAAATAGTTTGGCAATTCCTCAAAACGTTGAATATGGAGTTACCATTTGCCAAATCCAATGTGTATCTACACCTAAACTTGTGCGCCAGTGTTCACTGCAGTGTTACCTGTAACAGCCGGAAAGTAGAAACAATGCAAAGGTCCACCGATGGGAAATAGCCGTACAATGGAATATTAGTTTAGTTGCCCATAAAAAGGAAGGCAACAAAACGAATTAAAAAAAAAAAAAAAAGGAATGACCTACAAAGGGCTTTGAAGGAAACTTTTGGGATCCTGGAACTGCTCTGTATCTTGATTGTGGAGGCAATTGCCTGACTGCAAGTTTGTGAAAAGGCATCAACTGTACACCAAAAAAGAGTGACTTTTACTATATGTAAATTATTTCTCAATAAACAACAACAAAAAAGCATTGCAATAAACCCAAAATTATTTGAATATAAAACAGTAACATAAAAAGAAAATGCTACATAAAAAGGAATGCTACAGTCTGGATGAACTTGGAAAACATTATGCTAAGTGAAGGAAACGGAAGGCTACATGTGGCATGATTTCATTTATACGAAGTATCCAGATTAGGGAAGCCTGCAGAGACTGTTGTTTCCAGGAACTGAGGAGGGGTCGGTGGGGAGAGAATGACTGCCAGTGGGTATGGGAGAAGAAACTTTTCTGGAATTAGATAGCAGTCATTAAAAGCACCCCTTTAAAGTTAAGTAGACCTTACTACCTTTGCGTTTAACAGAAATTTGCAGTGTTAGCTTTGTGCTAGCCTTGTGGTAATCCCACTGCAACCTAATGAAGTAGGTATATTATTTCTTCAAAAGAGGAACAAACTTAATGCACAGAGTTTATCACATTACTTCATGTTTCAACCTTATTTCTACACCTCTGACATGGGAATAATTATAAAGTTTGAGAGGACTGAATGAGTTGCTATGTTATACTGTTAGTACTGTGTTTGGTCATGGTACACACTCAGAAATTGGAACACCTTATTTCTAGGTGGATGTCATGTGATCCGTATCATCTTCCTGTAAAAAGTCATGCAAACTTCCAATATATTGCAGTGTTGATATATAATACTTTCATTTGTTTTTTAACACAGGACCCCCTGGAGCAGCTGTCCCTCCACCTGCAGGCACCCCAGGAGGCTTGCCTATGGGATATTATGGTCCACAGCAGCCCACTACCTTCCCTTACTGCCCCCCAACTGGGGGCACCCATCCCGTCCAGTACCAGCCTGGCAGATATCCAGTGTCGTATCAGTCTGCTCCAATAACATGGATGCCAGGGCCTACTCCTATGCCAAACTGCCCTCCTGGTCTGGAATACTTAACCCAGGTACGTCAGACAAATCCAGTTTGTATGTTCTAATGAAGTGTGACTGAGGATCCAAGAGGCAAAAGGCTGAACCGAGGGGATGAAGTGATGGGTCAGCGATGACAGATGCTGGTTTGTGAGACTGTCAGAGGGATGGAACTAATTTTAGACATGTGGAAGGAGATCAGAGAGTATAGGCATGTATTAGGTGGAATGAGTATGGTTTTTATAAAGGATATATATTGAATTTTAAGACATTCATGATGCCCTGTTGAAGGCAATTTAAAAATAGGGTTACGAATATAAGAAAAACTATCCAAGATGCTCTCAGGGTACCATTTGCTTAAAAGTAGAGTTAACATGAAGAAAAGCAACATAAAAAAGAACAGAATGGTATACAGTTAGTGAATTACTGTGTGCCTTATGCCACTGCCTTTTCTCAGCACCCACAGTTTTCATCATCCACACCTGTCACCTCCCAAAACATGCAATGTAAATAAAAATAGGGGACCTACCAAAGATACTGCTTCAAGCCAAATTCCAGAGAACCCCTTCGGATAGCACAGGGACTCCCTAATTTAGATCTATGTAGACATTCTGAAGCTACCGGGACGTCCAGATCAGAAATGTCAATATTCCAGCTTGGTATACCAAATGGTATGTCTCAAACCCCGTGTCAGAAACTCAAAAAGATTGCTTAATGAAAATAAGATAAAGATAGTACTGGAAATTCCTTAGAAACTACTGAATCATGTTTCCCTTTTAGAAAAAGGAGTGTTGAAATACCTTACAAGTATTAATACATGACTTGCCAGTTTAATACGTATCTTCCCATAGAGTCAGCCAAATATTCCTTGAAGTTGATTGTTTTCTTTTCAGGTTTATATGATGATAGAGACCCTGCTAATCCCCTGCATTGAAAACCATTGGTACAATGTAAAGGTTTATAAGTGAATCAAGTTTAGAAAGTCTTTTTATACTCAAGAAATAACTGAAATTGACCTTGAAAATCCAAGATCTGGAGTCATTTCTCTTTTGAAAATGTATAGCTTAAATACTGTTCATTCAAATATTAAAAGACAGTTTCTCAATTTCTTCTATTACTCGGACTAACATATTAACATATTTCATGAATTCTCTTTTCCCTTTCAGGAATATTTTGAGTTAAAAAAAAAAAAAAAAGAAAGGAAAGGAAACAGGTTCGGAGCCAGACAAACCTGGTTTTTCATTCTAGCCCTGCTCCCCTTACTCCACAACCTTGAATAAGGTTTGCAATGTGCCTAATGTTTCTGGCACACAGGGACCCCCACAGATGATAGCTGAGTGGATTTACATTGAGGCAGTGTTCTGGGCTTAGGGATTAGGAATGACCTGTATTACCTAAAATTGTATAAATATGATCAGGAGGTTTTTCTCTTCTGCTAGCACGTTCTGACGTATAACAAATAATGGGCCCATTAAACTGCCTTTCTCTAGAGTGATTCCTAAGTAAAGTTAGAAATTTGTTTAATGGTATTCTCAACCCCCCTTTAGAAGGGACCCCACCCCAGAAAGTGTTCGCTCCTTTGCCCTCATCCTGTTCTCATGCTTCCTGCCCTTTCTGACCTTCCCATTATTTTATTTTTTATTTTTTTCTTTATTGATTTTAGAGAGAGAGATAGAAACATCGATGAGAGAGAACATCAATTGGCCGCCTCCTGCATGCCCTCCACTGGGGTCGGGCCCACAACCTGGGCATGTGCTCTGACCGGGAATCGAACTGGAGACTTCTTGGTGCATGGGTCGATGCTCAACCACTGAGCCACACCGGCCGGGCAGACCCTCCCATTATTAAAGGGTGCACCTAGGGAAGGTCTTGGCATTTAGTAGCCCAAGTGAACGGAAATCAGTATGTTAATCTCTCCGAAGTACCTGGGAAATGACATAAACTTGGACACTCCTGTGTGGACTGGAGTCCAGCCTCGCTTTCTCTATGGCTGGTCCATGTTAAAATGTCCTGAACTTCCTGAGCATCTCCAGTCTGTGAGCGACACTTCAGAGAGACCAGTGAGTGGGAACTGAGCTAGGGACAACCTGTGCCAACCCAGCTGCTTCTAATGCTGTTTCTGTGGTGGGAGGTAATGTTCTGATATTGTAGGCAAATGTTTTAATCTTTTCCAGTGGAACTGGAGAAAAATGTTTTTCCGATCTCGACCCCTCTACTAATAACCATCTAACCAGGTGCAGATAGGCTGATTCCACTTGATCAAGTTTTTTTTTTATTCCATTCAATTTCAAAAAGATAGTTTGGTATTAATTGATACATTTTAATACTTATCAGTTTCTTTTATAATGCTGATTTGATTGAATTCTGTTATTTCTGTCTCTCCTAATTGCGTTTTTCTATCCCAACAGTTGGACAACATACATGTTCTTCAGCATTTTGAACCTCTGGAAAGTAGGTATAATTCAGTGGTGTTCAGCAGCATTTGAACCAGGTGGAAATTCTCATTATCCAATGTCTAGTCCCTTGTTTGTGTTGATCAGTTTTTTTTTGTTGTTGTTGTTGTTTTTGGTACATGCCCCTAGTGGGAACCGAACCCGGGACTCTGGTCCACAGGCCAACGCTCCAACCGCTGAGCCAAACCGACCAGGGCTGTATTGATCACTTTTTAGTAATTCAAAGAGAAAAGGGTGTCCTCTTTTCAGGAAAGTGATAAAGGGAAATCTTTTGTATAACTTTATCTATTTTATACATTGAGCTCTTAGACCTAACAAATATTTACATTTTATCTGGACAACTGCCCTACCCTTTACCCATCCCAGCTCCTCTGTATTAACTTCTCATAGATGAGAAAAAGGAGGAGCCAGAGTCTAAATTAGTTAGTCAGGGGCACCCTGAGTTCTAGCCCAGTGCACCTGTTTTGAAGTAGGAAGAAATCACAGTATATAATGCGTGTTTGTTCTCAGTCCATTCTCGGTCCATACTGACCCTGCCTGTCCCAAATCTACACCGTCCTGTGACCATCACATGGGGTGTTTGACTTTTCTTGGTTCATTTTCTTATTTGCAATTAGTATTGACTCTAATCATCTCAGCATATTTCGTGGGCTGATTGATTTATGGTCTAATATAGAATTTCATTTACATGGTAGTGTAATTGTTTTCTGAATTCAGGAACACTAGGAATATTGTTTTGATCTTGGCTTTTATGTGGAAACGTTTTAAAAATCATTTTACACTAAACTTCTTAAAAGAAATGGTTTAATTTTTTTTTTTTTTTTTTTTTTTTTGATCCTCACCCAAGGATTTTTTTTTCCCATTGATTTTTAGATAGTTTGGAAGGGAAAGAGGGGGAGAGAGAGAGAGCAAGAAACATCCATGTGCAGGTACGTGCCCTTGACCAGAAATTGAACCCACAACCCTTCGGTCTGCTGCCGACGCTCTAACTACTGAGCCAAACCGGCCAGGCTAAATTTTTAAAATTACTTAAATACTTACAAGGTGTACAAATTATGTTAATATTCTAGTCAATTATATATATATTTTACCTGAAATTGTATAAAATGTATTTTGCTTTAAGTCCCTAAAAGGACTTTTTAAAAAAATACGTTTTTATTGATTTTAGAGAGAGAGGAAGGGAGAGATAGAAACATCTATGAGAAAGAACCATCAATCAGCTGCCTCCTGCACGCCCCCTACTGGGGATCAAGCCTGCAACCCTGGCATGTGCCCTGACTGGGAATGGAACCTGGGACCTCGTGGTACATGGGACAATGCTCAATCCACTGAAGCACACCAGTCAGACAAAAGGACTTATTTTTTATTGTTTTATTAAACTGTAGTTGACATACAATATTATATTAGTTTCAACTGTAAAACATAGTGATTCAACATTTACATTCCTTATGATGGGATCACCAGAATAAGTCTGGATACCTTCTGTCACCACAAGTTATTACCGTGTCATTGACTAGTCCCTGTGCTGTACGTTACATCCCCGTGACTTCTTTTGTTTTTAATAACTGGAGGTTTATACCTCATATTCCCCTTTGAGACCTGCTTTAACTACTCCTAATTTAAGATGGTTTTCTCATTTTATTTTTTAGTGATGACACGTTTTGAAACTAATAATAAATATGATATTAAAAACAACCTGGGCCAGATGGTTTACATTGTAAATGAAGACACAGATGACTTTACCAGAAATGCTTACCGAACCCTGAGGCCCTTCGTCCTCCGAGTCACTGACTCTATGGGCCGAGAAATCATGACAATGCAGAGACCTTTCAGATGTACCTGCTGCTGCTTCTGCTGTCCCTCCACCCGGCAAGAGGTCAGAGAACGGGATCTAATCAATTGTTTCCTCCTGGTCCAGCTCTTCTAGGAGGGTTTCACGTGCTCTGCCAGTCAGAACGCAACAGGACAGTAAGGAGGGAGGAAGCCACATGGTCTCACCTACAGAAAATCACAGAGGGCTTTTTCTTGTGGGTTCATGCTCTTGAGTGCTAATGGGTGGGTCAAGCCAAAGTATTTGTTCAGTGACCACAATTCTGAGTTACGTCTTCTGAATTAGAAGTTGATCCATCACCTAGAACAGGAGTCACACACATTTATCTAAATGTCCCCCGATAAGTTACGCTAAATGTAATTTCTCCATTTTGACGCGTGTGTGTGTGTGTGTGTGTGTGTGTGTGTTTAGTTCTGTGCAGTTTTATCAGCTATGTAGATCCCTGCATCCACCACCACAATTCAAATACCACAGTTTTATTGCCACACACAAAAAAACTCTTTTATAACCACACATCCCGCCCTCCCTTCTCTCCATCCCTAACCCCTAGCAACCACTCATCTGTTCTCCATCTCTATAACTGTAATTTCAAGAATATCATAGAAACAGAATCATATAGTATGGAACCTTTTAGGACCGGCTTTTCTGTATATAATTTACCTTGAGATTCATACAAGTTGTGACATGTATCACTAGCTCATTCCTTTTCATGACTGAATAATATGGATTCTTTTAAAACTGATTTATTTATATAAAGTTTAAAAAAAATTTTTTTTTAATTCTTTTTTTTTTTTTTTTCATTTTTTGTTCAGATAGAGTGGGAGGGAGAGAGAGGAAGAGAGAGAGAGAGAAACATCGACGTGAAAGGGACACATCGAGTGGCTGCCACCCGCATGACCAACCAGGGCCGGGGACAAACTGCAACCGAGGTACATGCCCTTAGCGGGAACCGAACCCGGGTCTCTCTGGACCGCAGGCCGACGCTCTAACCGCTGAGCCAAACCGGCCAGGGCAAGTTTTTAAAATTTTTATTTTATTTTTTCCATCATCCTTTATTCCCTCTTCCACTTCCACCCATCCCCTTTCTTCCCCACAATCCCCACACTGTTGTCCACGTCCTTAAGTTCTCTCTCTTTTTTATTTCTGGCTCAATCCCTCACTACCACCCCACACCAGCGCTGTCTGCCTGCTCTCTCTGAGTCTGTCTCTATTTTGCTTGGAAATTCAGTTTGTTCATTAGATTCCACATATGAGTGAGAGCATATGGTATTTGTCTTTCTCTGACTGGCTTATTTCACTTAGCATAATGCTCTCCAGGTCCATCCATGCTGTCACAAAGGGTAAGATTTTCTTCCTTTTTAGAGCTACATAGTATCCCATTGTGTAAATGTACCACAGCTTTTTTATCCACTTGTCTACTGATGGACACTTGGGCTGCTTCCAAATCTTGGCTATTATTTGAAAAAAAAAAAAAAAAAAAAAAGCACTAAAATGAGCATAAGGGTACATATATTCTTTTGAATTTGTGTTTTGGGTTTCTTCAGGTAAATTCCCAGAAGAGGTATCACTGGGTCATAAGGCAGTTCCATTTTTAATTTTTGAAGTAACTGCATACTGCTTTCCAGAGTGGCTGCACCAGTCTGCATTCCCACCAACAGTGCATGAGGGTTCCCTTTTCTCCATATTCTTGCCAACACTTGTTTATTGATTTATTGACGATAGCCATTCTGACAGGTTTGAAGGGATACCTCACTGTGGTTTTGATTTGCATCTCTCTAATGATTAGTGACTGTGAGCATACTTTCATATGTCTGTTGGCCATTTGTATGTCCTCTTCGGAGAAATGTCTATTCAGGTTTTTTGCCCATTTTTTAATTGGATTGTTTGTTGTTGTTCTTTGTTTGTTTTTTAATTCTCACTCAAGGATATTTTTTTCCATTGATTTTTAGAGAGAGTGGAAGGGAAGGAGGGAGGGGGAGAGAGAGACAGAGAAAATCATCGATGTGAGAAAGACACATTGATTGGTTGCCTCCAGCATGTGCCCCGACCAGGGCCAGGGATCGAACCTACAACCCAGGTACATGCCCTTGACTGAAAGAAGAAAGAAAGTCCTTCTTTCCATAGGTCAGCGCTCTAACCATGGAACCATACCCGCCAGGGCAGATTGTTTGTTTTTTTTAATGTTGACTTTTGTAATAAGTTCTTTATAAATTTGGGATATTAACCCTTTATCAGATGTCATTGGCTAATATGTTCTCCCATTCAGTGGATTGTCTTTTTATTTTGTTGATGGTTTCCTTTGATGTGCAAAAACACTTTAGTTTGATGTAGTCCCATTTGTTTAATTTTTCTTTTGTTTCCCTTGCCTGAGGAGATACATCAGAAAAAATATTGCTATGAGAAATGTCCGAGATTTTACTGCCTATGTTTTCTTCTAGGATTTTCATGGTTTCAAGCTTAACATTTAAGTCTTTAATCCATTTTTAGTTTATTCTTGTGTGTGGTGTAAAGAGGTGGTCTATTTTTTTTTTTTTTTTTTGCACATATCTATCCAATTTTCCCAACACTATTTTTTTTTTCTTTATTGATTTTAGAGAGAAAGGAAAGGAGAGAGAGATAGAAACATCAATGAGAAAGAACATCAATTGGCCACCTCCTGCATGCCCCCCACTGGGGATTTGGCCCACAACCTGGGCATGTGCCCTGACCGGAAATTGAACTGGCGACCTATAGGTGCATGGGTAGACGCTCAACCACTGAGCCATACCAGCCAGGCCCAACACTATTTTTTTAATAGACTATCTTTAGTCCATTGTATGTGTTTGTCTCCTTTGTCAACTTTTAATTGTCTGTTCGTTGTGGATTTATTTCTGGGCTCTCTATTCTCTGCCATTGATCTATATGTCTGTTTTTATGCCAATACCTTGCTGTTTTGGTTATCAGGGCCTTGCAGTATAGTTTGATATCAGGTAGGGTGATTCCTCCAACCTTCTTCTTTCTCAAGATTGCTGTGGCTATTTGGGGTCTTTTGTGATTCCATATAAATTTTTGAAACATTTGTTCTAGTTCTGTGAAATACTCCATTGGTATCTTGATAGGAATTGTGTTGAATCTGCAGATGGCTTTGGGTAGTATGAACATTTTATAACTCTTCTCATCCATGAAGATGATATATACTTCCAGTTATTTGTATCTTGTTCAGTTTCTTTTTTCAGTATCATAATTTTCTGATTACAGGTCTTTTACATCCTTGGTTAAATTTATTCCTAGGTATTTTATTCTTTTTGGAGCACTTGTGAATTGTTTTTTTTAATTTTCCTTTCTGATAGTTTATTATTGGTGTATAAAAATACAACTGATTCCTGGATATTTATTTTGTATCCTACTAGTTTACTGAATCCATTCATCAGTTCTAGTAGTTTTTCAGTGGAATCTTTAGGGTTTTCTATGTAAAATATCATGTCATCTGCAAATAATGAGTTTTACTTCCTCCTTTCCAATTTAGATACCTTTTATTTCTTCTTCTTGTCTGATTGCTATAGCTAGGACTTCCAGTACTATGTTGAATAAGAGTGGTTTAAGTAGATATCCCTGTCTTATTACCGGTCTTAAGGGGAACACTTGAAGTTTCTGCCCATTGAGTATGATGTTGGCTGTGTTTTTGTTATATATGGCCTTTATTATGTTGAGGTATGTTAAATCTATTCCCACTTTGTGGAGAGTTATTATCATAAATGTGTGTTGGATTTTATAAAATGCTTTTTCTGCCTCTGTTGGTATGATCATGAGGTTTTTATCCTTCGATTTGTTTATGTGGTGTGTCACTTTTTCTGTTTTGCGGATATTGTACCAGCCATGCATCCCCAGAATAAATCCCACTTGATCATGGTATATGATCTTTTCAATGTATTACTGGATTCAGTTTGGTAATGTTTTGTTAAGGATTTTAGTATCTATGTTGGCCTATGCTTTTCTTTCTTTCTTGTGTGTTCATCTGGTTTTAGAATTAGGATAATGCTAGCTTTGTAAAATGAGCTTAGGAGTCTTCCCTCCTCTTGAATTTTTTGGAATAGCTTGAGAAGGATTGGCGTTAGTTCTTTTTCATATGTTTGGTGAATTTTACCTGTAAAGCCATCTGGTCCAGGACTTTTGTTTCTTGGGAGTTTTTTTTATTATTTGTATACAGTTTTGATTTTTTTATCTCAAGCCTGAACTTGTATGAGATCTCAGTCCTATGAAACTATTAAATTTATATGTGCATATATGTGTGTGATTGTATATATATGAACAATAATATCTGTTTTTAATTTTTTTCTTTATTGATTTTAGAGAGAGAGGGAGAGAGTTAGAAACATTAATGAGAGAGAATATTGACTGACCGCCTCCTGTATGTCCCCCACTGGGGATAGGGCCCACAACCTGGGCATGTGCCCTGACCAGGAATGGAACCGGTGACCTCCTGGTGCATGGGTCGATGATCAGACACTGAGCCATACCGCTGGGCTGAACAATAATATCTTGATTTGACATTTTCCTGAAGCTGTGTAATCATGCCATATGATGAGACACAGGGGATGCAAAATTCTTAAGAAAGTATATATGACAGCAGGAAAATTGTCAATAGAACTTTTACTTTGGTCTTTTACGAAATAATTTAATTTTGTGACTCTTGTTATTATTAAATATGAAAATCTCAGTTCTTCCCAAAGGAGTATGGTAAAGATAATTAGCCGACAGAGAGTATTGGACAACATTTTAAAACTCTTTCAAAAATTGTTTTTATATACCCTTAGCACATTCTGTTGTTTTCCCAGCATGCGGTTTTCAGAATGCTTCTTTCTGTTTTGTTTTATATTGTAATTGTCACGTCTGAGATTTAAATCTAAGAAGTTAGTTATTGTTTTTGTGGATTGTGCCAGACAATGTAAAACATCTAGATAAGACACAGCGATGTTTGCTAGAGCACAGAAAGAAGTATGAGCATCAACATGTTTATGTAGGTCCCCTTGTCCCCAAGTTCTACGCGGTTGACTCGGAGGAGCCCAGAGAGACGCCACATTCACAACCGAGGACACAGAGCTTGGAGAACTGGCCATTATACAATAAGTAGTAACTTTGCCTGGCTGGTGTGGCTCAGTGGTTGAGCGTGGACCCATGCACCAAGAGGTCGCCAGTTCGATTCCTGGTCAGAGCACATGCCCAGGTTGTGGGCCCAGTCCCCAGTGGGGGGCATGCAGGAGGCGGCCAATCAGTGTTCTCTCTCATCAATGTTTCTATCTCTCTCTCCCTTCCTCTCTCTCTAAAATCAGTAAAGAAAAAAAAAATTTATTAAAAACAACAATAAGTAGTGACTTTGTCTCAAAGGGAAGCTTAACCTCGGCTCTCAAGGCTGTTCATTGAAATACAAACGGAAGAAATAGCCCAGGTGAAATGGAAGACTCTTTCCTAGGAGCAGTTCCCCAGTCCTCAGATGGATTACGAACACACCTGGGTTGTGTGTGTGTGTGTGTGTGTGTGTGTGTGTGTGTGTGTACATATACACCACCCTCCCTCTGTCACTGCTTCATTGCAGCTGGAGGTGCAGTGTCCTCCTGGCGTCACCGTCGGCTTTGTCATGGACCACTGGAACCTGTGCCGGGCGGTGTACAGCATCCGAAACGAGAAGAGAGAAACAGTGCTGCGTGTACGTGGGCCGTGCTCGACCTACGGCTGTGGTTCTGATTCCGTGTTTGAGGTAAACAAGTGTCAACATGATGTTTCTTCCATTTTTTCCTACGTGTACTGAGACTTCAGAATGACTTGGTTTTAGATTATTTTTCATGTGAATCAGTAAATTCGTATGAGGAGATAACTGGTTGATATTATATGCGTCTCAAATTATTGTTAGTGGAGTGCTTAATGTTTTTCAAAATGTGGACTTTTTAAAAATGATTTAGCTTGGCCGGTGTGGCTCAGTGGTTGAGCGTCGACCCATGCACCAAGAGGTCGCTGGTTCGATTCCCGGTCAGGGCACATGCCCAGGTTGTGGGCCCAATTCCCTGGGGGGGACATGCAGGAGGCGGCCAGTCGATGTTCTCTCTCATCGATGTTTCTATCTCTCTTTGCCTCTCCCTTCCTCTTTCTCTAAAATCAATAAAGAAAAAAAATTTTTTTTAAATAATAAAGAAATAAAAATGATTTTAGTGTTTGGTAAAGATTAGAGAAACTATTAAAATATCAATCCTGAGAGTAAGTAGCCTGGCATAAATCCATTTGTTTTATTCTTGGTTGTATTCAATTAACTGGTTTTTACCAAAGATGTCCAGGGTCAGAAAACACATCCTAAGTGGTGAAAGTGCCCACCTTATCACGGCACACGTGGGCACCCCTGAGGTCGTGCACCCTGCTTATTTGCCGGATCGAAGTCTTTATCCTCAAGAAACAGGACAATGCTGATAACATGGATAGAACTCACAGGTTGTAACATTTCCTCAGGAAGAAGAAAAATCCTCTTGTTTTGCCTTTGTCTCAGTGGATACAAAATGATTGCATTTAATCCTACGAATCTCACAAAGGAGATTCCTAGAACTATTTCCTGAGCTGCTTAGAGTCCTTTCTGACTGTCTTGCAGGTCAGCACGGCTCGTCATCTAAAATTACTCTTCCTGGTATTGTCCGTGACACCCAGTAAATCTGTTTACGTCACCATGTCATCCAGCATTGCCTATCTTTTAAAAGACCATGTAGCGAGATAGGAGATATAGATAAGCCACATTTCAGGGGCAGGCTGTGTGGGATCATTCTGATCACCAAAAGTCAGTATCTGAGGGTTTCCCTCTGGCAAGTGCCAGGGTTCCCCTTTCAGAAGCTGAAGTCATTCGGGGTCCTGGCATAATTTAAGAAGACAAGGACGGTTTGTTCGGCACACGAAAGGTTAAATGATTATATGTAATTTGTGAAGTGAACAGAACTGGGCCTCATGGCGTATGCTCGTGTGTTTCCCTGGACCGGAAGCAATTCCCTTCCAATCCCCAGTTCCCACCCTTTGCTGTAGGGAGAAGAACTTCAAAATCAGTTCAAATCACACCTCCCTAATGACGCATCTGAGGGTGAAGCACAAGCACTGGCCTGAGAAGTGTAAGATGTATAGTATTCCAGCTCAGTTAACCAATTGCAGGGCACTTAATCCTTCTTGGCCATAATTCCCTGTTTGAAATTATGTTATTTATTAATATAGTTACTCATTCCCTGCACTGTATTTAGGCTCAGTGGAACAGCTTCTAAATAGAAGAATACAACGTGTGTTGCAATATTATTTGGTCATCATGAAGTCAGAGTCTTGTTTTCCTAGGTCAAATCCCTGGATGGTGTCTCCAGCATCGGCAGCATTGTCCGGAAGTGGAACGGGCTGATGTCAGCCATGGGCGACGCGGACCACTTTGACATTTCCTTCCCCTTGGACCTGGACGTGAGGACGAAAGCTTTGATCTTCGGAGCGTGCTTCCTCATCGTAAGCCTTTCGCTTCTGCCTTATCTTGAGGGAATTGTTCTTTCTGATGAGAAGCAGTGTAGTAGAAAGACAATAGCTTTGAAACGAGACCAGGTCTTGTCTCTACCACTTACTAGTTACATGTTTTGAAAGTGTTTAGCACTTGCAAGCCTCAGTCTCCTCATCTGTAAAATGGAGATAAAAATACTTATATTTTCAGTGTTATAAATATGAACAGCCACATGAATTAAGGGGTAAGAGAGTGCTTGGAAGATATGAGGCATCCAATGGGGTCATCATTGCATGTTATTGATTATTTTTACTACTTATAAAAGCCTGTCTTCTGACTTCTTAATGGAATAAAATAACTCTGAAGCTGATGTCCTTTTCCTCCACCTTACTGCTTCTCTGTCAGTATACGACTTGTTTTTATACCATCCTTAGATTTATTAGGTGCAATCCCCTTGCCGTATTTCTGACTAATTAGTGGTTAATAGTCATAAGTAAAGCGTAAACATGAAATTGATAATATTTACCCTAAAAACCTCAGTAATATATTGTAATTGGTATATTTAACACATTTAATATTGATTATGAAGTTTTTCTCCCTTTTAACAATAAAAGTTCAGTTAATTAGTATCCCAGATAGAAAACATATTGGCTACCACCAGTCTTAAGTTTGTAATTGCTGTTCGTTATATTAGGTCCTGTTTATAAATATTTATTAGATTTATTTCTAAACTGGTATGGGAGGATTGTCAGATAAATTATAAAGGATAATATTTTATGCATTATATCAAATTATTTATCTATTTATATACATATAATTCCCTCTCTCTCTCTCTCTCTCTCTCTCTCTTCCAATTTTAGGACTTCATGTATTTTGAGAGATCTCCACCACCACGTTCATCAAGATAGATGGACACAGCAAATCAGCAATTATGGTTTTAAACAAATTTTAAGAAAGCTGGGTTGGGTTTACAGTCAACCCTCAATTGTTTGCAAATACATTTCTCTGCTTTTGCAGATTATGTTTATTTGGTGTTAGCTTTGACGGGTAGCCTGAGACCGTAAGAGCACAATCCTATGTGTGTTTCAGTTGAGTATCTGTCTCATTGTCTACTGGGTAGAATAAGAGTTCATCCTAAAAAAGGTATGAGTCATTAACCAAGTAAATATAGACATGATGAGCTGGAAAGCACTTTACTATGAAATAGGGGGAACGGAATCCCAGAGCTCTCACATTAATAGGTAATGTCCATCCACTTCTTACCAAAGACAAATTTGATTCCAGGTGAAAAGAGTGATACTCTTCATCTTTAAAAACAAAAAGGAAGGCAGACGGAAATATTATATTTTATTGTACAAGGAACATTTTACTTGTGCACATGTATCAAAGCCTCATTTTGAAAAATTTATTAAAGTTTCAAAGGCAAACTTGATTTTATTATAAAATAAACCTTTTTTATCATAAGGTTTATATTTCCCATGCCTGTTGCCGCTAGCATGGACAGTCAGGAGCTGCCTTATATATGAAGTCAAGGTCGGACTGTCAGGAAAAAAGGTGACCAGGGCCACAGCCACTCTAGATCTCTTAGCAACTCAGAGACATCAGTGCCCTTTTATAAAGCTTGCATTTAATGCATTTAACCTCTCTTGGTCACAAATGCCTTATGTATAAAATGTTTGCGGCCAAATCTCTAAGATTGCTCATTGAACCTTTGAATCTCCTTTGATGGAACACAGAGCTGATAACTTTTTTCTTTCAAGAAGATCACTTATAATCACTGTGCTGTTTTAATGGCAAGAGCTGGAGTTTTGTTTTCAAATTTTAAAATGTGACTGTCAGTGTAGCATTTTGTAAAAGCAAGAACTACAAATCCTGACACTGCTTACTATTGCGTTGTGGCTTTTTAAATAATAGATAAGTCTGTATCTATGCAAAGATAATAAATCAGTAAACATTCTACAGATTATATAAGATCAGTACAGATTATATAAAATCAATGTAGTTGAAGTATAAATTGCACTTGTTTGTATTAACCAAGTAACAACATAGTGTATTAGTGACTGCACTCTGATGAATCCACCTGCCTCTGTTGCACTTTAGCTTCCCATCTGGACATGGACTGTGTTTTAAGAGCCAGTACGTGGACTGGACTGTGTCCTTCTGCTCCTTATTAAGCCAAGCAAACTGAGTGGTCTTAGATTTCGTTATTCTGAGATGAGGGCCTTCACCCACAGTTCTTATTGAAGTGAAAGAAAGCTGCTTCACTTTTTTCTTTTTTTTTTTTTTTTAAAGAATCACATGAGCCCTGGCCAGTTTGGCTCAGCAGTTAGAGCATCGGCCGGTGGACCGAAGGGTCACAGGTTCGATACCTGGTCAAGGGCACGTATCTGGGTTGCAGGTTTGATCCCCAGCCACAACTGGAGTCATGCAGGAGGCAACCAGTCAATGTGTTCACGTCGATTTTTCTCTCTCACTTCCCCCATCCCTCCCTTCCACTCTGTCTAAAAAATCAATGGAAAAATATCCTCGGGTGAGGATTAACAAAGAAAATAATAATATAAAATAAAATGAGTTTAAAGACTCACATGAAATTGCTAGGCTGGAACAAGAAGGCTGAATACCTGGCTGGTGTGGCTTGTTGGGTGGGCATCGCCCCGTGCACTGAAAGGTTGCGGGTTCGATTT
Organism: Tadarida brasiliensis; assembly: GCA_030848825.1. NCBI lineage: Eukaryota > Metazoa > Chordata > Mammalia > Chiroptera > Molossidae > Tadarida > Tadarida brasiliensis. The sequence continues at coordinate 104,877,527 of CM061260.1, read as the reverse complement.
GTCAGGGCACATGCCCGGGTTGTGGACTCCATCCCCAGGAGGGGGCACACAAGAGGCAGCAGATCTGTTTCATTCTCACATTGATGTTTTTCTCTCCCTCTCCCTTTCTCTCTCTCTAAAAATCAATAAAAATATTTTTTTAAAAAAGAAAGCTGAATAAATAGCAAACAGTGGATAGTATTCCACAAAGGCAAGTAAATGCAGAACATTGACAGAGAGAACATTGGCACGATGTTCTTTTTTTATGTTTTTATTGATCTTTTAGAGAAAGAGAAAGGGAGAGAGATAGAAACATTGATGAGAGAGAAACATCAATCAGCTGCCTCCTGCACGCCCCCTACTGGGGATCGAGCCTGCAACCTGGGCATGTGCCCTGACCAGGAATTGAACTGGGAGCTCTCAGTCTATGGGACGATGCTCAATCCACTGAGCCACACTGGCGGGGCCTGCTTCACTTTTTAATTATATTCACCTTTTCATGGCAAAAGTTGTCTACTCAGTTTCTTGTAACATTCATTTTTATGCAGGACTACTAAGCTTTTTTAAAAATGTAAAAGCTGCTGCTTTTTAAAATACTAATTACCTTGTATTTGAAAATACAGTTGCATTTATAGACATGTATATTGTTCTTCATAATCATGTCTGACATTTTCTGTAGAAAATCAGACAAATAGTATTAAGAAAATGTATCTATATAAACTTTTCACTTTTACTTGCCTACATCCCATTCCAAGACCTGCTGCATAATACTAAGAAGAAATTATTTTTAACCTATGACATTTTAAATTTTTGTTTGAAGTTGTTGTGGCATTAACATGTCTCTTGCAGTTACGATCCCTCTTTCCTTAACAATAACACCATGTGTCTTATATCTTACAGTTCACATTATACTTTCTATATTTCTTAATGCCAGTTCAGTGTGCAAAATAGGTCAGATTACTTTTAAAAAGTATTCTCTGAAATTGGTGTGTTTCCATGCTTCATCACATTGTTTTTGGTTTTTAAATAAATACAGTATGGCTTATAAAAAACACTGTCTTTATTTCTTGACTTGTGATTGAGTCTTGCTTCAGACTGAATGTTTGTATTCCCTCCAAAATGTATGAATTACCCCGATGTGATGACATTTGGAGGTAGGCCCTTTGGAGGAGTGCCACGTCATGTGGACAGAGCCCTCATGAATGGGATTAGTGCCCTCAGAGTCTGCCAGCTCCTTGATCTTGGACTTACCAGCCTCCCAAACTGTGAGAAATAAAAGTTTGTTACTTAAGCCCTCTGCCCACAGCATTTCTGTTACAGCAGCTCAAACGGATTAAGATAGGAGTCGGTACTGAGGAGGGAGGTGCTGCTGTAACCAGTACCTAAAAATGTGGGAGCGGGTAACAGGCAGAGAGACGGAAGAGTTCTGACGTGCATTCCAGAAAAGGCCTAGATTGCCACGAACAGAATTTGGACGCTGGTTCTGGTAAGAGCTAAAAAGGTCATCCTGAACAAAATATTGGTAGAAATATGGGCCGTGGAAGCGGTGAGGTCTCAGATGGAAAAGAGAAACAGATCCTTGGAGACTGGAGGAGGGGCAATCCTTGCTATAAAGTAGCAAAAGAGCCCGGCTGAATTGTGTGTGTGTGTTCTATTATATTATTTTTGTGAAAGGCAGAACTTGCAAGCAATGAAGCTGGGTATTTAGCTGATTTTTTTTTTTTTTAAAAGATTGGCCCTTTTTATTTATTTATTTATTTATTTATTTATTTATTTATTTATTTATTTATTTAAATCCTCACCTGGGGATATTTTTCCATTTATTTTCAGACAGAGTGGGAGGGAAGGAGAGAGAGACACACACATCAACTGATTGCCTCCCACACAACCCTGACCAGGGCCAGGGACCGAGGTACGTGCCCTTGACTGAAATCGAACCCATGACTCTGGCCCACCGGCCGACACTCTGACCGCTGAGCCCAACTGGCCGGGGCAGCTGAAGCAAGTTCTAAGCGAAAGTTTGAAGGCGCTACTTGGATTCCCCCCCCAATTGCTTGCAGTAAAACGTGAGCAGAGAGATGAACGAAAGATGGGAATTGCTAAGCAAAAGGAAGCAGAATTTAGAGATTTGGAAAATTCTCGGCCTATCCCTATTGTAAATCAACACTAAGGTTGTGGCCAAGAAGATTGATTAATGTGGATCATTCTCAGGGGAAGCCAGCTGCTGCTCTCCGGGACAGTGGAAGAAGGACCACCTCCCCACCCCAAGGCGATTTATTTATTTATTTATTCTTTATTGATTTTAGAGAGAGAGGAAGGGAGAGGGGGAGAGAGAGAAACATCGATGAGAGAGAACATCGATTGGCCACCTCCTGCATGCCCCCCACTGGGGATCGGGCCCACAACCTGGGCATGTGCCCTGACCGGGAATCGAACCGGCGACCTCTTGGTGCATGAGTTGATGCTCAACCACTGAGCCACACTGGCCGGGCCCAAGGCGATTTATGGATCATCAGAGCTGCCACTCAGGCCCAGTGCAAGGGCCTGGCGGGCAGCGCAGTTCGGAGGGGCCGCCAGTGCCCCTGGGATCCCTGCATGCTTCCTGGCACTACCTGGGTGGAGATTCTGCTCTCTGACGCATGCTCTAACAGCACCCCAGATTCGGCTCTGCTAGACCCTGTTATGGCATGGGCTTCAGCAGCCCCCGGGCCCAGAGGGTGCAGACAGAAATCTTGGGTTGTGTCCTTGTGGCCCATTCACTGTGGTGCAGAGTGCGCAGGCCAAGGGGTCATGGCTGCCTCTACCTAGGTTTCAAAGGACAGGGCTGTATGGGAGAGCCTCAGGCCCAGAACCCCAGCCCTGGAGAGCCGTGGGGCCAGACTTAGAGTCTCGGGTCATTCTGCCCAGCCCTGTGGGTGACATGGCCACCCCAGTGGGCCCAGCAGGCAAGGATTATTCTTGAGCCTTAAGGTTTAATCTTGTTTGTCCTGTTTGGTCTTGGACTTGCCTGGGACCTGTCAGTCCTTTTTTCTTTCCTGTTTCTCCCTTTCGGAATGAGAATGTCTATTCATACCTGTCCCACCGCTGATTTTGGAAACACCTCATTTGTTTGGTTTCACAGGTTCATGGCTGGAAAGCCTTAGGATGAGTCCTACCTGAGTCTCACCCCTGTCTGACTGAGATGATATATACGAGACTCAGGACTTAGACTTGTGAGTTGTTACTAAAACAAGTTAAGACTTTTTAGCTATTAAGATGTGTCAACGTTGCCCTGGCCGGTTTGGCTCAGCGGTTAGAGAGTCGGCCAGCAGACCAATGAGTCACTGGTTCGATTCCGGTCAAGGGCACGCACCTCGGTTGTGGTTTGTCCCCAGCCCTGGTTGGGGTCGTGCAGGAGGCAACCAGTTGATGTGTCCCTCTCATGTCGATGTTTCTCTCTCTCTCCTTCCCTCCCACTCTATCTGAAGGTAAATGGAAAAACATCCTCGGATGAGGATTTAAAAAAGAGAGAGAGAGAGAGAAGACATAAGTGGGTTGCATGCAATCTGTTGGTGACAGATTAGGGACGTGGGAGAAACCAAAGTGGGGAAAGCTCTGGGACTGGATGAAAAGTAAAATGACAGACACATACATCTTGTACATGGTAACAATGACAATGAGGGCATTTGTGGTCTCCACTCTGGTGCAGCACCTGGAATGAGGGGTACAGAAAAAGGAAATGAATTTGACATTCCAAAGGTATGTTATCTTAGATGCAAAAACACACTAGACAGGCCCAATTAAGGTAAAGACTGACCTTTGTCAGGGAAGATACTGGCCTAGGACATGACTACCCACCATAAACTGCATTTAGTTAAAAAGTTTTCATTTCAGCCCGGCCGGTGTGGCTCAGTGGTTGAGCGTCGACCCATGCACCAAGAGCTCACGGGTTTGATTCCAGGTCAGGGCACATGCCCAGGTTGTGGGCCCGATCCCCAGTGGGGGGCATGCAGGAGGCAGCCAATCGATGTTCCTTCTCATCGATGTTTCTCTCTCTCTCTCTCCCTCCCTTCCTCTCTCACTAAAATCAATAAAGAAAAAAATATTTAAAAAATAAAATAAAATAAAAAGTTTTCATTTCAGACCATCCTGGTGGGTTATTTTATGTCTCTGAGTCTGTAAGGCCACAAGCAGGCCTCCCAGCTGGTCAGGTTTAGATGTGACCCCTTTTCATCCACAGATGGAATGAGTGTATCTTGTATGTGAGCAGGACATGAATCTTGTCCTGAGCAGGGTGAGATGCTAGAGACCGAAACATGTGTCCTCCCAACATTTATATAATATATTGAAATCTAACCCCCAATGTCATGATTCGATGGTGAGGCCTGTAGGCAGTGATTAGATCATGGGACTGGAGTCCCTGTGAAAGGGATTAGGGCCCTTACCAAAGAGAACCCAGGAAGCTCCCTGGACCCTTCTCCATGTGAGGACACAGTGAGAAGACAGCCATCCATGCCCAGGAAGTGGGCTCTCACCAGACACAGAATCTGCCGGGTCTTGATCTTGGACTTTTAGAACTCTTAGAGCCCTGGCTGGTTTTGCTCAGTGGTTAGAGCGTCGGCCTGCGGTCCAGAGAGGCCTGGGTTCACTTCCTGCTAAGGGCATGTACCTCGGTTGCAGTTTGTCCCTGGCCCTGGTTGGTCATGCGGGTGGCAGCCACTAGATGTGTCCCTTTCACATCGATGCTTCTCTCTCTCTCTCTTCCTCTCTCTCCCTCCCACTCTATCTGAACAAAAAATGAAAAAATGTCCTCTGGTGAGGATAAAAAAAAATAAAAAATAAAAAAATAGAACTCTTAGAAATAAATTTCTGTGGTTTATAAGCCCCCCAATCTATGGTGTTTTTGTTATAGAAGCCTAAATGCACTAAGACAGTCTTTGAATATTTTTTTAAAGGCATTTTTAAACTAATTTCTTATTATCAGTTTCATTCAGGGTCCTTGCTTTTTTTTGTTTTGTTTTTGCATTCATCTTCAGATAGAGCGGGAGGGAAAGAGGGAGGAAGAGAGAAAGAGAAATATCGATGTGAGAGAGACACATCGACTGGCTGCCATCCACACAACCCCAACCGGGGCCGGGGCCAAACTGCAACTGAGGTACGTGACCTTAGCGGGAACCGAACCCTGGACTCTGGTTCGTGGGCTGAAGCTCTAACCGCTGAGCCAAACCGGCCAGGGCTTGCTTTCTTATGTAAGTTTAATATAATAAATTCATGCCCTGGCCGGTTTGGCTCAGCAGAGAGTGTCAACCCTCGAACTAAAGAGTCATGGGTTTGATTCCGGTCAAGGGCATGAATCTCAGTTGCAGTTCAGTCCTGGCCCTGGTCCAGGTTGTGTGGGAGGCAACCAATCAATGTGTGTCTCTCACATCGATGTTTCTCTCTCTCCCTCTCTCTCTCTCTCTCTGAAGATAAATGGGAAAATATCCTAGGGTGAGGATTAAAATAATAATAATAATAAATTCATTTCTGTAGTATTGTAGTAACTAGCTTTCTGATATATATATGTACACACACACACACACACACACACACACACACACACACATATATGTGCCTATTTCTAACCCACTTATTCAGAACACATTTAAATGGACCTGTGAGGCCCTGGCAGGTTTGGCTCAGCGGTTAGAGCATCGGCCTGCGGTCCAGAGAGACCTGGGTTCGGTTCCCGCTAAGGGCACGTACCTCGCTTGCAGTTTGTCCCCGGCCCTGGTTGGTCGTGCGGGTGGCAGCCACTTGATGTGTCCCTTTCACGTCGACGTTTCTCTCTCTCTCTCTCTCCCTCCCACTCTATCTGAACAGAAAATGAAAAAATGTCCTCGGGTGAGGATAAAAAAATAAAAAAAAAAAAAATAAATGGACCTGTGAGGTCAGTGCCCGTATATTGTGGTGGAAAGCTGCAGAATTTGTAATGTCAGTGAAGGATGCATTTTAAAACAATGTTCTCTTAATGACCATATTTCCCAGGAATTGTACAAAGAGCTGGTTACCAGACTAATTTACCAGCTGAAATTTTAACCAAATCAATGTTAAATTAAATTCAAGTATAGAATAAGCAATGGTTCCAGAAAATAGCATCCCACCTGTTCCGGGATACCGGCTACCTCTCTGGTAGACACCATTCCAAATATTACTCGTTCAGTTCTCACAACCTGGTGACGCAGAGACTGGGCATTTTACAGATGAGAAGACAGAGATGGAGGCATCCCGCTGACACCCACAACAGCAGTGTTTGAAGCTGGTTCCAGAGTCTACACCTTAAACCACTACGCTCTGTGCTTCTTCTGTGATGTGTGATTTCTTTGTGTGTTAACAGAAACGTGGAGAGAGCAATAGAATACCACGGGGGTGACCTCAGGTGTACTCAAGGGGAGGGCTCCCCTGGGAAGCCCGCCAGGCGCTCAGGAGGTCTCGTCTGAGCATTCGCTCTGAGAGGCTTGCTTTTGCTTCTGCGGGTGCCCCAGGCGCAGATAAACCTATTTTGGGGAAATTACGGAAACAGTCCTTTCCCTGAGCAATTCAAAAAACATTTTTGCTCAAGTTGTCTTAGCTAACAGTCACTAAATATAATTGATTTGCGTTTTAATTTTTTCATTATAACGGATAAGAACGGACCACCGGAAATTAGATAATATTTTAAAACTGGTTTTGCAGGATAGGCAAGCAGAGGACGGGAAGGTAGCCACTGGAATGACAAAATGCTCCTCCAGCTCTGTGGCCCCGCCCCACGCCCTTTACTACAGGGGGCAGCACCAGCTCACGCAATTTTTAGTAACCTTTGCTCATTTTTTTCAACCAAGAATAATATTGGCACTAATCTGTAAGTTTTAATGGATAGATCAAAGGATTTTGGAGTTGGAAGGGCACTAAGAGCTATCTGCTCTGCATTCTAATATACAGATGAAGACATTCAGAGAGACTCAGATCATGCATTCAGTCACACTGGGAATCAGCCGCAGAACCAGAAGCAAAAGTACAGCTCCCCATTTCCTACTTCAATTCCCTCCCACCACACCACAAATTCAGCAGTGATTTAAAACATTGTAATGCTTCACCCTTCATAACATCAAAATTTTAAACAATAAAAAAAACTAAAATCCAGTTTCAAATTTTCAGAAATGCTCTCACTCATTTTTAAGCATGTGCTTATAGAATCTACCGCAGTAAACCACACTAATTTCACAGAGGTCTTCTAGGCATGAAGAAGAAACTAAATTACTATGTGACAAAAACAACAGAAGTATTTAAAGTGATTGTGTCATGGACAACATAGGAGTTTATTTTATTTATTCATCCCTTTATAGTTTATACAATGATATCTTGTCACCACTCACATCTGAGTTCAATTTCTTTATTACAATATGTATATTTAGGGTTGATTTTGTTTTGTTTTGTAAAAATGCTATTCATTGTTTGATAGATTTTCCTGCTTCAAAGAAATGTAACTGTTGCCCTGGCCGGGTAGACCCATGGGCTAGAGCATCATCCTGACACGCCAAGGTTGCGGGTTTGATCAACCAATGAATGCATAAATAAGTAAAACAACAAATCTCTCTCTCGCTCTCTCTTCTCTCTAAAATCAATAAATAATTTTAAAAAAAGAAATGTAATTGTTGGTTCAAAAAGGAATCAGTGGAGAAAAGACACATCACACCATTACCCTGAGTAGGGAAAGGAAAGTGTAGCTAACGGACAGTTGAACACAATTCTTGCATAGGTGTGACCTAGCCTGCCCATTGGCCCAGCAGCTGACAGAAACATGAGAGTCAGCTCTGAGGATTATTCCTGACAATGCGCAGTGTCTATTTTATCGCATTGAGTTACTTTGCTGTTAGTATTTTTTCTACTAGTTAGGGCATTTCTAGTTTTCTCTTTTTTTAATTTATTTTTTATTAATTAATTTATTTTTGTTACAGATGTTTCTCCTTTTTCCCCCCCAGACACCCTCCTCCTCTCCGTGTTTTCTGTGTTTGTATGTTTATCCCATTCTATATGGCCTGTGTATTTCTGGTTATGATGTGTTCCTGCCACTTGTTTGAGATATGGCCACAGGACATGCCTGGACATGGAAATCAGGGAGAGTTTATGCTAATTTCTTCACTGATAGATCTGTAACTTTCAAAGGGAAACTATGTTTATATTGCTGGTGGTTTCTTTGTTTGTTTTTAATACGTTTTATTTGTTTTTTTTTTAGAGAGAGGGAAGGGGGAGTAAGATAGAAACATCAATGTGAGAGAGAAACATCAATCAGCTGCCTCCTGCACGCCCCCTACTGGGGATGGAGCCTGCAACCCAGACATGTGTCCTGACTGGGAATCCAGCCGGGACCTCTCAGTCCACGGGACAACGCTGAATCCACTGAGCCACACTGGCCGGGCTGTTGCTGGTGTTTTGATAGAATATTTTGTGAATGAAATCAGTTCCAAGATAGACACAGCAGGGAAACATAAATTATTTTTATCCTGATGCGGCTGTTTTAAGGATACGCAGTGTTCTTTGCCAACAATGGGTTTACAGAATAATGTGGAATCAGAGTTCCCCTCCCTGTCTCCAGCAGAGCTGGAAAGTTGGAGGGGTCCCTGGTGCAGGCTGACCCCTGTAAAACTGACCCCATGGAGGAGCTGCAAATGTGTGCTCCCTGTAGAGAGGCTCCCTCTCCAAAGAGACAAAAAGAAGGGACTGAACTAATTATGTCCCGTTCGTCCTTGCAAACTCGCAAGCTGGGTAAATTATCCTCGCCCCCTGAGACAAATAAAGGAGGGGACGGAGAATGGCCAGGCGTGTTTTCCAATGCCACTGCCATTACATGGGAATGTCAGGAGTGGCGAATAATTGTGGTAGGGGTTGCTTTATGCACTCAAGTGTCTCCTCACATTCTTCCTTTATATTATTATAGCTTCTAATTTCACTGACTCACAGTGAAGCCTAAAATAGACAAAATATTTCCTTGGGTGGTGACTTGGTAAAGTTCTGATCCATTACAAGTGAAATGTGGCAACTACTTTAAAAGGTAAGTGACATTGTCCGGCCGGTGTGGCTCAGTGGTTGAGCGTCGACCCACGTACCCGGTCAGGACACATGCCCAGGTTGTGGGCCCGATCCTTAGGGTGCATGCAGGAGGCAGCCAATCGATGTTCTCTCTCATCGATGTTTCTATATCTCTCTCTTTCTCACTTCCTTTCTCTCTAAAAATCAGTAAAGGAAAAAAATTTTTAAAGGTAAGTGACATATCTGCACTGGTCGCTGTGGCTCAGTGGTTGGGCGTCATCCCGTGCACCGAAAGGTCGCCAGTTCGATTCCCGGTCAGGGCACCTGCCCAGGTTGCAGGCTCCACCCCCGGTGGTGATGTGCAGGAGGCAGCCAATCAATGTTTCGCTTTCACATCTGTTTCTCTCTCTTGTCTTCTTCCTTCCTCTCTCTAAATTTCGATAAAAAATACTTTCTTAAAAGATAGCTGACACATAGCATTTGCCTCTCATTGATTCTTCCTCCCTGTATGCCTGCCATGGGAAAAACACATCAAGGTTTTAACAGGGAAGAGTAAATACCTCTGAAAAGTAGAATTAGGGAAGTTCATTTTTATTTTATTGATTTTTAGAGAGAGAGGAAGGGAGAGGGGAGGAAAAAGAGAGAGAGAGAAATGTCAATTTGTTGTTCCACCTATTTATGCATTAATTGGTTGCTTCTTGCATATGCCCTGACCAGAGATCAAACCCACAACCTTAGCGTATAAAGACAATGTTCTAACCAACTGACTACCTGGCCAGGGCCCAAGTTCATCTTTATTTTAGATGCTTCTTTATTGCTTGAATTCATTATAATAAACCTTAATCATAATTTAACAATTGAAGATACTTTTTTAAAGTTTCCTGTAACTGGTTCTCCTTAGGATGTCATATTTTTTACTCTAATTTAGGGCTTCCTAATCTTGAAGGAACATTACAATTTACTAAGAGCTTTTCTTAATTGCAATGGAGGGGGCCTACCCCCAGATACTGATTTAATTGCTCTGGAGTAGGATCCGGTTATAGGTACTTTTAAAAAGTCCCGTAGTCCGGCCGGTGTGGCTCAGTGGCGTTGACCCATGCACCAAGAGGTCGCCGGTTCGATTCCCGGTCAGGACACATGCCCAGGTTGTGGGCCCGATCCCCAGTGGGGGGCATGCAGGAGGCGGCCAATCAATGTTCTCTCATCGATGTTTCTATCTCTCTCTCCTTCTCACTTCCTCTCTCTCTAAAATCAATAAAGGAAAAAAAGATAAAAATAAAAAGTCCCTCAGGTCTTTTATTTGTGTGGGGCAGGATGAGAACTACTGGACATCAGTCGCCTGAATTCTCACTGTTACACCTTAGCATCACCCGAAGTGCTTTGTAAAATCCCACACCCTGGCTGGATCCCCGAGCAGCCCCAGTATTCAGAGTTCCTCTGGTAATTCTAACGTGCAGCCAAGTTTCGAAACAGTTACTGCCTGAGAGTCCCCAGTCAACTTTCCTGCAATTTGCATTAAAGCTGATAAAACAAACGTTCTTGCTTTTATCCATGTCTTAGCCAAAAGAATAGGGTTGCTAAATGAAATAGAGCATGCCTGGATAAATTTGAATTGCAGATATCAATTTACAGTAAAAGATTGTTCCATGCAATATCTGGTACTTGCACACACACACACACACACACAAGAAAATTATTTATTGCTTATATGAAAATATATTTAACTGGGCTTCTTGTCTTTTTATTTGTGAAATCTGGCAACCTTACAAAGCAAACACAGATAGTCCTCCAAAAAAATCACTGAAGAGTAATGTAGATCTGTGTATGGAAAGGAGCTTTAAGAAACTGAATACTTGGGGAGGAACCAAAGAGAGATCACCATGCTAATGCCCGTAAGACAACCTAAGAGTCTTCTTTATTTATCTCTCTTCCCTAACAGTCCTGGGCTTTGTATCAGCTGGCTCTGTTTCGTGGAATTCCTCCACCTAACTCGACAAATAAGCGACTGACTGCCAAACTCTGGCTATCACTCCTGCCACCCTCAACCCTCCCTCCTTTCAATCAGCTAACCAACCTGCTTTCAGTTTTTGAGAATATTTTTTCTGCACCACACAGGAAGGGTCTAAAGCAGTGGTTCTCAACCTTCCTAATGCCACGACCCTTTAATACAGTTCCTCATGTTGTGGTGACCCCCAACCATAAAATTATTTTTGTTGCTACTTCATAACTGTAATTTTGCTACTGTTATGCCTTAGGCGACCCCTGTGAAAGGGTCATTCGACTCCCAAAGGGGTTGCGACCCACAGGTTTAGACTCTAAAGCAAGAAAAGCACAGATGGGTTCGCCAGTGTGTGTGTGTGTGTGTGTGTGTGTGTGTGCACGCACAACTGTGAGAACCCTCCCTTCAGGTATTATCTGACTTCCATTCATGTGGAAATACAAGCCTCAGAGTACAGCCAGTCAGAGTTAAACTAGGAATTGGGTAAATTTATCTCCTAACTGCTGCTTTGTGTCAGTTTCAAACCTGAACCAGTCTCTTTCAGTAAATGGTCTATTGAAGAGAAAGAAGGACTATTATCTCTGTGCTTTAGACTTCTCCATTAACCACACCAGTCACCACTATAGATAACACGTAGATAAGAGAACAATGAGGCTTAATCTGTAACAGCTCTAATATGCAGTTGGGGTGGGAGGCGTGTATCAGTGAGTATTGGATGTTTTCTGCAGAGACCTGTGATCTGTCATAGTGCACCAGCAGGCACTGGGGGCCCAGGCTTTGCCCTGAGCCCAGCAGCTGCCCTTGCTAATTAAGTGATTCTGGGCTAGAAAGGAAGCCCCTGCCCCTCCACTCTGCTTCTGTAAAATTAAACCATAATGCCTGACTTGTTTTGATAACAATGTTACTGTGAGAATTCCAGTGAGATAATTAATGTTCTTTTTCTGGGTAGCAGGAACCGGGCTTGTCTCGCTCTGAACAAAGAAGCTGAGCCAGGCTCTTGTGTGAGCTAGCAAAGCAAACGGACCCAGAAATACACTCGACGGATCAAAGAAATACCAGTTAGCAGACGGATTGTAAGCACTGATTTTTTTTTTTTTTTAAGGAAAATGAAAAGTGCCAAGCCACAAGATTAGCCCCCTCGGAGGTTCCTGGCACCCTCACTGGAGATCGTGGATTTGTTGAATAATCATGTTCCCTTCCCTTGGTTAGATTAAGTCATCGACCCGAGGATGAGTCAGACACATTTACAGGAAGATGCTCAAAGTCTGAGCGGTAAAGTGAATGAAATGGAAAAAACGAGTGCAGATGCCATGTTTCCATACGTGTAGGTAGATTCCTAGCTGAAGCTCCCCTTGGGAGCCGGGACCGTTTCTGGTTTCAGCGTTCAAGGAGACTGCATTACATCAGGCTCCTCCGAGCTGACTGTGTGACCCTTCGGTCAGGCTCTAGGCTCAAGGACACCGTTATAGTTTCCATGAAGACATTAAAAAATATCAGTCTATGGACCTCTCCCAAGAAGAAGAGGAAAAGAAACATGAGTAACCACACCATCTACCTACATATAATATTTTTTGCAGTCAGCAAAGTTACTAAGTTTATTAAAGTCACGTAAATCATTCGACAAACGTGCACAATAGAATAACATCACTGGTTTGTTATAAATCACCGAGAATTACAGGAATACAACCATTGACTGCCTCTCCATGGAGGATGGCAGGACGGGGTGACGATTACAAAGGATGGGATCTTTCCACACATTCTCCTCCCAACTATGTACCACTGGAAAGACTGGTTAGCAAAGCGGAGGTTTTTATCCCCTCCTGTTTTCTCTCCTCCAACTACCAAGCAGCAGCAACAAAAAGCCACGCACAGATTTTACGGCACCTGGTTGAAAACACGCAAAACCGTGTTCACTTGGCCACCTGGCGAGCACGCCTCGTCACGCCTTCATTTGCCTGGTTAGGCCACTCGTCGCATGACTCGCCCTACCTGCGTGTGATTTACGTGTTCAGTTCTTAGACACACGCAATGTTTTACGAACTTAACTGCCCTCATATGAACACCCTTTGCGAACGAGGCATTTGCTCTTCGGAAAGACTGAGTGGGGCGAGGCGAGTGTGGGGCCTCCTGAGGTTGCTGTTGCTGAAACAGTTTGGGAAATCATATCTAAAAAGTGACCCCCCGAATTATAAAACTCAGTTTGTACCAGAAACCCTATGACTCGGTGGAATCACCCATCACATTCACCCACTCGTCTCAAGTTCCCTCTCAACGATTTTCCCAGGTAAGTTGCTCCGTCTGCAAATGCCCTGGCAGCTCTCGGTCCACCCGCAGGTCATAAACCCTGGTTCTTCGCGGGGTCCCAGGTCATTCTCTCCACCCCTCAGACGGCGTGCCCTGACGTCCTCTGCCTCACAGTGCCAGGCCCCAAATCACTCTCACCTTCTGTCAGCACTTAGCACCGTCGGAAGTATTATGTTTGCTTGTTTGTTTATTTACAATGATTTCTGAGAAGGCAGGGATTTTGTGTGTCATGTTTACCACTATCTCCTCACTGCCTACAACAGTGACTAACAAGAAGCAGAAACTAAATAAACGTTGAGCCCGGCCGGTGTGGCTCAGTGGATTGAGCGTCCTCCACGGACTGAGAGGCCCAGGTTTGATGCCCAGTCAGGGCACATGCCTGGGTTGGGGGCTTGATCCCCAGTAGGGGGCGCGCAGGAGGCAGCCAATAGATGTTTCTTTCTCACATGGATGTGTCTGTCTCTCTCTCCCTTCCTCTCTCTCTCTAAAAAAAATAAATAAGTAAGTAAATGTTGAATAAATGCCATTGAACAGAGGCAAAGTAATATGATGACCTCTATAAAGATAATTTCAAAAGTGGAATTTAAGTCCTCAGAATAACTGTGTCCCTTGCCACGATGGCTACTGTGAAGAAGACACTACTTGTCTGAAAATCCACTCACAATTAAAACTGTGTTGTTTAAAAATACAACACATTATATATATTTAGCTTGACTCCCTGCCCTTAGATTCTTCTAAGCCTTTTGGCAAGTTGTTTACTTCTGGCTCTAGCTTTTTTCCTGGGATACAAATCTGGAAACAATTTCTCCTCAGCTGCTTGTTCTGCGGAAAAACTTCTGCCTGGGCCCTGTCTGGTGGCTGAGGTCAGGACTCTGGCAGATGTCTCAGAGGTAGGCACAGGAGCCTGGGAGATACTAGCTGGACTCTTCTCGATCCCAGAAAATCTGGTTGCTGGTGGATGAACCTACCAGTTGCAGAGATAGGTGTTTACTAAGTTGTTTTGGGTATTTGTTACAAGGAGACCTCAGGTGGCCAAATGGTCAAGCTGGGGCCATGCCTATAATTGCTGGAAGGGAGCAGTGACATTTGTCAGCAGCCTCTTCTTCTTGTCTTTGCTGTGGTACCAGGAATGGCACATTAATAGAAGATAGCAGAGTCTGGTTTATAGCGCAGAAGCATCATCGTATTTGAGACTTGGCCTTTCTGGAAAGCAGTAATTAGTGACTTTGTTCATTTCTAGGTTGGAAAGTCTTCTTTAAATTGGTAAATATTTATTTTTTATTTTTTTAAAATATGTTTTTATTGATTTTTTTAGAGAGAGAGGAAGGGAGAGAGAGATAGAAACATTGATGAGAGAGAAACATCAATCAGCTGCCTCCTGCACACCCCCTACTGGGGATCGAGCCTGCAACCTGGACATGTGCCCTGACCGGGAATCGAACCGGGACCTCTCTGTCTATGGGACGACGCTCAATCCACTGAGCCACACCAGCCGGGCTAAATTGGTAAATATTTGAACAACAGCAAAACTCAGTGTCAGGGTATTGGCACTGGGCACAGAATTTTCAACACAAGGGAACTCTATCAAATCGAACTGAGCTGAATTAGCAGAAGTGACTAGAGCTGAGATACAAAGCAGTTCAGAGCAAGATGCCAGTGAGAAGCAAACTTGGGTTGAAAGACAGGACACAACACTGATTATATGTTTGACTGCAACGTTGCTTCACAGGTGTGCCCACACACACATGTCAACATGCTCACTCACATGCACGCAGAGACAACCTGAAGGAACACGTCAATATGTAAACGCTGGTTATTTCTGAGTGGCTGGATGACAAGTGATTTTCTTTTCTTTATTTTCCCACTTTTCTTGCCAAGCTTTCTCATTTGATCTCTTCATAGCCACCTCTGCTTCTAAAGAAGCCCTGAACCTTCTCCAGCCCAATCCAGCCAAGTTCCACACTGTCCAAGTCTACTTACGACTCACTGGGCTCAGAAGCCTTTGCTGTTGCTTCTGTTTATTCTGCATCCCTGGGTCCAAGCTCACGGGGTTAGACTGTCCTTTACCTTAAGCTCCAGAGAATAGCTTCCTTTTCTGGAACTCAGATGCTTCCTTCCTTCCTTCCTTCCTTCCTTCCTTCCTTCCTTCCTTCCTTCCTTCCTTCCTTCCTTCCTTCCTTCCTTTCTTTCTTTTCTTTCTTCCTTTTGAGAGAGGAAGGGAGAGAGAGATAGAAACATCAATGAGAGAGAACATTGATTGGCCGCCTCCTGCATGCCCCCCACTGGGGATCGGGCCCACAACCTGGGCATGTGCCCTGACTGGGAATTGAACGGACGACCTCTTGGTGCATGGATCGACGCTCAACCACTGAGCCACACAGGCCGGGCTAAATAGCCATGTTTTAAGTGTCTCTTCAACACGGCTTTGGCTGCCACCATCTGCCAGTAGGATCTGCTCTGCTGCTAAGACCAAAGGCTTTGGAGACATGTACATGGGGAAAAAATTATCTTAAAATTACAAGAAATATTGTTAATTTAAAAATTCTCTCTTCAAATAGTTTTTATTCTTTTAAAATTAATCCAACAGACTATACTCATTTTTTGAAATTTCTAGCCCCATGATTGCAATTAATTGTATCATCATAAGTGTAATGACTGCAAAAGGCACACCGAACCTCTTTATCTACTCAATAGGAAAGTAAGGACATGTTCCAATAAATGTCCATGACCCCAAATTCAACTTTATTTAGTCCCTCAATATACATACAACCTAGTGCCTTAAAACATTCATAATTCAAAACTTTAGAGAGCCTTGGACAGTTTGACTCAGCAGTTAGAGCATCGGCCCTCAGACCAAAGGGTCTCGGGTTCGATTCCCAGTCAAGGGCAAATACCTGGGTTGTAGATTCGAGTCCTGATCCCTGGCCCCTGTTGGAGTCAGGCAGGAGGCAACCAATTAATGCGTCTCTCACATCGATGTTTCTCTCTCCTTCCCTCCCTCCCTCTTTCCACTCTATCTAAAAATCAATGGGAAAATATCCTCCGGCGAGGATTAACAAAAAAATGAGCCCTGTCAAGACTGACTGACCTTACCAAGTACTGGTACATATTTTATCAAACTCTGAAAAGATTTTATCAACCAGTTAGAGTCTTGTAACGTTGCCTGAATGTTGCCTCTTGTTTTCCTATTGATGTCTATTATCAAACGGCAGTGGCACTCCCATAGAAAACCATCTGGTTCTTATTATATATTATTATTTTCTATTGATAACACATCACACATGTTTTAAAATAACTTTTTTTTTCTTTCTTTTTTTTTTTTTCATCCTCACCCAAGGACATTTTTCCGTTTTTTATTCAGATAGAGTGGGAGGGAGAGAGAGGAAGAGAGAGAGAGAGAGAGAGAAACATCGACGTGAAAGAGACACATCGAGTGGTTGCCTCCCGCACGACCAACCAGGGCCGGGGACAAACTGCAACCGAGGTACATGCCCTTAGCGGGAACCGAACCCGGGTCCCCGTGGACCGCAGGCCAACGCTCTAACCGCTGAGCCAAACCGGCCAGGGCTAAAATAACTTTTAATGCCAGTTTTCTGATAAGATTCACAATATGTCACAATGTAAGACTACAAACTAACATTATTTTGCATTTATAACAAAAGTTTAGAATTTGACAGGAAAAAAATGATAGCTCAACGGAGCATCCCTCACTGGACTGAAAAGGTGCCGTGTTCAGTAGTCAGTCACCCTTCCCCAAATGACACCACATGGTGACAGGCTTAACACCAACTTCGCAGCATCTGAATAAAAAGAACTGGAGCTATAATGATGCAAAAGAGAAAATCAATTAAAAACAGGAGAATACAATTATCACAGTTTTTATAAGAAGTAGGGGGAGAGTAGTTTAAATTACATAAGAGTCAATATCCTGTTTTATTAATCTCAGCATAGTAAGTAAAATAAGTGTATATCAGAGATTAAAACCCTGGTTAGCCCTGGCCAGGTAGCTCAGTTGGTTAGAGCATCGTCCTGATATGCCAAGGTTTTGGGTTCGATTCCTTGTCAGGACACATACAAGAAGCAACCAATGAATGCATAAATATGTGGAATGACAAATCAATGTTTCCTTCTCCCTCTCCTTCCATCCCTCTCTCTCTATCTTTCTCTCCCCCCACCCTTTATCCTATCTTTAAAAACCAATCAATAAAAAAGTTAAAACAACAACAACAAAACTGGTTAGAAAAAGGGAACCACTGAATTGGGTCTTTTTTTTTTTTAATCCTCACCCGAGGATATTTTTCTATTTATCTTCAGACAGAGTGGGAAGAAAAGAGAGAGAGAGAAACATCTACATGAGAGGGACACATTGACTAGTTGCCTCCTGCACGACCCCAACCAGGGCCAGGGACAAACTGCAACCAAGGTACATGTCCTTGATGGGAATCGAACCCATGACTCTTTGGTCCGCAGGCCAACGGTCTAACCGCTGAGCCAAACCAACCAGGGCAAATTGGGTCTTTATATGTGACAGAGAGGGGGGAGAAAATAAATGCGTTCATTCACCAAATATTTATTGCATGCCTGTAATTTTTAAGGCATCTTGTCAGGGCTTTGGACAATACAAACATGAATCAGGCGCAGCCCTGCCTCAAAGGACGATACGACCTTGTGTGAGGAAGTATAAAAACGCTCTGAGATAGCAAATCTGATTCAGGGATTTGGAGAAATGCCCGGCAGGGCAGAGGGAGGGAGCACTGTCAGCTGCAGGGATCAGATGCCCTTTAGTGATAAAGTGATTCACTGCTTCCCTTTTTATGAAATGTCCAGGCACTATTAAATTCATTCTTTTTTTAAAATCCTCAACCGAGGCCCGGCCTGTGTGGCTCAATGGATTGAGCATCCTCCCATAGATTGAGAGGTCCCAGTTGGATTACTGGTCAAGGCACATGCCCGGGTTGCTGGCTTGATCCCCAGTAGGGGGCGTGCAGGAGGCAGCAGATCGATGTTTCTCTCTCACATAGATGTTTCTATATCTCTCTCGCTTCCTCTCTGTCTAAAAAAATCAAGAAAAACGTATTTAAATAAATTCTATTCTATCTAATTAAAAATATATATTAATTAATAATAAACAGAATAGGCAACATTTTTCTTCTTATGGAATTTTTAATATAAAACAGAATTAAATATTCCTATGCATTATTTGTTGGATATAAATGTTGTATTTATATTTGTTGTATAACCTTAATAACAATAATAACTGTAATGGCCCGGGTGGTGTGGCTCAGATTCCCTGTCAGGGTACATGCCGGGGTTGTAGGCCCAGTCCCCGGTGGGGGGCATGCAGGAGGTGGCCAACAGATGCTCTCGCTCATCGATGTTTCTGTCTCTTTCCCTCTCCCTTCCTCTCTCTCTGAAATCAATAAAGAAAAAATATTTTTAAAAAAATAGTAATAATTAACATTAAGTTGATGCTTACTATACGTTAGGCAAGATACTACCAATTTTTTGTTGTTGTTGTTGATCCTCACCCAAGGATATTCTTTCCATTGATTCCTAGAGAGAGTGGAAGGGAGGGAAGGAGAGAGAGAGAGAGAAACATCAACGTGACAGAGACACATTGATTGGCCCCCAACCGGGACCAGGTATCAAACTTGTAAAACCCAGGTACTTGCCCTTGACCAGAATCAAACCCATTGCCCTTCGGTGTGTGGGTCAGAATTCTAACCACTGAACCACACCAGCCAGGGCAAGATACTAGCAATTTTTTTTTTTAAATCCTCACTCGAGGACATTTTTCCATTTTTTGTTCAGATAGAGTGGGAAGGAGAGAGAGGAAGAGAGAGAGAGAGAAACACCGACGTGAAAGGGACACATCAAGTGGCTGCCTCTCGCACAACCAAACAGGGCCAGGGACAAACCGTAACCGAGGTACATGCCCTTAGCGGGAAGCGAACCTGGATCTCTCTGGACTGCAGGCCGGTGCTCAAACTGGTGAGCCAAAGTGGCCAGGGCCAATACGGTCACTTTAAAAAATGTTCCCCTAGTGGGGAACCGAAGCCGGGTCTCTCTGGACCGCAGGCCGATGCTCTAACCGCTGAGCCAAACTGGCCAGGGCATATACTAGCAATTTTAATGCTTCACTTCTTTAACCCATCAATCATACCATGAGGTATGTGCTATCAACATTCTCATTTTATTGATGGGAGATACAAGCTTTAAGTAGTTAAGAAACAAACACCTGCCCTGGCTGGTTTGGCTCAGCTTTTAGAGAGTCAGTCCGAGCACCAAAGAGTCGCAGGTTCAATTCCGGTCAGTGGCGTGCCTTGGTTGTAGTTCGGTCCAGCTCTGGTCCTGGTCATGTGTAGGTAATCAATTGATGTGTCTCTCTCACATCAATGTTTCTCTCTCTCTCTCTCTCTCTCTCTCTCTCTCTCTCTCTCTCTCTCTCTCTCCCTCCCTCCCTCCCACTCTATCTGAAGATAAATGGAAAAATATCCTCAGGTGAAACCAACATCTAGTTAAACATAGCAGAATAACACATGCATTTATATCTACTTTCTCCAGAAATCCTGTTAAAATGCAAGTGAAGAGGTAGAATCCAAATAGGTAAACCTAAAAGGTAAAATAAGATGGCAGTGGATAATGTCAGTAAGTTATGGGAAGACGAACAGTAGACAGAGCCTTGTTAACTCTCTTAGCAGGTTGGAGGAAGCCACACCGTGGGTGCCTGCAGGCAGGGATTCCAATGAGGAAGAAAACAATTCTTACTAGAGAAAGGCGCATATTTGGAGGGAGCAAATACTTTGGGATGAAAGTTTAAGTGGTAGGGCTACAAAAAAAAGGATTTATTTAAAGTCAGTATAGGAAATATGTCGGCCTCAGGTCTTCTGTCCCACATGGCATGGCCAGAAAACTATCCCTCTCTTGAGTTCCTCCTTACCTCCCTCCTAATACCATGGAGATGTATTCTTTGCAGAATATGGAACAGAAGGACACGGACTCAGGGACCCATATCACATGAATATAATACAAGATACCACATTGAAAACATGACAGTTAAATTTTTAAAAATGTAATTATTAATTCCAGGAATAGCAGGAAGCATAGAAGAAAGGCAATGAAACCATAGTAAATCATCAATGTTGGCTTGTCAACCATTCACACATTCTTCTTAATGGAACCTGAACTTTTTTTTTTTTTAACTCACCTTTATTGTTGAATGTATTAAAGATGTTCCCCACTTTTTTTTCCCCATTGACCCCCTCCTCCCCAATCCCGTCCTCCTCCAGCCTTCCCCACACTATTGTCAGCGTCCATTGGTTATGCATATATGCAGAGAAGTTCTTTGGTTTATCTCTTCTCACCCTCCCTCCCCGCTTCCCTTTGAGGTTCATCAGTCTAACAAGCAATTTGTACTTCTTAATTCCTTCCTCTTTTTCACTCATCCCCCCAACCCCCACCCATCTGGCAAGCAACAAAAAGTTCTCTGTATCTATGAGTCTGTTTCTGTTCTGCTTGCTCATTTTGTTTGTAGATTCAATTGTTGATAGATATGTATTTATTGCCATTATATTGTTCATATTTTTGTTCTTCTTCTCCTTCAAAAAGACCCTTCAACATTTCATATAATACTGGTTTGGTGGTGATGACCTACTTTAGCTTTTTGTCTGGTAAACTCTTGATATGTCCATTGATTCTAAATGGTAGATTTGCAGGATAGAGTAATCTTGGTTGTAGGTCGTTGCTTTTCATCACCTTGAATATCTCTTGCCACTCCTTTCTGGCCTGCAAAGTTTCTTTTGAGAAATCAGCTGACAGTCTTATGGGAGCTCCTTTGTAGGTAACTAACTGCTTTTCTCTTGCTGCTTTTAAGATTCTCTCTTTGTATTTAACCTTTGGCATTTTGATGATGATATGTCTTGGTGTGGACCTCTTTGGGTTCATCTTGTTTGGGACTCTCTGTGCTTCCTGGACTTGTATGTCTGTTTCCTTCACCAAGTTAGGAAAGTTTTCTGTCATTATTGTTTCAAATGGGTTTTCAATTTCTTATTCTCTCTCTTCTCCTTCTGGCACCCCTATGATGCGAATGTTGGCACACCTGAAGTTGTCCCAGAGGCTCCTTACACTATCCTCATTTTTTTTGGATTCTTTTTTTGTTTTGCTGAACTGATTGGGTGTTTTTACTTTCTTACATTCCAAATCAATGGTTTGCTTCTTGGTTTCACCTACTCTACCATTGATTCCCTGTAAATTATTATTATTATTATTTTTGGTACGTGCCCCTAGCGGGAACTGAACCTGGAACTCTCTGGTCCACAGGCCAATGCTCCAACCGCTGAGCCAAACCAGCCAGGGCCCTGTAAATTATTCTTTATTTCAGTTAGTGTATCCTTCATTTCTGACTGGTCCTTTTTTATGTTGTTGATGTTTTCACTACATTCCTTTGAGGTCTCCTTAAGTTCCTTGAAGGTCTCACCAAGTTCCGTGAGCATCCTTATAACCAGTATTTTGAACTCTGCATCTGATTGATTGCTTATCTCCATTTTGTTTAATTCTTTTCCTTGAGTTTTGTTTTTTTCTTTCATTTGGGACATGTTTCTTTGCCTCATTTTGGCTGCTTCCCTGTGTCTGTTTCTATGTATTAGGTAGAGTTGCTATGTCTCCTAGGCTTCATACGGTGGCTTATTGTTGTAGGTATCCTGTAGGATCCAGTGGTACAGCCTCCCTGATCACCCTAGCTGGGCCCTCAAGGTGCACCTCTAGTATGGACTGTACACCCTTCTGTTGTAATTGAGTCTTGATTGCTGTTGGCACGTCAGTGGGAGGGATTTACTCAGGCTGATCAGCTGCAAGGACTGCCTATGCCCACTGACCACTGACCTCTGACTCCTAGGAGGTTCAGCTGTGTAGGGGCCCACCACACAGAGCAAGATTTATTTCAGTAGGGCTCTGTACCCACTTAGTCCACTCATTGAGTGTGTCCCTTGTGGAGGTGTCTGAGTGGTGGTATTTCGATGTGGTCTGAAGCTGTCCACTGGTTGTGCTGGCTCTGGGGTAAGGTCAGCCACTGCCTGTGTTCTACCTGAGGCCACCCAGCATAAGCTACAAAGTGATCTGCAGATGGCTGCTTCTTGTGCTGGGCTTGGAGGGGCCCAGGAAAAGCCAAGTTGTGAACCAAGGCTGGCTGCTTCTAGTTCTGGGTCAGGGGCCACTTAACAAGAGGTATGGGGCTCGCTGAGACCAGATGCTGCTTGTTTAAGAGATTTTAGGAAAACCTGAAGCAGGATTCAAGACAGGCCAATCCTATGGTAAAGCCTTTGGAAGCAGCTTGGGTGGGCCTGAAAGCTGGATGGGTCGGGGCCTCAGGGAATCACCAGGGCAGGGCAAACAGTGTGAGCCAGGTTGCTGGAATCCCAGATATGGCTGCAGTCTGCCGGCCCAGGGAAGGGCTCACCAAAGGAACATCAGCCTCTACCAGCATGTCTGTCCAGAAGAAAGCCGCCTCTCCAGCCCTCGTCCTGAGGCCAAACAGCTCAATTCTTTCCTGTATATCTCTGGCGCCCCTCAAGCTGCCTCCCCTCCGAGCTTAGAGGGAGCAAGTCTGAGTAAGTCCATCCGCGGGCCCTTTAAGAGGAGCTGCCTGGGGTTCCAGCCACCTCAGCCTCCCTCAGCCTTAGTTCCCACTGGTTTTCCAGCCAGAAGTGATGGGGATTCTCTTCCTGGCACTGGAACCCTGAGCTGGGCACCTGGTGTGGGACGGGGACCCCTCACTCCTCAGGGAGGACCTTCCCAGCCGAGGTGTCCCACTGATTTTTATCTGCCACATGTGGGTGAGGGACCAGCCCGTCCGCCTCACCCTCCTACCCGTCTCCATGTGGTTCTTCTTTAATCTCGTAGTTGTAGGACTTCCATTGAGCTTGATGTCAGGCGGTTCTGAGTGATGGTTGTGGTGTAGCTTAGTTGTAATTCTGATGTGATTGTGGGAGGAGGCGAGACCATGTTTACCTACCTGCCATCCTGACCGGAAGTGGAACCTCAATTTTTAAAATTGATTTTAGAAGTGTGAGGGGGAGAGAAACTTAGGTTTGTTGTTCCACTTATTTATGCACTCATTGGTTGATTCTTGGATGTGCCCTGATGGGCTGAAACCTGCAACCTTGGTGTGTCTGCATGATGCTGTAACCCACTGAGTAACCGGCCAGGGGAGAACCTCAGTTTTGTTTCCTTCCTAAAGCAGACTCCCTCCCTGCCATGTGACTCAGAGAAAGTGACTCCATGCATGGCTCTAGGGGGAGTCTGACCAGCTAAATATGACAGCGATCCCTTTCCCTACCCTTAATGGTTTGGGAATGACCATGTGACCTAATTATGGCCAATGACACGAGGGGATGTCTTTTGACGTTTTTCAAGCACCTTCTGGGCAAAGACATGGAAAAAGCATTTCCTTCTCTCTCTCTCTCTCTTTTTTTCTGCGTATCTTCATCTTTCTGTTGTTGTTGTTGTTTGTTAATCCTCACCCAAGGGTATTTTTCCATTGATTTTCAGATAGAGTGGAAGGGAGGGAGGGAGGGAGAGAGAGACACACACACACATCGATTGGTTGCCTCCAGCACGACCCTGACTGGGGCCAGGCATCAAACCTGCAACCCAGGCACATGCCCTTGACCGGGAATCGAACCCACAACACTTTGGTCCGAGGGCCGACGCTCTAACCTCTGAGCCAAACCAGCCAGGGCTGGATATCTTTGTCTTAATATAATGCCCAGGACTACTGCACACTTGTTGCTACCTATCCAAGAAGTCTGCAGAGGAGGGAAAGTCAGGAGCATCAGAGAGAAATAGAGCCAGACACTTAACACACCAAGTCTGCGACCTCCTGCTTCTGGAACCTTCAGATGTCCAGGCCAAGGACTCACAGGTATTAAGTGGTAAAATTAGGACTGGAACCCAGGTTGGCCTGATTCAAAGATTTGAGATAAACATAACGCCATATTGCCATTGCTGAATTATCTTCAGAGTGTACTTTAAAAATGGAAATCTATTTTGTGACAGAGAAAAATTTAGGGCGTGTTGGTCAAGAGTACAGACCACATCAAACGCTAATACTTACCTTTCATTGTCTTATTTTTAAAATATAAATAAAGACGTATTTGGTAATTGTCTTTTTGGGGGGGATGTAACTGAAGTATCAAAATTATTTCCTGCCCTGGCCAGTGTGGCTCAGTTGGTTGAAGCATCATCCCATACAAGAAAAGGTCTCAGGTTCGAAACCAGTCAGGGTACATACCTAGGTTTTGGATTTGGTCCCCAGTTGGGGCACATGAGGGACATAACCAACCGATGTTTCTCTCTCACATTGATGTTTCTCTTTCTCTCTTGCTCCCTCCCTTCTTTCCTGTCTCCAAAATCAATAAACATATCCTTGAGTGAGGATTACAAAAAAAATTATTTCCTTGGTCTGCACTATACTTTCCCAAAAGACTAACACTGAGAATTGACGTGGACAAAAACAAAAAAAGAGACATAAAAGCGCATAATATTTCATACTCCTATTACTGAAGTAGATGTCAAAATCAAGGTGCCGTATCCTTAAAACACAACACATGACAAAAAACATTTTCTTGAGAGGATAAATCAAATTATTTTATCTGGGATGTTAAGATATATCATCTAGTATCCAACATTTAGAATATTCATTTTTCTTTAACAAATGTTTAGTTAGATACATTGTAGTCTAAAGAATACGTGGGGTTTAGTTTACTCTTTAGAATACTGATTTATACATGCATGGAGGTATAAAATGAGAGAATTGTCTGATTTATCTTGGAATCTTGAAGACAAAATAGTATCTGAAACATGGTGCTGCAACAAACTGTTGACTGAGTGAATGAACAATTGTGCACCCATTTGAAGGAAACCAGGGGTGGTATAAAGAGAAAAAGGGACTTTCTATTTTTGTGATTGATTTGGGGCAATTTTGCTATTTGGAGACTAGGAACATTTGTTTTGATTTAGGCAACAAATTATAATTATTGAAAAACTGAAGAATTCAAAGGGAGGTATTCGAGTGTGAACAAAAAAGGAGGTTTAATGGAAAGGAACCCCACAGGGTGATCTGATCATAAATTCCTAACTGGGCAGGTCAAGGTGGGTAGTCACATCCCAGGCCTATAACTTCTTAGTGAAAGTTTTTTAAGCAAATTCTGTTCACTGTTTCTGTGCATCTAGGTTAACACACCTTTGAAATAAATAGTAACCACCCACAGAGACAAAGTAATCTTATTAACTACCCTGTAATCCAGTCCCTCCTTGCTTCTCCCTCCTCCAGGTCATCTTTCCTATGTTCCTTCTTAATTTCAAACACATGAAAGAAACTGCACGACTTTTTATCCAGAGCATTTTTCTCAGTCTGTTGAGATCTTGCTTCTAGATGTATCTTCTTTTTGCCTTGAATACGTTTTTATAAAATTCTCTACAGGGTCTTATAATAACAAGAGTAGTTGATTTTGATAATATTTCTCATTTTGAGAGATCTTTAAAATCTTAAGGGAAAAAGAACAATTCTTGTTTAAAAACGTATTCTTTACTGCATTGTGCAGGAAATGTCATACCCCCAAAATATATTACATGTTGAATATGCATAACTTTTTAAAATGAAGAATACGTCAAAAACTTTCAACAGGAAGCATCTTTTATAAATCACTTCCCACAATGGAGCATGCAATCATATACTAAATGACTTCTTTAAAAAAAAATCAGTTTTTCAAACAAACAAAAAAAAACTTGTTCTTTAAATGATTGTTTGCCTTTTATAGTCTACCTAAAACATGTTTTTAAAATAGTAACAATCCGCACCTAAATAGTGTTTTTACTTTTGGCTAAAATTAGTGTTAATGATCTCTAATTGTGATTTTTAAGAATCGTATTAACTGGAAAAAAATAAGAAGGCCACACATTAACCAAGTAACACTAAAGCAGTAATTAAGAAAAACACTGTGATTGACGTTAAGGAAATTAGAGGGCAGTCACCAAATGGCTACCTTCAGACACCAGAGTGGTCCTATGATGTCAGGGAACCCTGCAAATACCATGCCTACAAGGAGTTCACTGAACTTTTCCCGCCTGATACAAAGAGTCTTGCAAGCAGTCAGCAAATGGGCTACGTGATCATTATGGCTAACTTCAAAAAGGATGCAGAGGCTATGCATTGTGATGTGTCTATAGTACAGAAAATTATATCTGAGGCAAACCACCCGTTGTGGTAACCTGTAAAGAAGACAACACTTATAATTCTGGGTGCTGCGTGCAGACTGGGCATGCTATGGCAGGTTGGCAAGGGTTTTCTCCACCGGCACACCCTTTAAATTCTCCTTCCTTTCAGCTATGTTGTAAAAATATTTCCTTCAGTGTATGTCACAGAATTTGTTTTCCAGATTTTAAGAATGATAAATTTTAAAAAAAGTATTAGTACTTATTATGGCATATATCTAATAATATCCATTTTTCTCAGGTCAAAGCTTTAAAACTTTCTATTATTTTATCCTCCCTTTTTTTTTTTTTTTTCTCATTAAAAAAAATATATTGGGGAGACATAGGTTAATATTATATAGGTTACAGGTGCACCTTTGTATAACACATCATCTGTATATTGTACTGTGTTCACCACCCCAAATCAAGTCTCTTCCCACCACCATTTAGTCCCCCTTCATCCTCTTCTACCTCCCCCTAAATCCCTTTTCCTCTAGTAATTGCCATAATGGTGTCTGTGTCTATGGGTTTTTTTCTTTTCTTTCCTTTTTTTTTTTTTTTTTTGCTTAATCCCATTACCTTTCTCACTCAGCCTGAAACCCGCCTCCCCTCTGATAGCTAGCTGTCAGCCTGCTCTCTCTGAGTCTGCTTCTGTTTTCTATGTTAGTTTATTTTGTTCATTAGATTCCACATATGAGTGAAATCATATGGTACTTATCTTTCTCTGACTGGCTTACTTCACTTTGCATAATGCTCTCTGGGTTCCTCTATGCTGTCACAAAGGGTAAGATTTCTTTCTTTTTTACAGCTGCATAGTATTCCATCGTGTAAATGTACCACAGCTTTTTTATCCACTCATCTACTGATGGACACTTGGGCTGCTTCCAAATCTTGGCTATTATATATAATGCTGCAATGAACATAGGGGTGCACATATTATTTAAAATTAGTGTTTTGGGATCTTCAGATATATTCCAATTAGTGGAATCGCTAGGTCATAACACAGTTCCATTTTAAATTTTTTTTTTGGTTGTTTGTTTGTTTTGGTACGTGCCCCTAGCGGGAACCGAACCCAGGACTCTCTGGTCCGCAGCCCGCTCCAACCGCTGAGCCAAACCTGCCAGGGCTATTTTTAATTTTTTGAGGTAACTCCATACTGCTCTCCACAGTGTCTACACCAATCTGTATTCCCACCAACAGTACATGAGGGTTCCCTTTTCTCCACATCCTCACCAACACTTGTTGCTCATTGATTTATTGAAGATTGTCATTCTGACAGGTGTGAGGTGATATCTCATTATAGTTTTAATTTGCATTTCTCTGATGACGAGTGACATTTAGCATTTTTTTGTACGTCTATTGTTAATTTGTATGTCCTCTTTGGAGAAGTGTCTATTCAGGTCCTTTGCACATTTTGTAATTGGGTTGTTTGTCTTCCTGGTGTTAAGTTGTATAAGTTCTTTATACATTTTGGATATTAACCCCTTATCAGATGTATCATTGGCAAATATGTTCTCCCATTCAGTGGGTTGTCCTTTCATTTTGTTGATGGCTACATTCACTGTGCAAAAACTTTCAGTTTGATGTAATCCCATTTGATTATTTTTTCTTTTGTTTCCCTTGCCCAAGAAGATATATCAGAAAAAAATATTGCTACAAGAAATTACTGAGATTTTACTACCTGTGTTTTCTTCTACGATTTTTATGGTTTTGAGTCCAACGTTAAATTTTTTTAATCCATTTTGAGATTATTCTTGTGTATGATGTAAGAAGGTGGTCTAGTTTCATTTTTTTGCAATGTCCATTTTTTCCAACACCATTTATTGAATAGACTAACTCTACCCCACTGTATGTTTTTGCCTCCTTTGTCAAGTATTAATTGACCATATAGGTGTGGGTTTAATTCTGGGCTCTCTATTCTGTTCCTTTGATCTACATGTCTGTTTTTATGCCAGTACCATGCTGTTTTGATTACTATGGTCTTGTAGTATAGTTTGATATTAGGTAGTGTGATTCCTCCAACATTGTTCTTCCTCAAGATTGCTGAGGTAAGAATACTATTACTGGAACCTATGATCAGAATTGACTCAGGAAGGTCCAACTCCATGCTGAGCCCAGGAATTGTTGATTATTCCTTTATTGCCAATACTTATGGAAAGAATTGGGTCTAGATTTTAGGGGTAGGACAAGGAGCGAATTAAGGTTTAATGGGGCCTAAAGTTTTTATCATACTAAGGAATCTTTAAGAAAAATAAAAAGACTAGGGTTACCAATACAAAAGAAAGGAGTATTTATGTAGAATAAGAGAAGAAAACCTAACAATTTACTGTATCCTTGGGGCTCAGGCCTCTTTTCCTAAGATCCCCTAGATAGTTTCTAAAAAGTGGTTTCTCAGTAATCGTTTTTTCTTTCTTTTGTTTTATTGTTCTTTTGAGTTTTTTTCAGTAATTGTTCTTGATTACAACCTGGCTTTCTTTCCAACCTCAGATATTATACAACTCACAGCTACTCCCAACATTCACGGATGCCCTTGCAAGTGAGGAGAAATGACAAACATTCTCAGCTTCAGGGCAAATCTGCCTCTGGACAGTGATAATTCCAGGTAAAAGAGTTGAGAGTCCTGAGAAGTGGGAAATGAAGGACCATAAAGGCAGAGAGCCATTAAAAATCATTAGAAATTAGTCCTGGCCGGTTTGGCTCAGTGGTTGGAGCATCGGCTCATGGACCAAAGAGTCTTGGGTTCGATTCTGATCAAGGGCATGTACCTCAGTTGCAGTTCAGTCCCCGGCCCTGGTCGGGGTCGTGGGGGAGGCAGCCAGTTGATATGTCTCTCTCACATCGATGTTTCTCTCTCTCTCTTTTCCTCTTTCTCTCTATCTGAAGATAAATAGAAAAGTATCCTCGGGTGAGGATTAAAAAAATATCATTAGAAATTACTGTTGAACAAAAAAATTTTTATGCTATCTGGTAGTTAATCATAATTAGTGACATACTGGTATCCCTATGTCAACAAATACGTCAGAGCTTGGAACTTCAGTAACATACGTTTGGAAGATCGAATGCAGAAGCCACACACTTCTGCTGCTGACCTTTTAGGGTGACTCATGGCCTAGACAGCTGTCCAAATTGGTGCAACTAGTCACAAAACATCTGTTAGGATCATTTTCTGAATACTGTGCTCTCTGGCTTTCTTCACTATTCTGGCCTCCTCTTCCGACTCTGACTGTGGCTAGATTTAGTTTTACAACAGACATGATTTTGCTTGGTACAAGGGTTTCACAAGTCACATCTACCTAGGGAGTGGGAACAAAAAAAGGGGTTCTGGTGCTCGCGTCGGTGGCACGTATACTAACATTGGAGTGATACAGAGAAGATTAGCATGGCCCCTGAGCAAGGATGCCTCGCAAGTTCATGAAGTGTTCCACATTAACAAAAAAGAATAGAAAAAGAAGGGGGTGGGATGTATGGAAAGTAACCTCACAGGGTGATCTGATCATAAATTCCTAACAGGGCAGGTCATGGCGGGGAGTCATGCCCCAGACATATAACTTCTTCCCCTGCACCCTGTCTTTCTTTTTTGTCTTCTTTTTCTGTAGTCCCCTAAACAACCTGGGCTGCCACAAAGACAGTCAGACAACATCAGATTGTTCCAGGCTCTCAGTGGAGACATACAACTTCTGCAGTGAAAGGTTGTCTTTGCCCTAAGCAAGCCCTGCCCATTGTTTCTGTGCACCCAGGTTAAGGCATCTGTGAGGTAAACCATGAACACCCCCAGGAGAGCAATAATCTAAACTTGTCTGTAATCCAGTCTCCGCCTTGTGTTTTCCCATCCTTCTGTAATCTTCCTTACATCCCCTCCTTAATTTCAAATGCATAAAAGCAGCTTCAAAAGTGTTATTCTACGGAGCATCTGAGATCTAGCTCCCCGGAATATGTTGTCAGCTTGGCTCAAATAAACTCATAAAAATTCTTTACAGGTTTGGAAGTTACTTATGTCGACAGGAGGATTCTATACAGACATGCTCAGATGAGTAAAACATACGATGAAGGATAATAAAATGGTCCTTTGGCTGGAAATGCTGCGTGAGAACCAGACTTTATAAATAAAAAATTATTGTGTTTTCCTGAAGTCAGTAAGAAAGCAGAGGAGTGAAAAACTTCAGAAGATGACCCATGCACACTTCCGCTATGATAAATACTTTTCTGTTGTGTGAAGAAGCCTACCATATGTTACGCAGCTCACTTTTATCTTCTCATACTCATGTTGTTTGGATATTCAACTCTTGGAAAAGTCACCTTGGAAACCGTTCCCCTCACGTTGTGGCTTAAAGGATTAAAAAAAAAAAATGCTGGGACCCAGAAGCCTCTCATATATCCATATAGAAAGGACCTTCAGCCCTGGCCGGTTTGGCTCAGCAGTTGGAGCACGGGCCCATGGACCAAAGAGTCACGGGTTCAATTCCGGTCAAGGGCATGTACCTCGGTCGCGGTTTGCCTCCGGCCCTGGTCGGGTCATGTGGGAGGCAACCAGTCGATGTGTTGTTCTCACATTGATGTTTCTCTCACTCCCCTCCCTCCCTCCCTCCCTTCCTCTCACTCTATCTGTGATAAGTGGAAAAATATCCCCAGGTGAGGATTTAAAAAAAAAAAAGAAAATACCTTCAGCTTGGTGGCAACTAGCTCACCCTGCAGTTAGAAAGGCCACCCACCGACATCTGCAGGACAGGCCTGATTGATTATTTTTTACATTTTTTCCCCTTTATTGATTTTAGAGAGAAAGGAAGGGAGAGGGAGAAATAGAATCATTGATGAGAGAGAACATCGATCGGCTGCCTCCTGCATGCCCCCCACTGGGGATTTGGCCCAAAACCTGGGCATGTGCCCTGACCGGGAATTGAACCAGTGACCTCTTGGTGCATGGGTCGATGCTCAACCACTGAGTCACACTGGCTGGGCAGGACAGTCCTGATTTAGAAGGAAGGCTCACAGAATGAAGCCTCTGCTTCAGGGTCCTCCACGCCCTAGTCTGCAGCTTAGTCTTACAGACACTGTGGTTTCTGCTCCCACCATCTAAGGCTTTGATCTCACATTCTTGCCCCAGTGGCCTTTCCTCAGGCTTCCTCCTATTTCCCAAGCGTCTCCTCTATAGAATATTTTCTATCTGTCTGACTTTACCAGTCTCCTTTGCTGACTATCTCCAGCCCCTCTACCCTACCCAACGGTCTATCTTATCTTAGTTTCAGCTCTTGGCTGTCTGTTTTTCTTTCTCATCTATTTCATTTAACCTCTCCCTCCCTTTCCACCCTATTAACACATGTTCCCAAGGCTTTCCTTCTCATTCATTCAACAAATATCCCTTGAATAAATACCGTTGACTCCCTGTTTTGACTCTCACACCCACGTTCATACCATCAAGTTTTGCTGGCTCTACAATCAAAATCTACTTAGAAACCGACTTGCTTTTACTTCTACCAACCGGGTTGAAACCACCATTATCTCCTGAACCACTGCGTTAACCTCCAAACTGGTCTCAGGCCTTGCGTTTAATTTCCCACCCATCTCCCTAACCCAGCATCTGGACTCTGTGACCTTCAAACCCCACATAAGAGCAGGTCACTGCTCTGCTTATAACCATCCAAATAGCGCTCTTTCTCTCTGTCATTGTGATAAGAACAACTTTTTAAGTGTTGTTGATACAGCATTGTTATCTAAAGACGCAACGCTGTATAGATCTAGAACTTACCCATCTGGCATAAGGGAGATCTTATACCCTTATACTGGTTGATTCGTGACTCCCTCTTCCCCTTCCCCCCAGGCACTGGCAACCACCATTCTATTCTTTTGCTTCTATGTGTTGGATTACTTTAATTTTTTAAAAATTGATTTTAAAGAGAGGAAGTGGGGGAGGGGGCGGAGAAAGGGAGGGGGAGCGAAACATTGATCATTGATCAGTTGCTTCTGCACCCTGACCAGGATGGAACCCAAAACCTGGGTATGTGCCCTGACCGGGAATCGAACCACCACCTTCTGGTGTACTGGAGGACGCTCCAACCAACTGCGCCACAGTGGCCAGGGCAAGTTTGACTGCTTTAGATAGAAGTGGAATCATGCAGCATCTGTCCTTCTGTGACGGGCTTATTTCACTTAGCCGAATGCACTCAAGGTCAGGGCTGTTACCAGGCTCTAACCTGGTGTAGCGTCGCTCACCGCTCCCCTCTTTTTACCTCTCAGGCTTCGTCTCCTGCTGATTTTCCAGTCACTGAACTCATTGCTCCCTCCCCAGCTCCAACACTACAGATATATTCTGGCCCCAGAATCCACTTCTTTCCCTCACTGCTTTCAGGGGATGCAGAAACATCACCCTCTCAGCGAGGCCTTTCAAAGTTTCGGCATACCCTCTCTTTCTTGGTTCTTTCTACTTAACTTTCTTCATTTATTTTCTGTCTACCACTTCCACCATCATGTGTTTATCTCTTTCATTATATAAGAGTAAAATCTCACCCAGCTGGTGTGGCTCAATGGGTGAGCGTTGACCCATGCACCAAGAGGTCGCCAGTTCGATTCCCGGTCAGGGCACATGCCCAGGTTGTGGGCCTTATCCCCAGTGGGGGGCATGCAGGAGGCGGCCAATGTATGTTCTCGCTCAACAATGTTTCTCTCTTTCCCTCTCCCTTCCTCTCTCTCTAAAATCAATAAAGAAAAAAAATTTTAAAAATACATTAAAAATAATAAAATCAATAAAGAAAAAAATATATAAAAAAGAGCAAAATCTCTATAAAAACAGGGCTGTTTTTTTCAATGTATTTGTTTTACCAGCACCTAGAACAGTGCCTGAGATATAGTATGCACGTAGGCACACAATGCTGTTTGAATGAACAAATGAATGAATGAATACATGCTACCATGTGCCAGTATTTACTATACAATGATGAATAAAAAAAATGGAATCCTTCGCTCAGCCAGTAAACAAACTAATAAAAATCTGTCAAATGAGAGAGGTTTGTTTAAAGCGTTAGCATGTAACAGGGATACGTAAGCTGGCCTAGGGTAGGGTGAGGTGCTCAAGTCGGGCTTCCTGTAGGAGGGAGCCTCTGAGTCTGACTGAAGCTAGCCCAATGGAGGGAGAAGAGGTTTAGATAGAGATGACACGAACAAAGGCAAGCTCTAGTCACCTAGTGTGGCAGACTTAATAATGTACCCATTTCCCAAATGAAGACAATGATTCTTACCCAAACTCTAGAGAATAAAAATGACAAAGTCTTTGGGAGGTAATAAAGCAAACCAGATTGGCTGGATATAGGGTATGTGGTGATTAGGTTTGATAGCAGAGGAATTTGAATTCTAGGTTAAGAGTTTTGGGATTGTTTCCAAATTCTTTCTGAAATCTTTTAGCTAGGAGATGAAGTAATCAAAAGGATATCTGAGTATGATGAATCCAGCTGTGGTATCTAATGGGGTAACACTGGAGGCAGGGACAGTCACAGGGTGGAAACAATGAAAACAGCACAGTTAGGGTACATTCAGAAGTGCATTAGTGAGGTGGTGGTGAGCACGAGAAGGAGCAGGTGGAGAGAAAATATGAAAGAAAAAACACGACAGGATTTGATGTCAAGCTGTGTGTGCTGGGGTGGCTGTTGTGGGGCCATGTGAGTTAGAGAGCAGCGGTATCATTAATCGAGATGAGGAAGCTGTGGGATCTGAACTTGATGAGTTAAAGACATTCACACTTTGTGCCAGTGCAATGCCCAAGTAGAGGTGTTCCACAGACCGCTGGAAATACGAGAAGGTAGGAAGGATTTTGTTTCAGAATCGAGGCTCTTTCAAATGGTGATCCATGTGTCTGGCTATTTTGAAAATCCCAAAGAAAGACTTTCTTTATACAATTCTTACAGTCCTGACCTGTGTCTCTCAACAGAAAAGGGTGAATGTCACAGTAACTTGCAATGATTGGCTGACATTGCAGTAGTTGTGATGTGGAGAGGCTGTCAATGTGCATGAGGGCACGAGGGCACGAGGGCAGGAGGGCAGGAGGGCACGAGGGCAAGCAGAAAGCTAGCTTCCGACCACGCAATTCCTTGAAGATACCGGAGAACCAGGAAAGCAAGAAGTCAACTTCAGGGACTTAGACAGAGGTCGGGCCCAGCAGACAAGTCTGGAATTCTGGAGGCTGAGATTTGGCAGAAAGATCAGCCATTCGTAGCAGAGAATTCAGACTCAGAGGACTAATGCTATTTGCTTCTTGCCTAGTTTTATAGAGCGGTGCTGACCGCACACTGGAGGATGTTATTAAGGAATCCATCTCTTAGCTTTTTCTCCTTCGGGCTGAAAAAACCTCATTTCATTCTTCTCACTGGTCATACTTTCCATTTCTTTAATTATTTGTTACTCTTCTCTGAACTTTCTCCAATTTTCCTTTAAAAAAACCGAGACCAAACCTTCAAAACACTGTAACAACTGGCTTAGTTCTGGCCAGAGGAAATGATTCTTTTTCTAAAATGTCACAGTCAAGGCAACGTTTCTTTGCAGGGTTTTCCACCTGTTTTTACTTACTGATCGATTTTGAGAGAGAGAGAGATCCATTTGTTGTTCCACTTATTTATGCATTCATTGGTTGCTTCTTGTATGTACCCTGACCAGGATCGAACCGTAACCTTGGTGTATTAGGATGACACTCTAACCAACCGAGCTACCCCACTAGGGCTTCCACCTGTTTTTTTTTTGTGGGACCATTTAGTGCTCCTCTTATCTAGATAGCATACTCATTTTAGACAAAATGTGAACATCTCTTTTCCAATAATTTTTCATTTTAACTTCAAAGGTTCAGAGTTGGACAGGGTATTGGCTCAAATCAGGCTCCCCTCACCATTTTAGGAAGACGGAGGTAGATTACAGAACAATGCCATACTGCCAGTCCGAGTCTTTTTGTCCCATAATACAGCTCGTGTCACAAAATATATGAGGCCACATCTTCACACTTCCGCCTTAATTGTATTTTTGCCCCTGCTCATCCCAACAGATTAAACACTGGTCTAGCTAAGATGTCCAGAAGCAACACAGAAAAAAGAAATTTGCTTAGCCGTGAATAAAAACAAGAAGCAGGGAGGACGCCCCAGAGAGCCAAGAGATGGCTGGGACCACATCCCCGGGAGTAATTTTCCATGTGCGCTGAAGGAGCCCTTGTAAGGCACAGCCCCAGGTTACACCACGGGCTCCAGCTCCGCAGGGTTTACAAGCCTCTGCTGGAGAGTCAGGGCTCTCCTGGCACTGGAGGAGGAAGAAATGTTCACGGGACAATAAAAACTTTCGGTTTACAGAGCAATAAAAACAGGGCCTTGCTCCTGCAGGGAGAAGAAACTTGACCCCGGAGTTAACAGGGACGGTGGGTGGGGGATCCGTTTCCAGGATGGCTCTGGCCAGGTGCCATTCTCCCCGATTGCTGGGGCTTTGCGTCCCTTGGGACAGGGGTACATCCAGGCGCAGAGGGGCGCAGAGGGGCGCAGGCTCACCCTCGAGGCTGGTGCTGGGCAGCGGGGGACCGAGCCCGCCCTCCGGCCGCGCCGCCCGCGGCTCCTCCCCGCCGCCCCGGCCCACTCCGGGCTGAGTCCACGCTCCCGGTCCAGACGGAAGCCCTGCGTGAGCCTCCACACGTAGCCGCAGACAGTCCCGAAATAGGTCGGCGGTGAGCAAACAGTCCCAGACTCGGGGCGGAAAGCACAGCGGAGGCGACCGCACGGCACACGCGGCGGCAGCGGGTCAGCCGGCGGCCAATAGCCAGGGCGCGGCCCGCCCCGTCGCCTCCCCCTCGGGGAGCCTATAAGTCCCCGGCCAGGGGCGCCTCCGCGACCGCCCGCTCGGCTGCCGCTGCGCGCACTGCGGCTGCTCGCTCCGCCGCCGTCTGCCGGGACCGGGACTGTCCGCGCTCTCGCGAGAAGTTCCCCGCCGCGGGCCGAGGGGGTGCCCGAGCCCGCCTGGCCCTCGAGGGGCCGAAGATGGGGGAGTGCGCGGTGCAGCCGCTGCTCCTGCTGCTGGTCCTGGTCGTCCAGCCCTGGAGTCCTTGCTTAGGTGCAGACTCGGAGAAGCCCTCCAGCATCCCCACAGGTGAGCAGCCCTGTCCCCGTCCCGTGAGGCTCACCCCGGGGAGGTTCATTCATCTTCAGCCCTGGGCGCCGGGCTGCCAGGTGAGTAGGTGTGCAGCCCGTCCCTCACCAGCACCGCGGAGATCAGTGGGCACTGGCCGCTGCCCAGGCCCTCCGGGGTGAGTGGGGTGCACTGGCCGTGCGCCCCAGGACGGCAGAGGTCCCCTGCAGAACTGCTCTCGGCGCTGCTGGCCCCCCGGGCGCCCCGGGCAGTGTGGGAGCGTCCGCCCGTCCCGCGGCTCTTGGAGCTCAGTTACCCGAGACCCCGAGGATCTCTCTACTGCACAAGTCGGGATTTCCTTTTGGTCTTGCAGGTCACTGGGCAACAACACCTTTCCTGCAACTCTCATTTCTCCTCCTTTCCTGGAGCTGGCATGCTTTATCCGTGTTGGACGAGGCGGTACCCCCTCGGTGACCTAAACACGGAGCTCAGTGTACTTTCTGATTGATGGTGACACATTCCTTCCAAGCGCCCCAGGAAGCAGCCGGTAACACCTACCTCTTGCCAAAAACAATGCTCAAAACCTTGGTTGTTTTCAGTGAGGCTGCCTGGCAACCCAATACCTTCAGGCTGCAGCTTTCCTCCTTGGGGATTCGCAGGGGAAGCTGTGGACACACCGCGTCTCCCCTTAGCCTCCCTGTCCCTAGACCTGGTGCGGGTGCTTGTTTTCAGAAGCTGGAACTGCAGTGAATAGTCAAGTTCATGTAAAACAAAACTTTTTACATTTAGCCAGATTAAAGACAGCCTCACCACATGTTTGTCTAAACGTAAGTTGGTGCCAGTTGCCACACGTGAGATAATCCTTGCAGTTTTCCACGTTTGTGCTTTAACACTGCTCGATGATCTGAAATTAGAGCTTGCGTATAAATGTTTCCGCTGTACTTTTTTTTTTTTTTTAAATTAGGATCATTTTGGCACTTTTTTTTGTAAGTACATAGAGCACTTTACCACTCGGATTTCGCTTAACACAGAGGCAGAAATTTTTATTTCAGGCTTACACTCAGAAGTTGACATTTGATGTTGAGTTTAGCTAATTTCTATAACAATAGTTTTGTCTTCATCTTTAAAATCTTCATCTGGGGATATGTTTTTCATTGATTTTTTTAGAGAGAGAGGAAGGGGATGGGAGAGACAGAGAGAGAGCGACATCCAGCGTTCGCCTCCTGACCAGGGATTGAACCCACAACCTAGGAATGTGCCCTGACCAGGAACTGAACCCCAATCTTTTGTTGCACAGGAGACGCTCCCACCAACTGAGCCACCCAGCCAGGGCCTGTCTTCACCTTTAAGTGTTTCAGAAGACTTCAATGGCCATCTGTCCATCTTTGTACATTCCTGCATTGTTAGCTTGAGAAACTTCAGCATTCAGATGGATTTTTGTCAGTTAACAGGACGCTTTTCTTTCTCTCAGGTCTATCTGATGGTTTTAAAATGGATTTCTGAACCCTGTGTGGTTCCTTTAAATGTGAACTGAATTTTTTCATCACTTAAAATTTTTCTTTTAGTGTAACAGTTAGAAATTAGACAAGTAAGTGCCTTCAGCACACTTGGAAATGGAGACATTAAAAAAAAAATCATCACTGGAGAAATGACTTCCTTTGTGAAACACCTAAGGACACTTACCGGGAAATAAAATAATCTCCAAGGGTTTTGCTACTTCTAGAGCGATCTCTTCAGCCTTTGTCTGTTTTATTTCACTTGATCACCAGTACCCTTTACTTTTTATAGAAGGCATTTCTTCATTGCTGCCTTTAAGTTTACGGTCCAAATCACCTTCCTTTCCCACTCTCGCTTTTAAATTTCATGGAACTGGACAGCAAAGTTTTATTGGACTGTAACATCACAGAAAGGAAATTTCAGATATGAATGTTTTCCTTAGAAAATGACCGCATAAAAACCACTGCTGAAATCTGAGGACTGGTTGCTTTTGGTGAGTGGGCATGGGGAATTCAGTTATCACCTAAATGTAGGAAAGTAATGAATTTGTAATAGGTAGAGCCAGCAGTAGCCATTTGATTATGAACTTTTGTTTAGGTAGATGTGATAAGCTAATAAATAAATATAGATGGTACACTGATTACTAATATGGCTAAAATCCTGGACTATGTTCCGTTCTCTCTCTAAAATATTTCAAGTGAAAATTACTAAATCGGAAACTTTTATTTATCTATGTAAATTTCGAGCAAACTCTAGAA
Source organism: Tadarida brasiliensis (assembly GCA_030848825.1). NCBI lineage: Eukaryota > Metazoa > Chordata > Mammalia > Chiroptera > Molossidae > Tadarida > Tadarida brasiliensis. The sequence continues at coordinate 104,838,638 of CM061260.1, read as the reverse complement.
CTCTTACGCTCTCTAGCTTCATAGGAGGTCTGTAAGAAGAGTGTTCAGCATCTCAAACTCCCTGTATCTGTCACCGTATCCCAGCTAGCCAGATAATTATTTTGAGCCAGATAATTAGTTATTGTACGTGCTGTCCTGTTCATTGTAGGAGGTTTAGCAGCATCCTTGGCCGCTACCTACTAGATGCCAGGAGCACCCTCCTGCAAGTGTGAGAACAAAACTGTCTTAAAATGAAAATTGGCCAGATGTCTCCTGCGGAGTTGAAAACCACTGGATTTGACAAATGTGTATGAGAGGCAATGTAGCATTATAGTGTTACTGGAATGATAATAACAACTCTTTTTTGGAAAGCAAGTATTTATAGTGATTTTCCATTGAAGTAGAGAATGTGCTGGTTGAACCACATTAATCAGAATTTGGAATATAGTTTTTCCCAGCTTCAGTGTTGTGTGTTGACCAGAGTTGAGAACACTGGTTTTTGTTATATTTGCTGAGTGCTCTGCTATGTGCTGTTTTTATTGTTTTTGGTTGTTACTTTGTTCTTACCATGGAAAGAATCTAAACATAATTCTGGTTAAAAACAGTAATTTTCACCCAGGCTGGTGTCACTCAGTGGTTAGAATGTCGGCCCATGTACTGAAGGGTCTCGGGTTCGATCTGCACCCCAATTGGGAGTGTGGGCAGGAGGAAGCCGATTGATGTGTCTCTCTCACATTGATGTTTTTTGCCTCTCTCTCTCTCCCCTCCCTTCCACTCTCTCTAAAAAAAAAAAAAATAATAATAATAATCAATGAAAAAATATCCTCGGGTGAGGATTAACAAAACAAACAATCATTTTCTCCTAGAATCATTTATGGAATTTACCTTAAAATTATATTCCATGGGAGCTTTCATGACAATACCCTCCCAATGAGTGTAAAAAATCAGGGTTAGCCCTGGCTGGTTTGGCTCAGCGGTTAAAGCGTCCGCCTGCAGTCCAGAGAGACCTGGGTTCAGTTCCCGCTAAGGGCACGTACTTTGGTTGCAGTTTGTCCCTGGCCCTGGTTGGGTTGTGCGGGAGGCAGCCACTCGATGTGTCCCTTTCATGTCAATGTTTCTCTCTCTCTCTCCCTCCCACTCTATCTGAACAAAAAATGGAAAAATGTCCTCGGGTGAGGATTAAAAAAAAAAAAAAAAAAATCAGGGTTGGCCTGTCTGGTGTGGTTCAGTGGTTAGAGTCATCTGATGCACCGGAAGGTCGAGGGTTCAATTGCCGGTCTAGGGGAGGTAACTGGATTGCAAGTTCAATCCCGGGACAGGGTGCATGGGGGAGGCAACTGATTGATGTTTCTCTTTCACATGGATGTTTCTCTCTCTCTCTCTCCCTCCTTTCCACTGTCTCTGAAATCAGTGGAAAAAAATATCCTTGGGTGAGGATTAAAAAACAAAAAAATCAGGTTCATACCTTGATTTACCTTTCCTGCACTTTCCTACCTTGCAGATGAGAGGAGAGGAGTGGCTGTACTCCTGCCAGGCATTTGCCCAGTTTTGTGTTTTCTAAGGCACCTTGACTGTTTCATAATCTAAATTGGGCAGAAACCAAGTTTTGGGCAAAAATGGAGGAAATGGTTTCAGATGTTTCTGTCAAGACCAGTATTTTTCAACCATGTTCATTTATAAAGTCTTTAATTTACTCAGGCGCATTCAAGGAGGAAAGGAGAAGTCTGTCCCTATCTGCTGATGTAAACCGGCAATTTACGGGGTGGAGAAGGGGAGAGCAAGGTCCTGGAGAAACCTCCGCAGGAAGACAGAGGCTGTCCTCTGTGCACTCTGTCCTGGGCTCCAGCAACACAGGGCTCATTCTGAAACAGACTGTGCCTTTTATTTCCTAGTATAGGAATAGACATATGAAACAGCTCTAGACAATGTAAGGATGGGAAATAAAAATCAAATTGAGATACCCTTATACCCTTTTCTACCCATCACATAGGCTAAAGCATTTTTTAAAATATATTTTTATTGATTTCTTTAGAGAGAGAGGAAGGGAGAGAGTGGTAGAAACATGGATGTGAGAGAGAGACATCAATGGGCTGCCTCCTGCACGCCCCCCACAGGGGATCGAGCCTGCCACCCAGGCATGTGCCCTGACCGGGAATCGAACTGGGACCTCTCAGTCCCTGGGACGGCGCTCAGTCCACTGAGCCACACTGGCCAGGCTGGCTAAAGCATTTTAAAATGAACTCTGATTATATACTGTGTGTTATAAAGGTGAAAACTCTCACTGTTGATGAAAGAACAGTATCTTTGAAGAACAAATGGTAATGGTGGTGACACTGAGAATCCCTGTGCTACAGTCCTGTAGTACAGTCAGCCCTCCATACCCATGGATTCTGTATCTGCAGGTTCACATCCTCAGAATCAACCGGCTGTGGACCAAAACAGTGTTTTCAGCCTGCAGGTGGGAATCCGTGGAGGGGGAGGGCTGAATGCAAGACTGGCTCTGGTCAGTTTGGCTCAGTGGTTAGAGCGTTGGCCTGCACACCGTAGGGACGTGGGTTCGATTCTCAGTCAAGGGCACCTACCTGGGTTGCAGGTTTGACCCCTGACCCCGGTCGGGCTGGGTTGTGTGGGAAGCAACCAGTCATGTGTCTCTCTCACATCAATGTTTCTATCTCTCTCCCCCTCTCTCCTGCCCTTCCACTCTATCTAAAAATCAATTGAAAAATGTCCTCGGGTGAGGATTAACAAAAGAAAAGAAGAGCCCTGGCCGGTTTGGCTCAGCGGTTAGAGCATCAGCCTGTGGTCCAGAGAGACCCGGGTTTGGTTCCCGCTAAGGGCACGTACCTCCGTTGCAGTTTGTCCCTGGTCCTGGTTGGGTTGTGCGGGAGGCAGCCACTCGATGTGTCCCTTTCACGTCGATGTTTCTCTCTCTCTCTCTTCCTCTCTCTCCCTCCCACTTTATCTGAACAAAAAATGAAAAAATGTCCTCGGGTGAGGATAAAAAAAAAAAAAAAGGAAAGAAAAGAAGAAAAGACTGATTTTATTTCAAATGTTTGGAAATAGTTTGCACACATTGTTGTACACCATTTCATGTAAGGGATTTGAGCATCCATGGATTTTGGTGTCCATGGGGGATTCTGGAATGAATCCCCTCTGGATACTGAGGGACGATTATACTGTCAAATTTCTGTGTCTGCCTGTTCTTGAAATTCTATTCATTGTTTAAGTTTAGCTCCTAGGAAATTCTTCCTCTTACTGACTTTTGTTTGGCTCTTTTTCAAACTCAATGCAGTTGGTTTATATAAATCATATCTGCTTTGTGTGATCCATGTTTATGTTTCATAAATTATAAATGCTTTGAAGTGAGGACTGAGTCTTATTCATCTTTGTGCTCTTCACAGTACTTCCCTGTTTCTTGGACACAAAGAAGATTCTCAATTTATGTTTGTTGAGTTTTTGGTCCACTCGGAGGATTATGGAAAGCGGCACGCGGTCGGTGAGATCGCTAGCTGCTCCTTTTCCCAGGATTTTCATTAAACTCACTGAGCTCCCCCTTTCCCCCCCGGGGACCCATACACTACACGACCATGACCTAGCAATCTGCCAATGAATCATCAGGAAGCTTGGCCTTGCTCTGACCTGTGGTTGGCAGCCGTCCTCCACATGTTACACTTTTTGCTCGACCTTCCCTGCTCATTTCTGAGTCACCTTCAGAAATGCCTTCAGCGGTTCCATGCCACGGTCCTCTTTTTACACGTGGTGAACTGGGGACGTGGAATGAGGTGATGTAACCTGCAGAAGGTCACGTAGCTGCAAGGCAGCTTGAGGGGCTTGCCCTTTCTTCATTGTTCTGCTGCACTTTGGGGACCCATGGGAAAGAAACAGAGACTGGGCGTTAGAGACCGAAAGAAGCAAAGGAGCCTGGCCGGTGTGGCTCAGTGGATTGAGTGTCGTCCCATGGACTGAGAGGTCCCGGTTTGATTCCTGGTCAGGGCACATGCCCCAGTTGTGGGATCCATCCCTGGTGGGGGGAGTACAGGAGGCAGCCGATCAATGTTTCTATCTCTTCCGCTCTCTCAAAAAAAAAAAAAAAGTAAAAAGAAAACATATTAAAATGGCAATTCATTAAAATTAAGAAAAAAAAAAAAGCAAAATAACTCGTTGCTAAAAGAGAAAATACATACTTTGTAGGTTTACATAAGTGGGGGCGGGGTACGGGGTAGGGATAGGTACAGACTGAAGGCAGACTGGGCCCCAGGCCAGGCTGACAGACTATGGACCATGAGCCACATCCCAAACCCCACGGGACAGATACGGTCACTTGTTTACATATGGTCAGTGAATTTACGATGGTTTTTACGTTTTTCAATGGTTGAAAAATAGCAAAAGAAAACCAATATATTGTGATGTGAAAATTACATGAAAGTCAGTTTTCAGGGTCCATAAAGTTTTATTGGCTCACAACCACATTTGTCCATTTACATCCTGTCTGTGGTTGCTTTGGTGCTTCTGTGAAGAGTTGAGTCGCTGCAGAGACTGGATGGCCCTCTGGCCCGGGAGACAGTTTTGCCAGCCCGTGCCGTAGGAGAGGCAGGCCCACTGTGGCTGTGGTTCCGCGGGTCCGCTGCCCTGGGAAGGAGCCGGACTGGCCCACTGGCAGCTGGCTCTGGGCATCGGAGAGGCCTGTTATTTAGTGAGCTATTTTTTAAAGTTTAAGGTGCACAGCCTGATGCTTTGATTTACATATAGTGTGAAATGATTACCACAGTAGGTTCCGTTCACATCTGTGTTCTCATATAGATACAAGGCAAAGAAAAAACACATTTTCTTCCTGTGATGAGAGCTCTTAGGATGAACTGAACAACTTTTCTGTATATCACTCAGCAGTGTTAACTGTATTATCCCTAGTACTTTTATTTTTCTCCTGACTGGAAGTTTCTGCCTTTTGGAGAGGCCTGTTTTTCATTTCAGACCTTTGAATTCAAACATAGAGGTTCTCTGTTACACCATTTTAAACACGGCGCTTGATGCTAACTAGACATGTACTTTGGTGTAAATAGTGTACTTATGAGCAAAAATGAATAAAACACTCTGATGGCCCTTTGGAAAGAAGGTGCATATTTCTTCAGAGCTTGTGTGTGTTCTAGACATTTGGTCTAGAAACTTGGTTATAAATTTGTGGCTAGGTTCCTGGCAGCAATGATTAACACATTTATCAATGAGTATTTTTATTCTTCAACCGTTGCTATAAATTAGGCTAGCCTGAGAGATTGGTTGCTTTAACACTGACAGATATTTTTCTGTTTTACTAGTTTGCGTGTGCTGTGCGCTTACCTCACTAAACGAAACTGAAATAATAGAACTAATTTTCAGAGCTGTTGAGATTTTAGTTAGCCAAGAAATAGATATCCAGAGTAGTAGAATGGTAAACAGTGTGTTATGATTTGTTATCTTTATACTGCTTACTAGCGTACGGCCCGTCTGTGTTTAGTAATCATGCTACTGAAAATGGCTTAGCAGTACAGAAATGATTACTACCCTATTAACTGTGTCACAAGAATGCCCCTTCAAAGAATACTGTTTATAATAGAAAAATACAGTAACTTCAAATAACTTTTAATGTTTCCCACTCAGGGTCACTTTAAAACAAAATTCAAACAGCAGAGGAATGTTATTTTTCTACGTAGAGAAAAGATTTCTATTACGTATTTTCTTTTGTGTGTTAAAAGAGAGAAATTGACTTCTGTTGTCAATTTTTTAAAAAATTTTTTTACTTTTTTGTTAGTCCACACTGAGGATCTTTTTTCATTGATTTTGAGAGAGAGAGAGAGAGAGAGAGAGAGAGAGAGAAACATCGATGTGAGGAAGACACATCGACTGGTTGCCTCCTGCACGGCCCTGATGGGGGCTGGGGGTCAAACCTGCAACCTAGGTACGTGCCCTTGGCCGGAAACGAAACTGAGACCCTCGGGTCCGCAGGCCAACGCTCTAGCCACTGAGCCAAACCAGCCAGGGCATAACAATTTTGTTTTCAGATATAAATCTCTTTATTAAAGAAATCTGATTCAGTTTGGTACATTTACGTACTTAATTACCAGGTTGCGTCAGTCCTTAATTGTATTAGTAGCATACTGAAGCAGTTTTGGGAAAATAACAATCATTTTTTAAATTCCTACTGAAATACTGATATATCTCTCCTCTTGTGACATTTCTTTCTTTTCTTTTTTTAATCCTCATCCGAAGCTGTTTTTCCACTGATTTGTAGATAGAGTGGGAGGGACTTACTCCTGTGACAAGGAAGTAACACGTTTTTGAGTGATGGGGACACTCCCCAGTCACTATCAAGACAGAGACTGTATCTGATTATCCTCTCCCTTTGAGCAGGGCCCATTTCTGAAGAACCACTGTATTTATAACCAGATTTTTCACTAGAAATGAAAAAAAAAACACCCACATTAAAATTTCAAATGGTGGTCAGTTGGTTGGAGCGTCATCCGGATAGGCCAAGGTTTGATCCCGGCAGGGCACATGCAGTAATCAACCAGTGAGCCCTGGCTGGGTTGCTCAGCGGTTAGAGCATTACCCGGGACAAGGCCTCGTACCTTGGTTGCCATTTGATCCCTGGCCCTGGTGGGTGTGCGGGAGGCAACCAATTGATGTCTCTCTCTCTCACATCGATGTTTTCTCTCTCTCTCTCTCTCTTCCTCCCTTTTTTCCTCCCACTCCATCTGAAAATCAATGGAAAAATGTCCTCAGGTGAGGATTAAAAAAAAAGAGAGAATCAGCCAGTGAATGCATAAATATGTGGAACAACAAGTCGATGTTTCTCTCTCTCTCACTCTAAAAATCAATTAAAAATTCAAATATAATTCAAAGAACACACTTATTACTATAAATAGACTATATAAAACCTTTAATGCAAGTCAGAGTTTTGGAAGACATACAGCTAAAATGGCAACTAAATAAGGAGGAAAGTGTTTGTAAGAAACACGACTGAGTTTCTGCAGTGGGCCAGAGGTCAAATGAAATTTTCTTTGTTATATTGATTGTCATATTGCATTTATTATTGCGGATGCATCAGACATCCTGTTTTTTATTGCATTAATTGCCCATCTGCACATTTTCTTTAGGGTTACATTCTCAAAAATTTATTTATTTATTTATTTTTATTAATTTATTTTTGTTACAAATGTTTCTCCTTTTTCCCCCATTGACCCCCTCCTCCTGATCCCGCCCCCTGGATGTCCATGGTTACGCATACATGATATAAGTTCTGTGGTTTATCTCTTCCCTCCCCTCCCCCCGACCCCCCTTCTGAGGTTTGTCAGTCTGTACCCTACTACTATGTCTGAGTCTATTACATTCTCAAAATTTTAAAAGGAATTCTATTTATTTTCTAGCTACTGCTAATAATAATACTTATTTTTAATTCTCACCTAAGGAGGATATGTTTAGAAAGAGGGAAGGAGGGAGGGAGGGAGGGAGAGAGAGAAAGAGGTGTTAGAGAGAAACTTCAATCTGTTGCCTCCCTTGCATGCCCCAACCTGGGACTGAACCCACGACCTAGGCAGGTGCCCTGGCTGGGAATCAGACCTGCAGCCTGTGGTGCACTGCACAGCATTCCAGCCCACTGAGCCGCCCAGCCAGCACGTTACTGGCAGTGTGTTCTAAAGTTCCTTCCGGAGACAGAGAGGGTTTCTTCTGATGTAAAGGCTGCGGTTCTGCCCCCTGTGCTGTGAAGCCCCTTGGGAAAGATTCTGTGGCCCAAGGGGCTGTCAGACACACGCAGTGCCATCAGCCCCAGACACTCAGGGCCCCGGGACACACTGGACGTGCCTCTGGCCACACGGCGTCACCCTCGGCAGGTACAGCAGCAGCTGGAGAAGTTGGTGGGATCCTGGCAGCCTTGGGTTTCTAATTCTGGGACAGTGCTCAGGAAAGTCGCAGAAGCTGTACTTCTGTTTTTGTTTCTTAAAGAGGAAGACTATCTTTCTTGATTTTTTTTTTGTGAATCCTCACCTGATGATATTTTTCCATTGATTTTTAGATAGAGTGGAAGGGAGGGAGGGAAGAGGAGAGAGAGAGAGACATCGATGTGAGAGAGACACATCGATAGGTTGCCTCCCGCAGGGGCCCTGACCAGAGTCGGGGATCGACCCTGCAACCCAGGTGCATACCCTTGATCAGGAATAGAACCCAAGACCTGTTGGTCAGTGGGCAGGCCGGCACTCCAATCGCTGAGCCAAACCAGCCAGGGCCAGGAGCTATACTTAATTCCAGTGACCACCGAGCCCCAACACGGAGCCCGTGTCCCATCAGCAAGGCTGTGTCACTGACTAGACTGTTTTGCTGGTTTGAAGCCAAACTCTCATGGGGCCTTAGGGTGCTAATTACTTACAGGTGCAATCACTGAGCAAAGAAGGGAGCCAGTTGCTTTTAGATTATATCAAATGTATTCTCTAACTGGTTTTTAAACATGGAATCATTTTCTTTCTGGTTCTAGCAGTATACTGAACACCAGCAGGTATTTTAGCATCTAAAAAAAAATGCCTGGCCTGGGTGGCTCGGGACTGAGTGTCGTCCCATGGACTGAGAGGATCCGATTTGATTCCTGGTCAGGGCACATGCCTGGGTTTTGGGCTCGATCCCCAGTAGGGGGCGTGCGGGAGGCAGCGATGGATGTTTCTGTTTCTCCTTTCCTCTCTCTCTAAAATAATAATAATAATAATAATAATAATAATAATAATAATAATAAAGGAATCAGAAAATACAGAACTTAAATACTTTCTTAAAAACAAAGAAGCTGACAGACACTTTGCAGGCAGGCTAATATGCCCTCCCCAACTCAGCCGCCTGGGTAAGTCAAAGAGCTGCTACACGGAGGGCAGACTGGCCCGTCGATGGGTTTTCCAGTCGTGTCCACGCCAGCTCTGAGGCTGCCTGTCTTCGGAGGTCTTCTCTCTGCAGCTCGGGCTTGGCTGGGTCATTCCTGGCCTCCAGCTGGCACCACAGCCGTGACCAGAGTGCCGTGCCTGTCCAGACCCTCTGAAATTCCTCTCGGCCACGTCTAGAGAAGGACAATTCTCCTTTTCTTCTTAGTTGAGTTTAAACAGGGTTGGAATTTTTTAAACAGTGACTTTACTAGGTAACCAAGGGCAAAACACAAAACCTGAAACTGGAAAAGCACCAAAGCAAAGAAATGAGCAGACTTACAGAGCAGAGACTCAGCGTTGTACTCTGCGTGGACTCGAGCTGGAGACCTGCAGGTCCGGCCTCCTGGCGGCCGTGGTTCTGTCCCCGCGGCTGTGTTCTCTCTTCGGCCCCCTCCTCACCTCTCACCTCTTCCTTTCACACAGACGGCTCTCTCTTTTCCAGGCCTGGCGTCCAGGAAGTCCATGGGTAGACAGGTGTTAATAGGGTTTGAAATAATAAAAAATATATTTGTGGTCTCTTCCCCCAGTTCCTGCTAATATTTGGTCTTTGACTTTGGTTCCTGACACCAGGCTCTTGGGTGATAGGAGCATCTTTTGTTCTAATGAACAAACTCTTGGTAGGCTCTGGGATGGGGCTGGTGACTAGAAGGACACAGCCGAGGTGAGAAGCTTGGAACTGTCAGTCTTACCCAGCATCTTCTGAAGAGGGAGAGGGGTTAGAAATAAGTTGATAGTCGTTCATGCCTCCATGATGAAGCTTCTATAAAAACCTCTGAAGTACAGGATTTGTAGAGTTTCTGGGATTATTTGTATCTTTACAATGTTCTTAGTACCCTGACGGTTTGGCTCAGGGGTTAGAGCATTGACCCTAGGACCGAAGGGTCTCGGGTTCGATTCCTAGTCAAGGGCAGGTACCTGGGTTGCAGGTATGATCCCTGGTCCCAGTTGGGGTTGTGCGGGAGGCAACCAATTGATGTGTCTCTTTCACACTGATGTTTCTCTCTCTCCCTCCCTTCTTCCCACCTTCCCACTCTATCTAAACACCGATGGAAAAATATCCTCAGGTGAGGATTAACAAAATAAATAAATAACTAAATAAATATATTCTTTGTAATAAACAGGCAATAGTGAGGAAACTTTTCCTGGGTTCTATGAACCACTCTAGCCAGTTATTGAACCCGAGCATGGGGTCCTGGGAACCTCTGATTTGTAACCAGGTCATACAGCAGTTGTGGATGACCAGGGACCTGCTGCTGGCGATGGGCATCTGAAGTGGGGGCAGTTTTGTGGGGCTGAGACCTCAACCTGTGAGGTCTGCACTGATTCTGGTTGAATTGAATTGGATTACAGGACCCTCAGCTGGTGTGGGAGAATTGGTTGGTGTGGGGGGAAAATAAACCCACATCTGTTGTCAGAAGTATTGTGTGTAAGTAGCAGAGGAGAAACACAGTGTTTTTTTTCCCTAGACAGAGAAGAACGAGATATTTTTATACTTTCATAGGGACATAACAGCATAATCCTAGCCAGCAGACAATCTGTTTTTTCCATGGGTGAACGTTTTTGTGTATTTTTGCCTGTAAGTTTTTTGGTATTGCTTTTGAGTGATTTGTATTTGCTTTCATGAATCGACATATTTTCATAAATCTACATTTATTTAATTAACTAAACTTTAAAAATTCTCCCAGAATCCATTTTCTCTGTAAAGGTAGCTGTTTTCTAACTTCTTAGATACAAATGTATGCTACAGATAATTCCCTAATACTCTGAAGTGTGAGAATATTTCAAAATTTAATTCAGCAAGTATTTATTGAATGACTAGTCTGTGTTCTGAGTCACCTAATGTGGAGGAAAAATAGAAAAGCAAAACAAGACAAATAAAACACTCCATAAAAAAACAAAACAAAATACTCCCGGCTCTGTGTCTGGTCCACATTGAAATTCTAAGATTCTTTTTTTTTTTTTTTTTTAATTTTTTTCCCTTTATTGATTTTAGAGAGAGGAAGGGAGAGGGAAAGAGAACTAGAGACATCGATGAGAGAGAACATTGATTGGCCGCCTCCTGCATGCCCCCCACTGGGGATCGGGCCCATAACCTGGGCATGTGCCCTGACTGGAAATTGAACCAGTGACCTCTTGGTGCATGGGTCGACACTCAACCACTGAGTCACACTGGCTTGGTGAAATTCTAAGATTCTTGCAGGGGAAATCCTTCACGTGTAAAACTGAACAAATCAAAGAAGCACTTACGGTGAAGCAGCCTGAGCCCTGGGGAAGAGATAGACATCTGAGCACCAGGAACCTAGATCTTAGTTCTCACCCATCCACTCATCAGCCGTGAGCCAATTACCTCGCCTCTCCGGACTTCCTTTGTGATTCATGCTCTTCAGAGCTCTGTCATTGGATGCTTCTTGAATTCTAAGTGTCAGGATGTGCAGTAGAGACAGAGTGCTGTGGGAGTACGTGGCCCTAAGTAACCCTCCTGTGAATACATTGGTCAGGCAAAGGAAGCGCAGACACAAGGATGTTTCAGATTTTAATATTCTAGTTATTCCTTCAGGAGCTGTGCTTGGACAGACCTGATATTGCTTTTTTCCTAGCTAACTTTTGATTTGGAGGGAAGGCCAAGAATAACTAGAATTAAATTTACATTTAAAAATATTCCAGACGTTGTATTTGACAGGAGAAAACAGTCGGGCATTTATACGAAGCCGTTTTCTGTCTTCTGTGAGGAATCATGTGCTCTTTAGTACATTTAAACATTGTACGCTTTAAAAAATAACTTTATATTTCTCTGTTTCAGTCCTCGCTGTTCAAATCATTCATATTAGTTAACAAAAATGATGCTGGTAACTCTTTAAAAGTTAAAATAATTTTTTATATGAATGTAACAGTTATCACCGAAATCTACTTTTTAGGTGCATTAAATATTTTAAAATATGATTGTTTTTAGTAAGCTAGGGACATGGTAAACCAAATCAGTTTATGGGAGCGAAGCAGTGTTTGTGTGTGTGTGTGTGTGTGTTTCCAGCCCTGGAGATTAGTGCGGCCTGAGGAGCGGAGAGGGATTGGAATGCCCTTCCAGCCGCACTGACTCAGTGCCAGCTCAGGGCCCGCAGAGGGCGTGTGCCCACACCTCTAGAATGGCACACACCCGCGAGGGAGACAGTCTGAGACGGTTCTCGGAGCGGATGGAGGGTGGTGCCCAGTGCCTTTGCTCTTTTCCTGGCCTTTCCCCCATAACTGTTTGCAGAGGGACTTCATGTAAGGTGAAGGCAACAGTTCAAATAAAACCATTGGATACTTAATTTCTGATGATGATACAAAATGAACGCAAATTGTATTCATCTGCACCCTATATTCAAGGAGGCGTAGCAAACAATTTTGGTTGGAGTAAATTCTATACTTAGTTGTAAGACTATACCGCTAAACACAATCTGTAATATGCAGAACAGACAAGCATTATTATCCAGTGATTCTTAGGGAAATAATTTTACTACTGAGCAGTAAAAGTTGTTTGTGGGGTGGGGGTTTATTAAAGACTTTCATTGGGTTTCTAATGCTGCTCTAGATGGCTAAGGATTATCCACAGATACCAGCATATCCATGCTAGTGATACTGAAATATATTTTTGAAGGTTCAGCAGGCATGATGAGGCTACCCTGTGGTTGAGAATGTACCAAATTTATTAAAACATTTATTTAAAATTAAAAAAAAACAAAACAAAAAACAAATAAAATCATTGGAGGAGAAGAGGGTGGCTACATTTTGAAAATAGATACAGTTGTTACTTTTTTTTCTAGTGTAAGATTGCCAGAAATCACGGAACTATTTAGTCTGGATGTTGCTTTAGGAGATTAGCTGTGATTTATTGAATAAGCAAGTAAACATTAGCAGATGGTCCTCTGCTAGAGTAGGTAAGGGTAAGGAAACATTTATTTATTTATTTTTGAAATGACAAAGTAACCTTTGTATTACTGTTTGATATGAAGTAGTTGGTATTTTTATGTCTCTCAAGGGTAAGCATAGAGTTTCATCCCAGGGTTTGAAATCCCTAACAAAGCCCCTCTTCTCTGCAGCCAGTCACTGAAAGGCTGTGTTCCCAGAACCAGCAGCACCACGGTGGGTCACACCTTTGGCTGAATGGGTGGCTAAGATGTTTCAGTTTGAGGTAAAAGATAAACTAAGAAGCCTACTTTAAACCATACATGTACACTTAAGAAATGAATGCAAATGTTACTTATATCTCCCTTTCTATAAATGGATTTAAATTCTCATAGTTACAAAGTGCAAATTTTACTTAGTGTCAGAAACGTCCACATTGGAATTGGTTTCAAACATTAGAATTGTAGAAAATCCTTTTGAAACTGAGCTTCAATCGGTGTGAAGAGGTGATAGGCAGAGGATAAGTGGGGAACGGGGTGAAATGGCTTGAAAGCGTGTTAGAAAATTATAAAATATGTTGATCTAAATGGGTTCAGACAATTAATTCAGAAAAACTTGAATTAGGAGCCACTGCCCCAAACACTGGCAAAGGGGGGGACTTGACTCATGTAAAATGGGACATGCCCTAAGCAGAAGTGTGGTATGAGTAGCTTCACGCTAGGGATTTATTGATTGGGGTTATGCTAACTGGTGACATAGCATGTTACATACCCATAATGAGTCGTGTACCCCAGCCAGTCCTGCCATGCCATGACTCCCAGCCTGGGGTCCAGTGCGTGTTGACTCCGGCAGGACATCCACACTGAGACTGTGTGGTACTGGATTTGCTTTTCGCGTGATTGAACGGGTTGGCTGGTTGCCTTGGTGATCGGCAGAGGTTCAGAAATATGCACAGTGTGACGATAGTGCCAACCACGGATGTGTTCCGACGTGGAAGAGGGCACTTCACGTCACTTGGTATTTCTAAGTTGAGGTGCAAGTCTGTTGTGCTTTGAACGATCTGGAAAGCTGTGTCAGTCTCACTTTTTAGCCTGAATATATTAGTAAGAATTTGAGGAAGAGGCTACTTTGCTCTTCAGACTTCAGGGCACTGGAGAGATAGTACAGAAGAGTGTTTGTTTTCTAGATCTAGCCAGAGCGGGTTCTCTGAGCAGGAAGTGGGCTAGATACTTCTCACTGAATTCAAGGTCTGCATGAACTTGGCTGGCTTACTGCATACACGACTTATTTTAGGGCCAGATGCTCATAAACAGCTTGCATGCTAATGATGAAAGCTGCCTGTGGAAGACAGTATAGAGTAATGGTTAAGGGGGTGGGCTTTGCAATCAAACAGCCTGAATCTAAATCCTGTCTCTGCCCTGGCCCATGTGACTCACCAAAGGTCGCCAGTTCAATTTCCAATCAGGGCACATACCCAGGTTTCAAATTTGGGCCTGAGGAGGCAACCATCGATGTTTCACTCTCACATCGATGTTTCTCTCGCTATATCCCTCTCCCTTCTTCTCTCTCTAAAATCAATAAAAAGCCCTCAGGTGAGGAAAAAACATTCCATCTCTAACACTTATTTGCTGGTTATCCTTGGAGCAAGTTACGTATCCTCTCTGAATTATAGTTTCTTTCTAATGGTGATTGCCTCCTAGAGTTGTTTGAGGTTAAAGGTGATAATTCCAGGAAGAAGCTTAGCCCAGGGTCTGCAAACAAATTGCTCAATGAGTGCTACTAACTATTGTTATTATTTTAAACAGTATCTGTCTAATTAGCATTATTCTAAAGTGAAACCAAGAATATATGGAATTAATTCTTATGTTTTGGTTGATTATGAGGAGAAAAGTGTAGGCTGTGAATGAATTCTGGAAAATAAGCTGGCTGCCCGTATCCCTGGCTTTCACATCTGTGGATCCAGCTAGCTGCAGATGGGTGGTGTTCTCCTTCCGCAGTTGGAATCCGTGGGTGTGGAGGGCGGCTGTATGCGTTGTTCTGCATCATTTCATGTAAGGGACTGGAGCATCCATGGAGTTTGGTATTTTTGGAGGTCCAGGACCCAATCCCCTACAGATACTGAGGGTCGTTTCGGGGAGTCAAAAGTTACACAGGGATTTTTGACTGCGTGGTGGTTGGTGCTCCAACCCCTGTGTTGTTCAGGGGTCTGCTGTGATTGCTTCTTAAGTGATTACTCTTGCCTCATTTTTCTCATACAATCTTGTGTTGAGTCCGTGGTGATACTGCCTCCTATTGGATATATGGTCACGTCTGGAGACATTTTAGGCTGTCATGAGTAGTGGGTGGAGGCAGGGATGCTGCTGAAACATCCTCCGATGCATGGAGTCCCCTCACGAGGGAGAAGGATCGGGCCCTGCCTATCAGCAGAGCTGTTGAGCAGCTCTGCTCCCGTCTGACCGCACAGTTCTGCTTTCACCGCCCGTGCAGAAGCGTCCAGTGCCTCCCTGTTTCCAAATGTCTTTGTCCTTAGGTCCCAGTTTTCGCTCTGTAGCAGCGATTTTCAACCTTTTTCATCCCATGGCACGTAAACTAATTACTAAAATTCTGCAGCACACCAAAAACAACATTTTTTGCCGATCTGACAAAGAAAGTAGGTATGACTTTGATTCATTCACACTGCGTGGTTATTGTTGTGTTGGCTGTTGTCATTTTTTTATTTGGTAATCTAAGGGGAAAGGGTTCAGTGCCCCTGACTAAATAGTCAGGTATTGCATGTTTAAAAATTTTTTTAATTGATTTTTTTAGAGAGAGAGGAAGGGAGAGAGATAGAAACATCAATGTGACAGAGAAACATCTATCGGCTGCCTCCTGAATGCCCCCCACCGGGGATCGAGCCTGAAACCCAGGCATGTGCCCTGACCAGGAATCGAAGGGACCTCTCAGTCCTTGGGACGATGCTCAATCCACTGGGCCACACCGGTCGGGCAGGTATTGCATGTTTTAAAAAGTATGCGGCTCACCGGTTGGAAATCACTGCTCTGTGCATGTACTGGCCTCCTCACTGTCCAGCCCAGATACCATGCTTTCACTTTTTTAAAGTCATATCTGTTTTTCCAGTTCCCTCCCACTGTCCACATCCTGCTTATCATTTCTAAGGCCTCTATCTAGCCTATTCATGAAGCTGTTTCTGATTTTACCCAAAAATATTTTTTTTAAGAACTGAAAACTTAAAAAAAAAAAAGATCTATTTTAACACTTTCCCTCACTAGAGTCCCTACTTCTCCAGTCGAGTAAACTGAATGTGTAGTCATCATGTTGTACGTTACAGCCCCAGCGCTTATTTGTCTTATAGCTTCAGGTCTGACCACTTTAGGCCACTTTCTTCCAATTCTCCCTCCCCCACCGTTCATTTCTGGTAACACGTCTGATCTCTTTTCCCATGATTAAAAAAAAAAAAAATTCCACACATAAGCAAGATCATGTAGTGTTTAAGTATTTATCTTTCTCTGTCTGATTTATTTCACCTAGCAAAATGCCTTCAAAGTCCACCTGTTACCGGGCCGGGGCTGGGCCTGCGGTGGGTCTGCTGGGGACCAGCTGGTAGCGTACGGGTTCTTGAGTTCATGTAGGAAAGATTTCACAATACAAGTCCAGGTGGTTTTGAGAGTGTGTTTATCAAAGCTGAGGACAGTGAAACAAAGGAAGGGCTTAAGGTAGGAGGAGCAACAGGATCAAGTCAGGGAAAAGGGGGCCTTGGAGACAGGGTCAGGGGGTCAGCCTGGGTGAAGCTGCTGCTGCCTGCTGCTCCCCGGGTTGCCAGTCTCGGGGGTCACTTAGAGTTTAGGAGAAAACAGCCACCATAGAAGGTGTGGCTGTGCTCTTGTGAGAGTGCTCAGTGGGTAGAGTATGTGTATTGCCGCTGGGGACAGTGGAATGGAAGACGGGCTTAGGATAGAAGGAGCAACAGCAGAGAGCCTGGGCGGGGCTGCTTTGGCTCTCTGAGAAATAAAGTCACAGTGACAGAAGTGAGCTCCCTGGGAGTCAGAGAGAGAAGGGGACCTTGGAGACAGATTCAGGGCCTAAGTCTGGACAGGCTGCCACTGCCCACCGCTACCCTGGTTGCAAGTTTCGTGGGGTCCCTTAGAGTTTAGGAGATGCATGCCTTTGGGGGAGGCAGTGAGGCGAGGGAAGGGTGTGGGCCTGCTCCCGGGAGGAGGAGCACACTGTGGGCCTTTAGTCTGGAGGCTTTTACCTTTCCTTGGCTGGTGGACTCCTAGGGGAGGACTCAAGGGAGGGTCTTAACAGAATATTCATTAGCTTTTCAAATGTGTCCTTCAGTTTGTTGATTGATCAAAAATGTGTGCATAGAGGAGCCAGGGTTATTTTCTGATTAGTTTTATTTTTTTTAAATGTTTTTATTGATTTTTTGGGGGGAGAGAAGAAGGGAGAGATAGAAACATTGATGTAAGAGAGAAACATTGATTGGCTGCCTCCAGCATGCCCCCTACTGGGGATCGAGCCCGAAACCCAGGCATGTGCCCTGACCGGGAACTGAATCTGGACCTCTCAGTCCATGGGACGACGCTCAATCCACTGAGACACACCAGCCGGGCAAGGTTACTTTTATTTTTAAAGAACATTGTTGAAGAGGGAGTGGGACCAAAATCGGTTTGCCCCAGGACAGTTTGGAATGTGCAAACCATTTGCTCCTAAGTGTCCTTGGTTAGGGAAGGTTAAACCTTGTGATTTATTAGCTGGCTGTAAACTGCTCAAATTGTTTGGCCTGTCTGATTACTTTGTCTCAGTTTCCCTTATTCCACTTGTCAACGAATTCCCCTAGCTTCTTACCACCCTGCCTCACACCCACGTTATCGCAAATGGTAGGATTCCCCTCCTTGTTTTTAAATGGCTGAATAATATTCCGACAGGTGTGAGGTGATATCTCATGGTGGTTTCAGTTTACATTTTCCTGAGTGCTAGTGGTGTTGAACATCTTTTTATGTTCCTGTTGGCTACTGGTATGTTTTCTTTGGAGAAATGTCTGTTCAGGTCCTTTGCCCATGTTTATTTTATTTTATTTTTATTTTTTTTATTCCTCACTTGAGGATATTTTTCTACTTATTATCAGATAGAGTGGGAGGGACGGAGAGCGAGAGAGACAGAGAGAAACATCGATGTGATAGAGCCACATCAACTAGTTGCCTCCCACATGACCCCATCAGGGCTGGGGATGAACCGCAACCAAGGTACGTGCCCTTGACCAGAATCGAACCCGCCACTCATTGGTCCGCAGGCTGATGCTCTAATCGCTGAGACAAACTGGCCAGGGCCTTTGCCCACGTTTAAATTAGCTTGTTATTGTTTGCTGTTGAGCTGTGTGCATTTTTTTGTATACTGTAGATATTAACCCTTATCAGATGTGCGGTTTGAAAATATTTTTTTCTCATTCAATAGGTTTTCTTTTCACGTTGATGATTTCGTTTGCTGTTTAAAAGATTTTTAGTTTGATATTGCCCCATTTGTTTATTTTCGACTTTGTTGTTTGTCCACAAAGTCATTGCCAAGAGCCAGGCTGAGCTTCATTCCTGTTTTCTTCTAGGAGTTTCATGGTTTCAGTTCCTACATTTAAGTCTTTAATCCATTTTCGTTAGTTTTTGTGAGTGGTGTATGTGGGTCTAGTTTTATTCTTCTACAGGTGAATATCCAGCTATCTCAGCATCATTTATTGAAAAAACTATCATTTCTCCATTGCATATTCTTTGCTCTCTTATAAAGTATTAGTTGACCATATATGCACAGGTTTATTTTGGGGCTCTTGATTTCATTTCATTGGTACTGTTACTATGCCAGTACCATACTGTTTTGTTGACTAGTTCTGGAAGTTTCTTTGCCTGTAGGCCCTGCAGAGGGGCAGTTGGGTAACCCATGGCTCACCCAGTTGCAGCTGGCAAGAGGAGTGGGCACCTATGTCTGTCAGGGTGCCATTCAGCAACGAGAAGCCAACTGAGATATCTGCAGCAGAAGGTGATTTAACAAAATTATTACAGGCTTACTCGATTACTGGAAAGGCTGGAAGAGAGGGCTTTAGGCTGAGCCTCATCAGTGACTCCAAGAACAGCAGAGAGCCGACCAAGTTAGGGGTTAGTACCTTAATCCTAACTGGGGAATCAGGAGCCCTCCAGTAGAATTGCTGGGTTATGAATTTTCTATAAATGTAGTTCAGGGGTCAGGAAGCTGGTGACTAGACTCCAGCAAGCAGAATCTAACTGCTGCCTCTGCACTATCCGTCTTTCTCCTTCTGTGTCTGTTTCCCTCCCTCTTCTTTCTCTCCTTCTCCTTTCCCTCCCTTCCTTCTCTCTTCCTCCCCACACAACATAAAAGGCTGGAACTCTAATGGAGCGTGACCTCACATCTTCCAGACATGCTTACCAATGGAAACAGCCAAAAGTTGTGGGGGTATGTTCATAGCAGCACTATTTACAATCGCTAAGATCTGGAAACTGCCCAAGTGCCCATCAATAGATGAGTGGATAAAAAAGCTGTGGTGCATATACACAATGGAATTCTATGCAGCTGTAAGAAAGAAAGATCTCTTACCCTTTGAGATGACGTGGAGGGACCTGGAGAGTATTATCCTAGGCGAAACAAGTCAATCAGAGAAGGACAAGTTATCATATGATCTCACTTATTTGTGGAATCTAATGAACAAAACAAGCTGATGAACAAAATAGACCCAGAGACATAGAAGTAGGGTCTAGACTGACAAACCTCAGAAAAGGGGGTGGGGGGAGGGAAGAGATAAACCACAGAACTTATGTGCATTTATGCGTAACCAATGGACATAGACAACAGTGCAGGGGACAGGGCGGGATCGGAAGGAGGGTGTCAGTGGGGAAAAAGGGAAAACATCTGTAACAAAAATAAATTAATTAAAAAAAAAAAGTAGTGGGGAGGGGACAGCCTTGTCTTCATACAAATGCGCCTGAAAGAAGGGGCATACTTTTTTCATCTACAAGCTGAGCTCTGAAGGAGTTGGGGAAATACAGCTTTAATGTCTATATTTTTCCATGACTTTCTTTTTTCAGTATTGTTCTTGAAGCTTGACAATTCATTCATTAATTTTAGAATTTTATGATAAGTTTTTGACAGTAAGGAAGCAGTTATGGGCTCAGCATTACATGAAACACATACTCTACTATTAATGTGGGGTCTGTTATGAAGTTCTAAGATTATTGAATGCTTTGTCAAATTTCAAGAAGAACAACTATTGAAGAAAGTTATGAAGGAAATGAGATAAAACTACAAAATAGAGCCAACTAAGTAATACGACTTTATCTGTCCTCATCCTCCTTTTTTTTTTAGGCCGGAGGATCTTAAATTATGTGGGGACAGTATAGTGTAGCTTATCTCTAATTACAAGTTTATAGTGTTTGCTTGACTTTCAGCTACTTAGTCATTTTCTTATTTTCTGGTGGTTTCATCTCATCTAACACTGTTAATTTTCAGTAAATATTTAACTAGCTTCAGTCACTTTTCTGAAATGAAGCAGCTGGGGCTTACTCAAGGCTTCTGGAATCTGAGAAGGTCAAGAGATAAGGTGAAATTCCAGCTCATTTCGGAAGGAATGATTTACTGTGACTTGGCTTCTTAAGAATTCATGAAAGGAAAAGTATGAAAGAAAACTTTATGGATCACTGTACCGTACTTCATAACGATAGATTTATTTCTAATGGTTTTTATTTGAACGTTTTCTTTTCGTGTAAACCTTTTCTTTACTTTTATAGCTTCTGTGCTTACAGCAGAGACTGTAAACAAGCCTGTGGCCGAGACTTCTGCAGAGCAGATCTGCAGAGGAGTGTCCTGCGTTAGAATCAGAACGCTGTATCTGGAGTTGGGACATGCAAATGTCGGTTCATTTTACTCGGCTTCTCTGGGCTCTTAACACACACACATTTATTTATTTAAAAATGATATTTGTTTTGCTTATCGTTTGTGACAAGTCCAAGTGGCAAGGGCATGTACTTCAATATTAAAATGAATAAACAAACAAAACTAGATTGGGAATGGATGGGTTAGATTAAATGCTTCGTGTATAGGTTTGATATGCAGCCCTGGGAATTTTAGCTTTCTGGTTTTGTGTGTGTGTTTAAAATGATACATCTCAACATTTTTTTTTTTTTTTTTTGCTTTTATTTTGATGGAGATAAAAATAAATCTTTGGTGAATCTGGATTTATTTTGATGACGTGTACCCAATATAATGACATGTGCCCAGTGTACAGTCAGTTTAGCTCTTTCTAATATGTTTTTCATCTGTAAACCATTCTGAATGCTACAGTAAGAAATTATAGATCTCTTGTGAGAATATTGGGACACTAGTAAGAATCAGGGAAGCACTAGGATATAACAGACTTCATGAAGATGGTGTAACTTCTGAAAGTTGTATTTTTGGTTTTAAGAAAAAACTTGCTTGTAACTAAAAATGAAGACATTTAAGGAGAATAAGTTAAATGTATCTATGATCTCATCATTAATAAATAATGTAAAACATTGTGATAGTATTTTTTCTTTTTTTTTTCTGTTCATATATTGTTGTATGTTTTCTTTATAAAACCAGGATGCGTACACTTATTGATATGCACAAAGAGATAATTTACATTCTGTTTCATTCATAAAACACTATATTGTAAGTATTTTCTCATGGCTTCACATACTTTTCAAGTCATGATTTTTACTAACATGTTAATGTTTGCCATTGGATTATACCATAACTTGTGTAACCATTATCCTCTTGTTGGGATATAGTTTACTATTTTGTACTAAGAAAATAATATTGTAGGGATGTTCTTCAAAATGAGTTTGGTTTCCATTTTTACAGGATAGGTTCAAGAAACAAAATATTGAAATCAAAGGTAAGGGCTCTTCTGTCTCTTGTTCCATATTATCAAGTTGCTCCATCTGTAGGGTACTACGTGGTCTGTTGTATGGAATTCTCAGCAGCACTACGTTAAAGAAAACGTCTTCCAAATTTAGGGAAAAATAGGGTTTGATTTTCTTTATCCTCCTTTTTTTGTTTTTTAAATATATAGCGATTTATTTCTTTACTTGCCGAAATAAAAGCATTTTTTGTCACTGCTCTTTCTTCTGTGAGTTGCACATTTATGTCAATGGAGCGTACGTTCTCGTGGAGTGAAAAAGGACCATAAACCGAGGTACTTGGTAGATATAAGTCCTAAGAAGAAAAATAAAGTAGGATTAGGGGTGAGAGTGCTGAGGCCGGAAAGGTCATCATAGGTACTGTTTCGAGGGAGGCTTTTCATACTGGTTCCATCTGAGCAAAGGTCTGAAAGGAGAGGTTTGTTGCCGGGAGAAGAAAGCATTGCAGGCAGCAAGCAGGATTTGAGAGTGCAAACACCTGCAGCCCAGATGTGCTCGATGTGTCCTGCAGGAGGGGCTGGAAGGGGCTGCTGGGTGAAGCGATCAGAATGACCGTCACGACCAGGTCTCGGAGGGCCTTGGAGAATATGGTCAGAAGCTGGAATTTGAGAACAAGAAGGAAACCATTGAAATATTCTGAGGACAAAAGGGACAAGACCTATGTGAATTAGCATGAGTTACCTTCTCTGGATGGAGGGGGCTTGATTTCAGCCCTGTTCCCCCCCTTGGCCCTTTGCTGGGTGATGTGGGCAGCAGGGCTGCTGGGGCCGGCCACAGTGGGGAGGGAAGGGAAGACTGAAATGGGAAGGAGAGAGCAGGGAGGCCGTTTCCGTGGTCCAGGGAAGAGGTGGGAGGCCCAGGTGCAGGCCAGGCAGAGAAGGTGGTTCGGTAGGCTGGATTCTGTAATGCCGAGAGAGGTTGCAGATCGATCGGATGGGGAATGTGAGGAACAGAAGAGTTGCAATTTTTCACGTTCAAAGTTGAAATTTGCTGAAGTCTGCACAATTAGGAATACACTCTGCCTGCCATGCTTTACATTCTCACTCTTGTTTTACATGGGTTGGACCATCCTTAATAGGACGTCCAAAAAACTGACTCTTTTACAGTTACTTGAATCATTACCGTCGTTAAAATTTATAGTATCTTTACGTCGAGAATGTTGTTACTCGGGTGTTTATTCAGTAGCGTGCTAGTGTTGAAGAACAGGCCCCCCCAGCAGAATTCTTGCCAGGGAGGCCGGAGCGCTGGCCCCGAGGGAGCGGCCGGAGCAGCTGCGTGGCCCCGAGCTGAGTGGGAAAGAGCACGCTGGAAACTGGGGGTTCGAGTGCTGCAGCGTTCCCGAGCAGCTTGAAACAGACTGAGGTTTGCATGAACTGTCCATAACCAAACCAAGGAAGGGGGACAGATGGGGGAGCCGGGCCGCATGGCTGGAAGAGCGGTGCCGCTGCCTGTCCCTGTCGCCGCCTTTGCGCCCGGGCGTCGGTGTTTGATTTGACAGATCCGAATGTGCTGACGGTGCCCGTCTCTTGTAGTTGATGCAGCACTAATTAAAAAGCTGTGTTTTGCATTTAGCTTTTATTGTTTGTTATGTGTTAGGCTTAAATTATGTTTGAAGGCGAGCACTGGGAGATTTATGTGCCTGGAAAATATTTCCCTCTCCCTTGGTTTCCATTTAGTTCAATGGGAAAATCAATCTTGTAATATAAGAGGCTTGGGTTTTGTAGTATTTTCACTGACCACGCCGTGCATAAAAATGCAGCTACCTTGTACTTGGAAAAAAAGGTTCTAGGCGATTGTTGTAAGTGCCAATTAATTTTCTAGAGCAAACGGAGGAAGGGAAATTGGAAAAAGAGACTGGAAATGAATCAGCAAGGAGAGGGAATAAATAGTAGAGAGAAGCATCAGGAGGCAATAGTTTGATATCGCTGGGCCGTGACTTGGGCACGAAATGTTTTGCTAATTGACTCAAACAAGGAAATTTGTTGGATCACATAATTTTCTCTTTACTGAAAAGGGAAAATACTGTACACACATTGATTTAGGCTACAAAAATCTGTATAGAAAAAATTAGTTTTTTAAATAAAGGATATTAAATCACAGTACATAGTAGCTTCAGTTGTGGCTTAGAGTTATTTTGAAATGGATACATATTTTCTTCATCTCTCTGAAATGTAAGAGAAATTGTGTTACATTGTAACTTCATAATTCCTTTTTTGATGGGAACATTTGGTCAGTGGTACAGAAAGGGACATTGGAACCAATCCTCTAACTCTTTAGGGGCAGAATTGGAAAAAAATCAGCATAGCTGGCAAAGAGAGAGCCCCTGAGACATCTGTATTACTGGACTATATCTAATTCCATCCCCTTATACCAACAGCACATTTCTTCATCATTTCTTCTCTTTCTTTCAGGTCCTACTGTTAGTGTGAATTTCTGGTGTCTTTTCTCTAACCTTTCAGTTTAAAAAAGGTTCCTCTGTTAAAATCCCTCATCTCATTCTTGCTTTGAATTCGTTCTTAGCATTTACCACAATTTCCTCTTACCCCTATTCATGCAATTATCTGCTTATTGTCTGCTACCCCACCCCCACTGTATTATAAGATCCATGAAGACAGTGATTGATTCTTCCAAAAATATTTATTGAGTGCCTTCTTTCCATCCCAAGATATTTATTAAATTCTTACTCTGTTTCAACTAGGAACTGGGGGTGCATTAGCTCCTGGAGTGTACACTGTCCTCCATTTTTACCATCACTGTTGCATTTCTCACAGTGCCTGGTTCACAGAGAACAGTCAGGAACTGTTTATTAACAAAAGGAAGATGAGAGCCATGGAGGATTATTTGCAGGGTTCCAGGGGGAAGTGGAGTCAGGGTTTAAATCTACAGTTCAGGAATGTAACCGTCTCCTGAGGCTGGGGACTCCTTTTCCCTTTCCCAGGCTGAAGTTTCCAGGTGTCCCTGCTCCGTGGTGCACGTGTGGTGCTCAGGAGTTTCTTCTCTGAAATGGGGAATTCCCAAACCCAGCGATTCTGAATGATGAGTTGGTCTCACTGAGGTGGGTGCCATGCAAGGTGCAGAGTTACTATCCTAAGGAGAGATGAGTGTGGAGTTTATGTCTAGAGGGTTCTCTCCTTTTCAGACGCTACTGTTCTATTTTGGCAGAAGAATGGCAGGTAGGGTGTGTGTGGTGCATGTATTTTTTCCCCAGGAGTTTTGAATTTTTTACATGCCATTCTCTTAAGTGTTAAAGCAACATGATTTTCCACCAGATACCATGGAAGCCTGAGATAGTTTTCACTGTATCAGCCTGAGAATGTTTTAGGTCAGCCTGACTTTTCTTTCAGTAAAAACTAGAACTTCCTTAATGTTAGATCTCATTTTGGAAACTGCATCTGGGGAGTGGATACAGCTTAAAAGGCAAGATAAATGTCTAACGACTTCGTGTAGGAGTGATCGTTTTATTATTAGTGAGTTTATGAAATACAGAACTTTTAACTTTAAGTTATGTTTGTACTTTTTAGCCCATAATTAATCTGGACATCCAGCTGTTTCTTTATATTGCTTATGATTAAAAGTAAGAAAACCATTTACTGACTTTATTTAATACACAGTATGAACAAATGAGGTTTTTTTATTTTGAGATTTATTTTTTATTGTTTTTTAAATATCTTTTTTCCTTTATTGATTTTGAGAGAGAGGAAGGGGAGGGAGAGAGAGACAGAAACATCAATGAGAGAGAACATCGATTGGTTGCCTCCTGCATCCCCACCCACAATAGGGACCTGACCCACAACCTGGGCATGTGTCCTGACCAGGAATCAAACCGGCCACCTCTTGGTGCATGGGTTGATGCTCAACCACTGAGCCATACTGGCCGAGCAACAAATGAGTTTTCTACCTCTCAGTACACAGTATAAAATCCTAAGGGGCAGAACTGGAGACGCGTGCTGTACATCACCAGAAGCAGGCAGTTGACACCCAGACAGCAGATGGAGACCAGGAAATGAAAAGTCAGAAGCAGCGTGTGAAAAACATTCTTTCTTGGGATAAACAGCTCTGTAGAATTAGGTGTGTGTTGAAGTACTGTATCTCTAGAAAGTACAGTAATAAATGACCATAAAACACCAGGAAGAGGTTATATTTGTTTGGTGTTCTTTGCTTAATTATAGTCTTTTATAGAATGATTTCTATTACAAAGTGTTTAGAGAAAGACAGTAGTTTGTGAATTTAAGAAGTCTTTTTTAGCCCGGCCAGTGTGGCTCAGTGGGTTGAGCTTCGTCCCATGGACTGAAAGGTCCCAGTTTGATTCCTGATCAGGGCACATGCCCAAGTTTTGGGCTCGATCCCCAGTGGGGGTGTGCAGGAAGCAGCCGATCGATATCTCTCTCTCACATCAATGTTTCTATCTCTCTCTCTCCCTCTCTCTAAAAAATCAATAAAGAATATTAAAAAAAAAAAAAAGAAATCATTTTATTTTTATTTTAGGTCATATTGTATATTTCTAAAAAACCACACATAAATAGTGTAGTTTAATCCTGGTTATTTTAGATTATATATATCTCAAATATATATGTATATGTATGTATGTATATATGTATATATATATATGTAAATATATATATGTGTATATATATATATATTTAACAGTATATGGGCTTATGACATTATTGTGAATTTTCTTTTACTGTGAGAGATTCTGGAATTAAGAGTGAGTGCGGAGTGTCGGAGAAGATCCATGCTGAGAAAATAACTGAAAGCTTACCCCTGCTTCCAGGTCCCAGTGAAATCAGACCCCCCTGGGGAGCAGTTGTCTGATGAGTAATGCTAGGATCCCGTCACAGTCGGGGCATCTCCTCTTTTGACTCTGGATTGCAGAGGCTCCTAGAGAACTTGGACTTCTGAGGATTCCTTGCAACATCTGGCCCCCTGTGAAACTGGCTCAGCTTTCCGGCCAGGGTATCTGGTTCCCGTCACACAGGTTCTGAATGAGCTGCTGCCTTGTCCAGGTACAGCCTGACCTCGTACGAGCATGAGAGCATGCTGTCCCCGGTGGATCTAAAATGCCGAGATTAGATTGCATTTAAAAGAGCTATTTTATAAAGATCTGTTTTGAATACGTATCTTGTTTACGATGACTTAATGACTTGCTATGTTTCTGTTCTTCTTGAAGAAGCGGCTAGGGAACCATTCATGTCTAAGGTGTTGCAGCCAGGTATTAATTGAATACCACTTGAAGAGAGACGGGGAGAAAGTGGGAGGGAGGGATCAACTTTTTCACGGTGGCCTTCCTCTGGCAGTGTTCATTGCTAACTGCTGATGTCTTTCCCAGGTGCTTTTCTTTTTTTAAAATTTTATTTTTCTTATTAATTAATTTATTTTTGTTACAGATGTTTCTCCCTTATCCCCCTCCCCAGCTGCTTTTCAATGTACTCATTGCAATCCCTGTAACCCATTTCTTACTAGTGACTGGAAGTGATGCCATTTCTACAGGAATGTGCAACTATGGCTTGCTTATTCTACAGATAGGTTTTTAAAAAAGAAAACAATCCTGCGTGTTGATTTCTGCTACCCCAGTGAAAATCTAAGTGAAGTGTTATCAGGTACAGAAAAGCTTTACGTTTTCGGATGAGCTCAGGCATTATCCTGTTTTATGTATTATGATAAAATACTTAAAATACATTTAGGTTGCTTGATAGTTATACGGACTGTATCCCTTCAGCATAGGGAATATGGCATTTAGATTTCTTAGCATATAGAAGGTCACAGTAAACACTTTTCTTTCTTTTTTTGATTCTCACCCAAGGATATATTTTTATTGATTTTTTTTCTTTCTTTATTGATTTTAGAGAGAGAGAGGAGGGGAGAGGGAGAGAGAGAGAGGGAAACATCAGTGAGTGAGAACATTGATTGGCTGTCTCCTGCATGCCTCCCACTGGGGATCGGGCCCATAACCTGGGCATGTGCCCTGACTGAGAATTGAACCAGCGACCTCTTGGTGCATGGGTCGATGCTCAACCACTGAGCCACACCAGCCGGGCTATTGATTTTTTTTAGAGAGAGAGGAAGGGGGAGAGGGAGAGAGAGAGAGAGAGAGAGAAACATCCATTGATTGGGTTGCCTTCCCATATAGCTCAAACCCACAACCTAGGTTTGTGTTCTGACCAGGAATCGAACCTGCCACCATTTGGTATATTTGGGATGATGCTCGAACCCACTGAGCCACCTGGCCAGGGCACACATTTTTGATTTAAACATTCTCCAACCATTTTACATGTGAAGCAGGCTCTAGTTTTTATAGTGAACCTTCTTAAATATTTTGGAGTTTGTCTTCACTCCTTTCAAACCCCACATTTAATCTGTCAGTCAGTCTTGTTTAATCTACCTTCACGCAGATCACTACAGATCACAAACTTCTCCCCTGCTGCTCCTTGGTCCACCTCAGCGATGCCTGTGGCACAGGTTACTGTTGTCAACACTCTCCATCAAGCTTCCTCCTTTACCCCTGAACCCTTTCCGTCACAGCACCAAGGGTAATCCTGCTAAACTCTGGGCACATATGGGACGTAGTATTTGTTTCTTTCTTTTTTTTTTTTTAAATCCTCACCAGAGGACATTCTTGCATTTATCTTCAGATAGAGCAGGAGGGAGAGAGATAGGAAGAGAGAGAGAAAAACACCGACGTGAGAGAGACACATTGAGTGGCTGCCACCCACACGACCCCAACTGGGACCAGGGACAAACAGCAACCAAGGTACATGCCCATAGCAGGAACCGAACCTGGGACTCTCTGGTCCGCGGGCCGATGCTCTAACTGCTGAGCCAAACCGGCCAGGGCTGGGACGTAGTATTTGTATAGCAGTGTTGAGCACAGACTCTGGAACTAGGCTGTCTGGGTTCAAATCTAGGCCCTGATATTTATAGTCTGTTTAATTTGGGGCAACATAACAGAAGTAAGTGTAAAATTGGAATAGCTATAGTACTTGGATTAAATAAATTGATTGCATCTACATGGTAGACACTTGTTATTACTAATAGTAGTAGTATTTTAGCAACTATTTTGTCATCCTTTACTCAAAATTTTCTAATAGCTTTATATTGCATTTGGAGTAAAAGCCAAAATCTTTTTGTTTGTTTTCGTTTGTTTTGTTTCTGACCACAAGTTTATTCAACGCAAAATAATCCCTCCAACTTGACTGAGGTGGTTGACCATGTCCAGGACCAAATCCGCCTCTAAACCGGAATTCGGTTGCTGCCCAGCCCTGGCCTCGACTTCCTGTGGGCAGCAGGGGGCACGGCACTCCTCTGCGGGCCCCTCTGTCAGCTTGCCCCGCTGTGAGTCCTGCAGGGCGAGTCCTGCAGATCGCCCTCCCTCCCGACCTTGGGCCTCAGCCTGCCAGTCTCAGGCTGGCTGCGCGCAAGGTGGCAGGCGCGAGCTCAGGGGTCTCGGGGCAGGTGGAGGTGACCGCAGAGATGCTGGATGCCCTCGTTGGTAAGGTGCCAGTAGAAATGTCTCCAGGCGAACTGCTCCGTCACGTAGCCTTGGGATCTGAGAGACTGCAGGGCCTTCATGCCGTGAGGACTAGGCATGTTCTGGTCCGCCAGCTCTGTGTTTAGGCGTGTGCACATCCTTCTCGGCCACCATCACCCCTCCTTAAAAAGGAGTTTATAAATGGCAATTCGATTCTCCTTGGGCATCAACACTGTGATGGCTGCTCCCTCCGGGGCCGGAGCTGGACAAAGCAAAAGCCAAAATCTTTACAGTGACCGGCTAGGCTCTGCACGGTCTATTCACTCTACTTGTGCGCTCGCCTCATTTTGTCTTGCTGGCCTTTCTGGGGCCTGTAGTGCCCCTGCCTCCCCCACCACACAGGAGGGAGTGGCCCAAACCTTTGAGCAGAGAATTCACATTCTTTTGTTGTTGTTGTTGTTGTTGTTTTAAATCCTTTCCATTGATTTTCAAATAGGGTTGGAAGGAGTGGGAGGGAAGGATGGAGGGAGGGAGAGAGAGAGAAACATCAATGTGAGAGAGACACATCAGCTGGTTGCCTCTTGCCTGACCCCCAACCAGGGCCGGGGATCGAACCACAACAGAGGTACGTGCCCTTGACCGGAATCGAACCTGCAGCTCTTTGGTCCACAAGCCCATGCTCTAACCGCTGAGCCAAACCGGCCAGGGCAGAATGAACGTTCTTAAGGTGCCATCATTTTATTCAGTCCTTCCAAACATTGTGTGCCTGCTGTGTTCCAGACGCTGTTCTGGGGGCTGAATGTTCCAGGGTGAGCAAAGGGGACAAAACATAAACCTCTGCCATCATGGAGTTTACACTCTAATAGAGGCGGACAGAAACAATATTTTCATGTAACCTATAGGCTACAGAGTCAGGGGGAGGAGCGCAGGGCACTTGAACGCGTTGCAGTTTGGGCTAGCATAAGGGAGTTTCACTGGGAGGGGCCCATGACGAACAGGAAGTAAGCTAGCTATGCAGATAGATATCTAAGGGAAATCTTTCCAGCAAGAGGAAGTAACAAACACAAATCTAACTGAGCCAGGCTCAGGCGGGCGGACCCAGAAAGGCCAGCAGAGACTAAGCAAGACAGAAAATGAGGAGTTCACAAGTCAGATCGAAGAGATTGTACAGAGCCCAGCAGGTCATTGTAAAGATTTTGGCTTTCACTCCAAGTGCAGTATGAGGCTATTAGAAAAACTTGAGTAAAGCATGACATAATAGTTGCTAAAATACTACTACTATTAGTAGTAACAAGTGTCTACCATGTAGATTGTTGGAGGAAACCCCCAAAAGTCTAAATTCAGGATTGATGCCGAAGAACTGACAGGTAGCCTTATTCAAATTTGTAAGAGCTTTAATAGGAGAAACTTCATTATTTTTTTGTTTTATTTATTTATTTTTTTTGGTACGTGCCCTTAGCGGGAACCGAACCCGGGACTCTCTGGTCCGCAGGCGGACGCTCCAACCGCTGAGCCAAACCGCCCAGGGCTAATAGGAGAAGCTTACATTCACAGGCCAAGCAGCTGGGAAGAATCCACACCCTCCCAGGACAGGGTCTCTCTCTCTTTTTTAAATTTATCTTTATTGTTGAAAGTATTACAGGTGTCCCTCCTTTTTTTCTCCCCATTAGGGTCTCTTTTTTATGGGGGGTT
This sequence comes from Tadarida brasiliensis, assembly GCA_030848825.1. Taxonomy (NCBI): domain Eukaryota; kingdom Metazoa; phylum Chordata; class Mammalia; order Chiroptera; family Molossidae; genus Tadarida; species Tadarida brasiliensis. The sequence goes on along the minus strand of CM061260.1, from coordinate 104,807,748 downwards.
AGTAGTAAAACCACATGGTGGGAATTCATGTGGCCCATCAGGAAGAACAATGCATTCCTAAGTGAACAGATAACATCAGGGAGTTATCACACACTATACATTCACTAACCTCCTTCCTGGGGCCTGATGTTTACCTTTGGGAAGCATTCCGGGTTTTCTGGGTAGTCAGCCAAGCCTGAGGCTACAGAGAGGTCGGTCCAACATTTCCCAGATGCCTTTGCTGCTGGAGCCATATTGCATCTTGAAGTGAGTTCTCCTACGTGGATACAATTAACTGTTTTAATCCAAATACTATAACTGTTCCAATTTTATACTTAGTTATGTTATGTTGCCCCAAATTAAATAGACTATAAATGTCAGGGCCTAGATTTGAACCCAGACAGCCTAGTTCCAGAGTCTGTGCTCATAACTGCTATATGAATACAGCATAGGGCAAAAGTAGCTTTACATGGAAAATAATACAGTTGATTTGTTTTATTTGTGTGGAAAATGCACAATAAATAATAATACAAGAATAAACTTTGTGTTTCATGTACTCTCAACTGTAAACCTGCTTTTGCCACGCCCTGTACTTACAGCTCCCGGTGCCCTTAGCCTTGGCCTCCATGGTCTGCCCCATCTCGGCTTCCATCTCTCACTTCTAAACGATGATCTCAATGACCTATTTCCTGTCATTCTGGATACCGAAAACACTGTTATTTCAGCTCATTTCTGACTAGCCAAATCTTAGCCCATTTTCAAGGCCCACCTAAAATTCGTTTTCTCTGGCACTTTCCCCTCTACTCTTGAGTTCGCCCTTCATTGTTTAACCTTCTCGCCGGGCTGTTACCTAGAGTCAGAAGTGCCTAGGTGTGTATATTCCCTGGCATACCGGGGACATGGTTCCTATGACGTGGTTTCTGTTCAGCATCATCAGCATCTCCTGGGCTGGTGCCTGGTGCTCAGAAATTATTCCCAGGTCTCTCCAGAGACATACCATATCAAGAATTCTGGGGCGGTGGCCCAGAAATTATGTTTTAATATGCCTTTGGGTATTTCTGATGCACGCTAATGTTTGAGAACCACTGGACAGGGGCAGTGACATGATGGATCAGCCTGGGAGTGTCAGGATTAAGGGTCCAGTTGGACCCTCAGAGTTCAGCAATCCCCAGGAGTAGAGGGAAAGTAAAGTGGATATAGGAGGGCCAGAGGTAGAATGTTGCAAGAATGCATGGACAAAATCCTTTCTCTGAAATGTATCCAGAACTGGAAAATATGTCTACAGGATAAAGGATGGTCAGAGGAATGGAGATCCGCTAAGCCCCTGATTCAGACTTTCTTCTTGTTGAGTAAATTTTGGACAACAGATGGCTCGCAGAGATTTTGGAAGTTGTGAGTGTTAGCACTGGGCAAAATTAAGAAGGGTAAGCCAGGCGAAGGGTCAGCTGGTGCATGTGGCCTCTTGTGGGTGGCGAGCGTTTGGGATACCAGCTCTGAGACTAGACTATGACAGCAGGAACGAACACTGAGGAAGAGGCCATAGATTCTAGTCATTTATTGTGTGTGTGTGTGTGTGTGTGTGTGTGTTAGGAATGCATATTTACTTTATTTCATCCTTAGATATAACAGGTGGATTTTTGGCTGAGAAGACATTATGTTGTGATTCCAAGGCTTATCTGGGGCATCATTATGATACACATTCTCGGTTTGGCTGGTCACAAGCAAAACCTACTTTCTAGAGAGTGGTTGGTAAATCTTCTTGAAATGTTTTGTTTTAATAGCTACAATTATTATTATTATTATTATTTAAATATGTTTTATTGATTTTTTTAGAGAGAAAGGAAGGGAGAGGGAGAGAGAGAGAGAGAAACATCGATGAGAGAGAAACATCCATTGGCTGACACCTGGATGCCCCCCCCCGGGGGATCGAACCCCCAACCCGGGCATGTGCCCTGACCGAGAATCGAAACAGCAACCTCCTGGTTCATGGGTCGATGCTCAACCGCTGAGTCACACTGGCTGGGCCACAAATTATTATTAAAATGTCCTTTAAGTAATAGGAAAAGATCTGTTTAAAGTTTAATTTAGTAGTCATTTATAGTGAAAACATCATGGTAGGGATCGGACCACTGGTGGAAACAGTAAAGGACAGGAAACTCAGTTATTAAGGACAGAAGCTTGGAGTTGGAAGAACCCCAGGACTGGGAATAGGTTGATGTGAGCTCCTGGAACAAGGTTGAATGACCTCAGGGGTGACATTTAGAGGCTTAGAGGGGCCAGTTGTCACAGAACTCATTAAGGTCCACAAACAGTGATCACTGTGCTACATAGCAAATTAAATGTTTTACTTGAAGACAAGTTATATACACATTATACTTCTTTCAGTCTCTTTCTGTCTGAATGGTAATGGATTGAAAACAAACTAATAACTTTAACAAGCTGTTTACGAGGACTTATTTTAATTGTATATGTGTGTTTACTATGGGACACCAGTCTGCGGTTTTTCCCTCCTAATTTCAAACTTGAATAGCGCTATTTGAAGCACTGGGAGAATGTAAACAGGTGTTCAGGAAGACCTTTGGCTCCCCGATGAAACTGACCGATCATGCACATTACAATGTCACAAAATTTAGAAAAGTGAACATGTTCAGGGTTTTACATTGTTTTGCATTGTTATGTAACAATTGTTACATCGTTACGTTGTTTTGCATTGTTTTACATTGTTATGTAACAATTGTTACATCGTTACGTGGTTTTGCATTGTTTTACATTGTTATGAAATAAGGCCCCGTTGGGTAGACTCCCTCTGCTGTTGACCTTCAGGACTTGTAGCTCCGTGTTGGGGTGCATACTTGCCCACATCACATTAGAATTAAGAAAGTCTTGGAGTGGGGTGCAGGGTTCTGATGAACCGTGATGGTGTGTCAGGCGACCCTAAGATTAATCAGACATGGGCCAGACTTATCCAACAATAACTTGTCAGTGAAAATTATCCATGTCTGTCTTTTAACATATGACCTGGTTCAGAGTTTAAGGAAGTCACTATTCAAAACTAAGAGAAGAAATAAGAAGACAGGAAGATCAGGCAGTTATACAACAGGGAACTAATTGGATCAGCGGTTGTTACATCTTAGAGGAGTTTTTGTTAGTGTAGCAGATGAGAGCACATAGAGAACCTTCTATATGAGCTTTTATATCCAATCAAAATTGTGTTATAAAGCCGATTTTATGTAGTAAAACAAATTGTGGAACGGCATTATGTTCCTGTTCATTTTAGTGTTTTCAGAATTTGTATACTTTACACAAATTTACATTGTATTCTTTTTGTTTATTGTCTTAAAAAAAAAAGCACAGGTTACCTTGCAATCATAGTTGAAATAAATAGTATTTCTCATTAAAACATTAAAGTATGGCACTGGCCGGTGTGGCTCAGTTGGTTGGAGTATCGTCTTGTGCACCAGAAGGTGAAGGGATTAGCCAAAGAGCATATATGCATAGCCCGTGGACACGGACGATAGTGTGGTGAGGGCCAGGGAGGGGTGGTGGAGACTGGGTGGTGGTGGGCAAAAGGGAGGGATGAGGGGACATCTGCAATAGTGTCTACAATAAAAAATTTAAATCAAAAAAATGAATGAATTGTAAGTAAATATTTAAGGTTAACCAATGTCACCCCAATACATTTAATAAAAAGAAAACAAAATAGAATTTAAAAAAATAGAATATTTTGTCTGGTTGGTGTGGCTCAGTGGTTGAGTGTCGACCCATGCCCCAAGAGGTCACCCATTCAATTCCTGGTCAGGGCACATGCCCAGGTTGTGGGCCCGATCCCCAGTGGGGGGCATGCAGGAGGCAGCCAATCGGTGTTCTCTCTCATTGATGTTTCTATCTCTCTCTAAAATCCATAAAGGAAAACATTAAGAAAAAAGTAAAAAATGAAATATTTTTGAAAAGATAGCACTGGTTCATGGTGCTGTGGATTGGAAGAAGCAAATGTTTCACTTGAAGATGACGAATGAAAGTTATGACTTTTCTTCTTTCTTGTTTTCATTTCAGCCACACCACACTTTATCAGGACTGCTTTTATTTTATTTTTGGGTGGTGCTATATAATATTACATTGAATTAGAATACTCAATTATGAACTTTAAAATTATGTACAACAATTACATGCCCATTTAAACTATCCCATATAGCCCTGGCTGGTTTGGCTCAGCAGTTAGAGGGTCGGCCCGTGGACCAATGAGTCGCAGGTTCGATTCTGGTCAAGGGCATGTACCTCAGTTGTGGTTCGCCCTGGCCTTCCCTGGTCGGGTCATGCGGGAGGCAACCAGTCGATGTGACTATCACATTGATGTTTCTCTCTCTCTCCCTCCCTCCCACTCTATCTGATAATAAGTAGAAAAATATCCTCGGGTGAGGAATAAAATAAATAAATAAATAAAATATCCCATATAAAAGAATGAGTTTTGTTTGGATACTGGTAAGAGAGGTATAAGATAAATGATACAGGAAAGGTGTGGGGAAATAGCACAGGATTGTAATAAATCTACTGTGGATTCAACACACTTTAGCACTGCAGCCTCTTAAATTAGGGCAAATTGCTCCATTGCTTTCTTTATTGTTCCACCAGAATCCATTATTTTTTATAACGAATACATTTTCTTTTATTTTGTGATTGACTATGCCACTTTTAATTTTGCATCCTAAATTCATGTATTTTCATTCATTTTGTTTAGGCAGACTTCTTCAAAGAGATTTTTCTGTTTCCATCAGGGAGGAGTAAACGTCACTTGTTAGGCACCTTACCCTTACAGCTCTCTCTTGGCATGTCCTTCTCAGGTGCCCTCTGCCCTAGGGCAACTCTTTTCATTTGTAGGCAAATTAGCAGTGATCTATGATCTCAGCCCTGTTGTTTTGTTCTGGTGGTTCACTTTACTATTGATGCTCTTTGCTTATGAGTGTGGGAAATATTTTTAGTGCCTATGTAAAACATAGAATACACAGCAATAGATCAAAGTGGTTTGAGCAAACTACGCAACCTTGAGACCAGGTTTCTGGCAGGCTGTTCGTAGTCTCTGCTGAAGCATTCGGCCAGCAGATGAATTGCACCGTCCCACTCAGAGACCGGTCTCATTGCTGGCACACCTTTCTCTGCTGGGGGTGGCTGCAACCTTTGAACCCTTGGAATTCAACGGATTAAAGGCGGCTCTGTCTGAAAGGGCAGATCCCTTTTCCCGCGACATTAAAATTACATTCAAGGTATAGATTTTGTAACTTTTGAAGGGATTAAGTGTGCTCTCCAGTTCATAAATCCTGGAAAATGGTCCTATGCTCTTTGTATTAATATTTGTAAAGATGGCGAACTGCTTCTCTAGACAAGTCCATTCGCTCTACCTTCTTTTACTTGTGCTTTGTATTTGCTGTGGTCCGAATGTTTGTGCCCCCCTTCCCCCCAATTCATATGCTGAAATCCTAACCTCCAAAGGTGATAGTGTTACATGTGAGACCTTTGCTCTGAAGTCATGAGGGTAGAGTCCTTACAGATTGGGTCAGTGGTCTTATTAACCAGGCTCAGAGAGACTGCAGCCCCGTCTACCACGTAGGACACTGCAAGAGGGCCTGGCTGTGAACAGGAGGAGGGCTCTCAGCTCACCATGCTGGTGCCACGACCTTGTCTCCAGCCTCCACAACTGTGGGAAGTACATTTGTTTTCTTAAAAAATTTTTTTTCTTTATTGATTTTAGAGAGAGAGGAAGGGAGAGGGAGAGAGAGAGAAAAACATCTATGTGAGAGAGAACATCAACTGGCCGCCTCCTGCACGCCCCCCACTGGGGATCGGGCCCACAATCTGGGCATGTGCCCTGACTGGGAATTGAACCGGCGACCTCTTGGTGCATGAGTCGACGCTCAACCACTGAGCCACAGTGACCAGATGTACATTTTTGTTTTTTATAAGCCGCCCGGTCTGTGGTATTTTATTATAGCAATCTGAATGAATCAATACAAAATTTACCTCCAATCTGTGAATTCCCCCAGCCAGTTATCTCCTGTAAAATAAGATAGAGGAAATCTATTTTATTTTTCTCTTCAAATATGAGGAGATGGAGAGGTGTGAAATCTTTTTTTTTTTTTTTTAGATAGAAAAAATGTTAATCCCTCAACTATTCCTAGCTGCTAGGAATTTTTGAGCATAACATTAATCACCCTTTGGACTGTCTTGAAATTTGTCTTCCATTCAATATTGGATTACCCAACAAACTAAACATGTATATAATAGAAAATGTGGGTATCGAAAAAGAAAATCAGAAAACCTTAAAAAAGCCTTCTAATTTTAGCATATGTACAACATTTTTCAATTTGAAAAAAAGTAGTATGATTCAGTCTTTATGAGGGGCAGAGCTGGCCTTAGTCCACTTTGACCTCTAGGTGCCTCCGGCCTCTGGAAGTCCTAAGCTGGTCCTGTTTCACTGGATCTCTGCTGTCAGTTGATGTTCTGGCCCAGAAGAGTTTACCCTTAACTTACTGCCCTTCTACCATTTGTCTCCCGGACCATTTCTCATCTAGTCTTAGACACAATGGGTGGTCCTCACCCTGTCTAGTCTTCGGCACATACTGTTAGAGTGACTAACTTGTCCTGGTTCTCCCAGGACTTCCCGTGTTTTAGAACTGAGAGTCCTGTGTTCTGGGAACCTCCTTAGTCCCAGGCAGACTGAGGCGGTTGGTCGCCCTCCATCCTCCCTCCCCCAGTACCTCGGCGCACACCTGACTGGCCCTATCTCTGAGTATTGTCCACTGTGGAATGTGGAAGCTCGGGCTCCGTCTGAACGCTAACCTGTGTGAACACGCTCCCATGGAGCACTAGTGGGTGAAAGTTACACCTTTTGTTTCCTAAGCCCTCCCTTTTCCTCCCCCTGGCCTACAAAAATGCTGCAGAGCCCTCTGCTGCCTCTCCCACACTCCTGCTTTTCCCTGGTGGAAATCGTGGTGTGCACTGCTCTTGAGATTTTCTGTCTTGAATCTCTTTAAACAATCCCACAACACTGAATTTGTTTTCCTCCCCCTGGGCTCTGTGGCTTCGGTCTGTCCTGGTGTCTGGGTGACCCAGTGTATAACAGAGCAGCACGACTGTGCAGCAAGCCCTAGTGAACCATATTTTTAGTGACTGGGAAGCCTGAGTTCAGTTAGATTGGTCACCGCCTCGCTGCGGGGTCCTGGACAAGCCTTGTTTCCACTCAGGTCTTGGGTCACTGCTGTGAAAGAGTGAGCTTCCTTCGCTGGACTGTTCATAGGGCCACAGTTTATGTTAAAACGGATGGCTCTGTCAGTGGGGAGCCGGGCGTCACTGCCTTAGGGGACAATTCTCTCCTGGAGCCCGTTTGGGATTCTTCTAATCTCTCTCTAGCCTGGACTCTGAGAACCCGATGCCCAGCCTCTATCAGAAACATAGCCAGTTGGTCCCATAGGGCCCTTTCAGATGAAAACTTGCAGCCTGTAGCTAGAAGCACCATGGGGAGGGCGTTTTCCAGACCATCCCCTGGTTTAACCGTTCCCTAGGGCTCCGAAGACTCAGCGTCCAGTCGTATTCATGGGCATCGTTCGGTACACTGGAAGGACACCAAGCAAAATCGTCCAAGGGAAAAGGCACATGGGCGAAGTCCAGGGAAACCAGGCACAGCTTCCAAAGTCCTTCCTCAGGAGAGTCACGCAGGGTTTTGACAGTTTCCCCAGTAACTAGTTGTGACAACACACAGGAAATGTTACTTGTCAGGAAAGCTTAGTGGAGACTGCGTGCCCAAGGTTTTCTCTGGGAGCTGTTCAAACAGGCAACCTCGGCACCCAAATTCCCGACTCCTAGGAGGAAAGCGCGTGCTGAGTATACATATATGATTCGTACGGTGTAGGTCCAGGGAACAGTCTTATCTGGGAGTGGTGGGAACCCTCCTCGAATTTAACTGTCTGGATGCCAGCCAAGGAGCAGCCCTGCTGCAGGTTGTAAGGACAGATGTCTCGGTTTGCTACAGTATCTCTTTTCTGCACATGTAATAAAACCCAACCTTTGCTTCTAGCCTCTTGACTTCTCACCAAGTAAAGCCACATGACACCTTGGAAAGAAGTGGACTTTGAGGAATAACTGAAGCTCTGCCCCTGGCTCTGCTGGTAACTGGTTGGGTGACTTTGGCTAGGTTGCTGTACCTCTGTAAACCTGACCTTCGACTGTGAACTGCAGATAATAAAGCTAACTACATAGGGATTGTATTAAGACAGACTATTTTATACATACATACATATGAAACACATCATCACTGGTCCCTGAATCCACTTACGTATAAATGAAGAATCCTACTTCGCGGAAATTCATTTATCGCGGTAGAGTCTGGAACTGATAACCGCGATAAACAAGGGCCGACTGTATTTAACAAATGTTTGTCTAGAACGTACTATATGATAAACACTGTGATAGGCCCAGGACGTGTAGTGCTGAGCAAAAGACATCCTGCCTGTCTGCAGTTTATACTTTAGTGGAGAGAGACTTTAATCTCAACCAATAGTCATGTAAATTGGTATACTATTACAGCAATTGCAGTTCCTGGTCAGTGCACGGAAAGAGGTAGAAATACAATGTGGGCACTGACCGATCCTAGTGAGGTCAGGGACGGTCTTCCTGAGGAAGTAGCATGTGGAAGAACTTCACATTTGAATGGGCAGTAGCAACATCAAGTGACCTGGAGGGACATTAGATAATGTTCTTGCATAGGCTCTTTCTTCCGGTGGAGGGAGCAGGCAGTGTTGGGGAAAAGGCCAGTGTGGTTGGCGCAGAGAGAGCACAGGGAGAGGCAGTGGGGGCTGGAGAGGACAGAGGTAGCTAAGGACCACTTTGTCGTAATGGAGCTCAGCCACCATCCGAAGGGCAGCAGAAAGCCGTTTAAGGGGGACATGTTCAGATATCTAAGTGTTTTGAAAAGACCACTCTGGCTACTTCTTGGAGATGATTTGAGTGGGTAAAGTGGGTTCAGGAGGTTATTGCAGAAGCCTGGACTAATGATGGCTGTAATTTGAGTTAGTGTCATACGGCTTTCTTGGAGCTGAAGAGCAATGTAAAGATTTGAGAAGGCATTTCTACAGGTATTTGCTAAAGTATTTGAATGAACAGCTTCAAGTTTTTACATCTTTTTTTTTTTTTTACCTTTACTTGTATAGAATATTGAGAGTTGGAAGGTATCAGATTCTTGAGTGTATAATTCTTATAAAGAAAGAGTTGATGTTATAACCTGCTGAAATTTGTACAATTACAACCCACCTTATCCATGTGTCAGTTGAGTAGAAATAATAACAAAGATATAAGATACATCGAACTCAGTGTATTAGCCACTTCGCATATATTAACTGATTTTACCCTCACAGCTGACCTATCAGATAGTTGCTATTATTACACACATAGTAAAGCTGAGAAACAGATGAGACACAAGGTTTAACTGCCAATTTCTAACACATAGTAAATGGTAGTAGAGCTGGGACTTGAACCCAAGCAGTTTGTCTTCAGATTTATACAGTCAACCACAGTGGCAAACTAGGCCAGTAGGGCAAATCTGGCCTGTGGCTGTTTTTGTTCAGACAGCCAGAAAACTAAAAAACAAATATTTTTGAGCGCTTTTAAAGGCTGATTAAAAGAAGAAAGAAAAAAGAATTGTGACAGAGATTATATGTGGCCCATAAAGCCCAAAATATTTACAACTCATTCATTCTTAAATTTAATTTAAATTTTTTATTGTTGAAACTATTGCAGATGTTCCCCCCCCCCCTTTTACCAACTCCACCCAGCCCCTGCCCTCTTCGATTGGCCCTCACCACATATGTCTGTGTCCATGGGCTATGCATATATGTTCTTTTTTTTTTTTTTCCAAAAAATCCTCACTCGAGGATATTTTTCTATTTATCTTCAGCTAGACTGTGTGTGTGTGTGTGTGTGTGTGTGTGAGAGAGAGAGAGAGAGAGAGAGAGAGAGAGAGAAACACTAACGTGAGAGAGATGCATCTACTGTTTGCCTCCCACACGGCCGCGATCAGGGCTGGGGTCTGAACCACAACCCAGGTACGTGCCCTTGACCAGAATCGAACCTGTGACTCTTTGGTCCGCAGACCGATGCTCTAACTGCTGAGCCAAACCTGCCAGGGCCATATATTGTCTTTAGCTAATCCCTTCACCTCCTTTATCCAGTAACACTCCCCCCTCCCCACCCCACCCCCATCCCCTCTGACAGCTCTCAGTCTGTTCCATGTATCCATGCCTCTAGTTCTGTTTTGTTCCTCAGTGTATTTTGTTCATTGTATTCCATAAACAAGTGAGATCATGTGATACTTGTCTTTCTCTGACTGGCTTATTTTGCTTAGCATAATACTCTCCAGGTCCCTCCATGTGGTCTCAAAGGGTAACAGATCCTTCTTTTTTACAGCTGCATAGTATTCCATTGTGTAAATGTAAATGTACCACAGCTTTTTTTTCATCCTCACCTGAGGACATTTTTGCATTTATCTTCAGATAGAGTGGGAGGGAGAGAGGGAGGAAGAGAGAGAGAGAGAGAGAAACATCAATGTGAGAGAGACATATCAACTGGTTGACATTCACACGACCCCAACTGGGGCCAGGGACAAATTGCAACCGAGGTACGTGCCCCTAGCAGGAACTGAACCTGGGACTCTCTGGTCCTTGGGCCGAAGCTCCAACCTCTAGGCCAAACCGGCCAGGGCTGCCACAGCTTTTTTATCCACTCATCTACTGATGGGCACTTGGGCTGTTTTCAGACCTTGGCTATTGTAAATAGTGCTGCTATGAACACAGGGATGCATATATTCTTTCTGATTGATGTTTTGGGATTCTTAGAATATATTCCCAGAAGTGGAATGGATGGGTCAAAAGGCAATTCCATTTTTAATTTTTTGAGGAACTCCATACTATTTTCCACAGTGGCTGCACCAGTCTGCATTCCCACCAGCAGTGTACTAGGGTTCCCTTTTCTCCACATTCTCGCCAGCACTTGTTTGTTGATTTATTGATAATAGCCATTCTTGCAGGTGTGAGGTTGATACCTCATTGTAGTTTTAATTTGCATCTCTCTGATGATTAGTGCCGTTGAGCATTTTTTCATATGTCTCCTGGCCTCTGTATATCCTCTTTGGAGAAGTGTCTATTCTGGTTCTTTGCCCATTTTTAATTGGATTGTTTGTCTTCCTGGTGTTGATTTGTATAAGTTCATTTTTTTAAAAAATTTTTTTTATTAATTTATTTTTGTTACAGATGTTTCTCCTTTTTTCCCCATTGACACCCTCCTCCCCATCCCCCCACGCCATCCCCAGCTTTGTTGTCCATGTCCATCAGTTATGCATACATGCATATAAGTTATGTGGTTTATCTCTTCCCTCCCCCCCACCCCCTCATCTGAGGGTTGTCAGTCTGTGCCCTACTTCTCTGACTCCGGGTCTACTTTGTTCATCAGTTTGTTTAGTTCATTATATTCCACATATAAGTGAGATCATGTGATATTTGTCTTTCTCTGCTTGGCTTGTTTCGCTTAGGATAATACTCTCAAGATCTCTCCATGTCGTCTCAAAGGATAAGAAATCTTTCTTTCTTACAGCTGCATAGTACTCCATTGTGTATATATACCACAGCTTTTTTATCCATTCATCCACTGATGGACACTTGGGCTGTTTCCAGATCTTAGCTATTGTAAATAGTGCTGCTATGAACACGGGGGTACATGTATTCTTTCTGATTGGTGTTTCAGGTTTCTTAGGGTATATTCCTAGAAGTGGGATCACTGGGTCAAATGGCAATTCAATTTTTAATTTTTTGAGGTAACACCATAGTGTTTTCCACAGTGGCTGCACCAGTCTGCATTCCCACCAGCAGTGTACTAGAGTCCCCTTTTCTCCACACCCCGGCCAACACTTGTTGTTTGATGATTTGTTGATGGCAGCCGTTCTGACAGGTGTGAGGTGATACCTCATTGTTGTTTTAATTTGCATCTCTCTGATGATTAGTGATGTTGAGCATTTCTTCATATGTCTCTTAGCTATTTGTATGTCCTGTTTGGAGAGGTGTCTATTTAGTTCCTCTGCCCATTTTTTAGTTGGGTTTTTTGTCTTCCTTTTGTTGAGTTGTATGAGCACTCTATATATTTTGGAGATTAACCCCTTATCTGATGTATCATTGGCAATTATGCTCTCCCATACAGTGAGTTCTCTTTCCGTTTTGATGGTGGTTTCTTTTGCTGTGCAGAAGCTTTTGAGTTTGATGTAGTCCCATGTGTTCATTTTTTTCTTTGTTTCTGTTGCCTTGGTGATGTATCAATAAGTTCTTTATATATTTTGGAGATTAACCTCTTACCAGATGAATCATTGGCAAATATGTTCTCCCATGCATTGAATTCTCTTTTCATTTTGTTGATCATTTATTTTGCTGTGCAGAAGCTTTTTAGTTTAATGTAGTCCCATTTGTTTATTTTTTCCTGTGATTCTCTTGCCCTTGGAGACATATTGGCAAAAATATTGTTCCGAGAAGTGCTGAGATTTTATTTCTTTATTTTTTATATATTTTTATTGATCTTTTAGAGAGAAAGAGGAAGGGAGAGAGAGATAGAAACATCAGTGTGAGAGAGAAACATCGATCTGCTGCATCCTGCACACCCCCTACTGGGAACCAAACCCACAACCTGGGCTTGTGCTTTGACCAGGAATCAAACTGGGACCTCTCAGTCCATGGGACGACAGTCAATCCACTGAGCCACACTGGCTGGGCTTGATGTCTCAGATTTTATTGCCTATATTTTCTTCTAGGATTTTTGTGGTTTCACAATTTACATTTAAGTCTTTTATCCATTTTGAGTTTGTTTGTGTGTATGGTGTAAGTTGATGGTGTAGTTGCATTTTTTTTCATGTACCTATCCAATTTTCCAAACACCGTTTATTGAAGAGACTATTTTTACTGCATTGTATGCTCTTATATTGATTGACCTAATGGCTTGGGTTGATTTCTGGAGTCCCTGTTCTTTTCCATTGATTTGTATGCCTGTTCTTGTGCCAGTACCTGACTTTTTTTTTTTTTTTTTTTTGTTAATCCTCACCTGAGGATATTTTTTTTATTGATTTTTTAGATAGAGTGGGAGAGAAGGAGGGAGAGAAAGAGAGAGAGAGAGAGAGAGAGAGAGAGAGGAACATTGATGTGAGAGAGACACATTGATTGGTTGCTTTCCACATGACCCTGACCAGGGCCAGAGATTGAACCTGCAACCCAGGTATGTGTCCATGACCAGGAATCAAACCCATGATCCTTTTTTCCATAGGCCAGTACTCTAATCACTGAGCCAAACTGGTCAGGGCCCACTACCATGTTTTTTTTTTTTATTATTATTACAATGGTTTTGTAATACAGTTTCATATTCAGTTTTGTAATCCCTCTAACTTTCTTCTTTTTCAAGATCTCTACAGCTATTCAGGGTCTTTTTTGGTTCCATATAAATTGTTGGAATATTTGTTCTAGATCTGTGAAATACGCCATTGGCATTTTTATAGGAATTGCATTTAATCTATAGATTACTTTGAGTAGTGTGGACATTTTAATGATGTTAATTCTTCCACTCCATGAACATGATATGTGCTTCCACTTGTTTATATCTTCCTCTGTTTCTTTCTTCAGTGTTCTATAATTTTCTGAGTACAAGTCTTTTACAACTCTTTGATTAAGTTTATTCCTAGATACCTTATTTATTTTTTGTTGTAATAGTAAATGGGATTGTTTTCATAGTTCTCTTTCTGAGAGTTTATTATTACTATATTAAAATGCTATCAATTTCTAGATATTAATTTCCCATCCTGCTACTTTGCTGAATTCATTTATTAGATTTAGTAGTTTTTGGTGGAGTCTTTCAGGTTTTCTATGTACAATATCATGTCATCTGCAATTAATCACAGTTTTACTTCTTCCTTTCCCATTTGGATGCCTTTTATTTCTTCTTCTTGTCTGATTGCTTTGACTAGGACTTCCAGCACTATGTTGAATAAGAGTGGTGAAAGTGGACATCTTGTTTCTAATATTAAGGGAAACACTTTTAATTTTTGCACATTGACTATGATATTGACTGTGGGTTTTTCATATCTGGCCTTTATTATGTTGAGATGTGAGCCCTCTATTCCCACCTTGCTGAGAGTTTTTATCATAAATGGGTGCTGGATTTTATCAAATGATTTTTCTGCAACTATTGATATGATCTTGTGATTTTTATCTTTCATTTTGTTTATGTGATGTATCATATTTATTGATTTGTGGATATTGTACCAGCCTTGCATCCCTGGAATAAATCCCACTTGTGATATATGATCTTTTTAATGTATTGCTGGATCACTTTACTAATATTTTGTTGAGCATTTTAGCATCTATGTTCATCCTGGATATTGATCTATAATTTTCTTTCTTTGTAATATCATATCTGGCTTCATAATTAGGATAATGTTGGCCTTGTAAAAAGAGTTGGAAGTCTTCCTTCCTTTTGAATTTTTCGGAATAGTTTGAGGAGGATGGGTGTTAGTTCTTCTTTGAATGTTTGGTAAAATTCCTCTGTGAATTCATTTGGTCCAGGACTTTTGTTAGCTGGGAGGATTTTTGTTTGTTTTTTGAAATTACTACTTCAATTTCCTTAGTTGTTACTGGTCTATTAAGGTTTTCTGATTCTTTCTGATTCAGTTTTGGAAGATTGTATGTTTCTAGGAATTCGTCCACTTCACCCATGTTTTTCAATATTTTGGCATATCGTTGATCATAGTGTTTTCTTACAATTCTTTGTATTTCTGTCATGTTAGTTACTTCTCTTCATTTCTGATTTTATTTATTTGGTCCTCTCTCTTTGTTTCTTGGTAAGTCTGGCTAAAGGTTTATCAATCATGTTTATCTTTTCAAAGAACCACTTCTTGGTTTTATTGATCTATTGTTTTGTTAGACTCTATGTTATTTCTTCTGTGATCTTTATTAATCCCTTCCTTTTATTCATTCTGAGCTTTGCTTGTTGTTCTGTTTCTGCTTATTTTAGGTATAGGGTTAGATTGTTTATTTGAGATTTTTCTTGCTTCTTGAGGTAGGCCTGTAATGCTATGAACTTCCCTCTCAGGCCTGTTTTTGCTGGGTCCCATAGATTTTGGGTTTTTGTATGTTTATTTTTATTTATTTCCAGGTAGTTTTTTATTTCTTCCTTGATATCCTTGGTAACCCATTCATTGTTTATTAACATGCTATTTAGCCTCCATGTGTTTGAATGTTTTTGAGTTCTTTTATTATAGTTGATTTCTAGTTCCATGCCACTGTGATCCGAGCAGATGCTTGATATGATTTCCATCTTCTTGAATTTGTTAAGACTTATTTTGTGTCCTACCAAGTGGTCTGTCTCTGAAAATGTTCTATATGTCCTCGAGAAGAATGAATATTCTGCTTCATTGGGGTGAAATGTTCTGTAAAATCTATTAAATCCATCTGATCTAGTGTGTAGCTTAACATTGTTGTTTCCTTGTTGGTTTTTTTTTTGTCTGTATGATCTATCCAGTTATGATAATGGGGTGTTCAAGTCCCCTACTGTGACTATTGCTGCCTTTCTCCCTTAAAGTCCACCAAGATTTTTTTTTTATATGTATATATTAGGGGGACCGGAAAGTAATGTCATTTTTTTTTTTTTTACAGTAAATTCAAACAGATAAGTTTTTAACAAGTTTTTATTTTTAATCAATGATGTAATCACCCTCATTATCAACAACCTTTTGCCATCTAGTGTGCAAATTTTCAATGCTGGATTCATAAAAATCAATTGGTTTTTGAGCAAAATATCTGGAGATGGCATTTTGGACATCATCCAAATTTTCAAATTTTTTGCCACTGAGAAAATGTTGTAGCGATCAGAATAAATGGAAATCTGATGGTGCAATATCGGGCGAGTATGGTGGGTGAGGCAATACCTCCCACCCCAATTCATTAATTTTTTCCAGGGTTCGTCTTGCGTAGTGCTGTCTTGCATTATCGTGTTGCAGAATAACGCCTTTTCTGGTGACAATCGCTGGGCACTTTTCAATTAAAGATAGATTTACTCGATCCAATTGTTCACAGTAAAGGTCTGCATTCAGTTTGTCCAGGTTTCAGCACTTCAAAATGAACGACCCTGCGAATACTCCACCAAACACACAAAAGTGCCTTTTTGGGGTGTAAATCTGGCTTAGCTGTACTTCGTGGCGATTCTTTCGGAGAGAACCACTGCCTTTTGCGTTTTGGATTATCATAGAGGACCCATTTTTCAGCTCCAGTGATCAAACGATCAAAAAACGCTTCTGTATTGTGCCGCTGAAGCAATAAGTTGCATGTGGTGGACCGGTTAGCTTTGTTTTCTTCGGACAGATTATGTGGGACCCAAACACCTGCTCTGCTTACTGTACCAATCTGCTGCAAATGTTCTTGGATGGTCGACCAAGGTTGGTTAAGAGTGTCTGACAGTTCCTTGATTGTCTGACACGGATTTGCTTCCACTTATGCCCTTAACATGTCATTACTTTAACGACATTACTTTCCGGTCCCCCTAATATTTAGTTGCCCCTGTATTGGATGCATATATGTTTCCAAGGGTTATGTCCTCTTGTTGGATTGATCCCTTTAGTATTATGTAGTGACCATTTTATGTCTCTGGTTTTGGCCTTTGTTTTGAAGTTTATTTTGTCAGATATGAGTATTGTTACCCAGCATTTTTTTGTTCTCATTTGCATGGAATATTTTTTTCCATCCCTTCACTTCCAGTCTCTGTGAATCTTTTGTTATGAGTTGTGTCTTTTGTAGACACCATATATATAGGTAATGTTTCCTTATCCATTCAGCTGCCCTATGTCTTTTGATTGTATCATTTAATTCATTTACGTTTAAGGTTGTTATTGATAGGTACTTGTTTATTGTCATTTTGTCTTCATACCTATGTTCCTCTGTCTGTCTGTTTCTTCTTCTTAAAGCAGTCCCTTTAACATTTCTAGCCCGGCTGGTGTGACTCAGTGGTTGAGCGTCAACCCATGCACCAAGAGGTCGCTGGTTCGATTCCTGATCAGGGCACATGCCCAGGTGGTGGACCCGATTCCCAGTGAGGGACATGCAGGAGGTGGCTAATCGATGTTCTTTCTCACCGATGTTTCTATCTCTCTCTCCCTCTCCCTTCCTCTCTCTCTAAAAATAAATAAAGAAAAAAAAAACACCACATTTTTTGTGATGCTGGTTTGGTGGTAACACACTCCTTCAGCCTGCTTTTTATGTCTGAGGAGCTCTTGATTTTGTCTTCAATTTTCAATGATAGCCTTGCTGGATAGAGTAGTCTTGGATTCAGGTCCTTGCTTTTTATTACTTTGAATACCTCATGGCAATCCCTTGTGGACTGAAGTGTTTCTGTTGAGTAATCAGCTGACAGTCTAATGGGAACTCCCTTCTTCAAACAGGTTTTCTGTCACTTGCTCATTTTCTTCTCCTTCATGTACCCCTATAATTCAGATATTGTTACGTTTCATATTTTTCCAAAGTTCCCTTAAACTATCCTTGTTTTTTTAAAATTCCTTTTTCTTTTTATTGCTCTGACTGGGTGTTTTCTTTCTACCTTGTCATCTAAATTTCTGATTTGGTCCTCTACTTCATCCAGCCTAGTTTTAATTCCTTCCAGTGTATTCTTGATGCCAGATATGGTATTCATTTCTGACTGGTTCTTATTCATGGTTTCTGTGTTGTAGTTCCCATTAAATTCCTTGTAATTCTCACTAAGTTTCTTTAACTTCCTTATAACCATTACTTTGAACTCTATCTGATAAATTGCTTCATTTAGTTTTTTTTTCCTGGAGATTCCTCCTTTTCTTTTATTTGGGGGTTGTTTCTTTTTGTCCACCATTTAGCCATCTCTTTGTGTTTGTTTCTGTGTATCAGATAGAACTGCTATGACTCCCAGTCTTTGTAGGGTGGCCTTATGTAGTAAGTATCCTGTGGGACCCAGTGATGTATTCTCCTTGATTTCCTGACCTGGATGCTCTAGGAATGTCCCTTGTGTGAGTTATTTGGGTTCTCCTGTTGTACTTGGGTCTTGATTGTTGTTGTCCCGTTCATCAGTGGGATCTCAGGCTGGGTCACTGTGAGGATTAACTCCGATCATGTCGTGTAAGCTTTTGTACAGGTGCTGACAGAACAGGACAAAACATGAAAGAAAACAAAGACATACAAAAGCACCAATGACAAAAGAAAATAGAATTAGGAAAGAGAAAAATAATAGGAATAATAAAAGAAAAGAAAATATATGAATAAGAGAAGGAAAAAGGGGAAGAAAAAATTATATGAAAGGAAAGAAGAGAGAGACAAAATATTAGAATAAAGAATAAGAAAAGTAAAATGGTAAAAAAGAAGAAAGACAAATTAAAGAAAGGAAAAAAGAGAAAGAAGAATAAAATTACTAAGAAAGAGAAAAAACAGAAAAAAATATAGAGTTAGAAAAGGAAAGAAGAAAATAAGAGCTATTAAAGGAAAAAGAAAAAAAGTAACAACAATGCAATAAAATGAAAAAATAAAGGAAATGATAAAAAAACAAAAAAACAAAGTGGAGTTCGTCTTGGCAGACTTGAGCGCCTGCTGGTATCTCACTTTGAATCCTTCTCTGATGTCTGAGGCTGATTGTTTTGTGAGCCAATTCTGGGACTCTTGGGAGGTACTTTGGTCCTAGCCAGCATCAGAAGCTGTCCATGCTTGGCTCTTGCCAACCTGTTCAACCTTCAAGTGCTAGACAGTTTGTGGCTGTGTCCGCTAGTACTGGCTGTGCATGGGAGGGACCAAGCTGTGCTCTCAGGCCAGCTTATAGCAGCATGGGGCGCAGGGGCAGGTCAGCAAGTGTCCCAAGACACTTTGGGATCCGCCTCCACTTTCCTGTGCCTGCTGGCTGGCTGTCAGAGTAGTCACTCAAAAGGCTTTTTCTGAAAGTGTTTTTGGTGGAATTTGGGGAATGGGGTCTCTGGGCCTCCCGTGCAGGAAGGTGCCATTCAGACTTCAGGGAAGGTGGTGGGTTTGCTTCCCTGTACCAGAGCCACTGTCTGGGTCTGACCTAGGATATGTCCCTTACCCTGCATGGCGAGCCCCTCACAGGCTGCTGGTGGAGTCTGCTGGACGCCAGGAGTTTCTGTCAGCTCTACCATGAGGGGATTGCCACTCAGGTACTTGAGAAAGTGGGGGGAATGGCCCACCCCGAAGTCATTAACTGACCCCCCTGAGATTGCCTAGACCTGTAGGTCTGGCCTCTGCTGCTGCCTGCTCAGCTCGGGTGGAGATGCAGGGTGGAGCCGGTGGGGTTCGGAGGGTGGGGCGAGCTTATCCCCGTGGGTGGGGTATTTGCCTTTCCCCAGTCTGCTGCTGCTGGGAGGGGCCTGTGCCTCTCCAGAAAAATGTCTGTTGTGGTCTGGGGGAGTGGAATGACTGAGTGCAGGGATCCTGGCAGCCCGTCTTCCAGTCCCTCCCCAATGCCTCCCACCCCAGACTCTCCTCAGGCAATTGATTCCTTTCCGTATCACCATCCCTCTGCTGCAGCCCAGGGTGAGTGGCTGGCAACCAAATCCTGTGCCCTGGCCCTTTGGAAAAAGAAAGTGGCTTTGTCTCTGGCAGGCTCTGTCTCTCCCTGGCAGAAGGAAGCCCTGCCACTTTCCACCACGGGATGCTACGTGGGTGGCTGTTCCCAGCTCTGGGCTCTGGGCTAGGGAGCCTGGGGCAGGCCTCCAAGGGCCCCCCACCCATGGCCCAGATATCCCTCTGCACCTTCAGCCTGCTTCCCCACCCCACCTCCTGGTGGTTTCTGCCCTTCCTTGTTTAAAAGTCTCTTCTTCAGCTAGTCTTCAGTTGGTAATTCAGGGTGAATGTTCCCCAATTTAGTTTTATTTCCAGTTTGGCTCTGGGAGGAGGTGCAAGAAGATCCACTTACTCTGTTGCCACCTTGAAACTCCTGTGGTCCATTCTTTCACAGCAAAAGGGCGCTGCCCTCTACGCCCATCTCTGAGTGCACTTGTAAGGGACACACAGCGTATTTTGACCTTTTTAAATAGAGTAATTTCTTGGTTTTGGGAGAAATTCTGATATTCATCTGAATTTTTGTAGAGAGCTAAATAGTTAGCCACTTCAGTAGTGATTAAATCTTACTATACTGGTGGGCATTTTGTGGTACTTTGTAAAGATGATTGCAGAAGTGTTTGTTGTTGTTTTTCTGTGATGTGATTTTTTCAAAAATGTTTTTATTGATTTTTAGAGAGAAAGAAGGGGAGAGGGAGAGAGAGAGAGATAGAAACAGCGATGTGAGAGAGAAACATTGATCAGCTGCCTCCTGCACGCCCCCCACTGGGGATGGAGCCCACAACCTGGGCATGTGCCCTGACCTGGAGTCCAACCAGCGACCTCTGGGTATATGCGTTGGCACAACCACTGAGCCACACCGGCCAGGCATGTGATGTGATTTTCATCCAAAAATGGTTGTTCTAATCGACCACACTCTAGATGCATTGCCTGTTTCTTGTTCGTGAACACTGTATTAATCTCTTTTCTAATAGAGCCAGGCGGAGGCTGTGGGAGCTACATTTGGCCACAGTTGAGCTTCCGTTATCTTTGAGCCACTATGGATGGGTTCTAGTGGTGTTGGTGGATGCCTGTTCCTCAAGCCCATTTCCCCTATGATCTCACTTCATCATTTCAGTTGTGGTTGGATTGGATAAGGTACTAATTACAGTTGTTTAAATTATGATTTTGTTTGGTTAGAAAAATTCTGCTTTTTATCTATTTTATCCTTTCTTTTACTTAGGTGACTTAGACTGTTAAAAACATTTTTATTTTGAATAGTTTAATCATTTTTCTGGTTGGAAGACTGGAGATTGTACATAAAGTCGAACTCTCTTTTTTATTTTTATTTTATTTATTTTCTGATTTTATTTATTTATTGATTGATTTTTAAAATTATTATTAGTTTATTTTAGTTACAAATATTTCTCCTTTTCCTCCGCAGACACCGTTTTTTTAATTATAGGAATTTCCAAGCATATACAAAAGGAAGCCAGTTTTAATAGTCATCACATATGGCCAGTCTTGTTTAATTTTTATTCTCTTCCTCCATTGCCTTCCATCTAATTCCAAATGACTTTGAATCAAATCACAAACACTGTATCCTTTCATTGTGTAAATACTTTTGTACTGTCTCAAAATTATAAGGACCCTTTTAAAAAAATCAATCATTATCATGTTAAATTAATTTCCTAATATCCAGTTAGTGTTCAAATTTTCTTAATTTTCTCATAAATACCATTTTGCAGTTAGTTTCTCAACTCAGGACTCAACAGAAGTCCATGATTTACCTTTGGATGAACTATCTCTTAATTCTGTTCATATACTGTAACAGTTTCCTTTCCTTTTTTTCCACATGTGACATTGATTGTATAAGTCTGTTGTCTTTTCATTTTAGATAAATCTGTAGTGTAAATTTTAGTGAAGTCTGAAGTATGTATCAAATGTAGGTTACATTTTTTGGCAAGAACACTTTATAGATGGTGAGCAAGTTGAACTCTTGAGTTGGTTGGAGAGAGCTTGTGACTGGTACATGTCAGCACTTTTTCTACTTCCTCCAATTGAGTAAGATTTATTTCTCATCACAGTAATGATACTGATTAGCAGGTGAGAGGAAACAGATGTGTATTTATAATGTTATTAAGCATACCTTCATTTATCCAAATTGCTTATTATTATTATTTTTTGTAATTAGCAGTATTGAAACAGCCCAAGTCCTTATTTGGTATAAGATTGCCAGACAGACTACATACATTTTTAGTTTTGCCTTCTGAGTCATCGGATTAGGTAATGTATCTGTCTGCTCAAGGGTCTGGCCAACGTTACTTTCCTATTAACTATGATGAAATCCCTGTTGTTAACTTTATACTGGAAATGGTAAGCATAAAATCCATCCAGTCAAAATCTAAACTTGTAGCTAATTCTTATGATTTATGTGGAAAAAGTTGAGAAAGAAAGCTACCTGTAATAGTCATTCTGTTACAGAGAAAAGAGACTTTAGAAAACATGTTCTTTACTTTTATAAATAAAATCTAGTATTCAGTATTTTGAATTTTTGTGTGTGAATGATAACAGGTCAGATTTTCTTAATTAGTGAAGCCCTGTTTGAAACATTACAAATGAAATTTTTTAAAAGAAAAGAGAATAGTTAATTGAAAAAGTACTCCTAAAATATATTTACTTGGGACCTGACAACTTTATAAAAATGACTTCTTTTTCCTTGAGTATTTATTTCTCATAATGGTGACAATTATGTAAGAAATACCTCTTAATAGAAAAAAAAAATCTGAGAATGTTGATATTTATTTTCATGAAAATATTTTTCTTTTTTTGGTTGACTAGTGAATGTTTGAGTTTATTACTTCTTTATACATACTGTACTTATTTATGTTCTGTGGTTTAAATTATTTTCAAATTTTGATGATTACCTTGGTTCATATGACATTGTTTTTAATCAATTCCTTTCATATATGAATGCTGTTTTCAATGATTGTCTATTGCTTATGAGATACTTAACACCTTCTGAATATTTTTCTTATTGATAACAGACAGGTGAGAATCAAATCATGTAGCTCAGTGCCAGTTCTTTGAATGTCAAAAAGATGTTAGTTCATTTTGCCTTCTTAGTCTACTGGACATCCTGCATCCTCAGGCTAAAATAATAATAATAATAATAAATTTTATATATATATATATATATATATATATATATATATATATATATATATCTCCTAGCACCTTTGGCATTTGCAATGCAGTTGTTTCTTTTGCAACATGTCTTTTTCTAATAAGCATTTTCTTTAACAGCTTCTATAGGTATTTTGAAATGACTTCTTAAATCTATCTACTTCTCTACTAAGAGGGAGTGTTTTGTTGGACTGAATGATAATCCTGTATAAAACAGTAACTAAAAGCTGTGTATTTACCAGGGCGGTGCTGATTTTGATTCCTTTTATTCTATAACAGAAAAAAATAAAACGCTGAAGGTAATGTAAATGTTGCTTTTACAGGCTTTGTATGTACACAAATTCATTAATAGGAAGAAACAATTAAGATTCTGTTTGTAAATATCTGCTCCCTATTTATCATAATTTATTTTTAAAAATTCGGACCATGATTGGATCTTTTATTTTTGTATATGTTAGTATTTTGAGTAATATGTGATTCCAGACCTCACTGTGGTCTGTAATAAATCAGTGATGATTTATAGGTGACAGTGAAGCTAATTGATTAGATAATGTCTAGGAGAGTCTGTACAGATAAAAAAATTTTGTATATTTTATAGAAGTGTTTTTTTATTTTAAGTGTTGAAATTCTCTGTCGAGGGCATGCTTTTCCGAAAACATTAGTGCACTTTCTTACCATTAAAGTTATTCCTGTGTGATGGTCCAGCGTCTGGCAGTAGTATAACCAGCTTGAGTTGCCTGTTTTTCCAACAGCTCTTTGTCTACCCCGATGTCGATGAAGAAACCAGAGCGTTCCCGTGGGTGCCAGTGATTGTAAAGTGGGAGCAGTTAACTTCTTTCTTGGTAACCATCTCATGTTATTTCCTTCTGTCTTTACAGATAAATTATTAGTCCTAACTGTAGCAACAAAAGAAAGTGATGGGTTTCATCGATTTATGCAGTCAGCCAAATACTTCAATTATACTGTGAAGGTACGGTATATCTTTCATTTATGGAGACGCTAACAGTTAAAATGTGTGCCTAAAGTACAATTTTATAACAATAATAGCAACAACAGCAACACAGGCTGCAGTCAAGAGCAGGAAGCTGAAATTTGATCACACAATTTCTGTTAAAATTTATATATACTTGATTGTTTTAAAGATACATTTTGGCCTTATTAATACACTGGAACTCAGAAAATAATTTCTTAATTTTTTTTTTATATAATGTTTATTTATTTTTGTTCATTTCTTAATACTTGCTAATGCTTTGTATAAACATGTTTATAAATAACAGAAGAGTGTATTTATGTATCTATTTTTATATTTATATTTCTTTGCAGGGCGGGGGTCATGTGTATGCCCAACATAACTAAGATTTGACAGTGAGCTTTTGGTCTGCCGTAGTGTGTTTCTTTGTGTACAGACGACAGAGGGAGATGTCTCTTCTGTCCCATTATGGAGAATTGCTTTTCCTGTTTTTTGTTTGTTTTAGAGTTTGGGAACATTATAAAAATATAGAAAGTTTTAGAAGACATCTTCTAGGGACTATCTCATTGATAAATGATCAGAGAAAACCTGTGGTATTGGGTAGAGCTAGTAAACTGAGCTGTGGAAGGCCTTTTTTTTAAAATTTATTTATTCTTTAATAGAAATGAGGGTTTGTTAGCCAGGTTTTCCTCAAATAAGAGGAGAGTAGAGAGGAATCCCAGATAGGAAAACAAACAAACAAATTAACATATTTATTTATTTAATTGATTTTTTTAGAGAGTGAGAGGAAGGTAGAGAGAGAGAAAAAGACAGACAGAGAGAGAAAGATTGATTTGTTGTTCCATTTATTTATGCATTCATTGGTTGATTCTTGTTTTGTTTTGTTAATTTTCACCCAAGGATACTTTTCCATTGATTTTTAGATAGAGTAGAAGGGAGGGCGTGGGAGAGAGAGAGAGAGAGACATCTGTTTGAGAGAGACACATCGATTGGTTGCCTCCCACACGACCCCGACAAGGGTCGGGGATCAAACCTGCAACCCAGGTACGTGCCCTTGACTGGGAATTGAACCGGAGACTCTTTGGTCCGCAGGCCAATGCTCTAACTGCTGAGAAAACCAGCCAGGGCAACACATTTTTTTTTTTTTTTTAAATAATGCACAACCAACACATGGGCATTAGGCTAGGGAAGGCAGGAGGGGAATCAGAGTGGAAGGAGGGGGTCATTGGGGAAAAATAGGGGACATCTGTAATACTTTCAACAATAAAAAAACGAAAACAAAGGCTATAACAAGATACAAAGAAGACCCAGCAATTCCACTTCTGGGTATTTATCCAAAGAAACCCCAAACACTAAATCAAAAAGACATATGCATCCATATGTTCATTGAAGCATTATTTACAATAGCCAAGGTATGGAAACAACTTTCAAGTGTCCATCAATAGACGAATGAATAAGAAGAAATGGTGCATATATACAATGGAATATGACTCAGCCATATAAAGAAAGAAATCTTGCCATCTGCCACAACACGGATGGACCTGGAGGGTATTGTGCTGAGTGAAACAAGTCAGACAGAGAGAGACAAATGTCGTATAATTTCACTTTTGTGTGGAATCTAAAAAACAAAATAGATGAACAAGCAGAATAGAAACAGACTTATAGATACAGAGAACATTTTGATGGTTGCCAGTTTGGAAGCAAGTTGCAGGGATGGGTGAAAAAGGTGAAGGGATTAAGAAATAGAAATTGGCCTGGCTGGTGTGGCTCAGTGGATTGAGTGTCATCCCATGGGTGATTCCTGGTCAGGGCATATGCCTGGGTTGTGGGCTCGATCCCCAGTGGGGGACGTGCAGCAGGCAGCCCATCAATGTATCTCTCTCACATTGATGTTTCTATCTCTCTAAAAAAAATCAGTAAATACATATTAAAAAAAAAAAAAAAGCACACACACACAGAAAAAGAAATATAAAAAGTTACAGAATAGTCATAGGGATGTAAAGTCCAGTGTAGAGAATATAGTCAGTAATATTATAATAACTATGTGTGGTGTCAGATGAGTATTAGTTTTATTGGGGAGATCACTTTGTAAGATATATAAGTGGCTAATCACTGGGTTTTACACCTAATATAATGTTGTATGTCAACTGTAATTGAAAAATAAAAAATTTAAAAAATGGCTCTTATATCACACAGGTTCCCAAAATGAGTAACAGAGAAAATTATTCATTTATCATTAACCTATGTCATGGAGTCTGTAAAAAAAAAAAAAAAAATCCACCAAATTTAATTTTTAAAAAATGGCACAACAAATTTTTATCAGGAAAACTTTGACACCAATTTTTTTGTCTTAAGCATTGAACCTAATCACAAACCTCACTTAAAATGTATTGCTTTTATTTCTCCATTTTTATTTTGTAAAATTTCAAAATTTTACTGTATGCAAATTACAACCTCAATTTTTAAAAATTTCATTAAAGAAAAGTGTAAAAAACCTTTTATTCTAATAAAACCACTTCTCATCCCTAAAAAAAACACATACAGCACCTTAAAAAGGGGCGGGGGTAGCTTTGCCTAGGGAAAACATGAGCTGTTTGTTAGGCTAGAGGAGAATAGTGGTGTGTCCTGATCAGACACATGGGAGTAACAGGAAAATCAGGGTAAAATCATGCTGAAATTCGGTGAGAGGGATGTTCAGGTTTCAGACTGGGGAGAGCAAGGAATGTTTCTTATGTGTGCAGCACACCAACTTTATATATGGTGTGCTGTTGGTTCATTACATAAACTACGTAAGGTAGATACCACTTCGTTTATGAGTGAGAAAAACTTACCCCAGGGTATGGAGTTATAACGTCAGATCTTGGACCCCAGTCCTGTGGGACTGACTGGAGGGTTTGATCCCTGCTGTCCTCCCGTTCTAAAATGCAGTGGTTCTCAAAGTGCATCAGCAATGAAGAGTCTCAGACCCCACCTCTGAGCTGCGGAATCACGAGCTCTGGGAGTGGGACATGGCGGTGTGTTTTCACAAGCCCCCGTGTGATTCACACGCGAGCTGGAGCTGGGCACACTGACTGAGTGAAATGAGAGGAGACCGGAGCCTGGTGCAGTGCACCCCACAGGGAGGCTCTCAGGTGCGCTGGGCCCAGCATCACTGTGTCTTGGACATGTCCAGGAGGGCGTGGAATGTAAGGAAGTGCAATCAGTCTTAGGGCCAGAAGGGTCCACATTTTAGGGCAAAAACTAATACACCTACTAGACTCGCCCCGGGAGGAGTCCAGATTCACATCCGTTTGTTTTCTTGGTCAGCCTTTTTCCTCCAGCCTTCACGAAGTGATGGCTGGGATGCTGTGGCTGGGAGCCCACTTTACCCACCAGATTGTTATTTGGCTCAATGTTAAGTAAAAGTGGAACTGATAATATTTATTTTCTAAATTTACTTTATCCTTTTCTTTCCTATTTATTTTAAATTTCATTCCCCCTTAATTTCACAAATTTGCAAGTCTACCATTATTTTGGGAACTTCAGCCTTGCTTTGGATGAAACAAAGATGCAAGGTCTGTGTTTGGGGCGGGGGACATATATGTCCAGCTCCCTCCCAGTCAGGGGGATGACCCTGCACTTTGGATTCAGGTGAAGGCAAACAGTGCGGAGAACAGCTCTAAGTTTAGAAGGCGGTGTTTGGCTTGACTCCTCCTGTGTTTCCCTCACCAACCCGTTTTGGTTCAGTAGGAAATTGCTTATGGCCCTGTCAGGAGTCACTGAGCTCCAAAGGCTTTCAATATTCCTCATCTCGATTTCCTGCCAGATTGAAAAGTGCTATGGAAACTTTCTTCATTTTCTTCTTAATCTGAACAGATAGAAATAAAATATGAGAAATACTTTCTGTGACCCCCCCTCCCCCCATTAGACATTACTTTTGAAATGACAAAATGAGGAATGGCATTTTATGCAGAATGATGACCTGACCTAGGTATCAAGTTGCTTGCTTTCTAGTATCATGAGTTGATGAAACCTTTAAAAAGTGGTTACAGTACTGTATAATGCTACATAAGCTGCTGATGACTTCCAGTTTTTACGATACTGTCATTTTAAACTGCTCAGGGATGGAATGTTGATTTCCTTTATAGGTCCTCGGTCAAGGAGAAGAGTGGAGAGGCGGCGATGGGATCAATAGTATTGGCGGGGGCCAAAAAGTGCGGTTAATGAAAGAAGTTATGGAACAGTTCGCCAATCAAGAGGATCTGGTTGTCTTGTTTACTGAATGGTAAGAAGTAACCTGTGGGTTTTGAAGTCCATATTAAAAATTTTAAGAAAGAGTTGATATGCATGTGTAGATTACATATAAATTATTTTATTCACAAGGAATCATTGCTTTGAATAGTAGATTTTGCTCATAATTATACAACCACCGTCTGACATCGTTATGTAATATGATCGGATCTGATGAGTTACTGTAAACACCAATGCGAAAACATGGCCTGAGCTCACGTTTTCGTGAAATTTCTGTTTTAATCTTGATTTAGAGAAGGAATAAATTGTTGAGCATTTTTATTGAGAGTGACTCAAGGGATTCTGGTCAGCCAGGAGGAAATAGATCAGGTAAAGTTTTAAGTCAGAAATAAGAAAATCTGTGTTTATTAAGAAAGAAGAACCTCTCCAATCTGTGAATATCTTTTTATATGCTACTCTACTTTGATGCTCCTTAATTTTGAGTGTCTACTGTCTGTCTTTCCCTTCTATGTGTTTGATGATGTCAGCTTGTCGTGAGGCGGTAATGGTCGCCAACTTCTTCCATTTCTATGGCCTTTTCTTTTTTTCTCCTTTATTTATTTGAAGAGAGAGAGAAGGGAGAGTAAGAGAGAGATAGAAACATTGATGAGAGAGAACATCGGTTGGCTGCCTCCTGCATGCCCCCCAGTGGGGATTTGGCCCACAATTTGGGCATGTGCCCTGACCGGGAATCAAACCAGCGACCTCTTGGTGCATGGGTTGATGCTCAACCACTGAGCCACACCGGCCGGGCTTCCGCGGCCTTTTCAGTTTCTATGTTTTGATCATTGATTGCTCATCTGAAACCCCCTTGTTCTTCCTCCTCTAATTTAGGAAAGTTTCTTTATATCTCTCCCTCAATTTGAAAATCTAAAGCCACAAATTATTGCAGATGAAAGTAAGGCTAATGCTTTTTATGCAACTCTGTAAATAACAGAGGAATACATTTTGAAAGGAAAATCTACATAGTGAATTCCCCGTGCCATTAACATTGAAAGAAATTTTTTTTAATATGTTTTTATTGATTCTTTAGAGAGTGTGGAAGGGAGAGAGAGATAGAAACATCGATGTGAGAGAGACACATAGATCGGCTGCCTCCTGCACACCCCCCATTAGGGATCGAGCCCTGCAACCTGGCATGTGCCCTGACCGGGAATCGAACCAGGACCTCTCAGTCCATGGAACAACTCTCAATCCACTGAGCCACACTGGTGGGGCAACACTTAAAAGTTTTGAAAGGGTCTATATACTTGCATTTCTTAAATTTCCCTAATGTCTTCTATGAAAAAAATTAAGTTCTGCTTCTAGTAACCTATTCTCGCAACATGAGATGTAGCATAGCTGGTGTGAGCTTGTGTATTGGGAGTTTTTCTATTATTAAATATATTTTTACCCTTGGCAAAAGAGTAGGAAGCTTATACTGTGTTTAGGTTAAATATTGAGTATGTTTTGGTTTCAAATTACTGTGGATTTCAAACAACAATTTTGGTCAGCTTGAACTTAACCACATGTTGATT
Source organism: Tadarida brasiliensis (assembly GCA_030848825.1). Classification (NCBI taxonomy): domain Eukaryota; kingdom Metazoa; phylum Chordata; class Mammalia; order Chiroptera; family Molossidae; genus Tadarida; species Tadarida brasiliensis. Next base: position 104,778,205 of record CM061260.1, on the reverse strand, counting down.
TCAGTTTTGACCTTGAGGCAGATTCTCTTTATAAAAGTTACTTACCTACCACATACTAGACAGCGCTGGTTTTAGGAAGCACTTGTGCTCTGTCTTAACCCCTATCCCATGCCCTGTCCTATCTCCCTCATCTAAGATTTAGACTTGGAAGAAACTGGTTTAATAAGGAACAGTTTGTTTCTTTTTATTTTGTTAATCCTCACCCAAGGATATTTTTCAATTTATTGTTATTATTTTTTAGAGTGGGAGGGAGGGAGAGAGAGAGACAGAGAGACAGACATGGATGCGAGAGAGACACATCAATTGGATGCCTCCCCCATGACCCCCACCGCGGCGGGGATGGAGCCTCAACCGAGGTACATGCCCTTGACCAGGGATCAAACCCGACGGCTGATGCCCTAACTGCTGAGCCAAACTGGCAGGGCAGGAACCAGTTTGTTTCTAAGGAGGAAAGGGGCACAGATATCCAAGACTGCTTGGGGTTGCACTTGTTCATTTAGATGAACTTTAAGATCCAGCTTGATAAAAAAGACTGTAATACAATTGTAATGGAAGGTCAGTGTGTACCGGGTGCTCTTAGTGTTTGGACTGTATCAGTGAACCAAACAGATGTTTCTGACAACTTCCTTTGTGAGAACAGCCAGCTAACTAAAAACAGGCAGCCTCCCCGCAGCCAAGCCACTGTCTAAGAAGGATCGTTAACATTTCCTTCATCACCCACCTCTGTCCTGGAAAAACCTGGTGGTGAGGAGCCAGTAACCAAGGGAGAGAGGGGTGAACAGTGGTGCCACTTTAGAGCTTTCTCTCTCTCTCTCTCTTTTAAACAACACCCTTTTAAAAAAGGATTGTGTACAGAATGATCAATGCAACAGAAAATTTCGGAGAAGTGAATTAGGTTGTTTGAAAGAAGATACCCATTCTATAATAGAATTGCTAATCTCCTAATTACGTTCACATCTGGTTGAGGTTAGAATTCAGAATACATGAATTTTAATAAATCAAATTCCTATTTCTTACGTAATTTTTTTCGGACTGTTCAACTGTGATAGTTTATGGAAGCATGGGTCACTGCTATATGAAAAAAGGTACAAAGATTTATGTACTTAATGGTCGAGATAGGTGTCTTTAAACAATAGCTTTATTGAGGTATATTTTATATACTCTGACATACACTAATTTTAAATATTAAATTTAGTAAATTTACAGAGTTGTGCAATTATCGTCAGTATTCAATTTTAGAACATTTCCAATACCCCAGAGTAATCCCTTGAGCTCATTTAGATAGGCTTTTGTGAATTAATTTGAACATAATTTTATTTGTTAAAATTAATATTTGTTTAAGTTACTTTAAACAAGGTAACTGGCATATGGGTTTTATAATAAGGTACTTTGCATTACTTTTAGAATTATCTTCCAAAGCATATATTTCTTTTACGCTAGTCACATTGATGGCTGATAGACCGAATTATTATATAGTGACATGTTTTTTTTTTTTGTTTTTGTTTTTTGTTTTTTTTTTAGAATTGTATATAGGCCAATATGTAACAAGAAGTGTTTGAGCAGTTGTGAGTAAATTTGATACATACTGAATATCCTTGCACACTTATTGTGTGATGAATACAGTAAAATACATATAAACCAGCAGAGTCCAGATCCTAAAATTAGCATGTGGAAGAATCCTTTTGAGTATCAGATACATGTCTAATAAAAAACTTTGGTTTTTTTTGTTTTATTCCTTTTATTTTAGACTTAAGAAAATTCTTTAGAAGAAAATTAGTTGAAATAAAGTTGGTGTAATTGTCTGAATAAGAATTTAGACTGAGCAGACATTTATATTTTTGGTGGCACTAAGTATTACACCATTAATCAGAATGCAAATACGCTCCTTTTTAAAAAGCTCCCAATTCATGAAACTTTTGAACATGTTCGGTGGTGGTGATTTGCCTCACCAAAAGGAGTATTTCCTCTGTGAAAACATCTACCCAAGCATTTTGGTGGATGAAACTCCTGGTTCATTCAGATATTTGTTTAAAGATGATTAACTAAACTGACTTTGTAATTGATAGGCTATTGCTAACTAATGGTAGCAGTAAAGAAGACTACTAGAATGCCACTTAAACGGGAATGGTAGTCAATGCTACCATACAAAAGTTAATATAGAATTGAAAAGAATATAAAATAAAGCCATTATTATAGTAGTTTTATAGCTGGCTCTGGTTTGGGAGATTGATCCAGGCTGAAAATCTTAAGTCACACAAATCTTTGCTGTTAGGGTGTGTGCTTTATCAATACGATCCTATTAGTGCTAGCTTCAGTTCACTTACCAAGTTGAATTGTAAGTGTTTGTATGTTTCAGACAGTGAAGTGGGGGAGCTATATCTAATTTCTATGTTGTCAGGGTAAATAGCAAGGAATCAATAAATATTAGGGACCAGTAAACTGCATTAAAACAGGGAGAAACAGAACTTTCAAGAGGGAGAAATATGGTGGATGCTTTGAAACTCATTTTAAAGATTGTTCTTCATTCATTTGGAAAAATTAAATTACTCACAAAAGCAGGAACACATTCAAATTTTATAAATCTCAAAGACTGAAATTATTAAAACATTGAATTTAGATTAGAAACTATGAAAATGATGCTCTTGGTTCTGCCCAGCCGGTGTTGTTTCATTTGGCTGCTAATTCAACAATATTTTTGCTTAACAAGTGAGATCTTTAATATACGTGTGTTTAGTGTACATGTTTTGAGCACAATCTGTGATCCAGGCATTGAACTTAACACCACAGAAAAAGAGATCAACACAGATCCCACCCTCAAGGAATTCTCATATTATACTAATTCTACAAACAAAACTGAACAAACCTAATTTGAAAGAAAAAGGTATTTTTTTAAAAAAAACATTGAATGTTGGCATAATCTCCTTAGACTCATTTACTTGTAGAAAATTGTGAAAGATTACTTTATTGATCATTTTGCTAATTGTGAAAGTATTTGTAGATTTTGTTATTGTCATGAGTATACTTTATATGTATTAATTCTTCAGCTAATCAAATTTCTATCTTATGACATTCTACAAAATAAACATTTTATGCCTCTCATAATTCAGGTTACATACTCAGTATGCCTCCATTGTCTTACAGGGTTTATACGGAAGACAGAGTAAACATTTTTTTAAAGCAAAGCTTTTCAAGTATGATAGCTATAATTTTAACAAACTATGCCAGATTTATTTGACAGACTTCTTCATCCTGACAGTGATGACAATTTAAGTGTGCAGGCATAAAGAACCTAGCCATCAGTGATAGACAACATTTCATTACATTCTGGTGGAGGAAAGCCAAAACACATCAAAGTTCTCCATCTCTGTACTGCTTTTTCCCTTCTTTTTGAAGGGAAGATTGAGTCATTAGCTGTCAGAATAGTGAAACATGTTCAGAAATTTTGTAGGAAATGAATGACTTATTTTTTCAAGTAGTTCAGATGTTCTTGTTAATATTTACTGAGTGTGTTAGTGGGTATGTTCGAATGCAGAAGAAGCAGATTGTATGCAAAAGATACATTGGGTGTTGATGTATATTGAGATTGATATATGGTACTCCTGTATGACAGTAATTTGTCTATTTTATGTATGTGTATATGTGTGTGTGTATGTATATATACATATGTGTATATGTTTATATATGTATATACCCCCCAAACCTGATTGTTTACTCCTTGAATTTAGTTTTTTTGAGTAAATATGTATTAAGCATCTGTTAAATAAAATAAAGGGGACTGACTGGGACAGAAACCTTGCTCTCTGGATACATTTTCTACCTCTAGCTTTCTATATGTTGTATCTGGAATGTTGTAGTTACATAATAATACATTCTGGGGACTAAAAACAGGTTTCTTTCTTTAAAAAATTTTTTTTCTTTATTGATTTTTATAGAGAGAGGAAGGGAGAGGGAGAGAGAGATAGAAACATTGATGAGAGAGAACATCGATTGGCCGCCTCCTGCATGTCCCCCACTGGGGATCGGGCCCATAACCTGGGCATGTGCCCTGACCAGGAATCGAACCAGCGACCTCTTGGTGCATGGGTCAATGCTCAACCACTGAGCCACACCAGCTGGGCAGGTTTCTTTATTTCTTGACTCAATGAATACTTCTTGTACAATAAATACGTGTCAGATTTGGAAGTACTAATGTTGCAGAGATTAAATTTAACTATCATTTTAAAACTGAAGGGAGATTTTCATTTATTAATCATTTATTTAAAAAATAAAGAGACCGACCCAGCCACACGTGATGGTGACCCCTGGTCCCACAGACAGCCAGCAGCTGGAGCAGTTTGCTGTCGTCCCGCCCTTGTCTCTTTGGTGCTGCTCTGCTAGGTGTTGCTCCAGCACGAGGCCACTCTCGGAAACAGTCTGGAGACACCCTCCAGCCTAACCCTTTTCTGGCTGACCCCTACCCCTGCCCAGCCCCAGTAGGAGTTCTGCATTCAGGAAACACAGTTACATTCCATTTGGAGGAAATCCTCACAGTAATATTTTATTTAAAAAATAGTACCTACTTTTCCCTGGCTGGTGTGGCTCAGTTGATTAGGCGATGTCCAGTGCACCAAAAGGTGGACGGTTCCATTCCCGGTCAGGGTACTTACCCAGGTGGCAGGTTCCATCCCCGTCGGGACACGTGCTGGAGGCGACCGATGGGTGTTTCTCTCTCTCTCTCTCAAACCGATTAAAAAAAAAGAAAAAAAAAGTCCCTACTTTATATAAGCTGATTCCTTTCATTTTCTCCAAAATTCCTAGAGTAATTTAATCATCCTCACTTTGGAAATTTAATTTAAGTATTTCCACTGTGATTGTATTGTAATTTATTCTGCAGGTTCAACTGGGTTGACATTTTTAAGTGTTTTTTTTTTTTTGTGGGGGGCGTGAGGGTGGTTCCAAAACATTGCTTTGTGGTAACAATTATCTATGGAAACAGATATGTGTTTAAGGTGAAGGCATGGTTAAAGCCAGAATCCAGGTGGGTTGCTACTTGTATTCTTCAGTTTCATCGATATTATGCTTTTAAGTACTAGCTGCAAATGGTTTGGATGATTCTAACTTTGGCTTAAGTTTATATCAGTAATGATAAAGCATGGGGTGGATTGGGGAGGAACAGACTGAGGGTTAGGGAACTCTTTGTTACTTTCTTTTCCTAGATACCCAGTTGCTTTTGCTTCTTGTTGAAATTTAGGATTAATTTATTCATTCACTTTTTCAGCAAATATTTATTGACTATCTTTAAAATACAAGGCTGGAAGAATATCTAGATGAATTGAGGGTCTGGCATACACACAGTCTGGTCCCAGCACACAAAGCAGAAGATGAAATTTCTATGAAAGGGGGCGGGAAAGAGCTGTGGGAGTTAAGAGGAAGGAAGTGATCTTTTCATTTATGCTGATGAAGTTCAGGTTTGAGGAGGAGGTGACCTTAGGGATGGGCCTTGAGGCTGAGTGGTTTGGGCCTGTTCGAGAAAAGACATGCTAAGCAGAGGAAACACCAGGAGGAAAGACATGGGTGACAGATCAAGTAATTTAGTTTGTCTTCACAACAGGTTATTTAATGGAAAGTTATTAATGTGAGGTCATTCATTTAGACTGTTCTGTGGGCCAGCGTGGGTGAGCTGTGGTCCGGCCCACTGCCTGTTTTGCAAACAGCTTTATTGGAGCACAGCTATGCCCACTTGTTTACGTGTTTCCGGTGCTGCTTTCTGTGCTGCTTTTGTAACAGGACAACAGAGGAGTCGTTGCAGCAGAGACCGCACGGTCCATTGAGAACCACCAATCTCGTCTGGGGACAGGCACAGAATGGCTTCAGGGGAGGTGTCTGTCCTTATGAGAAGTGGAGAGGGGATGGGTCATGTGGAGTCTAGTGGGGTTTTTGAATCAGTCTAGTCCAGGGAGTGGAGAGGTTTTGGGTGCTAAATAGATTCAGTGCATGGAATCAATAGGATTTGGTAAAAGATTTGAAGAGAAGGCTAAGGAAAGGGAGGAGGCAAGGGATCTATATTATTAAATTAGATGGCAAGCTACTGATATTTTAACATTGTTTTAAAATTTTGATTTAGGGAAATAAGTGATTATTGAAGAAAATAAGACTAGTACTAAAACAAGTTGTCTTTTATTTGGATGGACCTCAATTTCCAATGTAATGCAAACACTCATAATTTAATGCAGTTAAGTCGAGGGAAAATTGTTTGGTGTACCCTCTAAATAGTTTGTATTACTCTCATGTTGGAGTCTAAATTCTGACTTCTTTAGAGACTGTTTCATGGTATATGTGCCTAAATTCTGAGAAGTGTTTTTTGTTTTTGTTTTTGTTTTTTTGTATTTTAAAACGATTTCCCTTCATTAAACAGCTTTGATGTCGTATTTGCTGGTGGTCCAGAAGAAGTTCTGAAAAAGTTCCAAAAGTTAAACCACAAAGTGGTCTTTGCAGCAGACGGAATCCTGTGGCCAGATAAAAGGCTGGCAGACAAGTATCCCATTGTGCACATTGGGAAGCGCTACCTGAATTCTGGAGGTGGGTAACATACCGGCAGAGAGCTGTAATGCAAGTTATAGCAAACTATAAATAATTATGAAACAACCTTTCTTTTGGTATGTGTAACTATAGACGTAGTTTTAAATAACCATTATCTTATTACTATGAAAAAAGTATATCAATTTAAAATTCACAGTGCATTTTATAGCTGAAAACGCATTTTCGCATGTGTTATATGATGCCCCTAACAACACTAGACAGTGTGTTATTATTTCCAATTATAAGTGAGAAAACCCATGTTCCCTAAATTTAAGTGACTTCTTTGAGCGACATTCTGTTGTTAATGGAAAAGCAATAAGGATCCAGGTCATCTGATTGTAGTGTCATTGAGAATTTTCTGACTAGAGGACAATGCATTTAGTAAATTCTCTATTTTAGGAAACCATGCAAACTACAATCATGTAGCTTTAAAGAATAGGCATTGCTTAATGATATCTGTATTTTAAATATAGTGGCATAAATGAGTCATTTGTCTTGAAGTCACTAGTCAAAGGATTCAATTTACAGTGTCTGCTACATTGCAAATGTTGCATTAGCTGTGCCACTGTGGATTCAAGGAACACATGGTCACATTTCCTCTCTCCTTTCAAAACATCAAGTAAAATTTGACTTTGGACATTATTACGTGTATAATAGTGTTTTTTGAAACTGAGCTTAATGTAAACACATGGCCAGAAGGTAGAATCAAACAGGATGGGGGGACATGTTAGACATGCAAGCCACATTGGGAGAACAGATGTTTTTGAGTGATTTACATATATATATAATTGGTACTATTCAGGCTAGTTCAAAGAAGTGCTGCTTTAGAGTGAAACCTTTAGCCAGTAGTTTACATTCTCTGAGATGCCTCAGTTACAGCTCTATTCATCTGCACTTTTTTTTTAAGTAACTCATTCTTTTTTTTAATCCTCACCCAAGGACATTTTTGCATTTATTTTCAGATAGAGCAGGAGGGAGAGAGGGAGGAAGAAAGAGAGAGAAACATTGATGTAAGAGAGACACATGGAGTGGTTGCCACGCACACAACCCCAACCGGGGCTGGGACAAACTGCAACCGAGGTACGTGTCCTTAGTGGGAACCGAACCTGGGACTCTCTGGTCCACGGGCCGATGCTCTAACCGCTGAGCCAAACCGGCCAGGGCGAAAGTCATTCTCATAGTCGTACCCTGGAACTTTGATAGCCGATATAAATACTACACTTCTAAAACCTTAAATATCAGTTTGCACTTCCAAGTTTTAGCTCACCTTTTCTCTCCATCTCAATACGACGACACTTCATGTTTTGGGGGGATCTCTTGACCATTTTATTTTCTCCTAATCTCCCTCCCACCTTTGGATTTTACTTCTGTGTTCACATCAGAACCTAGGGTTTGTGCCGTTGGTTACTCCACCCTCATTGTCTTAGCAGCTTTCCCGCAGAGTTCTAGTTCCTGTGCGGACGAAGCCTCCCCCCAGAAGGCTGCCCACTCTGCCTTCTCGTCCGAACACGCGAGCTGTGGACTGGGCTGCCTCTGCCTCCGCACTGTCCGGCCTCAGCATGACGATCTTTTAAGTTCTCGTTAAGTCCTAGATAGTTTCAAAACCGTTTAGCTGTGGAACTCTGTGATGTTTTATTTTATATTTATTACTTTTTTCCTAACATAGCATGCATAATGAAATATATAAATTTATCTAGATCATGAAATAGCTACTCAGGAATTTAATTTCAGATAGATGCACAGTACTATAGACATAGCAAAAAAAAAAAAAATCCAAAACAGAAAACAACAACAAACTACCAAGTGAGTGCCTTTGTGAGCAGGTTTAATTTTGGAAAAGTTGCTTATAAGTGGGAAAGAGATCGTACAAGGACAACAAAAATAATGCTTATGCTTTTTTGTAGTAAAATAAAGAGATGGTAGAAAATCTAAATGCATTCAATAGAAGTTTATGTAATTTCATGAATAATATATGGAGAGTTATTTTAAGGGACATTAGTTTTGTTTCTGGGTATATCATTCAATTAAAAAAATCAATCATGGAGAGTAAACCTATTTCCTTATGAAAATTTCAGAATATGAGAAACTTGATTGATTTGAAATACTGTGGCAGTTTAATAGAAAAATATAAATCATATAAACTATATATCACATACTCTGAACGTAGATGTGTATTTGACCATTGGACTGCTGGGGTTCAGTGCACTGATCCTCATGCAGTCAGAAAGTCACATGTACCTTTTGACTCCCCAAAACTTCAGTAGTCCCTCAGTATCCAAGGGAAATTGCTTCCAGATAGCAAAATCCACAGATGCTCAAGTCTCGTATGAAATGGTGTAAAACAATGCCTATAGTCGTCCTGCCACATCTGCGGATTCTCAACCTTGGGTCAGAAATGCTGGTTTCCACCCTGGCCAGTTTGGCTCAGAGGTTAGAGCATCGGCCCGCGGTCAGAGAGTCCTGGGTTCGGTTCCCGCTAAGGACACGTACCTCGGTTGCGGTTCATCCCCGGCCCCAGTTGGGGTCGTGTGGGTGGCGGCCAGTGGATGTGTCTCTCTCACATCGATGTTTCTCTCTCTCTCTCTCTTCCTTTCTCTTTCCCTCTCGCTTTATCTGAAGATAAATGTAAAATATGTCCTCGGGTGAGGATAAAAAAAAATACTGGTTTCTATCTGCAGCTGGTTGAATTGATGCATAGGAAACCCAGGGTATAGAGGGCCAACTGTATATTTATTTATTATTATTTAAAAAATTTTTTTTTCCTTTATTGATTTTAGACAGAGAGGAAGGGAGAGAGAGAGAGAGAGACATAGAAACATCAGTGAGAGAGAACATCGATTGGCCGCCTCCTGCATGCCCCCCTCTGGGGATCAGGCCCACAACCTGGGCATGTGCCCTGACCGGGAATTGAACCGATGACCTCTTGGTGCATGGGTCAATGCTCAACCACTGAGCCACACCCGCCGGGCTGTATATTTACTGGGAAAAAAAAATCCACCTCTAAGTGGACACGTGTAGTTCAAACCCATGTTGTTCAAGGGTCAACTATAATTCCTTTTCATTTTTTTAAGGATGTTTAGGACTTATAAAAGAAGATAAGGAAACATAATTTTTCAAAAACAGTAATATAAACCATTGAAAATGTCATGTTCTATTTGCATCTATGTTTCACTGGAGAAGACTGGTCACAGTATTAAAAATAGCATTTTTTGGTGTCTTAAGATTTTTTTTATTTGGCAAAAATAACAAAAATGACCAACCAGTGATTGATGTAGCCATGTTTTCATTTTGTTTTATTTTCTCTAGGTAACATTAATGTTGCTGGACCTATTTCTTTTAATTCTTTTATTCTTATGAGGGCATTTAATGTTGACGGTAAAAAAAAAAAATAGGTTTCTTTAATTCGCAGGAGTAAAACTGGTCTCTTTTAAAAAGTATCGCATGTCAATGAGACACGGTTTGGCTGCATTTCTGAAACTCAGAGGAAGACTCAAACAAGGGAAAAATGATCCTGTTGTCTGTTTTTTATAGACAGCTGTTGTTGGCAAACCCAGTGCTTATGTTCTAAGGCCAAAGGGAACAATCCAATTTTAGATTTCCTTTCTGCAGACTGTGACACACAAAAGCTAGCCAGAAAATGGTTTAGCAGGTACACTGATGACCAGCTGAAGTAAAGGAAAAATCCCCCAAATGTCCTCGATATAAATTTCCTCCGGGATGTTTGCAGTCAGTGACAAATCCAACATTCCTTTGATTGCGTTAGCGTCTCTGGCATGGAAACCACTCGGTAGAGATTTCCTTTTTTCAGAAACAGTGCCTCCTGTCTAAAGGATCCAAGAAGAGCATTTTTGAAGGTCAGAAACAGAGTTCTCTCTAGTCTCTCCTGTTCCTAGTAGCTGTTTCCCTATGAGTCTAGGAAAATATTAGTTCCCCCTCTTGTATAAGTTAATTTTGGGACCGTGTTTATTCAAAGCATCTTTGATTTGCAATTGATGCTAAAATTCACTCTGTAGTAATTTACATATAAAACAAAGGACTCTCAGTAATTCTTTAAAAAAATTTTTTTTTTCCCTTTATTGATTTTAGAGAGAGCGGATGTGAGAGGGAGAGAGATAGAAACATTGATGAGAGAGAACATCGATACTCAATAATTCTTATTTCTCTCATGGTGAGCCATGACCTTCCAGCCTAAGGATTAGACCTAATGGGTTTCTAACTGTGCAGTGGGTCAGTGCAATTAACATAGACGTAGTTTTGGTCTTTGAATACTAAACTCTCTATTCTCTTTTTGGTATTGCAGGATTCATTGGTTATGCTCCATCTATCAACCGTATAGTTCAACAGTGGAATCTCCAGGATAATGATGATGATCAGCTATTTTATACTAAAATTTACATTGATCCACTGAAGAGGGTATGTAATAGCTCCTGCTCCCCTTTTCAGTGCGACCCCCTTGTCCACGGAGGCTACTGGCGGCCCCCGGCAGGTGACAGGCAGAAGAGTACACAGGGACCATCTCGGTTCTGTCAACTCCTTTCACACGAAATACATTTTTCTTTGATCACAACATATTTATGTGGCAGTATATAACATGCAAAGGAAGCTTTGTGCTTTATTCCAAGCACATTTGTCCTGCTGGAAATCTGAATTCTGTAATTATGGGGGTGTTGCGACCAACAGTGGTCTGCCACAGGCCCTGGAGAGAACATTCCTGAGACTGACTTCCAACGAAACTTTGGAGAAAAGTAAAACCAAATTTAATGATATTTTCAGTCATTCACCTAATATGAGTTAATGTTTCATAAATTGACTATGTATCACAGTTAAAGTTCTCAAAGTGACTGAATTGTGTATTTGCGGGAGCTGTCGTTAGGGAACAAGGGTTCTTGAAAGTACATTGTACAGTGGATTTGCAACTCAAGCGGTTTCTGTTTCTTAGATAAATACTTCAGTTGTCTAAATATTTTCATTAGACCTCAATGCTTAAGAAGCTTTATTCTTAAGCTATTTGTTTTTCTTCATCTCTGTATGTGACTTTCCCTCGCGTGGGCCAGGCATGGCAGGCCTGAGCACTTGGGCCTGCGTCTGGGGGAGAAACCTGCTCTTTTTAAAAACATTTTTTTCCTTTATTGATTTTAGAGAGAGAGGAAGGGAGAGGGGGAGAGAGAGAGAAACATCGATGAGAGAACATCAACTGGCCACCTCCTGCATGCCCCCACTGGGGATCGGGCCCACAACCTGGGCTTGTGCCCTGACCGGGAATCGAACCGGCGCTCTTGGTGCATGGGTCAATGCTCAACCACTGAGCCACGCCGGCCAGATGGGAAACCTGCTCTGGTATGAGCGCTGGCCCTATGCAGCATGGGGCCCGTCTTTTCTTGGTGTCGTTCAACTGGGAAAGGGCTCCGAGTCTTACTGAGTTGTCCTGGCTTTAGTGTGCTTCTTCCTTGTTGGGTGTACAGTGTTTTTGGTTGTCTAACCTGTTTAAGTTTCTCTCCAAGCCGGAGATTGTATCTGGTTAGCGTGTGTCTTAGTCTGCTTGGATTGCCATCACAGAATGCCACCGACTGGGCGGTTTAAACAATCGAAATGTGTTTCTCACCGTTGTGGAGTCTAGACGGCTTTGATAAGGTTGCCAGCATGGCCAGTTTCTGCTGAGAACTCTCTTCCTGGCTTGGGGATGGCCATCTTCTTGCTGTGTCCTCAGATAGGGGAGATAGAAGAAGAAAGAGAGAGACAGAGAAAGAAAGAGGGAGGGAAGGAGGGGGAGAGAGAGCGAGAGAACGCACAGGTGCGCAAACTCTTGTATTTCATCTTAAAAGGGCAAAATTTCCATCATGAGGGCCCCGCTCTCGTAACCTGTACTTAACCCTCATTGGGGTTAGGGCTTCAACCTATGAATTTTGAAGGGACACAAATACTCAATTCATAATAGCATGCAAAGACAGTTTTAGGAATATTATTATGACAGAGCAATGTAGCTGAAAAGCTGATGCACTGAGAATCATTAGGTTTGTAGAGCAGATTAATCTTTATGGTTGGGTTGATTAGTTGCCAGCCTGTTGGGGCATTCAGGCAGTGATGCTGCGGTGATAACCCCCAAGCTCAGCAGTTTAACGCAGCAAAGGTTTATTTCTCCTGTAGCATGTCCATTATCGTTATCCGTCAGCGTGGGCTTCTGCTCAGTGTCCTCACTTTGGGACCCTGGCTGATGGAGCCGCCATCCCCAGCCTTGCTGGTTCCTGTGCCAGAGAGAAGGAGCACACTTAGGGTCTCGAACTGGTAATGACCTCCCCAGGTTGGAAGTGATTCATTTTGCTTCTGCTAGCATTTCACTGGTCAGAATTAGTTAGAAGGCGGAGATGTGGAAATACTTGGGGGAACAGCATAAATGCTTCCCCATACACTCTATCCTCTAATTGAATCAACCATAAAATGATAGTCTTTCTGAAGAATATTGCTGGAATAATTTACATACGGGAATTAAAAATATTTTGCAAAAAAGAACAAACTATATTAACATGATAGTGTTGTTTGTAGTCCTTGTTGTCATTTTGAATACTATCTCTGTTCTTATTTTAGGAAGCTTTTAACATCACGTTGGATCACAAATGCAAAATTTTCCAGGCTTTAAATGGAGCTGTAGGTATGCTTCCAAAATACTGCGTTGCTCGTGTACACAGATGGACACCAGTGTTTTCAGCTGTCTGCCCTTTGTATATCCATTTTGGGACCATGCCTAAGGTTTACTGTGTAGATATTGCAACTTTTAAAAAATCTGGACTTCTTGATATGGTTAAATATATTCCATTAAAATCATTGCCTGAGATTGATGCAAAAAAGATAAGCTTTTGGCCTTAGGTAACTCAGGACTCAATGTCTCATTGTCTGGGACTGTGGATGGATTTTAAATCAATTACACCTACTGTTATACATTTTTCATGATAAGTTCTCTGTATTGTGAGTTACTCAGGAATGGTAGAGTGTGAGAGTTTTTTCACTTAGCTGAGAGGTACCTGGTAACTGGGCACATTCACTGTGGAGAGTGTGTGTGTGTGTTTTCCCAAAATAGACATATATCGATGAAATACATAAATACATTAAAATTAAATAAACAATACATAAATATTAACATTAATTCATTAATGCATTATACTTAGCATTTAAAAATACATTGCAATTCAATACAATTCTTCAAGGCAGTGCATAGAGTAGCAGGATTCTCAGAAGGAAGAATTTAGTTTGCAGTGCTCAGGAAATGTGAGGGAAGGAACATGAAAACAAACAAAAACACCTTTCTGCTCCATCTGACTTGTATATTCCTGAAATTTACATTAAGCCTGATTTTTTCTTTTTCCTTTCTGTTGAATTTATTGGAGTGACACTGGTTAACAAAATTATACAGGTTTATGTGCACAGTTCTACAACACATCTACACACTGTATTGTGTGCTCATCACCCCAAGTCAAGTCTCCACCCATCACCATTTATCTCCTCCACCCTCCTCCACCTGCCCCCACCCCGCCTCCCCCCTGGCAATCATACTGTTGTCTGTGTCCATGAGTTTTTTTTCTCTCTCTTTTTCTTTTTTTGCTCAATCCCTCCATCCCCACCCCACACCACCCCTGACAGCTGTCAGCTTGCTCTCTATCTATGATCCTCTGTCTATTTTGCTTGTTTAGTTTATTTTGTTCATTAGATTTCTCATATGAGTGAAATCACATGGTGCTTGTCTCTCTCTGACTGGCTTATTGCACTTAGCACATTGCTCTCCAGGTCCATCCATGCTGTCACAGAGGGTAAGATTTCCTTCTCTTTTATGGCCAAGTAGTATTCCACTGTGTGAATGTACTGTAACTTTTTTATCCACTTATCTACTGATGGATACTTGGGCTGCTTCCAGATCTTGGCTATTATAAATAACGCTGCAATGAACATAGGGGTGCATATATTCTTTCAAATTAGTGTTTTGTGTTTCTTTGGATACCTTCCCAGAAGTGGAATTGCTGGGTCATAAGGCAGTTCCATTTTTAATTAAAATTTTTTTTAAAATTTATTTTATTTTATTTTATTTTGTTAATCCTCACCTGGGGATATTTTTCCATCGATTTTTCTTTTTTTTTTTTTTTAGATAGAGTGGAAGGGTGGAAGGGATGGAGAGAGAAAGAAAAAGAGAGAAAGAGAGAGAGAAACATAAACATTGATGTGTCCACATCGATTGGTTGTCTCCCGCACAGCCCTGGGGCCAGGGCTTGAATCTGCAACCCAGGCACCTGCCCTTGACCGGGAATTGAACCCGTGACCCTTGGGTCTGCAGGCCAATGCTCTAACCTCTGAGCCCAACCGGCCAGGGCCATTTTTTATTTTTTGAGGTAATTCCTGACTGCTTTCCACAGTAAGCCTGATTTTCAAGAACTGGAAATACTATCAGTGGTGGCCAGTTGTAGAAACCTTGCTCACTGTGCCTCGCGGTGCTCTGTTTGCCATACACATGTTGTTGTTATCTTCACAATAACCTTGAAAGGGAGGCAAGCATCCCACTTTACAGATGAATGAATTGAGGCAATAATTTAACTCTCCTAGGACCACATCACTATCAGGAGGCGGAGGCAGGATTGCAGAGGTGGTCAGCACCTCGGTCTGTGGGTGCTAGGCTGGAGGAAGTGAGGTGTCAGAGTCTGATTCTTTGTCATTGGGGTACCTGCTGAGCGTAGGAGCCCGGTACGCTCACATTTTAAATTACTAAAACCTGTTTTTCTTTTTAACTCAGATGAAGTTGTTCTGAAATTTGAAAACGGCAAAGCCAGAGCTAAGAATGTATTTTATGAAACGTTACCCGTGGCCATTAATGGAAATGGGCCCACCAAGGTGAGTCCCAGTGATGTTTCTCTGTTTCCTTATTTTTTGGAGCTGGCCTGTGGGGGTGGGTTTGAGCAGTGGTCCTCTTCCTGTGCAGTTTGGGTAAGTGTGCCCAGTGTCCATCTGAGACTTTTTCCTTTTCTCTTACACACGTTCTCGGGTGATTTGCTCCCTTCCCACGCCAGTGCGTGCTCTCTCAATGCCGATGATTTCCAGATCCGGACACTGACTCCTGTTATCGTTCCCGAACGCCGGGTCTGCATCCCCAGTGGGTAGATTCAGTTGTATGTCACACAAGACCTGGAGCTCAGCACCTTGAGCCCTGCCTCCTCTTCCATCCACCTGGTTGACCGGAGCCTGGTTTTATTTTGGCCGTAGTTGCTTCCCACTCGCAATCCCGGAGCTGTGCTGTGCAGCTGTGCATGGTGGTGGTTGATCTAATTTTCTCAGCCAGGGACAGCTTTCTTAGTGCAGACCACCTGCAGCGGCCCACCAGTAGCCATCACCCGCCAGTGAGCTGGAACCAGTCTCTGCTGAAGTAGAGACCCGACCGGATTACTCACCTGTGCAGTGCCCTCCGTGGGTGTTAGGTGTGACATTCCAGACTCTCAGCGTGTCTCATAAGACTTTAAAGTTTTGCTGTTTAGTGATCACCCTTCCACTATCTCATGCCCAGCTCCTGACACAGCAGATATTCACACACACATTGTCCAGTTAATCATTCTCTTTCTCAGCTCCTGCCCTCCTGAAGGACTTTGACCTTCTCAACGCCTTCACGATTCCTTGTCTGCAAGTCTTTCATACATGCATCTCATTCTTTCTGGTGCCCTCTGCTGCCAGAGCCCACTCCTGTGCCCACCCACTAAGCCTTGTCGTCCGTTAGGAGTTGGCTCAGTCCTGACTCCTGTGTGCACTTTTATAGTATCTGGAACTTTGTCCATCACATACACACCACACTGAGCAGTGGCAGAATTGACCTGTTTGTTTGTTTTCTTTATTGATTTTAGATCGAGAGGAAGAGAGAGGGAGAGAGAGAGAGAAACATCCATGAGAGAGAACATCGATGAGAGAGAATATCGATTGGCCGCCTCCTGCATGCCACAACCTGGGCATGTGCCCTCACCGGGAATTGAACCAGTGACCTCTTTCTTGGTGCATAGGTCGACGCTCAACCACTGAGCCACACTGGCCGGGCGAATTTCCCTGTTTTTTTCATCTCTTACTTACAGGGCCTTTAGCCTAGGAATCATAGAACTCATTTCTACCCCATACGCTTTTCCCCTCTGGGGTTCAGCACATGTGTAGCTTATATTAGCCATGCAATAAATGGAATTTGAATGTCAGAGTCTAAACAATGTAACGATCTAGCATTATTTTGGGGAGTTTTTTTTTGTTTTTCTAATTGGACAAAATACTCATAAAGTTGCTGTGGGTCCTCATTAACTGTCTTTAGGCAAATTTGACAAATGGACAGATTTTGTCTAGGAAACCCTTTATAGTGCGTGTGTGTGTGTGTGTGTGTATGCGTGTGTTAATTTGTGTGTGTTCACAGTTTTTCTGTTAGCCCTCTGTCTGATACCTTGGTGCCTGTTAACAAGGGCCTGTACAAGCAAACATCTGCAACTAAAGTGTGTTATTCCTTTTGGGTAAAGTACTATTTTAATCAAATTTAAAAGTCTTAGGGAGCATGGTCCTGAGAATTTAGCTGTTGTGGTTCAGTGATTTCAATGTGATCAACAATTCCTTACGAATTCCCAGGATAATCTGTTTGCAGTGTTACAAAGTGACTAAAAGATTTCTCACAAGAAAAAGGTCCCTAATCCTTAATCATTTAGAAAGACCTATGCGTACTAAGAAGTTTTAAGTCTTCTGGGAAACACACTCTGTTTGGGCTCTCACTGTTTCTGGTGTTTTAAGCAGTATGATGATCCTATTATATTTTCTCTGACGTGATCCTAGCTAGTCTCTCTTCCTGTGCTTTTATTTGGCAACAAAAAATGAAGTTTTTAAAATTATTTGGTACAATATAAAAAATTGAGAAAAGGTGATATAAAAAATATTCAGTTAGTGCTAATACTTTATTTAATAATATTATGTTAAAGTTAAACAGACCAAGTGCCCATCAGTAGGTGAGTGGATAAAAAAGCTGTGGTACATTTACACAGTGGAATACTATGCAGCTGTAAAAATAGATCTCTTACTCTTTGAGCCGACATTGAGGGACCTGGAGAGTATTATGCTAATCGAAATAAGCCACTCAGAGAAAGACAAGCATCACATGATCTGACTTCTTTGTGGAATATAATGAACAAAATAAACTGACATACAAAATAGAGCCAGAGACATGGAAGTAGGGAACACACTGACAAACCTCAGAGGGAAGGAGTGGTTGGGAAGAGATAGACCAAAGAACTTATATGCATATATGCACAACCCATGGACACGGACATTAGTGGCTAAAGGCCTTGTGGGGAGGGGTTGGGAGTGAGGTGGAGGGGGTCAATGTGGGAAAAAGGGGGGGGAATATATGTAATACTTTCAACAATCAAGGTAAATTTTTTTTGGTGTAAACAGCAGACATTTATTTTCTCACAGTTCTGGAGGCTGGATATTCCCCAAGGCTAGTTTCCCCGAGGCCTCTTCGCTGGAGTTGCAGGTGGCTGCCTTCTCTCTGTGTCCCACATGGCCTTTTCTCTGTGCCCCCATCCTTGGTTTCTCTTCTTGTGAGGACACCAGTCCTATTAGAGTAGGTCTTCACTCTTACGACCTCATTTAACCTTCATTACCTCCTTAAAGACCCTGTCTCCAAATACAGTCCCATTGTGCATTAAAGCTTCAACATACGAATTTTGGGGAAACTCATTGTAGTCCATAATACCTGGGTCGAGTGTGGGTTGGGGGAGTGAGCTGCTGAAAGGGAGAGTGAGTGAAGATCATTGGAATTGAGGCAACCGAAAAGGTATTACTCTCACTGTAATGCCACCCCGCGTTTTGTGATTGAATTTGTTTTTAAAGTGGAACTAAAGCATCTATCATATGTAAACTCTTTCTTTTTTTTTTTTTTTTTTTTTAATCCTCACCCGAGGACAGTTTTCCATTTTTTGTTCAGATAGAGTGGGAGGGAGAGAGAGGAAGAGGGAGAGAGAGAAACATCAATGTGAAAGGGACACATCGAGTGGCTGTCACCCACACGACCAACCAGGGCTGGGGACAAACTGCAACCGAGGTACATGCCCTTAGCGGGAACCGAACCCTGGTCTCTCTGGACTGCAGGCTGGTGCTCTAACCGCTGAGCCAAACCGGCCAGGGCAACTCTTTCTTTTTTTAATCTTTATTGTTGAAAGTATTACAGATGTCCCCCTTTTTTTCCCCATTGTCCCTCTCCTCCCCGCTCCCACCCCCCTCCTGTTTTCCCCAAAGAATGGTCTGTGTCCATTGGTTATGCATATATGCATATAAGTTCTTTGGTTTACCTCTTCCCGTCCCCCCACCCCCTCTTCCCTCTGAGGTTTGTCAGTCTGTTCCCTACTTCCATGTCTCTGCATCTGTTTTGTTCGACAGCTTATTTTGTTCATGATGTTCCATAAATAAGTGAGATCATGTGATACTTGTCTTTCTCTGACTGGCTTATTTCGTTCAGGGTAATACTCTCCAGGTCCCTCCACAGTGAGTGAAGGCCTTGTGGGGAGGGGTGGGAGTGGGGTGAAGGGGGTCAGTGAGGGGAAAAGGGGGGAGATATGTAATACTTTGAACCATACAGACTAATTCTTTAAAAATTAAAATAATATATTAGCCAAAAAGTATAAAATAAAAAATATTATAAAACAAAAATAAATAAATACATAATGTTAACTGGAGGTACATGACTATATCACACTTTTCCCTGTGTACAGGCTAACAGGGGAAGAAAGCAGATCACTCTTTAGATATAAACTTTTTTTTTTGTGTATATATATATATATATATATATATATATATATATATGTTTTTATTCCTCATCCGAGGATACTTTTCTATTTATTATCAGTTAGAGTGGGAGGGAGGGAGAGAGAGAGAGTGAGAGAGACAGAGAGAAACATCGATGTGACAGAGACACATTGACTGGTTGCCTCCCGCACGACCTCGACCAGGGCCAGGGATGAACTGCAACCAAGGCACCTGCCCTTGACCAGAATCGAACCCGCGACTCATTGGTCTGCAGGCCAGTGCTCTAACCACTGAGCCAAACCAGCCAGGGCAGATATAAACTTTTAAAAACAATCATGAAAAGCTGAAAGGATTTTTATTAACTTTAGTTATTTGATTTAGTGAGGGTTGAGTATAATGTCAGTGGTTTTGTGCCATAACATTGAACTCAATAAAACCTAAGCCATTTTTTAATTTAAAAATACAGTACCAGCCCCATCATTTGCCGGGAATATGTTCCAAGACCCTCAGTGGATGCCTGAAACAGCAGATAGTACCGAGCCCTGTATATGCTATGTATTTTTCTGCACACGCACATCCTTTCGCTTAAAGAAGCACTTACAGCTTCTCTTTGTCACATACAAATGACCAGTATCACCCCTCTTGCACTTTGGGGCCATTGCTAAGTAGAATAAGGGTTACTTGAGCACATTCACTGATGATACCACAGCGGTTGATCTGGGAACTGGGAGGGCTGCTAAATGACTAAGCACTAAGTGAGCAAACAGGTGTGGCGCATACACAGCTTTGGTGCCCGGACAAGGGGAAGATTCACGTCCTGGGCAGGAGTTAGCCGAGCGGCTTGAGGTTTCGTCGCGCTACTCAGAACAAGGTGCAATCTAACACTTAGGGACTTTTCCTTTTACTATTTCAGATCGAGTGAGGTTGAGCAGGGTAACTGAAAACCTAGAAAGTTAAACTGTGGGTAAGGGGGAACTACGTACATTTATAATCCATAAAGGATACATTATTTGTAGTGTGTTTATAGACCAAAGTATGTAAAAATGAGTTTATTTCTTAGTTACTTTCTCTAAATCTCATGCAATTCTTAGGAAGAACAATTTAAAAATAATTTTAAAAATCACTAACAATCTCCCATATTGTTTTCATTCATTACTGGTTTCAGTTTATCTCCTTTTAGTATCCATCTGTGAGCATTCAGATTTTTCATAATGGTTTATAAATAACTTTGTGCTTTTTGAAAAACTTTATTTTTATTGCTGACACTATTGCAGACGTCCCTATTTTCTGGCCCTTTGGCACCTCTCCCCTGCCCCCCCCACCCCACCTCTGGCCATCTCCACACTATTGTCTGTGACTATGAATTATGCGTATATGTTCTTTGGCTAATCCCTTCACTTTCTTTCATCCATTTTATGTTTTTTAAATTAGCATTTCATTTGAAATATGTTTCTGTATTCTCTATAATTTTCATACTTGTCTAGATAAAATCAAATATAAATCAATTTTTAGATGGAAACTATGATTTCTGGTTTGAAGCTTTACTTTTTATTTGTGAAGCTCATTTGTTGTTAGTAACACATAAGATGTGTGTTTGATTATTTTATTGAGGCTATTTCAGCCTGATTTTCAATTTTTTTAACATGCTTTCTTAGGACAACTTTTATAAGAGTTTATGAGCCATACTGATGACATATTCCAAGGAGCAAGAACTCACACGTTCCTGAGACCTTTATTTTAATACGGATGGAAGAAGAGATTTGCAAACAGCAGCTGCAACAAGGGGTTAATATCCAACATATATAAAGAACTCATACAACTCAACACCAAACAAACAACCCAATTAACAAATGTGCAGAGAACACTTCCCTCGAAAAGACATACCAATGACCAGCAGATATATGCAAAGATGGTGCTCGACTTCACGAGCTGTTAGGGAAATGCAAATCAAACTGCAGTGAGATACCACCTCACCCCTGTTAGAATGACTGTTTTCAAAAAGAGAAGTAATAACAAGTGTTGGAGAAGTTGTGGAGAAAAAGGAACCCCCATTCACTGCTGGTGGGATGTAAACTGGTGCAGCCACCATGGAAAACAGTATAGAGGTTCCTCAAAAAATTAAGAATAGAGTTCCCATATGACCAGCAATCCCTCTTCTGGGTATCTACCCAAAAAACTGAGTATTCACCAAGATATGTGCACTCATATATTCATTGCAACACTATTCATGGTGGCAACAACCGAAGTGTCCTTTGACAGAGGATTGGATAAAGATGTGTTCCATATGTACAATGGAATACTAAGCCATAAGAAAAGATGAAATACCAACCTTTTCTTTTAAATGTCAGATAATATACATCTTAAAGTAATCATGATGACAGTGGTGGCATTTTTATGCAATCAGAAGTTTAACAGAACAAGATCATATTCCCTAATTTGCACATGAAAACGTCATTTCTGAAACTAATTTGATTTGCAATAAAAATTTAATTTTCTTGCATAAAAACCACCATGCCTGGGCGATTATGTATGACCTTGAATAATTGAATGATTTGAAAAAGAGAAAGGATGTGGTTGGAAAAGTTTTTTTGCCAGTGAAATGACATGATACTTGGAAACTACTTGGTATTGGGAAAGAAGGATCAGGAGAGTACTGCCACCTAGTAGCTGGAACCTGCCCAGAGCAGTCAAACACATAAACAGTTTCCTGCACTTTCCAAAGCTGCCAGCATAAATGTCTGCGGCTCTTAATGAAGAAAACAGATACAAATGGAAGACTGGGGTGGTGTGTGACCTCTGCCCCTGTGGTGAGAAATCCAAGAGGGGGGGTTTCCAGTCAAAAGTCATGATTTCAAAAATATATTAGGTATCTATGAAAATGAATTGAGGTAGAAAATAGAATGATCACGAAGTAAAGTTTTAATTTTGAGAACTAAAAGGAATGCCTTTTATGCTCAGACCTTTTAAAAACTATTGGTCACTTTTACATTTACATTGAGATTCTAATAGACTGATCAATAATTCATGAAATAAATATTTAATTTTTAAATGATATTTCTGAGGTGAAGGGAGGACCAGTCTTTATATATAGATGGGAATTTTAGATATGGCCAACTATATGAGGGAGATATATATATATATATATATATATATATATATATATATATATATATATATATATATCTTTATTGATTTGAGAGAGAGAGAGAGAGATAGAAACATTGATGAGAAGGAACATCGATTGACTGCCTCCTGCATGCCCCCCACTGGAGATGGGGCCCACAAGCTGGGCATGTGCCCTGACCGGGAGTCAAACTGATGACCTCTTGGTACATGGTTCGATGCTCAACCAGTGAGCCACACTAGCTGGGTGGGATTTTTTTCTTTCTTTAAAAAATATTCTTTCTCAGGATGTTTTAAACAAAACTGTGTATTTCCCACTAGCCTTAAAATAAAAACTCTTTTGCAAACAATCCTAAGTAAAGTGATTTATTTTCAAATAAATCACTTTTTTTTTTTTTCCTTCAAGACCATCATTTTGTATAGAACATGAAGGATTAATGTTTGCATCTGCAATTTGACAGCGGCAATTTTGTTGTTGTTGTTATAGAGACACATTAGCGTGACCACGTTGACTCCTGAAAGGTCATGAACAAATGTCACAGCTACACATTTCCTGCCTTGTAATTGGTTTCCTGACTTATCGTGTAGCTTATGAGAAACTTGACTGACGTGGTTGCTGTCCGTGTCCTCTGTGTAGCTCGGTCTACAGTATCTGACACAGAGTTTCCCACTGTGATGTGTACTGTACTTGTTTTAACAGCATTTTAAGTTTCAGCACAATAGGAATAGAAATGGAATCTCAGATAGTTTGGAGGATTTTTGTAGAATGGTGCTGGGCTAATCGTCTCGGTTGCACTATACCTTAAGATCTTTTTTCCGGTCTCAGGAAGCTAGAAAAATTCACTTGGCGCTTCTGTACGTTTTGACCGTCATATTTAATGGACAAACATCTTTTTCTTTTGAGTCCACCTCACCTTTCCAGTGAAGAGTCACTGATACATGCATAAAGAGGATTTTAGTTGCTTCCCGTTAAAAGTCACAAAGTCACAGCCAAAGCTAGTTGCTACAGCTTCACTGTCTTGAAGTGAAATAATTAGCTTGTGAGAAGGAATAATAAAAAAATAAAAATCTGCCGATGTTCGTACCACCACAGGTATTAATATTGTAGTAGAAAGTGTAGTAATTTTTTAAAAAGTAAATCGACAGACTGTTTCCTAAGATGTTTCGATCTAGGGATATTGAAGGTTTGTTTGAGGGCTGAGAACATGTCTTAGAGTGTTTATCTCTTCTGTCCATCTGTCTGCTGTCACCCACTCCCTCAACCAGAGCACACACAAGGACAGAGATTTGACAGAAAAAAGGAATGCCAGTCGGTGCTTAAGGAGAGGAGATGAGTCCCAAAGGAGATGGTCTGATAGATCTGAAAGGGGTGGGTGGAAGCAGTGCTGTATGTTAGTTTATTGTTGATAGGATTTATGGGGTGGCTGTAGTGAGGAGCTTGTTCTGGATCTCTTAATTTGCAAGTTTTCTTGTCCTGAAACCGTTCCCCAGAAGCCTAGATTATAGTAGGCAGCATAGTTCTGTGCCTTTTGGTAATCAGGTATATACAGCATTGGTTTTGTGCGGTGATGGTTGGTAAGAGGTCCCATTTACTGTAGTGGTCTGTGTGGATCCTTTAAACATTTATCTTATCACCAATTTACTCTTAACGTGACTGCTTTTATTTGTGGTGTTTTTCTAATAAGTCTCAATAGCCCAGTTAAAACCATATGTTTCATTGTTTGACCTATGTCTTCACTTGTGTCTCTTCTGGTATCATTCCTTATATAATGAAATTAAATGACCTGTATGGTTTATAATGCATGTTTTGGTATTCCTAGCAAAGTTTGACCTGCTTTATGATTCATTGTCTGGAAATAATGTTGTTCAGTGTGTACCTCTAAGTGATGAATATCAGTAGAATTATTAACGAAATGTACCCAGTTACACTGACCAGTTACATCGAAGGACAGTACATTGAGAGGAAGGAATTGCTTTTGTTAATACAGTTCTCCTTCATTTACTAGATTCTCCTGAATTATTTTGGAAACTATGTACCTAATGCATGGACACAGGATAATGGCTGCACTCTTTGTGAATTGGATACAATTGACTTGTCTGCAGTAAATGTGAGTGGAATTAACTGTGTGTGAAATATAGTAATAAAAAAGACATTGTCATGAAATACAGTGATTTGTAAAAAAAAAAAAAAAAGGGGGGGGCACATTATTATATAGTTTTGAAAAATAGATAATGGATTTATAAAGCTAAAATGTGACTCAGAAAATTGTTAGTTTTGTGTATATCTGAACTATTTTTTAAAGCAAATCTAGCTAATGATTGACCCCGATAAAAGGGGCTTAGTTATTAATATTTAATAGCTTGCTGTGATTAGGTGTTCTTGTCTTGTTTTAGTCTGTTAACCTGGTAAAAGCATTGAGGACAAAATGGTTACGGTGCTTCAGCATTTTTATTGACTAATTTTATCTGTGCTTGATTTTAAATTTGATTTAAAAGTAATATTATTATGTAACTAAAGACTATTTTAAGTATTTTACATATAGTAACTCATTTAAACTTCATAAAATGTTTCAGTAGATAGCATTATTGACTGAGTTTTACGATGAGAAAACTGAGGTATATACACAGGTTAAGAAACTTGCTTAAGGCTATATAATTTTTTTGCGTTGGAGGTGGGATTTGAATTGTGGCAGTCTGGCTTCAGATCCTATGTTCTTTTTTGTTGTTGTTAATCCTCACCCAAGGATATTTTTCCATGGACTTTTAGAGAGTGTGGAAGGGACGGAGGGAGAGAGAGAGAGAGAGATTCATCGATTGGCTGCCTCCTGCATACCCCCTACTGGGAATCGAGCTTGCAACCTGGACATGTGCCCTGACTAGGAATCAAGCTGGGACCTCTCAGTCCGTGGGACAGTGCTCGATCCACTGAGCCACACTGGCCAGGCCAGGAGCTTTTTAAAACATTGTTTCCCCTTGAGTCACTTTCTTTTTTTAAAATTAAATTTATTGGGGTGACATTGGTAAATAAAACTATAGATTTCAAGTGTACAATTCTACGATATATCACCTGTATAACTGCACTGTGTGCCCACCACCCAAACTCAGGTCTTCTTCTAGCATCACATATTTGACCCCCTGTATCCCTTTACTGCCCCACCACCCGCCTTCCCTCTGGTAACCACCATGCTGTTGTCTGTTTTCATTTGTTTTTCTTGTTTTTTCCTTTGTTGCTTTCAGTTTTTTTTTTTTTTATTATGTTGTTATTGATTTTTTTGAGCGAGAGGAAGGGAGAGAGAGAAACATTGATGTGAGAGAGAAACATCGATTGGCTGCCTCTTGCACGACCCCCTGGGGATGGAGCCTGCCACCCGGGCATTGAACCGGGACTTCTTAGTCCATGGGACAATGCTCAGTCCACTGAGCCACACCTGCCGGGCCATTGCTTTCAGTTTTATATCCCACATATGAGTGAAATCACTTGGTTCTTGACTTCTTTGGTCTGACTTATTTCACTTAGCATGATGTTCTCAAGATCCATCCATGTTGTCACAAATGGCAGTATTTCATCTCTTCTTATGTCTGATAGTGTTCCATCGTATCTCCACCTGATTCTGAGATTAGTCGCAGAGTGCTCCTGTCACTCAGGGAAAAAATATTCTGTAGTTTCATTTCAGAGGTTTGCAGATAATGTGCCCTGCCACTCGACACTCACTGAGGAGCTTTCTAAATAGAGCTCTCTTTTCTTGAAAACAAGAGTTTTTAGCCAGGCTCTCAGATAACAAACTGAATGTTTCCTATCTGGACAGAATGCCAGAATGTGTCTGAGTGACGCTGCCTCATGACGATGTTTAAAAATGTGTCCTGATCTCTTTTTGCAGCAAGTAGCTCTGTCCCCTGAGGAAGAGTTAATACTTTTTATCTGTTTGGTTTCATGTATATAAACTTTCTGGTGCAAAGTTAGAAAAATATTTATATTAAAATTTTTTATCTTTTGTTTGTATATAGGAATAAATCTCTTGATTCTTAGGCTATTTTGTCTTACAGCCTATTAAAAAATACTAGAGTCCAGCTGGTGTGGCTCAGTGGATTGGGCATCGTCCCATGGACTGAGAGGTCCCAATTCGATTCCCAGTGAGGGTATATGCCCAGGTTGTGGGCTCAATCCCCAGTAGGGGGCATGCAGGAGGCAGCCGATCCGTGTATCTCTCTCACATCAATGTTTCTATCTCTCCCTTCTTCTCTCTCTAAAAATTCAATAAAAACATTATATATATATATATATATATATATATATATATATATATACACACTAGAAAGGGAAACCATTCTATTATACAAAATACATTTCTTATATGTTTATATATGTAGTAATTATGCTGTAGTTTCAAAAATTAAAATTATATCGGTAGTTAAGATATCAGTCCTACCATATTCTTAGATTGGGCGACAGGCAAGCTTCTTTATATGTAAACATAAGAGTGGCTATCTCAGAGGGTTGGTAGGAGGGAAATATGAAATTATATATATATGTGTATCTATATGTATATGTGTGTGTGTGTGTATATAAATTATATTTTATGTGTATAAATTTTATACATAGGTGAATTTCTAAGCCTCCCCTGATGTTAACTGTTGTTGTCGTTATCGTTAGCATATGATAATGAACTTAGACTGATAATGCAGATGTAGCATGTTGAAGCCTAGCTCTTTACCTACTAATTTATGTGTTCTTGGTTGTTTAACTTTTCTCAATTCCATTTTTCTTGCATGTAAATTTGGTATAGGTACCTTTAAGGTTATGAAATTTAAATGAAATCTGTTGTCTCTTTTGTTAAGGGAGAGTTTTCTCCACTTTGTACTTATTCTTTTATTATCAAGAGCTAGGGGATAGATATTTTGTCTTTAGTTGTTTGTGCTTGTTTATTCACTTAATACTAAATATTTGGGTGTTTGAGTGAACTGATAAAGAAATACAATAGTGTTCAAGGTGTACTTCAGTGCAAACAAGTATTAGGTTATACTCCAGGTAACAGGAGTGTGTGAAGTACCATGTGGGAAAGGAGAGAGGTGCCCATTTAACATCTGTGGTTTTAACAAAAATTTAATACTTAAATTCAGGTTTTAAAAGATGGTTTCATTCTTATTTATTAAAATTTTTTAAAAAATTGATTTTAGAGAGAGAAAGGGAGAGAGAGAGAAATACCGACATGAGAGAGAAACATCAATCGGTTTTCTCCCACACACTCCCCGACCTGGGATCAAACCTTTTGGTGTATGGGACAACCCTCCAACCGCCTGAGCCACACTGACCAGGGCTCAAATAGGGTTTAAAAATGACATTATAAAGAAGTCTTTCATATAGTTCTGGTAATAACACCATTACATGGTTGTTTACTTACGTTTTTGACTTCCCCAACCATCTGTAAGTTTTCAAGCCGGAACTTTCATTTCTTTTTCTAAATGTTGCTTATCACAAGGACTGACAAATATGATGTATGTTTAAAAAGTTGGCATGCAATGAGTGAAAGATAAACTGTCCTCTAAAACATACTCAGAGCACTTAAGAAAATATATAAAATAGATACAAGATAAAATGTATTAGGGAAAGAAAATAACTTTCCTATATATAATAATGAAGCAAAATAGTACTTCATTTTCTATATGAGTAATAGATATATATATGAAAATTAGATTATGTATAATAAAATTACATTAAAAGAGTTTTTCCAGGATAGAAATAAAGGTTCAGGACCTCCATAATTGCTTTAGTTGAGCTACAGATTAACCACTGAACTTGAAAGGAGAAGCACAATTAGCATTTCGGGTTCTTAGATGAAGCTGTACTAACAGATGCAGATCTGAAAGAAGTTTCTTTATGGACTGTCATAAAGGAAGCATTGACTCGTAGAGTAAGCAATTAATTACATCAGTGTAATAAATGTGATAGAGAATTTCTTCTTCCACCCTAATTCACAATGCCAAGATATGACTGAGTAAAATCAATCACTTTGATGGGGTCTACACAAATGTATTTCGAGTGTTAGAGAACTGCCATTGGACCATTCAAATTTAGCCGATTACCTTGAATTGGTATTCTAGTATATTTGGTGTTCTGAGTAAGACCTGAATAGAATTTAAAGAAAAACCACACTAATGATAATGTTTTCTTATGTTTGCTATGAAATAAAGGTCTATCCAAATGTAACAATAGGGGTTTTTATTGAGCAACCAACCCCTTTCCTACCTCGATTTCTGGACATATTGTTGACACTGGATTACCCCAAAACAGCACTCAAGGTCTTTATTCATAACAAAGTAAGTATTTGTGAGATGAATATTTTATGTAAAAACTATTTTTTATTTTATTTGGAACTATTTGTTGTTATCTATGTGTGCCTGAGAAAATCCACTGGGCTAAATTAAATTAAGTAGGGGATTTTTGGAGTAGGTACTGCCCTGGCTTCTTAAGACCTAAGGCTAAGAGTCTAGAAACTAGTATCATAATATTGAAATAAGCCTCATGAAGCCAACACATTTTATAGATCAAAAATGGTTGAATATCAGCCATTTCCTAGGATTCAGCTTAGTCTATAATGATGTCAAAGGGCCTTATATTCCTTTGCCTTTGGGTTAGTTCTGACACTTTCATAGAACCTGTCATTAAATTGTTACCATAGCATTAAAACTTGAAACATCTTGGAGTATTGTTTCGATTAGTCACACGATGGCGTGCGGTTCCCCAGAGGATTGGATATTACCAATTCCTTCAGAAATATTTAGAGCCTCCCAAACAATTCCCACATATAATCTGAATTTAATAACATTTTTTTTTCTCAATACTTTTCCATACTTGCCTCTTTCCTATTAAAACACTTGGTATTCAACATCATCTAGAAAAATTCGGTAGCTGTGAAGTATGCTATGTTCTCTCTTCTGTTCCAGGAACTTTTTGGTTACCACGGTTCATTCTGACTAATATACATGCCGGCTAATCATCTCCCTTTTTCAGAGAATATTTCAAGTTTACAGAAAAAAACAGCTAAAATAAGTTTAAAAGGGTGAATCCTTGAGTATTTGCTTTGTAAAATGTGTTGTGCATATATTTACGTTAAGGCGTTTTGCTTTATATACAGGGTGGGGCAAAAGTAGATTTACAGTTGTGACTATTTTGTATTATTACTTATTTATTATTGTATTATTTTCCATATGAACAACTGTAAGCCTACTGTTGCCGCACCCTGCATTGTCTTTTATTTATACTTTCTTTCCTTTCATAGGACCGAAAACTCCTTGTTGGCAGGAGTTTTTATCTTCTTTTATTTAAAATTAAGTCTATGTAGCTTTTATGTGGTAAGGAGTTTTAATAAGCTATGAAAAGCTTTTAAAAATACCGAATGAGATTTGATACATAAAAAGCTCTGAGATGCTCTAATGAGGGAGACATAATCTTCTCGAAGTTTTAGCACAGTTTACAGTTTAATGACACTAATCTGATGCCTTGAAAACACTGTTTTTGTATAACCACAATTTTATATGTGACCATTATTTTTTGTCTCTGGCTTCACAGAATATTGAAATATTTTTCATAAAAATTTTATGTATAACTTACATTAATCATTGATCATGAACGATTAGTCATATTAGGTTTAATATACATTTTTCAATGGATATTCACAACACATGTCTAACCTTCTCAGGCCATAAGGCATTTCCACACCATTTCCCCATCCCAGTTAGAAACACTTTATAGCGCCCAGGAATGAAATATATATGTAAGCCCTTGTCTAGGAGTAAATGTTAAAATAATATTGAGATATCTTCTCTTTAAAAAAATTTGATATGTATCTATTTTAGCTTCTATAGATGACATTTAGGTGATGTTTAAATAAAGCATTTAATTTGGTTGTCATTGTGTCTATAATTGAGTGCATATTGAAGTGAATATTGAATGGTGGAATTCACCACTTTGAATGTGAACCCATCCCTGCATATGAACACTTCAGTCATCTTAATTGTCTTATCTTCTCATTAATTTTCTATTTTTAAAATATGTTACAGGAAGTTTATCATGAAAAGGACATCAAGGTATTTTTTGATAAAGCTAAACATGAAATCAGTACTATAAAAATAGTAGGACCAGAAGAAAATCTAAGTCAAGCCGAAGCCAGAAACATGGGAATGTATGTTTTAATAAATTTAAATTAAACAATTTGTACTAAAGAAACTTAAAAGAAATTGGTACCCTAAGCTTGGATGTTCTAGTTATAGGTGTGTGTGTGTGTGTGTGTGTGTGTGTGTGTGTATGTGTGCTCAAGGACCCTCTACTGTTAGACTCCATCTGTGGTGCTCTGTAATGGTTCAGGGGAGTTATTTACATTTTTCTTTTAATGGCTAAGAGACCACATATTTTATCAAACTCTTAACTGAACTACAGATTTAAAAAAATCGGCAAATGTATAGTATGGCTTATATAAGCAGTGATTTTAAATGTTTACTCTCTGAGGGTTGTGTGCGGTAAAGATGAATGTTTTAGACTACGGGGAAAAGAGGAAACTCCTACATTCTAGTTACCTACTGCTCTAGAAAATACTGTAACAGAAGAAATATTTTAGGTCCTTTGTTTAGCCCTTTTAATACTTCAGCCAGATTACTCATACACTTCTGTTAATAGTAAAAACAGTCTTTTATCCAGGAAATGTTAGTGCAATAGTCCAGGCAGTGGGCTAACAGCTGCTGCTGAAAAGGTGAATAAGTCCTGGGGACTTCTCATTCTGTGCTGTGAAAGCTGGGGACCCAGCATGGTGGATACTACTGGGGTGGGGGGCATGGGGTGTGCGGGAAAACAGGCCTCAGAAAGACCCAACCTAACAGTTCCATAACTTGTTTATTGGAGAATCCTTGGGTCCATATTCAAAAATTTGTTTTGAAATTATTTGTATGATTTTAACTACTTACTGCCTGGTGCAATGGTTTGGTAGTTGCTTAGAAACAAGCATGGTGTGGAGGTACACACGGACAATAGCTGACAGTGGTAACTGGGAGCCCAGAAAGAGAAGACCCCAAATGCAGAAACCGTAATACTGGGAAGAACTTAGTGCATCACAGGTGGTTCTTTCCATGGTGTCCTGATAGAACACTGCAGACTGTACCAAGAAAAGCATTCATCGCAGTCAGTGTCCCTGGTGAGAAGCAGGGGAGTAACAATCTTAGAAAGAATTCAATGCAAATCAATTTCTAAAAGTATTAGTACCTAAAGAGTCATTGACTTATATCTCCAAGAGTCACTGAAAACTGAGTTGATGGATATACAGTATTTTGCAGTGTGTGTGTGTGTGTGTGTGTGTGTACACGTGTGTGCATGTGCAACATTTTGATTTTTTGAAAAAAACATGTTGCTGATAAATACATTGGGGTACAAATTGCCATTCTGACTGGTTGTTTTATGTCCTAAAATATTTACTGGCTGAAAACATATTTCACCTGACCTAAACGTTTTAGTGTTGGTCTACCTGTGGACATCTTGATAAACTGACCATTTTGAAATTCAAGGCCAGTATTTATGCTTTTGGATATTGTCTTACTGTTTTGATTAGAAAACTATGTTAGAGAAACTTTATTTTACCTATAAACTTTGCATTAACATTTTCCAACAGCAAATGTATTTTTTTTCCTAATTGTTATTTCACTTCTTTTCCAATGTCAGGGATTTTTGCCGTCAAGATGACAGCTGTGATTATTACTTTAGTTTGGATGCAGATGTTGTTTTGACGAATTCAAAGACCCTAAAAATTTTGATTGAACAAAACAGGTACTATATAAAATTCAAGGTCAATTTATTTTTAAAATGACGATCATTTTCTTCATCGGTGTGGACATCTGTAGAAGGAACAAATGGGAAGGAGCAAACTGAGGGAACTCACACTAAGTTATTTTCTGCACCATATAAAGATTAGTCTTCTTTGAAAGGAGTCAAATAGAAAATAACCTGATAAAAACTGGAAGTTTTTTTAATCCTCCCCCAAGGATATTTTTCTATTGATTTTCTGATAGAGTGGAAAGGAGAGAGGGAGAGAGACACACACACACACATCGATTGGTTGCCTCCTGCACGACCCCACCCAGGGCCTGGGGACCGAACAGCCACCGAGGTACATACCCTTGACTGGAATTGAACCAGCGATTCTTTGGTCCATGGGCTGATGCTATAACCACTTAGCCAAACCAGCCAAGGCTCATTTATTTTTTTATTCAACAGATATTTATTGGGCACCTTTAATGCACCAGGGACTATTGTGTCTCTAATAACAATGAAAATATTTGATCTTACATAGCATAATTTCTGAAATGCTTAAATAATCAAAGTAGTTTCACTTTTTTGGACATACGTAAGGGACTTTTAAGAGTCCTTTGTATACTTTCATTCACGTTTTGAGTTACTTTTATTACTCTTTTTAAGAAATAGTATTGAAAATCAGCAGTGTACTTATTTAAGAAAAAGTGTTGGGAAGAAATTTCTCTATTTTACTTTTAGTTTTTTGGGCAAACTGCATGTGTGTTAAGTGAACTTTATTGTTCTCTGTGTCATGCTAAATCCAAAACACACAGTCCAGTAGTCATTGAAAAAAAAGAGTCACCTGGATTTTTTTTCTTTCTCTTTAGAAAGATCATCGCTCCTCTTGTAACTCGCCATGGAAAGCTGTGGTCCAACTTCTGGGGAGCCCTGAGTCCTGACGGGTACTATGCGCGATCTGAAGATTACGTGGATATCGTTCAAGGGAACAGAGTGTACGTCCTCAGTTTAATCTTTAACGTAAAACTCCGTGACTTAGAGATGGGGACTTGTTCATAGTACTTGAAACGTTTTCTGTTTATCCTTTTTCTTTATGTTTAAGGGAAATTTGAAATCTTGGGATCCTGAAATACTAATATAAACTAATATTTTACAAAAAAATGTTTTTAAAATTCTAAATCTTCAAAGGAGCAAACTCACTGTTGTGGGAAATACTAAGAGACAATATATGGTTACCATGGGTAGTGATTTTGTGATTGATTATTAGGAGAGTAATATTCTTTTTTTTTTTTAATCCTCACCCGAGGGTATTTTTCCATTTATCTTCAGATAGAGTGGGAGGGAGAGAGAAAAGAGAGAGAGAGAGAGAGAGAGAGAGAGAGAGAGAGAGAGAGAAACATCAATGTGAGAGAGACATTTCAACTGGTTGCCTCCCGCATGACCCTTACCGGGCCGGGGACTGAAACACAACTGAGGTATGTGCCCTTGATGGGAATTGAACCCATGACTCTTTGGTCCGCAGGCCGACACTCTAACTGCTGAGCCAAACTGGCCAGGGCAAGAGTAATATTCTTTTTTTTTTTTTTTTAATCCTCACCCGAGGACATATTTTCACTTTTTGTTCAGATAGAGTGGGAGGGAGAGAGAGGAAGAGAGAGAGAGAGAAACATCGACGTGAAAGGGACACATCGAGTGGCTGCCACCCGCACGACCAACCAGGGCCGGGGACAAACTGCAACCGAAGTACATGCCCTTAGCGGGAACCGAACCCGGGTCTCTCTGGACCGCAGGCCGACGCTCTAACCGCTGAGCCAAACCGGCCAGAGCAAGAGTAATATTCTTTAGTTAAACATTTAGAAAACCAATTTAGTTTAGCTAATTTATTTAATGGCCAGGATGCAGGTTGTTTTGACAGCTCTTAAAACATATAAATGAACAAACAAAAACAACACTCTGAATCAGATTCTCCCAGCATTTCCTATTGCAAGTGTTTTTGGTGTAAAATATTCTGCTTTAAAGATCAATTTATTCACTAATATCTGATTTCAGTTTCTAGAATTTGAAAAGAACATACTTGTTACAAAGTATGTGCATGATTGATATATATTTCAGAAACAACAGTTGATATTTTTTAAACTAGAAAATAATCACAATTGAAAGAGTGGCTTTTTGCCAGGGTAATATAATGGAAGACCGTCCTTTTTTTCATACAGACAGTGGGCCAGAGTGACTGAGACGTTAAGTGCTTTGCCTGGTTTCTCAAATACGTCAGCCCAATAAAAAGGGAGATCATTCTTCCATGACCAAAATATGTGCCCTTAAATTTAGGAAAAAATTTTCACATTTATTGTTCAATAGTTGAATAATAAAAAGGTGTTTTGTTTGTGAAAATAGTGTTGTGTGAACATAGTAAGTTTGAGTGATATAAATATGATAAAGGCTTTTGTTAGCTACAGTTAAGAAGCAGATAGCTGAGAAAACACTATTAAGATTATATTCTATTATTTCAAAGTACTTATATTGTCTCTGGGATTATTTGTACAGACCATATGCCTGATAGTGTCTGTGGGTATAGTAGAAGTAAGGGTTCACAGAAGTAGAATAGGGAATTCCTTTTTTATTTAAGTTGCTGTAGGCATGGGTGATCTTTTGTCCAACCTCCTGTGATTGTCTAAAGTGTGGGGATAAGAATAAGGTAGAGGTTGTTTTTTGTTTTTTATCTAGTTAATACCAGAATACACTTCATGTACAAGAACTACATGAAGGAATGACATCTGATGACTTATCTGTGTGTGTTTTCTTTCTAAATTGAAACTCTGCACTCTGCCAGTGAATAATTTCCAAATCAGATGACACAGTGTATATTTTTTATGACCATTTTTCTTGAGGCTCATCTAGTAAGACAAAATTATATCCTATTCTTTTTAATATGTACTTTTTTTTGGTCCGGAGCTTCCCTTGCTGTTCTTGCAAAGCCATAGGCATGTATATCCCTTCAGCGAGTCCGTTCTTATTTGTTCTGATGAAGGGAGTCATGTTAAGAGTGAGGAGATGGGTCTGGGAAGAATGAAGGATAAAACAATGTACCTCACATGTTCTTCTGGCTATATTTCTTCCCATCTTGCCCTTTGTACAAAAATTTGAGATGCTTTAATGAATTTCAAGAGAATATGTTTTAGGAGAATTTAGGCTATATTAAGTGGTGTGCTGGTAAATATCTTAACAGCTGGTTCTCGGGTTGGAGGATATCCTGATTTCCAGTGTTTGCCAATTTCTATGGTGTAAAGACTTCTACCATGGCTGATTTCAAGCTTCTAATGTAAAGTCACCAAGCATAGACTTGGGAAGTGAAATTACAAGTCTGCTTTGGGGAGCCAGTGTAAACTAGCTCTAGCAAACCAGTTGTATGTCATTATTTTTTTCTATCAAATTGCTTAATCTTCGATGGAAACACCTTCTGTACAACAGAATATTATACTCTAACTGTAACAGCTAAGTGTGGGGAAACAGCCAAAATGCCAGACAGATATCAACCTTAAAATAAAGTTTATCTAGAGAGGATGGTGATTTATGTCATAAAAATGTGGTATATACCAAATGATCTCTCATATATCTATCTATCTATCTATCTATCTATCTATCTATCTATCTATCTATCTATCATCTATCTATCTATCATCTATCTATCTATCTATCTATAGATAGATATCATGTATGTGTATAGATATGTCAATATCATTAAATGTGTTTTCATTTGCATGTAATTTGATTCAATAATTCATATATATACAAAATTTAAAACATATAAGGCATTTGTTTTTAAAACAAAAATAAAACTTTAATATTTTGCATCTACGGTATTTTAGAATGTCTTCTCTTTACTTTCAGAGGAATATGGAATGTCCCATACATGGCTAATGTATACTTAATTAAAGGGAAGACACTTCGATCAGAGATGAATGAAAGGAACTATTTTATTCGTGACAGACTGGATCCTGACATGGCCCTTTGCCGAAATGCTAGAGAAATGGTAGGGTGTGCGGTGGCGGCATGCTCGATGATCTTAGTAGGCAGCTTGCTTTCCCAGTTGATGTGCTGTTGTCTTTTGATGTCCCTGTTCCTTCTAATCTGTAAATACTAGCCAATTTTTTTGGTTCTGTCTTGAAAAGTTGGGAACAATTATGGAGAATAGTTTGTGAATATTTACCTATGAAACATTTGAAAAATTAGGTTGGTGCTTAGGGTAGCTCATAAGCAACAGTGGGATTCAATAATAAACATTAATTTGTTACAAATCAGCTTAGCATTTTTAAGAGTTTATCTTTGCTTCCATTTGAAATTCTGGATTGAAAACTTGACCTAATTAAAAGTAATTAGATAAAGCCAGGGTGAAATGATCATTTAGGAACATACTTTATTTTGAAAATCAGTGTTCACACTTTATATGAAAAATTAATGATAAATTGCTATTCTACAAATCTACTTTCATTATATAACTTAAATGACTGTAGAAAATAATTAGTTTTTCAAAATGTATAAATATCTTTTAAAATGTATTTGTATGGTTTTCTGTTTTAGCTAGGATCGGATTATTGTATTCAAATTTGTGCAAGCAAATGTAACTTTGGGAAAAATCAGAAAAGTTGGCAAGTATTTTTTTAATTAGTTTAATAAGGCATGTGTTGTGTGAATATGTTTGTTGTTCCTACAAACCTACGTGCATTGTTATTGAATATCCTCAGTACCTGTGATTGTAATTTGTGCTCATGTTTGGCTAATTTCACTCAACAGCGCATCCTGGAATGGCCTCTCTCACACATTTTTTTTCTCTTTGCCTTAATTTTATGTCTCTTGGAAATTATACTACGGAATGAGCTTGGATTTATGTTTCACCAAAAAAAAGGGGTGGGGGGTCGTGGCTGGAGTTGTTTCTCTGTGTGCTCTGTAAGCTTGGCTTGTTCTGCATGTGTCCTATGAAGGACATTTCAGCTTTTCATGAAGCGTTGCTATTTTGTGTACCTGAGAATACCTGAGAGCGTGGGTTTGCAGGTCAACTCATCCAATGCTTCTCTTCATTTTAGACTTTACAAAGGGAAAAAGACTCCCCTACTCCGGAAACATTCCAAATGCTCAGCCCCCCAAAGGTGTTCTTTTTATTTATTTTTATTTGTTTTGTTTATTTAATTGATATTAGATATGGTATATTGCCTAGCAATAACGTTTCTTAAAGAGTCTCCTTTCCGTTTAGCTCGGTAAACTGTCAGTATTCATTGGATCTGAGTCTGACAGGTGCTTGGAAGCTTTGTGTATTGGGTGGCTTTGTAGGATGCTCAGTTCTCAGTTCTTTGGGCTGATTTACATTTCACAGCTGACAGATGAGAAAATGAAACATAAATCCCTTTCACTAGTTTTTTTGTTTGTTTGTTTTTAAGGGAGAGAAGAGGTAGAAGTAAGTATAAAGTACATGTTGATAAAAATGAGATTTATTTGGATACTTTTCATGAATTTTTAAACTATTAATAACTAACTCTTTTACCAATAAAACAGGTACAAAAAGAAACCTTACCTTAGTGGTGTTGCCACATTTATTTGGTTTGGGACAAATATATGAAATTGATTTTCTTTAGCTGCCTTATACTGTACAAGTAATTTCTGTGTTCGGTTTTTGAACGTAAGGACAATAGAAGAGTAAAATAGACTGATGAAATAACATTGACATTTGACTCCTTGTTTAAAAATATGATGTCTTCTTTGAAAGGGAAGAAGACAAAAGAGGTACAATTCATTGCACGCTGGTGTCTAAAAAATACTTCTGCTTCCAAACAGGAATTTTTTTCCCGATGTCTACATCTAGGATCACTGAGAAGGGGACTAAAACAGTCCGTTCTGTCTCTTCTTTTTTTCAGTTGAGTGTCAGCACTAGCAATTAGTTTTGTGTGGTGTCTGAATTCATAATGAACGAAAATTTTATTTCTTTCACTTTCAATCATGATGTTTTCTATGAAAAATAAAAATGCATGTTCGTGAATGAAAAGATAAAAGTTGAAATTAATGTCATCTACTTTTCTATGGTTAGCTATATTTTCTTGTACTTTATTCTAAGATTGTTAATACTATTATTTTTTACATATAGGGCGTATTTATGTACATTTCTAATAGACATGAATTTGGAAGAATATTATCAACTGCTAATTACAATACTTCCCATTATAACAATGACCTCTGGCAGATTTTTGAAAATCCTGTGGTATGTATTTCATACTCAACTTTATTTATTACTTATTTTCCTGTAACTCTTCATACGTGAACATAAATTGGGTTAATAATATGACACTATGGTAATAGGCTTTAAAAATTTTTTAAAAAGATGTAATTATATTTTATGTCCCATAAGTAGAGCTAAACTTGATGGAGAACTTTTTTTTTTACTAACATATATATTAGATTTGGGGAAGAAAATTTCTTTTATTTCTTCCAGTATTTTTACTTATATATTGAAAAGCACCATCAAATTTTTAATCACATTTTCAGAAAAAAATATTTACCAGTAGCTCACATATGACAATATTGCATTTTGATTTTCAGGAAGAAAATTTAAGAGTTAGTTTGGGAAAATACATTTTATTTCATCATTTTGTTTATTTTTTATAATGATTTTGTGAATATATACCAAAGATAGCCAGAGGAAATTGCAGAGTCAGTGGATTTAGCATATAAAGGAAGCCTTAAGTTGGGAAACTATTTCCTTTTAAATTCTAAAATTATTTCTTTTCTGAAAGATTTTGAATCTACAGGAATTAACTTTTTTTTGGTCTTACTGGGGCCTGTTCTCTTTAGTGAAATCAGCACATTTACTCAAAAGAAAATACTCTCTTGAACAATCATCTTTGTAATGGTACTACTTAGGGTTTCCCTTGCCAGTCGTAAACGTTTTAAATTACAAAGACTCAGTTCACATGATCAGAGTTCTGTTTGATTTTGTAGGCGTAGTTGATGTCCAGGAATAGTAAATTTAATGGTCTCTGAATACTGTGTTGAATAGAAAAAGAATATCTTTTGACACTTGTGTGTTTTAAAATTACTTTCAGTCCATTTTAGCTGCGTATCTCTCTCTTTCACAAGAGTAGACTTGAGAAGAGGTGTTTTTTTGTTAATGGTGAGAGTGGAATTACATATTTTATTTTAGCACTGAATTTCTTGTTCTTTTGAGAAATAGAATTATTTGATTTCTTGGGTAATGTTACCCTCCTGAAAAAAATATTCCAAATTATATCCTGAATTGTAGATGTTTGTGTAGAAATTCAAATCTTTGGAGAGTATGCAATTATAATATCATAAGTAAGTTGGAACAGCTTTTTTTTTCAATGGCTTTACTTTGTTTTTTTTGGAAATGTGCCTTATAGATATGCCTTGTGAGTGATATACATAGCAAAATATTTAATGATTGTCCTATTATGAGAACTTCTAAGAAATCAGTAAGGTCACAGTTTGTTCAATGATATTTGAAAGGTGGTCTAAAATAAAAAAAATTAATGTAACATCCTAGGGGCTTTTCAGTAATGATGCATAGGAAAGAATACAGAAAGATTCTGAAATGTTATGAATGATTATTTACTTCTAAGTTTTTCCATATTTTGGAATAAAAAAACTAACAGATATTAGAGGGAATAATGAGGAAATATAATAATTTGATCCATATAAATATATACTATAAATGAAATTTATTAAAGAATTTGAAGACAGCTTCGGTTCTCTGTATCAGAAATATCCGAGCTAATATAAGCAGAGATAGGCTAAACTAAGAATGGAATATAAACTATCTAGACCCCTTTGAAATCTGGCCTCAAGAGGTATATTTCAGACAAATATTTTTAGAACATATTTTGATTGGAATTATTTTATGTCTGTTCCTCAGTTCTTCCCTGTTGCTTCCCTATATTTGTACTATATAAAGACAAAATTAAGAATTTTTTTAGACTGTCTAAATACATTTAAGAAGAGATATTTTGGGATAATAAATCACTCCATATTTTAATGTAT
Organism: Tadarida brasiliensis; assembly: GCA_030848825.1. Classification (NCBI taxonomy): domain Eukaryota; kingdom Metazoa; phylum Chordata; class Mammalia; order Chiroptera; family Molossidae; genus Tadarida; species Tadarida brasiliensis. The sequence continues at coordinate 104,737,908 of CM061260.1, read as the reverse complement.
ACCCTCTAAATAATTGGGTTTTTAAATGAAACATTTAACCTAGGAAAAGGATTCCTTAGCTGATGTTGACAAAAATTGAGATATTTAGTGTGTGGTTTATGTGTCGGAGATTGGTCAAAGAGAAGAATCAGGTTCATGAATTATCATGAAGAGAACCTATTTTTTTAAATATGTTTTTATTGATTTTAGAGAGGGAGGAGGGGAGAGGGAGAGAAAGAGAAACATCGATGGGAGAAACATGGATTGGCTGCCTCCTGCATGCCCCCTACTGGGGGTCAAGCCCGAAACTGGGGTATGTACCCTGACTGGGAATTGAACCTGCAACCTCTTGGTGCATGGGACGATGTTCAACCACTGAGCCACACAGGCTAGGGCTTTTTTTCCCTTTAAATATGTTTTTATTGATTTTTTTTTTTTAAAGAGAGATTAAGGGGGAGAGAGAGAGAGATGGAAACATCTATCAGCTGCTTTCTGCATGCCCCCCCCCCCCGTGGGTATGGAGCCTGTAACTGGGGCATGTGCTCTGACTGGGACTTGAACCAGTGACCTCTTGGTGCATGGGATGACACTCAACCAACTGAGCCAAACTGGATGGCTAGAGGACCTATTTTTAAATATATGGTCCTATACCTTAATTTTAGTAACTAAAAAAAGTGAAAGTACTAGTAACCATATAAACATTCTTTGAAAAATATTAAGAACTGAAGTGCAGGAAGAAATTTTAAATACATTTTAAAAATTAAAATTATTGCCTGGCCAGTGTGACTCAGTGGATTGAGCGTCATCCCAGGGACTGAGAGGTACTGGTTCAATTCCTGGTCAGGACACATGCCCAGGTTGCAGGCTCGATCCCCAGTGGGGGCACGCAGGAGGCAGTCGATCAATGTTTCTATCTCACATTGATGTTTCTTTCTCTCTCTCCCTTCTTCTCTCTCTAAAAAAAGTCAAATAAAAAAAATAAAAACATACTTAAAAAAAATTGAAATTATTTTAGAGTAACTCACTATAGAAGTATAAGACCCAAGTTGATTAATGTGTTAATTTATATTTACTAATATTTGTTGATATGATTTTGTTATTGTTCACTTAAAAAACTTTTTTTTCTTTATTGATATTAGAGAGAGAGAGAGGAAGGGAGAGGGAGAGAGAAACAGAAACATCGATGAGAGAGAACATAGATTGGCCACCTCCTGCATGCCCCCCACTGGGGATCGGGCCCACAACCTGGGCATGTGCCCTGACCGGGAATCGAACCTGCGACCTCTTGGTGCATGGGTCGATGCTCAACCACTGAGCCACACCAGCCAGGCTATTGTTCACTTTTAAACACACATATTTATCTACCCTGTGTATATACATAGGATATAGCATACAAATCTAATCACTATAAGATTACTCAAGTTTTAAAATCCTGAGGTATAAAACTTCATAAATAAAAATTTATTATTTTATGCAAAGATATATGATCATACATAGAATCAGGCAAAGATTAAAGACATAAACTGTGGTTTCTGAGAACTCTTATTTTGTCCGAACGCATAGTCATTTATAAGTTGTTTGAGCAATTTCTAAAATCCATGTACTTTATATTTTTTATTAAAGTATTTGTAAAGGTATTTGCTTTAACCTGTGAACTTGATTTTCTCTTGGTAGGACTGGAAGGAAAAGTATATAAACCGTGATTATTCAAAGATTTTCACTGAAAATATAGTTGAACAGGTTCGTATTAATAATTACTACGATATGTAGAGCCTTTTTGCTATATTATCCAGAAGGACATACTACTGCAGTATTGCTTTAGTGGAGGATGTTGTGAAAGTGGAGAAACTACCCTTTTGGTAAAATTCATATGGCTTAATTCCCAATTTTATAGCCTTAAAGGTCATAGAGTTGTAAAACTGTAGAATGTGGAGATGAACAACATTTTAGAGATCGTGCATTTTCAAAACATGCTCTCAATGTCATAGCTTTCTATTTTATTTTATTTTGTTCCCATCACCATTTATCCCCCCAAACTCACCTCCACCCCCCTCAGCCCCGAGCAATGAGCACTCTGGTGTCTGTATCCACGAGTTAATGTCATAGCTTTCCCAAACCACTAAAAGTAAGAAACCAGTGGCAGATCTCTTTCAGTGAAAGTTTACCTTTGAAAGAAATTGGGCTTCAAGAATCTCTTCTCAGAGATTCTTTTACAGAATGAACTCTGTTTTAGGTTAGTATTCCAGACTATTGCTGATTCCGTATTTCAGAGAATGTAAGGCATCTTTGATTCTGAGATAGCTCGTTTTCTTGTATACTAGGAGAAAGGAAAGAAGTACTGCCAGTTAAACGATGACAGTGTTTTCTAGTCATTTAGAATGTTTTTATTTTATGAATACTGAAAGATGCTACATTTATTAAGGCATAGTTGTATGTTCTTATTTTACCCTTATTAAGGCATAGTTATGTGTTCTAGTGCACTGCAAACACAGTAACTGCATTTCTGTCACCAATTATAGTGTAAATCATTTTAAAAGACATTTCAAAGGGCAACTCAGTTAAGCAAATGCAACACAAACTAAAAGCATGTATGCACACACACAGACACACACGTACACACACAGACACACATGTACACACACGTACACACATGCAAGGTGGGACAGAATGAATGTTTGACCGAGTGCTGTGCCATTCACACTGCATCACAGTGGCTGCTTGGCTATGACTTTAAGACACATGTTGATTTTACTGATGTTAAAATTAAAAAAAAAATCTCAGAAAGTGTTAAAAACCCCAAACTAATATTGTTTGTAAGAGTCATGTCAATAATATAGGGGAAACTTCTTAAAAAGGACGTCTACGTGAGATGAATAGCAAATATTCTGTACTGTTACTTTTGAATGGCTCATGATTAAAGACACAGCATTTTAGTCTCTTAACGGTGATGCCATGTTTTACAGCCTTGTCCAGATGTCTTCTGGTTCCCCATATTTTCCGAAAAAGCCTGTGACGAGTTGGTGGAAGAAATGGAGCACTATGGCCAGTGGTCTGGAGGGAAACATCATGTAAGTGGTACTTTCACACAGAAAACCGCGATGTGTGTGTGGGGCGGGAGCAGGGGTAGATACGTAGAGAATTCCGAGTGGATTTGTCCTTTGGTGTACAGCTCTGAGGAGACCTAAATGAATGGGCTAGCCAAGACCGCCAGGAGAGCTGTTTTTAAGTCTAATTGTGCCACTAACTAATTAATGTTTAACATTTCATCTGTCTGGGCCTCCGTTTCCCCTTTACGGATGTAAGTATGCTGGGTGGTCCCTAAGGGTCAGTGTCCCGGGCTGGTGATGGTAAGGTAATGCATTTCTTCACTGTGTAATGTTGCTCTTCAAGCCACCTTTTAGTCCTGCATTTTTACAGTGAGCTGTAGGGAAAATACCAAGTCTGAGTTTACCTGGTCGATGGTCAAAGCTATTTCTCTGTATAAAACATCAGAAGGAGGAATCTGAATGCCTTTAGTGTAATTGTTTTTTATTTACATTCAGTGTCAAAGACTTGGCAGGAAGTCTTACTGTCAGTGGTTCAATGTATTGCTTTTACCCGGAGAACCCACAGTCGCCAGCTCCTTAACAGCACTGAGGAATTTAAGTGGGATTTTCTTGAATATTACTGCCTCTGCTGAATTATATACCTCAGCTAGTGGCTAATCAGGGAGACAGAAGTTCAAAGAATGTGAACTTGAGTCAGCAGGTTGCAGGCAGGATAATGAAAACCTGTCACGGAAGGACTTTGGTGCCATGAACTGAGGAAGAGAGCAGGGCAAGCTGGTTCTGTGGGAGGTCGTCCAGCCAGTCGGTGCCCCTCAAGCAGCTCGGGCTGCCTGCAGGGTCCTGTAGACCCTCCTTCAGGGGGCGTGGGAGGGCTTTGGAAATGAATTTTATTTACCTTGTAGTCAGAACTTATACACACATTTGTAAAAAATAATATTAATGGAGCCTGGCCGGTGTAACTCAGTGGTTGAGCGTCAACCCATGCACCAAAAGGTCGTCGGTTCGATTCCCGGTCAGGGCACATGCCCAGGTTGTGGGCCCGATCCCCACTGGGGGGCATGCAGGAGGCAGCCACTCGATGTTCTCTCTCATCGATGTTTCTATCTCTCCCTCTCTGTCCTTTCCTCTCTAAAGTCAATAAAGAAAAAATAGTTTAAAAATAATAATAATACTAATGGAGCCACTTTATTTTTTTTTAAACTATTTTTTCTTTATTGGTTTTAGGGAGAGAGAGAGAGAAACATCGATGAGAGAGAGCATTGATTGGCTGCCTCCTGCATGCCCCCCACGGGGATTGGGCCCACAACCTGGGCGTGTGTCCTGACCGGGAATTGAACCGGCAACCTCTTGGTGCCATGGGTCCACGTTCAACCACTGAGCCACACTGGTCGGGCTTAATGGAGCTGCTTTAAAATGCAGCTGGAGCTGTCATCCCAGAGACTTGCACATCTTGTTCCTCCTTGAAATGTTAAAACGGCAAAATAACCTTGGACTGGCCCTAAGGGCAGCATTGTATCCTAATCAGAACACTATTTGGATTTCTGCCCGAATCAGTGCTTTCTGAATAACTGTTCTTTTGGATCTCAAATAAACACTTGCTACCTCTTACTTTGGCCTTTTATTTTTGGGTTAACACATTAAATAAGTAGGAGAGGAGTCTGCTGACTCTGCAGAGTTTTGCTTCATGGATGTATTTGCAAAGCCATGTTACCTAAGTTTTGTTGATAGCTTTGCAGTTAAAGCAGATGGTGTGCCATAATTAAACGGTTAATTGCTTTGTCTATAATGATCTTGGTAGTAAAAATTCCAAGGTAGTATAAATGTGGATTGCTTGTGGACCACGCTTTACCATGTCATTGATCCTGTTTTTAGGATAGTCGTATATCTGGCGGTTATGAAAATGTACCGACTGACGATATCCACATGAAGCAAATTGATCTGGAGAATGTATGGCTTCATTTTATCCGGGAGTTTATCGCACCCGTTACGCTGAAGGTCTTTGCAGGCTATTATACAAAGGTAGTTATTCTCCTATTCCTCCTGCCTACCTCCTACCAGTTTTACTATTTTATACTATTTTATGTTTTTATTGATCACAAATCCATTCACTTACTTTGCCTCTTTAGGGGTTTGCATTGTTGAATTTTGTTGTGAAATACTCCCCTGATAGACAGCGTTCTCTTCGCCCTCATCACGATGCGTCTACGTTCACCATCAACATCGCTCTCAATAACGTGGGAGAAGATTTTCAGGTACTTGTGGGTTCTCTTCTTTACATTTCCCAAATATGTCCTCACAAAAAGGACTTGACCCTTTTTGGGGAAAGATTCTGTTTATATGGCATACTTTGCATTTTGCCACTGATAAAAAATTAAACATAATAGGCTGATGCGTTTATTTGTTCCGTCTCTTTTAGGGCGGGGGCTGCAAATTTCTGAGGTACAATTGCTCCATCGAATCACCGAGGAAGGGCTGGAGCTTCATGCACCCGGGGAGACTCACGCACCTTCACGAAGGGCTTCCTGTTAAAAATGGGACGAGATACATCGCAGTGTCTTTCATAGATCCTTAAGCTGTTGGATTCTTGGAATGGCTGTTTCTTTGGGAATGGCTGACTGGCATGAAGATGTCCGAAGTTGTGCTTGCGAAGAGGAGAGGAATATTTAAGCAACTTCGACAGAACAGCTTCACTTTGGGCCAAACGTTTGACAGACTTCATAAAAAATTGTTTTTGATATGTCCTAATGTCTGCTCTGAGCCTTAAAACACGAATCGAAGAAGAAAAGAAAGGAAAAAAAGTAAAAGCGAATATTTATTTCTTTGCCTTCTTGTCTCAGAATAATGACAATGTTTCTGAATTTGTGTTTCTTCTGATAAAATATTCAGGTACAGATGTACAAGTGACAAAGGAGACTAGTAATATTTTCTTATTTAACAAAGCCTGGGAAGAATTTTATTTATCAACATGTAGATAATAAAGGATATAAATGAAAATTGGCAGTTTTTTAAATGTTGGAAAACTGGAATTCTGACTGAATCTGTGTGCAATTAATTGTGTAAATACTTTTTTGATCACCTGCGTAGGTATGTTTTATAGTAGTTCCTGACAGAATATAAAGAACAGTATTACACAATGTTCTTCCTTAAGAAACTTAGTACAAGATACAATGAGGTGCATATCCAGTGGGAAACATTTTTGTTTAGATTGTTGGACAGATTATTTTACATTTGTATTAGAAGTAAAGCCCTGAGTTCCTTCAGATGAATTTCCCAAGGTAGGTTATACTAAGCAGATATTAGATTTAGAAAAGCTTTCAAGTTTTTCCATTTCTTAAGTATTGACTTAAGATCACAAACTATCCTTAAGTCAAAGAAGGCTGTTTCTTTTCATTCTATAAAATAATGAGGATTCATTTTTCTTTGAGATGAGTAGCAGCATTTTATGATTTAAAATTTTTTTTTAAGTACTTGAATTTTATATCAGGAAAATAAGTTGGTGAGCCTTTCTTTTACCCTTTGCCCTTTGCTCCCATCCTTATTCTCTTTTTAGGAAGGGTTATTCACGTTTTCAGTCTTCTCAGAATAGTCTTCATTTTACCCTTCTTACTCTTTTTGTTAGCTTTTTAAAATCCCACTCTGAAGTAATTTCCAACACAAAAGAATTTGTGCCTTGATTTTTCACCATTTCTCTGAATGAGGTTTCGATATCCTTATTGTAGCTACTGTTTTTAATTTAAAGGCTAAACTTGAAAAAAGTTCCGTCATGGTGCCAAAATTCATTTTTCTAACACCGTGTGTTAGAAAATTATGAAAAATAAAATAATTTAAAAGAAGTTTCTGTTGTTCTCTTTATTATTGGTGATTTAGCTTAAGACTAGAATTGTAGTTGAATGGCCTAGATATAATAGGCTATTATTTTTCATTTTGCTTGGTACATTTACTGATATCATAACTTAATGAAAACTCTATTTATTGAATTACAAAGGGAATTAATATTTTTAATCTCAAAGCGACTAGGGATTTGATCTAACTTATTTTACAAGTGAGGAAATATATATTTATTATTTTATTTTATTCTATATATATTTTATTGATTTTAGAGAGAGGGAGGAAGAAGGAAAAAGAGAGCAAGTGAGAGAGAAACAATGACTTGTTGTTTCACTTATTTATGCATTCACTGGTTGCCTCTTATGTGCGCCCTGTCCAGAGGTCAAACCCACAACCTTGATGTACGGGGACGATGCTCTCACCAGCTGAGCTACTGGGCCAGGGCTCAATATATATTTATTTATTCAGTGGTGTTTTTCAAGTTTCTACAGTGGGCCAGGCAGGCACTATTGCGGGCACTGAGGATGTGGTGATGAACAAGATGTTATAACTACTGGCAGATGGACTTAGGAAATAGGGAAGTTGGGTTCTACCTCTTTAGTCTTTTTCAGTGACACTTGATACCCAGAGTAAATTCCTACTGTCTGTCATGTTGGTTGAGGAGACATTGTAGTGATGATTTGTGATTTTTATTTGGTGTACTTCAGGGATGGTACGTAACAGCTGGTATGTCATGGATGCCATCCAGTCAGAACAGACTCGGGTTATAAAAAACAGATAGAGTTCTGCCAGTGCAAGCCAGCTTACTGTGCGTGGTACATTTCAGAGGACAGACATCTACCAGATCCCGATTCCTTTCAGTTGCGGTGTCCATGGGTGCTGACCCATCATCACCATTCTAACCACATGCCATGTGTCCAGAAATTGGATCAAGGTGGTCAGCTGAGTACATTTTCTATTTTTCATCCAAGATTTCATAAAATATGTACTTTTTAAAAGAAAAATTTGTTAGTGAGGGAAAGTGAGAAATTCCCATAAGCAGATCAGAAAATGTGAAAGATGGAAAACAGACAGGATTGGATGGATGGAGAAAGCTGCAGCTTGACACATGCTCAGCTCTGGCAGCCATCAGTATGCTCTGTTTCCGTGAATTCATGCCTTTTAGATTCTACATGTAAGTGAGAGAGCGTACAGGATTCATCTTTGTCTGACTTATTTCACTTAGCCTAACTCCCTCCAGGCTCATCTATGTTGTCACAAATGGCAGTGTTTATTTCTTTTTTATGATTGGTTAATATTCCTGTGTGTGTGTGTGTGTGTGTGTGTGTGTGTGTGTGTGCATTATCCATTCATCCGTCAATGAATACTTAGGTTGTTTCCATGTCTTGGTTATTATAAATAATGCTTCAATTAACATAGGGGTACAGATGTCTTTTTGAGATAGTGATTTTGTTTCCTTCAGATGTATACTCAGAATTGGAACTAGTGGGTCATATCATAGCTATTTTTAATTTTTTGAGGAACCAAAATCTTTTCCCGTGGAAATAATTTGCATATTATTGTTTAACTTATAAATACTAGAAAGGGGAGACTTCCCATAACTAATTTAACTTCATTAAATAAAGTATATTAATGTCAGAGATAACCATTTATGTTTGCATGTGTGTGCATGTTCATGTGTGTATTACCAAAGGCTTTCAATGTTCATTATGGTAGCATCTTTTCTAATCCCTAATGTGCATAGAAATCAGTGTGAGTGTTTTCTCCTAACGCAGATACTTTAGTAGTAGTCTAGTATATTAATTTTCTCCATTTGGCTTCCCTTTTGAAAAACACTAATAATTTACCTTTACTAGTAACTTACCTTAGAGATCAAATTTTACTTGTCTACAGAGTAAAAATATGAAAAACACATGTGAATTGAATAGTTCATCCTAATGACAGAATCTCTTTATAAATTCCTTTACTGCTCTTCTCCTGGTGTCATATGCACTTAGTGTCCCTGCTTGCTAAGCCCTAAAGCCCATCTGTACGACATTTTGGGGACCTGACATTCATTTGGAATATGGAGTAGTCTGTTCAAACGATCTCTTTAGGTTGCAGGAAAGCCAAGAATTTTGAGTCACAGTTGAGAAGTCAGTTTCAGCAAATACCTCTTTTGGACTAGATGTTGACTATTTTGGAAAGTTAAAGTCTTTAAGATTTGATGGAAGCAGCCTTTGTCGAATGGGACTGTTGACCTGTGGTCTTGTAGAATAGCAATACTTTTTTTTTAGAATAACCAACTTCTTATAGAGTAACTCTTTGTTAAGAAAAAGACATTGTGGAGAAAAAAGGAGGAAATGTATGAGGTTCCTTAATGAAAGCAATGAATTTTGGATTACATTTTAAGATAAATACACTAAAATATAAGCAATGAAAAGAGTAGAAAAGTGTACCTGTAGACATGCTTTAAAAATGCAGAGTACTGTGTAGATAAATTATTCTAATAAAAGGAATTAGAAAAATTGGAAAGATAAATATACATACTAGGGATCTGTGGTCTTGATAAATCTTAAATTTTCCTGACAGCTTTTAAAAAATATTTTAAACATCAAATTTAAATTATATTTTTGTTTTTATTCTTAATATGTTAAAATAGGTTAGAAAACATTCATTTGGAGAGGTAGGTTCTTTGCTGATTTTCGAGGTGGTGTTTGTTTTTGTTTTGATAAATCAAGTAACAATGATTATTTTTGCATGCTATTTTGTCTTTCATGAAAAATAATTGGCCACAATAATGTGAATATTTATACTCTTCTGAAAGTTAGAAAGGAATTTCTGCCTATATAATAATACAAAACATACAAGTAATCAACTTCAAGAATAGTTTTAATAAATGAAATGGAACAGATCATGCATGCCATAAATAAAAAAATACTGTTCCTTTCAAAACATCCCTACCCCAAAGGAAATAATAGATTACAAAAAAAGAAGAAGAATTAGGCAATGGCGAAGGAGAAAATATTTTATGTAGATTTGTAATGAGTGAACTTCTCTGTTTAATTATAAAGTAATTGAAAAATAATTTTGACACTGACTTATGTTCAGTAACTTTCCCCTCAGGAATGTTATTGTGAAACAGTAGAAAGAATCCTTAGGGAAATCACATGGTGCTATATAATTCTGTACCTATTCAGAGGATCGTACATTTGATAAAACTCAGTAACTTCCAAGTGAAACATGGGCAAATTAAAGCATATTTTTTTCTACTGAGCGTTATTGATTAGATAATTGATTAACTGAAAAATGTTCATATTTGGACAGTGACATGATCCTATGCCTATTAAACTTTGTTTTAAATTCTTTTCATCTATGTTTACATAGTGTATATATTTTATAAATCTTGCCAAATGGTGACATCACAGCCCCACCTTGTGGTTAATGTAGATACTAATAGGGTCTAAATTTTAAGCAAAAAGCAAGAGCTTTACATTTTTAAAAAATATTCATGCTTTCAACATTTTTCTTAAAGACTAATATAAATAAAAATTATTAGATTGGGTGTTTTTTTTTTTTCCAGGAATTTTTGTGTGTGTGTGGTATACAGTAGTTTGAAAGGAGGAATTGGGACACCTGATTCTGAAATAAGGGATAGCTAGCATATTCCAGTTAATACCGCTGAAGTAATTTGTTTACCATTCTTTATACACTTTGCAAATGGCTAATTTATGTTTACTAGGGAATAAAGGCTTGGACTAAAATCAGTGTAGAAATGGTCAGACTCAATTACACCTGATCCAGTCATTTGTTTTCAGTAAACAAGACAACTTACATAATATTGGAGTAGCTCCAGAGAATTTGATTGTCAAAAGAAATATATTTTTAAAAATGTCTTTGTGGCAGGGAAAGGGAAATCACGGTAATTATTTTTCTTCATAATCAGCACAGGGCTAGTAAGTACAGCAATGAGGACAGGATTCCTGTGACAAAACTTGAGTGATTCAAACACATTTTGAAATTAATAATCTCTGTTTTGGCTTTTTGAAGATTAACAACATTTGTTCCCGCTGAAGTTGCTGCAGGGAGGTGTACTAAGTAGTTCTAATTTACTTCGCCTCTGGCACATTCAAGTGTTGACCGTAGCCCTCCTTGATGACCTTTTCCTCCTGTGGTCACCTGTGTCCTGGCTCCTTGAATGAATCAGCTGCTGCTCCTCTAACCAGAGTGACTTCATTGCTTTTCACGTTGTCTCAAGACAGCTTCTGTGTTGATCATCTGGGAGCCAAGAAGAGAGAACATTTTTAATTTTTTTTTTTATCCTCACCAAGGACATTTTTGCATTTATCTTCAGATAGAGCAGGAGAGAGAGAGCGAGGAAGAGAAAGAGAGAAATATCGATTGGTTGCCACCTACGCGACCCCAACCAGGACCGGGGACAAACTGCACCCGAGGTACCTGCCCTTAGCGGGAACCGGACCCGGGCCTGAGAGAACATTTTTAAAAGTATGTATTCCTGAAACCTAAGTGATTTGGTGCCCGTGATCGCACGTCTCCAGAGATGGTCCTCAAGGGGCGTGCCTCCCAGGAGTCATCCTTGTGTACTGTCCCCTCCCACGTTGCACCTGGGTGGGCCGTCTGTGACCAGTGGGGTGCAGTCTAAGTGACTCTGCATAACTTCCAAGTGGAGTCACGAGAGACCCTGTGGCTTTGATCTGGAACATTCACTCTTAGGACACTCCTGCGGAACCCAGGTCCTCCTCAGTGGGAAGCCCGTGCCACATTGAGAAGCGTGTGCAGGCACTCTGGCCACCAGCTAGAGCTGAGCTCCTGTATCATTTGGCACCTGTGGGTGAGTTATTTGGGCGTCAAACCCAGTCAAACCTTCAGATGACTATTGTCCCCATGGTTGACTTCTGCCCGCAACCACATGTGAATCCCCAAGAGAGAACCACCTGGCTGAGACCAGTCAACCCACAGAGCCGTGGGAGAAAGATACACTTTTTTAAAAAATATGTTTTTATTGACTTCGGGGAGAGGAAAGGGGAGGGAGAGATAGAAACACCGATGAGAGAGAAACATCTCTCGGCTGCCTCCACGCCCCCTTCTGGGGATCGAGCCTGCAGCCAGGGCATGTGCCCTGACCAGGAATCGAGTGGGCAATCTCGACTTCCTGGTGCCTGGGATGATGCTCAGCCAACTGAGCCACACTGCTGGGTGAGATGCATTAAGTCACGAAGTTCGGCAAGGTCTGTCACCCTGCAATAGATAACCGAAACAGGAGAGTTGCCTATACGTACTGCCCCAATCGGTCCTGCTTTTCCGAGCAGTTAGCGTAGTGGGTTGTTTGTTGACCTTTCATTTTCCTCAGTAGGCCCATAAGCTCCTTAGGGAAGGGACTGGGCTTTATTCGGTCTTTCCAGTGTCAGAGCCTAGCATACAGCCTGGAGGGAAGAGGAGCTTTTAATTTAACGGATGGGCCAAAAATAAAAATATAAATTGATGTGTATTTTGGTTATGGTGTGTGAGCTAAAGACCTGAGAAAGTTTGTATGTTTATTTCTGAATAGAGGGGTATGTAGGAGGGCCCGAGTTGGACACAGGGATGTACTAAGATGTATAAAGAAGCTGATATCACTGTTACCATCAGTATTCTGGGCCGAAGGACAGAGATTTGTCAGTTTCGGAGGAAACTGCTTAGGGTCCTATGCTCATTAGACTTTCAGTAAGTATTTTGAATGGAATGAATTTGGTTTTATGCCTCTTAAAACAGTTTTTAGTAAATGCTTTAAAACGCATTTTGTCAATATACTGACTAAAAAGTCCATATTTTGTTATCTCACTTTAAACTTAAAAATAATTCTAGCCCTGGCCGGTTTGGCTCAGTGGTTAGAGAGTCAGCCCACGGACCAATGAGTCGCGGGTTTGATTCTGGTCAAGGGCACGTACCTTGGTTGCGGTTTGATCTGGCCTAGTCGGGGTGGTGCAGGAGGCAACCAGTTGGTGTGTCCCTCTCATGTCGATGTTTCTGTCTCTCCCACTCTGTCTGAAGATAAATGGAAAAATGCCCTCAGGTGAGGATTAAAAAAATAATAATTCTAAAATAGAAACATGTGAAAACAGTGAATTTTCAAATGCCTTGGAGAGTGTGGCCTCAATGTGTATTTTCTCTGAAAGTGTTGTTACCATGGTTACAGATTGCCCTCATTGGGTGTGGCTTGTTGATTTTAACCAAACACCATTTTGATATCTATTCAGTAGGGTCCTTGACATGTGATAAGTAATGGAATTAAAATTTTATAATTTAAAAGTATGGGCCTGTATGAATGTGTTAAAAACTGAATTGTTTAGGAGTGGGGTAACTGGGGTGATGTCAGGAAAAAAGAAGAAAAAGCAGAACTTAGAAACCTCTTGTCTGCATGTAAGAGTCTGAATAAACAGACTTGGGAAGCAGTATTTTTATGTAGCTACAGAGGCCCTATTATTACCTGTTTGAAACTGGTCAAGGATTTGGCAAATCTGAGACATAGGAAAGGTAACAGAGTGAACGCCAGTGTGAAAAGGATTAAAGCCTTGGGAAAGGGCAGTGCGATTCAGAAGTTATAATCAGACTAATTATATTTCAAAGTAAGAATGTAAAACATGGACATCAAGTTGCCATGGATTGGACGGGTTTGTGTGGCCTTAAGACGAAGATTCTGTTGTTTTTGGAAAGCATGCTTTGTGCATGTTTTTCAAACAGGTTTATCTTTCAACAGTCTTTCTTGCATTCAGTCCAGCGTTACACTATTGTTTAAGGTCCACAATGAGGACAGAAGCTCTTCTTGTCTGTGCCACACGATGAATTGCTGTCCACTCTCAGATGCTTGTGTCCGGAACCTAAATCTTTGATGATGGTTACTTCTGTGACCGTTCCATGGGGTTTTCACCGAATGTCCATGCACTTCCCAGTTTTCCCAGCCACTCATGGTTAGGGGGTTCTGTGACTGCTTTTGGCCAGCAGCCTATGAGAAGTGATGTCGATCATCCAAGCATTTGAGACACACACAGAGGGCCAAGCCACTGAGGTGTTGAGGCTTGCAAGGTGGCTTAGTTTGACCTAATAAGAGATTCACATGTGTGATAAAAAAAAAAAACAAAAAAACATATTTAATTTGGATTTAGGTATATATTGATTTTTAAAATAATAAAGACCTAGGGTTCTTTTAGGGTTTGGTGATTTAATTTGTATCAGCTATCAGTAGAATCTCAGGATTGGAAGTGGCCCTAAAAGCAAAGCAGTCCAGTCTCTGTCTTACTCGCAGCCTAAACAAATCCCTTTCAAGCTTCTCTGGTTCACGATCATCGAGACTGTACTTGAAAACTTCATTTAGTGAATGCTTATTACATGCCCATCATTGTACCTGAAATTATAGACATGAGTTAGACATCATCCTTCATTATAATCTAGTAGCGAGCAAGTCACTGAATTCTGACCCAGAGAGAGCAAAGCTTTTTCTTAATTGTGCTAAAATCTGTCTTTTGTAAGTTCTATTAAAGTTTATATTTATACATTTGGACATGATCTGAAAAAAATTAATGCCTTTTATTTTTTATTATTTTTTTTATTTTTTAGTCCTCACCCAAGGATATGTTCACTGATTTTAGAGAGAGACAAAGGGAGAGAGAGAAACATCGATGTGAGAGAGAAACATCGATCCGTTGCCTTTCGTATGCACCTCAACCACGGATCGAACCCACAGCCTTGTGCCCTGACTGGGAATCAAACCCACAACCTTTTTGGTGTACAGGATGACGCCTTTTAATATGCGCTAATGTTTCAAATACTAAAGAGCATTAACCATAACCATTCTCTCATGTCCCTATGCCTCACCCTATTATCTTTTCTACACTTAAAATATCAGATTGTTCACTGGTCCTTGTATGACCACCTTTGGAGGCTCTGATCTGCCGAGCAGAGCTTGCTGATTTTGCAAAGTATTAATAGCGCTAGCCACCGCTCTTTACACCTGGAATGGTTTGTCAGTGTGTCCGTGGTGGTGCTCAGATCTAAAGTCGATATGCGAGGTGAGTATAGTGGTTTAGAAATGAAGGGAAGGGTTATTCATATTTTGGATTTTTGTTAATATAATTTCTTATTAAATTGCTTTTGGTGGGAGTGGGCAACTATATCATACTGCTGACAATTTATGATCAGGTAAAATTTTGTTTTCCTTCACATGGGAAGCTTCTGGGCCATGACTTCACTTTCTAGGACTTACTTTCTTGTTTTCATTGAGCCAAGTTATAGAATGCAATTAAATTAAATCTCATTTATTAGTTTGAAATTAGAGTTTCAACTTGTTGCAATCTTTGTGAAAGCTGATCCTCTCACTTGATATAATTTTGTCTTTCTCTTCCCGACTCACGTCACCCAAAAATGATGAGCAAGCCTTTGGCAACTGCTTGGTGGCAATTTGCAGAACACTCAGAAACTCCTCCCCACACTGGAGTGGCCTGCCCCACTCTGTAGGACTTTCTCATCAGAGCTGATTATGGCCACAGTTTCCTTAATTTACTTTTTAAAACAATACACTTATTTGCAGTTAAATGAAAATAAACATAGAATCCTGAAGTTTCGGAGAAGTTCCTTAGAGATTACGGACGTCAGTGGTTCTCAGCCCTGGCCGCCTCTTAGAATCACTGGGGAATTTTTAAAAGCATTTAATGCTGTTACCCTCCAATGGAACTATTAACTTTCATTTTCTGGGAGTGTGGCCAGGCCATCAGTTATTTTTAAAAGCTCCCTAAATGTTTCCAATATGAAGCAAAAGTTGGGAACATTTGAGTTACCTGAACCCTTGAAGGTGACAAAGATTCTTTGCTTGGCCAAACTTTAGTCAGGCTCCTGAACCTTCCCCCCGGGCTCGTTTCTGGGCAGGTTAGCAGGAACACCTTCACCCTCAGTAGCTAATCAACCTTGATATATGGTTGGGGTCATCAAACTCTACATTCCACAAATGAAGTACTCTGGCCTCCCTTAGCAAGAATCCTCTTAGGTCTGTTCATCTAGACTCCCCCTTTCCCTGGATGTTTTCTTTTTTTTTTTTTTCTTTTATTATTATTATTTTTTTAATTAATTTATTTTTGTAACAGATATTTCTCCTTTTTTCCCCATTGACACCCTCCTCCCCAACTCCCCACCCCGTCCCCAGCTTTGTTATCTATGTCCATCAGTTATGCATACATGCATATAAGTTCTGTGGTTTATCTCTTCCCTCCCCCCCACCCCCTCATCTGAGGGTTGTCAGTCTGTACCCTACTTCCATATCTCTGGGTCTACCCTGTTCCTCAGACTGTTATGTTTTTTATATTCCACAAATAAGTGAGATCATGTGATATTTTTCTTTCTCTGCTTGGTTTGTTTCGCTTAGGATAATACTCTCGAGATCTTTCCATGTCATCTCAAAGGATAAGAGATCTTTCTTTCTTACAGCTGCATAGTACTCCATTGTGTATATGTACCACAGCTTTTTTATCCATTCGTCCACTGATGGACACTTGGGCTGTTTCCAGATCTTAGCTATTGTAAATAGTGCTGCTATGAACATGGGGGTACATGTATTCTTTCTGATTGGTGTTTCAGGCTTCTTAGGGTATATTCCTAGAAGTGGGATCACTGGGTCAAATGGCAGTTCAATTTTTAATTTTTTGAGGTAACACCATAGTGTTTTCCACAGTGGCTGCACCAGTCTGCATTCCCACCAGCAGAGTACTAGAGTCCCCTTTTCTCCACACCCTCTCCAACACTTGTTGTTTGATGATTTGTTGATGGCGGCCATTCTGACAGGTGTGAGGTGATACCTCATTGTTATTTTAATTTGTATCTCTCTGATGATTAGTGATGTTGAGCATTTCTTCATATGTCTCTTAACCATTTGTATGTCCTGTTTGGAGAGATGTCTATTTAGTTCCTCTGCCCATTTTTTAATTGGGTTCTTTGTCTTCCTTTTGTTGAGTTGTATGAGCACTCTATATATTTTGGAGATTAACCCCTTATCTGATGTATTATTGGCAATTATGGTCTCCCATACAGTGGGTTCCCTTTCCGTTTTGATAGTTGTTTCTTTTGCTGTGCAGAAGCTTTTGAGTTTGATGTAGTCCCATGTGTTCATATTTTCCTTTGTTTCTGTTGCCTTAGGTGATGTATCAGTCAAGATTCTGCTGTGTATGATGTATGAAATTTTGTTGCCTACATTTTCTTCTAGGATTTTTATGGATTCACGAGTCACATTTAGGTCTTTTACCCATTTTGAGTTTATTCTTGTGTATGGTGTAAGTTGATGGTCTAGTTTCATTTTTTTGCATGTAGCTGTCCAATTTTCCCAACACCATATATTAAAGAGGCTATCTTTGCTCCATTGTATGCTCTTGCCACCTTTGTCAAATGTTAGTTGAGCATAATGTCTTGGGTCAATTTCCGGATTCTCTGTTCTGTTCCACTGGTCTATATGCCTGTTCTTGTGCCAGTACCAGGCTGTTTTGATTATAGTAGCTTTGTAGTATAACCTGATATCCAGTATTGTGATCCCACCTACTTTGTCCTTCTTTTTCAAGATTGCTGTGGCTATTTGGGGTCTTTTTTGGTTCCATATGAACTTTTGGAGTATTTGTTCTAGTTCTGTAAAATATGTCGTTGGTATTTTGATGGGGATTGCATTGAATCTATAGATTGCTTTGGGTAATATGGACATTTTAATGATGTTAATTCTTCCAATCCATGAACAAGGTATGTGCTTCCACTTTTTAATATCTTCCTCTATTTCTTTTTTCAATGTCCTGTAGTTTTCTGCAAATAGATCCTTTACTTCTTTGGTTAAGTTTATTCCTAGGGATCTTAATTTTTTTTGATGTGATGGTAAATGAGATTGTTTTTTTAGTTTCTCTTTCTGTGAGTTCATCATTGGTGTATAAGAATGCCGTCGATTTCTTGACGTTAATTTTGTGTCCTGCTACTTTGCCAAATTCATGTATTAGGTCTAGTAGATTTTTGATGGAGTCTTTAGGGTTTTCTATGTATAATATCATGTCATCTGCGAATAATGACAGTTTCACTTCTTCCTTTCCAATTTGGATTCCTTTTATTTTTTCTTCACGTCTGATTGCTGTGGCTAAGACTTCCAGTACTATGTTAAATAAGAGTGGCGAAAGTGGGCATCCCTATCTTGTTCCTGTTCTTAAAGGGAATGTTTTTAGCTTTTGCCCATTGAGTATGATGTTGGCTGTAGGTTTTTCATATATGGCCTTTATTATATCAAAATATGATCCCTCTATTCCCAAATTGCTGAGCGTTTTTATCAGAAATGGGTGCTGGATTTTGTCAAATGCTTTTTCAGCATCAATTGATATGATCATGTGGTTTTTATCATTCATTTTGTTTTTGTGGTGTATCACATTTATTGATTTGCGAATATTGAACCAGCCTTGCATCCCTGGGATGAATCCCACTTGGTCATGGTGAATAATTATTTTGATGTATTGCTGGACCCGATTTGCTAGTATTTTGTTCAGGATTTTGGCATCTATGTTCATCAGGGATATTGGCCTGTAGTTTTCTTTCTTTGTTGGATAGATCCAACAAAGAAATTGAGTTTGAGTTTGATGTAGTCCCATGTGTTCATATTTGGCATCTATGTTCATCAGGGATATTGGCCTGTAGTTTTCTTCCTGTTGGATAGATCCTTTCAATATTATGTAGTGGCCTTCTTTGTCTTAGTAGTGTCTTTTTCTGGTTTTGGAATTAGAATTATGCTGGCCTCATAAAACGAGTTTGGAAGTCTTCCTTATTCTTGAATTTTTTGAAATAGTTTGAGGAGAATGGGTGTTAGTTCTTCTTTGAATGTTCGGTAAAATTCCCCTGTGAAGCCATCCAGGCCTGGGCTTTTGTTTGCTGGGAGGGTCTTGATTACATCTTCAATTTCCTTAGTTGTTATTGGCCTGTTCAAGTTTTTTATCTCTTCCCTATTCAGTTTTGGGAGACTATGTGTTTCTAGAAATGTGTCCATTTCGCTTAGATTGTTGAATTTGTTGCCATATAAATGTTCATAGTATTTGTGAACGATCCTTTGTATTTCTGTGGTGTCAGTTGTTACTTCTCCTCTTTCATTTCTGATTTTGTGTATTTGGGTTCTCTCTGTTTGTTTCCTGGTGAGTCTAGCTAAGGGTCCATCAATCTTGTTTATGTTTTCAAAACACCAGCTCTTTGTTTCATTGATCCTTTGAATTGTTTTTCTGGTCTCCATGTCATTTATTTCTGCTCTGATCTTTACTATTTCCTTCCTTCTAATTGCTCTGGGGTTTTGTTTTTGTTTGCTTTCTAGTTCTTTAAGTTGTGAGGTTAGGTAGTCAATTAGAAATTTTTCTTCTTTCTTGGGGTAGGCCTTCAGTGCTATGAACTTCCCTCTCAGAACTGCTTTCCATACATCCCAAAGATTTTGTGTTGTTGTGTGTTCATTTTCATTGGTTTCCAGGAAGTTTTTAATTTCTTCCTTGATCTCCAAGGTAACCCATTCATTGTTCAGTAACATGCTATTTAGCCTCCATGTGTTCAAATGTCTTTGAATGTTCTTGTTGCAATTGATTTCTAGTTTCATGCCACTGTGATCTGAAAAGATGCTCGATATGATTTCAATATTCTTGAACTTGTAGAGACTTCGTTTGTGTCCTAACATATGGTCTATCTTTGAGAATGACCCATGTGCACTTGAGAAGAATGTGAATTCTGCAGTTTTGGGGTGTAATTCTCTGTAAATATCTATTAAATCCATTTGGTCTAGTGCTTCATTTAGAGTCTCTGTTTCCTTGTTGATTTATTGTCTAGAGGATCTATCCAGTGATGTCAGCAGGGTGTTGAAGTCTCCTGCTATGATTGTATTGCTGTCGATTTCTCCTTTGAAGTCCTCCAGAAGATTTTGAATATATTTTGGTGCTCCTATATTGGGTGCATATATGTTTACCAAGGTTATAGCTTCCTGTTGGATAGATCCTTTCAATATTATGTAGTGGCCTTCTTTGTCTCTAGTTATGGTCTTCATTTTGAAATCTATTTTTATCAGATATGAGTATTGCTACCCCAGCTTTTTTTTCCTTTCCATTTGCTTGGAAGATTTTTTCCATCCCTTCACTTTCAACCTATGTGAGTCTTTTGTTGTGAGGTTGGTCTCTTGTAAACAACATATATATGGGTCATGCTTTCTTATCCAATCCACTACTCTGTGTCTCTTTATCAGAGCATTCAATCCATTTACATTTAAGGTGATTATTGATATGTACTTATTTATTGCCATTTTTGTTTAGTGTGGTTCTATTTTCCTTTCTATTTCTTCTACTAATTAGAGCAGTCCTTTTAACATTTCTTGCAGTGCTGATTTGGTGCTAATGTATTCCCTTAGCCTTTTTTTTTTGTCTGTGAAGCTCTTTATTTTACCTTCTATTTTGAATGATAGCCTTGCTGGGTAGAGTAGTCTTGGGTTCAGATCTTTGTTTTTCATGACCTTGATTACTTCATGCCATTCCCTTCTGGCCTGTAGGGTTTCTATTGAGAAGTCTGCTGATAGCCTTATGAGGGTTCCTTTGTAGGTAACCTGTTGCTTACCTCTTGCTGCCTTTAGAATTCTCTCTTTGTGTTTAATTTTTGGCATTTTAATTATTATGTGTCTTGGTGTGGGCCTGTTTGGGTTCTTCTGACTTGGGGCTCTCTGTGCTTCTTGAACTTGAATGCCTTCTTCCTTCACCAGTTTAGGAAAGTTTTCTGTCACTATTTCTTCAAATATATTCTCTAACCCTTGCTTATTTTCTTTTTCTTTGAGGACTCCTATGATGCGAATGTTATTAGGTTTCTAATTGTCCCACAGTTCTCTTAAGCTATCTTCCTGTTTTTTTCATTGTTTTTTCCTTTTGGTTTTCTGATTGATTGATTTTTTTCTACCCTGTCTTCTAATTCACTGATCCGGTCCTCAGCTTCTTCTACTCTGCTGTTTAGTCCTTCCAATGTGTTCTTTATTTCTGCTATGTCATTCTTCATTTCCAATTGGTTTATTTTCAATATTTCTATGTCTTTGCTCATGGTGTTGATGTCCTTACACATGCTGTTGAGCTTCCTCAAGATCATGGCTCTGAATTCTAGCTCTGTTAACTTGCTTAACTCCATTTCATTTATCTCATCTTTGGTGGAGGTCTCTTGTTCTTTCGTTTGGGATTTGTTTCTTTGTGTCACCATTTTGGCTATCTCAGTGGGTTTTGGAGCCTGCCAAATTTTCCCTGTGGATGTTGGTGTTCTGCTGTTTGTGGCTCCCTGTATTGGGTTTGGATGAGCGTGAGAGGACCCACGTAATACACCACTGTTGAGTCTTACTTTCCTGGGTAGATTTACAAGCCCAGAAAAGGTTAAGTTATCCTCTAGCTTTTTGCCTAGAGACCATTACTCCTGGTTACTTGAAGAGCCTTGGGTCCTCAGTTGAGTGAAAACCTCCCTCAGGTGTTCAGTGTGAGAGGATTTTCTGAGGGTGGGGCAGATGCTGGTAGTTAATGAGCCTCAATTTGCATTTCAATGGTCCAACTGGGTGTGGCTGAATCTCCAAGGGAGGGGCTGCTGCCTCTCCCCAGAGCCCTGGGATGGAGTAAGATGGCCAGGCCACAGTCCTGCGTGGCCGCTACTCAGCAAAATCTCTGAGCGCCCTCCAAATCCCGAGTGTCCCCACACAGTTCCAGTCCAGTCCACCCTCCCTCTGCCGGAGCCCAGGTGAGTGGCTGTGGCTATTTTAGCGCTCTGTCCCAGCCCTCTGCGCTATGGAGCCGGCTGGGGCTTTAACCCTGAGGGTGGAGCATTGCTCACGGCTAAGGCCACTGCTCTCCATGTGCTCCCAGCCCCCCTCTCGTGCCTCTGCAATCCTACCAGGATCGATTCAGTGTCCCTGGTTGTATGGTCCTCGCAAGCTGCTTTTCTGTTGCTTTTTCCCGACGATTTGTCTTTATTTTAGTTGTATTTCCAGTTTGGTCCTGGGAGATGGTCTGTGTAGCTTCCATTCACTCTGCCGCCATTTTGTAATTCCTCCCCGGATGTTTTCTCTTAGGAATTTTCCATTCCCCAATCCCTACCCTGCTCCTTGGTATAAATTCCCACTTGCCCATGTTATCTTCCAAGTTGAGCCCAGCCTTTCTCCCCCACTGCAAAACATATTCCTTAGTAAAATTTGCTTTACTGTGCTTTAACAAGTAGCATTAAATAATGTTTTTCTTTAACAGTGATAAGTGATTATTTTTAGTTATTTATTTTTTAAATTAATTAGTTTTCTCTAACAGATGTCCCTCCTTTTTTCCGCATTGACCTCCTCCTCCCTGCTCCTGCCCCACCACTCGCCATCACCACACTGTTGTCTGTGTCCATTGGTTCTGCATAAATGCATATGAGTTCTTAGGCTCATCTCTTCCCACCTCCCTCCCCTCCTTCCCTCTGAGGTTTGTCAGTCTGTTCCCTACTTTCATGTCTCTGGATCTATTCTGTTTGTCAGCTTATTTTGTTCATTATATTCCACAAATAAGTGAGATCCTCTGATACTTGTCTTTCTCTGATTGGCTTATTTCACTTAGCATAATACTCTTCAGGTCCCTCCATGCTGTCTCAAAAGATAAGAGATCTTTCTGTTTTACAGCTGCATAGTGTTCCATTGTGTATATGTACCACAGCTTTTTTATCCACTCATCTACTGATGGACACTTGGGTTGTTTCCAGATCTTAGCTATTGTAAATAGTGCTGCTATGAACATAGAGGTACATATATTCTTTCTGATTAGTGTTTCAGGCTTCTTAGGATATATTCCTAGAAGTGGGATCACTAGGTCAAATGGTAGTTCCATTTTTAATTTTTTGAAGAAACACCATATTGTTTGCCATAGTGGCTGCACCAGTCTGCATTCCCTCCAGAAGTGTACTAGAGTCCCCTTTTCTTCACACCCTCGCCAGCACTTGTTGTTTGATGATTTGTTGATAGCAGCCATTCTGGCAGGTGTGAGGTGATACCTCATAGTCATTTTACTTTGCATTGCTCTGTTGATTAGTAATGTTGAGCATTTTTTTCATATGGCTCTTGGCCATTTGTATGTCCTGTTTGGAGAAGTGTCTATTCAGGTCCTCTGCCCATTTTTTAATTGGATTGTTTGTATTCTCAGATACAGTGGATTCCCCTTTCATTTTGATGCTGGATTCTTTTGCTGTGTAGAAGCTTTTTAGTTTGATGTAGTCCCATTCAATAATTTTTCCCTTTGTTTCTCAATATATTGGTGAAAATTCTGCTATGTGTGATTTCTGAGATTTTGCTGCCTACATTTTCTTCTAGGATTTTTATGGTTTCACGAGTTACATTTAAGTCATTTATCCATTTTGAGTTTATTCTTGTGAATGGTGTAAATTGGTGGTCTAGTTTCATTTTGTGTGTGTGTACCTGTCCAATTTTCCCAACAACATTTGTTGAAGAGACTGTCTTTACTCCATTGTATGCTCTGGCCTCCTTTGTCAAATATTAATAGAGCATAACGTCTTGGGTCAATTTCTGGGTTCTCTGTTGTGTTCCATTGATCTATATGCCCGTTCTTGTGCCAGTACCAGGCTGTTTTGATTACAAAGGCTTTGTAGTATAACCTTATATTTAGAATTGTGATGCCTCCAACTTTGTTCTTGTTTTTCAAGATTGCTATCACTATTCAGGGTCTTTTTTTTTGTTCCATATAAACTTTTGGGATATTTGTTCTAGATCTGTGAAATATGTCATTGGTATTTTAATGGGTGTTACAATGAATCTATAGATTTCTTTGGGTAGTATGGACATTTTAACAATGTTAATGCTTCTAATCTATGATCAAGGTATATGCTTCTACTTTTTTATAAGTTCCTTGATTTCTTTTTCCAATGTCCTGTAGTTTTCTGAGAACAGGTCTTTTACCTCCTTGGTTAAGTTTATTCTTAGGTATCTCATTTTTTAATTGCAATGGTAAATGGTATTTTTTTTTTTTAGTTTCTCTTTCTTAGTGTTCATTATTTGGTGTATAAAAATGCCAGTGATTTCTGGATGTTGATTCTGTATCCTGCTATGTTGCCAAATTCATTTATTAAATCTAATAGTTTTTTGGTAGAATCTTTAGGGTTTTCTATGTACAAATATCATGTCATCTGTGAATAATGACAGTTTCACTTCCTCCTTTCTAATTTGGATGCCTTTTATTTTTTCTTCTTGTCTGATTGCTGTGGTTGAGACTTCCAGTATTATGTTGAATAAGAGTGGCAAAAGTGAATATTCCTGTCTTGTTCTTATTCTTAAGGGAAATGCTTTTAGTTTTTGCCCATTGAGTATGATGTTGGCTGTAAGTTTGCCATATATGGCCTTTATTATGTTGAAATATGATCCTTCTATTCCCACTTTGCTGAGAGTTTTTATCAAAAAATGGGTGCTGGATTTTGTCAAATGCTTTTTTAGCATCTATTGATATGATCATATGATGTTTATCTTTCATTTTGTTTATGTGGTGTATCACATTTATTTATTTGATAATATTGTACCGTACTTTCATCCCAGGGATAAATCCCACTTGGTTGTGGTGTATAATTTAAAAAAAATATATTGCTGGATCCAATTTCCTAAGATTTGTTGAGGATTTTGGCATCTATGTTCATCAGGGATATTGGCCTGTAGTTTTTTATCTTTCTAGTGTCTTTATTTGGTTTTGATATTAGGATAATGCTGGCCTCATAAAAAGAGCTTGGACATCTTCCTTTCTCTTTAGTTTTTGGGAATAGTTTGAGGAGAATAGGTGTTAGTTCTTCTTTGACTGTTTAGTAAAACGCTCCTGTGAAGCCATCTGGACCAGGGCTTTTGTTTGCTGGGAGTTTACTGATTACTGCTTCTATTTCCTTAGTTGTTATTGGTTTGTTCAGGTTTTCTCACTCTTCCTAGTTGAATTTTAGAAGACTGTATGATTTTAGGAATTTGTCCATTTCACCTAGGTTGTCAAATTTGTTGGCATAGAATTGTTCATAGTATTTTCTTACATTCCATTATGTTTCTGTGGTGTCAGTTGTTATTTCACCTCTTTTTCCCCCTGATTTTATTTATTTGGGTCCTCTCTCTTTGTTTCTTTGTGAGTCTGGCTAAAGGTTGATCAATATTGTTTATCTTTTCCAAAAAACCGCTCTTGGTTTCATTGTTCTTTTGTATTGTCTTTTTAGTCTCTATGTCATCTATTTCTGCTCTGATCTTTATTAGATTCTTCCTTCTACTAACTTTTTTTCTGTGTTCACTTTATAAATCTTTAAGTTGTAGAGTTAGATAGTTTATTAGAAGTTTTCCCTGTTTCTTGAGGTAGGCCTGTATTGCTATGAATTTCCCTCTCAGGGTCGCTTTCACTTTGTCCCATAGATTTTGTTCATTTTCATTAGTTCCCAGGAAGGTTTTGATTTCTTTCTTGATCTCACTGGTAACCCATTTAATATTTAATAACGTGCTATTTAGCCTCCATTTATTTGAATGTTTTTGAGTGTATTTATTGTAATTGATTTCTAATTTCATGCCATTGTGATCTGAGAAGATGCTTGGTGTGAATTCAGTCTTCTTGAACTTGTAGAAACTTAGTTTATGTTCTATTATGTGGTCTATCTTTGAGAATGTCCCCTGAGCACTTGAGAAAAATGTATATTCTGCAGCTTAGTGGTAAAATGTTCTATAACTATCAATTAAAACCATCTGATCTAGTGCATCATTTAGAGTCTCTGTTTCCTTGTTGATTCTTTGTTTAGAAGATCTATCCAGTGATATCAGTGGGGTGTTAAATCCCCTACTATGGTTGTATTGCTGTCTATCTCTCCTTTGACATCCTCCAGAAGTATTTTAGTATATTTTGGTTCTCCTCTATATGCATATATGTTTACCAGGGTTATATCCTCTTGTTGATCGATCTCTTTAATATTATGTAGTGATGTTCTTTGTTTCTTATTTTGACCTTTATTTTGAAGTGTATCTTATCAGATATGAGTATTGCTACACCAGCTTTTTGTTTGTTTGTTTCCATTTGCATGAAAAATTTTTTCCATCCCTTCATTGTCATTCTATGTGTCTTTTGTTCTGAGGTGGGTCTGTTGTAGACAGCATATATATGGGTCATGTTTTCTTATTCATTTAGCTACCCTATGTCTTTTGATTGCAGCATTGAAGCCATTTACATTTAAGGTTATTAATGATAGGAACTTATTTGTTGACATTTTAATTTGTTATGCCTGTGTTCCTCTCTCTCTCTCTCTCTCTCTCTTTCTCTCTCTCTCTCTTTCTTCTTCTTCTTACAACAGTCCCTTTTGCATGTTTTGCAGTGCTGGTTTAGCGTTAGTAAATTCCTTTAGCCTTTTTTGGTCTGTGAAGTTGTTTATTTCACCTTCAATTTTGAATGAAAGCCTTGCTGGATAGAATAGTCTTGGATTCAGACTCTTGCTTTTCATTACTTTGCATACTTCCTGCCACTCCCTTCTGGCCTGCAGTGTTTCTATTGAGAAATCAGCTGACAGTCTAATGCGAGCTCCCTTGAAGGTAACTTTCTGTCTCTTTCTTGCTTCCTTTAAGATTCTTTCTTTGTCTTTAATGTTTGCCATTTTAATTATGATGTGTTTAGGTGTGGGTCTTTTTGGGTAAAACTTGATTGGGACTCTCTGTGTTTCCTGGATTTGTGTGACTGTTTCCTTCACCAGGTTAGGGAAGTTTTCTGTCATTATTACTTCAAACAGGTTCTTTATTCCTTTCGCCAATTCTTCTCCTTCTGGTACCCCTATGATGTGAATGTTGTTATGTTTAATGTTGTCCCAAAGCTCCCTTTAACTCTTCTTCTGCTTTTAATTTTTTTTCTATATGCTGCCCTAATTTGGTGGTTTCTCCTACCTTGTTTTCTAACTCACTGATTCAGTCTTTAGCTTCTTATAATCTACCATTGAATCTTTCCAAAGTATTTTTTTTTTTTAATATTAGCTATGTCATTCTTCATTTCCACTTGATTTTTATTCATAGCTTCAACTTCTTTTTTAATGCTGGTGTAGTTTTCATTAAGTTGCTTGTAATTCTAAGTTGTTTGAGAACCCTAAAAACCTTTGCTTTGAATTCTTTATCTGATAAACTGCTTGGCTCTATTTCATGTAGTTCTTTTTCTGGTGATTCCTCCTTTTCTTTCTTTTGTGGGTTGTTTCTTTGTCTCACCATTTTTCCATTCTGTTAGTTTGTGGCAAGGTGAGCCATGTTGGGATGTGTAGGCTGGTCAGTGTGTATCGGATAAGACAGCTATGCCTCCCAGTCTTGGTGTGGTGGCCTTCTTGTGGGACCCAGTGGAGTAGTCTCCTTGATCTTCTGAGCTGGGTGCTCTAGGAATGACCTTCGTGTAGGTTACGTGGGCTCTTCTGTCACATTTGCATCTTGATTACTGTTGTCCATTTGTGGACAGGCTCAGTCCTTGGGGTTTTTAACAATGAGTCTCAAACCCGACCTCGTTGACTGTCTCCTGCCAACCATTTTATAGGTGTTGACAGAACAAAACAAAGCAAAACCAGACCAAACCCAAAAGAACCCCCTCACCCAAAATATCACCATCAACAATAATAAAAGCAACTGCTTCAACAAAAAGACTAAAAAACAAACAAACAGAAACACACAAGAAGAATACTAGAAGGCATGAGACCAAAAGGGTTAGGAGAGGGAACAACAACAACAACAAAAATAATGTGAAAGCAAAGGAGGCAGAGACCAGAAGTAGGGTAAATATAAAAAATAAAAGGTAGAGCCCTGGCCGGTTTGGCTCAGCGGTTAGAGCGTCGGCCTGCGGTCCAGAGAGACCTGGGTTCGGTTCCCGCTAAGGGCATGTACTTCGGTTGCAGTTTGTCCCCGGCCCTGGTTGGTTGTGCGGGTGGCAGCCATTCGATGTGTCCCTTTCACGTCGATGTTTCTCTCTCTCTCTCCCTCTCTCTCCTTCCCACTCTATCTGGACAAAAAATGAAAAAATGTCCTCGGGTGAGGATAAAAAAAAATAAAAAAAATAAATAAAAGGTAGAAAATAATGACTGAAATAATACTCATAATTTTAGAAAGTA
Organism: Tadarida brasiliensis; assembly: GCA_030848825.1. Lineage (NCBI taxonomy): Eukaryota > Metazoa > Chordata > Mammalia > Chiroptera > Molossidae > Tadarida > Tadarida brasiliensis. The sequence continues at coordinate 104,709,931 of CM061260.1, read as the reverse complement.
ATAATGCCACATTGAATAAAATACAGAATAGGAAAGTAAAAAACAAGAAAAGAAGAAAAAAATTGAATTAAACATAAAAATTAAAACACACACACAACCCAAAGCAAAAATAATGACAACAACAACAAAAACCCGGGATCTGCTATTTATGGAGCTCATTGGATTTTTCTCCTGGCCCCTTGGGTGTGGGTCCCTGTCCTCTTGGGCAGGTCTCTGGTGCAGGCCAATGTGAATCATGATCCCTGCCTGGCACTGGGCCTCCTGGCTGACGTGCTGCAGGGTGGGATCCCAGATAGTCCTATGGGCGGGGCTTCCCTAACCCAGAAGCTGGTCTCCTTCTGGACTCACCACTTGTGTTTGTTCTGGGCTGCCTTCCCCTCCCCCACGGCATTGGCCTCAGCTCTGTGTGGTCCAGTCAGGGTGGTTTAAACAGCTTTGTGTTGGTGGGGTGGTGGTGCCTGTAGCCAATAAGATGGGCAGGCGGTCTCTTCCTTTCCTTCCAAAGTCTCATCTCTGCCTGGGTTGCTGGCACCCCCTGGTTGCCACCCCACGCAGAGGAGAATAGAAAAAAAAAAAAAAAAAAAAAAAAACAGGAGAAAGAAAGAAAAAGAAAAACGCCCAGCTTGGCTCTTTAATTTTCAGCAAGGCTAGCTCTCACTGGGCGGGGCTTCTGCCCAGGCTCCCTCCCCACCAGACATCCAAATGCACAGTGCCGCCAGACGCTGCTGCTGGGTCCAGCCCAGAGCTGTTCCGGGTGGGGGAAGTGGCGCCTTGTCTTAGCTGAGGTGGGGAGGAATGCACCCCTTTCCCTGGGCACTCTGGCTAGCCCCTGTCGACGTTCTTTCAGCAAATACCCGGCCCCTCTGATTCGCTGCTAGGACCCCCTCCCCAGGTGCCTCTGCTTTGTGACCTCTCGGGCTCCCACAACCAGGGCGAGCTTCCCAGGCTGGTGCTGTAACCAAGCACTCACTTTTAGCCTGGGACAGTGCTGTCTGATCGCCTAGGTGGGCAGAATCACCTCCAGTTCCCACTGTCTGATGCGACATGGGCTCCCCTTCCCTTCTCTGTTGCTCTCGTTTGGGGATCCCTGTGTGGGGCTGAGTCCCCTGTCCCAGGGGCAGGAGCCGCTGCACCTCCCATCCAGCCCCCAGCCGCTGTGCAGCTGTGTGAGTTGGCTCACCTCTCTGCGTCCTCTCCTGCCCCCTCTCCAGCTCCCGCTGGCAGTGTTTCCAATCAGCTCTTTTCAGGTGGGTTTTCACGTTGAATGCTCTGCAGTTTAGCCTCAAGTCCGGTCCTGTGCTTGGAGCGCGCGGACTGGACTTCCTTGGGCTTCAGCCGTCTTGCCTCCCTCCTCTGTAAGTTATTATTTCTAAAACTATACAATACTTCTAATCCATAGTTAGTGTACTGCCTGAGAATTTTTTTTTTTTTTTTTTTTTTGCTAATAATGAAACTATGTTAAATTTTTTATTATTTTTGTATCCTCACCCAAGGACATTTTTGCATTTATCTTCAGATAGAGCGGGAGGGAGAGAGAGGGGAAGAGAGAGAGCGAAATATCAATGTGAGAGAGACACATCGACGGGTTGCCACCCACACCACCCAACCGGGGCCGGGGACAAACTGCAACCAAGGTACGTGCCCTTAGCGGAAACCGAACCCGGGACCCTCTGGTCCACAGGCTCTAACTGCTGAGCCAAACTGGCCAGGGCCATGTTAAATTTTTATACTGAGAGACAGTAATTTCTTCTGAAGGCACCCCATCCCGAGACTTGCCCGGTGCTCAGGCCGCTGTGTCAGGCCTCCTGCAATCTCATGACCAGAAACTGCTGGTGATCAGATGGCCTTGGTTCCAGCCAGTGGTCGGTGCTTTCTCTGTTTTAGCTACAAAAACACGAGGACACAGTTTTAAGAAATTTTATGAAACCTCAAGATGTTCTCTCAGAGATCAGATAGTCCAGCTCCTTCCCATGTCCGTGACAGACCACTGGCCTCTGTGTGGGCACTTTGGAGACGGCTCATCTGTGTCTGCAAAGCTCTTGCTGTCAGGATGCCTTTCCTTATACCCTTATGTGCTAAGGTCTTCCCGTTGCATCTGGTTCTGCCTTTTGCAGGAACACGGACTGAAGTGAATACCTTTTTTCGTGTGTTAGCAACGCAAGTGGATTGCAGTTTTTCTGCTCTCCAAGATCACTTCAGTTTTCACAGCCATCTCCTCCTGTCCTCCAGACTCCCTGCTTCTCTCACCTGTCCCCTGGAATGGGACACAGCCACCTGGCGACTGCAGTGGTTCTGTTGCCTTCTTTGGTCTGGTCCTTGTGTTTCTAGACATAAAGCCTAAAATTTCATCACTGTTTATAGGAGTCAAAGCTCAAAGACTAAAAAGAAAACACTAGAGCAGCGGTTTGCAAAGCCAGCTGCACATTAATATCACCTGGGGGAGCTTTTTAAAATGCCTACGTCCTCTGCGGTCCAGAGAGACCTGGGTTCGGTTCACGCTAGGGGCATGTACCTCGGTTGCAATTTGTCCCTGGCCCTGGTTGGTCGTGCGGGAGGCAGCCACTCGATGTGTCCCTTTCACGTCGATGTTTCTCTCTCTCTCTCTTCCTCTCTCTCCCTCCCACTCTATCTGAACAAAAGATGGAAAAATGTCCTCGGGTGAGGATAAAAAAATAAATAAATAAAATAAAATAAAATAAAATGCCGACGTCCATGTTCCAGCCCTGACCAAATAAGCCAGTCCTGGGGGTAAGGCCCAGGTACAGGTATTTTTGAAAGTGCTTTAGTGATTCTAGTGTAAGCAAATGAGTTTTGCTCTTAAAGTTTTCCTCAGCTTGTATGCAAATGCAGTTTTTAAAAATTTAAATGCAAATATCAGACTTTTTCTTTGTTCCATTTTAATTATCTCTGATAATACTTTTCCCAGAATTTCCAAATGTAATTTAAAAAAAAAAATTCCTCACCCAAGGATATGTTTTTATTGGTTTTAGAGAGAGAGGAAGGGAGAGAGAGAAAGAGAGAAACATACATCAATTGGTTGTCTCCCTGACTGGGGATCGAACCCAAAACCTAGGTATGTGCCCTGGCCAGGAATTGAACCTGCAAGCTTTTGGTACACGGAACAATGCTCCAACCAACTGAGCCACCTGGCCAGGGCTCCAAAAGTAATTTTTAAGATCAATCTTCAAAGAACATTAAAATTACTCTTAATGTTTATAAAATGTTCAGAAAACTTTGGAAAGTATTTTTAAAAATTATAAAGTTTAATTTCAATTTAGTATGTCTTATATTGATGGGTTTATGCATACTATGATTTGGTTAACATGTACTATATGTAAAAGCACTCTTAGGTCTTACTAGGAATAAACTTGGATGATCCTCAATAGCAAATGCCGGCCCACTAAGGATGGGACAAAAAATGGCTTTTAAAATGCAAGGTTTTTCCAAATAAAACATGCATTACTCCTATGCTAGCGGCTGTCTTTTTATTTAAAATACTGGGTCTTAAGGCATATCCAAATTACGCTACTTTTTATTCCTTGCCTTTGGTTTCTTCCAGTTAGTAAAAAGAGTGTTGCTTAAGAAAGTTGGCAAGCTCCAGTCTGGAACATCTGTCCTTAATCACAGTATTGAGTAAGGGTTAATTAGAACAACTGCAGTTCTTCAAACTTGCATCTCTGGGTCATTTTGCAAAGGCATTTTTTCCAAAGTTGTTAAGGCTGCCCAAGTATTGCAGTATAGAGAATTCGAATTTTATTAAAAAGATGCTATCGGCCCTTTATTTAAAGGCAAGGAGCACCCTCATGTAGTATCGCCCATTATTCTTGGTATATTGAGTCCATCGCCGGTGATGATGATCGTGTAGGACTTTGAAGGCACTGGTTCATAGGTTAAAGCATCATCCATTGATTTCATACTATCTGTCATGCCCACTTCAAGTGAATTAGAGGTGGTTCAAAGGAATGATGTTACTAACACTACGTGAAGACGAGAAGCGTTGACATTGCACACAGCACTGTGCTAAGCTCTCCTGATAAGCGCGTCATAGGAGAAACATGTGGGCACTGTTGGGAGTCCTCTGTATATGTCCCTAGGGCATCCCTCTCACAACCGGCTGCCCGTCATTTCTTCTGCTTCTCTCTATATCAGGCCTTCGCCTAGAGATTCAGCCTTGTTTGCTTTCCTGGTTCTAAGCCTGTCTATGCTTAAGGGACCCAAGTAGATCAAGTAACAAGATAGGATGGAAGCTTGTTTCATTTTGAGCCTGTGGAGAAATAAGCCATTGACTGGAACTGGATTTATAGTGTTTTTTGTTTGTTTTGTTTTGTTTGTCTGAACACCTTCCTAGACATCTTGAATTTCATGGCTGTTACCCTAGAGATCAGTTCCAGCTTTACAAAGATTAGCCTTGGCCACACAAAGGACTATATAACAGACCACTTCCAAACCCAGTGCCTTAAAATCACAGTAATTTAATCTCATGGATCTGTGGGTGGCCTGCGCTCAGCTTAGTGAGATTTCCCCTCCCAGGCCTCGGGGGCTAACCCAGCATATTGTCCTCATGGCAGTGACAGGGGTAGAAGGGGCAGGTGCAGGCCCGGAAGGCCTCTTGGGGTCTAGGTCCCCATCTGGCACGCCTTCACGTCCACCTGATCCTCATGCCCAGTAGGTCACCTCGCTGAACCCAGACAGAGGGCTGGAGAAATACACTTGGAGCCTTGTGAGGAGAAGCTGCAGTCACATGGCGGAGAATGTTGAAAAGCACAAAGCATTATTTAAATACATTAACAATTATTATTGCAATTTTTTTTGAGCAAAGATTTATTTTTTTACATTTTTATAATCTCAGTTTTTATTTTTTAAAATTTATTTCTTTACTGTTAAAAGTATTATAGATGTCCCTCCTTTTCTCCCCCATTGACACCCTCCACCCCGCTCCTCCCTGAGCTACCCAACATTTCTCAGAGAACCACACACAGGTTTCTCCAAGGTCCTCTTTGTCTCTCCCTCCCACCTGTTGGTGAGGCTTCTGGAAGGACTAGAGCCCTGGGCAGAGGGGGCAGCAGAAGTCAGGATAAACATCTATCAAACATCAACTGTGTATTGTGATTTGGGGGGGAGGGGCTTTAGTTGAGAGAGAAAGATCGATGTAAGAGAGACACATCAATTGGCTGCCTCCCTCACCAATCCGAATGGGACTGGAATTGGACCCATGACCCTTCAATTCAGGAGCGGATGCTCTAACCACTGAACCAAACCAGCCAGGGCTATTTCAATTTGTGGGTTTGTGTTTTTTTTTTTTGATATCACTCTTTGAATCGAGGGGGTGGTGACACGAATAAAGTCCTCGGATCTTCCACCCGCAAGATTCATGAATGTATTAACAAAGTACGATTGTGAAATATGCCTGTAGGAGGCTGTTTCATTTATCAAATCATTTCTTTCACAAACATTTGAGGGCCTACAAAAGCATCTGTGTTATGACTTATCACATAGAAGTCACATAATCCTGGCCAACTCACGTATGTTTTTTTTAACTTCTGTTTTTGATGTATACCTCTATAGGTTTTAATACATTCCTGCAACCACGACTATAATCAGAACGTAGAACAGCAGCATCACACCGAACAATTCCTTTTTCTCGTCCCTTTTGTAGTGAAAGCCTCCCATGACACTAATAATCTCTTCTCCTCCCATGTAGTTCTGCCTTTTCTAGATGGTCACATAAATGGACTCATACAGCATGTACCCTTTGGAGATTGGCTTCTTTCACTCAGTGTAATGCCTTTGGGAGTCCTCAGCACTGTTGAACTGTCCTTGTACTTTCCAAAGCCTTTGTGACGGTATTCTGCTCTCTCCTGCTTGTGCGTGGGGCAGTCTGAGGCCTGAGAGGTAGTCTAGCTCATACTTCCACTCTCAAAGCTACTGGTGTGCCAGTAGGGGTGCCCAGCTCAGGGGTGAGCCAAACATAAAATGTTTTGAGGTCCCTCTCTTCTCCACTTTCTCCCCCAGACAGTCGGGTGCCCAGGGTCCCTCCTTCCTGGTCCTTTGCTAGTCTCTTAAAAAAAAATTTTTTTTTCCTTTATTGACTTTTAGAGAGAGAGGAAGTGAGAAGGAGAGAGAGATAGAAACATCGATGAGAGAGAACATCGATTGGCCGCCTCCTGCGTGCCTCCCACTGGGGATTGGGCCCACAACCTGGGCATGTGCCCTGACCGGGAATCGAACCAACGACCTCTTGGTGCATGGGTCGACGCTCAACCACTGAGCCACACCGGCTGGACTCTGCTGGTCTCTTTATGCTGCATGCATGCCCTGAGCCTGCTTCTGCTTCCAGACACAAGTGGCAGAGGAGAGAGGGAAAATAGAGTCTTTCCTTCATGGACTTCGGACATCATGGTTTCTCCTGTTAGAGCAGGATTCTCCCCTTCAGGTATGGGACATTCCCCCCGCTCTCTTTTGTCCTAGAGACTCCACTTCCCAGTCCTAAGACCAAAAATGAGAGGAATTTGACTCGGAGCTCCTTCTGTCCCTGCCTGGTACACTATTCTGGCATTCTTGCTGACTCAAAGAAAAGGACAGACAACTAGAAAAAGACGAAAACAAGGAAACTTCTCACTGATGGCTTGTATTTTGTGTTCTGGTTTTTGTCCAAGCCGCCTGCTGCCATTTGCTTAGCGTTCTCATTACGGCTACTCCGGCCCCCCTGAAGGGCTGGTGGCTGTAACCAGCTGGACAGCCAGAGGGGAGCTGCTCACTTCATCGTCCCGGGACTGGAACTGTCACTTATGTTTTGTGAACTTCAGCTACTTCCCCTTAAAGTGGATGTCATCAGTACTTGCCTGCGGAACGCCTAAGATATTAACAGAAATAAAGAGAAATGGCATATTTGGGAGTGTTTTGTAAGCTGTAAAGTACCTTATGATTGTGACAGTGGCTATTTGGTCACCTTTGAATGTTCGCACATAATTTACAAACAGCTTTCCCAGCTGACTTCTTGGTGTTGGCAGCTCCCTAAATATACGCAGCCACGTTAACGACCGTGCAGTGCTGGAGAAGCTGGGAATCCGATGTTACAGCTGCCCTGGCTGCCTACCGCAGGCCTTTCCGAGGCCTCGGAGAGGTCAGCAAATGCTTTGAACTCCTAACTGAGTAATTGTGGGGACTTGTCTGTCAGCTGTTTTTGTTGCTCTGGGTCTTTAAAACAAATAAATATAGAACCATTATTATAAGCACTTTCTAGAAAACTCGTCTCTGTTTTCTTTTCTAATCCTCACCTGAGGTCATGCTTATAGAGAGGAAGGGGGGGGGGAGAGAGAGAGAGAGAGAAACATCAATTGGAGAGTGAGAGAGAGAGAGAGAGAGAGACATCAATTGGAGAGAGAGAGAGAAACATCAATTGGAGAGAGAGAGAAACATTGATGTGAGAGAGAAACATCAGTTGGTTGCCTTCTGTACATGCCCCCACCGGGGATCAAACCCACAACCCAGGCATGTGCCCTGACTGGGGATCAAACCAGCAGCCTTTCGGTGCACCTTCAACCAGCTGAGCCACTGGGGCCGGGCTTCTCTGTGGTATCTGTAACACGAATCCAGGTGTTGTAAGCTTTGACAGAACCTTTACCCTTTAATTACCTGTCAACCTGAAAGCCTCGTGCACAGATGGACGTGTGACTGTAGAAAGAAAATATATTTTGGGGGAGCACAAGCTTTAAAGAAACACAGACACAAAACAAAATGATGTATGTTTGGGTGTCTCTCTGAAGTTTCATTCAGGTAAGAGTGGTCTGTGCCTTTATTTGTAAAGTGTGGGAGTCATTAGAGTCTGGTATAGTAGTTCCCCAGTTTTGGCGGGGGATACGTTCCAGGTCCCCCAGTGGATGCCTGAAACCCAGATAGTACTGAACCCTGTATATAATGTTTTTTCCCTATACATGCACACCTATAACAAAACTTAATTTACAAATTGGGCATAATAAGAGGTGAACAACAGTAACTATGCATAAAAAAAGAACAATTATAACAATATACTGTAGTAAAAGTTATGCGAATGTGATCTCTCTCTCTAATTGTTGTATTGTCCTCACCTTCTTCTTGTGATGACGTGAGATGATGCATTGCCGAAGTGAGGTGCAGTGGGTGAATGACGCAGGCATCGTGATGTAGCGATCAACGACTCTCAGGGTGACCGGAACACAAGCGCTGTGATACTGCAGCAACTGATCTGATAACCGAGACAGCCAAGTGACTGACAAGGCAGGCAGCGAGCACAGCCAGACAGAGCGCTGATTCATGTCCCTGGTGGGAGGGGTTGGGAGGCAGAGGATTTCATCATGTACTCAGAACAGTGTGAGATTTAAAACTTATTATTTATTTCTGAAATTTCTCACTTAATATCTTTAGACCACAGATGACTGTGGGTAACTGAAACCACAAATAAGGTGGGTGAACCACTGTCCTGCCTGAAATCCAGGCTGTGTGTTTTTACCGTTTTTCATACCAGAGATAAAGCCCAGGTCTTCAGAGAAGTGTTATCTGAATCCTAATATATTTATACCTCCTGCCTCTTTCAGTTAAAAAAAATAATTTTTAATATTTAAAAACATAATTCAGTAATAAGTTTAATTTATGTAACCTCCTTTTCGTTTTTGGACTCCTAATTGTTTCTGATCTTTAAAGGTTGAAATTGGACATAATTCATAATGATTTCTCTCTTTCCCTATAGGTTTTTGTGTAAATAAGTTTATATAAAGAGAAAGTGCAAGCAGAATTTATATTCATTAAAAGAGAAAATCAGTTTAGAATCTCAAACTCATTGCAAAAAGAGGTAATCCTAGAAAAGGGCGTTTGAATTGCCAATCTATTGATCTTAATTGACGTATACTTTAAAAGGTAGTAATTAGAAGGGTTTTCATTCACAAAGTTCCTGAACTTTGATCAAGGATCAACTTTTAAAAAGGTCATCATTATGCATTTTATCACATTATAACCAAGTTCTAATTATGGCCTTACTTCACCACGACTTCCCCTGGAGAAATTGACCAGTTCCATATGCTTGTATTCTGTGCCACGCAGACAGTCCTGGGGTTTCCATACGTGCACTCGGAGACCACAGACTGCCATTACTTACTTGCAAGTTTACAAGCCTTGGTTACACAAAGCATAGAGCGCAGTAATTTGAGCTTACCCACGGAAACAGCGAAGTCACATTTGGGGTCAAGATGACATACCTAGCATCTGACCAACATCTGGCTTACATTATTTAGAGATCAACTGTCCTCCAAAGAACAACATTTTATGGACACTATCTTAATGCACTCAGCAAACACTTCAGTTTGTTTTTATTTAAACAATTTACATAGTTCATCTCTTTCTTTCTTTTTTTTTTAAGCAGGGGCCAACACTTTTTTCCATTTTGAAAAAAATCTGTTTCTCTGACTGGCTGGGTTGCAAAGGCTAATATACGCCACACTGTGCAGGAGGATTTCATTCTAGGTAGTACATTTTGGTGCCTTATTTGTCTCATCACCAAGTCGTCCAGGATGTCAGTTTATGGGCAGATGTGAACTTTGGCTCCTATGAGCCATTCACATTTCTGATCTCCTCCCACTATCAAGGCTGGGAAGTGGAAATATCCAATTTCTCAACCTTCCCTGGGCAGGACGTCACACCAAGCCTAAACTACTGGCTTCTGGATGAAAAGTCTATATTTCAGAAAAATGGAATTTTAAGAGACAGTGGAGATGCCCTGGATTCCAGTAAAATTGCACCTTTATGCATTATGGAACAAAATATATGGGTTTTAGAATCTCAGGATTAAAGTAAGCAAGAAAAGTTTGTATTTTCTTTGGACAGTCAACATAACAATGTATATCTATTTTTTACAAAACCACTTTACATCTGCTTTTAAAATCTCATGTAGTTTTAGTTTGAAACAAAGGTAACCATCTGTGATAAGAGACACAGCGGTTTTAAAATGTGCTGTCAGAAAGCAGGCCAGGAGTGCAGGGTGTTGCATTTGCTCTTCAGGGCAGCAGATGACAAGCACTGTTGAAGTTCAGGGTTAGGTTACTTCAGCAGCTTCCCAAGAAATCAGAAATCTGAGGCCGGGCTGGACTGTGCCCATTTTACAAAACAGCAGTGAAGTCTCAAGGAAATCTCTAATTAGATTCCATAGACTGAATAATTTTCTGTCCCCAAAATCCACATGTTGAAACCTAACCCTCACTGTGATGGTGATAGGAGTTGGAGTTTTGGGATGGGAGGAAGTCTTGGAGATGGAGCCCTCGTGAGTGGGATTTGGGCTGATGGGAGCTGAGGAGATCCTAGTTCTTCTCTTTCATCAGCTCAGGGCACTGAAAATATGACCTTCCGTGAACCAGGAAATAGCTCTCACCAAGCATCGAGTCTGCGGGGATTCTGATCTCCAACTTCCCAGACGCCAGAACTGTAAGAAATAAATTTTTGCTCTTTGTAAGCCGACCAGTCAACAGTATTTTGTTAAAACAGTCCAAATGGTCTAAGACACTCGGGGAAGTTTACTTTATTTTTTTTACATAGAGAGTCACTGAGTAATCCTAATTATTTTCTGACAACTTCTGCCAATTGGGAAGGGAAGTGGAGGGGCCTAGAAATATAGTTGACTATTGAACAAAGGGGGCGTTAAGGGCACTGACCCCACCCAGTTTAAAATCTGTTTATAACTTTTAAAAAATTTAATTTAATTTATTTCATCACCATTTATCCTCCTATAACCCTTTCGAGCTCCACCCCCCACCCCCACAATCACCACACTGTTGTCTGTGTCCATGAATTCTTTCTCTTTTTAAAAAATTTTTGCTCAATTCCTCCACACTCCGTGCCTCCCACCTACCTCCCCAAGAGCTGTCAGTCTGTTCTCTATGCGTCTGTTTCTATTTTGCTTCTTAGTTAAGTTTGTTCATTAGATTCCACAGATGAGTGAAATCATGTGGTACTTGTCTTTCTCTGACTGGCTTATTTCACTGAGAATAATGTTCTCCAGGTTCATCCATGCTGTTGCAAAGGGGAATGTTTTCTTCCATTAAAATTTTTTATTTTTTATTTTTTGTTGTTTTTTTTTTCATCTGTAGTTTCTTTTAATTTATTTTAATTTATTTTTGTTACAGATGTATCTCCTTTTTCCTCCATTGACTCCCTCCTCCCCCTCCCTCCCTGCCCCGTCCCCAGTTTTGTTGTCCACGTCCATTGGTTATGCGTACATGCGTACAAGTTCTGTGGTTCATCCCTCCCCTCCCCCACCCCCTCTTCTGGCAATTGTCAGTCTGTACCCTACTTCCATGTCTCTGGGTCTACCCTGTTCCTCAGACTGTTATGTTCATTATATTCCACAAATAAGTGAGATCATGTAATATTTGTCTTTCTCTGCTTGGCTTGTTTCGCTTAGGATAATAGTTTCCAGGTCCTCCCATGTCGTCGCAAAGGATAAGAGATCTTTCTCTCTTACAGCTGCATAGTACTCCATTGTGTATATATACCACAGCTTTTTTATCCATTCGTCTACTGATGGACACTTGGGCTGTTTCCAGATCTTAGCTATTGTAAATAGTGCTGCTATGAACATGGGGGTACATGTATTCTTTCTGATTGGTGTGTCAGGCTTCTTAGGGTATATTCCCAGGAGTGGGATCACTGGGTCAAATGGCAATTCAATTTTTAATTTTTTGAGGTAACACCATAGTGTTTTCCATAGTGGCTGCACCAGTCTGCATGCCCACCAGCAGTGTACTAGAGTCCCCTTTTCTCCATACCCTCGACAACACTTGTTTGATGCTTTGCTGATGGCAGCTATTCTGACAGATGTGAGGTGATACCTCATTGTTGTTTTAATTTGCATATCTCTGATGATTAGTGATGTTGAACATTTCTTCATATGTCTCTTAGCCATTTGTATGTCTTGTCTGGGAGGTGTCTATTTAGTTCCTCTGCCCATTTTGTAATTGGGTTCTTTGTCTTCCTTTTGTTGAGTTGTCTGAGCACTCTATATATTTTGGAGATTAACCCCTTATCTGATGTATCATTGACAATTATGCTCTCCCATACAGTGGGTTGCCTTTCCGCTTTGATGGTTGTTTCTTTTGCTGTGCAGAAGCTTTTGAGTTTGGTGTAGTCCCATGTGTTCATTTTTTCCTTTGTTTCTGTTGCCTTAGGTGATATATCAGTGAAAATTCTGCTGCATATGATGTCTGAAATTTTGTTGCCTATATTTTCTTCTAGGATTTTTATGGATTCACGAGTCACATTTAGGTCTTTTACCCATTTTGAGTTTATTCTTGTGTATGGTGTAAGTTGATGGTCTAGTTTCATTTTTTTGCATGTAGCTGTCCAATTTTCCCAACACCATTTATTAAAGAGGCTGTCTTTGCTCCATTGTATGCTCTTGCCACCTTTGTCAAATATTAATTGAGCATAATGTTTTGGGTCAATTTCTGGGTTCTCTGTTCTATTCCATTGATCTATGTGCCTGTTCTTGTGCCAGTACCAGGCTGTTTGCATTACAGTAGCTTTGTAGTATAACCTGATATCCGGTACTGTGATCCCACCTACTTTGTCCTTCTTTTTCAAGATTGCTGTGGATATTCGGGGTCTTTTTTGGTTCCATATGAACTTCTGAAGCATTTGTTCTAGTTCTGTGAAATATGTCGTTGGTATTTTGATGGGGATTGCATTGAATCTATAGATTGCTTTGGGTAGTATGGACATTTTAATGATGCTAATTCTTCCAATCCATGAACAAGGTATGTGCTTCCACTTTTTTATACCTTCCTCTATTTCTTTTTTCAGTGTCCTGTAGTTTTCTGCAAATAGATCCTTTACTTCTTTGGTTAAGTTTATTCCTAGGTATCTTAATTTTTTTGCTATGATAGTAAATGGGATTGTTTTTTTAGTTTCTCTTTCTGTGAGTTCATCATTGGTGTATAAGAATGCTGTAGATTTCTTGACGTTAATTTTGTATCCTGCTACTTTGCCTAATTCATTTATTAAGTCTAGTAGATTTTTGATGGAGTCTTTAGGGTTTTCTATGTATAATATCATGTCATCTGTGAATAATGACAGTTTTACTTCCTCCTTTCCAATTTGGATCCTTTTTATTCTTTCTTCATGTCTGATTGCTGTGGCTAAGACTTCCAGTGCTATGTTAAATAAGAGTGGTGAAAGTGGGCATCCTTGTCTTTTTCCTGTTCTTAAGGGAAATGCTTTTAGTTTTTGTCCATTGAGTATGATATTGGCTCTATGTCTTTCATATATGGCCTTTATTATGTTGAGATATGATCTCTCTATTCCCAAATTGCTGAGTGTTTTTATCAGAAATGGGTGCTGGATTTTGCCAAATGCTTTTTCAGCATCTATTGATATGATCATATGGTTTTTATCTTTCATTTTGTTTATGTGATGTATCACATTTATTGATTTGCGAATATTGAACCAGCCTTGCATCCCTGGGATGAATCCCACTTGGTCATGGTGAATAATTTTTTTGATGTATTGCTGGATCCGATTTGCTAGTATTTTGTTAAGGATTTTGTCATCTATGTTCATCAGGGATATTGGCCTGTAGTTTTCTTTCTTTGTAGTGTCTTTTTCTGGTTTTTGAATTAGAATTATGCTGGCTTCATAAAACGAGTTTGGAAGTCTTCCTTATTCTTGAATTTTCTGAAATAGTTTGAGGAGAATGGGTGTTAGTTCTTCTTTGAATGTTTGGTAAAACTCCCCGGTGAAGCCGTCTGGGCCTGGGCTTTTGTTTGCTTGGAGGGTCTTGATTGCATCTTCAATTTCCTTAGTTGTTATTGGCCTGTTCAAGTTTTCTATCTCTTCTCGGTTCAGTTTTGGGAGACTATGTGTTTCTACAAATGTGTCCATTTCGCTTAGATTGTCGAATTTTTTGCCATAAAAATGTTCATAGTATTTGTGAACGATCCTTTGTATTTTTTGTGGTGTCAGTTGTTACTTCTCCTCTTTCATTTCTGATTTTGTGTATTTGAGTTCTCTCTCTTTGTTTTTTGGTGAGTCTAGCTAAGGGTCTATCAATCTTGTTTATGTTTTCAAAAAACCAGCTCTTTGTTTCATTGATCCTTTGAATTGTTTTTCAGGTCTCCATGTCATTTATTTCTGTTCTGATCTTTACTATTTCCTTCCTTCTACTTGCTCTGGGGTTTTGTTTATGTTTGCTTTCTAATTCTTTTTTTTTTTTTTATTTTATTTTATTTTATTTTATTTTTTTATTAATTTATTTTTGTTACAGATGTTTCTCCTTTTTTCCCCATTGACACCCTCCTCCCCATCCCCCCACCCCATCCCCAGCTCTGTTGTCCATGTCCATCAGTTATGCATACATGCGCATAAGTTCTGTGGTTTATCTCTTCCCTCCCCCCCCACCCCCTCTTCTGAGGGTTGTCAGTCTGTACCCTACTTCCACATCTCTGGGTCTACCCTGTTCCCCATACTGTTATGTTTATTATATTCCACAAATGAGTGAGATCATGTGATATTTTTCTTTCTCTGCTTGGTTTGTTTCACTTAGGATAATACTCTCGAGGTCCCTCCATGTCGTCTCAAAGGATAAGAGATCTTTTTTTCTTACAGCTGCATAGTACTCCATTGTGTATATGTACCACAGCTTTTTTATCCATTCTTCCACTGATGGGCATTTGGGCTGTTTCCAGATCTTAGCTATTGTGAATAGTGCTGCTATGAACATGGGAGTACATATATTCTTTCTGATTGGTGTTTCAGGTTTCTTAGGGTATATTCCTAGAAGTGGGATCACTGGGTCAAATGGCAGTTCAATTTTTAATTTTTTGAGGTAACACCATAGTGTTTTCCACAGTGGCTGCACCAGTCTGCATTCCCACCAGCAGTGTACTAGAGTCCCCTTTTCTCCACACCCTCGCCAACACTTGTTGTTTGACGATTTGTTGATGGCGGCCATTCTGACAGGTGTGAAGTGATACTTCATTGTTGTTTTAATTTGCATCTCTCTGATGATTAGTGATGTTGAGCATTTCTTCATATGTCTCTTAGCCATTTGTATGTCCTGTTTGGAGAGGTGTCTATTTAGTTCCTCTGCCCATTTTTTAATTGGGTTCTTTGTGTTCCTTTTGTTGAGTTGTATGAGCACTCTATATATTTTGGAGATTAACCCCTTATCTGATGTATCATTGGCAATTATGGTCTCCCATACAGTGGGTTCTCTTTCCGTTTTGATGGCTGTTTCTTTTGCTGTGCAGAAGCTTTTGAGTTTGATGTAGTCCCATGTGTTCATTTTTTCCTTTATTTCTGTTGCCTTAGGTGAGGTATCAGTGAAGATTCTGCTGCGTATGATGTCCGAAATTTTGTTGCCTACATTTTCTTCTAGGATTTTTATGGATTCACGAGTCACATTTAAGTCTTTTACCCATTTTGAGTTTATTCTTGTGTATGGTGTAAGTTGATGGTCTAGTTTCATTTTTTTGCATGTAGCTGTCCAATTTTCCCAACACCATTTATTAAAGAGGCTGTCTTTGCTCCACTGTATGCTCTTGCCACCTTTGTCAAATATTAGTTGAGCATAATGTCTTGAGTCAATTTCTGGATTCTCTGTTCTGTTCCACTGGTCTATATGCCTGTTCTTGTGCCAATACCAGGCTGTTTTGATTATAGTAGCTCTGTAGTATAATCTGATATCTGGTATTGTGATCCCACCTACTTTGTCCTTCTTTTTCAAGATTGCTGTGGCTATTCGGGGTCTTTTTTGGTTCCATATGAACTTTTGGAGTATTTGTTCTAGTTCTGTGAAATATGTCGCTGGTATTTTGATTGGGATTGCATTGAATCTATAGATTGCTTTGGGTAATATGGACATTTTAATGATGTTAATTCTTCCAATCCATGAACAAGGTATGTGCTTCCACTTTTTTATATCTTCCTCTATTTCTTTTTTCAATGTCCTGTAGTTTTCTGCAAATAGATCCTTTACTTCTTTGGTTAAATTTATTCCTAGGTATCTTAATTTTTTTGCCGCGATGGTAAATGGGATTGTTTTTTTAGTTTCTCTTTCTGTGAGTTCATCATTGGTGTATAAGAATGCCGTCGATTTCTTGACGTTTATTTTGTATCCTGCTACTTTGCTAAATTCATTTATTAGGTCTAGTAGATTTTTGATGGAGTCTTTAGGGTTTTCTATGTATAATATCATGTCATCTGCGAATAATGACAGTTTCACTTCCTCCTTTCCAATTTGGATCCCTTTTATTTTTTCTTCACGTCTGATTGCTGTGGCTAAGACTTCCAGTACTATTTAAATAAGAGTGGTGAAAGTGGGCATCCCTGTCTTGTTCCTGTTCTTAAGGGAAATGTTTTTAGTTTTTGCCCATTGATTATGATGTTGGCTGTAGGTCTTTCATATATGGCCTTTATAATGTTGAGATATGATCCCTCTATTCCCAAATTGCTGAGCGTTTTTATCAGAAATGGGTGTTGAATTTTGTCGAATGCTTTTTCAGCGTCTATTGATATGATCATGTGGTTTTTATCTTTCATTTTGTTTATGTGGTGTATCACATTTATTGATTTGCGAATATTGAACCAGCCTTGCATCCCTGGGATGAATCCCACTTGGTCATGGTGAATAATTTTTTTGATGTATTGCTGGATCCGATTTGCTAGTATTTTGTTCAGGATTTTGGCATCTATGTTCATCAGGGATATCGGCCTGTAGTTTTCTTTCTTTGTAGTGTCTTTTTCTGGTTTTTGAATTAGAATTATGCTGGCTTCATAAAACGAGTTTGGAAGTCTTCCTTATTCTTGAATTTTCTGAAATAGTTTGAGGAGAATGGGTGTTAGTTCTTCTTTGAATGTTTGGTAAAACTCCCCGGTGAAGCCGTCTGGGCCTGGGCTTTTGTTTGCTTGGAGGGTCTTGATTGCATCTTCAATTTCCTTAGTTGTTATTGGCCTGTTCAAGTTTTCTATCTCTTCTCGGTTCAGTTTTGGGAGACTATGTGTTTCTACAAATGTGTCCATTTCGCTTAGATTGTCGAATTTTTTGCCATAAAAATGTTCATAGTATTTGTGAACGATCCTTTGTATTTTTTGTGGTGTCAGTTGTTACTTCTCCTCTTTCATTTCTGATTTTGTGTATTTGAGTTCTCTCTCTTTGTTTTTTGGTGAGTCTAGCTAAGGGTCTATCAATCTTGTTTATGTTTTCAAAAAACCAGCTCTTTGTTTCATTGATCCTTTGAATTGTTTTTCAGGTCTCCATGTCATTTATTTCTGTTCTGATCTTTACTATTTCCTTCCTTCTACTTGCTCTGGGGTTTTGTTTTTGTTTGCTTTCTAATTCTTTAAGTTGTGAGGTTAGGTAGTCAATTAGAAATTTTTCTTGTTTCTTGAGGAGGGCTTGTAGTGCTATGAACTTCCCTCTCAGAACTGCTTTTGCTGCATTCCATAGATTTTGTGTTGTTGTGTGTTTATTTTCATTGGTTTCAAGGAATTTTTTAATTTCTTCCTTGATCTCCTCAGTAACCCATTCATTGTTCAATAACATGCTATTTAGTCTCCATGTGTTCTAATGTCTTTGCATGTTCTTGTTGCAATTGATTTCTAGTTTCATGCCATTGTGATCTGAGAAGATGCTTGATATGATTTCAATCTTCTTGAACTTGTAGAGACTTAGTTTGTGCCCTAACATGTGGTCTGTCTTTGAGAATGTCGTATGTGCACTTGAGAAAAATGTGAATTCTGCAGTTTTGGGGTGTAATTCTCTGTATATATATGTATTAAATCCATTTGATCTAGTGCTTCATTTATAATTTCTGTTTTCTTGTTAATTTTGTGTCTAGAGGATCTATCCAGTGATGTCAGTGGGGTGTTGAAGTCTCCTGGTATGAATGTATTGTGGTCGATTTCTCCTTTGAAGTTCTCCAGAAGATTTTTAATATTTCTTGGTGCTCCTATATTGGGTGCATATATGTTTACCAAGGTTATATCTTCCTGTTGGATAGACCCTTTCAATATTATGTAGTGGCCTTCTTTGTCTCTAGATATGGTCTTCATTTTGAAATCTAATTTATCAGATATGAGTATTGCTACCCCAGCTTTTTTTTCCTTTCTGTTTGCTTGGAAGATTTTTTTCCATCCCTTTACTTTCAACCTATGTGAGTCTTTTGTTGTGAGGTGGGTCTCTTGCAAACAACATATATGTGAATCATGCTTTCTTATCCAGTCAGCTACTCTGTGTCTTTTTATCGGAGCATTCAATCCATTTACATTTAAGGTGATTATTGATATGTACTTATTTATTGCCATTTTTGTTTAGTGAGGTTCTATTTTCCTTCCTATTTCTTCTACTAATTACAGCAGTCCTTTTAATATTTCTTGCAGTGCTGGTTTGGTGCTAATGTATTCCCTTAGCTCTTTTTTTTTTTTTTTTTTTTTTTTTTTTTGTCTGGAAAGCTCTTTATTTGACCTTCTATTTTGAATGATAGCCTTGCTGGGTAGAGTAGTCTTGGGTTTAGATCTTTGTTTTTCATGACCTTAATTACTTCATGCCATTCCCTTCTGGCCTGTAATGTTTCTATTGAGATGTCAGCTGGTAGCCTTAAGGGGGTTCCTTTGTAGGTAACCTTTTGCTTACCTCTTGCTGCCTTTAGAATTCTCTCTTTGTCTTTAATTTTTGGCATTTTAGTTGTTATGTGTCTTGGTGTGGGCCTGTTTGGGTTCTTCTTACTTGGGGCTCTCTGTGCTTCTTGAACTTGAATGCCTTCTTCCTTCACCAGTTTAGGAAAGTTTTCTGTCACTATTTCTTCATATATATTCTGTAACCCTTGCTTATTTTCTTTTTCTTTGGGGACTCCTATTATGCGAATGTTATTACGTTTCTAGTTGTCACACAGTTCTCTTAAGCTATCTTCCTGTTTTTTAATTGTTTTTTTCCTTTTGGTTTTCTGATTGGTTGATTTTTTTCTACTCTGTCTTCTAATTCACTGATCCGGTCCTCCGCTTCCTCTACTCTGCTGGTCAGTCTTTCCAATGGGTTCTTTATTTCTGCTATGTCATTCTTCATTTCCACTTGGTTGGTTTTCAGTGTTTCTATATCTTTACTCATGGTGTTGATGCCCTTACACATGCTGTTGAGCTTCCTCAAGATCATGGCTCTGAACTCTACCTCTGATAATTTGCTTAACTGCATTTCATCTATCTCATCTTCGGTAGAGTTCTCTTGTTCTTTCATTTGGGATTTGTTTCTTTGTGTCACCATTTTGGCAATCTCAGTGGGCTTTGGAGCCTGCCAAATTTTCCCTGTGGTTATTGGTGTTCTCCTATTTGTGGCTCCCTCCACTGGGTTCGGATGAGCGTGGAGGGCCCTCCTTAAACACCACTGTCAAGTCTTACTTTCCTGGGTAGATTTGCATGCTCAGGAAAGGTTCAGTTATCCTCTAGCTTTTTGCCTGGAGGCTATTAGCCTCAGTTACTTGAAAAGCCTTAGGTTCTCAGTTGAATGAGAAACTCCTTCAGGTGTTTATATTGTAAGAGGATTTCCCAAGAGTGAGGCCGATGCTGGTTGTTAATGAGCCTCAATTTGCATTTCTTTGCTGGCCTGGTTTGGGTCGCATCTCCCAGGGAGGGGCTGCCACAGCTCTGGGAAGGAGCAAGCTGGCCACTGTTCTGTATGACCAGGAAGGAGCAAGCTGGCCACTGTCCTTTGTAGCCACGACTCAGCACAAACTCTGAGTGCCCTCCAAATCCCTTGTGTCCCCACAGAGTTCCAGTCCAATCCGCCCTCCCTCTGCTGGAGCCCCAGGTAAGTGGCTGTGGCTATTTAGTGCTCTGTCCGGGTCCTCTGCGCTGTGGAGCAGCTTGGGATCTTAACCCTGAGGGCGTGCTGCCCACAGCTAAAGCCGCTGCTGTTCGTGGGCTCCCAGTCCGCCACCCTCTCACGCCTCCGCAGATCCTACCAGGCTCATTCAGCGTCCCTGGTTGTATGGTCCTCTCCCGCTGCTTTTCTGTTGCTTTTCCCCAACGATTTGTCTTTATTTTGGTTGTAATTCCCATTTGGTCCTGGGAGATTGTCTGTGTAGCTTCCATTCACTCTGCCACCATTTTCTCTCCTCTTCTATTTTTAATTTTTTGAGTAAACTCCATAGTGCTTATCACAATGGCTGCACTAATCTGCATTCCCACCACCAGGGTTCCCTTTACTCCACATCCTTGTCAACACTTGTTGTTTATTGATTTATTCATGATAGACATTCTGATAGTTGTGAGGTGATATCTCATTGTGGTTTTAATTTGCATTTTTCTGAGGATTATTAATGTTGAGCATCTTTTCATATGTCAATTGACCATCTGTATGTCCTCTTTGGAGAAGTCATTTCAGGTCTTTTGCCCATTTTTTAATTGTATTGTTTTTTTTTTTGGTGTTGAGTCTTACAAGTGCCTTATAAATTTTGGATATTAACTCCTTATTAGATGTATTTTGGCAAATATGTTCTCCCGTTCAGTGGGGTGTCTTTTCATTTTGTTGATGATTGTCTGTGCTGTGGAAAAACTTCTTAGTTTGATGTAGTCTCACTTGTTTATTTTTTCTTTTGTTTCCCTTGCCCAAGGAGACATCAGAAAAAACATTGCTATGATAAGTGTCCAGAATTTTACCTCCTATGTTTTCTTCCAGGATTTTTATGGTTTCAGGTCTAACATTTAAGTCCTTAATACTTTTTGAGTTTATTCTTGCATATGGTGTAGGAAGGTAATTTAATTTCATTTTTTTGCATGCATCTATCTAAATTTATCAAGACCATTTATTGACTAGACTGTCTTTACCAACTTGTATGTTCTTGCCTCCTTTGTCAAATATTAATTGACCCTAGAAGCCTGGTCTATTTCTGATCTTTCTATTCTGTTCCATTGATTTATGTCTGTTTTTATGCCAGTACCATGTTGTTTTGATTACTGTGGCCTTGTGGTACGGTTTGATATCAGATAGCATGATTCCTCCAACTTTGTTCTTCTTTCTCAACATTGCTGTTGCTATTCAGGGTCTTTTCTGGTTCATACAAATTTGGAATATTTGTTCTAGTTCTATGAAGTACACCATGGATATATTGATAAGATTGTGTTGAATCTATAGATAGCTTTTGGGTAGTATGGTCATTTTAATGATGTTAATTCTTCCTATCCATGAGCACAGTATATGCTTCCACTTATTTGTATCTTCTTCAATTTCTTTCTTCAGTGTCTTATAATTTTCTCAGTATATATATTTTTAGATTCTTGGTTAAAATTATTCCAAGGTATTTTTATATGTGATACAATTGTAAATGGGATTGTTTTCTTAGTTTCCCTTTCTGATAGTTCACTCTTGTTTTATAAAAATGCAACTGATTTCTGGACATTTATTTTGTATTCTATTACTTTACTGAATTTATCAGTTCTTATAGTTTTTTTTTTGTGTGTGTGTGGAATCTTTATTGTTGTCTATATGCAGTATAATGTCATCTGCAAATAATGACAGTTTTACTCCTTCTTTTCCAATTTGGATGCCTTCTATTTCTTCTTCTTGTTTTATTGTTGTGGGTAGAACTCAGTACTATGTTGAATAAGAGTGGTGAAAATGGACATTCTTGCCTTGTTCTGGATCTTAAGGGAAACACTTGTAGTTTTTGACCATTGAGTATGATGTTGACAGTGGGTTTCTTATATATGGCCTTTATTATGTTGATGTATGTTTTGTCTTTTTCCCACTTTGATTTCTTCCTTGATTTCATTGTTAACCCATTAATTGTTTTGTAAAATGTTATTTAGCTTTCATTTTTGTGTGTTTTTCAGTTTTCTTCTTGTGATTGATTTCTAGTTTCATACCATTATGGTCAGAGTAGATATTTGTTATGATTTCAATCATCTTAAGTTTGTAGAGACTTCTTTTGTGTCCTTATCTGTGGTCTATCCTAGAAAATGCTCCATGTATTTTCTGCTACTTTCGGGTGAAATCCTCTGAAGATATCATTTAAATCCATCTGACCTAGTGTGTCATTTAAGGCTTCTGTTTCCTTCTTGATTTTTTATCTGGAAGATTTATCCATTGATGTCAATTAGGTGTTAACATCCCCTACTATGACTGTGTTACTGTCTATCTCTCCCTTTAGGTCTATCAAGATTTGCTTTATATATTTAGGTGTGCTTAGATTGTATGCAAAAATGTCTATAAGGGTCAACATTGTTGAATTGCATCCTTTGTCATTATGTAGTGTTCTTCTTTGTGTTTTACTATAGCCTTTTTAAAAAAGTCTACTTTGTCAGATATAAGTATTGCTACACAGTTGTCTTTCATTCCCATTTGCATAAAATATCTTTTTCCATCCCTTTACTTTTAATTTGTGTGTATCTTTTATTCTGAGTTGTGTCTCTTGTAGACAGCATATATATGGGTCTTATTTTATTATCCATTCAGCTACCTCTTGTCTTTTGATTGGAACATTTAAGCCTTTTACAGTTAAAGTGATTATTGATAGGCATATATTTATTGCCATTTTATATTAAAGAAGATTCTTGACCATTTCTTTTTTTTATAATTTATTTTATTATTAATTTGTTTTTGTTACAGATGTTTTTCCTTTTTGTCCCCCATTGACACCCTCCTCCCCCTCCCCTTCTCCTCGTCCCCATCCCTGTTGTCCATGTCCATTGGTTATGCACCCATGCACATAGGCTCTGTGATTTATCTCTTTCCCCCGCCTCCCCCCCTCCTCTGAGGCCCGTCATCCCATACCCCACCTCCACGTCTCTGGGTCAATTCGTTGTTCAGTTTGCTCAGTTCTCCTGTGTGTTGCCGGCTTCCTCCGTTGGTGTGGGGGTCGCTCAGCTCCCTCGCTCCGCCTGGGTTCCTCAGTTGGTGTGTGGGTCGCTCAGCTCCCTCGCTCCGCCTGGGTTCCTCCATGGTGGGGGGGTCGCCCGGCTCCCTTGCTCCGCCTGGGTTCCTCCGTGGTGGGGGGGGGTCGCCCGGCTCCCTCACTACGCCTGGGTTCCTCCGTGGTGGGGGGTGTCGCCCGGCACCCTCGCTCCGCCTGGGTTCCTCCGTGGTGGGGGGTCACCCGGCTCCCTCGCTCCGCCTGGGTTCCTCCGTGGTGGGGGGATTGCTCGGCTCCCTCGCTCCTGGGTTCCTCCGTGGTGGGGGGTCGCTCAGCTTCTGCAGGCGCCCCTGGCTGCAGGATCTCGTTTCCTTTCAGGCAACAAGGAGGGTCCTGGAGGGCAGTATGCTGTCTCCATTCTGCTGCTTCTTTAATTTCGTAGTTGCAGGGCTTCCATTCAGCTTGATTTCATGCGGTCTTTAAGTGATAGTTATTCTGTGATTTAGTTGTAACTTTGATGTGGTTGTGGGAGGACGCGATTCCGCGTCCACCTAGGCCGCCATCTTGACTGGAAGTCCTAAACTATTCTTTATTTCAGTTAGTGCCTCCTTCATTTCTAACTGTGTATCCATCATTTCTGACTGGTCCCTTTTTATGCTCTTGAGGCCCTCACTAAGTTCACTGAGGTTCTCACTAAGTCCATTGAGCATCCTTATAAGCAGTATTTTGAACTCTGCATCTGTTACGTTGCTTAACTCCATTTCACTTAGTTCTTTTCCTGGAGTTTTGTCTGTTCTTTCATTTGGGACCTGTTTCTTTGTCTCCTCATTTTGGCTGCCTCCCTGTGTTTGTTTGTATGTATTACTTAGCGAGAGGTATGGGGCTAGCTGAGACCAGATGCTGCTTGTTTGAAAGAATTTAGGAAAAGCTGAAGCAGGCTCCAAGACAGGCCAATCCTATGGTAAAGCAACTGGCAATAGCTTGGGTGGGCCTGGAAGTTGGGTGGGGCGGGGCCTCAGGGATTCACCAGGGCGGGGCCAACAGTGTGAGCCAGGTTGCTGGAGTCCCAGAAATGGCGGTGTCTACCGCCCCAGGGAAGGGCTCACCAAAGGAACAAAAGCCTCTGATAGCACGTCTGTCCAGGTATTTCCAGGAGAAAGCTGCCTCTCCAGCCCTTGCGCCAATTCCAAACAGCTCAGTTCTTCCCC
Source organism: Tadarida brasiliensis (assembly GCA_030848825.1). Lineage (NCBI taxonomy): Eukaryota > Metazoa > Chordata > Mammalia > Chiroptera > Molossidae > Tadarida > Tadarida brasiliensis. The sequence goes on along the minus strand of CM061260.1, from coordinate 104,685,864 downwards.
ATATGATTCTGGTGCCTTTCAGGCTGCCTCCCCCATGCTGGAGCCTGGAGGGAGTGAGTCCGAGTAAGTCTGTGTGCGGGCCCTTTAAGAGGAGCTGCCGGGGGCTCCAGCCGCCTCAGCCTCAGTTCCTGCTGGTTTCTCCAGCCAGAAGTTATGGGGACTTCTCTTCCTGGCACTGGAACCCTGAGCTGGGTGCCTGGTGTGGGACGGGGACCCCTCAGTCCTCAGGGAGGACCTTCCCAGCTTAGGTGTCCTCCTAATTTTTATCCGCCACACGTGGGTGTGGGACCAGCCCGTCATGCCTCCTCCCTCCTACCAGTCTCGATGCGGCTTCTTCTTTAATTTCGTAGTTGTCGGACTTCCATTCAGCTTGATTTCAGGTGGTTTTGAATGATGGTTGTTCTGTAGTTTAGTTGTAACTTTGATGTGGTTGTGGGAGGATGCGATACCGTGTCTACCTACGCCGCCATCTTGACTGGAAGTCCCTTGACCATTTCTTGTAATACTGGTTGGGAGATGACAAACTCTTTTAGCTTTTTCTTGTCTGGGAAGCCCTTTATTTCTCTTGTTAATTTTAAATGATTGCCTGGCTGGGTAATGTAATCTTGGTTGTAGGTTCCTACTTTTCATCACTTTGAATGCTTCATGCCAATACCTTCTTGACTGAAATGTTTTTGTTGAGAAATTAGCTGACAGTCTTATGGGAGCTCCCTTGTAGGTAACCATCTTTCTCTTGCTGCTTTTTAGATTCTCTCTTTGTCTTTAACCTTTGCCATTTTAATTATGCTGTATTTTGTGTGTGGGCACGTTTGGGTACATTTTGTTTGGGAATATCTGTGCTTCCTGGACTTGTGTGTCTTTTTCCTTCACCAGGTTAGGACATTTTTTAGTCATTATTTCTTCAAATAGTTTCTTGATTCCTTGCTCTCTCTCTTCTTCAGGTACCCTTATGAAGTGCATGTTATTACACATCATATTGTCCCAAAGGTCCCTTAAAGTATCTTCATTTGAAAATTCTTTTTTCATTTTGCTTCTCTGATTGGGTGTTTTCTGCTACCTTGTATTCCAAATCCCTGATTTGATCCTCTGCTTCATTCAACCTATTATTTATTCCTTCTAGTGTATCCTTCATTTCAGACATTGTGTTCTTCACCTCTGACTCATTCTCTTTACGTTTTTTATGTCATTTTTTATGTTTGCTATCTCTTTTTTGAACTTCTCACTAAATTCCTTGAGCATTCCTTTAACCATTTTTTGGAAAGGTTGTGAAGCTAATTGATTCCTGGTCTGATTTTGTTTGAAGCTGACCAATGGGTATGTTGGTTCAAGGGCTTCTTGGAAGGGTCTCTAGTGTAAGCCAATATCAGATACTGCCTGTGGCTGGTGCTTGATAACCTGTTTGGAGCTACTAGCAATCCATAGTTTGTGGCTGCCTCTACTTGGCCTAGGTGTGTGAAGGAAGGACCAAGCTGCACACGAAGACCAGCATTTACCAGCACTAGAACCATGGGGAATTGCAGCAAAAGACCCAAGGCATCCCAAGATCTGCCTGAGATCCACTTCTGCTTGCTTCCACATGCTGGCTGCCTGATAAGCTCAGTCACTGAAAGAATCTCTGGTGGTATCTGAATTGCGTGAGGTTTTTTCTCAGCGAGTCACCAAGTAGGGGAAAGTAGTCTTTAGCAGATTAATACAGGTACAATCTCAGTGCCAGTACTAGGTTTGAGGCCATTCAGCCAATGTGCCAGGGCATGTCAAGTCTAGCTGACACATTTCTAGGTGCCTGTGGTGGGGTGGGGTCTCAGGGAGTCATTAGGGTAAGGTAAGAAAAGTCTATTAGGTCCAAACAGACCAAGATTTGGCTACATGAATGGAAAGCTCTGCACTGCTCAGGCTTGTGAGGGAAAAATGGCCACCACCTTGGAGCCACACAACTCAGTTTGTCCAAGTGCAATTGGGGGAGTCCCAGGAGTTGGGAGGGTGGGGCTAGTGAATCTCTTGTGAAAGGGAGGTACTGGTCAGGCTTTGGGGAAGGTGGAAGGAGTGGTCCCCACCCTAGAGCCACACAACTCACTATGTCCTATTTTCTGTCCAGAACTCAGCAGGAGTTGAGATTGTGGGGCGAGGTTGGGACTAGAGGATCTCTGGTGAGAGAGAGTTACTAATCAGGTTTACAAGAAAGTGAGGGAATGGCCCACACCCCAAAGCCACACCACTCAGTCACTGATACCGCATTAATCTGCCCAGACCTTTATACCCCAGCCCAGACAGCTGACTCTTCAGCAGAGCAAGAATGCCAAACCGTGGGGTGATAGGGAGTGCAGAGCATGAGCCTATTGCATCCCTCCAGGCTGATGCTGTAATGAGGTGTGTGCTCTACTCAAGAAAGATGGCATCTATAGTGCAGAAATTCACTCAGCACAGGGGTCCCAACTATTGTCCCCCGAGCTCACTCCCCAGAGCCATAAACCTCAGTGTCTCCTCACACAACTCCAGTCTATTTAGCTGTCTCTCTGCTGGAGCCCAGTGTAAGTGGCTGCAAATGAGATTTTGTGTGTTGGCTCTTTAGGAGTGTGCTTGTATCTCTAGCAGTCCTCTGCCTCTCCCTGGCATGTAGAATCCCTGCTGATTTCTACAGCCAGATGTTATGTGGGTGCCTCTTTCTAGCTCAGGTGCTCTTCTAGGTTGGGAGCCTGGTATGGGGTTAAGACCCCTTGTTTCTCAGGGGTAACTTTTGCAGCTAAGATATTCCTCCAGAATCTCAGCTGCCACCTGTGGGAGTGCAACCAGCCCTTTTTGCATCTCCACTCTTCTACTAGACTCTATATGACTTCTTCTGTAAATTTTTGCTTACAAGACTTCTGTTCAGCTAGTCTTCAGTTGGTTATTTAGGTTGATTGTTCTATAATATAGTTCTAATTCCAGTTTGGTCCTGGGAAGAGATGAATGTAACATTCACCTATCTGCCACCATCTTGAATCTCCTCAATTTCTTTTTCTTCTTCTTCTTTTTTTTAACGTTTTTATTGATTTTTAGAGAGAGAGAGAGATAGAAACATTGATGAGAAAGAGACATCAATCGGCTGCCTCCTGCATTCCCCCTACTGGGGACTGAGCCCACAACCTGGGCATGTGCACTGACCAGGAATTGAACCGGCCACCTCTTGGTGCCTGGGTCGATGCTCACCCACTGAGCCACACCAGCTGGGCTCCTCAATTTCTTAATAATACCTTTTAGTAAGCAGCAATTCAAAGTTTTGATAAAGTCCATTGTATTAATTTTTAATAGTTAGTAGTTAAAAGTAGTTAATTTTTAATAGTTTGGAATGTTTAATTAGATTATGTCTAGGAAATCTTTGCCTATCCCAAGTTTGTAAAGATATTCCCTTATGCTTTCTTATGAAGTTATAATTTTAGCTTTTTCAGTTAGGTCTATGATCCATCTTATACTAATCTTTCTGTATGGTTATTATTGTGCATTGAGGCTTATATGTTTTCCAAGACCAAACTGATTATTTTTTATTAAACTACTAATTTTTAAGAAGAGACATTTGTGGGTTGTCTACAACCTTTGCCTAATATAATGCTATTTATATCACTTATTGAAGGTGGGGTCAGAGGAGAGTGCACAGCCACCCTCTAGGCACAACAGTCACTCAGCACCAGCCAGTTAAATCATTGCCAGAATGCTGGCCCAGTGTTACTCAATTTATAACTTTGTTATTTTCAAAGAAGCAGAAATTCAAATATAAGTAAAATTATTTGTTTATTTGTTGGCAATCAATTTTCTTTTATTACTCTATAGACCAACATTGAATGAATCAGATCTAGATTGTGAGGGTAGTTTGCAAACTCCTGCCTAGACTTTGTAGTGACTGCTGATTCAAGGCAATTGTCTCTACTTCATTATGGTTACAAAGAAGAAATTATTAGGCCATCATCAGGTGAACTCTGCAAACAAAACCCATTAAGAATCTCTTGGATACAAGGCCATAGACATCTAGACTTTCACTAGCTAAAATTTGTCAAATAAACAATCCCCCAACTCATTTGTTTAGTGAAAAGAATTGTTTTGTCTTGTTGGTATTGTTTCAGAGGGCACTGTGCCAGAGTGAACAATTCCTCAATCCCTATTCACGTTGTTTCTTATTAAATATATGAAATCATAGCATCATTGGTGGTGGCTCAAAAACAACTCAAAATACCCAAGGCCCTCTTCAAATTGTTACTTTTTGGAGCTCTCCCCCAACAGAACCAGCAAGTGGTACCACATCTGAGACTCCATCAACATGGCTTATACTATTTGCTCCACCCTGGTGATTCCCTGAGGCCCCACCCCACAACTTTTGGGCCTACTCAAGCTGTTTTCAGTGACTTTTCCATGCAAATGGCCTGTCTTGGATCATGCTTCAGATTTTTCCTAAAATCTCTCAAACAAGCAACATCCAGCCTCAGTGAGCCGTGTTCTTTTTGCTAAATGGCCCCAGGCCCAGCACAAGCAGCAGCCAGCCTTGGTTCACAGCTTCGTCTCATATGGGCACTTCCAAGCTTACCACAAGTAGCAGCCATCTGCAGATTGCTTCGTAGCTCATTCTGGGTAGCCCTGGGAAGAGCACAGATGACAGCTGACCTCTGGCTTGCACCTCCCAAGAGGCCCCAGAGCCAGCGTACCCAGTGGACAGCTTCAGACCACATTGAAGTTTCACCACCATTTCCACAAGTGACACACTCAAGGGGTGGACTCAGTGGGCAGTAGAGCCCTGCTGAAGAAAGTCCTGCTCTGGAGTGGGCCCCAGCACAGCTGATCCTCCACAGTGGTCGGAGGCTGGTAGTCAGTGGTCACAACTAATTCTTGCAGCTGATCACCCTGGAGGTAAATCCCTCCCATTGACATGCCAATAGCAATCAAGGCTCCAATACAAGAGGAGGGTATGCAGCTCACACAGGGAACACATCTCGAGTAGCCAGCTTTGGTGATCGGGGAGGCTGTGCAACTGGACCCCACAGAACACTTACTACTTTATCAAGCCACTCTATCAAGCCTGAGAGAAATAGCAGCTCTATCTAATACATAAAACCAAACACAGGGAAGCTGCCAAAATGAGGAGACAAAGAAACATGGCCCAAATGAAAGAACAGAACAATACTCCAGAAAAAGAATTAACAAAATGGAGACTAGCAATCTACTAGATGCAGAGTTCAAAACACTTGTTATAAAGATGCTTAATTAACTTAGTGAGAACTTCAACAGTATAAAAAAGGACCAGTCAGAATAGCAAAAAAGGAAAAAGAATAAAAAAAAATGAGGCTAGTATAAGGACCCTCTGGGATAACTTCAAGTGTACCAACATTTGCATCATGGGGTGCCAGAAGTTGAAGAGAGAGAGCAAGTAATTGAAAACCTATTTGAAAAAATAATGTCAGAAAACTCCCTAACTTGGTGAAGGAAATAAACATACCACTCTAGGAAGCACAGTGAGTCAGAAATAAGGTGAACCCAAGGAGGCCCACACCAAGACACATCATAATTAAAATGCCAAAAATTAAGCACTACAGGCCAGAAGAAAATGGCAAAAATATATTCAAAGTGATGAAAAGTAAGGACCTACAACCAAGATTACTCTACCCAGCAAAGCTATCATTTTGAATTGAAGGACAGATATAGAGCTTCTCAGACAAAAAAAGCTAAGGAGTTCATCACCATCAAACCAGTATTATATGAAATGTTAGGGGGTCTTCTTTAAGAAGAAGAAGAGCAAAAATATGAACAATAAAATGGCAATAAATACACATCTATCAACAATTGAATCTAAAAAACAAAATAAATGAACAAGCAGAACAGAAATAGACTCAGATACTGAGAACATTAAAAAAATTTTTTTCTTTATTGATTTTAGGGAGGAAGGAAGAGGGAGAGAGAGATAGAAACATTGATGAGAGAGAACATCGATCAGCTGCCTCCTGTGTGCCCTTCACTGGGGATTGGGCCCACAACCTGGGCATGTACCCTGACCGGGAATCGAACCAGTGACCTCTTGGTGCATGGGTCGACATTCAACCACTGAATCACACTGGCCAGGCGATACTGAGAACATTTTGATGGTTGCTAAATGGGCAGGAGGTTGAAGGGATGGGCACAAAAGATGAAGGGGACTGAGAAGTACAGATTGACTGTTACAGAATAATCATGGGGATGTAAAGTACAGCATAGGGATTATAGTCACTAATATTCTAGTAACTATATATGGTGTCAAATGGGTGTGAGATTTATTGGGATGATTACTTATTAAATTTATATTATGTCTAATCACTAGGATGTACACCTAAAACTAATTTCATATTGTATGTCAACTGTAGTTGAAAAATAAATAAAAGATAAAAAAGAAAGAAAGAGGGGTGGAAGGAGGAAAGAAGGAAGAGTGAGCCCTATGTGAATCACATAAATCACATGTACAGGCTACCAGATCTCATCCAACATCTAAAGATAAGTTTAGCCCAGCAAAAAGAGAAGGGATTGGCAAAGATAGTACAGTTAGTTACTGATAAAGCAGACATCATCCTTGCACGCTAGTTTCCTTTTTCACAGCTCAATACATGCCTGGCTTGTGTTGGTTCAGATATTTTTACAAAATCACATTGAAATTGTTACTTTGGCTTATATGCTTCCCTCCCCTTAGCAGGTCGGTTGAAAAGTTTCCAGTTAAACTCCAGCTTCACAGCTAGTGTTGTTCTGGTCCATCAAGTAAATCTCAGTGTGGGAGGCAAGTTGGAAAAGAAGGTTAAGCACTGATGTTTTATGGAGGTTCTAAGAGTGGAGTCAGTGCAGCTAAAATCTTTACTCCATGCTGGGCCTAATGTTTTGGAATCTATGTCTTATCTTCCTATTAAACATTTCCAAGGTGTTGGCGCTGAGCTGAATGTAAAAGCTGCTCTAGGAAAGGAATAATAATTTAACAAAGATCTTAGATGTTTAAAGTACTTCTACTTAGTTGGTGCAGGTGACTTGGGTTTACAGAGTTCCTGGCTTCCAGCCACTGGGTCACTGGTTGACCAGCCCCCTCTCAAATCATGGTGGGTCCTGGCGACAGGCTGGACTCAGCTCCACCGACTACGCCCAGATCTATGCAAAAGCAGTGAGAAATCACTGAAAACGGAATTGAAAGCAAACAGATGTTTGGCAGCAGCATAAAAATTGTGAAAGTAAAGAAGGAATGATCTACCCTGACTAAAGCTTGAAATGCTATATTCTCAAGGTGAATATGTGTGGGCACATGTTATGGCAGATTGAAAATGATCTCACTTCATGGGGGAAAAAATATCTGCCTTGTTTATAGATTGACAATGCTAATGAATTGAAGTGTGGTTCTAAAAAAAAAAAAAAAGGGTTTTCTGAAAAAAAAATTTCTGAGCAGTCAGAAGCATGAAGATTCTGCCTAAAATGAAGCTTATAAAATGTCAAAAAGACAGAAAGATGATAAAAGATGAGGGAAAATCATATGCCCAGAATAAGTAGGAAGTTAACACTATTAAGGAGTGATATTATTTTATTAAATTATAAATATAGTTCAAGAGGTATTTTTTAGGAAAGACATCTCCCAATACACTTTCAAAGAAAGAAATTTTAAGACAGTACTTGAAAAGTAATTATGCAAAATAAGTGTCTACAGCTTATAGCCCCTTCAGTATCAAAACTTTATTCTTACAACCACCCAGCACTACTTGTATCTGCTTTTTACTCTAAAATTGGCTGTTACACCGTACTTGGCTTGGTGGATTTCTAGAGATTCTTACACATCAGGATTATTTTAGAATCATGTCTACTATGAATTATTAATATTTATACTGTGTCTGCTTTTATACCAAAGATGTTTATGATTTAAATGCATTAGAGAGTTGGGGAGGGCGAAATTTTATAATACTGGGAAATGCTTGGTGACCCCTGGAAGCCCAGAGCACCAATTTCCTCTTGGGAACTGATGTAGTTATTGTCATCAGCATCTCCTTCAAAAACTTGGAGCTTTTGATAAAAGCAACATGAAGCTATTCATAAATGGAGAATTCTTTCATGTGCTTTTAACCAACAGAATTTAATTAAGCATGGTTCATATGTTTTGCATTTTTTTAACCAAATATTCAGATATGTCTGCTGTTATTGACGGCTTTAGTAGACAGGACAAATGTTTTGGGGAGAAGATATATGTGTAGTATTTACTATTAAAATTGAGGAAGGGAGGAAAATAAAGGTCAAAGTAATTTGGCTTTGACATTTTTTTTTACCAGTATTAGTAGTAAATATACAACTTTCCAATGATCAAATTCATTTCCAGAAATATTAATATCATTATTATGTATGAATGTATTTCAAGATTCACAATGCCTTTATCATACCTCTCTAGCAAAGGCTTTTCCCTCAGCCTTGCTGTCCTGTTGAGGTCTCCCAAGGTCACCCTGTGTGTGGGGAAAAGAACCTCCTAGAGTAACTTTAAACACGATGTCCTCCTGTCAGTTGGTCCATCATTGAGCAGCCTGCCCGCATCCCACAGTTCTCAGCTTCTATCTATCATTACCCCTGAACCCATGTTTTATCTTTGCTCTAACAATCTTCCTGATGGCAGGGGAGGTCTCATCTAACTCTATGGTGGTAAATATCACTCTTATACTGAAAATTTCCACATCTATCTCTTTATAGGCAATGCCCCTCTCCTGAACTTAGGCTTATACATCTATCTGTCTTAAAGGCACCTTCAATTCAACATATGCAAATGAGCTCAACATACTCCCAACACGAACATGTATTTATCCCAATAGAACAACCATCCACCCAATTGTGTTAGAAATCTGATTGTAAGTGTTGGTCTTCTCTCATTCTTCTCCCTGTATCCAATCAGTTATATATTTTTGTTTTATTCAGCGTCCCCATTTGCCTATAACCTGCCACATTTTCTTCTTACTCTCATTGAGGGACATCATGATATATTTCCTAAGTTATTGTCATATCTTCTTAACTGAGATGTGCTTCTTTATTTATTTAAACCCCCTACAACAAATTTATTTCTTTAAAAATGAATTGACCTTTAAAAAATGTAATGCTGACCACGCTCATCTGCTAACATACTTCAACAGTTCCCCATTTCTCTTAGGGTAAAATCTAAGGCTTACATGGCTTATACAGCTGATGTGACAAACCCTACCAAGCCTTCTGCTTCTTTAGGACTATCTTTCCCCATTCCACTTCATTCAATTCCTCTTCCAGATCCTAATTGTACAATTTGTCATTCTTCAGAACTCGGTTTAGATGTTACTTCTCTGAAAGCCTCCCTTGACATTTTTTATGGCTTCAATAACATACTAGCCTTTCCCATCTTAGGACTTATAGTACTGTAATGCAATTATATATTTCTTTATTAAACAGAGATTTACTGAGTGTACATTATTTATCACAGCATATTCTAGATGCTCTAAGTATAGCAGTGAATAAAACAAGTTCCCACTCTCATGGATTATATTTCTTTTTATTAATCACTTTTTATTTTCAATTACAGTTGACATACATTATTATATTAGTTTCAGGTGATCACCCCAGATGACATAACTTAATAAGTTATCATTCTGATAAATTTTGTACCCACCTGACACCATGCATAGTTATTAGACTATTATGGACTATATTCCCTATACTGTATTTTACATCACCATGACTATTTTGTAACAACCAATTTGTACAAAAAAGGGTTATCATTTTACCCATAACCCCAACCCATTTGGCAACCATCAAAATGTTCTCAGTATCTATGAGTCTGTTTCTGTTCTGCTTGCTTATTTATTTATTTATTTATTTTAGATTCAATTGTTGATAGATGTGTATTTATTCTATTTTATTGTTCATATTTTTGGTCTTCTTCTTCTTAAAGAAAAACCTCTAATATTTCATATAATACTGGTTTTATGGTGGTGAACTTTTTAGCTTTTTTTTTTTTTTTTTTTTTTGTCTGAGAAGCTCTCTACCTGTTCTTCAATTCAAAATGATAGCTTTGCTGGGTAGAGTAATCTTGGTTGTAGGTCCTTGCTTTTCATCACTTGAATATTTCTTGCCATTTCCTTCTGGCCTGTAGTGTTTCTGTTGAGAGGCTGATAGTTTTATTGGAGTGCCTTTGTATGTAACTAGTTGCTTTTCTCTTGCTGCCTTTAAGATTCTCTCATTGTCTTTAATTTTTGCCATTTTAATTATGATGTGTCTTGGTGTGGGCCTCTTTGGGTTCACCTTATTTCTGACTCACTGTGCTTCCTGGACTTGTATGTCTATTTCCTTCATTAATTTAGGGAAGTTTTCTGACACTATTTTTTCAAATAGGTTTTCAATTTCTTGCTCTCTCTCTTCAACTTCTGGCACCCCCATGATGCAAATGTTGGTATGCTTGAAGTTATCCCAGAGGGTCCTTACACTAGCTTAAATTTTAAAAAATATGTTTTTATTTATTGTTTTAGAGAGAAAGATAGAAACATCGATGTGTGATAGAGAAACCTCATTCGGCTGCCTCCTGCATGTCCCCTACTGGGGATCAAGCCTGAAACCCGGGCATGTGCCCTGACTGGGAACTGAACTTGGACCTCTCAGTCCATGGGATGACGCTCAATCAATTGAGCCAAACCAGCAGGGCACTAGCCTCATTTTTTATTCTTTTTCCTTTTTTGCTGTTCTGATTGAGTGTTTTTTGCTTCCTTATATTCCAAATTTCTGATTTTATTCTCAGTTCTTCTACTCTACTGTTGATTTCTTACAAATTATTCTTCATTTCAGTTAATTTATCCTTCATTTATGACTGGTCCTTTTTTGTACTGTTGAAGTTCTCACTATGTTCATTGAGCATCCTTATAACAAGTGTTTTGAACTCTGCATCTAGTAGATTGCTTGTCTCCATTTTGTTCATTCTTTTTTGGGAGTATTGCTTTATTCTTTCATTTGGGCCATGTTTCTTTGTCTCCTCATTTTAACAGCCTCCCTGTGTTTGGTTTTATGAGTTAGGTAGAGCTGCTACTTCTCCGAGGCTTGGTAGAGTGTCCTAGTATAGTACATCTTCTGTAAGATCCCGTGACTCAGCCTCCCTGATCACCCAAGCTAAGCCCTCAAGGAGCCTTGATTGCTATTGGCACATCAGTGGGATAGTTTTATCCACAGGTCAATTAGCTATGAGGTTAGGCTGGGACCACTGACCAGCAACATTCAACTATTGTAGTGGGTCAGCTGTGCAGGGGCCCTCTCCATGGAGCAGGACATCCTTCTGTAGGGCTCTGCTGCTTACTGAGTCTGAGCCTTGAGTGTGTTGATTATGGATGTGGTTAAGTGGTGATTTCTTCGATGTGGTCTGAAGCTATCCACTGGGTGCCCTGGCTCTGGGGCCAGGCCAAGGTCAGCCACTGCCTGTGTTCTGCCAGGGCCACCCAGAATGAGCTACAAGGCGATCTGCAGATGAATGCTACTTGTACTGGGCTCGGAGATGCCCAGATGAGGCCAAGCTGTGAACCACGGTCAGTTGCTGCTAGTGCTGGGCCTCAGACCACTTAGCAAGAGGTACAGGGCATGCTGAGGCCAGAGGCTGCTTGTCTGAGAGAAAATCTGAAGCATGAGCCAAGATGGGCCGTTTGTCTGGAAAAGCCACTGTAATCAGCTTGGGTGGCTCCTAAAGTGGGGTGGGGTAGGGCCTCATGGACTCACCAGAGCAGGACAAACAGTGTGATCTAGGTTGATGGAGTCTCAGTTATGGCACCTGCCTGCCTGCTTTGTGAGTGTGTGTATGTGTGTGGGGGGCTCATCAACAACGCAATGACCGCTATCAGCACTTTTGTCTGGGAGAAATCTAACCCCCTCAACTCTTGCCCTTATGCCAGACAATTTAGTTCCTCTCCAAATGTCACTGATGCCTTTCAAGCTGCTGCCCCAGCACTGGATCTCAGAGCAAGGGAGTCCCAGTAAGTCCATGCTTGTGCCCTTTAAGAGGAACACCTGGGACTCCAGAAGCCCTCCGTCTCCCTCAACCTCAATTCCCACTGTTTTTTACAGCCAGAAGTTATGGGGACTTCTCTCCCTGGCACCAGTGGCTGGGGCCTTGGTTTGGGGCTGAGATTCCTCTCTCCTCAGGGGCAACTTCCGCAGCTGAGATATCCCTCTCAATTTTTATCTGCCACTCATGGGAATGGGACCAGCCCATTCTGCATTTCTGTTCCTCCTGCCAGGCTCAATGTGGCTTCTTCTGTATATCCTTAGTTGTAGGACTTCTGTTCAGCTAGATTTCAGGCAGTTCTGAATGATAGTTGTTCTGTAGTTAACTGTAATTTTGATGTGGTTGTGGGAGGAGGTGATTACCGTGTTTATGTTTCTTTCTGTCTCTGTCTCTGCCTTTCTGTCTCTCTTGTTTTAATTAAATTAAGCCAGAGGTTTTAAGCAATGTATTTTTTGTCTTTTAATCAAAGTGCCTTGAGCATTTAAAAACTCCTTATAACAGTAAGATACCCCTACACACCTATTAAAATGGCCAAAATCTGTAATAGTGACACCACCAAATGATGGTGAGGATTCGGAACAACAGGAACTCTCATTTATCACTGGTGAGAATGCAAAGTGGTACTGCCACTTTCGAAGAGATTTTGATGGCTTTTCACAGAACTAAACACACTCCCACCTTATGACTCAGCAACTGCACTCCTTGGTAGTTACCCAAAAGAGAAACTTATAACCATGCTAAAACCTTTATAACGATGTTTATAACAGCTTTATTCACAATTGCCAAAACTTTGAAGCAACCAGATGTCCTTTAGTCGGTGAATGGATAAATAAAGTGGTACATCCATGCAAAGGAATATTTTTCAGTGCTATGAAGAAAGGAGCTATCAAGCCCTGAAAAGACATGGAGGAACCTTAACTGCATATTACAAAGTGAATGAAGCCTATCTGTAAAGGCTACATATTGTGTAATTCCAACTATATTACATTCTGGAGGCAAAACTATGGAGAGAGTTAAAAAAATCAGTGGTTGTCAGGGGTGACTGAAGAGAGAAGGATAAATAGGCAGAGCACAGAGGATTTTTAGGGCAGTGAAAATATTCTCGTCTATAATTGTATTTCATTATGCATTTGTCCAAACCCACAGAATGTACAACACTAAGGAGTGAACTTTAATGTAAACTGTGGATTCTGGGGGATAATGATGTGTTCATGTAGGTTTATCGATTGTAACAAATGCACCACCGGAGGGTGATATTGATGGTGGGGGAGGCCGAGCATGGGTAGGAGCAGGGAGTACACGGCAACTGTTTCTGCTCAGTTTTTCCATGAATCTAATACTGCTCTAAAAGAATAAAGTTTAAAGACTTCGGTCAAGATGGCGGCGTAGGTAAATGCGGTATCGCGTCCTCCCACAACCACATCAAAGTTACAACTAAACTACAGAACAACCATCATTCAAAACCGCCTGAAATCAAGCTGAACGGAAGTCCTACAACTACGAGATTAAAGAAGCAGCCGCATCGAGACTGGTAGGAGGGGCGGAGGCGCGACAGGCTGGTCCCACACCCATGTGTGGCGGATAAAAATCAGGCGGACACCTCGGCTGGGAAGATCCTCCCTGAGGACTGAGGGCTCCCCGTCCCACAGCAGGCGCCCAGCTCAGGGTTCCAGTGCCAGGAAGAGAAGTCCCCATAACTTCTGGCTGGAAAACCAGCGGGAACTCAGGCTGAGGCGGCTGGAGCCCCCGGCAGCTCCTCTTAAAGGGCCCGCGCACGGACTTACTCGGGCTCCCACCCTCCAGGCTCCAGCGTGGGGGAGGCAGCTTGAAAGGCACCAGAGTCATATGGGGAAGAACTGAGCTGTTTGGCATTGGGGCGAGGGCTGGAGAGGCAGCTTTCTCCTGGACAGACATGCTATCAGAGGCCTTTGTTCCTTTGGTGAGCCCTTCCCTGGGCTGGCAGACACCACCATATCTGGGACTCCAGCAACCTGGCTCACACTGTTGGCCCCACCCTGGTGATTCCCTGAGGCCCCGCCCCACCCAACTTTCAGGCCCACCCAAGCTGTTGCCAGTTGCTTTACCATAGGATTGGCCTGTCTTGGATCCTGCTTCAGCTTTTCCTAAACTCTTTCAAACAAGCAGCATCTGGTCTCAGCTAGCCCTATACCTCTCGCTAAGTAATACACAGAAATGAACACAGGGAGGCAGCCAAAATGAGGAAACAGAGAAACAGGTCCCAAATGAAAGAACAAAACAAAACTCCAGGAAAAGAACTAAGTGAAATGGAGTTAAGCAACCTAACAGATGCTGAGTTCAAAACACTACTTATAAAAATGCTCAATGGACTTAGTGAGAACCTCAGTGAACTTAGAGAAGGCCTCAAGAGCACAAAAAAGGACCAGTCAGAACCGAAGGAGGCACTAACTGAAATAAAGAATAGTTTACACAGATTCAATAGTAGAGTAGGTAGATCCAAGAAGCAAACCATCGATTTGGAATATAAGGAAGCAAAAAACACCCAATCAGAACAGCAAAAAGAAAAAAGAATACAAAGAAATGAGGATAGTGTAAGGAGCCTCTGGGACAACTTCAAGTGTGCCAACATTCGCATCTTGGGGGTGACAGAAGGAGAAGAGAGAGAACAAGAAATCGAAAACTTATTTGAAACAATAATGGCAGAAAACTTCCCTAACTTGGTGAAGGAAACAGACATACAAGTCCAGGAAGCACAGAGAGTCCCAAACAAGATGAACCCCAAGAGGCCCACACCAAGACACATCATCATCAAAATGCAAAAGGTTCAAGACAAAGAGAGAATCTTAAAAGCAGCAAGAGAAAAGCAGTTAGTAACCTACAAGAGAGTTCCCATAAGACTGTCAGCTGATTTCTCAAAAGAAACTTTGCAGGCCAGAAGGGAGTGGCAAGAAATATTCAGAGTGATGAAAAGCAAGAACCTACAACCAAGATTACTCTATCCTGCAAAGCTGTCATTTAGAATCGATGGCCATAGAAAGAGTTTCCCAGACAAGGAAAAGCTAAAGGAGTTCATCACCACCAAACCATTATTATATGAAATGTAGAAGGGTCTTCTGGAAGAAAAAGATAAAAAAATATGAACAAACAAAATGGCAATAAATACATATCTATCAACAATTGAATCTACAAACAAAATGAACAAGCAGAACAGAAACATTCTCACAGATACAGTGAACTTTTGTTGGGTACCAGATGGGTGGGGGCTGGGGGGAGGGGTGAAAAAGGTGAAGGGATTAAGAAGTACAAATTGGTTGTTAGACTGACAAACCTCAAAGGTAAGGGGGTTTGGGGGGTGGGAAGAAATAAACCAAAGAACTTATATGTATATATGCAAAACCAATGGACACAGACAACAGTGTGGGGAAAAGCAGGAGGGGGGCAGGAATGAGGAGGAGGGGGACAATGGGGGAAAAATGAGGAACATCTGTAATACATTCAACAATAAAGATAAGTTAAAAAAATAATAAAGTTTATTGATTTAAAATAATTGTTTGTGAGTGGGAAGCCATTAGACACATTGGAAATAGCATGGCCTTTGGAATCGGACAGACATTTGAATCCATGTGTTGGGGCAGGGGGTGTAAGGGAAAACTCTGTCCCTTCTATTCCATGTTGCTGAGAACCGAAAACTGCTCTAAAAAGTAAAGTCTATTAAAAATGAATAAATAATAAAAACAAAAGCAAAACAAAGCTAGGTTATTCTGTGTGTAAGTCTGTGTTTCCAGTTTCTCACAAGGAACTGGAAGGTCTGGCAGTGCAGAGCCTGGTTCTCACAGGACGAACCCAGCTGGAGCTAAGAGGCGCTCCGAGCCCTTTCGTGGCGTCCACACCGCCCGATCCCCACAGCACCCACGGGTCCCTCATGCACGCGTGGCCCTGACCTCAGAAAGCATGTCAGGTTGTGAGCTCTCTGATGCTCTCCTTTCATCTCAAAACGTCTGTAATTCTCAACGGGCAAAGCAATAATTACATCGTATTTATATTGCATTTCCGCAGCCTGGCAAATAAGCCGGAAAACCTTAGTACCAGACCAGCCCTCACTAACATAACCAGAAATGTTTCCTCGTCCAGATTTTCCTTGTAGGTGGCCGCCTTTCTGTGCTGTGTCTCTTTCCACGTCTTCCTTTGAAGGCACTGACTTTCTTTTTAATGATCACATCCTTATAACCAGATGCTGCACTTAAAAAAAAAAATTGGCCTCCTGCCTTCCTTTTTCAGAACTGATTTTTTTTTCACTCCAAGCATGCAGCTTTAAAACTCACAGTCCCATAGCTTGAAAACGTATCCAACTCTAGCTCAGATAACTCCTAAAATGATCTCCTCATTCTTTACTGAAATAATAAAGTAAGGCTTTTTTTCCTTACTCCATCCCTGCTTCCCACCTCCTCCTCTACCTGCCTCCTCCCTCGGTTTAAAAAAACAATTTTTTTCCCTTATTGATTTTAGAGAGAAAGGAAGTGAGAGGGAGAGAAAGATAGAAACATTGATCAGAGAGAACATCGATGGGCCGCCTCCTGCATGCCCCCCACTAGAGATCGGGCCCGCAACCTGGGCATGTGCCCTGACCGGGAATCGAGCCTGCGACCTCTTGGTGCATGGGTCGGTGCTCAACCACTGAGCCACATCGGCCGGGCTCCTCCCTCAGTTTTCATCCCAATGGACAATTCTCTCCTTCCTTTTTTTCCTCCCCCTCCTTCTTATCCCCACTAGTGTCTCCCCCTTCTCCACACCTCTTCTCCTCCCTAAGCCACATCTACGCTCCAGTCTCCTTTCTGCCTTCTCGTCTCTCTAAGTGACAGGGCAGGGAACAAGGGAACAAAGAAGTCCTTACCTGGAGCCTGTCTCCAAACAGTTTTCCATGTTTCCTGTTAAGTCCAGGGACACAGGAATAATTATTTTAATGTTTTAAACCAGACAATGCATCATGCAACATTATATATCTCATTGAAACTGGACTTATAGAAACTATTGAAGATGGGAACGTTTGTGCTAACTTTTCCAAATGCATCTTACGGGAGGTGTCTGTGTGGCCGTGATGGGGCAGGATTTGGGTGCAGGGCCATAAGTCTAGTGGGAAGTTTTTTGTTAAATGTATCTCAGGTGCAAACCCTCTAACCGGCTCTTCTTTGTTTCTGGGTGATGACACATTGATGCCTTGTAGACACTGTCCACTTCCCCTTCTGAGATAAAGGGCTGCTTTCAGTGTCCTCTTCATTATCACACTTCCCTGGTGACATCTGGCTTCCATCAGTTCTTCCTCCCTTTAGCAGTCAGTCTTCTGCTGATCTTTAAAGTAGATGTGTCTTCTTCAGAGCTAACAGGACCTGAATTTTACTTTTATTTCCAATTTACTGCCCTCTTCCCATCAGGAAGCAAGGTGCTCGCTTCCTGAATCACATTTTTTAAAAAAAAATTTTTCCTTTATTGATTTTAGAGAGAGAGGAAGGGCGAGGGAGAGAGAGATAGAAACATCGATGAAAGAGAACATCGATTGGCCACCTCCTGCGTGCCCCCCACTGGGGATCTGGCCCACACCCGAGCATGTGTCCTGACCAGGAATCAAACTGGCGACCTTTTGGTGCATGGGTCAACTCTCAACCACTGAGCCACACCGGCTGGACTTGAATCACATTCTTGATCATGTTTGGTAGAACCTCCGTATTGTTCTGACATCAGTAAATGTTTTTAATAACCAATTTCCATGAAAGTTGATTCATTTTCTGATAGGGATTGGAGTTTCTTCCTAAAAGCCAGATCTTCCAAAAATTTGCAAGGCTATTCTCTAATACCTCCTAATTTTCTTTGGAGTAGACATGATTCTCATCTAGGCGTGTTGTAACTGACTTTAACTTTCTACCTGTGGAAAGTCAGTTCTGAAATTAACCAGTCTGACCCCCGACGTCCCCCTCTGCTCACGTCCTGAAGCATGTCATGAGGGAAACCCGTTTAAGAGGCTGTTCCAGAACTCCTTCCAGACCAGCCTGATGAGTTTTCCAGCAGCTCATGTAAATTGTTCCATGCCCCAAAGAATGGATCAGCTAAATTAATTACTTTTACATCAGGCACTTATTTAAACAAAAAGAGGCCCGTTTAGTGCGGTGTTATCAACAAAGGAGAAATTGCCACCAACTGTGTGTGATCTTTCTCCTTCAATAGGCTAATTTTTGGGTGAAGGCATTTTCCCCTTGGGACAAGTGTTGACTTCTGCAGCAGCTGATGGTAGCTCTCCCTCTTCATGTCTCAAAGAGAAAACAGAGTGGATTTGGATCTCTGGGCAGTGTCTAATCAGGAACAAGGGAATACCGTCTATAGCAACCCTGGTCTGTGACTCAGGACCAGCCTTCCATGTTGCTCTCACAAAGGCTTCCTCCTCAAAAGAAAAACGACTTTCCACAAACCTCTTCCCTCAAGCAGAAGAAGACGTGATGTTTCATTGCCTCATTTCTTGATAAAATACAAGTTCAATGATATTGGCTCGTAGCTTTGCCTCATGGAAGAAGACACGTTGAATAAATCTTGCTAGGTTTCCTCACCAGTACAAAGATATGTTTGATTTGTGGTGTATTTGAAGAGAACAAATATCAGGAATAATTTTAATAATTTAGAAAAGCAATATCATGGAGTGGTAAGAGCCCAGGCTCTGTCACCAGACATTTCTGATGTGAATATTGGTTTTATACTTGGTTTCAGCGTGGGTACACTGACTTCATACATGTGTAGTTTTGAGTAGGAACCTATCCTCTGTGGGCCTCAGTTTCCAAACTTTAAAATGTGTAATAGACATTCATATTTTATAGGTTTGCTACGGTGATTAAGTTTGCCAATTTATGGGAAGGACTTAGAACATTGCCTGAATATTGATTAAAATTTAACTCTCATTTTCATCTCATGGCACACATAAACTAATTACTAATATTCACACCAAAAAAATATTTTATATCTTTTTCCGATCTGACAAAAAATAGTTATAATTTTGATTCATTCACACCAGATGGCTATTGTTGTCATTTTTAAATTTTATTTGACAATCTAAGGGAAAACAGGTCAATGCCCCTGACTGAATAGTCAAGTATTGCATGTTTTAAAAATTCCTGCTGCACATCAATTGAAAATCGCTCTTTTAGATGGTGGATATTACCTACTAGTACTTTGCATTTATCTGTGGTGAGTACTAAGGGTGACACCCTGCACCCCCTTTTGCCTCAGAAAACTTGCTAGGCTCCTTTCCGAAGCATAATTCAATATTGGGAGTATTTACTTTCCTTATCTGTGCTTGTAACTATTGTTTGATTTACCTAAATATGCTGAATGTTGGCTGAATGCTGAAAAGCTACATATGACATAAATAGTCTCGTTGGGACCTGGGTGACTGGAGCCTGTCAAGCCCAAGAAAGGCTGTGTAGAGCTTGTGGCCGGAACTGCCCGTCCTGAGCACAAAGAACCCACGGGAAGAAGATGCAATTTCCGGAAAAGACCCCGAGGACACACAGTTGACCTCAGATGAAGGTCTTGGACCCATTTCTTCAGTTTTTCTTACAAATGTTTTCTTTGTGGGGGGGGGAAGATGCAGATTTTTATGGTGATTAGAGGGGGCCACAGTGGGAGGCAATTAAAATTATGTTGAATTAAGAATGTGGATTTTTATAATAAAGTCTCAGTGAAAGTTTATGTTCCTGTGACTTGGTCTTGAGATGATGACTTTGCTGCTTATTCCCATTAAGTTTCTTAAAATTTACCAAGTTAGATGGTCTTTCTGTTCTCTCCTCTGAAAACCCTAGGCAAGCCTCCACTGAGCAGTGACCTCAGCAAGGTACTATATCTAATCAAATAAAATTGAATTCTATGTAAAAGGGCATGGCAACCTCCAAAATCTAAGATGACAGTTGTGGCTACTGTTAATTAATCAGCCACCCTTCATAAATCTGCCACTTGGTACTGATATATGTGCTAAGTAAGGGATTTTGCCCAGGTTATTTCTCATTTCTACCCTCAAACTTACAAAACAAGAATGATAAGACCATTCCAAGGATGAACAAACCGAGCTCACGGAGTTAAAACAACTTATCCTAGACATACTTGTAATTATTTTGCAGTGATTCATCAACTTTGTATGAAAGTGACTGATATTGGGCCACTGACTCTTCTCATCATTATCTGCACAGACATAAAACATTCTCTTAATGTTGTAATTCAACACTGATATAGATTAATACATTTATATTAATTATACTAATAAATTTATTAATTGATGTTAATTTAAAAAAGGGTATTCTGAAAAAGTGAATCCAATGGCTTTTATTTTTTAAGAAATACATCTTCCCAATCCCTCCCATTTTCTTTTCTCTTGATCCAGCTTGATTCCGCCCTTGGACTCACTGTCTTGCCCAAGGGCTTCCCTTTCACTCCCACAGGCTCAGCCCAGAGGCCTGGTGAGCTCCTGGCAGAATAAGGCTTGTTTCTCTCTGACAGCATCAAGGGTAAAACTCACCAGGACTTTTATATTTCTCTTAATTAATGTAAAGTTTTTAACCTCACCATAGCTCCCAGAAATCTACCAGATTTCTTAAATTTTTAACTGAGATAAAACCTGATACCCAGGAAGCAAAATCACCGTGGAATGTGCCTGTAACTATTGGCCGGACCCAGGGAACTCGATCACTCATCAGGGCGTGGTTCTGTTTTGTGTGGGCTGTCCACCCACAGGACCACAGGACAGTCTGCAGCTGGGAGCGCTCTTCAGGGAAGACCTGATCCACAGAGATAGGAGTTCACATGTAACATGGTCACGTAGAGATGCTGGGGCCAGTCATGTGCTACTATTCAGAATTCTGAGAGCCGGCTGCTTCTTTTAACACCCGTGCCATAAGAGTCAACTTTTCCTGTGTCTTCTTGACGTCTGAAATACCATATTATGACTTTTAGTCCATGGGGGGGCAATGTTGAGCTGTAGGAAAATCCTGCCAGCATTTTTTTTTGCAAAAAGAACATATAGAACTGATTAATTTAAAAATTAATGAATGGAAACAGTTGAACTAATTGAAATATATGACAAGATGACAGTTATTTGATATCCCCATGTCAAATACCAGCTGGCTCATGTTTGTCACACTGGTGGTTAATCTGTAAATTGATGTGAATGATCCTTGTCACTCAAAGCCAAACCACTGCTCTCCCTTTGGAGAAGACCGTGTTCTCCTCCGTGTGGCCTTTCTTTACTTTAGACGCCAGAATGCTTAAATTCTTTACAAATACAGTGGTATTTTAAAATATTTTTATGCATGGTCTGTTGATGGTGACTCTGCTGATAGATTATAGAGAAAATAATTCTGATAGTTCAAATTTCTCATCTGCTGTGACACCTTTTTCTGGGTCAGAATTTGATGTTGCCTTTGAATGCCTCCATAAGGCTCTCAGGGTAAAGAGTTAACCACATGGAATGTTTAAAGTCAGGTATAAAGAACAAGACAAGCCCGGCCAGTGTGGCTCAGCGGTTGAGTGTTGACCCATGCACCAAGAGGTCGCCAGTTTAATTGCTGGTCAGGACACATGCCCAGGTTGTGGGCCTGATCCCCAGTGGGGGGCATGCAGGAAGCGGCCAGTCGATGTTCTCTTTCACTGATATTTCTCTCTCTCTCTCCCTCTCTCTAAAATCAAAAAGAAAAAAAATAAAAAGAACAAGACAACATTACATTTCAACCACATTTCAAGGTACATATTTTGGTCAGGTATCAGAATTATTTTCATTAAAGGTGTCATGCACCAATCCAGCACACTATCATTTCAACCTGTACTGAAAGCAAGTGCACTTTGAGTTTTTGCAGCAAGCATTGTAAATAGAAATTTCAATATGTGTCTTTGTGGGGAAGGAACAAGTATTGTGTTGCTGTGAAGCCTTATCTGACTGCTACATTGAAAAAGCAATTTCTCTCTCCTCTGAACATCTCCATGTCCCAGTTCCAGAGCACAGTGCCAGGGGTCTGCCTGTTGCTACCCTGCAGTGCCATCTGGCTGCAGGAGCACAGTGCATCTTGTCTGTGGTTCAGTTCCCAAGTCCCAGGGAGCAATAATAGAAGCAGCAACCTCCTGCGTCTGACACTAGCCAGCATTTATTAAATGCTTGTTATATGTCAAAGGCTGTTATCTAAATACTGTGGTTATTTCATTTAACCATTACAACAATGCTGCACGTTCTGTTATAAACACCATTCATCAGCTGAGGAGCTGTGCTGTGGAGGGTGAATACTTTGTTCAAGGTCAAAGCTTCCCAGGAGCGGAGCAGGCACACTCCAGGGGCCTTGCTCCCCCTCACCCCTTCCAGGTTAAAATGGAGGGCATCACCGAGCAGGAGAGGTGATGCATATGGTGTTTCTGAGTAAAAGTGATGAATATATGAATATTGGAAATTATTTTAAAGTGTCCGTGGTATTTCCTGTTTAATGTGGTGCTTCAGGGTAGATCTGGGTGGACGGGAATGGGGAAGGGTGCCAATAAGGAACGTTACATACAATTTACTCTTTTGATCTACCTGCAGAGCTTAACATTTATGATGGCAGATTTTTGTTCTTTTTATGTTATGATAATATGATAAATGGGTTATAATCTCCTGGAGGGTGGAAATTGCATCTTTTAATTCTCAGTATCTTCTCTTACACCTAATCCTATGGCAGGGCCATGTGGCTATGGTAGATTTGGAAAAATAAATAATTGACCCCCCTCCAAATCATGCAGGACTGAAGAGAAGGTTTCTGCAAAGATGAATGCATAAACTACCGACATACACTTTTTAGATGTAGTTTAGATCTGAGTAATATCTTTGGGGGACTTATTCTGCTAATTTACAACCAGGAAAAGTTTGGGTCTGAACTATTTTCTGGATGATTCATTCAAACCTTACCAGAGAAAGTAGAGTTTAGATAATGGTCAGTATGTGTGTTTTTCTTTCTTGTTATTTATCGGCAAAACGATCTCTGACTTGCCATTCTGAACTTTAAGATGACATGACTTAAACCCCATGCAATTTTCTAAATGGACGTTGTTGGCGTATAGGTAGAGAGTGCTATTTGACTAAGTGGTTTTAATTTGATACTACTTCTCTAGAAGGAAGTGGCACTACATAATTCCTGCAAAACCCTAGACAAACACTGAATGCTTGTCTTCGATAGTGCATATATTTATTCATCTTATGAGATTCAGAACTCTACACAGACCAGTGTTTTCCCTAGAAATTACAGAAAGCGAGGGGTGAGTAGTCCAGCTCAGTAAAGACACCCTCCCGGGGAGGAGGGACATTGGTGCACTTCTGTGTGTGTGTGCACGTGATAACGGAAGGAAAATAGACACAGCGTAAAACACAAAGTGAGAGATACTGTTAGATTGTATGGAACGAGGATAAGTAAGGAGAAGAAAGTCTGGACCAATCAGGGAAGGCAAAGGGAAGAAGGCCTGGATACATTGGAGCAATCTGCACAGCAATGTCCTCATTCTCTGCTCACCTTTGGCCCATTAATAAAGGGTCCTACTTGAATACAGGCAACAGTGGGGCCCACAGGCCGGTTCCGTAGCTCCGCAGCTGTGTGAACACGCAGTGGAGGTAACGCTGTCACTGGCTTGGCCCTGCGTCACGTGGGGTGTAGGGTCTGTTTGCACATCCCATCCCATCCCTCCTAGCAGTGGCACCCAGACCTCCCTGGACACCGCCCATCCTCAGGTTTCTCCCACATGGAGAACTATGGGTGAAAGAACAAATTCAGCCTTGGCCGGTTTGGCGCAGCGGTTAGAGCATCAGCCCGAGGACCAATGAGTTGCGGGTTCGATTCTGGTCAAGGGCACGTACCTCGGCTATGGTGCTGGCCCTGGTTGGGCCCTGTGGGAGACAACCAGTCGATGTGTCTCTCTCACGTCGATGTTTCTTTCTCTCTCCCTTTCTCTCCCTCCCTCCCACTCTATCTGATGATAAATGGAAAAATATCCTCAGGTGAGGATTAAAAAAATCAAAACAGAACCATAATTCAAAAAAAAGAAGAAAAAATGAAAAAGTAATAGATGGAAGGAGGGAGGGAGGAAGGGAAGGAGGGAGGGAAGGAGGGAGGGAGGAGAGTGAGAGAGAGCGAGAAAGGCAAAGGGAAAAATTCAGGACAGGTGATCAGAATATCATTTGACAGATGTGGAAAAACCCCGAGGACCCACAGACGCCAGCACCCATTACGCAGGCGCCTCAGTCTCTCTTCGGGGGCGGAAGAGGGGCCATGTCTTCACCAATGTCCAGTGGAAAAGAACCAGCCACGCACAAGTAAACGGTAACTTTTCAAAAATGATTTTTTTTTATTAATTTATTTTTGTTACAGATGTTTCTCCTTTTTTCCCCATTGACACCCTCCTCCCCATCCCTCCACCCTGTCCCCAGCTTTGTTGTCCATGTCCATCCCTTATGCATACTTGTGCATAAGTTCTGTAGTTTATCTCTTCCCTCCCCCCCCACCCCCTCTCCTGAGGGGTGTCAGTTTATACCCTACTTCCACGTCTCTGGGTCTACCCTGTTCCTCAGACTGCTATGTTCATTATATTCCACAAATAAGTGAGATCATGTGATATTTGTCTTTCTCTGCTTGGCTTGTTTCGCTTAGGATAATACTCTCAAGGTCCCTCCACGTCGTCTCAAAGGATAAGAGATCTTTCTTTCTTACAGCTGCATAGTACTCCATTGTGTATATGTACCACAGCTTTTTTATCCATTCATCCACTGATGGACACTTGGGCTGTTTCCAGATCTTAGCTATTGTAAATAGTGCTGCTATGAACATGGGGGTACATGTATTTTTTCTGATTGGTTTTCAGGCTTCTTAGGGTATATTCCTAGAAGTGGGATCACTGGGTCAAATGGCAATTCAATTTTTAATTTTTTGAGGTAACACCATAGTGTTTTCCACAGTGGCTGCACCAGTCTGCATTCCCACCAGCAGTGTACTAGAGTCCCCTTTTCTCCACACCCTCGCCAACACTTGTTGTTTGATGATTTGTTGATGGTGGCTATTCTGACAGGTGTGAGGTGATACCTCATTATTGTTTTAATTTGCATCTCTCTGATGATTAATGATGTTGAGCATTTCTTCATATGTCTCTTAGCCATTTGTATGTCCTTTTAGGAGAGGTGTCTATTTAGTTCCTCTGATTTGACATCCTAGGCCCAGATCTCGCTTTCTAACAGCATTCCCCAATTTCTCTTTAAACAAGTGGTTGACTGCAGGACTGCAGCAAGATGGTCCTGCCTTCTCCAGGCACCAGAGAGTCAGAACGTGGGCAGAAGGCAAAACAGAGGCTGCCAGAGGTCAAAGGGGCACAGGACAACTGACAGAGCCCCAATGCCCACAGCTGTGTTACAGGCAGTTAGATGGCCAGGAGCAGAGCAGGGATGAGGGGCCAGGAACTGAAACTCACCAGGGTAGGAAGCCCGGGTTGCCTAGCAAAGGACAAAACTGGGAAACAAGAACCTCGCCCCCAGGGTAACCATCCTGCCCAAGATGTCACTGGTCACGCAGTTTGGACCCCGACTTTTCATGTTGCTAGTCACGCGGTTTAGACCTCCTGACCTTTCCTCCCTAAAGATGACATCTAGGCCTCAGTTGTGTTTCAGCCTCTGGGGCTAAGTTGTATTTCAGCCTCTAGGGAGAAATCAGTAAATCTCTCGCTCAAATATGATTAAATCCAGGACCACCCAAAGCTGAAGGGGTCAGTTTAGCTGAAGGGGTGAGAGTAGCAAGCATGTTTATCTGTTCAAGTTTTATTAATGTCATTCTGATTTCTAATAACTTCGGATTTCAGTGACATTTTCAGCCTAATCAAAACAACTACCTGTGTCATCATGAACACCACGAAATTTCACCAGACTGAAGGCTCACATCTTGTATTCATGAGGGGAGCCTTCCTTGTTGACACACTGCCCTCTGAGGTCTCTGGGCAGGAAACATTCTTAGGAGCTTATTCAGGATGTGAAACCTTACTCCTGGGCTACCTCACAATTAAAAGGTGAGGACTTTTTTTTTTTTTTAACTTCATATCTCTTTTTTAAAAATTAATTAATTATTTTACAGATGTTTCTCCTTTTCCCCGCAGATACCCTCCTCCCTATCCTGCCCCCTACCCCCACCTTGCAAGCATTGTTGTCTGTGTCCCCAGTTGGTTACACATACATGCATATAAGTCCTTTGGTTTATCTAGATGAGGATATTTTTTAAGTATATATATATATATTTATATTTATATTTATATTTAGATAAAATTTTATTTTGGGGAGAAGGGTGTCAGTGGGGAAAAAAGGAGGGACATCTCATCTGTAATACTTTCAACAATAAAGATACATTAAAACAATAAATACAATTTTATTTTAGAGTAGTTTTAGATTTATTGAAAAGTTTCAAAGACAGGACACATCATTTCCACAGACACCATGCATTCCCCCTTCTGTTAATACCTACTATCATTGTTGTAGATTGGTCACCACTAAGGGACCGATAGTGACATTTATTGTTAAGTAAACTCGATACTTTATTTAGATATTATTAGCTTTTCTCTAATGTTCTTTTTCTGTCCCCAGACCCCATCCAGAATGCCAGCTTAGTCCTCATGTCCCCTCTGCCTCCTGTGGGTTGTGGCAGTTCTTCAGACTTGCTTTGGGAGTCATGACCTGGACAGCTCTCCAGGGTGCTGATCAGGGATTTGGTAGAATGCCCCTCAATTTGACTTTGTCTGCTGTTTTTTCTCAGGTTCAGTGGGTCACAGTTTTTTGGAAGGAAGACCACATAGATGAAGTGCCATTCCCAACATTATACATTTAGGGTACATGTTCTCAGTGTGTTGTTGACCTTGGTTACCTGGGAAACATAGTGTTTGCCAGGCTTCTCCACTGTAAAGTCACCTGTCCACCAACTCCCCATGCCGTCCTGTATTTAGGAACAAATCACTAAGCATAGACCACAGGTAAAGGGTGAGGAGTGAGCTTCACCATCTTGAGTGAAGTATCTACATAATTTATTTGGAATTATTCTATAGGGAGATTTGTCTTGTGTCCCTGATTTATGTATTTATTCACTCAATTATTTCTTTATCTCACTATGAATTCATGGATATTTATTTTACACTTTCAGTTATAATGATATAGTGTGTTATTTTTTGTTTGCTACAATTGTTCCAACTGTTGTCAGTGAGATGGTGAGAAACAAGACCTCCATTCTTGTCTTCTTGAAGAAAAGATTTCAATCAAGAGACAAAGTTCAGCAAAGTAAGGAAATTGATTGGTCACAACAAAAACACAATTAGGACAGTGACATGCGGAAGGGTTTAAATGAAGCAACAGGAGAGCCTGGACTGGGCTGCTTCGGCTCCTGGGAAGTCAGAGAAAAGGGGCCTTGGAGACAGGGTCAGGGGGTTAGCCTGGGACGAGCTGCTGCTGCCCATTACTCCTCTGATTGCAAGTCTCCTGGGGTCGATTAGAGGGAAGAAGGGGGAAGGGAATGGCGCTGGCGTGCTCCCCTTGGGGAGAGCTCAAGCTGAGTCCTTCATCCTGAGTGCATTTATCTCCCTCTTGCAGGTGGGAACCTCAGGGAAGGTCTCAGGGGAAGGTCTCAATAGAATAGTCATCAGCTTTCCAGGTGTGCTCTTTCAGGGTCCTGGTCTCCACTGATTGGTTGGTGCCAGGGCAGGGTCATTAGTCAATGCAGCTGGTCCTGAGGCAGCCATGACATCGTTTGTCTGGTTTTGCTGCTTTTCTGGGCCTGGAGCTGAAATACAACTGAGGCCTACATGTCATCTTTAGGGTGGAAAAGGCCAGAAGGTCTAAACCACATGACTAGTGACATGAAAAGTTGGGGTCCAAACCGCATGAGCAGCGACATCTTGGGCAGGATGGTTACCCTGGGGGGAGGTTCTTGTTTCCCAGTTTTGCCCTTTGCTAGGCCACCCGGGCTTCCTACCCTGGTGAGTTTCAGTTCCTGGCCCCTCGTCCCTGCTCTGCTCCTGGCCGTCTAACTGCCTGTAACACAGCTGTGGGCATTGGGGCTCTGTCAGTTGTCCTGTGTCCCTTTGGCCTCTGGCAGCCTCTGTTTTGCCTTCTGCCCACGTTCTGACTCTCTGGCACCTGGAGAAGGCAGGACCATCTTGCTGCAGTCCTGCAGTCAACCACTTGTTTAAGGAGAAATTGGGGAATGCTGTGTCGAATCATTTTTGAAGTGACTTTTTACTTGTGCGTGGCTGGTTCTTTTCCACCGGACATTGTTGAAGACATGGCCCCTCTTCTGCCCCCGACGAGAGACTGAGGCGCCTGCGTAATGGGTGCTGGTGACTGTGGGTCCTCAGGGTTTTTCCACATGTGGCAACGAGAAGCTTCAGACATTCCTGGTATCTCTGCTTCTGCTTTCATCTAGAAAAGCAGCTAGAAAAGTCATGCCATTGTCTCTTGAGAACATTGAGAGTAGTTGCTGGGGATTCCAGGTTCATGTTTATTAAAAATTGCTTCAGCACAAGTGAATTAGTATCACCTTTTTTTTGTGTGTCAGCTAATAAATCCTAGCTTTTGTCAGAGACCATCTAACAGGATTGCTTTTTTAGAAGCCAAGTTATAACTTGCGTGAATAGACTTATTGAGCATACTTTAACCTGTATTTTCTAATGGGTTGGCAACGGGAAGTGATATGTAGAAAACGTCTTTGTAGACAGCACCTGAGATAGAATAGTGTAAGTTAAAGTACATTTTAATAGTAAGTAAAAAACCCTGTCTAATGCATAATCATAATTTTTCGTAGCAGATGTTCTGATATGAACCTCATTAGGGTATTTGGATAAACAATAATCTCGGAATGATGATCAACAATGATGTAGGAGTTCTTTTAGCTGTTACTCAACACCAAATGTTGTAGCATCCTTTCCCCCTATTCACAGCACCTGGCAGTCAGGACAGCCTGGGCCAGAGCTTCCCAGCGTGTCGTCCCAGGACCAGCAGCCGCAGCACTGGACGCTTGTTAGGAATGCAACCCGGGTTTGAACAAAGCCTCTGGGTGACTCTGAGGCCCACTGAGGTGGGGAAAACACAAGCTCCAGGTTATGCTGCAACTCCAAACCTCAGTGGCTTGACATTTTAAAACTGACTGAAATGACAGGTCTGCCGTGGGAGAGGAAGGGCTCCAGTCTTAGTCACCAGGCAGCCAGGCAGATGGAGTCCTCTTTACACCATCTTTCTGTAGTAACAACAGCAGGGATGTGAAACGCACCCCGACTCTTCAGACTCTTCTGGGAAGTGACACTTGCTTCTTCTCCTTATAATTCTTCAGTCAAAGGAAGCTTCTTGGCCACACTTAACGTCAAAGGAGTGAGGGAGTGCCATCTACCAGATGCCAAACGATGACAGATAGACTTGTTTGGCAAACACGAATATCTGCCACAATAGTACTTAGGACATTTTTTCCAATACACATATAATGAGAATTCCATATGTAATGTAAAATCTCTAGTACTGCCTGGCCAGTGTGGCTCAGTGGATTGAGCGTCGTCCCATGGACTGAGAGGTCCCGGTTGGATTCCGGGTCAGGGCACATGCCCGGGTTGCAGGTTCGATCCCCAGTAGGGGGCATGCAGAAGGCAGCTGATCGATGTTTCTCTCTCACACGGATGTTTCTATCTCTCTCTCCCTTCCTCTCTCTCTAAAAAAAAAATCAATAAAAACATGTTTGAAAAATATATCTAGTACTCACATTAGAAAAGCATGAAGAAGTAGGTCAGATTAATATCAATAACATATTTTAACCCAATACATCCAAAATACTATCATTTTGACATGTACTTAGCGTAACATCATTAACGAGTTATTTTGCTTTTCTTTTCACCCTAGGTCTCTGAAATCTGGTGTGTATTTCTGGTCCCTGAAATCTGGTGACTAGAGAGTGCTATTTTGAATAGCATTTTGTGCACGAAAAGGCAGTGTGTACCACAGTGTAGGCTTTCCAAAATGCGAATAAAATGCCGGAGAGTTGTAAACCAGACTTCTTTATTATATGAGTAGTGCTTCGGTCCCAGGCTTGGTCTTCTAAAGCCCTTTTCTCGGTCACACCTCTCTCATGTCGTTAGGCACATCCTAAATCTCAGGGATACATGTGAAAATTCGATTTCAAAACTTTCGCCAGCAAAATCATGATGAGTGTCTAATTTCCCATGTCTTTATCTGTTTGCTGTGGGTGTCCAGTTTTATATCTGCATTTACGATTTTTGCTATATTCACTGCATAACATTTCCGCGTGGATAGAGACCACAGGGCTTTAATAATTACGCTGAAATGTAAGCTGAGCTTATGAAGTTTAAACATGTGGCTTCCATCCAAATTGCTGTTAAAAAAGCGAGGAGTGAATGCAAAGGTAATATCCAGGGGAAGGGGAATGTTGAGCTGCAGCTCTCAGGCCTGGGGTTACGCCTACAACGGCTCAATAAAACCGCAACATAAAGCGGTTCTGTGTTGCCATGGCACCCTCCTGTTCATCTTGCATTTTCTAAAATGTGGACAATCTGCATATTCTTTATATTTGTTTATTTGATAAAGTTTGATACAACATATAAAAAAGTACAAGCATACTAAATGAAATATTAAGTTCTGAAATGCTAGGGGCCACAGTAAAGAACCGTAGTTACCAAAGAGTGTTTATTCTTTAGAAGGACCTGCTCGTCCGTGTTTGGCATTGTCTCCCGGTACTAGACACAGTCTAGTGATTGATAACTAGTAACTACTTATGCAATAACAACTCTTCTCCAGAGACCTCCTAAGGGCCAGATATCCAGAAACTTCTTTTGTATTAAAAAGGTTTATCTTAATGTTGTGCTGTCTTGGTTTCTGAGCTGTGAAAAAAAACAGAGGCTCAGTGGTGTGGGAAAGAGTGCTTTCTTATCGGCTCGCGACACTCAGTACACACGAGTTTGCTTTGCGGTGGGTCCGACTTGAGCTTAGCATGGAGCTAGAATGTAGATCACTGTGCCTTCAACTATGGGGTCAAATTGCTGCGAGGCCCCACTTGCTGGGCTGTGAACTCCTTCCCTGGCTTTGCGCTCATTCCATGCTTCCCACAGCTCTTCTACCCAATGACGGAGCGTGGCAGGGACCGAGACTCATGCAGACACACTGGGAGTCACAGGACTCCTCTGCTAGTCTGCTGTGGCTTGGGCACACCCAGATGGGCTTGCCAAACCCCACCTTCCTTGTCGGCCTCTTTGCACTTGGAGTCAGGCTTGTCTGTACTGAGTCCTCTCCCGGGCTTGTCGGGCTCCCTCCCTATTTTCTCTCACACAGGCGTTTCCTTGAATAAAATCCTTACATTTAGTTAGTCTTGGCATCTGCTTCTTAGAGGACCTGGGCCAACGCAACGCTTGGGAATCACTTGGCTTTTTGGCTTTTGCATGCAGGTGTCTTATCAGAGCGGGGTGTCGGAGCCTGAGCAGTGTACGGAGGGTGCCCTGCGGGTGCTGATGGCCTCAGCCAGGCGCAGGGTTTCGCAGTCGGAGCAGCGGGGGGAGAGCATTAGCAGAGTGGGGCTCACGTGAGGTGACAGAGCCCAAAGTGGGAGGAGAGCCCTGGGGATGTGGGTGTGTTAACACTGGGATTTGTTGTATACATGGGAATTGAACCATAAATAAACTAAGGATTCTGACAACCAGGTTTGTCATTGCCAGAGATGGGATTTATAAGCATGGGACGGGAGAACTTGTATAAAACTTGTGATTTGGGGGTGCAAATGGTTATCAGTGAAAACTGATGGTTTTCAATGTGCAAATAAATATGGTTACAAATGTATGTATGTAAACAATACATATTCCCCAACTCTGTCTGAGAATGACAACACCCAATAACAATGAGCACAGCGATCACCCAGATGTTGGTTTCTATCAAACACTGTTCATCCAAGGACCTGAAACTCCTGGAGGAAAGAGATGGCTTCTCCAGGATGGGCGAGGGGAAGCACAAGAGGGGACTGGAACACTTTGGTGTCACTGAGGAAGTTTCAAAGAATGATGGGGTCATGTTTGGGACACTTTTGGGACAAGAGTGATAATAATAGACTATAATCAATGGAATGAAATGATCCATGGGTCCATAATAATATAAATAAATAAGAAGAGAAAGGTTTTCTTTCATATAATGTTAACTAATAAAAGAAGAAATAATAGAAGTAGAAAAATAACAATCAGAGAGCAATCATAAAAATAATTTAGCAAAGAGATATCAATGGATGCTAAAAGTGTGGGTAAAATTTTGATGAGGAACAGAATATTTGTATCTCAAAGTGTTTCCTCACAAAATATTTACTAATGATAAAAGATAGAAGAGGAACCAAACAGTGAACAAAATTAAAATCCTCACCAGAGCCCCTGTAAGGAATCAAAGTGCACAACTCCAATAATGGGAACATTTTGAATCATGTATGACATAATAGGATTATGAAGATATAGAATCTCTTCTGTCAAATTACTCTCAAAAATGTCTAATACGGTTCTCATCAGGAGGTAACATCAGAAAAAAACCCAAACTGAAGTATGTTTAAAAACGTATGGAATTGATTCCATATATAGATCATTTTCTTTAGATACAACAGTTTGACAGAATACTGAAAAAAAGAAGGAAGTCGTTGTGGGCGTGTGCTTAAAGACTTGATTCTCAGGTTAGAGTCCTGGGTTGGAGCTGCTGAGTTTTTCCAATGGTGGTGTCCACAGAGAGTCTTTACTTGTTCTTTCCCTAGTAAAAAAGTTAATTTCTGCATTTCTTCCATATTTATAGAAAAGACACAAACACTATTGGACAAAATTGTTTAGGCTTAAATTTACAAGCTTAAACATTATTTGAAACTGATGTATGCAACAGAAACGCATTTTTCATGATTTTCTCATTTGTTGTTATTTTTAATACTAGGATACATTTGGTAACATATATTTTTTTTCTTTATTGGTTTTTAGTGAGAGAGGAAAGATGAGAGAGAGAGAGATAGAAAAATCGATGAGAGAGAACATCGATTGGCTACCTCCTGCATGCTCCCCACTGGGGATTTGGCCCACAACCTGGGCATGTGCCCTGACCAGGAATCAAACCGGCGACCTCTTGGTGCATGGGTCAATGCTCAACCACTGAGCCACGCCGGCTGGGCCATTAGGTAACATATTTAAAGACAACCAGAAAAGACAGTCTTTTAAAACCTTATATGTAGTACTTTCTCATTCCCCTCTTCCCCTCCTACCTGTCACTGGGATATATTACAAAAGGGTCAGGAAGGAGAAGAGGGTGAAGAAAATATTTATTAAGGGTGCTCATTGTACAAGAATGAAACTGACATTTATGAAGTTTGTATCATGTGTCAGGCAGCATTTTAGAGACTTTTTAAAATCCTGTTTAGTGAGAAAAAAAGCTGAGAATGATTCGGTATCTTGCTCAACAACTAGTTAGAGGGTTTATCTGTCCTCCAAAGCTCAATCTTTGTCCTAAGTGACACTGGCAAACAGTGAAATAGCTGAAGAGCTGGAGAGAAAAAAGTTGGGAATGCTCCACCAGATGTCAGCATCCAGGTGATTTAATGCATTTCTTTCAATATAGTTTCCGTATTAAAAACATTTTGAACAAACATCCAAAGTAGTCTAAAATGTGTTGAATTTTACAGACTTCAAAATTAAATATACAGTATATTAACTTAAGGGGTGCAGCTAAAACAGTTCTTTGGAGAGAAATTAGAGCTTGAATGCATGTTAGAATAAAAGAAAGGCTGAAAAAAAAATGATCTATACTTTTATTTCAGGAAGCTATAAAAACAATAAATTGAACCCAAAGAAATAAGAGAATGCAGGAAATAGTGAAAGAGAAAACAAATATATGAAAGAGAAAATTCAGGAAGCTAAAAAAGGTGTTCTTTGAAAAGGTTGATAAAACGGATAAAACACCCTAGCAAAAAGGATAATGGACAAGTAGAGAAAAAACATAAATTGCCCTTCTGAAAAATGAAAAAGGCAACATCACTACATCATTACAAACATTGAAAATACAATAAGAACATATGATGCTTACCATCTCTAGTCGTTAGAGAAAGGTAAATCAAAGCCATAATGAGATACCACTTTACAACCACTGGAATGGCTATTATGAAAAAAGGAAAATAAGGATTGGCAAGAACGTGGAGAAATTGGAACATGAACACATTGCTGGTGCAGTTGCTCTGGAAAACAGTTTGACATTTTCCCCAATGTTACACACAGAGTTACAATGTGACCCAGAAATTCTACTCTTAGGTATATGTCCAAAGGAATTGAGAACATACATTCACACAACACTTCTATACAAGTGTTCATAACAACAGCATAGATAACCAAAAGGTGGAAATAACTCAAATGTCCATCAATTAATAAATGAATAAACAAAATCTGGTGTATTCATACATTGGAATATTAGTGAGCCATAAAAAGGAACAAAATACTGGTACATGCTACAATATAGATCACCTTAAAAAACACTACACTAAGTGAAAAAAGCCAGACACAAAAGGTCACCCCATTTAAATGAAATGTCCAGAATAGGTGAATCCATAGAGACAGAAAGTAGATTAGTGGTTGCCATGGGCTAGGAGGAGGGGGAATGGAGGGTAACTGCTAATGGTATGGGACTGCTTTTTCAGCCTGTGAAAATGTTCTGGAATTTTGATGGTTGCATAAACTTGTAAACATGGTAAAAATGGCTGAATTATACAATTTAAAAATAGTGAACTTGTGGTATGTGAACTATATCTCAATAACAAATATATTAGGAATACCTTTATGCTAAGATGTTCGAACATTTAAATGAAAGACAAATTCTTGAGAAACACCTCTTGCATAGGATTAATAGAAAATTTAAATAGCTTTATGTTTGTTAAACAAATGGAATTCACAATTAAAGCCTTCCCAGACACACACAAACACTTCAAGCCTAGGTAAGTGGCTTCACTGGTGAATTCTTACAAATATTTAAGGATGAAATAATGTGCATAATATCAATTTTTCACAAGTATTTCAGAAAAAAGAGAAAGAAGGGCAGTTTTTAACTTGTGTTAGGAGACCAGGATAACTCTGATCCCCAAATTATACAATTACTTTGCAAGAAATGAAAACCGAGGCCAAATTCTTTCATGAGCACAGAGGCAAAAATCCTAAACAAGATAATATAAATGAGGTTTATTCCCGGAACACAAGATTGGATAAACATTGGGACATCAATCAATATAGTTCACCACCCTTACCGAATAAGGAAGTCATGTTTAACCTCATAGATGTAGAAAATCATTTGATAAAGTCCAATATATATTTAGTATAAAAACATTCAGGAAACCAGGAATAAAGAGTATCCTTCTAAATCTAATAAAGGTTATATGAACCATGACAACCTACAGCTATCATCCAACAGAATGGTAAAAAATGGAACAGTTTTCTCTAGAAACAAGATGAATATGTCTACTATTAGCTTTTCTATTCAACATTTTATTGATGTTCCTAGCTAGTGCAATAAGGAAGAAAAATAAATGAAAACACAGTCAGTCTTATAGAGACAGAGAACAGACTGACAGCTGTCAGAGGGGTAGGGGTTGGAGGACTAGGTGAAAAACTGAAGGGATTAAGCAAAACCAACAACAACCTCATAGACTCAGACAACAGTATAGTGATTACCAGAGGTAAAGGGGGGTGGGGGAGGTAGAATAGGGTTAGGGCGGATAAATGATGATGGAAGGAGACTTGACTTGGGGTGGTGAACACACAATATAATATACAGGTGACATATTATAGAATTGTACACCAGAAACTTCTATAATTTTATTAATCAATGTCACCCCAATAAATTAAAAAAAATAAAAAAGATTCAATTTATAAAAAAGAAAAATATAGTCTTGAAAGTAAGAAGAAAGCTGTCATTATTTGTAGGTATAATCATTTGTGTAAAATGCTACAAACAACGAAAAGAAAGAGTAGAGTTTAGTAAGGTCACTGGTAAATATATCAAAACATTGTTTCTAAACTAATAACAATTAGGGAATTAAAACATCATTTTTCAATTCACAATAAAGCACCATATTTATTGAATGGAAGACTCATTTTTTTAAAAAATCTTCACCCCAAGACATGCTCTCATTGATTCTAGAAAGAGAGGAAGGGGGGAGAGAGAGAGAGAGAGAGAGAGAGAGAGAGAGAGAGAGAGAGAAGGAGAGAGAGAGAGAGAGAGAGAGAGAAGGAGAGAGAGAGAGAGAGAGAGAAGAAGAGAGAGAGAGAGAAGGAGAGAGAGAGAGAGAGAGAGAGAAGGAGAGAGAGAGAGAAGGAGAGAGAGAGAGAGAGAGAGAGAGAGAAGGAGAGAGAGAAGGAGAGAGAGAGAGAGAAGGAGAGAGAGAAGGAGAGAGAGAGAGAGAGAGACACATCTATATGAGAGAGAAACATGGATTGGTTTCCTCCTTCATGTGCCCTAACCAGGGATCCAACCTGCAATCTAGGTAGATGCCCTCACAGAGAATCAAATCTGCAAAGTTTTGGTGCACGGATGCCACTCTAACCAACTGAACCACCAGGCCAGGGCAAAAGGAAAACTCATTTTTGTTAAGATGTAATTTCTGCCCACACTCCATACAAACTTAATCAAAAGTCCAGCGTGTGTGTGTGTGTGTGTGTGTGTGTGTAAGTTGGAAGTTGGCAACTTGATTCTAAAACTTATAAAGAAATTCAAAACACTTAAATTATCCAAAGAAATATTTTTAATGTACCAGATATTGAGATTATTTTAAGCTACAATGATTAAGACTATGCTCTGTTAGTGCAAGGGTAGACAAATGAACCAATGGAACAAAATAAATACAAGAAAAAGATTTATATGTATACAGTAACCTGATTAAAGCAAAATTGCAATGTCAGTGTAATGATGAAAGAAACATCTCTTCATATATGGTGCTGAGTCAGTGGATGTCCATATGGAAGAAAAATAAATCTTGACCACTATATACACAAAAATGATTTTGAGATTGATTGTAGACATAAATATGAAAGGTAAAACATTACAGTTTCTAAAATAAAATATAGGAGAACATATTCAGTGATAGACAAAGAAAGATTTCTTAAAGAGTGTTCCCAGAAGCACTAAACAGAGATTGATAAATTAATAAACTGGACTTGATTGAAAATTAGACAAAGATGAGGAGCTCCTAGAACCTTCATACCTTGCTGGTGGGACTGTAAATAGGTATGACCGCTTGGAAATCTGGCAGTATCTCCCAAAGCTAAACATACCTACACCTATGACCCAGCATTGCTGCTACTGAGCATATAGCAAGCAAAATGAGTGCTTACTTTTAGCAAAACATGTTTATAGTGGTGCTATTCATCATTCACCAAAAACTGGAATCAGCACAAACGTCCATCCTCAAGTTGAATACTTACACAGACTGTGGTGCGTTCATAGCTGGAATTCTGCCCTGCAGTGGAATTCTGCACTGCGGCATTTTGCGACAACGTAAACGACGCGCATAGCGATAAAAAGTATTGAAAGAATAGTAAATAATATATGATTCTTTTATATAAAGTTCAAAACCAAACTCACTCTAATATTCAAACACATAGTAATGGTAACCCTCTGGGGCGGGGGCAGGGAAGCTCTAGGGAAGTGTGCATTTCATATTATGTCCTTGCACCATTGTTTACCCTTATCTCAAATCTGCATTATTAAATGATGCAGAAAGTTTTTTCCATAGTTAATTTTGCTTAGTTTAATTCCTCCTAGAGCTGAATTAAATAGCAAGAATCTGTAGGGAGAAACAATGCTGACATTCCAATAACTCATTATAGAGAATGTTCATGTTTTCTTTTTTTAAGCATTTTTAAATTAAATTTATTGGGGTGACATTGGTCTGTAGGATCATATAGGTAACAAGTGTATATTTCTGCAATACAAGATCTGTATATTGCACTGTGTGCCCACCACCCAAAGCAAAATCACCTTCTACCACCATATATTAGGCCCTGCTCACCATCCACCCACCCACCCCCTTCCCTCTGGCAACCACCACACTGCTGTCTGTGTCCACGACTTTCAGTTTTATATCCCACATATGAGTGAAATCATATGGTTCTGTGCTTTCCCTGACTGACTCATTTCACTTAGCATATTATTCTCAAGGTCCATCCATGTTGTCCCAAATGTTAGTATCTCGTCTTTTCTTACGGCTGAGTAGTGTTCCATTGTGTATCTGTACCACGTCTTCTTTATCCAGTCCTCTATCTCAGGACACTTTGGTTGTCTCCATGTCTTGACCATCTTGACTAATGCTGCAGTGAACATAGGGGTGCATATATCTTTGTGAATACATGTTTCCGAGTTTTTCGGATAGATACCCAGGAGAGGGATTGCTGGGTTATATGGTAACTCTGTTCTTAATTTTTTGAGGAATCACCAGACTGTTTTCCATAGTGGCTGTACCAGTCTATATTCCCACCAGCAGTGAATGAGGGTTCCCTTTTCTTCACAATCTCTCCAACACTTGTTGTTACTTGTCCTGTTCATATAGCCATTCTAACAGGTGTGAGGTGGTAGCTCATTGTAGTTTTTTTTTTTTTCTTCTTTATTGATCTTTAGAGAGAGAGGAAGGGAGAGGGAGAGATAGATAGAAACATCGATGAGAGAACATCGATTGGCTGCCTCCTGCATGCCCCACACTGGGGACTGGGCCCACAACCTGGGCATGTGCCCTGACCGGGAATCGAACCGGCGACCTCTTGGTGCATGGGTCGACGCTCAACCACTGAGCCACACTGGCTGGGCCTCATTGTAGTTTTGATTTGCATTGCCCTAATAGCTACTGAGGTTGGATATCTTCATATCTGTTGGCTGTTTGTATGTCTTCTTGGAAGAGGTGTCTGTTCAGGTCCTCTGCCCATTTTTTAATTGGGTTGTTTCTGTTTGGTGTTGAGTTTTATGAATTCTTAATATATTTTGGACATTAAACCTTTGTCAGAGATATTGTTTGCAAATATCATCTCCCATTTGGTCAGCTGCCTCTTTGTTTTGTTGTTGGTTTCTTTTGCTCTGCAGAAGTTTTTTAGTTTGATACAGTCCCATTCATTTATTTTTGCCTTTACTTCCCTTGCCTTTGGGGTCAAGTTCATAAAATTTTCTCTATGACCAACATCCATTAGTTTAGTACCTATGTTTTCTTCTATTCATTTCATTGTTTCAGATCTTACACTTAGGTCTTTGATCCATTTCAATTAATTTTTGTACATGGGAAAAAACTGTGATCTAGTTTCATTCTTCTGTATGTGGCTTTCCAATTGTCCCAGCACCATTTATTGAAGAGGCTTTCTTTTCTCCATTGTGTGTTGGCTCCTTTGTCGCAAATTATCAGCCCATATACATGTGGTTTTGTATCTGGGCTCTCAGTTCTGTTCCATTGGTCTGTGTGTCTGTTTTTGTGCCAATACCATGCTGTTTTGATTATTATAACCCTGGCTTCGTTCTTTTTTCTCAGGATTGCTTTGCCTATTCAGGGTCTTCTGTGGTTCCATACAAATCTGAAGATTTTTTTGTTCTATTTCTTTAAAAAATGACCTCGGGGTTTTGATGGGAATTGCATTAAATCTGTATATTGCTTTGAGTAATACAGCCATTTTAACTGTGTTGATTCTTCTAATCCATGAACTCGGGATATTTTTTTTCTATTTTGTTGTGTCTTTTTCAATCTCTTTAATGATGTTTCATAGCTTTTAGTATATAGGTTTTTCATATCCTTTGTTAAATTTATTCCTAGGTATTTTATTATTTTGGTTGCAATTGCAAAATTATTTTTTTGAAGTTTCATTATTGGCATACAGGAAAGCAGTGGGTTTTTGTACAGATTGTGTATCCTGCAATTGTACTGTATTTATTTATTGTTTCTAATAGTTTTTTGGTGGAGTCTTTGGGTTTCCTATGTACAGAGTCATGCCATCGGTAGAAAGTAACACTTTTACTTCTTCCTTCCTGATTTTGATGCCTTTTATTTATATTCTCTATTTGTTGAGACAGTATTCTTTATTTTCCTTTAATTCTTTAGATTGGTTTCCTTTAGTTTCTTGAAAAAATTTTATTTTAATTATTTTATTCTTTTTATTTTTTGTTACTCCTCACTTGAGGATACTTTTCCATTGATTTTTTTAGACAGAGTGGAAGGGAGGGAAGGAGAGAGAGAGAAACACTGATGTGAGCGACACATCGACTGGTTGCCTCCTCTATAACCCCAACTAGGGCTGGGGATTGAACCTGCAACCCAGGTAGGTGCCCTTGACCAGGAATCAAACCCATGACCCTTTGATCCGTAGGCTGATGCTCTAACTGCTGAGCCACACTGGCCAGGGCCCTTGAACACATTTTAAATAACTGATTTAAAATCTTTGTACAGTAAGTCCAAAATTTGGGCTTCATCAGGGATAGTTTCTATTAATTGCTTTTTTTCGTGTGTATAGTCATATTTTCTTGTTTCTTGCTTGCCTTTAAAATGCTTTTGAAAATGAATATTTTAAATAATACAATGTTTTGGCTCTGAAAATCAGATTCTACCTTTCCCCCAGGGTTTGTTGCTGTCACTGTTTTATTGTTATCTCTTTGTTTAGTGACTTTTCTGAATTAATTTTGTCAGGTCTATTGTTCTCATCATTTGTAACCACTGGAGTCCCTTATTGGTTAGATCAGTTGTCAGCTAAGGATTGGACAGAGTTCCATAATGCCTGAAGCCAATAAGTCTCCCAGTTTTTGCCAAGGAGTCTGTTTGCTTGTTGGGACATACCTTCAGCACTCAGCCAGGGGTTGACAAGTCTGCCTTGGCCTCCATCTACCTCAAGTTCAGCCTGATGTGAAAGCCTCAGGCCTTCTCAGGTCTTCCTTGTGCACAGCCCTGGGCACACGCACAGCCCTCCACATACATGTACACAACATCTGTGGATCCAGAAACATGTCACAGGTTTTCAAAGCTCTTATGAACATCTTATTCTCCAGATTTTGCTTCTAAGTTTTTTGCACAGGTTATATTTTGCCCCAACTTTTATTTATTGCCTTAGATAGCCACAACGTAATATGATTGCCTCTAAATATTTTGGGCAAACTCCTTTTGGGAAAATACTCTTTTGCACAGGGTGAGCTCAGAGGCAGGTCAAATAAAGACAACTTCTAAGGTAGAGTCGTCCAAGGATCCACAGTCCTCTGAGAATAAGGTTTTCAAAATTCCAACCGTGTTCTGCCTTCTCTGGACTGTTAGTTTTTACTGTAACCATAAGGGGCTGGAGAGTGGGATGGGAATAGGGGGAGTTAGCCACCAAACTAGCTCTGTTTACTGATATTCAACCATATTTCTTGAATACATAGTCCCTAGATTGCTGCAAGCCTCTGGCTACTTCCCCAGAGCTCTGACATAATGTTATCAGCTCCGCATTGTTTTTATGGAGGAGACCTTTTCCAGAGATCTTACACAACCATTTTCACGAATTACATCGCTCTAAAATAAAATTTTTGCTAGTATCAATTTTTACTGTTTCTAACATATGAGTCAATATGGCAAAGCTAAAAGAATGACCTGCGGCTTTGTATTGTTAAAGCCATACAGATATTGACCCTCGCAAATAGTATCTGAAAGACTGTTTAAATAAAATTATAGATCTTCTTCCACTCCCCGATATCAACCTACAATCCATTTTGCAGTCTCTTCGTCATCCATGCCTAGGATCCTTGCAGCTTATATCATTCCTGGACTGAGGTGTGTCTCCATGGACCAGGCATGCAGAATAGTCTAGTAATGAGGCTTGCCTGTAAGTGAAAGTCATTGAACTTTTAAAGAAACTTTATATAGGTTGCTTTCCAAATGTTGGCACTAACAAGCAGAAATATCTAGGAGTAGGAAATGTGGGTACAAAATAGAGCCCCCAGTTATCATCCCCTACTCCTCACTGTACATCAGCATGCGCAAGTTTGGAAATATATTTTAAATATTGGTTTTTTATTATAATATCCAAAAACTTTACATGCATTTTTAAAGTGAACAAGTGTACAATTTACTTCATTTACTTTGTCTAAGATACGTGTTTATCTTGGCAGAACTGAATTGATCACTTTGTGAATTATCTAAGCATGTTTCCGATAAGCAAAAATACTATTAAGGAGTGTTCTTTTCATATAATTACTTCAGGTGCGGCAAAGCTTAAAAGTAAGTAAAATAATTTCTAAATGATTTGCTTTTGAAAAATTGTTGTGACACTATATTTAACGTTAAATTGTTAATTATATTTTAAGGACAATTTTTGAGCTTCCAAAAGCATTCATTTTTTGGTAATGATTTTAATTTTTTATAGAGCCTTAATGAACTGAAATTCTCCAATTTAATCTTGATTAATTGCAGAATTCCAAATATTGAAATTTTGAAACTTTTCTCGGGTCCTGGGAAAGAACTCTGCAATCTTTCATTTCCAGTGCATTCTTAAAATATTTTTTTTCTTTATTGATTTTAGAGAGAGAGGAAGGGAGAGGGAGAGAGAGAGAGAGAAATATCCACGAGAGAGAACATTGATTGGCCGCCTCCTGTATGCCTCCCACTGGGGATCGGGCCTACAACCTGGGCATGTACCCTGACCAGGAATTGAACCCGCAACCTCCTGGTGCATGGGTTGATGCTCAACCACTGAGCCACACCGGCCGGGCCCCAGTGCATTTTAATTTCAACTGCAGCCTGGTTGAAGCACTTGTGAACTTCTCTAAAATCAAGGTTGACTCCTTCTAGCAGGTTTTTGTAATGTCTGGACTCATTTTTCCAGTATTATATCTTGTACATGATTAAAAACATTGAACACAAGGTAACTTTTGCAAGTACTTTTCAGTTCTGTACATTATCTATAACTTCTATTATAAGCTACCAAGATTCCTCTAGTCACCTTGAGGTCAACTCAGGATAGAAATCAAGAAAAACAGAGGTTGCAAGACTGTGTTGGCCTAGAAAGTAAAAATCTGAGGGTAAACATGAAGTTCCTATCATCACATGTGAGGAAAATACACAGTGCTCACTTAGGCTGCTTTTCCAGACTTTCTCATCTGAACCACAAACTTTTTGGCCTTCTGGTTTATAGTTTAGTGCTTCTAGCCAAAGAACCGTATATTTATTTTGAAAGGAGAAAATGTGCTTCATGATGTAGGAAAAACAGAGCAGCTAAAATGGACTGAGTTCTACTACCATTTTAGGTATTTCATGTTTCTCGTTCAAAATTGTTCTTTAATTTCTTACCCTATTTGGGTTGCTATGATAAAATGCCACAAATTGGATAATTTATAAACAATAGAAATTTAGTTCTCATAGCTCTGGAGTCTGGAAGTCAGAAATCAGGGTGCCAGCTCGGTGTGGTGGGGCTTTCTTTGTGGGTCAGAGCCTGTGTCTCTTGCTGTGTCGTCACAAGGTGGAAGGGGCTGGGACCTCTGTGGGGTCCCAGTATAAAGAAAACTAATGCTGCCCTGGCTGGTGTTGCACAGCGGTTAGAGCATTGGCCCACACACCGAAGGGTCGCAGATTCGATTCCCACTCAAGGACACATACCTGGGTTGCAGGTTTCAACCCCAGCCCTGGTTGGGGCACGTGCAGGAGGCAACCAATCGATGTGTCATTTTGACTGCAAACTTCTATTTTTTTTTTTGCAATTTTTATTAATTTATTTTTGTTACAGATGTTTCTCCTTTCCCCCCCCTAGACACTCTCCTCCCGATCCTTCCCCCCACCCCCCAGCATTGTTGTCTATGTCCATTGGTTATGCATACATGCATATAAGTTCTTTGGTTTATCTCATCCCCTCCCCTCCCACCCCCCTCCTCCGAGGTTTGTCAGTCTGAACCGTACTATCTATGTCTCTGGGTCAATTTTCTTCATCAGCTTATGCAAACTTCTGTTCTTGAAGTGTGCTGATAAACTAGCTCTCTGGGAGAAAAAACAAAAACATCTGATTTGTAGCATTTGTCAATTCTCATGTTCTAAATACTCTCATTACAGCTCATTTCGAGCCGCCGATGGCAGTTTAAAAGAGGTACCCAGCTGGTCATCCGGAACCAGCATGACGGGCTGCGGAGCACTACTCAACTCGCACTCTCTTTTTTTTTTCAAAGCTCAACATTATTGCAATCTCTCTCTTCTGTGAGTCTCCGAGAAAACTTGAAACAGGCCTGAATGTACCAACCTGAAATAGATTGGACTGTCTTTTTACGAAACTTCTTGGAGGCCTGGGACATTCAGATGCACTCTGTTCTCCAGAGTGTGGGAGCCAG
Organism: Tadarida brasiliensis; assembly: GCA_030848825.1. NCBI lineage: Eukaryota > Metazoa > Chordata > Mammalia > Chiroptera > Molossidae > Tadarida > Tadarida brasiliensis. The sequence continues at coordinate 104,641,498 of CM061260.1, read as the reverse complement.
CCCCGAACGGCTGCACGAGGAAGGGGAGCCGTGCGTTCACGTCCCCACCTTTTGGGTAAATACATTTTTATTTCTTCTCACCTAATAAGTCCTCAATACAAACTAGTAAAATTTTAATCAGCAAAAACAAAATGTATATATCTTCACATACAAGTTCAGTTCTCTGCGACCTAGAGTTATCAGATAATAGTGGTAATACCCACGAGTAGCCTGCGCACCCTAGGGCTCCTTCATCAGCAGTTTCTTGAATGTTTCTACTCTTCTTATCTACATTTGGAAAAGCACGATTTAGTCATCCTTCTTTTCTTGATTCACTGACTCCCACATTCTCCGGCATTGTTGGCATCAGTGAAAACGCGAGCCTACTAAAGGTACTGTTTCTAACGTATATAATTCAAGCAGCATTTTCTTAGTTTGGGGGCTTATTTTAAACTGTTACTGCAGTAGTGACTCCTGGTATTAAACCAGCCTAGATTAAAAGGTGCAGCAGTTTTTGACTTAAAATTTTATAATAGCAAGCATATGACTAGCTGCCCAGGTGGAAATGAGGCTTGTTGAAACTGGAACGGAAGAAAACATGTTTCAGAATTTACCACTTCCTCTTTGCGAGAAATATGCATAGATATGCGTAATTGGGTGTATGCCTGGAATGCAAAACAGAATAGTATCCAGGAATCAGCAAGTGCACTGGATGTAAAATTAGAAATTACATTTCACTTTGAATGTTTCCACGGATATAAATCGGTTATCTGTAATTGAACAGGTATAACCATGCATGCGTGTGTGTGTGTGTGTGTGTGTGTGTGTGTGTGTTTCTGTGTCAGATTAAGAGAAGTAGAAGGGGTAAAAGAAAGGAAAACAAAGTCAGAATAGGCCAAATGACCTTCATTTTGTAATTTTTTTAGTACCTTTAGATGCTTCTACATCACTGGTTAGACACTGGTGTGAAAAATTGTCTCTTCTGAATTTGTTATATACATGGAGTTTGGAGAACCTGAAAAGTTTCTGAAACTGGAGAATATCAGTATATTAGAAGATAGTATCTATAATACAGTCATATAAATCCTGAAAGGATAAAGATAAGAGAAATTTTAGTAATTTTCCCGAAGTGATCTCTATGGGAAATTAAGTAAAATGTTTCCATCGTCCAAGAAAGAAGGAACACAAACATTGGAAACTCCATCTGTGAATGTTACTGTGCAGAGAGCTTAAGGAATGTTTTAACTGATCATTTATTTTTTCAAGTCTCTGGGTTTTTCCCCCTCAAATAATGCAATTCTGACCTTTTAACTTTTCCTGAAGTGTTGTCACAATGGGAAAAAAATGTATAATTTTATGTAGTTGGCCCTTTCTTATTTTACCCCAAATATTTTGACTGGAAAAGTCATATATACCTGTATATATTTCTTCTACTGTAATGTGTGCCCAGCTGATTACCTAGTATGTTTTCCACTTCCCTTCAGGATTCATCGATTGTTCGTGCTTTGATCATACTCTGATTTGAAAAATACAGAAGTGAATTTATTTGTGGAGTCATTACCCTTTCTTTTCTGTCTTCTCTCTTTTCCCCTTTGGTTTCCTTTTCTTTCTCTTTTATTTTAAAGCTAGAAATCCATCTACTTAGTTTGGCAACAACACTAGCAACGCCGTTGTAACAAAATCAAGCTAAAAACCTAACAGAAAGTCTGGATTATAAAATAGGGAGGAAACACTAGGGACAGATGAACTCTGCCATTCGTTAACCTGCTTTGGGCATAAAAGGCATCTTCTGTAACTTTTTAAAAATATTCCTGTGGACAATTTATTTATTTTTCCTTTTTATTGAATTTATTGGGGTGACACCGGTTAACGAAATTATACAGGTTTCAGGTGCATAATCCCACAACACTTCATCTGTACACTGTATTGTGTGTTCACCACCCCATGTCAGGTCTCCTTCCGTCACCATTTATCCCCTCTATAGCCTCCTCCATCTCCTCCACCCCCCTGACAATCACCTCACTGTTGTTCATGTCCATGAGTTTTCTCTCTCTTTTTTTCTTTTTCACTCAGTCCCTGAACCACCCCTACCCAGCCTCCCAACCCACCACCCTGACAGCTGTCAGCCAGTTCTCTGTCTACGAGTCTGTCTCTATTTTGCTTGCTAGTGCATTTTGTTCATTAGACTCCACATATAAGTGAAGTCACATGGTACTTGTCTTTCTCTGACTGGCTGTTTCACTTAACACAATACTCTCCAGGTCCGTCCATGCTGTCACAAGAGATAAGATTTACTTCTATTTTACAGCTGCATAGTCTTCCATTGTGTAAATCTACCACAGCTTTTCTATCCACTCATCTACTGATGGGCACTTGGCTGCTTCCAGATCTTGGCTCTTGTCAATAATGTTGCAAAAAAGATAAGGGTGCATATAATTTTTCAAATTAGTGTTTTGGTTTTCTTCGGATGAATTCCCAGAACTGGGATCACTGGGTCAAATGGCAGTTCTATTTCTAATTTTTGAGATAACTCCATACTGCTTTCCACAGTGGCTGCACCGATCTGCATTCCCTCCAACAACGCACGAGGGTTCCCTTTTCTCCACATCCTTGCTAACACTTATTGTTTGTTGACTTATTGATGATAGCCATTCTGACAGGTGTGAAGTGGTATCTCATTGTGGTTTTCTGTAACTATTTTGAGTGGTAGCATATAATCAGCGAAGGGCAAGGTGAAATGTTCTCACTGGAGAAATCTAGCTGTCTGCAAAGATTACTCCTAAGAGGCAGAGGTCCTTAACCTTGAATGCATGCTAAAATCACCTGGTATGCTTTTAAAATTCCAGTGGCCATACTTCTGGTTTCTCCTCTGGAATTAAAGAGCTGGGGAGGGTGTCTCACGCACCCTGACAACAAAAACATATGAACATACTGCAAGTTCATGGTTTTCCCTGAGCCTGTCAGAACGTTGAGGTTGTGAGGCAGCCAACCAGCCGCAAACATAAAAAGGACAGGTGCTGTCAGGCACAGGGGATCTGAGCGTTTTCTTACTTGGGGCAGATGTAGTGAGAAGATACAAGTAAGGAGAATTTGGCTAGAATAGTAACAAATGGTGGAGGATGAGTGTAAGCTGGGAAGATATTGTGGAGCCCTGGGGGCCACAGATAGGGGTGATCTCACTCCCTTTCGTGTTCTTCACCATAGATCCCAACCGGTCCCAAAGTGTTGGTGACGACTCTCTTAGAGCATTCCTGATGGTGCAAGCCGGGGGAGGGGGGGCATCTGCTGTGGGATGGTCCCAAATTCCACCGGGCTCCTCTCTCTTCTTTCACTTATGGAAAAAGAGCCTTAATCTGCCTTAAGTTACCGGTGAAAACACCTTGCAGATCAGAGAGGAAAAGGGAAAACATGTGTTACCACTGGGGCAAGAGCAGCTGGGAGTGAAGTCGGAACACTGGGAAGTCCACACCCCTAAAACTGAGGAGCACTGCCTTCCTCAGAAGGAGTCCCAGCTAGAACAAAATAGAAACCCCTCCATGCCCTCCGCCACCAGGGTCCAGTCACAAGGGAGACTGAGCACTTCTGAGAGAGCTGCGAGATGATGAAGACTGAGCCACTCTGAGGAATAACTTACAGGGAAGACTTCAAGCTGATGGTGGGGAGGCACTGAAAACCTTCTGGAAAACCAGCTCCCACCCCCACCCTATTACTAGAAAAATTTAAAGCATACAGTTTGTTGAGGGTAACCATAGCTACAACAGACTTTAAACCTGGACTAACCCCTGGCTTTATTAAGGCAAACCCCATACTAAGGAGAGAAGTGCTCACTTCCAGGCATAAAACCAATGGACCTCTGCCTGCATTATCTTTCATAGCTGGCCATTTTTAGCAAAACATTATGTTGCATAAAAGAGGCAAGAAAATAAAAACACAATGCCAAAGAAACAAAGCCACGAAAATACCCATTGTTATATATGACATAGATATCAGAACTCTTAGACACAGAATCTGAAATAATAACGTGTGCTCTATTAAAAGCTCTAATGGAAAAGTTGGACAACATTCAAATTCAGATGTAAACTTTCAGCAGAGATGTTACACAAACGGAAATGCTGGATATTGGACACTCAGTAACAGAGATGGGGTCTGTCTTCGACTGGCCCATCAGTAGACTGAACACAGATGCAGAAAGAATCAATCACCCTCGCTGAAATACGACAAACAGATCAGTGGCTTCAGGGGTGAGGCCAGCAGGAGGAGTTTTATGGATGATGAAACTGTTCTGTATCAAGGACTCTGGGTGTGAAATGTGACTCTAGGCTCTGTGAAGACCCACAAAATAGTATGCCGTGAATAATCAGGTTTATTTATTCTTATTTTTTGTAAATTAAAAAAAGCAAAGGAAAAAAGAATCCTGTTTTCTGGGAAAGGGATCTGGGCATCATCCCGGTGATTCCATTATGGATCTAAAATAGAGAACCTCTGTTAGAGCTGCCGTTGACCTTGATGAATTTATTACAGCATAAGCATCGGTTCCTAACTTTACTTCCCATTGGAGTCACCTGGAGTCAACCACTGATGTCTGTCTCTCACACCCAGGAATTCTGATGTAATTTGTAAGATGTGATAGAGGTATCAGCAATTTTAAAAGCTCTCCTGGTGATTCGCATGCTCAGCAAAGTTTGGGAACCCCTGGTCTAGAGCAGTGATTCCCAAGCTTTAGCCAGCCAGCATCAGAATCATCTGAAAGGCTTATTAAAATGCAGATAGCTGGGCCCTGGCCCCAGAGGTTTTGATTCATTAGATCTGGACTAGAATTTGAGAATTGGCCTTTTTGGTGAGTTCCCAGATAATGACAATGCTGCTGGCCCTTTGACAACTACTGGTCTCAGAACAGTGTTTCTCAATTTTACTGCAAATCAAATCACTGAGGTCACAATAAAAATGGTCATCTGTGGATCTGGAGGAAGGACTAAGATTCTGCATGTCTAACCAGCCCCAAAGTAATACTACTGGACTGAAGACCCCGCTGAAGAAAAAGTGTCTCCAGAGTCCTGTGGGGTTTATGGAGTACAGAGCAGCCGCCTCTGGGTTTCTGTGTTTATCTGAAGGTGGAGAAGTACTTCTCTCCAGGGCTGTGGGTGTTAAGCATTGTTCTCTGCTACCCGACTTTCCTTAGTCAGTGCACTGAGCTTTGTCTCGCTCTCAGAAGACGGATTTGCTTACCTAAGTGCATGACAGTTTACCAGTTCAGGTGAGCACCTCAGCACCAGCAGGTGTCTTTGCAGCAAGGAAAATCACATTAAGCCAACCAATCAGAAGATGGCTTAATAAGTGAGAAACAATGAAAGAATTCACGCCATTTTATGAAGTGCCTCCCAGATTCTGATTGGGTCTCTTGTCTCAATTTAGTATAATGTTTCCCAATTAATGGGCATACTAGCCAATGGCCTGTGGGCCAGCCTCTGTCCCTAGTCCAATAAGATGGTGTGAAGAAGGTAAGGTGAGTCAGCTATCACAGAGCAAGCTGGGGGTTTCCTTCAAAGGCTGGTGTGGGAGTGGAGAGCTAAGCACCATAGGCCCCTCTTCAGTATGAAGGACAGAGATGGCCCGGCCGGAGTGGCTCAGTTGGTTGAGTGTCGTCCCGTGTCTTGAAAGGTTGTTGGTTTGATTCCTGGTCAGGGCACATAACTGGGTTGAGGTTACAATACCCGGTCAGGGCACATGGGGAAGGCAACCGATGGATGTTTCTCTCTTGTTTCTCTCTCTCCCTCTGTGCTCTCCCTCCCTCTCTCTAAGCATGTCCTTGGGTGAGGATTAAAAAAAAAAGAAAAAACCCAGATGAAAATTAATAGTATTGTTATTAAATAACGTGTGATAAAGTTATGCTTCTAGCAGAGTAAAGCCAAAAGTAAAAGAATACTTACTCTTGCCCTGGCCAGTTTGGCTCATCAGTTAGAGCATCAGCCCGTGGACCAATGAGTCACGGGTTCGATTCCAGTCAAGAACACATACCTCTGTTGCGGTTTGTCCCGGCCCTGGTCTGGCTGAGAGATGCAGCCAGTCGATGTGTCTCTCTCACATCGATGTTCCTCGCTCTCTCTCTCTCCCCCTCACACTCTATCTGAAGATAAATGGAAAAAAAATTATCCTTGGGTGAGGATTAAAAAGAAAAAAAGAATGCTTACTCTTAGCTTTAAAAAAAAATAATTTTAAATGTATCATGCCACAAAGAAAAGAAAAAATGATCTTCATATCTTTCTGCATTTGTGTATCCTAATGCATCATAACTTTCCAAATGCAAAAGACAGAAAGAGGGCTCTGTTTGATGGAGAAACCAACATTCTTCGGCCAGCTTAGAGCTTCTATCTATAACTAAGCATTTACAAAGTAAGCAGAACTTTTCCTCTTGACGGAAATCAGTATGTGCTTTTCCATTTTGGGGGTCATAGTGATATGGCTGGAGGGGCTAATTGTTTATAAGACTTGTGGGTAGGACTACTTTAAGATCATTAGCAGGCATTAAGTTTAGGGACATTGACAGTCACTTGGATAAGTGATCTGTAGAATTACTTCGGCACATAAATTGAATGTATGCTATAATCAATTTACATTTTACATTTATCCTATTCTATCAAAATAAACACAATTGTGATGTTTGATTACTGTATAAGAAACATGTAAACATCAAGGTATTGCTCTTTGAACAGCCTAATAAGGCTCTTTTGGAGACAAAATAAAAGTGTTTTATAGGTCTCATTAAACAATACTGTGGAAACAAACTGGTAGCCTTCTCAGGTTACATATTGGCCACAGATATTGATAAAGATGATCAGTCTGACGGCACAGTATTATTACCAATCTTCCCTCCTACCCCTCACCTCCATTCCCCTTTAATCGGTGACCTGGACTTTGTTGCTTTTTATCTTGAAAATATTCTTCAAATGAGAGGGGAAAGAAACTTTAGTAAATGTTTAAAGGACAGTAAACTGTTCTGTGTGTTTCAAAATCCAAAGGACACTCCTCACCGCCTAGCAACCGTGATTCCGAAACACCGTAGAGCTTGTGGGTCCTCATAGCTCCAACACTGGCGCATGGATTCGCAAACACATCTCTAGCAATGCCCAGGGGCCTCCGGGGCGGAGCACACATACAGTATGAGGCTTCCAGGTATTTGGTCTGGAAAAGGCAGCCTGAGGGAACATTGCTAATTCCCTGGAAAACATTTTACAGATGCAAGATTATTTCAACGGTGTGATGGACAGTTTCTGAGTAATAATAACCAGAAGAGAAGGATACTGCAAACGCAATAGCAGCCTCCTGATTCCGAGTTCCCCAAAGCTTGGTAGGCGTAGCTCCAATTGAACACATAACAGCTTGTGGACTAAGATTTCTCTTATTATCCATTGCAGATACGTGGGATATTTTGGGGCGGGTGTCTGTTTATTTTTTGTCTTTCTTTTTACTTTGCTGTTTGCTTGTTTTTTTTTTTTTTCTTGTGGCGAGTGTCTTTAATTTCACAGCTCAAAGGCTCTGGTTGCAGTGTCAGAAGCAAGAATAGAAATGTCTTGGATAGGTGAATATTTTTCTGTAGCGTACAAAGACCTCAAAGGAAGGTGATGGAAAATGCAGCGAGTGCTGTGGTATGCACGTGTATGCTACATGGTCGTGGGTAATCTAATTCTTGGTCTCAGGACCAGCACGGGGCTGTGAAAACCCTAGCGGGGACAGGGACCCTTCTGAGGACTCCAAACTCCCTTTGGAAAGAAGGTAATCCAACAACAGCCATTGTGCCCTATGGGTGGCAGGGTGGATAAAAGAACTGCAATGCCCCCTATAGAAGGGACCACTGTCCTGGGATCGTTTTCTGTGCCACCTGCAGACAGATACACCGGTGATGTCAATGCTATCCAAGGTTAAATCCAGGTTTGTACAACATGACGGTTATAAAGTTTGGGGTGTCTTCCTTTTGGAAGAAAACATACATATAAACAACTTTTGAAAACTGAATTACTTACTCAGTGAACACATTCTTAGATGCTCCCACAGCCTTGGGGTAAGTGGCCCATACAACCGTGGGGCTCTGCAATGCACGTTCTGTTGGCTTCGTGGTGGTTCTGCTTCTGGTACCACTGCTTTGGAAAGGGACGCACCGCTTTACAGACTCTTGGGCCAAGTGAACTACCTAGCCAAAAACTCAGCTGTGTGTTTTTTTTATCCTCACCCGAGGACATTTTTGCATTTATCTTCAGATAGAGCAGGAAGGAAAGAAGGAGGAAGAGAGAGAGAAACATCGATGTGAGAGAGACACATCGACTGGCTGCCACCCACACAACCCCGTGGGGCTGGGGACAAACTGCAACTGAGGTACGTGCCCTTAATGGGAACCGAACCCGGGACTCTCGGGTCCACCGGCCGACACTCAACTGCTGAGCCAAACCGGTCAGGGCATCAGCTGTGTTTTAATACAGTATGAATATGATAATATTTATTTTAACATTATGCAAAGTAAAAAACTGTCCTTATTTCCCAGTATCCTATAGTGCCTGGGGCAGAGATAGGAAGTAGGTTGAATTTTAGCACAAATTACACAGTTGTGACTTTGAACTAACAACAAACGGGTTTAATCAGGTCCACGTAGCTGCGTGTATTTGCAGTGATACGCTGTGAAGGTTACACAGTGCTACGAATGCAGAGTGCTGCTCTACGCTTTTTGTATTTATACGGTAATTCATTTTTGCTCTGTAAAAAGTTACTGATTTGGCACCGGGAACTTAGCGAGCTGTCCTCCATCAGGACAGAACATGGCAGGACGTGGATTTGAACCCAAGGAGTCGGCTCAGGCCCTGTGCTTCTCACTGCGGCCCTCCGTGCTGCCTTTCTTCCTGTGAGCCGTGTGCCCTGGAGCAGCGGGCGACCAGCACGACCTGTGCGCCGTGACCGTCTGGCCATCCCCGTGCAGTGATGGGCCGGTGCAGAAGGCCCGCGCCCTCGTGTGCGGTGACGCTCTGCCGCTGCATGAGCCACACATCGGACTCTAGTGCTTGGTGCAGAAGCTTGTGGGCCAGGTGAAGGGAAACCATCTAATGCATATGGGCCTTTATTTCCTCATTTGTCAGACAAGGGTCTCGGAAGTACTGTTGTTAATGTCCTTTCCAGGTCTGGTGTTCTGAAAACATACATACTCTATTTTTGCTTGTGGCTGTGGAAGCCCACTCTGACATAAACGACCACATTGAGACGCACGTTGGGCGGTGATGCTTCCTCGGAGCGCGGGCTGTGCCCCGGCTGGAGGGCGTGCTGGTCCATGCGATGCTCTAAGTGTGCTAAATCTAGTAATCACTGAAGTCACCGTGACTTTGTGAGGTAGGCACTCTTCTGAATACTGTAGATGATAAGGAAACGGAGGCACAGAGAAATGAACGAGCTTTCCCTGCAGGAACCGCTTGCAGTGGGGAAGCCGGGAATCCAACCCCAGCTGTGTGGCTGCAGAGTCGCTTCCCTGACATCTAACCGACGTGCCAAGTGTTTCCTGCAATGAGCGGTGTGTTGACAGTGAGCAGGAGTGGAGATGGCTACCGGTCCTGGAGGAGATGCCCTGAAGCTGCTGAAAGCCGGGGTGTTTAGTGTTGCTGTGAAGAGGAAGGCGCACGGTCTGGGCTGTGGGGCGGCTGCAGGGAAACAGGCTTCAAGTGTTCCGTGAGAAATCCCAGGGAGCGCTGCTGAAAGGGACCAGATGACAATAACAACCAGTACTGATGGTAGTAATATCTAATATATGTATCTATTTTTTTCATTAAAAACCATCTCTATGAGTATAAACATGACAAAATACATGTACAAAACATGCCAAGTAGAAAGTCACACACGAAAAACTGTATATGACGCTGAACAGAATTGCATTTTAAAAAGTCCACTCAATCCCTGGCTGATTTGGCTCAGCAGTTAGAGCATTGGCCCATGGACTAAAGAGTCTCGGGTTTGATTCCTGGTCAGGGCACGTGCCTTGGTTGTGGGTTTGATCCCCGACTCTGACTGTGCAGGAGGCAACCAATCGATGTCTCTCTCACATGGATGTGTTTTTCTCTTTTCCTCTTCTTCCCTCCCTTCCTTCCACTCTCTCTAAAAACCAACGGGAAAATATCCTTGGGTGAGGATTAACAAAAAATTAAAAACAAGTAAACTCCACTGAATACTCATTTGGACTTATTATATACCAAGTATGGTTATAAATGGTTTACATATATTAATCCAACTTCTTCCTCCTAAGCACATTATAGTGTAGATGTTATGATATATCCTTATTTTGCCAGAGAGGAAACTGATTCAAAGAGAGATTAGATCACTTGCCCAAGGCAGACTACTTAGGTAGAATTTTAGTATTGAAAAAAAAATTGGACTTCTGGTCAGGATGGCGGCATAGATAAACTCCCTCCTCCCACAACCACATCAAAATTACAACTAAACTACAGCACAACCATCATTCAGAACCACCTGACATCGAGCTGAATGTTTGTCCTACAACTACGAGATTAAAGCAGCAGCCACGTGGAGACTGGTAGGAGGGCAGAGGCGGACAGGTTGGTCCTAATCCCACATGTAGCGGATAAAAATCAAGGGAACACCTTGGCTGGGAAGGTCCTCCCTGAGGAGTGAGGGGTCCCCATCCTACACCAGGCACCCAACTCAGGGTTCCAGTGCCAAGAAGAGACTCCCCATCACTTCTGGCTGTAAAACCAGCGGAAAATAAGGCTGAGGGAGGCTGAGGCTTCTGGAGCCCCAGGCAGCTCTTCTTAAAGGGCCCACGCACAGACTTGCTCTGCTCGCTCCCTCTGAGCTCCAGTGCAGAGGGGAGGCAGCTTGATAGGCACCAGAGACATACGGGGAAGAACTGAGATGTTTGGCATCGGCACAAGGACTGGAGAGGCAGCTTTCTCCCAGACAGATGTGCTGGTGGAGGCCGTTGTTCCTTTGGTGAGCCCTTCCCCCACAGGGCCACTAGAGGGCTGCCATATCTGGGACTCTAGTAACCTGGCTCACACTGTTTGTCCTGCCCTGGTGATTCCCTGAGGCCCTGCCCCACCCAAATTTCAGGCCCACTCAAGTTGTTTCCAGTGGCTTTACAATAGGATTGGCCTATTTTGGCCCCTGCTTCAGATTTTCCTAAATTCTCTCAAACAAGCATCATCTGGCCACAGCAAGCCCCATACCTCTCACTAAGTGGCCCCAGGCCCAGCACTAGAAGCAGCCAGCCTTGGTTCACAGCTTGGCTTTTCCTGGGCACTTCCAAGCCCAGCACAAGAAGCAGCCATCGGCAGATCACTTTGTAGCTTATGCTGGGTGGTCCTGGGTAGAACACAGGCAGTGGCTTACCTTGCCCCAGAGCCAGCACACCCAGTGCACAGCTTCAGATCACGTCGAAGCACCACCAGCCAACCACCTCCTCAAGTGACACACTCAAGAATGGACTCAGGGGATACCAGAGCACTGCTGAAGTAAGTCTTGCTCTGTGTGGTGGGCTCCTGCACAGCTGAGCCTCCAAGGTAGTCAGAGGCCAGTGGTCAGTGGGCACAGCCAATCCTTGCAGCTGATCAGCCTGAGTAAATCCCTCCCATTGATGTGCCAACAGCAATCAAGACTCACAACAGAAGGGTGTAAATTTCACATGAGATGTGCACCTCAAAGGCCCGGCTGGGTGATCAGGGAGGCTATACCACTGGATGCTACAGGACACCTACTATAACAGGCTAACCTAGGAAGCCTAGGAGACATAGCAACTCCACCTAATAATAGAAACAAACACAGGGAGGCAGCCAAAATGAGGAGACAAGGTAACATGTCCCAAATGAAAGAACAGAATAAAACCCCAGGAAAAGAACTAAATGAAATGGAGATAAACAATCTAACAGATGAAGAGTTCAAAAACACTACTTATAAGGATGCTCAAGGAACTTAGTGAGGGCCTCAAGAGCATAATAAAGGACCAGTCAGAAATGAAGGATGCACTAATTGAAATAAATAATAATTTATAGAGAATCATTAGTAGAGTAAGTGAAGCCAAGAAGCAAACTATTGATTTGGAATATAAGGAAAAAAAAACACCCAATCAGAGTAGCACAAAGAAAAAACAATCCAAAAATATGAGGATAGTATAAGGAGCCTGGGGGACAACTTCAAGTGTACCAACATTTGCACCTTGGGGGTGCCAGAAGGAAAAGAAAGAGGGCAAGAAATTGAAAACCTATATTGAAAAAATGACAGAAAACTTCCCTAACTTGGTGAAGGAAACAGACATACAAGTCCACGTAGCATAGAGAATCCCAAACAAGATGAACCCAAAGAGGTCTACACCAAGACACATCATCATCAAAATGCCAAAGGTTAAAGACAAAGAGAGAATCTTAAAAGCAGCAAGAGAAAAGCTGTTAGTTACCTACAAAGGAGCTCCCATAAGACTGTCAGTTGATTTCTCAAAAGAAACTTTGCAAGCCAGAAAGGAGTGGCAAGAGATATTCAAGGTGATGAAAAGCAATGACCTACAACTAAGATTACTCTATCCTGCAAAGCTATCATTTAGAATCAATGGATATATGAAGAGTTTCCCAGACAAGAAAAAGCTAAAGGAGTTCAACACCACCAAACCAGTATTATATGAAATTGTTGAAGGGTCTTCTTGAAGGAGAAGAACAAAAATATGAACAATAAAATGGCAATAAATACATATCTATCAACAACTGAATCTACAAACAAAATGAGCAAGCAGAACAGAAGTAGACTCATAGATACGGAGAACTTTTTGTTGGTTGCCAGATGGGAGGGGGGTTGGGGAAATGGGTGAAAAAATGAATGGGCTAAGAAGTACAAATTGGTTGTTAGACTGATGAACCTCAAAGGGAAGGGAGGAGGTGGGATGGTAAGAGAGAAACCAAAGAACTTATATGCATATATGCACGACCAATAGACACAGACAGTAGTGTGGAAATAGCAGGAGGGGGTCAGAACTGGGGAGGAGGGAGTCAGTGGGAAAAAAAGAGGGACATCTCTAATACATTCAATAATAAAGATAAGTTTAAAAAATATTACATACCAGTTGTCTAGGTAGGTGCTGTAGATAAAGAAATAAAAGCAAAGAGATAAAATTCTAGTAGGGCAAGACAGGCAAATGCATGAATGGACGTTACCTAATATGAACCTACTCTTTTTGGTGAAGGCGTCAATGAAGAGATGACAGCACAAGCTAAGGAACAGAGGGAGGCAAGACAGAACTTACCTTTTATGGGGTCAGTGAGTGTGAAGTCTGGTGGAGAGGGCTGCCTAGAGTTGAAGCTAGAAATGCAAGTAGGCTCTAGCTTATCCAAAGGTTGTGAGCCAACCATGGTAACACAAAGGGTTTTAAAGGCTTTGAGGAGCTGTTTAAGGGTTTTAATCAGGGAAAATATATATTCAAGGTGAAAAATTATGATGCCTAAATAAAGGTAGGGTCATGAGTAAGAAGATGGTGGGGAGAGGGGATAAAAATATGTTAGGAAGATACATTAGGACTTCATGATAAATTGAATGTGAGGATAAAGTGAAGGAAGGTACAACAAATGAATTCAGTTTCTGATTGGATGGTGAGGCTGTTGGCAGATGGGAGTGGGGAGGGGGAAGCAGATGAGATGTCCAGTGTGGATGGGTTGAGACCAGAGGTGTTTAGGGGACACCTGAATGGAGACATCTGGTAGGCAGTTGGCTCTTGAGGCATGGAGATCACAATGACAGATTTTAGGGTCTCCATTCTGTAGGGGACCATGAGAACTGTTATAAAACTGGCATAGACTGAGAAGAAAACAGAGGATAGAATAAGAGGTCCCAGTGATTATGAGATAGCTGGAGAAAAAGCTGGAAGAAAAAAGGAGTGAGTAATAATCTCAAGTACCAGAGAGAGAACAATTTGAAACACATCCACTGATCAGTAATTCATTTTATATAATGGATTAAGTGGGATTTATATCAATTGGTAGGTAGCTATATAAATTGTACACAGGTATTTGAAAAGAAATGAGTTCAAGGAACACACACTAAAACGGTTTAGCCTTGGTGTAAAAAAAAATATGGAACAATGCCTTTGGTTACTCTGCTTCAAGTGTGAATAGTTAAATGTCTGTGGTTTGCAGAGACAGTTAAAATCACATTTTAAAAACCTACTGGATGTTTTCTGCTGTTTCTGTTTATACTGAAGATCTGCCAGTTTCTTGGGCAAGTATAAGGAGACACATTAGTCTGAATACTTTGTCTTCATAAAGCCAGTTTGGTTATGTCTGAGCTCTAGTGTTTAATGGGAAATGCCAGATATTCCCTTCAGTACTTTTCCAGTCATTACAGTAAAGCAGGCCTATTTAAAATTTCCTGGTAAGCCCTCCCCCCTTTACTAACTTGGATTGAATTTGTTTGTGGAAGCAATCAAAATGTTAGAATTCAGCCCAATAGTCATAAATGATTTTTCTTGAGTTTTGGTAGGAAATGTATTAAGTTTAACACATGCTAAAAAATATTCCTGATCTATTTGAATGAACCTGCACATTCTTACATTCTTATCTTTCTCAGTGTAATGTTTAAGTGCTTCTGAAATTAGGGAGTGGTCCTGCTCTTAGGAGAAAGTTGACTGAAAAGGTAGGTTTGTTTCATATCCAGGTAAATGGCATAGGATTATAATTTACTGCTCTGTGCCTTTAGTATGTAAACAATATCATCAGGAAAAAGCTGGTTTACAGACTTAGTACTGGTGTGCTAAGACAGTAACATAAATGTAAATATATTACCCATGATGGAAGCTCTGGAGAGTTCAAGGGAAAAATAGCAAAATGACTTGAAAAGTAGCACTAACGACTGTATTAGACTGGTAATTCTTCTTCATGATTTTATTTTGATAGCTATACAAAAATAAATTCAAAATCAAAACAAAGACAGAGGTAGATGTTACCTGGGTGTTGGCAGCTTCACATTCACTTGATCTTTTTAACAGCAGCCTTATTTTCTGCTTGAGAGTCGACCCTTTACTAGCACTGCTAGTTTGGGCTAACCCAGGGGTTCCCTTTCACAGCATGTGCTGATGACATTTGCTAGGTCATTCTTTTGCTCCCTAAGATTTGAATCAAGTTTCAAGAAACAAATAACCTGAAGTAGCTAGAGATTTGTTAATTTTAAGAGATCCAACTTACTGTTCTTGTAGAAAATGCTTCCTTCTTTCACTCCCCGCCCCCAACTCCCAAATGCCTTGGTTCTGGCTTTTCTTTTACTGTGGTTCTTGAGATTCTCATGTGCCCTGGCCAGGTGGCTCGGTTGGTTGGAATGCCATCTCATACACCAGAAGGCTGTGGGTTTGATTCCCAGTCAGGGCACATGTGGAAGGCAACCAATCAATGTTTCTCTCTCACATAGATCTCTCTCTCTCTCTCTCTCTCTCTCAACCTCCCTTCCTCTCTCTAAACATATCCTCAGGTGAGGATTAAAAAAAAATCTCATTGATTAGCTGAAAAAACAATAAATACCTAATAATTTTTTTGTTTGTTTTTACTTAATTGAATAAGGGTTGTTTCCTCTTGTGTCCAAAGATCCATAACATAAAAACTCTAGTTTTATATGATTAAGAAAAATGTTCCTTCTTGGTCAAGATGGTGGAGTAGATAAACATGGTGCTGGCATCCTCCCACAACCACATTAAAATTACAACTAAACTACAGAAAAATCATCATCAAGAACCACCTGAAATCTAGCTGAACAGAAGTTCTGGAACCAAAGATATGCAGAGGAAGCCATGTGGAGACTGGTAGGAATGGCAGCGATGCAAAATGGGCTGGTCACACGTGTGACAGTTAAAAGTCGAGGGATGAGGGGTTCCAACCCCACACCAGCCCTGCCCCCCTCCGGGCCAGGGTTCCAGTACTGGGAAGAGAAGTCCTCATAACTTCTGGCTGTGAAAACCAGCAGAGATTGTGGCTGAGTGAGAAAGAGGGCTCTGGAGCCCAGACATTCCTCTTAAAGGGCCCAGGCATGAGCTTACTCAGACTTGCTTGGAGCTCCAGTGCTGGGACAGAAGCTCGAAAGACACCATGGCCATACAGGAAGAAACTGAATTGTCTGGCTTCAGGGCGAGGGTTGGAGGAGAAACTTTCCCACATATAAAAGTGCTAGCAGATGCCATTGTTCTTTTGTTGAGCCCTCTCCCCACAGAACCAGTAGGTGGGTGCCATATCTGAGACTCTATCAACTTGGCTCACACTGTTTGGTGACTCCTGAGGCCCTGCCCCACCCAACTTGCAGGCCCACCCAAGCCATTACCAGTGGCTTTTTCATACAAATGGCCTGTCTTTGCTCATACTGTAGATTTTCCTTAATCTATCAGAAGTTCACAAACCACAAACAAGTAGCAGCCATCTGAAGATTACCTTGTAGCTCATGTCAGGTGGCCTCAGACAATCACAGGCAGCAGCTGATTTTGGCCTTTACCTCCCAGAAGTCCCCAAAGTCAACACACCTGGTGGCCAGGGTGAGACCATGATGGAGCACCACCCAGCCACCTCCATGAGTGACACACTCAAGGGATGGACTCAGCTGGCACCAGAACCCCGAAGCAAGTTCTACTCTATGGGGCCAGTACCTGTAGAACAGCTCCTCTGCTATAGTCATGGCTGGTCCTTATAGCTGGTCAGCCTGGTGTTCAATCCCTCCCACTGAAGTGGCAATATCATGAAGGTTCAACAACAACAGAAAGGTGCACACAGTCTACACTGGGGGTACACCTGGTGTGCCCAGCTCAGGTGACCAGGGCCACTGTACCTACACTGGGCAATTAGCAGCTCTACCTAATACCTGGAAACAAACAGAGGGAGGTAGTCAAAATGGAAAGACAAAGAAATATGTCCAAAATAAAAGAACAGGAGAAATCTCCAGAAAAGTAACTAAATAAAATGGAGGCAAGCAAACTACTAGATACAGAGTTTAAAACAATGGTTATAAGGATGTTCAAGGAACTTAGAACTTCAACAACATAAAAAAGGAACAAAAAGAACCAGTCTGAAATGAAGAATACAATAATTGAAACAAAGCATACATTAGGAGGAATCAACAGCAGATTAGATGAAGCAGATAATCAAATGAGCAATTTGTAAGACAGAGTAGCACAAAACACCCAATCAGTGCAGCAAAAAGAAAAAAAGAATTGAAATCAGGTCAGTTTAAGGGACCTCTGGGACAATATCAAGCATAACAACATCTATATCATAGGGGTACTAGAAGGAGAGGAGAGAGAACAAAGGATTGAGAATGCATTTGAAGAAATAATAACTGAAAACTTCCCTAACCTGGTGAAGGAAAAAGACATACAAGTCCAGGAAGTACAGAGAGTCTCAAACAAGTGGAACCCAAAGAGGCCCACACCAAGACACACTATAATTAAAATGCCAAAGGTGGAAAGAACACCCAAGCAGAACTGCAAAAAGAAGAAAGAATTTTAAAAAATGAAGATAGTTTAAGGAATTCTAGGACAACTTCAGGTGTACCAACATTGGCCTCATGGGGGTGCAGGAAGGAAAAGAAAGAGGGCAAGGAATTGAAAACGTATTTGAAAAAATAATGTCAAAAAAACTACTCTAACCTGGTGAAGAAAATAGACATACAAGTCCAGGAAGCACAGAGAGTCCCAAACAAGATGAACCCAAAGAGGCTTACACCAAGACACATCATAATTAAAATGCCAAAGATTAAAGACAAAGAATCTCAAAAGTGGCAAGAGAAAAGTAGTTAGTTACCTACAAGGGAGCTCCCATAAGATTTCTTGATGATTTCTTAACATAAATTTTGAAGATCAAAAGGGATTGGCACAAAATATTCAAAGTGATAAAAAGCAAGGACCTACAACAAAGATTATTTTACCAAGCAAAGCTATCATTTAGAATCAAAGGGCAGATGAAGAGCTTCCCAGACAAGAAAACTCTAAAGGAGTTCATCACTGCTAAACCAATATTACAAGAAATGTCAAAGGGTCTTTTTGAAGAAGAAGGAGAAAGAGAAGGAGAAGGAGAAGAAAAAATTAAAAATATAGAATGACAATAAATACATATCTATCAACAACTATTTTAAATGCAAGTGGATAATATTTTTCAATCAAATGACATAAGGTGGTTGAATGGATAACAAAACACGACGCTTACATATGCTGTCTACAAGAGACTAAGTTTAGATCGAAAGACTCACAAAGACTGAAAGTAAAGCATGGAAAAGATATTTCATGAAAATGGAAGCAAACAAACAACAACAACAACAACAATAGCTGGGGTAGCAACACCTATACCAGACAAAACAGACTTTAAAACAAAGGCTACATAGTAAGAGATAAAGAAGAACCCAACAATTCCACTTTTGGGTATTTATTCAAATAAACCCAAAACACTAAATCGAAAAAACATATTCCTCCATCTGTTCAATGCAGCATTATTTATAATAGCCAAGATAGGGAAGCAACCGGTGTGTCCATCAACAAATGAATGGATAAAGAAGAAATGGTGCATATATAAAACGGAATATGACTCAACCACAAAAAGAGTGAAATATTGCCATCTGCAACAACATGGATGAACTTGTGTGAATGAAATAAGTAAGACAAATGCCAGATGAGTTTACTTATATGTGGAACCTAAAAAACAAAATAAATGAACAAGCAGAATAGAAGCAGACTCATAGATATGGAGAACATTTTGATGGTTGCCAGATGAGTGAGAAGTACACACTGGTAGTTACAGCATAGTCATGGACATGTAAAATACAGCATAGAGAATATCACCAAAAATATTGTAATAACTATGAATGGTGTCAAATGGTACTAGATTTATTGAGGTGATCACTTTGTAAATTGTATAAATGTCTAATCACTGCATTGTATGCCTGAAACTAATATAATGTATGTCAACTGTAAATAAAAAATTTAAAAAATATTTTTTCAAAAAGGAGATTCAGACAGACACGTACACAGGGACAGGCATGTGAAAACACAGAGAGAAAGTGGTCTTCTGGAACCCAGTCAACCCTGCTAACCTTGATAGATTTCTAGCCTCCAGAACTGTGAGAAAATACATAAATACATTGTTGTTGTTGTTGTTGTTGTTTTTTTCTTTAGTGATATTAGAGAGAAAGGAAGGCAGAGGTAGAGAGAGATAGAAACACCAATGAGAGAGAACATGGATTGGCCGCCTCCTGCCTGGCTCCATTGGGGATCGGGCCCACAACCTGGGCATGTGCCCTGACTGGGAATCGAACTGGTGACCTCTTGGTGCATGGGTTGACGCTCAATCACTGAGCCACACCAGCCAGGCTAAATTGCTGTTTTTGAAGCCATCCTGTCTGTGACATTGTTATGACAACAGCCCCAGCAAATGAATACACCCTGGACAAGACTTTCTCCTCTCTGTGTTCTGGTTCTGAAATGCTTAGAATGATGATGACTCCTTGCCTTTGGTGCTTGCGTATGAGTCATGCTATACACACGCATGCTGCTGATCCATGTAGTACTTCTGTCCAAATCAAGAAAAGATGCCCTTTCTCCCAGGTGAATGCAGTCCTGCACTGGGGTGGTTGGCGTGGTGAGGGGAACATAGTCAAGATGCCAATGCTCATTCACCCCTAGGCTGAATGCACTTGAGCTGGGCACAACCTGCATCTGTACATGGTGACCCTGTCCAGGTAAGACGCTCTGGAGCCTCAGGATACAGGTGGGATGCTGGCTCGGGCTGGGGAAGCCGACCATGCGGCTCTTCCTAGGGGAAAGGTTGAGATGACGTCCCTTTCTCCTTGCTGGCCTTTCTTAGAACAAATACAGTGGAAAACTTCTGCAAATGATGAATTCAACTTTTATTTATTTATTTTTATTATTATTATTTTTTAATCCTCACCTGAGGACATTTTTTTGGCATTTATCTTCAGATAGAATGGGAGGGAGAGAGGGGTGAAGAGAGAGAGAGAAACATCGACGTGAGAGAGACACATCGACTGGCTGCCACCCACACAACCCCAACCGGGCCAGGGACAAACTGCAACCGAGGTACGTGCCCTTAGAGGGAACCGAACCTAGGACTCGCTGGTCCGGGCTGATGCTCTAACTGCTGAGCCAAACCAGCCAGGGCGAATTAAACTTTTAAATTTACATGAAAATAAACCATGTTCCTTCTGTTTCAAGTAACCCATTTAAATTCTAGAAGAGTATTAATTTTCTAAATCAAATTAATTACTTCCTGGTGATTCTAAACAATGAAAGAGTCTAACATATTTCTTTTAAATTATCTATTAGGCACAAGTGATTATCTTCCACTAAATGGAGTAAAATATTTTTAATATTGTGAAAATTTTCGGTTCCTACTCAGTTCAGTTATCTCCTTAGCTTGCAGGCTGGAGATGACACCCATCCTTCCTGTTTCTGGGCTACAGAACTCTCTCCTGTCTTAGGGCATCACCTGCTGAGCTCTGGAATCAGCCAGTGACATCCTGTAAGAATATTCTTATTACTTAGATGAATTGTTTTATTAGACTTCACCAAATGTGGATTTAAGGCTTCTGCATAGCCCTACAGAGTCAGCGTAGCCTGATTGTAGGAATGCTGTAATGAGAAAGTAGTTCTGAAAAGTCCGCTATTGACTTGAACATGGACTAAATCTTCAGCCAAATACTTGTGTATCTACTATATGGTGCTGAAAGAGATATAATAAACAAATCATGGTCCACGTCCTTTAGGAACTTTACCTAAAATTTAAGTGTGAGGTTATAGAACTTGAGAGCATTTGGAACAACACAAGCTAGTTTATAAATAAGTGTCTGAAGGAATATTGATACCATTGTAAAGTGGATGAAGTTTTGCTATACATTTACACACATTTATTAGTTAACTTTAGATTTGTCACAGAAGTTTTATAACCTTAATTTTAAACTTGAAACAAATTTTCATTTATGAGTGACAAAATTTGTGGAAACAATCTCTTGAGTTCCTCTTGGTCCGATTTATGGCAGTGGCGACGGAGGAGAACATAGTCGGGTTCATAGTCAATAGCAGCAGGCCTGCTGAGAAAGTGAGAATTATGATGTAATTGAAAGCAGCAGCTAACAACTATTAGGCATTAACACTTATAGTATTGCTCTTATATAGTATCTGAAAGGAAGCACACGTTAAATAAATATAATCTCTTAAATTCTGTTTTATATTGTTCAATCCTGGGAACAATCCAGTGAGCAGGGTATTATGCTCATTGCAAAGAAGGGGACTTTGAGGCCCAGCAAATTAAAGAGGGTTTGAAAGATGATTCAGTTATTAACTTGATAAGTGGTAAGTACTAGGATTCATACGCAGGCTTTTCTGATCTCCGAATCTGCAACTTTTTTATTGTTCTAGGACATACTTCAAATATGTGGAACCCAAACAGGAACTTGAAGAATGAGGAAAATTTAGGAAAATAGACCTATATACGATTTTCCACTGGCTGGTCCTTAGGAAGTGCTCTGTAAATGTGTACTAAATTAAATGATAATAACACATTAATTATTTAAAGTGAAACAAAATATAAATGCATATTTCTACATCCAAATGTGGCATGAATTAGGTTTGACTTCATAATGTCAGCTGGAAAAGAAGTCATATGTACTTAAAAAATGTAATTTTAAAATTCTTTTCATCAAATGTTGCAGTGATAGTAGATAGAGTTCATGAAGATTCCTGTTCTGCACTTATTTCGGGCACACATGCCCTTGAAATTGGGTAAAGCCATGAGATTCGCTTTGCCAAGTTAAACGTTAGAAAACTTCTAGGAAGAAGTGTTTAAAAAATTTTTATTTTTGCTAAGCTACTGAGATTTTAGTATTGTTTGTTACACAGCATGATAATGTTACACACAGGATATATCACAGCATGTGTGAAAGAATATGCAAGTAGAAAAGTAGTTTTGAAAAATCCTTACAGAATAATAATATACATGGCCTTACTTTTTCCTTTCTTTCTTTGTTTCTTTTCTTTTTTAGGGAAAAGGTATTTATTTATTTGTTTATTCATTTCAGAGAGAGAGAAAGAAAGGAGAGGGGATCGAGAAAGAGAGAGAGAGATTTGTTGTTCTACTTATTCATTCATTGGTTGATTCTTGTATGTGCCCTGACCAGGTATCAAACCCAGAACCTTGGCATATTTGGACAACACTCTAACCAACTGTGCTACCCGGCCAAGGCAAATTTACTTTGTTAAAACCAAAATACTACCCCACTAATTTATACAGAAATTTTAAAATGCATTTTTGACATCAAGAAATGCTAGTGTATTTTCTTGGATATTTTTGTTTTGTAGTCAACACCCTGTATGTTTCCATGACGCCTCTCTCTTTTTCTGACAAGCAACAGTAAATGTGTGTTTCTGATGAAGCAAGAGGCCCTGGCTTTGAATTTTTTTGGAATTAGTTTGCTTGGTAGATTAGCATAAATATTTAATTCATTATAAGGAGGTATTTTAAACCATTTCGGGGAGGGGCAGGTGAGTAATCTTTTCGTATGTAGTCACAATTTTATACACATTTAAAAATGAATAGATGAATAAGATTGCAACATTAGAAGACGACTGCTTCCAAAGTCTCCTCAATATTCTGGAAATTTTGAAATATCCCTGCTTCTGAACATGGTGAATTTCTACCATTAAAATGAAGAAATTCTCGCTTTCAAAAGTCTGCTGGTGTAGAGGAGGGGATGGTTATACAGTGCACATCTTCCTTTCTAGAGAACCAGAATTTTGCTTACTCCTCATTATGTCCAGTCCTGGACACAGACCAGTCATGGCAATCCATTTTCTTCTGGGGTACTTGCTTCCCCGCAGCCCTGTACAACTACAGAACAAGTTCTCCAGATTAGATGCCAATGAGGGAAATATTTCGCTTTCTGGTAAGAGATTTGGGAGATCCAGGAGAGTGAGCTCATGTGGTCCTCTGCAGCAGCCATTGTGACCCGATGGTAAGAAGCACCACAAGGTCCAAAGCCAATGCCATGAGTAGAAGGATATGGCTTAGTTCTTAGGGAAAAAATTAAATGTTAAACAAGATGAAGAATTATATACTTTTAGGATTTTGATGTGTGTCATGATTTAGTGACTTTATTGCTTAAACCAGATAGTTGAGTTTTCTCTTCTTTTCAGCCAAGTGTGTAGTATATTATAGAACTAGATTCTGAGCTCCTAGTCTCAGAAGAGGGCTGGTAAGACGTGGAGGAGATTAACTGAATATGTCTAATGTTTTTAGAAAAATGTATTTCAAATTGTGACACATTTTTTTTTTAATCCTCACCCGAGGACATTTTCCCATTGATTTTCAGATAGAATGGGAGGGTAGGAGGGAGGGGGGAGAGAGAGAGAGAGAGAGAGAGAGAGAGAGAGAGAGAGAGAGAGAAAGAGAGAGAGAGAAACATAGATGTGAGAGAGACACATTGATTGGTTGCCTCCTGCACGACATGGACCAGAGCTAGGGATGGAACCACAACTGAGGTACGTGCTCTTGACCAGAATTGAACCCTCGACTCTTTGGTCCTCAGGCTGACACTCTAACTGCTGAGCCAAACCAGCCAGGGTAAAATTGTGACAATTTTAAACTATGTGTAATGATTACTATTTGAACATGGCTCAAGTAATGTGTAATTCCTTGCCTTATATCTGCATATGATAGAATAACTACAAATCATTTATTTGAGCAGTTAATGACATTTACCAATGACAATGCATAAAAAACTTAATAATTAGGATGTTTTGGAATTATGTTGACTGGAAAAAGTTGCCTTCAACTTAGAACTTAAAAACAATACTTAGAAAATTTATAAAATCCCTTTCTCTGTCTTACTACCATGGTTTTTTGGAGTGAGGCAAGGAGATATTTTCAGGTATAATTTTATTATCTCTGTAGGAGTCAAGGGAAAGTTATATTGAGAGCTTTAAATGTTATGAGAAGATAAACTTTATGAAGCATACCTCATAAAAATGGATACAATTTTGTGATATCTAAAATGGAATATACATAAATCTTGGGCTTCTTTTTCTTGACATTTTCTTGAATATAAACGTGTAAGAAGTTAAAGCTTGAAATTCATGAACAAACATTTCACTCTACAGAATTACATTGTTATATCTCCAACATCTTTGAATATTTTCAGGCTTTTTGGTTTTTTGTTTGTCTTAACTAATTACATTTTTTCCTATATCCTTAATACCCTGCAATTAGTTATTGCTATATAAAACTCATTAATGCATTAAAATATGTTTCAATCAAGGAAAATAATGATAATTCCTATGATATCTTGAAGTGGAAAATGAGAAATGTCCGCATTTCAAGGCATATTTTATCCAATTCCCAATGCTTTCCCCCTTTGGTCTGATGTTACCAATGACCAAAAAGCCATTTGTTTGACATTTTATTTATTTTTTAATTGAATTTATTGGGGTGATGTTGGTTAATAAAATTATGTAGGTTTCAGGTATACAATTCTTCAATACATAATCTGTATATTGTATTGTGCATTTACGACCCCAAGTCAAGTCTACTTCCATCACCATTTATCCTGTTTTATCCTCTTCTACTTCCTCAAACCCCTCGGTCCTTGGTAACCTGTTTGGAGCTATAAGCAATCCACAGTTTGTGGCTGCCTCTGCTGGGCTTAGGTGAGCACAGGAATGACCAAGCTGATCACCAAGGCCGGCTTTTACCCACACAGAGCTGGGGGCAGGTCAGTCCCAAGGCACCATGAATTCTGCCTCGAGGATGGGGCTAGTGGATTTTATGTGAGGGGGAGGTGCCAGTCAGGCTAGGGGAAGGTGGTGGGAGTGTTTTCCACCCTAGAGCCACACGGCTCAGTCTGTCCCAACATGGCAGTGTGGAGTCACTAGGAGTTGGGGGAGAGGGGCCTCTGCTGCCCAGAGGTTATATCTGCTGGAAACTGGGAGGGAGAAGCATCAGCCAGGTTTATAGGAAAGTGAGCGGAATGATTTGACAACCCAAACCTAGACAGCTCAGTCACTGACACTCCTTGAGTCTGACAAGACCTCTACATTCTGGCCAAGACAGCTGACTCCTCAGCAGAGCCTAAGCTCCTCAGGGTGGGACTAGAGGGAGTCCAGAAGGTGGGGCAATTGGTTTCTCCTAGGTTGATGGAGGGGAGTACTCCACCCAAGAAAGATGGTGTCTGCATTGTGGAAGAATGACTAAGCACAGGGATCCTGGTGACTATCCCCCAGCTCCCTCCCCAGGGCCACAAAACCCCAGAGTCTCTTCAGGTGACTCTGGTCAGCTCCACCCTCTCTTCAGCAGATCCCAGGTTGAGAGGCTGGCAACAAAATTTTGTGCATTGGTCCTTTAAGAGGGTGCCTGTGTTTCCAATGGACTGTCTCTCTAACAGATAGAAACCCCACAGCCGGATGTTATGTGGACACCTCTTCGTGGGTCTTGTGCTCTGGGCTGGGGAGCCTGGTTTGGGGGTTAGGCCAAACGGTTCTCAGAGGGAATCCCCCACAGCTGATAGAGCCCTCTGGAACCTCATCCACTGCCCGAGGGAACAGAGCAAGACCTTTTCACATCTCTGCCCTTCCTACCAGTCTCAATGTGGCTTCTTCTATAAATCCTTGGTTAAAGACTTCTCTTCAGTTGGTTATTCAGGATGATTGCTTTATAATTTAGCTGTAGTTCCAGTTTGGTCCTGCGAAGAGGTGAATGTAACTTTCACCTACTCTGCCAACATCTGGAAAATCTGGTTAACTTTTAACTAAAGGTTTATTAGATTGAGCAATGATAATGAGGTACACAATTCCAACTACTGACTTCTATCAATGTAAGATTTTAATCATCGGGGAAGATTTTTATTTCTGCCAATAAATGATCAGTAAAGTTTGCTGATTAAAAGTTACAAATGTATTTGGCTGTTCTAGTGCTTGTCCTGTGTGCCATTTGCTGCTTGAATAAGCATAGTAATTTCAAAACAACTATTGAATTTAAGAAACTTTGGGGGGAAATATAGTTTTTTTACCAATATAAATTT
Source organism: Tadarida brasiliensis (assembly GCA_030848825.1). Lineage (NCBI taxonomy): Eukaryota > Metazoa > Chordata > Mammalia > Chiroptera > Molossidae > Tadarida > Tadarida brasiliensis. The sequence goes on along the minus strand of CM061260.1, from coordinate 104,615,455 downwards.
TTCCAATAACAAAGTTTAAGTAATGGAAGGTTCTATGTAACCAGAGAGATGTTCACATATGTAATGCAAGAAAATTCAGGTACTGTACTCAAAAGAGAACTTGCTTTTTCTCACTAAATAACTTATTTACTAGCCCGGCTGGTGATGGTCAGTGAATTGAGCGTTGTCCTAGGGTCTAGAGGTCCCAGTTTGATTCCCGGTCAAGGCACATGCCTGGGATGCAGGCTTGATCCCTGGTGGGGGGTGTGCAGGAGGCAGCCAATTGATGTATCTCTCTCACATTGATGTTTCTATCTCTCTCTCTAAAAAATATCAATAGAAACATATTTAAAAAAATAACTTATTTACTTGTACTTAGTCATAATTCAAATAATAAGCTTGGTTGTCTGTTTTTAAATTTTAATTTTTATTACTTTAAATTACAGTTTACACTCAATATTATTTTGTATTAGTTTGAAGTGTACAGCATAGTGGTTAGACAATTACATACTTTATAAAATGTTACCTCTGATATTTCCAGTACCCACCTGGATCCATACAGAGTTATTACAATATTATTGATTATATTTCCTATACTGTACTTTACATCCCCATGACCATTTTGTAACTACAATCTGTACTTTTTAATCCCTTTACCTTTTCCATCCAGTCCCCAATCCCCCTCACCTCTGGAAATCATCAGTCTCTTCTGTGTATTTGTGAGTCTGTTTCTGTTTTGTTTGTTTATATTGTTCTTTGAATTCACATATAAGTGAAATCATATAGTATTTATCTTTCTCTGACTGACTTCTTTCACTTAGCATAATACTCTCTAGTTCCATCCATACTGTAGCAAATGGTAAGATTTCATTCTTTTTATGGCCAAGTAATATTCCATTATATATATATATGTATCACTACTTATTTATCTACTTGTCTACTAATGGGCATTTAGGTTGCTTGCATAACTCGGTTACTGTAAATAATGCTGCAATAAACACATGGGTGCATATATTATTTTGAATCAGTGTTTCAGTTTTCTTTGGGTATATTTTCAGAAGAACAATCACAGGATCATAAGGCAGTTCCATTTTTAATTTTTTGGAGTAATTTCATACTGCTTTCCACAGTGGCTGCACCAGTCTGCCTTCCCATCAGCAGTGCATGAAGGTTCCCTTTTTTCCACATCCTCGCCAACACTTGTTGTTAGTTGATTTATTGATGATAGATATTTGACAGGTGTGAGGTGAAATCTCATTGTGGTTTTAATTTGCATTTCTCTGATGATTAGTGACTTTGAGCATTTTTTTCATATGTCTATTGGCCATCTGTATGTCCTCTTTGGAGAAGTGTCTATTCAGGTCTTTTGTCCATTTTTAAATTGGATTGTTTGTTTTTGGAGGTTGAGTTGTATGAGTTTTTTATGAATTTTAGATATTAACCCCTTATTAAATATATCATCAACGGATATCTTCTTCCATTTGGTAGGTTGTCTTTTCATTTTGTTGGTGGTTTCCTTTGCTGTGCAAACACATTTTAGTTTGATATATCCCATTTGTTTTTTCTTTTGTTTCCCTTGCCCGAGAAGATATATGAGAAAAAAATATTACTAAGAAAAATATCCAAGATTTTACTGCTTATGTTTTCTTTTAGGAGTTTTATGGTTTCAAGTCTTAAATTTAAGTCTTTAATACATTTTAATTTTATTTTTGTGTATCATGTAAGAAGGTGATCTAGTTTCATTTTTTTTTGCATGTATCTGTCCAATTTCCTTAACACCATTTATTTAATAGACTCTCTTTACCCCATTGTATGTTCTTTCCACATTTATCAAATATTAATTCACTATACAGGCATTGATTTATTTCTGGGTTCTGTATTCAGTTTCATTTATCTATGTCTGTTTTTATTCCAATATCATACTGTTATGATTATTATACCCTTGTTGTCTAGTTTGATATCAGGTAAAGTGATTCCTTCAACATTGTTCTTTTCCTCAACATTCTGTGGCTCTGTGTGGAATTTGTGGTTCCATGGACATTTTTGGGATATTTGTTCTAGTTCTGTGAAATACACCATTGGTATTTTTACATAAGTTACATTGAATCTGTAGATTACTTTGGGTAGTATATACATTTTAACAATCTTTTCTTTTTATCCATCAACACGGTATATGCTTCCATTTATTTGTATCTTCTTCAGTGTCTTATAATTTTCTTTTTTTTAACTTATCTTTATTGTTGAATGTATTACAGATGTTCCTCATTTTTCCCCCATTGCCCCCTTCCTCCCCATTCCTGCCCCCCTCCTGCCTTTCCCCACACTGTTGTCTGTGTCCATTGGTTATGCATATATACATATAAGTTCTTTGGTTTATTTCTTCCCACCCCCCAAGCCCCCTTCCCTTTGAGGTTTGTCAGTCTAACAACCAATTTGTACTTCTTAATCCCTTCACCTTTTTCACCCATCCCCCCAGCCCCCACCCATCTGGTAACCAACAAAAGTTCTCTGTATCTATGAGAATGTTTCTGTTCTGCTTGTTCATTTTGTTTGTAGATTCAATTGTTGATAGATATGTATTTATTGCCATTTTGTTTGTTTATTTTTTTTTATCTTTTTCTTCAAGACCCTTCAACATTTCATATAATAATGGTTTGGTGGCGATGAACTCCTTTAGCTTTTCTTTGTCTGGGAAACTCTTTCTATGGTCATCGATTCTAAATGACAGCTTTGCAGGATACAGTAATCTTGGTTGTAGGTTCTTGCTTTTCATCAGTCTGACTATTTTTTGCCATTCCCTTCTGGCCTGCAAAGTTCCTTTTGAGAAATCAGTTGACAGTCTTATGGGAACTCCCTTATAGGTAACTAACTGCTTTTCTCTTGCAGGTTTTAAGATTCTCTCTTTGTCTTGAACCTTTTGCATTTTGATGATGATGTGTGTTGGTGTGGGCCTCTTGGGGTTCATCTTGTTTGGGACTCTCTGTGCTTCCTGGACTTGTATGTCTGTTTCCTTCACCAAATTAGGGAAGTTTTCTGCCATTATTGTTTCAAATAGGTTTTCGATTTCTTGTTCTCTCTCTTCTCCTTCTGGCACCCCCAAGATGCAAATGTTGGCACACTTGAAGTTGTCCCAGAGGCTCCTTACACTATGCTCATTTTTTTGGATTCTTTTTTCTTTTTGCTGTTCTGATTGGGTGCTTTTTGCTTCCTTATATTTCAAATTGATGGTTACCTACTCTACTATTGCATCTGTGTAAACTATTCTTTATTTCAGTTAGTGCATCCTTCATTTCTGACTGGTCCTTTTTTATGCTCTTGAGGCCCTCATTAAGTTCACTGAGGTTCTCACTAAGTCCATTGAGCATCCTCATAAGCAGTATTTTGAACTCAGCATCTGTTAGGTTGCTTAACTCCATTTCACTTAGTTCTTTTCCTGGAGTTTTGTTCTGTTCTTTCATTTGGGACCTGTTTCTTTGTCTCCTCATTTTGGCTGCCTCCCTGTGTTTGTTTCTATGTATTACTTACTGAGAGGTATGGGGCTAGCTGAGACCAGATGCTGCTTGTTTGAAAGAATTTAGGAAAAGCTGAAGCAGGATCCAAGACAGGCCAATCCTATGGTAAAGCAACTGGCAACAGCTTGGGTGGGCCTGGAAGTTGGGTGGGGCGGGGCCTCAGGGAATCACCAGGGCAGGGCCAACAGTGTGAGCCAGGTTGCTGGAGTCCCAGATATGGCGGCGTCTGCCGGCCCAGGGAGGGGCTCACCAAAGGAGCAAAGGCCTCTGATAGCACGTCTGTCCAGGAGAAAGCTGCCTCTCCAGCCCTCGCTCCAATGCCAAACAGCTCAGTTCTTCCCCATATGACTCTGGTGCCTTTCAAGCTGCCTCCCGCATGCTGGAGCCTGGAGGGAGCAAGTCCAAGTAAGTTCGTGTGCGGGCCCTTTAAGAGGAGCTGCCGGCGGCTCCAGCAGCCACAGCCTCCCTCAGCCTCAGTTCCCGCTGGTTTTTCCAGCCAGAAGTTATGGGGATTCTCTTCCTGGCACTGGAACCCTGAGCTGGGCGCCTGGTGTGGGATGGGGACCCCTCAGTCCTCAGGGAGGACCTTCCCAGCGGAGGTGTCCCTCCTAATTTTTATCCTCCACACGTGGGTGTGGGACTAGCCCATCGTGCCTCTGCCCCTCCTACCAGTCTCGATGTGGCTTCTTCTTTAATTTCGTAGTTGCAGGACTTCCTTTCAGCTTGATTTCAGGCGGTTTTGAATGATGGTTGTTCTGTAGTTGTAACTTTGATGTGGTTGTGGAAGGACACGATACTGCGTTTACCTACCCGCCATCTTGACCGGAAGTCCTAATTTTCTGATTATAGTTTTCTTTTTTACCTTCTTGATTATGTTCATTTCTTGTTTTTTTTTTTTTTGAGCAATTGTAAGTGGAATTTTCTTAGATTCCATCTCTGATAGTTATTATTGGTGTATAAAAATACAACCAATTTCTGGATATTTATTTTGTATCCTGCTACTTTACTGAATTCATGTATTAATTCTCATAGTTTTTTTTTGTGTGTGGAATCTTTAGGATTCTCTATATACAGGATTGCGTCACATAATGAGAACTTTACTTCTTCCTATCCAATTTGGATGTCTTTTATTTATTCTGTCTGATTGCAGTGGCTATGACTTCCAGTACTATGTTGAATAAGAGTGATGAAAGTGGACATCCCTGTTGGTTTCTCTTAAATAATGAAAATCTGGAGGATTTTGATTGGAAAGATTTGATCTATATTTTAGTTTAAAATGAATCTAAGATGTTAGTGACTCTGGGAATCTACCTGAAACTAATGCCTCTATTTTACAGAGGAGAAAACTAAGATGCACAGAATTATTAACAAGTTCACACACAAAATTTTAAACTTGTATGAATCTAATAACATATCTCAGAATATGAAAGCAAAAATGGACAAAACTGGAAGAGGTGATGATTCACTTTCATGTTTGACAACTTTTTTAAAAATTGATCAATTAATTATTTTTATTACAGATGTCCCTCCTTTTCCCCCCATTGACACCCTCCTCCTTGCTCCCATCCTCCCACCTTTACCACACTGTTGTCTGTGTCCATCGGTTATGCATGTATACATATAAGTTCTTTGGTTTATCTCTTCCCGTCCCCTGACCCCCCTTCCTTCTGAGGTTTGTCAGTCTGTTCTATACTTTCATGTCTCTGGATCTGTTTTGTTCATCTGCTTATTATGTTCATTATACTCCACACATAAGTTATGGGGACTTCTCTTCCTGGCACTGGAAGTGAGATCATGTGATACTTGTCCTTTTCTCTCATTGGCTTATTTCATTGAGCATAATACTCTTCAGGTCCCTCCATGTCATCTCAAAGAGTAAGAGATCTTCCTTTCTTACAGCTGCATAGTTTTCCATCATGTAAATTTAACACAGCATTTTTTACCCATTTGTCTACTGATGGACACTTGGGCTGTTTCCAGACCTTATCTATTGTAGTGCTGCTATGAACGTAGAGGTGCATATATTCTTTCTGGTTGGTGTTTCAGGCTTCTTAGGTTATATTTCTAGAAGTGGGATCACTGGGTTAAATGGCAGTTCCATTTTTAATTTTCTGAGGAAACTCCACACTGATTTCCACAATGGCTACACCAGTCTGCATTCCCACCAGCAGTGTACTAGGGTTCTCTCTTCTCCACATCCTCACCAGCACTTGTCATTTGTTGTTTTTTGATGGTAACCATTCTGGCAGGTGTGAGGTGATACCTCAGAGTCATTTTAGTTTGCATCTTTCTGATGATTAGTGACGTTGACCATTTTTTCATATGTCACTTGGCCATTTGTATATCCTCTTTGGAGAAGTGTTTTTTTTTTCAGGTCCTCTGCCCATTTTTTAATTGTATTTTTTGCCTTCTTTTTGTTGAGTTGTATGAGTACTCTATATATTTTGGAAATTAACCCCTTATCCAATGTATCATAGGCAAATATGTTCTCCCATATAGTGGGTTCACATTTCATTTTGATGCTGATTTCTTTTGCTGTCTCAATAAAATTCAAAGAACAACAATACAATTTATTTGTAGCTATTATTCTTATTCAGAGAATTAATGAGAAGTTTAAAAATTACCAAATGCAGGTACAGAGTAGATATAAACATTAATTTTTTGTCCTTCCATTTTTGTTTCTACATTAGAAATATTCGAGTTACACTCTGATAAATTATTTTCCCCCAGCATTATTGAGATTTAATTGACATATAATATTGCATAAGTTTAAGTTGTAGCAATTGTTGATTTATATACTTACCTATTGCAGAATAATTACTGCTATAGCATTGGTTAAAGTCTCCATCACATCACATAATTATCATCTGTGTGTGTGTGTGTGTGTGTATATGTGTGTGTGTGTGTGTGTGTGTGTGTGTGGTGAGAACATTTAAGATCTACTCTCCTAGCAACTTTCAAGTATATAATATGTTATTATTAACTATAATCACCATGCTGTACATTAATTACTCAGAACTTATGCATCTTATATCCAGAAGTTTGTACCTTTTGACTAACATCTCCGCAGCCCTGAATTTTTGACCACCACTCTAGCCCCTGATAACCACTTCTCTACTCTTTGTTTCTATGAGTTCAGCTTTTTTAGATTCCACATATAAGTGATATTATACAGTATTTGTCTTCCTTTGTCTGATTTATTTCACAATGCCCTCAAGATTTCTCCATGTTGTTGCACATGGCAGTCTTCTCTCATTTCTCATGGCTGAAAAAACATTACATTTTCTTTAGATATTCCTCTGTTGAAAGACACTTAGCTTGTTTCCATATCTTGACTATTGTGAATAATGCTGCAATAAACAAGGGAGTGCATGTATATTTTTGAGACACTGATTTTGTTTCTTTTGGATAAATGCTCAGATAAGGAATTGCTGGATCATGGTAGTTCTATTTTTAATTTTTAAAGGACCCTTCATACTGTTTTCATTGGTGGCTACAGGAAGCTACATTCCCACCAACAATGTACAGGGTCCCCTTTTCTCCACATTCTCACCAACTCTTGTTTGTATTTTTGTTTTTATGACGATAGTCATTGTAATAGGTGTGAAGTGATATCTCAGCGTGGTTTTGATTTGCATTTTCCTGATGATTAATGATGTCAAGCACCTTTTGGTGTACCTGTTGGCGATTGTATGCCTTCATTAGAATAATGTCTATTCAAGTCCTTTAGCCATTATGAAATTACACTTTTTTTCTTTATATAGTTGTGCAAATTTTTTGTATATTTTGGATATTACCTCCTTATCAGATATATGGTTTTCCTATTCTGTAGGTTGCCTTTTCATTTTGTTGATTCTTTTGTGTGCATGATAAATTCTTCTTTGCTTTCTTATCTAGAAATCACATTTGTAGAATATTTAAAAATTAAAAACTAAAATATTTTAAATGGGGGAAATATTATGCACATCTTGATATGGACACAGATTTATCAGTTGTCTCTGGGCCAGAATATGACAGCACAGGATTTTTGCATATGTGTTGCCAGTGTTTGGAACAATGTCCAGTAATGTGTAGCCACCCCAATCAATAGTGCATTTGTGTAATGTAAAGAGTGCCCACCTTCCAGTAGATAGTTCTGCAACTCTTAGGCTCCCATTTTTAGTCCTATCCCCACACCCTACCCCTATATTTTTGGAAGTTGGTGGACTGATGTCTAATACATGAGTGCGTGTGTGTGCGCGCGCACACACACACACATGCTTTTCTCTTCACCTCATTTATTTTACACATTCCCACCAAAATTTACAGGCATCTTTGTATAGAATTCTTCTTGAAATATGGGAATGATCATTGCAAGGTGGTAAGCTTTTGAGCTCAAATCCGCTTTAGAATTGGGTCTGTATCTTTTAGCTTTAAATCGTCAGGGAAACTGAAAGAGGCAGCAGATATATTTAGTTACCCAAGTAGTGTAATTGGGCCCCAAACATAACCTGTCATATTTTCCATTTGGAAATCATTCCTTCTCCTTATCTTACTTGATATGGCTGTTAAGGCAGAGAAACAAAGACTTCCATGATCAAAGGAAAATGGAAAGAATGCTGAGGCAATCATAGAAAATAAATGAGACCTTAGTCAAAACTGAGGAGAAAATAAGAAAAATGCAAAACTATGGGCCTGGGGTATACTAAAATTTAAATGAAGCTCATTATAAGTTGCCCTGCCTTGACAAGAACACAAGTAAAAATGTGTACATGTACTTTAAAAAATGTGTTTAGACTAAATTTTGTTCCAGGCAGCACCAGTCTCACCTGGGAAGGTAGAGCTTCCCAAGTGCCATTGGTTTTCACAAACAGCAGCTTTAAGAGCTAGGATCTCTAATGTTGATTACTAAGAGGATGTGGGAGAGAGAAGGGAGAGTATGTAATGGGTCCCAGGTGTCTGGCAAGGAGAAAGGTCAATATCTGAGATGTCGGAATGAGGCCCAGAAACTGGAGGAAATGATGTGTTAATATGGAAAATGTACCTTTCCTGCTGTCTGAGCTCTGTGTCGGTGGAATCCATCTCTGCTTTATTCACAGAATATTGCCTGAAACATTTTAGGCATTCAATAAATACTTATTAAAGGAATGCATGGTTATAAGTTCCTCTTGGGCAGTTGGGTCCTAAGATATTTAATGCTTTAGCTAAGGTTAAATGATGCTGACGGGTTTCAGATGGTAACCAATTTTCTCATTAAGATTCCTAAATATTACTGTTGTTTAGTATTCATTTTATTAAATAAATACTAAAAAATGTTACTCCCGAGGTATTTCAGAAGAAATATTGTCTCAGCCAAAAGCATAGGTCTTTCCCCATTTCTCGTCTGAGAAAATGATTGGGAACAGCTTTTTCTGTACCTAATATAGAGGGAAGAGGAGATAAGGTTCACCTCCTCACCTGGATCCATTCTGCTGGGAGTGTTTCGTGGGCTGCAGCTGCTCCCGGCCATCCTGATCAGGTCATGGGAGGAAAACGTGGTGGGGGAGGAGGCAGGAGAGGGTTTGGTCAATTGAATTTGAGCCCCATGAAGGCTGTTAGTCCTCGGTGGGACTTCATATTCTCTGACATCTCCATGACTTGTGTTTTTATCTTTGCGCTGTGGCGATGTCAAGGTATATTTTACTGTTTGTAGGACACAGGAAGGATTTCAAAATTTGGATACTACAGAGAAAGTTGTAGCACCAACTGTGTGTGTGTGTGTGTGTGTGTGTGTGTGTGTGTGTGTTTGTAAGCAAAGAAAGATAAAGCCCTTCATGAAAAATTAAGGAAGAAATTTTCTTTCCAAGTTATGAGAAAATTATCTGCCTATATTCCTTCCCTAAAGAAAGAAAAAAGATGACTTCATTTATATCTTGTCTTGCTTGTTCCAGAAAGGATTAGACGGGCTTATAATGACGTTAAAAGGATTTTTTTCCTACCAACCCTTTAGTATTAGCTGTTGGAAAGCATTTTTGTCAATATTACCAATATTCCTTCACTGGGGGCAGATGCCAGGGCTGCGGTGACGCATAAACTGGAGGAGCTTCTAGGAATGGAAACTGGAGATTCCACGCTACTGAAGTGAGTACATTGAGTTGGTGTCTAAACAACAGTGTTTTGAATAAGAAACTCACATATCCGTTTTACATTATTTGGATAATCCTATTCAGGCCATTGTAAAATAACTGGTAATTTATAACTGAATTAAAGGAAGTGAAAAAAATACCAAATACATTAAATTCTCTGAGTCACAGAGTTGAAATAGGACATACAAATGAAATAAAACATTCAAAAACATTACTTATGTCTATAACCATAAAAAATATTTTGTGTGGCATATCTGCCAAAACCTATTTATTTTGATTCTTTTTTTCGTATGTACATTTACAGAAATTATACATGGGAATTGTGGTACAGGTTTTTTTCAGTAATGATGATGAAGTAAACATCAGATATTTGTCTTAGTTAAAAAGATAAACTACATGTTTACACTCTGGAAATTATTGAAGGCAAAATTTTCAAGGCAACTGGGATTTAAATTGTGACATTTGCCTGGAAATTTTATGTTCTTCCCCCTCTTCCCATTGTAAAAAGATTAAAAGATTATCTATTTATTTTTCATCTCTTTCAATTATTCAGTATATTTACAAAACACAAGTGATGACACCCTGGGAATTATAAGGAATTATTCAAGATCGTACCATACAATAAGAAATAGTCACACAAATATTTATAAAAGACAAGAATGTGTAATGAGAAACTGGCCAATACGTGCTGGAGATTACGTGTCCTGCCAAAGATTAGCACATACTTTCATACACTCTGAAGGATGGGTAGATGTGTGACAGTGGATAGCAGTCAAGTGGCCGATGGCGAGAATGAGGACAGAAAACACTGGAAAAGGACAAGTATCTTTTAGAGCTGACAGATGTTTTTAGAGAAAGTATTAAATAAGTTGGTAGGAGGAGAATTTTGAAAACATTGTACTAGGCTTTGTTAATTAGTTATAACTTATGTTTTTTAGAAATATAGCATGTGGTGGCAAAAGTTTAATTAAAACAATTTTAGGGGAAGATGAATCCATGGACAGACTGGACCGCGTTGAGAAGAGAAGCATGAGGAGTAACAAGGATGTGGCAACAGTGATGACGAGGAAATGAAGAAGAACTGACGATCCATAGGGGTGGCAGTTGAATCAGGGAGAGAAAAAGTGAAAGGGGCATTGTGAATGATGTCAAAGGAGTTGACAGCACTTGGTGACAGAATAGATATCTCTGAAGAAGCAGTTGCTCACACACTTGATCTTGTACATTTGCCACCTGCCTGTTGTCTTCAAGGGCTTCTCAAGTGCAGAACACTGACCATCCTCTCTTTGATATAGTCGTGATTATTTAGAACTACAAGCTCAAAGTAACCATAACAAAAACAACTTCAACAGTAACAACCACCATAACCTAATTTTTTAAAAACAAATTTCCTTTTGTTGAGAAATGAAGTGTTGTTTTGTTTTTTTGTTTTTTTTTTTTTCCCCACATGAAGACAAATCACTTCTGGAAGTTTGTTTTTAGAAATGAAGGATTCACATGGACACATATGTATTATATCCAGAGAACATCTGTTCCACTTTAGAAAATTAAAGACGGTAACATCAAAATCTCCAGCGTCTCATTTTCTGAGAAACCAAGCATCTGACAAAGGCTGATTTTTCCCCCTTTATTTTATTTATAATTTTTTCCATCACCATTTATCTTCCATATACCCTCTTTCACCTCCCCCTACCCCTCTCCCCTCTTCCCCTGTAGTCTCCACAAGGCTGACTTTTGAGTCTCAAAATGAATTTCACAGAATGTCAATTTTGAATTTTAAAAAATCGTATTTACTTAGAATAGCAGGGAGAGGAAACAATGTCACCAAACATCTGATTTTGCAAGAGCCTAGGTGAATTACAGTCACATTCCTATAGATTTCTGCTTTTTTTAAAAACCAAAGATCCTTTTCTATTTTATTTTACTTTTTTATTTTTTAAAATAATAAAAAAAAATTTTTCAATTATATCTTTTTCATTCTAAACATACTGGAATATTTGTATTAATATATCTGTCTATGCAGTTCAACTAATTCAGTCCTTTTTGACATGATAAATTCGTTGAGAACAATGCTATTTATTCTATCATAACTCTGTGCCAACAGACGTGTTAAATATATAAATATTGTTTATATAAAAATTGAGAGGAAAGGAGTGAAGTTAAGCAATACCAAGTTTACATAAAAAGAACCATAATTATTTTACTGAAATATGTATTAGTGTCAGAAATAAAACTAGCCATTTTATTTATTTTTGTCTTATAATTTTGTTAACTTTTCATTCTTCCTATTGCTTGTAGCTTGATTTCCACCCCGTGGAATCCTGATGCCAACAAGGGTAACAGTTTCACTATAAAGAGATCACAGTTGGCAAACACATCAAGGGTTGTCTGATACTGATGAAATAATATGCCTGAGACATTGGCAAGACTGTGTCCTTCCCCTCTGAGAGCTGTCAGTCTGTTCTCTATAAGTTTGTTTCTATTTTATTTATTTTGTTCATTAGATTCCACCTATGAGTGAAATCATATGGTACTTGCCTTTCTCTGACTGGCTTAATTCACTTAGCATGTTCTCCAGGTCCGTATATGCTGTTGCAAAAAATAAGATTCCCTCCTTTTTACAGCAGAGTAGTATTCCATTGTGTATATGTACCACAGCTTTTTAATCCACTCATCTACTGATGGGCACTTGGGCTGCTTCCATATCTTGGCTATTGTAAATAATGCTGCAATGAACAAAGGAGTGCATACATTCTTTTATTTATTTTCTATTTTATTTTAAATGTATCTTTACTGTTTAAAGTATTACAGATGTCTTTCCTTCTTCCTTCCATTGACACCCTCCTCCCCGCCCTAACCCCTGCTTTCACCACACTATTGTCTGTGTCCATTGGTTACACATATGGGCATATAAATCCTTTAACTGATCTCTTCCTGCCCCTGACCCCCTTTCCCTCTGAGCTTTGTCAGTCTGTTCCCTACTTCTATGTCTCTGCATCTATTTTACTCACCAGCTTATTTTGTTCATTATATTCCACATATAAGTGAGATCATGTGATACTTGTCTTTTCTTGATTGGTTTATTTCATTTAGCATAATACTCTCCAGATCTCATCATGTCATCTCAAAGGGTAAGAGATCTCTCTTTCTTACAGCTGCATGGTGTTCCATTGTGTATATGTACCACAGCTTTTTCATCCACTCATCTACTGATGGACACTTGGGCTGTTTCTAGATCTTAGCTATTGTAAATAGTGCTGCTATAAATATAGAGGTACATATATTCTTTATGATTGGTGTTTCAAGCTTCTTATGATTTATTCCTAGAAGTGGGATCACTGGGTTAAATGGCAATTCCATTTTTTAATTTTCTGAGCAAACTCCATACTGATTTCCACAGTGGCTACACCAGTCTGCATTCCCACCAGCAATGTACCAGGGTTCTCTTTTCTCCACATCCTCACCAACACTTGTCATTTGTTGATTTGTTGATGGTAACCATTCTGGCAGGTGTGAGGTGATACCTCAGAGTCATTTTAATTTGCATCTTTCTGATGATTAGTGATGTTGACCATTTTTTCACATGTCTCTTGGCCATTTATATGTCTTGTGTGGAGAAGTGTCTAATAGGTCCTCTGCCCATTTAAAAAAATTCTTTTTTCTTTATTGATTTTAGAGAGAACAGAAGGGAGAGGGAGAGATAGAAACATTGATAAGAGAGAACATCGATTGGCTGCCTCCTGAATGCCTTTCACTGGGGAGCTGGTCCACAACCTGGGCATGTACCCTGACCGGGAACCGAACCAGCGAACTCTTGGTGCATGGGTCGATGCTCAACCACTGAGACACACCGGCTGGTCCCTCTGCCCATTTTTTAATTACATTTTTTGTCTTCCTTTTGTTGAGTTGTATGAGTATGCTACATATTTTGGAAATTAATCCCTTATTCAATGTATCACTGGCAAATATGCTCTCCCATACAGTGGGTTCGCTTTTCATTTTGATGCTGGTTTCTTTTGCTGTGCAGAAGATTTTAGTTTGATGTGGTCCCATATGTTTATTTTTCTTTTGCTTCTCTTGCCCTAGGCAATGTATCTGTGAAAATTCTGCTATGTAAGATGTCTGAGATTTTGTTACCTATTGTTTCTCTGAGGATTTTATGGTTTCACAACTTACATTTAAATCCTTTTTCCATTTTTACTTTATTCTTATATACAGTGTAAGTTGGTGGTGTAGTTTTTTTTTTTAACATGTTCTTTTTCAGTTTTCACAATACCATTTATTGAAGAGACTGTCTTAACTCCACTATGTGCTCTTGCCTCCTTTGTCAAATATTAATTGACCATAATGATGTGGGTTGAGTTTTGGGGTCTCTGTTTTGTTCCATTGGTCTATATGCTTGCTCTTTTGCCTGTACCAAGCTGTTTTGATTACAACGGCTTTGTAGTATAGTTTGTTACCCAGTATCGTGATCTCTCCAACTTTGTTCTTTCTCAAGATTGCTGCATTGATTCAGTATCTTTTTCACTTCATATAAATTTTTGGAATATTTTTTCTAGCTCTGTGAAATATGCTGTTGGTATTTTAATAGATTTGTGTTTAATCTGTAGATTGCTTTGGGTAGTATGGACCTTTTAATTATGTTAATCATTTCAATCCATGAACACAGTATATGATTCCACTTGTTTGTATCTTTTATTTTTTTTTTCAATGTCCTATAGTTTTCTGAGTACAAGTCTTTTACCTCCTTGATTAATTCTATTCCTAGGTATCTTTTTTTTTTTTTTTTGGTTGTTGTTGCAATGGTAAATGTGATTTTTTTTTTTTTTTTTTTTTTTTAGTTTCTGTTTCTGAGAGTTCATTACTGGTATGTAAAAATGTCATGGAGCCCGGCCGGTGTGGCTCAGTGGATTGAGCATCATCCCAGGGACTGAGAAGTCCTGATTTGATTACAGGTCAGGACACATGCCCGATTGCAGGCTCAATTCCCGGTAGGCGGTGTGCAGGAGGCAGCTGATTAATGTTTCTCTCTCACATCCATGTTTCTATCTCTCTCTCCCTCCCTCTCTCTCTAAAAAGTCAGTAAAACATGTTTAAAAAATAAATGAATAAAAATAAAAATGTCATGGATATCTGGATGTTAATTTTGTATGCTGCTACTTTGCTGGATTCATTTATTAAATCCAGAAGTTTTCTGTTGGTGTTCTTAGGGCTTTCTATGTACAATATCATGACATTTGAAAGGAATGACAATTTAACTTCCTTCTTTTCAATTTGGTTGCCTTTTATTTTTTCCTCTCGTCTGATCACTGTGGCTAGGACTTCTAATACTATGTTGAATAAGAGTGGTGAAAGAGGACATCCCTGTCTTGTTCGTGTTCTTAAGGGAAACACTTTTAGTCTTTTCCCTTAGTATGATGTTGGTTGTAGTTTTCTCATATGTGGCCTTTATTATATTAAGGTATGATTCTGCTATCCCTGCTTTGCTGAAAGTTTTTATCATAAATAGGTGCTGGATTTTGTTGAATGTTTTTTCTGCATCTATTGATATGATCGTGTAATTTTTATCCTTCATTTTGTTTATGTGATATGTCATGTTTATTTATTTGCAAATATTGTACCAGCCTTACATCTCTGGAATAAATTCTACTTGGTCATGGTATATGGTCTTTTTATGATATTGCTGGATCCAAATAGCTAATACTTTGTTGAGAATTTTAGCATCTACGTTCATCAGTGATATTGGCCTGTAATTTTCTTTTTTTGTGGTGTCTTTATCTGGTTTTGGAATTTAGATAATGCTAGCCTAGTAATAAGAGTTGGTAAGTGTTCCTTCCTCTAGAATTTTTGTAATAGTTTGAGAAGGATAGGTGTTATTTCTTCTCTGAATGCTTGGTAATACTTGCCTGTGAGGTCATGTGGTCCAGGACTCCTGTTGGTTGGGAATTTTTCAATGAGTGCTTTAATTGCGTAGTTGTTTTCAGCCTATTCAGTTTTTCTGAATCTTCCTGATTGAGTTTTGGAAGATTGTGTGTTTCTAGGAATTTGTCTATTTTGTCCGGGTTGTCCAATTTGTTATCATAGTACTTTCTAACAATCCTTTGTATTTCTGTGATGTCTATTGTTACTTCACCTCTTTTATTGCTGATTTTATTTATTTGGGTACTCTCTCTTTGATTTTTGATGATTCTGGCTAAAGGTTCTTTATTCTTGTTTATCTTTCCAAAGAACCAGCTCTTCATTTTATTGATCTTTTGTTTTGTTTTGTTTTTTAGTCTCTATGTTATTTATTTCTGCTTTGATCTTTATTATTTTCTTTCTTCTACATACTCTGGCTTTTTCTTGTTCTCTTTCTAATTCTTTTAGTTGTATGGTTAGATTGGTTATTTGAACTTTTTCTTTTTTATTGAAGTAGGGCTGTATGCTATGAATTTCACTCTCAGGACTACTTTTGCTGTGTCCCATAGATTTTGGGTTGTTGTGTGTTCATTTTCATTTTTTTTTTCCAGGAAGTTTTTGATTTCTTCCTTGATCTCATTGGTAATCCACTCATTGTTTAATAACATGCTATTTAGCCTCCATGTGTTTGAATGTTTTCGAGTGTTTTTATTGTAGTTGGTTTTTAGTTTCATGCCATTCTGATCCAAGAAGCTACTTGATATACTTTCAATCTTCTTGAACTTGTTAAGACTTATTTTGTGTCCTAACATGTGGTCTATCTTTGAGAATGTCCTATGTGCACTTAAGAAGAATGTATATTCTGCATCTTTGGTGTGAAGTGTTCTGTAAATATCAATTAAGTCTAACTGATCTAGTTCTTCATTTAAGGACTCTGTGTCCTTGTTAATTTTTTTCTCTAGAAGATCTATCCAGTGGTGTCAGTGGGGTGTTAAAGTCACCCACTGTGGTTGTATTGCTATTGATCTCTCCCTTGAAGTCCTCCAGAAGTTTTTAAATATGTGTTGGTGCTCCTTTATTTGGTGCATATATGTTTACTAGGGTTATATCCTTTTGTGAATCAATCCTTTCAGTGTTACATAGTGACCTTCTTTGTCTCTTGTTATGGCCTTTGCTTTCAAGTTTATTTTGTCAGATGTAAGTATTGCAACCCCATTTTTTTTATATGTTTCCATTTACATGGAATTCCCCTCCCCCCATCTCTTCACTTACAGTCTGTGTGAATCTTTTGTTCTGAGGTTGGTCTCTAGTAGACTCCATATATATGGATCATGTTCTTTTTTCCATTCAGTTACCCTGTCTTTTGATTGGAATATTTAATCCATTTATATTTAAGGTTATTATTGATAGGTACTTACTTATTGCTATTTTATGCCTATGTTCCCCTCTTTTTCTCTATTTCTTCTTCTTCTTACAGTAGTCCCTTTAACACTTTTTACAATGATGGTTTGGTGGTAATAAACTCCTTTTGCCTTTCTTATTTTATTTTATTTCTGTCTAGAAAGCTCTTTATTTCACCTTTAATTTTGAATGATAGCCTGGCTGGATACAGTAGTCTTGGTTTCAGATCTTTGCTATTTATTATGTTGAATAGTTCATGTCATTCCCTTTTGTTCTGTAGTATTTCTGTTGAGAAATCATTTGACAGTCTTAGGGGAGCTCCCTTGTAAATAACTCACTGTCTCTTTCTTGCTGCCCTTAAGATTCTCTCTTTGTCTCTAATGTTTGCCATTTTAATTCTGATGTGTTTGTGTGTGTCTGTTTGGATTCATCTTGATTTGGACTCTCTGTGCTTCCTGAAATTATGTCACTTTTTCTTCACCGGTTTATGGAAGTTTTCTGTCGTTTTTAAAAAACAGGTTTTCTCTCCTTTGCTTGCTTTCTTCTCCTTCTGGTACCCCTATAATGTGGATGTTGTTCTGTTTTATATTGTCCCAAGGTTCTCTTAAATGATCTTCCTGCTTTTCAGTTATGTTTTCTTTTCTCTGCTCTGATTGAGTGATTTTTTTTCTATCTTGTCTTCTAATTCACTCATTCGATCATCTATCTGCTTCATCCAGTCTACTGGTTATTCCTTCCAGTGTATTCTGTATTTCAACTATGTCATTCTTTATTTCCAGTTGATTATTTTTCATGGTTTTTATGTTCTCTTTCATGCTTTTGTGCAACCTTCTAACCATTACTTTGAACTCTGTTTCTGATATATTGCTTGCCTCCATTTCATTTAGCTCTTTTTCTACAGATTCCTCCTGTTATTTCATTTGGGTCCTGATACTTTTCTCCCCATTTGTGTTTGTTTCTATGTGTGGGGCTCAGTGGAACAATCATTAACCCTTCAGGCTGGGTGTCTATAAAATTAAACTTTGATCACCATTTATGAGATGCTGTTCAGAGGCTATCCCTCTAGGTGGGGTTGTTCCCAGCAGTGTCTGGAGCCTGCCAGGATCCCCTGTTTGGTGTGCCATTTGTGTGTCTAGTTTAGTCTCGCTTTGGTGTGGTCTGAAGCCCTCCACTGGTTGTGTTGGTTTGGGGTTCTTTTGGGTGGCTTTCAGGTGCAGGTCACTGTCAGACATTTTGTGTAATTGGCCTTTGGCTACCCATCTGTAGCTACCACTATGTTCACTCTTTGTGTCTGCATCTACTAGACCTGTGTGCACGGGAGAGGCCAATCTGTGATAATGGGTTGGCTTCTTCCAGCTTAGGGCTGGGGGAAGATCTGTGGTCAGACTGAAGCTCCCTGAGTTCTGCCTCCACTTGTCAGCTACAGTGCCTATCCCCTGAGGTTGCCTTGTCTTCCTCCAGAGCCTTCCGAAGGGAGTCTGTAGGATGAAC
The DNA here is from genome assembly GCA_030848825.1 of Tadarida brasiliensis. NCBI lineage: Eukaryota > Metazoa > Chordata > Mammalia > Chiroptera > Molossidae > Tadarida > Tadarida brasiliensis. Next base: position 104,597,070 of record CM061260.1, on the reverse strand, counting down.
TCAGGCTAGCCTAGCTCTAGCTGGTGGGCACCCTGCTTGTGAATTATGCAGTCAGGCACTCAATGAGTGGAAATTAGTCCCTGCTTCAAAGCCAAAGCCCTCAATCTCTGCCAGAGTCTCCAACTCTAGTTTCCTTTAAGGGGACTCACTGCAGGTTCAGGTTGGGTATGGCTAGCAGTCTCCTCTGGGTTTGAGAGCAAGTTTGATTCAGCTGCCCTAGAATCAGGGGAATAGATTAAAAGTCTCCCATTGAGGATGTTGCTGGCCCAGACTGCAGGAGGGAGCTAAGCACTTCCTCCCAGTAACAGACAATAGCCTCCAAGTGTCTCACATTTTGAATATCTTTCTCTGAGCCATTCTCTTGTCCCCCACAGAACCGCACTAAGCAAGGGTATCTGAGACTTCACAGGGCTGAATGAAACAGTCTCCTGTTGGGGGTGTTGCCTGCAGCCTGCAGGAGGGAGGGATAGGCGCTACTTCTCCTTCCTTCTCCTTCCTGGGGCTGTGCCATGGAACTCACAGGCAGGTCAGATCTACCTCCCCACAATGCAGTCCCAGAGGTCAGCACTCACCCGTCTGTCTCCCTGGCAGAAGCCTCCCTGGGAGACACCATCCAAAAATCCCAGCTCTGCATGGCACAGCACCCAACCAAGCAAGAGGGGGCAGAAAATTAGCCCTGCATGGAACTCTGATCTGTCTTGTGCTGGTCCCAGCAAATGTGGCTCCAAAATTCCCAGCTCTACTTGGGCTCCAAACCTCAAAATGTGGGCCAAGAATCCCAGACCTGCTCAGCTCCCCTGTATTGCCAACTCAGCAGGATGGGGAAGGCTGGTTGGATCCACAGGTGGGTGGAGGGGCTCCGACCTTGCACTAGAGGTGGGAGACTGTTCCTTTTTCCCCAAGATACACAATTTAGTCACTGACTGGGTTTTTTCCCAATGCCTTTCTAGAAAGTAGAAGGTTCCTCAAAATTACTGCTTAGTGCAGCCCCTAGATCTCTCAGCTAGACCCAAATAGCTGCACAGCCTCTCCAGCAGTCAGAGTCTGAAGTGAACTTCTCAGGCTGGGACTGCTAACAATAGGAGCAATCTTGCACTGGGAAGATGCAGTCTGATTCTCCCAGGTGGACAGCATCCCCTTGGTTTCCTCTGCCTGATGCTTTGCAGTCTCTTCTTTCTATCACTGTTCCTCTGGGTTGGGAATCCCTGCATGGGGTTGAAACCCCACACTTCCAGGAGGAGGGAGCTTTGCAACCATGATATCTCTCCAGCCTCTCAGATGCTGCATAGTTTAGTCACTGGCTACATAGTTCCTTCTATTTCCACTTTGTTCTTCTTTCTCAAGATTGGTCTTTTAAGTTGATTGCTTTAGGGAAGCTTTCCCTTTCTACCTCTCCTTTCCTCTTTACTAGTCTCTACATGGCTTCTTCAGTGCTTCTTAGATATAACAATTCAGATCAGCTACACTTCAATTGGTCTTTCAAGTCGATTGCTCTATAGTTTAGCTGTAAATCTGGTCCCTGGCTGGGAGCAAGTATATGCAACCTTCAGCTACAACTCTGCAGCCATCTTGAAGGGTCCAATGTCTGAGATTTTACTGCTTATGTTTTCTTCTAGGATTTTTATAGTTTTAAGTCCAACATGTAAGTCTTTAACATATTTTTAGTTTATCCTTGTATATGGTATAAGAAGGTGGTCTATTCTCTTTTTTTTTTTTTTCATGTATCTGCCCAATTTTTCAACACCATTTATTGTATGGAGTGTCTTTACCCATTGTATGTTCTTGCCTCCTTTGTCAAATATTAATTGATCATAAAGGTGTGGGTCTATTTCTGGGTGAGATCTCTATTCTGTTCCAGTGATCTATATGTCTGCTTTTATGCCAGTACCATGTTGTTTTTATTACTATGGATTTGTATTATAGTTTGATATCAAGTAGCATGATTCCTCCAGCTTTGTTCTTCTTTCTCAATATTGCTATGGCTATTCAGGGTGTTTTGTGGTACCATATAAATTTTTGAAATATTTGTTTTAGTTCTGTGAAATACACCATTGGTATTTTGATAGGAATTGCATTGAATTTATAGATTTCTTTGGTACTATGGAAATTTAAATGATGTTAATTCTTCCTATCCATGAACATGGTATATGCTTCCACTAATTTATATCTCCTTCTATTTCTTTCTTCAGTGTCTTATAATTTTCTGAGCAGAGGACTTTTATATCTTCTGTTAAATTTATACATAGGTTTTTTTTTTTTAATGCAATTGTAAATGGGCTTGTTTTCTTAGTTTTCCTTTCTGATAGTTCATTATTGGTGTATAAAAATGCAATTGATTTCTGGATATTTATTTTGTATCCTGCTACTTTACTGAATTCACATATCTGTTATAGCAGTTTTTTGGTGGAATCTTTATGGTTCTCTATATACAGTATCATGTCATCAGCAATTAATAACAGTTTTACTTCTTCCTTTCCAATTTGATGCTTTTGTTTTTTCTTCTTCTTGTCTAATTTTTGTGGCCAGGACTTCCAGTACTATGTGAAAGAATGGAGAAAGTGGACATCCCTGTCCTGTTCCTGGTCTTAAGTGAAACACTTTTAGTTTTTGCCCATTGAGTATGATGTTGGCTGTGGGTTTCACATATATGACCTTTATTACATTGAGGTATGTTCCTTCTATGACCACTTTGCTGACAGTTTTTATCATAAATAGCTCTTGGATTTCATCAAATTATCTTTATATATTTATATGATCATGTCGTTTTTATCTGAAGTTCAATTATTTGATTTTCTCCTTTTTCTTTAAGGCATCCAGGGTTTCCCAGATCTCATTAATGTAGTCACACAGTGATTTAATTTAAGGCAATAGTCAGTCCTTTCCATGATCAGTTTATTTCTTACTTTTAGTCCTTATACCTAGAGTTGACTTTTGGAGTCTCAGCCCCAAATCTATGAGTTTTACCTGGCATTCTTTCACCAAACTTGCTCTCAAATCCAGCTCTCATTTTTCCTGCCGTGTGACCTGTTGAAAGGTGTGCTCAGCTTCTCAGCCATTTCTGAGGAACTTCCAGATGCTATTAGGGAGAACTGATCCCAACTGAGTTCATTGTTCTTGGTTACATTTTCTTTTGATCTTAACTTTGTAATTCTTTCTCTTCTTGCATCTTTGATATGCTCAAACATATTTTAAAATAAATTTTTATATTTTCTATCTTCAGATACATTATCCAAGATATTTAGCTTATTTTCAGAAAGTAGAACCATTTCTAATTATTTTCAGTTAATTTGAAACAAAATCCCCACAGTGATTTTTAGAGGCACATAATGTACTATACAAGCTGTTGCACATAAAGAACCTCTACTAAAAACTACAGACTCTGCTCTTACTCAGATTTGGCTTCCAGGGGATATGTTTGTCCTTCCTCTACAACTAGTTTCTCTTTCCCTAGACGATGTTGGTTGCTTTTTCTTCTGTATAGTTTTGATAAAAGTAAAAATAAAATGTTAACCACATATATCTTTCTTACTTAAGACCTATTTTAATGCTTTTAACTCAAACTACTTTAAATTTTAACAAAAATAGCATATCAATTAATTATAAGGTATCCTGTATAATTGACCTCTGGATAAAGTAGGCAAAGGGAGTTAAAGGCTAGTGCTCTAATAGTTAAGGGACATAGGCTATTCCATAGCCCTTTTCTCCAGTAAATCCAATCCAGCTTGTTGTATGGATCAGTTTTATTTTACATGCAAAATAATTTTGAAGCTCAAAGGGCTCCTTGCTACTCACATGTCTTATCTGTACTTCTGGCCAGGCTTGACAACACAAAGAAAAAATTGGACTTGCTATTGCTTTTGGGAGAAGGAGAGTCAAATCAAATGTGTCGTTTTAAGTTTCCATTTTAATTTTATTTTCTGGCTTAATCCAAATTTCTCAAGAAATGATTCACATTTAATGCCAATATTTTTGGGAGTGTGACTTTAATCATGAAGGTTGAAATATGAAAATAAGATTCACTTTGAAGATGAATATATTAGAAAACGAGAAGTATACCAAAAAGCTACAGATATGTCTATGCTGGCATATTATCTTTTCCCACATTTATATTTATGTCTGTGATATAACTATTTACAGAAGATATATTGCCTGATATTTGAGAGAGTATCAGAATTTCCAACAAAAACAAAATTGTTCTAAATGCAATGTTATCAGGAAAGTAAACTTGCTATCTATCAAAGACCAAATTAAAGCAAACATAGATTGTGTATCTCAGTTACTGACAATTAGTAAATAACATGTTTATGTATATTAATATAAAACATTATTAAAATGGATGCTTTTCCCCCCAGTATATTCTAGTTGTTTATTAATTGTTAAACTCTTTGTGTGAAATATCCAAGTCCATCACTAATTTTTCCTTCCTATGAAAACTATGATTACACATTTGGTTGTGATTAGTTAACCAAAGGCTAATACAAATTCATTAGAATTTCTCTGGGACTCACTGGCTTTGGAAAAAATCCCATGAAGATCCACATTTGGCTGCTATGCTGTCCCAATCTGCCTCCTTGTGGGGTCCACACTCAAGCCATGACAAATTATTCCTTCTAGTCCATACCCTGCCTAGAGTGTGCTCTGACAGGGTTCTCTACATGTTTGCACTCCAGTCTCTTTTTCTGTTGTCTAGAAACTATTTTGAATGTGAAGTGTGACCTGTCCCTGTCGTTGGAACTTATTTTTCCTCAAAGAATGCTCCTTTGCTATGTGAGTTGCAGGTTTTGATTTTTTTTTTAACTTCTAATGTATAAAAACTTTGAGGTCTCTGTAGAAGTGCATTCTTTTACATCTACTTTGTTGAAGCCAAGTTATATTTCTTGCTGAAACTGGAAAAAACACTCTACCTAATTCTGCAGTTGACTTGCTTCAAAGTAGTTCCAGTTGCTTCTCAGTCTGTCTCATAAATTCTCAAATGGACACAGATTTGTCATCTTCTTTTAAAAGACTGGCATCTTTCTAGTGCTTAAAATTGAATCTATGAGATTGGACAAGAGAACTCTTTCCTTTTATTATCTGTTCTTTTCATCCCTGACTCATCGCCTCATTAGGCAGGTGCAAAATAGAACAAAGCTAAATATTAAAACAAACAAACCCTCACAGAAACCTGACCCCTGGCAAGATCCCTTATTCCTCTGCATGCAAACTCACATAAAGAAACACCTGGAGTTGGGGAAGTCAGTTAGTTTATAGACAGATGCAACCAAACATTGAATTTAGATTCAGACGTGTATGGTATCTTGACAAGTTCTCTATAGATTTGCTTTATCTTTACATGAGAAAGAAGGTTATAATTTCATACCTTTATAGGTAATCGCCATCTATTTTCTGGAACTAAATACAGTCAAATCTTGGTTCTCGAATGTCTCCCATCTCAAACAGTTCAGTTCTCAACCAAGTTGTTCAGGGAAAAAATGTCTTGGTTAACTTCAGTTCTCGACATATCTCAGGCCACAAACAAAGGAGAGAATGCACCAGTATGAGTCAGTTTATAGCTAAACTGTGCCTTGTCAGTATCTCAGGAAATTGTGCTGTGAATATTTGTGTGTGTGTTTTGCTTTTGTTGCTTGTGAAATAGATGATTAGCACAATTTTATTTATTTAAAATTCTTTTTTTTTAAATCCTCACCCGAAGACATTTTTGCATTTATCTTCAGATAGAGCGGTAGGGAGAGAGGAGGGAAGAAAGAGAGAGAAACATCGATGTGAGAGGGACACATCGACTGGTTGCCACCCACACGACAACCGTGGACAAACTGCTAGTAAGGTACCTGCCCTTAGTGGGAACTGAACCCTGGACTCTGCTCCGCAGGCCGATGCTCTAACCGCTGAGCCAAACCGGCCAGGGTGATGATTAGCACAATTTTAAAACATAAAGAGGCCATCAAGAGTGCAATTGTTGCTAATGGTGTGAAAAAAACAATGATCACAAGCCATTGAAGAGGTAGAAAAACTGTTGTTGATTTGGATAAATGAAAAGCGGTTGGCTGCTGGGTGACAGCATTTCAGAGGCAGTGACCTGAAAAAGTGAGGATGCTGCATCTGACCTCCTGAAAGACACCCTGGAGGGAGTGCTGACAGTGATTCCTTTAAGGCTAGTGTGGTGGTGGTGTGTGTGTGTGTGTGTGTGGGGGGGTTCGATAAATTTAAGAAGTGTTTGTTTATACATTAAACCGTATGTTAGACATGTACTGTATACAAGAAAGGTTAAAACAAGGAATCATTTTGGGGGTCTGGGACAAATTATTTCAATTTATGATATCTCTAAGGAGAAAAAAAATAACTCGGTTTTCGAACCAATTGCTTCTTGAACAGCCCACGGAATGAATTAAGTTCGAGAACTGAGGTTCCACTGTATTAGACCAGATATTTTCAGTGTGAAATGTGACTATGAAAATAGCTTACAGTTGAGTCAAGAGAGGGGGCACGACCCAGCTCAATCACCAGTTGGCTGTGTGAGCTGCTCAAATTATTTACTCTCTTTCAGCCTCAGTTTTTTTCACATAGAAATAGGAGTGTTAGGCCAGATGACTTTTATGCTTTGCTAGAGATCATATGACTCTACACTGCTCTTGTTAAGGAAGTGAGTGAGTACCCAATTATTGAGGGTATTTGAGGGGGAAGGATAAAAAGGAAGCAAAATATAGGGTTAATTCCTGTTATGTTAGCTCCACTCTAAGTTTTACATAAAGTTCTTGCCATTTAGTGAAATGTTTTTCATGAATCATTTAAGTTTAATTAATTACAATTAGGGAAAAATCTTAAAGAATCATTTTATTAGGTCACTTTCTAGATATTAACATTTTAAAGATATCCACTCAAGGGGATTGCATTACCTTTTTGGATGGCCTGTCCATGATATTAGTCATTCTGCCCATGTCTGAAACATTATAATAGTTCAATTCTTCCTACTTTTCTTTTCTATCATGACACTAGCATTTGGGAGGTATGTATCTAGCAACTCATAATATGTGTGTACATATTGTACATATGTATGTGTATAATATCTATGTATATATGTGTTTATGTATATATGCATATGTTTGTTGATTTAAAAAGAATTGTAGCCTTGGCTGGTGTGGCTCAGTTGGTTGAGTGTCATCCTATGCACTGAGAGGTTTGACTCCCAGTCAGGTCATATGTCTGGATTTTGGCTCGATCCCCAGTTGGGGGTGTGTGGGAGGCGGTCAAAATTGATGTTTCTCTTTCATCAATGTTTTTCCCTTTCTCTCTCTCTCTCTCTCGAAAATTAATAAAAATATATTTAAAAATAAATAAATAAAAATAAAATCAATAATAAAAAAAGAATTGCAGTCATCTGTACTGAAAGAAATGGAAAAAATATGAAGAGCTTCAAATACGAAAGAACTTTAAAAAATGAATGTACTTTGCAACATAGGAATTTGGGAATGAATAAGATAATGTGCCATCTAATCTGATGTAATCCCTGAGGGATAAAGTTAGAATTTTGTTGAGCTCTAGAGCTGAGCTAAACTTATTTAAAGATGTTTCCAGAGACCATTTCTGTTATATACTTTTGTGAGACCTGAAAATTGGGTACTGTAGAAGGCAATGTGAAACTTCACACAGCAAATTATCTTTTTACTATACTTAATGGAAGGGTAATGTCCTCAAAGAAGCAATGACCTTGCAACGCAGCTTACCCACCTCGCTTAGAGGATTTCCAAGTGAATAAACGTGTTTGGTTTGTACGATTTTTAAACTAAGGATTATAGTTTTCTCCCTCTCTCCTTTCCTCTTTTTATTTCTTCCCTTTCCTTCCTTCCTTCTTTCCATCCATTCTTCCTTCTTCTCTTTTATCTTTCTTTTTTTCTTGTCTCAATTAAATTAAGCCAAGGTTTTAAGCACTATAAATATTTTTTGTCTTGTTTTGACACTGGGCCAAATATCTAGGCACTCAGTGGTATTTGTATTCTTGTCTTTCCATTAGTTTGCTTTTCCTTTTTAATATCTTTGCTTTTAATTCATTAAGCTTTTTCCTTGGCCAAATTGGGTTGTTCTTTACTATATTCGATTAGTGTTAGACAAAACAGCAAGTTTATAGCTGCATAGAGGAAGATGATTTGTTAAACTATTATCTATTTAATTCTCATGTGAAATCTGTTTAGGTGAATGGTAGTCTTTTTTCCCCCAAAGTTCTCTTGCAAATAATACTTCAATTTAAATCTATAATTCATATTTTCCTTTTAAAGGTTATGTTAGAGTGAATCCTATTCACTCGGTTTCTGAATGAATAGCAGAAATATTTTATTTAAAATACTGGTTTTATAGATTTAATCAGTACCTATGAAGCAATTTCATCCACTTTTATGCTCCAAACCATGCATTTCATGCTTCTTTTTTGTGCGCAAAAAACCCCATTGCCTCCCAAGCACGTAGTTCTTCAGATGTTTGTTCTTTGGCCCCTTTTAGCTTTTAATGATATTTGCTACTTTTAAAAACTGTATTCTTAACAGTAAACTATATTATTCCAACAAATTTATGGCTGACCACTTCCTGTGGATTATGGCTCATCTTTAGCTGTAGTTTCATGAGGTCAGTTATTTTTCTTTCCAATGCTGTCTGTTAAACTAATTCCCTATCCCACGGCTTTCCTTCTCCACCCATCATTCTCGGTGAGGAAAGTGCCATGCTGGGGAAATGTTTTTCTTCTCAGTGGTAAATCACTGGAGTAACACTCACTCTGTAACTTTAAATGTTCTCTTTCCATAGTTACGGACCTTGTTTTGTGACACAACCCTACAAGTTTATTCTATTAGTGAGTTAATAAGACCTCTTATTGTTCCAAGAATCAGGGACCATTCTGAAAACTGGCATAAACCAAAAAGGGAATTTCTTAGCTGATATAATTGAACATTTCAATAGCACAATTTTACTCAGGCTTTGATGTATGGAGGTGCTAGAAATATTCTGTTACTTGCAAACTACTTCTCTCCATCTCCCAGTTGTTCCTTTCTCTGTGTCTTCTTCATTCTTAAGCAGGTTTTATTGGTGACTCCAAGCATCTCTCGACTTACATGTTCACTGCCTAGAAATTCTCACAGAATGAGACTTTCTCTTTTCAACTGTCTGTTAAACTAATTAACTTCTGTTAAACTGTCCTGTACTGTCATACTGGACTTGCCTGTCTCAAGAGTTCACGCCTGGCTGAGGAGTTTTAATACATTAACTGGTCAGGCCTGGGACCAGTTCCCATGCCTAGAGCCTAGAAGATAAGATAAATTTATATTTTTCATGGACACATGGACTAAGAATATGGAAAGGAAACTTTTCCAAGGAAATTTTCAGCTAGTGGTCTTTGAAAATGACATGTAGCCCAGCCGCTGTGGCTCAGTGGATTGAGCATTTTCCCATGGACTAAGAGGTCCTGGTTCGATTCCCGATCAGGGCACATGCCTGCGTTGTGGGCTCAATCCCCTGTGGGGGTCGTGAAGGAGACAGCTGATCAATATTTCTCTCTCACATCGATGTTTCTCTCTCTCCCTTCCTCTCTCTCTGAAAAACCAATAAAAACATATTAAAAAAAAGAAAAGGAGATGTATACATCAGTCTCAAGAAAGTGTTTATTGTGGACATCTTTCTACTAAAATTCTGTCATTGTACCCAATCCTTTAGGATAAAATTTGACTTCTGTAATTTGCTATTCAAGGCCTTGATCATTTTTATCTCCTGAAACTTTGGTCCAATTATTCTAGTCTTATAAGTAGTGCTTTTATAAATTAGATAAATATTTTCAGTAGGCCATTGCCCTCATATCTATCTGTTCCTCTCTTTTATTTTATTTTAATTTAATTTTTGTTGATCCTCACCTAAGCATATTTTTTCCATTGATTTTTTTTTTTTTTGGAAGAGTAGAAGGGAGGAAGGTGAGGGGAAGAGAGAGAGAAACATCAATGTAAGAGGGACACATTGACTGGTTGTCCCCCTCATGAGCCCTGATTGGGGCCATGGATCAAACCTGCAACCCAGGTATGTGCCCTTGACTGGGAATCAAACCCATGACCATCTGGTGTGTGGGCTGATGCTCTAACGCTGGCCAGGTCTGTTCCTCTCTTTTATTTTTATTTTTTTAATTGTTTTATTTTATTTTTTAAAATTATTTTTATTAATTTATTTATGTTACAGATGTTTCTCCTTTTTCCCCCATTGACACTTTCCTCCCCATCTTGCCCCTGCCCCGTCCCCAGTTTTGTTGTCTATGTCCGTTGGTTATGCATACATGCATATAAGTTCTGTGGTTTATCTCTTCCCCCCCACCACCCCTCTTCTGAGGTTTGTCAGTCTGTACCCTACTTCTATGTCTCTGGGTCTATTTTGTTCATCAGTTTGTTTAGTTCATTATATTCTACAAATAAGTGAGATTATGTGATATTTGTCTTTCTCTGCCTGGTTTGTTTCACTTAGCATAATACTCTCCAGGTCCCTCCATGTCATCTTAAAGGATAAGAGATCTTTCTTTCTTACAGCTGCATAGTATTCCATTGTGTATATGTACCACAGCTTTTTATTCCACTCATCTACTGATGGACACAGATCTTAGCTATTTTAAATAGTGCTGCTGTGAACATAGGGGTACATATATTCTTTCTGATTGGTGTTTCAGGCTTCTTAGGGTATATTCCTACAAGTGGGATCACTGGGTTGAATGGCAGTTACATTTTTAATTTTTTGAGGTAACACCATAGTCTTTTCCATAGTGGCTGCACCGGTCTGCATTCCCACCAGCAGTGTACTAGAGTCCCCTTTTCTCCACACCCTCGCCAGCACTTGTTGTTTGATGATTTGTTGATGGTGGCCATTCTGACAGGTGTGAGGTGATACCTCATTGTTGTTTTAATTTGCATCTCTCTGATGATGCGTGATGTTGAGCATTTCTTCATATGTCTCTTGGCCATTTGTATGTCCTGTTTGGAGAGGTGTCTATTTAGGTCCTCTGCCCATTTTTTAATTGGGTTCTTTGTCTTCCTTTTGTGGAGTTGTGTGAGTTCTCTATATATTTTGGAAATTAACCCCTTATGTGATGTATTATTGGCAATTATGGTCTCCCATATAGTGGGTTCCCTTTCCATTTTGATGGTTGTTTCTTTTGCTGTGCGGAAGCTTTTGAATGTTCCTCTCTTTTATAAAATTCTTATGAATTCTCCCACAATCCCTCAATAAAATACTTATATTCAACCATTTCCAAAACATTTTAATTGGCTATCCTAGTCCATGACAGTTTATCATGCCTTTGAATGTCAATGGTTTTATTATTTACAATTTTCCAAATCTTTTAAATTATTCATTTATTTATTTCTGTATATCAAGAAGGCTCAAAAGCTGCCCCTTGATGTTAGTTGTATTTTAGATATCACTTGTTTAAGAAAAGTCCCAAAGGCAAAAGGCTGCTATGAATTTAATAATGAATCCAAATGAGATTGAATATTACTAACCTTAAGTGAATCTACTTATGTATTTGAAGAGCATTTTGTACATGTATGTGCAAAACATGAATAGGCAGTCAAAATGGGGAGACAAAAAAACAGGCCCCAAATGTATGAACAGGAGAAATATCCAGAAAAGAGCTGAATGATATGGAAGCAAGCAATTTATCAGATATAGACATTAGAAAAATGGTTATAAGGATGCTCAAGGAATTTAGTGAAAGTGTAAGAAACTCAGTGAGAACTGCAACAGCATGAAAAATAACATAGAAACCATAAACAAGAATCAGTGAGAAATAAAGAATACACTAGAAGCAATAAACAGTAGGTTGAATGAAGCAGAGGATCAAATCAGCAATTTAGAAGACAGGGTAGGAAAAAACACCCAATCAGAATGGGAAAAGAAAAAAAAATTTTTTTCAGGAGTGTTGGAGAGAATGTGGAGAAAAGGAACCCTTGTGCTGTTGGTGGAAATCCCAATTGGTGTAGCTACAATGGAAAACAGTACAGATTTCCTCAAAAAATTAAAAATGGAATTGCCTTATGACCCACCTATTTCTTTTCTGTGAATATATATATAAAAAAACAAACAAACCCAAAACACTAATTTGAAAGAATATATGCACCCCTATGCTTATTGCAGCATTATATATAACAGCCAAGATATGGAAACAGCCCAAAGCCCATCAGTAGATGAGTGGATAAAGAAGTTGTGGTACATTTACACAATGGAATAGTGCTCGACCGTAAAAAAAGAAACAAGTCATACCTTTTGCATTAGCATGGATGGTCCTGGAGAGTATTATGTGAAGTGAAATAAGCCAGTCAGAGAAAGACAAGTACCGTATGATTTCACTCATACATAGACTCTAATGGACAAAATAAAGTAACAAACAAAATTGAAACAGACTCATAGATACAGAGACCAGACTGACAGCTGTCAGAGGGTAAGGTGGTTGGAGGGCTGGGTGATAAAAGTGAGGGTATTAAGCAAAAAAACCCTCATAGATACAGACAGTGATATGGTGATTACCTGAGGGAAAGGGCGAGAGAGGGAAGGTAGAAGATGGTAAAGGGAGGATAAATGGTGATGGAAGGAGAATTCACTTGGGGTGGTGAACACACAATGCAATACACAGATGATGTGTTATAGAATTATACACCTGAAACTTATATAATTTTATTAACTAATGCCACCCCAATAAATTCAACAAATAAATTTAAAATAAAATAAAATAAATGAGGTCCTAAGGGTGGTTCCCTAATTCAATAGGACTGATGTCATTTGAAAAGGAGACGGAGACACCAAGTGCGCATGTACAGAGGAAAGGCCCCATGAGAAGGTGGCCCCTGCAAGCCTGGGGGAGAGGCCTCAGGAGCAACCATATCCGCCAACACCCTGACCTTGGACTCATAGCCTCCAAATTGTGAGAGAAGTTTCTGTTGTGAAATCCACACAGTCTGTGGTATTTTGTTATGGCAGCCCGAGCAGACTGTTACAGGTATGATCAGCATTAGAATACGGCATTTGTCTGGCTAGACTTTCAAAATTTTATTCATTCATGCTGATTTTTAAACCTCAATAAAAGTAATTGAATTGAACCCAAAGGCATAGTGGGTTTCAAGTGTGTCCTCACCATAGTCATTTATCACTAAACCTGAGTTCCAAGGTAAAAAGATAATAATCAATGTTTCATAGTTCTAAGTGTTAAACCTTGCAAATGGTAATGAAGTACCTATTAAAGCTAGTTTTAACTTTCTAAGAATAAATTTTGAAACTACAAAATAGTGTGGTAGATAATGGTTTTATTGTAATAATATACATTATCTCATTGGGTGTAATTGTATTGAAAAAAATCTGCACATTGAATTAGGTATATCCACAATGAATTGTGATGAAACAATATTCTTCTTAGTGCTTGATAGGATCTCTCTCTCTCTCTCTGCCGTGTAATACTTTTAAGTTGTCAGAAATCCATTGTGTTTCATCAGTGCGCTAATGTGCTGACTAAGAGAGCAGACAGATGCTTGGATTTCTGCAGGGACTTTCAGAAGTGCTTGTTTGGCATCGAAAGGATCATAAATTTATTGTGTGTGATTAAAATAAAGACACAAATGAAATGATATATAAACTTGTGACTTGGCAATTCACAGCAATATCTAAGGATTCGCCTATAGCTGCCAAAAGAACTATTCAATTGAGTCATGGGTTTAAACATGACCATTTAGTGAAAAATGACAGTTATACTATTTGTTCTCAGAAAGAGCAAGATAATATTTGGTTAGCAAAATGTGTTTAATTTTGTTTTTTACATTTTGGTCTTTTTATATAAGTGCCTGATTACAATTTGAAGTTAGATTTGGCATAAATGTTCAAGGAAGACAGAAAAGTTATTAAGACATTTGCATTTTAAGCATATTTATAACATTTTGGAATAAAGAAAAGCAGCATTAACAAAAAATAGTAAACACTATTAACAATAAGAGCTGAGCTTTACCTGCTAGGCACTGCATTAAATCATTATGTATGTATCACATTTAATCCTTCAAACCACCCTGAGCTAGATCTTTTATAGATGACTAAACTGAGTCTCAGAGGGTTAAAGAAATTAACCCTGCGGCAGAACTGAGCAGGGATTTGTATGTAGGCTCTCCAGCGCGAGGGCCTATACACCTAACTGTTTAACTTCACTATGTCTCCCTGCATGTGCTCACGTGAGCACATATTAGGTCATTTATGCAGCAGTGAGTTAAACACATTTGCTGATGTTATCATCGTTTTGATGAGACTATAACTTTTGTTAACACCATTAATTTTCTAGATGTTTATTGAATTGCATTCTAATTTCTCAGTGGTTGATAAAATCATAAACAGCTGAAGAGAAGCATCTGGTCTATTATTCTAGCCCTTATTTATTTATTTATTTATTTATTTATTTATTTATTTATTATTTAAGTATAGTTGGTATAAAATTTTATATTGGTTATATTAGTTTTAGGTGTACAATATAGCGACTCAACTTTTTTACACATTGCAATGTAACCACCCCACAGTTCTAGTAACCTGGGTAAACTTATCACAATATTGATTTCATTACCCTTCCCCTTTTCACCTGCCTTCTGGTAGCCATCCCTTTATTCTCTGTTTCTATGAGCTGTTTTACTTTGTTTTGTTTGTTTGCTTAGCTCAACTGTTCCGTAGAGTCAAGCCCATTCATTTGTAAACCCTTATTTTTTTAAATGAAAATAAATACAATAACAATTACATGGTCTTTTGAATGTTATATAATAATTTTTTTCAATTAATTTAACCAGTGTTACAAATCCTTTTGGTAGGAAATTTGTTAATATTATTTCTTTTTACTGATGAGACAAAGAAAACTTTTTTTTTTTAATCCTCACTCCAGGACATTCTTGCATTTATCTTCAGATAGAGCGGGAGGGAGAGAGGAAAAGATAGAGAAACATCAATGCAAGAGACACATTGACTGGTTGCCGGGGACGAACTGCAACAGAGGTTCGTGCCCTTAGCGGCAACCGAACCCGGGACTCTCTGGTCTGCGGGGCCAACACTCCAACCGCTGAGCCAAACCAGCCAGGGCCAAAGAAAACATTTTAAGTGACATGCTTTAGAATATATGGTGAATAAATTGTGAGGTAGTAGGCTTTTCTCTTGCTTTTTTCACTAAAATTATTATCTCCTTGAAAAATGATATAACTTCACTAGGAATTCCTATGGTTTTTAAACAATTTTTCCAAAGTGAAGAATCTAAGAACCTTATCTTTAAATAATTAATGTTTAATTACTAATTAATTAAAGTCATTATATAATATAATTAAATGACTATAGTGTGACCTGGCTTACTATACTAAGGACACATATATTACACATTTATCTATAGTAGCCCCCTTACCCATGGTTTTAGTTACCTGCAGTCAATTGTGGTCTGAAATATTAAATGGGAAATTCCAGAAATAATCAGTTCATAAATTTTAAATTGTGCCCCATTTTGGGTAGTGTGATGAAATCTCACACGTTTTCCCTCCTTCCTGCTCAGGACATGAATCGTTACTTAGTCCAGCATCTCCACGCTGTGTACCCCACCTGCCCACTGGTCACTTAGTAGTCTAGCTTATCAGATTGACTATCAATGTATCACAGTACTTACGTTCAAGTACCCCTTAATGTCCCCAAAGGGCAGGGGTAGTGATGCTGGCAATTCAGATGTGCCAAAGAGAAGCTGTACAGTACTTCATTTAAATGAACAGGTGAGAACAATAAAGAAAAGAAAAAAAGAAAGAACTCCTGGACAACCGTGTGGTGATGTCCTGGGGGGTGGAGAAGCAGGGGGAGGTGGAGGAGGGTGCAGCGGGGATAAATGCTGATGGAGGGAGACTCGACTTGGGGTAGTGAACACACAATACAGTATACAGATGAGGTGTTGTGGGACTGTGCACCTGAAACCTGTATACTTTTATTAACCGGTGTCACCCCAATAAATTCATTAAAAAAAAAGGTGAGTGCCGTACAAGAAGATGTTTTCAGAGAGAGAGAGAGTGAAGGAGAGAGAACATTCACATAATTTTTATTACAGTACAGCAGATCCTCAAATAATGTCATTTTGCTCCATTTTGTTTTATTATAACAATGAGAAAAAATAATTGATTCCCAGCCAGGCCCACTCTCCACATGGAGTTCAAATGTTCTCTCCAAATCTGCTTGCTGTTTCTCCAGGTGCTCCAGTTTTCCCCCACATCCCAACCATGTGCATGTTAGGTGAACTGGCGTGTCTAAAGTGTCTCAGTCTGGGTGAGTGTGTGTGTGGGGGAGCATGCCCTGAGATGGACGATGAAAGGGCGTCCTGCCCAGGATGGGTTCCCTCCTGGTCCCTGAGCTGCCAGGGGAGGCTCCTGCAACCCTCAACCCTGAACTGGAATGAGTGACTGGGGAAACAATGATGATCTTACTTGTTTTTATTACTCTTTTTAAAATGTATGTATGACTCAAATTTATTTTGATGATTATGTTATATATGGGATGCATTTATTACCTGCTTTGTGCTTGTTCTCCCTTCCTTTCTCGGTCTCTCTTTCTGCGTGTGTGTGTGTGTGTGTGTGTGTGTGTGTACACGCACAGCGTGGTGCAGGCACTTGAACTTGCAAATGAGTACACCGGAATCACATGATTTGCTAGTTTAATTTTATTATTTTTAGCAGTGTTTTGGGGTTTCTAATATGAACTATTAACTTTTCCATCCTGCCTTCTTGGTTGCAAAAAATTGAAAAATTGACCCAAGGAGTGAAATGAGGCCAATTATAGCATTGGCTTTATTGCTGGAAAAGCTGGATTATAGAGTGTGACAGGTGACCTGAGGCCAAAACAGGACTGCCTCCTATTTTAAGACAAAAAGCCCATGAAGTGGGGCTGACCTGGTTCTTCACTGAGTGTCCAACAGAAGAGGAGAGTCAGAGCTGAGACCTGAATGAGCTTGCAAGGGAGGGGCACATTTGTCTGCCCCACACATGGGGACTGTGAGAGCAAGTCCCACTATGCTTGGGTCCAGAAGGCCATGAGCAGAAGGAAGGCACAGTCAGCACTGCTTGTGAAGAACTCACTGGTAACGAGAGCCAATCATTAGTCACTCCCTTGGGGAGGAATGAGTAATGGGATAATTGTGGATGCTTCTTCCCCAGAATGTGGAATATTAGCAAAAGTTTCCTTGAGGGACCATAGTAGGAATGTAGTAAGAAACAGATATGAGTCCTCCTCCATCCCCATTGTAATGATCATCCAACCCATTGTCACCCAGAATTCTAACCCTAGTCTATTTTCATACAAACGATGCTCAGCCACACTCTCCAAAACAGCTTATGAGAGACTGTATAGGTGATCCCTGATGACATAAATACCACAAATACAGTACCAGCAGCATGAAATGCAAATAAAACCCTTCCCTTTATTACATTTCTGTGTATAAATTAAACACCACAAATAAAACACTCTTGCATTATAGTCAAAATACTAAATATTCAGATTCTTTTCAGTACTCCCGCCCTGATAGTCTTACAGAATAGGATTATTCTCAACACATAAGCCTGCAGCCTTGAAGCTATCTCTTCCTGTGTCTGTTCAGGACAGACAGCAGATGGAGAGTACGGTCCCAACAGGGACATCTCTTCTGCAAGCATGAATGCCACTTTCAGGAAATAGTCAACTGTGACAGGTTTGCAAGTCAGTAAGTCGTGTCTGTTACTGCCTGGATGGAGGATGGCTGACAACTTGAAGCAAGCATCTCTGAGACATTTCTGCTTACCAAGAAGGTCGCTTCCTACACAAGCTTCGGCAATGTCTAGAATTGCTTTCCTCATTAAGTGAGGCATCGATCCATATTAGAATAACCTCAGCAGATTTTATTTATTTATTTCTTATTAATTAATTTTTTTGTTACAGGTGTTTCTCCTTTTTCCCCCATAGACACCCTCCTCCAGATCCTGCCCCCCCCAGCATTGTTTTCTATGTCCATTGGTTATGCATATACTCATATAACTTCTTTGTTTATCTCTTCCCTCCCCCCACCCCCCTTCTCTGAGGTTTGTCAGTCTGAACCCTACTTCTATGTGTCTGGGTCTATTTTGTTCATCAGCTTATTTTGTTCATTATATTCCACAAATAAGTGAGATCATGTGATATTTTAAAATCTACGCATCCACATCTCGCTTCAGATTAATTGAATCAAAGTCTCCAGGGTTGGGGCATAGGCTTCAGTGTATTTTAAAGTATCCCAAGTGAAAATCCACTAAAAAAATAAATAAAAGATGACCATTTCATAATAAATCATTGTTCCTAAGCTCAGAAAGGTGGTCAATGCTCCCATTCATTCTTGGCCAGTTTGCAGCAGTTCCCCACGTGCCTCAGCAATGACACTGCACTCAGCACAGAAGACATGCAGAACTTGAAAGCTCCCACACATACTGTAGGCTTGGGTTTAGGAATTGTCCTCATATTTCAGATCGTGCTTTGCACAATGAATACTCTTATTTCGAATCACAAGTTTTTTTCCTAACCTAGAAGGTTGCATATGTTTGGATCAAATTTCTCATTTGAATCAGGATCCTTAAGCAGCACCCTCCATCTCCTTAATCATTACACTCTGGAAAGATCCTCACAACCCTACCTGAGCCCACTGTGCCCCCAGAGTTGTAGTACAGGGCCTATTGCATACTATTTGGCATACGTTTGCCTTGATGTTCTGGGAATCTCGATAATGCCACTGCGAGAACCTGGTAAGGGAAATGTGTGTGGCCTCTGATTATTTTCTGAAAAGTGCGTGATGCTGATCAATATCTCTGTTTAGGTTTCTGGAAGGTCAGCATATAAATCATCACAGCCCAGCTTGTTTCTGGAACTACTGAAGCTCCGTTATCATTTAAGTACCAGTATTTGTGTTTGGCAACCCAGTAAACATTTATAGGAACACTTAGGCCCCTGATGAATAGGTTCAAACTTGTTCTCTGTGTAGATAGCAACAAGTGACTTTTTTTTTCTTTCTTTTTTTAGAGGATCATTCATATTTTGTTTTACAGATTGAATGCAGTATGCCTGATCAGTTACTCTGTAGGAAATATGCTTTTTAGGATACTGAATATTTAACATAAAAATGACAAGTTCGGTAGTATATTTCGATCCTGGTAGACTAAAGGCATTTAGACAAATCAAATCAAGTGGAAATGATGTCACCTCTGCTCACGTTATATTACACACAACTCATGATATTCCGATGCCGCCTCTGCGTTTCTTGTTGCCATCAGTAGTTTGCGAAGGAGTGGTTGATCTCGTCAGATGCTGGTAACGAAGGGCTCAGTTATGGAGGAACAAGAAAATCTGTCATGAATTTATGAGACAAAATGGCACGTTACAGACTGTTTTGCTACACAGAAGGCATCTCCATTCTATAACAGCTGGAACACATTTTAAAGAATAATGGAGAAATGCTCCACATACTTCAATTCCAAAACTGTAGCAAGCTATTTACTGGAATAAAGGAGGGTTTAAAAGTTTTTTTCTTTTTTTCCTTAGTTAATTGCTTTATATTTTATTTTATTTTTTATCTTATCTTTACTGTTGAATGTATTACAGATGTCCTCCCTTTTTTTCCCCATTGACCCCCTCCTCCCCGGTCCCTCCCCCCTCCTGCCTTCCCCACACTATTATTGGTGTCCATTGGTTATGCATATATGCATAGAAGTTCTTTGGTTTATTTCATCTTGCCCTCCCTTCCCCCTTCACTTTGAGGTTCATCAGTCTAACAACCAATTTTTACTTCTTAATTCCTTCATCTTTTTCACCCATCCCTCCAGCCCCTGCCCATCTGTCAAGCAACAAAACGTTCTCTGTATCTAGGAGTCTATTTCTGTTCTGCTTGTTGATTTTGTTTGTAGATTCAATTATTGATAGATATGTATTAATTGCCATTTTATTGTTCATATTTTTGTTCTTCTCCTTAAAGAAGACCCTTCAACAATTTCATATAATACTAGTTTGATGGTGTTGAACTCCTTTAGCTTTTTCTTGTCTGCGAAACTCTTCATATATCCATTGATTCTAAATGATTGCTTTGCAGGATAGAGTAATCTTGGTTGTAGGTCCTTACTTTTCATCACCTTGAATATCTCTTGCCACTCCTTTCTGGCCTGCAAAGTTTCTTTTGAGAAATCAGCTGACAGTCTTATGGGAGCTCCTTTGTAGGTAACTAACTGCTTTTCTCTCGCTGCTTTTAAGATTCTCTCTTTGTATTTATCCTTTGGCATTTTGATGATGATGTGTCTTGCTGTGGACCTCTTTGGGTTCCTCTCGTTTGGGACTCTCTGTACTTCCTGGACTTGTATATCTGTTTCCTTCACCATGTTAGGGAAGTTTTCTGTCATTATTGTTTCAAATAGGTTTTCAATTTCTTATTATTCCTCTTCTCCTTCTGGCACCCCCATGATGAGAATGTTGGTATGCTTGAAGTTGTCCCAGAGGCTCCTTACACTATTCTCATTTTTTTGGATTCTTTTTTCTTTTTGTTGCTTGGGTGTTTTTGCTTTCTTATATTCCAAATCGATGGTTTGCATCTTGGCTTTACCTGCTCTACTATTGATTCCCTGTAGATTATTCTTTATTTCAGTTAGTTCATCCTTCATTTCTGACTAGTCCTTTTTGATGTTGTTGATGTTCTCACTAAGTTCCTTGGAGGTCTCCTTAAGTTCCTTGAAGGTCTCACCAAGTTCCTTGAGCAACCTTATAACCAGTGCTTTGAACTCTGCATCTGATTGATTGCTTATCTCCGTTTTGTTTAATTCTTTTCCTAGAGTTTTGTACTGTTCTTTTATTTGGGACACGTTTCTTTGTCTCCTCATTTTGGCTGCTTCCCTGTGATTGTTCTATGTATTAGGTATAGTTGATATGTCTCCTAGGCTTTGTACAGTGGCCTATTGTTGTAGGTGTCCTGTAGGATCCAGTGGCACAGCCTCCCTGATCACCCCAGTTGGGCCTTTGAGGTACACCCTTTGTGTGGACTGTACACCCTTCTGTTGTATAATAGTTGAGTCTTGATTGCTGTTGGCACATCAATGGGAGGGGTTTACTGAGGCTGATCAGCTGCAAGGACTGGTTGTGCCCACTGACCACTGGCTTCTGACTACCTTGGAGGATCAGCTGTGTAGGGGCCACCCACACAGAGCCAGACTTACTTCAGCAGAGTTCTGGTACCCACTGAGTCCACACATTGAGTGTGTCACTTGTGGAGGTGGTATAGTGGTGGTGTTTCGATGTGGTCTGAAGCTGTCCACTGGGTGTGCTAGCTCTGGGGCAAGGTCAGCCATTGCCTGTGTTCTACCCAGGGCCACCTGGCATAAGCTACAAAGTCATCTGCCGATGGCTGCTTCTTGTTCTGGGCTTGGAAGTGCCCAGGAAAAGCCAAGTTGTAAACCAAGGCTGGCTGCTTCTAGTGCCAGGCCTGGGGCAACTTAATGAGAGGTATGGGGCTTGCTGAGACCAGATGCTGCTTGTTTGAGAGATTTTAGGAAACTCTGAAGCAGGATCCAAGACAGGCCAATCCTATGAGAAAGCCACTGGAAACAGTTTGGGTGGGCCTGAAAGTTGGGTGGGGCAGGGCCTCAAAGAATCACCAGGGTGGGGCAAACAGTGTGAGCCAGGTTACTGGAGTCCCAGATATGGCGCCTGTCTGCTGCCCTGGGGAAGGACTCACCAAAGGAACAAGGCCTCCACCAACACGTCTGTCTGAGAGAACGCTGCCTGTCCAGCCCTTGCCCCAAGGCCAAACAGCTCAGTTCTTCCCTGTATGTCTCTGATACCTTTCAAGCTGCCTCCTTTCTAAGCTCAGAGGGAGCAAGTCTGAGTAAGTCTGTACATGGGCCCTTAAAGAGGAGCTGCCTGGGGCTCCCGCAGCCTCAGCCTCCCTCAGCCTCAGTTCCCACTGGTTTTCACAGCCAGAAGTTATGGAGATTTCTCTTCCTGGCACTGGAACCCTGAGCTGGGTGCCTGGTGTGGGACAGGGACCCCTCACTCTTCACGGAGGACCTTCCCAGCCTAGGTGTCCCTCCTGATCTGCCACACGTGGGTGTGGGACCAGCCCGTCTGCCTCTGCCCTCCTACCAGTCTCGGTGTGGCTGCTGCTTTAATTTCGTAGTTGTAGGACTTCCATTCAGCTCGATTTCTGGCGGTTCTGAATGATGGTTGTGCTGTAGTTTACTTGTCATTTTGATGTGGTTGTGGGAGGAGGCGAGTACTGTGCTTGCTTATGCTGCCATCTTGACCGGAAGTCAAAAACGTTTTTTCTTAAAGTTTCTATGTCAACAGAAGCTGACAGTTAATGCCAGAGTTCACAGCTTTCCATCAACGCATGGATGGCATGGTGATGCTACAAAGGACTTTTGTCACCCCTGTCCTACTCATTGAGGACAGGCTACATCACACAACAGGGGAACTGGATTCAGGGTATTAGTGATTCCCCAGGACGAGGAAACAATGCACTTTCTCCACCACACAGTGATGCATTGTAAAAATGACCACAATGCTTCACTCCTTTCTGAGTTCATGTCCCTTCGTGGCATCATTTTGCAGCATTTCTCATCAACAGGTCGAAGTTGATTTCCCTTCCCCTTGGATTTGGGCTGGCAGGATGACTTGTTTTGGCCAACAAATTTCAGTAGAAATGATGCTGTGCACGTTCTGATACCAAACCTCAGGAAGTCTTGCATGCTTGCCCTGACCCCCTGGGACGTCGCCAGTGCCCTACTGACAAGAGCAGGCCAGCCTGCTGTGCATGAGAGACCACCTCACCCACAGTAACAACAGAGCAGTTTCCCCAGCAGAGGCAAAGACGTGGAAAAGCACACACAGTATCAAAGCCATGATCCCGATGGTAGCTGACACATGAGAGAGGGAGTCCAGCCAAGCCGAGAATTGCCAGCCAAACTCAGCCTAAATTGCCGAATCAGGGAATTGTAGCTAAGTGCATGGTGGTTGTTTTAAGCCAAGTTTTATGTGGTTTGTTCAGCAGCAGTAGTAGCTGATGTCATCATACTAATGAGCTGTATCTGGGTGATGTTTCTCTCTCAATGTGTGCATATGGGGTTGGGACAGAAGGACGTTTATATCCTGTTAAGTTTACTGTGGCACTGACATTTTTAGGTACAAATATTTTCATTCAGATCACAGTTCCACCCTCTACTAGACTACTTATCAAGTGCACCCATGTCTCTCCCAGCCCTAACTTGTTAAACCAACCCTTTACACTTCTATAGCAACTGTGAAAAGATTGATGTCCCAGAAGCCTCTTAAGAATGATATCAAGAGCTGCCAGTTGTCCTGGTGGCTTTCTTTCTCCCCATGGGCACAACTTCAGATACCAAAGGCATTTTATGTAATGTAATGTGTGTGCACGTACACACACACACACACACACACACATGCACACGCACACACACGTGGACTAGCTGAAGTTGTTGGGAAGCACAGTGACAGCATTATTACTGTTTCCATATGAATTCCTAAGCTGGTGTTTCTTACAAAGAGCATACTTTAAGATGGTAGTTCCCAGGCTCCAGCTGGCTCTCCCCCTATTATCTTTGAGGGAGACAACATTTCCTGCCACCATTCTCTCAGAGGTCTAGGGGAAATTCTGGCATTAGGAAGTATTTTAGGCTTTCTCAGTATGGGTTTTATGTATTGCTATAACTGTGACCTGTATGTTCAACCCAGATGACCAATGTTCTTGAGGAAGCAAATGAACCCAAACTCAGTTTGCTAATTCACTTGTAATTTGATGTGGATCTTGGTACGTGAGTTTTGATAAAGGATACAGAGCATCTAGAATTTTCAAAATATAATCTCCCATATTGAGGGAAATCAGGATATCTTTGAAGTATGCAATGCCTGAACCTACATCACCTCAGGGTGAACATTTTGAAGCAACTTTAGGGGTATTTGAAAATTGTGTTATTTAGTTGTAGTCCCTGGATATTTTCTGTATCTACATTGGTAAAAGTGATGAGGAGATTTTCTCAATAATTTGAAAAAGCACCTATATTCTCCACTTGAAATATTATATCCTTTTTCTTGTTAAGATGAAAGATAAATGATTGACACAGTCTTTTCTTGCAGAACAGCCATTCAAAGCTGAGTATTAATGATAGTGTCTTCTGCTGTAGGAAGAAGGTAGAATTTGGCTATAGAGACTGTGTAGTTACTGACACTCATTCTTACAGTGATGGTACTACCCAACTACTACCAAGTACATGTTAGGGAAAGTGATTAATTCTGTTTGTCTGTTTGTAAGAGGAAGAAAGACGTTTCTAAAAAAGTCATATGGAGGGGCTAGCATTTGGAATAAACTGTGATGGATAAAGATTTTGCCAGGCAGAGAAGGGGGTAGGACAGTGTAGACAGGCAATAAGATGAGTAAAATTCAGAGGAAAAACAGTGTATGGCTTATTCACAGAAATCTAAGTAACCTGAGCATTTGTAGAATAGGCCAGGTGGTGGGAGTGAGAAGGTGTGCCTCTGGACAGATTAGACACGTTCACTAAGGATTATGGGCCTTGTTCTTTAAGGAATGAGGAGGCCTTTCTGGTTTGTAAAGAGGAGATGGTAAAAGACAGAGGCTGTGGACAACAGAGCACAGATTGAGGAAGGAGAGAAACAGAGCTCACATTTAGTTTCTTATCTTTACTCAAAATAAATAGAAAAAACTCAAAATGTTAAGGATGTAATATGCTCTATCTTTTTTTTTTATTTTCATGATCCACAAAATATTGACATTTTAGCCACTGACTGATGAGTAAATGTCAATAGCTACTTAAAAAGTTGTTTTCCTAATTGCCCTTTTGATTTTATATTATCTTTCTTATATTGTTTTTTTTATTATTATTATTTAGAGAGAGAGGAAGGGCGAGAGAGATAGAAACATCGATCAGCTGCCTCCTGTACGTCCCCTACTGGGGATCAAACCCGAGAATGTGCACTGACCGGGGATTGAACCGGGACCTCTCAGTTCATGGGGCGACACTCAATCCACTGAACCACACTGACCAAGTGATTTTATATTATTTTTATTCTCTTCTTTCTTTCTGTATATTGTATGTGTGTACATTAAAATATGTGCATATCAGATCCAAGATTGTGGCAGATGAAGTGGAAGCCACACTCACCTCCTCCCAGGACCAAACTGGAATTACAACTAAAGTATAGAAAAACCATCCTGAATAACCAACTGAAGACTAGCTGGAGAGAAGCCTTATAAGCAAGGACTTACATGAAAGGCCACATAGAGACTGGTAGGAGGTGTAGAGGTACGAGAAGGCTGGCTGGGCGCTCACATGCAGCAGCTGAAGTTCCAGAGGGATTTATGAGTTATGGGGGTGGGGGTTCCCTCTGAGAAGTGTGGGGTCTAAACCCAAGCTGGGCTCCTCAGCTCAGAGTACCAGAGCCAGCAAAGGTGCCCATACAGCATCTAGCTGTGGAAAGCAGCAGCATTTCTGTCCACTAGGGAGAGAAGGCTAGAAACGCAGGCACCCTCTTAAAAGGTCATTACACAAAATTTCATTTGCCACCAATCACCCTGAGCTCCAGCAGAGGGAGGGCAGAGTGGACTAGAACTACATGCAGAGAGTCTGGGGTTGGTGACTCAGGGGAGACAGCTGAGAAGTCAGCCATCGGGGTCCCTGTGCTGAGTCATTCCTCCACATCGCAGAAGCCATCTTTCTCAGGCAGGACATTCCCTTCCATGCAGCGTCAGCCAGGGGAAAGTAATAGCTCCACACTTTGGAATTCCTCTCACCCCACACTGTGGAGCCTATGCTATGCTGAGGAGTATAGCCAGGGCAGTGGGGAGGGCCTCTTTAAATGACTGACCCTAACAGACAGCCTGCAGGCAGAGGCAGACACCTGGGTGCTTTGAGACTTTTGCAGACTTGCCCATTGGCCTGGTGCTAGTAAAAGTAGACATTGGTGTGCAACTTTGCCCTTTCCATATACACCCAGGCCCTGCAGAGGGAGCTACAAGTTGTGGATTGGTGATAGCTCCAAACAGGTTGCCCAGGGCCAATCATAGGCAGCATCTGACACCGGCCTGCACTAGAATCTCTCCAAAAAGGCCCCAAACCAATACACCCAGTGACCAGATTCAGACAACAACAGAATGACCCAATAAGCTTTCACAAGCCGCATATCTACAGGGAGGTCTTGGCAGGCACCATAATCTGCTGAGATGGATTTTGCTTCATGTGATCAGCACTTTTTCAGCAACTTGCATGCTTTATTGGGGATTGAGACTCACTGTCAGCCAGCCTGAGGGGCAAGCCCATACATGAATGACCCAATAGCAATCAAGACTCAATTACAATAGGAGGGTTTACACAATGTGCACAAGAGACATTCTTAGAGCACCCAGTTCTGGTGATCAGGGACACTGCGCTACTGGGTCCCACAGATTGCCTGGTACATAAGGCCACCCTACCAATATTAAAAACTGCATTATAAAACTAATAGTCCACAAACTTTATAATCTGATTTGAAATTTTTAGGCAAAATGAATAGTATCATTGAGTTGACAATATGATCATGTTGCACTAGGTTATCACTCCACTCTTCATATTCAAAGCTGGGAGGGACTACATATGTGACCCAGTAACTAGAATGTTTCCTGTAGACCATGAGAGACATATTTTGCATTCCCATCCATTTAATACAAAATTTCCTGTTACGTCACAGTATTTGTATTCAAGAAACCTATATTCATTTTCAGGTGTCAGTCAATAATCCTTAAAGTCTTTGTCTCCTGGGAGCTAGCTGTGAAAGGAAGCAATTACCTATTTGGCATTTTCTTGAAGGGACTCCATCAAATCCTGGCAATAGTGTATGATGACTTATTTTAATAATGTCAGCTCATAAGTTTTTTCATCTAATTTAAGTCCAGCTTAAATGCATGGTGATGCATGAAGGAATGCAAAAACTGAAAAATCTAGGGAACCAGGGAAATCCAAGCACTGTCTTGAGTTTCCCATAGCCTCGATTATTTGTTTAATTTGCAAATATTGTTTACCTATATAATACATCCTAGAAGTTTTTCATCATTTGTTTTACAATGCTTCCCATGCAACTGAACATGAAAGAAAAGTTGAGGTGTTCCAGGGGCCCTTTTGAAAAACCGGAAAATTACTCCTTCATATATTGAGATTTTAACTCTTAGAACATGAATTTCTAATGAAAACTAAGAAGTAAGCAATTAGCCATCATTGGCTTGGCAAATTTATGAAGACATTTTATAATCCTCAAAAACATACTTTATGACATCAAAGTCAATTATTAACATGGACTGATTTTTGTAAAACCCCTGCAAAATAGAGACATGACTGTTTTACTTAAAACAACAAACTTAAGCTAGCTTTTATTTACTAAAGATTACCTTAGATCACATAAACTTGAAAAACATTTGAGTTAGTTTCTATATTTATGAGAATTTTAGACTACTCAGTCCTTAGAAGCGCTTGCCTTTAAAATTAATTTTAATAATACCATCAAAGATAGAAAATTATCTCACAATTACAAAATACATATATAGATATATACAGACAACGGAGCAGTCGGATCCAAATTTTGTTTTGGATGCATTTTAAATTTATATCTGTTCTTGACAAGTCAAGTTCCAAATGAGGATCCCCTTTTTAAAATAAAGATAATCATTTTTAATACCTCAAAGAGTTGGGCTGACATCTAAATCACATCATAGGTTGATCCACTTGTCTAAGTTTTCTATTTGAAGCTTCCAGAGACCAATGAAATGTTTTGTACTTATTTTGCCTAATTATACAGCCAGCTTTTTCTAATTATGTGCACCAAATATAAATTTAGACATGTCAAAGCATCCTCATCTTGGCCATCTTAGTATTCATGGAAGGCTGACTGTCATGGGCCTTGTTGCCCTGGGAGGCACAATTTGTCATGTCAATTTTGAGATCTGCAGAGTCTGAGCAAAATTCTAGAAAAACCAGCCCTTATGTTCATGTCTCCAGATGAGCCCAATGCACTGAATATCTCTATAGGAATGCTTCACGCTCTGGAGAAAATTATACCTCAGCAACCCCACAAAGATTCTTAGTCACCTAAGAATACCCAAGCAAGGGCCAGCAAGAGTTTACCAGATGCCACCACCACTGGAACTGTGAAATTTCCGAAGGAACAGGGCCCTTCTCTGCGGTGAGCTCATTCCAGGGCGTCCTGCCCTCTTCCAGGGATTCCCGACAGCTTCTCATTTACCAAAATGGATGACTCCCAGTACCCATGTCCCCACTCCAGACTTGGTGATCTGGAAACCATCATCGCCCCATTGGCCATCTGGGTTGGGAAAGCTAGTGCCCCTTTTCTTTTGGAGCTAAAGAGAGTTCAGTCTCAAAACCAGGAAATATATTTTTTTCAACTCTCAGTAAGCAATCCAATTGGAAGCCCATATTAAAAGCAGCAATCCTTTTTTTTTGTTGTTGTCGACATAAGAAACCTCCAAACCTGTACAGAATTTTTATGAGTTTGCGTCAGACAGAGGATACATCTGGAAGCAAGATCTCAGCGGAATGAGAATAATGCTTCCAAGAAATGACAGTTTGCAGCTCCTTTTATGTATTTGGAATTAAAGAGGAAGATTGCAGGATGGTGGGAGAAAGCAAGGCAGGGATCGAATTATAGGATATTTAAAGAGATTAAATGCTCTCTTGCGAGTGGTCACACTTTAGAAGGAGGGGTCTGAAAAGAGGCATTTCAAAGAGTCACTAACCTAGATTCATGGAAACAGTAGACAAGGCTTGCTTAAGGCAAAGATAAATCTTTTACCATGACCTGCCCAGTTAGAAATTTGTGGTCAGACCACATTGTGAAGTTACCTTCCATACAATCCCCCCTACTTTTTTTTTGTCCACATCTCATTACTAAAAAACCCAGGGAAGTAAAATCCTAGGTGAAATACCACAATGAAATTAGTTCATTTTCTGAAAAATTTTAAGGATTACT
This sequence comes from Tadarida brasiliensis, assembly GCA_030848825.1. Lineage (NCBI taxonomy): Eukaryota > Metazoa > Chordata > Mammalia > Chiroptera > Molossidae > Tadarida > Tadarida brasiliensis. Next base: position 104,568,006 of record CM061260.1, on the reverse strand, counting down.
AAAAATGTAGGATAATTAATCAAATTGTCTAATGTGGGCACTAAGGATGAAATATAGGGTATTATAATAAATCTCTGGTGGATTTATGATAGTCCAATTAGAATAGGCTAATCAGATATTTGGAAGGCAATGTACAACTCATTGATTTTCTTTGCTTGAGGAATGGCATCTCACCATTCATATCTCCCAAACCTTGACAGCTAATTACTATCAATTTTGTTCATCCAATCCATGTTTTTCTATTCTCTTTAATGAAGCTAACTCAACTGAAATATTGATCACTGGAGATGGCCTTTGAGCTTGAATTTGAGATATCTGGGTTGTTTCCCGGAGCTGCTTAATGCAATGGTCTAAAGGGTGAATGTAAATCATAGATTAAGGAAGATTTCCTGAGCCTTGCCAGAATTTTCTCAAGTGTCAGATCCCAAATGCATGTCTGAAGCTGTAGTCAGAAGACAAGGTCATCAATATAGGGCATGGGATACCAAAGAGTTTGGAAAATGATACATGAAGATGGTGGAGAAAGAAGCATTCAGTGAATCAAGTCGATAGGTTTCAGTCCCCTTCAATGTTAGCACCTTGGCCTGACTAGATAGGGTGGGCTTAGTGGGCAAGGCCAGGCAGGGCTGCTATCAATTACAGAGGACTGGATTAACTATAGTTAATATTGGGAAATGTTCTTTTCCCCTATCTCCGTTTCAACTGGAGTTGCCCTGACGAACAAGATTTGCCTTTCTCCTTCTTCCACTAGAGAAAGGAATAGCTTCTCTGCTCTCAGCTTTCATCAGCTGCTTCCTGATTCCTACCCCCTACCTGGAAGGCAAGCATATATGTACACCTGTTGTATTGCTGTCACATCCTAATTCTCCCTAAATCATCAAGTACATCAAGAGCAATGGGTGACAAAATGTGGATGCCTATGATATAACTGTCATACTGTGCAGAGGTGAGAAGACATGAGATAAATCTTCATATCACACAGTATTAAATATATCTCCAAAATATTATGTAGAGAAAAAACAGAGCAATTATGTTTTTGCAAATTATAAACCCCAAACAACATAAGTATCATAGATATACACACAGGTAAATTAACTAATGAAAGATGACTTAGAAGCATGTACATTCAGTATGTCAGTGCGGGTGCCTCGAGGGATGAGGAATAGTACTTGGGATGAAGGATAAAAGGAAAATGAAGAAAAATGAACAGATAGCTGTCTACAGACCAATTATAACAGAGGGCTAAGGAATGAGAAGTGAAAATCAGATCACAGTCCGGCTGGTGTGGCTCAGTGGTTGAGCCTCGACCAATGCACCAAGAGGTTGCCGGTTTGATTCCAAGTCAGGGCACATGCACAGGTTGTGAGCCTGATCCCCAGTGGGGGGCATGCAGGAGGCGGCCAATCAATGTTCTCTCTCATTGATGTTTCTGTCTCTCTCTCCCTCTTCCTTCCTCTCTCTCTAAAAAAATCAATAAAGGAAAAAAAAAAATCAGATCACATTATTGTAGCTGTTATGCAAATGAATGAATCAATCAAATTAAAATTAACGTGTTAAAGTCTGAAATTTCTGCCTATTTTTCCCCCTATAGTTTGGCCAATCAGTGAATTTTATGAAGAGAAACTATTTTTGTTTGACAAGTTGTCAAATTTCTATAGCATGATTATCACGGAGAATTCAGGTGACTTTGGATTTGGGATGTCTTCAGAATGGTTTTGAGGGATTCCTCCTGAATCCATCCATGAAAGGACACAGGACAGTCCTGTGGGTTTGCACCTGGCAAGCCAATGGCACAGAAGAGAACTTGTATCATTGCTCACACAGTCGGGCAAATGCAGGTCACAGCACTTGCTGTGGTTCGCTGTTCTTGGTTTACTATTTTTATCCTCACTTCTTGACGCAGAGAAACCCCTGCCAGAAGTGAGAGAATGCGGATCACGTAATGCCGGAGAGAGGGTTCTCGAGATTTTAAACGACTGTTAAAAAATTAACATTGTTTCATTAGCCTCTATTAATAATTAAAGACTATTCATTTATCCTGTGATGAGGGTTTTGGCTGGGCAAATTGAGAGTATTAAATAATGTAATTACAAATACTACAGGCCAAAGGAGGAAGGAGCAATGCATCTCAGAGGCCCCGAGGGCTGCGGAAAGCAGCTGAGTTCGAAACTGGAGGGAGGTGTGGTCTCCACTCTCTGCCTTTACGCCCCCGCATCAGTAGGCTGGGTGTGAAAATACCTTCAGAAGAAGACGTTGGTTATAAAGCCCTAGTTGTTAAGATCAGCTTCTTCTGTGGAAAACATGTTCTCTTAGTAGAAAACGGTTAGTATTCTTAGTTCATGTTGCAGACTGAAGGACCGAAAAACATATCTGTATCTGATGTCTGAGCACACTTGTAAGAAAGCAACTGGCAACCTGATGTCTAGAAGGTAAACAAATGTTACATAAAAAAGTAGTTTCAGAAAACATTTTTAGTAGTAATAATATTTAGATAATTGTGGCTTTATTTATTTATTTTTTATTTTATTTTTTAATCCTCATATGAGGACATTTTCTTCCATCTCTCTTCAGATAGAGTGGGAGGGAGGGAAGAGAGAGAGAGAGAGAGAGAGAGAGAGAGAGAGAGAGAGACATCACTGGTTGTCTCCCACACAACCCTGACCAGGGAATTGAACCTGCAACTCTTTGGTCCACGGGCCGACGCTCTAACCACTGAGCAAAACCGGCCAGGGCAATAATTGTGGTTTTAAAGAACTCTTAATAAAGTTAGACAAAAATTTATGAAAATATTAGACAGCTATTTATATTACTAGAACCAGAAATAATGTTACTATTATATATCTCCATACATTTTATAAAATATGTTTACTTATGTCATTTTTAGCTAATCACAATTGTCTGATAGAAAAAAGTTAATATTATTCCATTTAGAATTTAGAAAACAGGTTCTGAGTGTTTGTTTTTCTTTAAAACAGGCCATATATTCAAAGTGTTTGAACACCTCAGTGATAGTGACATTTGTTTTGTCCAGATCTGACATGCTCCTAATTTTCTTGCATTGTAAAGTAATAGGCCTAGTAGTAATAATTCATCTTTGTCCTGGTCTAACTCTCCACCATATTCTTTTTTGTTCTGAAATATAAGAGTGTTGGGTCCTATTATATGCAATACACACATACATACGTTATGATTCAGTATAAGGAGGTCAGTGTCTAATAGCATCCATTAAAAACTTTGGCTGTGGATACTAAAATAATACAATTTTAATACTTTTATGTTATCATACAAACATGTACTTACAAAGAATGTGCACTAGCATAGGTTTTATAAAATTGCAAGGACCGCCACTGCGCATATACTGATGGAGATGATAGCTCCTATGTAAATAGAACGAGTGTGTCTTGGCTAAATGTCTAAGCTCTTCAAGCTGCTCACTATGTGTGAAGTGGGCAGTTTGGATGTTATGAAAATGTTTAAGTTTACCAGGACATGCTGATACACCGAGGTGGCATTAAAGCTTGACGCCTTCCGAAGGTGCATACTTTACTCCATGCTGTTGTTTTTATGGATGGGACATTCCCCCAGTGCCAAGTGGTGGATTCCCCAGTAGTAGGGAGATTTTTTTCCATCTTGCTCTGATAAACCTCTGGCGGGACCCAGACTGATATCAGCCTGCTTCTGCCACTGTCCAGGTATCTCTCAGCTGCTAGATCCATCTGAGTTTTCAGAGAACATAGCACATCGGGCTATGAAATGATATCTATTGCTATCACGCTCTGCTGTTTCTTTCTACATAACTCTGGACTTTCTTGGTTCTTTCATACACTTCTGTTCAAGAATGTATAGACAGATAGCTTCTAGGACTTGACCAGGCCCTCTGTGAATATCCCTATTTTTTTTTTATCTGTGGGAATTTTGATTATGGTTCTTAAATTTAAACATGAAGCCAACTTATCATTTCTGTATCCGAGAGTCAATTTGTATTATCTTTAAAATATTTTTAAGGCATTTTTGAAGATGGACCTCCCAGAGGTGAAATGGAATAGTATCTGTTGATAGAAAAAAGAAAAAAATAAGTTGTGTAAGCAAAATGTATTGCAACACAGAGATTTAAAAAAGATACATAAAAAACAGTCTGTCATTTATTAAAAAAAATATTTTATAGCCTTTTGGATGAGATCTATAGGGAGAAAAAAAGCAAAAGAAAAAAGGAGAGTCTAGCAGCCAAGCACATGTTTTGGTGTTCAGCACTAAATTGAAAGAACTTGTATGGTTATGATGTAAATGTTTCTGATAGCTGAGGTTCTAGTGAGTGTGCACTGCAGAAAGCTGGAAGCCTCATCACTGGATCCCCAGCACAGTTCCGGCTTATGTGCAAGTAGAGCGAGGCTTGTTAATTTCACTTCCGGTGGGAGGCAGCTACAGAGTGACATAGGTAGAGACAGACTTAAACTCCCTGCGCTACACCAGACCTAGGACTTGTCTTAATTACTGCAACAGCTACTCAGGAGTGGAGCAGAATTGCTCTAGGGCTACACAAAGATAACAAAACAGGTGAACAGTAATAGTCATGGGTCGGAAGAATTGATTCAGATCAAGCATCTGAGGCTCATTTTCAATGGCAAAGGTAAAAGAAGCTTGCAGCAAGTTGTCAAGCAATGAAAAGAGGGTTATGACTTGCCCAGTTCTCAAGAGAAAAATAGCCTTTCAAATTTGGGGAGTTAGTGAATATGAGATGTAATTACATCTTTATCTCATCATTCTCTCGTTTTATACAAAATAACAATAACTAAAATTTACTGAATTTTTTACTAGGTGACAGGTGTTATTCTGGGACTTCCTTCCATGCAGCTTAATTCTGACCCAGGTCTATTAGTCAGGTACTATTACTGATTTCATTTTACACGTGATAAACCTAAGTCACAAAGCGGTAAATTTTCTGAAGATTAGTGATGGAGCCAGGATTCAAACCTAGACATGCTACCAAATCCCCAATTTTTAACCATCATGCTATAGAGAATTGTAAATTTACTTGATATTGAATTATTCTAATCCATAGAATAAAAAGTAGTGAACTAAGAAAAATGCTGGTAGAAAACATGCATTTGGAGTAAGTCTTTTAAGAAGCATTCCAGAGCTTCAAGAATGGTTTGCCATAAATTGGACACTCATTTTCAATAAAATATATTGAATTTATGAAAATGAGAGATCATGTGAGGTCTTCGGTGACAATTTTATATAAAGGACAAAGTTCAAAACTAAAGATTTTGTTTAGATCAAATGATTGTCGTTTTCACCCTTGGTTGCACATTGGACTCACTGGTGGCATGTAAAAAACTTACAAATGCCTGGGTCTCACCCCAAAGATTCTCAATAAATTGTGCCAGGGGTGGCCTAGGCATTGGGATTTATGCAAGCTGCCCAGGTGGCATCCACTGCAAATATTCAGAGCTTGCTTTAAGGGTAGACTGGTGATAAAGCCTAAGCACTAAGGATGGAGTCAGGCTGACCTGGGTTTGAATTCACAAACCCAGACGTGTGAACTGTGTGGGGACTCACTTTTACTTTTTATGACTAAGTTTTTCCCATCTATAGAATGGAGATAATAATAGCAACAAACTCTGATTTGTAAAATGCACATATATCTCTTGACAATACATACATGTCTCTTAGCATAGTGATTGGCATGTCGTGAACATACAATATACTTTAGTATTTTTTTTAAAGACTAAAGGAAGATCATAGATAAGATTCCCCCCAAATCCCCTATAATTATGAGACAATTATATGGGAAATCAGTAAGGTGGAGCTATTCTTTACTGAATTTAATAGTTTATTTGATAATTTCCATAAATATTAAACAATATATATCATTATCTACTATCTGTATATCATATCTATCTATCATCTATCTATCTATCATCTATCTATCTATCATTTGTCTATAATCTATCTATCTATCTATCTATCTATCATCTATCTAAACTATCATCTATCTATCTATCTATCATCATCATCTTTCTATAATCTATCATCTATCTATCTATCTATCTATCATCTATCTATCTATCTATTTATCTATCATCTATCTAAACTATCTATCATCTATCTATCATCTATCTATCTATCTATCTATCTATCTATCTATCTATCTATCTATCTATCTATCATCTATCTATCTATCATCTATCATCTATCATCTGTCATCATCTAAACTAGCTATCTATCTAAACTAGCTAACTATATAGATTTTTAGAGCAGGAGTTCACCCTCTCTTGCTTGGCACTCATATTCCAGGGCACAGTAGAGAGTCAAAAGACATAAATGTAAAGAAGAGAACTTTGCATACTCCATTTTTCTCTTTTTCTTTCCCCTAAGAGGATCTTTGTCCCATTCTCCCTGAATCTCTGGGTCTTACCTCAGTAATACTTATTGAAATGTCCATTAGAAAGTCCAAGGCCATCTTTCTGAGTGCCCTGGAGCTGGCATTTTTTTTGATGACATGTTGGTCATATGAGACATTGCTCTAGGAGGCACAGGGTCATGAGTCATCCTATCTTTCTGTGCGGTCTTGTACTAACTCCTGACTTAGATCCAACATCTGCTTTTCTGATTCTGCACACTTCCCTGTTTCCTGGTTCATAACCATGGCCATGTGAAGGTTTCAGGTCCATGCCTGCCATAGCTACTGTTCCCAAGTAATGACAGATGAGCAAGTGCTTCAGGATATGACAGAACTCAAAAGTAGGCTTATGAACTATTGCAATATCTTGGCTATCAGTCTTCTTCATTGGGCATAAATATTTAAGAATGTCCTGCCCTGGCCGGTTTGGCTCAGCGGTTGGAGCATCAGCCTGCGGTCCAGAGAGACCCGGGTTCGGTTCGCGCTAAGGGCACGTACCTGGGTTGCAGTTTGTCCCCGGCCCTGGTTGGTCGTGCAGGAGGCAACCACTCGAAGTGTCCCTTTAATGTCAATGTTTCTCTCTCTCTCTCTTCCTCTCTCTCCCTCCCACTCTATCTGAGCAAAAAGTGGAAAAATGTCCTTGGGTGAGGATTTAAAAAAAAAAAAAAAAAAAGAATGTCCCAAGCTTTTCATTATATCTGAATTAAGCAAGTCTGGTTAAAATGGGTTCTTTTCTTATTAATTAATATGAAAAGAGTGTAGTTAAGATGATGTTTTAAGGCTGGCAATAGAGAAACCATTTTTTAAATCTAAAGTACAACCTCAGAGGAGGGGGGCAGGGGGGATGGATGAGATAAACCAAAGAATTTATGTGCATGCATGAGTAACCAATAGACATAGACAACAATACTGGGGGTGGGGAGGGTATCTAGCAGAGAAAAAGGAGAAACATTCATAACAAAAATAAATTAATAAAAATTGTAAAAAAAAATGAAATATGTATTTTAGAAAATAAAAAATACAATAAATAAATAAAATCTGAAGTACGTGTATTTATTTTAAAAACTCATAATTATTAATGTTTTAAAATAAATCTTTTTTAACTTAGTTGTTACGTGCAGGCTACATTTCATGCATTCTATATGTATTAACAACATGATAATTTAAACAGCATGATAAACTTGTGAAGTTGATGCTATTATATCTCTAGTTTATAGCTAAAGAAACCAAGGACACCCAACTAGAGACTGATGAAGATAAGATTTAAATGCAGAAAACCTGGTTCCAGAAAATAGGCTATTTATACACCCTACTAAAGACCTACTAATAACAACAAAGATTTACAAACACAGTTATCCCCTTTCTAACAGCATGTAACAAATCCCCTTTTATTTTCTTCTAGCATTTGAACACTGTTGAATGATAATATTGGGTATTTTATTACTATTCTTTGTATTTAACTCTGCTGAGAGATGCCTTGACAAGGATGTCTTTGATCATGAAAGTATTAATAAAGCTTTCTGCTTAGTTTACAAAATTAGCAACCTGAGTAATTCTCCTCTGATATAGCATTTTTCTTGAGCTACACTTTCCTTCTGAAATTCTTTTCCCTTGAGCAGGCCTTTTTGATTAGAGAATTTTCTCTACAGTAAATCTCTACATTCATTTTCTGCTTTTATAGTGGCTATTCAAAACCTGAAAATTTTTTTCTGATTGCCTTCTCTTTTGTTAATCCACAGCCAAGGATATTTTTTTCATTGATTTTTTTTTTTTTTGAGAGAGAGTGGGAGGAAGGGACAGGGAGAGAGAGAGAGAAGCATCAAATGTGAGAGGGACATATCAATTGATTGCCTCCCACACATACCCCGAAAGGGGCTAGGGATCTAACCTGAAACCCAGGTACATGCCCTTGACAGGAATTGAACCTGAAACTCTTTGGTGCACAGGCTAACCGCTCTAACCAATGAGCCAACTGGCTAGGGCTGATTGCCTTTTTTAAATTTAATTTTTTTTTCATTTTCTCCATCACCATTTACTCCTCTGTGCCCTCTTCCACCTCCACCTATCCCCCTCCACACCAGCAATCACCACATTGTTGTCCATGACATCTCTCTCTTTTCTTTCTTTTTTCCTCAATCCCTCCACACCCCCCCCAGCATTGTCCCCACCCCATCCCCTGACCTGTCCACTTGCTATCTATGAGTCTGTCTCTATTTTGCTTGGTAGTTCAGTTTGTTCATTAAATTCCACATGTGAGTGAAATCATATGGTATTACTCTTTCTCTGTCTGGCTTATTTCATTTAACATAATGTTCTCCTAGTCCAAATATGCTGTTGCAAAGGGTAAAATTTCCTTCCTTTTTATGGCAGAGTAGTATTCCATTGTGTAAATGTATCATAGTTTTTTTTATCCACTCATCTACTGATGGACACTTGGGCTGCTTACAAATCTTGGCTATTGTAAATAACACTGCCATGAATGTAAAGGTGCATATATTCTTTCAAATTAGTGTTTTGGATTTCTTCAGATAAATTCCCAGAAGAGGAATCACTGGGTCATATGGCAGTTCTATTTTTAAATTTTTGAGGTAACTCCATACTGCTTTGCACAGTGGCTGTACTAATCTGCATTCCCACCAAGAGTGCACGAGGGTTTCCTTTTCTCCACATTCTTGCCAACATTTGTTGTTTGTTGATTTGTTTATGATGGCCATTCTGACAGGTGTGAGGTGATATCTTATTGTGGTTTTAGTTTAAAGTTATCTGATAATTAGTGACGTTGAGCATCCTTTCATATGTCTGTTGTGTCTATTGACCACCTGTATGTCCTCTTTGGAGAAGTGTATTCAGGTCTTTTGCCCATTTTGTAAATTGGATTGTTTGGTTTTTTGGTGTTGAGTTTTATAAGTTCTTCATAAATTTTGACTATTAACCCCTTCTCAGATATATCATGGGCAAACATGTTCTCCCATCCAGTGGGTTGCCGTTTCATTTTTGCTGCCGGTTTTCTTTGCTGTGCAAAAACTCTTTAGTTTCACGTAGTCCCATTTGTTTGTTTTTTCTGTTGTTTACACTGCCTGAGGAGATATATATATATATATAAAAATATTGCTACAAGAAATGTTTGAGATTTTACTGCCTATGTTTTCTTCTAGAATTTTTATGGTTTGAGTCTAACATTTAAGTCTTTAATCAATTTTAAATGTATTCTTGTGTGGTTGCAAAGAGGTGGTCTAGTTCCATTTTTTGCATGTATCCGTCCAATTTTCCCAACATCATTTACTGAATACAAAATCTTTAGTCCATTGTTTGTTTTTGTTTCCTTTGTCAAATATGAATTGACTATAAGGCATGGATTTATTTCTGGGCTCCCTATTCTGTTCCATTGATCTTTATGTCTGTTTTTATGGCAGTACCATGCTGTTTTGATTACTATGGCCTTGTAATACGGTTTGATATCAGGTAGATTCCTCCAACTTTGTTATTCTTTCCCAAGATCGCTGTTGCTATTCAGGATCTTTTGTAGTTTCCTACAATTTTTAAAACATTTATTCTAGTTCTGTGAAGCACTCCATTGGTATCTTGATAGGAATTTCATTGAATCTGTAGATTGCTTTGACGAGTATGGACATTTTAATGATGTTAATGATGTTTATTCTTCCTTTCCATGAACATGATATATGCTTCCATTTATTTCTTTCTTCAGTGTCTCATAATTTTCTGAGTACAAGTCTTTACATTCTTGGTTAAATTTATTCCTAGGTACTTTATTATTTTTGAAGCAATTGTGAATGAAATTCTTTTTTTATTTTTATTTTTTTAATTATTTTTTATTTTTTATCTTTATTGTTGAAAATATTACAGATGTCCCTCCCCTCTTTTCCCCCATTGAGGCCTTCCTTCCTACTCCCACTCCCCTCCTGCTTTCCTCAAACTATTATTTGTGTCCATTGGTTATGCCTATATGCATATACGTTCTTTGGTTTATTTCTTCCCACCCCCTACCTCCCTTTCCTCTGAGGTTTGTCAGTCTATTCCCTATTTCCATGTCTCTGGATCTATTTTGATTGATGGCTTATTTTGTTCATGATATTTCATCAATGAGTGGGATCATGTAGTACTTGTCTTTCTCTGACTGGTTTATTTTGCTCAGCATAATACTCTCCAGGTCCCTCCATCTTGTTTTAAAGGAGAATTAATTTCTTAGTATCCCTTTCTGATAGTTTGTTATTGGTGTATAAAAATGCAACTGATTTCTGGATATTTATTTTGTATCCTGCTACTTTACTGAATTCATCTATCAGTTCTAGTAGTTTTTTGATGGAATCTACAGTGTTCTCTATGTATAATATCATGTCATCTTCAAATAATGACAGTTTTACTTCCAACTTTTCAATTTGGATTCCTTTTATTTCTTCTTGTCTGATTGCTGTGGCTAGGACTTCCAGTACTATGTTGAATAAGAGTGGTAAAAACGGACATCCTTGTCTTGTTCTCAATCTTCAGGGGAATGCTTGTAGTTTTTGCCCATTGAGTGTGATGTTGGCTGTAGTTTTGTCATATAAGACCTTTATTACATTGATTTATATTACCTCTAGTCCCACTTTGCTGAGAAATTTTATTATAAATGGGTGCTGGATTTTATCAAATGCTTTTTCTGCATCTCTTGATATGATCATGTGGTTTTCATTCTTCAATTTGTGTATGTGGTGTATCATATTTATTGTTTTCAGGATATTGTATCAACCTTGCATCCCTGAAATAAATCCCACTTTAATTATGGTGTATGATCTTTCTAAAGTATTGCTGGATTTGGTTTGCTAATATTTTGTTGACGATTTTAACATCTATGTTCATCAGGGATATTGGCTTATGATTTTCTTTGTTTGTTGTGTCTTTATTTGGTTTTGGAATTAGGATAATGTTGGCCTCTAAAATGAGCTTAGGAATCTTACTTCCTCTTGAAATTTTTGGAATAGTTTGAGAAGGACAGGTGTTTTGAATGTGTGATAAAATTTACCTGTAATGCCATCAGGTCAAGGTTTGTTGGGAGATTTTTGATTACTGCTTCAATTTCACTAGTTTTAATCTGTCTATTCAGATTCCCTGATTATTCCTGATTTAGTTTTGGAAGTTTGTATGTATCTGGGAATTTGTGCATTTCTTCCAGTTTTTCCAATCTGTTGCTGTATAGTTGTCCTTAATATTTTCTTAACAATCCTTTCTATTTTTTTGGTATCAGTTGTTACTTCTCCTCTTTCATTTCTGATTTTATTATTTTGGGTCCTCTCTCTCTTTCTTGATGAGTCTAGTTAAAGGTTCATCAATTTTGTTTATCTTTTCAAGGAACCAGATCTTGGTTTCATTGATCTTTGTATTGTTTTTGTTTTAGACTCTATTTTGTTTATTTCTGCCCTAATCTTTAGTATTTTTTTTCTTCTACTCACTCTGGTCTTTGTTGTTCAAGTTCCTTTAAATGTAAAGTTAGATTGTTTATTTTAACTTTTTTTATGTTTCTTGAGATAGGACCATAATGCTATAAATTTCCCTCTTAGGACTGCTTTCCCTGTGTCCCACAGATTCTGGGTTGTTGTGTTCTCATTTTCATTCAAGATATCTTTTGATCTAATTGTTAACCCATTCAGTGTTTAGTAATATGTAATTTAGCATACATTTCTTGTGTGTTTTCAGTTTTTTTCTTGTGATTGAATTCAAATTTCATAGCATTATGGTCAGAGAAAATGCTTGATATGATTTAAAACTTCTTAAATTTATTGAGATTTGCTTTGAATCCTAACATGTGGTCTATATTAGAAAATGTTCCATGTGCACTTGAAAATAATGTATATTCAGCTGCCTTGGGGTGGAGTGTTCTGAAGATATTAACTACATCCATTTGATATAGTGTGTAATTTAAGGCCACAATGTCTTTGTTGATTTTCTGTCAGGAGGATTTATTCATTGATTTCAATGGTGTTAATATCCCCTACTATGGCTGTATTACTGTCAATTTCTCTCTTTATTTTTATCAAGGTTTGCTTTACATATTTAGGTGCTCCTATGTTGGATGCATAAATGTTAACAAGGGTTATATCCTCTTTTCATATTGATTCTTTTATTATTATGTAGTGTCCTTCTTCGTCTCTTACTATGTCCTTGGTTTTAAAGTCTATTTGGTCAGATATAAGTATTGCTACACCACCTTTTTTTTTTCGCACCTGAGGACATTTTTTTTTTTTTTTGCATTTATCTTCAGATAGAGCGGGAGAGAGGGAGGAAGAGAGAGAGAGAAACATCGATGTGAGAGAGTGGTTGCCACCCTCACGACCCCAGCCGGGGCTGGGGACAAACTGCAACCGAGGTACATGCCCTTAGCGGGAACCAAACCCAGGTCTCTCTGGTCTGCGGGCCAACGCTCTAACCGCTGAGCCAAACCAGCCAGGGCCATCCCTTTACTTTTAATCTATGTGTATCTTTAATTCTGAGGTGCGTCTCTTGAAGACAGCATATACCTGGGTCTTTTTTTTTTTTTTTAATCCATTCAGCTACCTTATGTCTTTTGATTGGAGCATGCAAGCCATTTACATTTAAAGTGATTATTGATAGATACATATTTATTTACTTTTTTATCTTAAATATATTCCTCTGTCTGCTTCTCCTCCTCCTCGTTCTTCTTCTTATTCCTTATTCTTATTCTTATTCTTATTCTTATTCTTATTCTTATTCTTATTCTTATTCTTATTCTTATTATTCTAGCAGGCCCATTAACATTTCTTGTAATGCCGGTTTGGTGGTAACACTCCTTTAGTGTTTTCTTGTCTTGGAAGTTCTTTGATTCTCCTTAAATTTTAGATGATAGCCTTGCTGTGTAAATTAGCCTTGGTTCTAGGCCCTTATTTTTCATCACTTTGCATATTTTATGCCAATCTCTTCTGGCCTGAAATGTTTCTGTTTTGAAATCAGCTGACAGTCTTATGGGAGCTCCCTTTGAGGTAACTGACTGCCTTTCTCTTGTGGCTTTTAAGATTCTCTCCTTGTGTTTAGGTTTTGCCATTTTCATTATGTTGTACCTTATGTGGGCCATTTTGGGCCCATCTTCTTTGGGACTCTCTGCACTTCCTGGACTTGTATGTCCTTTTCTTTTACCAGGTTAGGGAAGTTTTCAGACATTATTTCTTCATGTAGGTTCACTATTCCTTGCTCTTTCTCTTCTTCTTATATCCCTTTCATGAGGATGTTTTTAGACTTCATTTTGTCCCAAATGTCTCTTAAACTATCCTTATTTTTTAAAGTTTTTTTCTTTTTGCTGTTCTGATTTTTTTTTTTTTCCTGCCTTGTCTTCCAAATCACTGACTCAATCTTCTGCTTCATCGAGCCTACTGTTTATTCCTTTCAGTGTATTCTTTATTTCTGATATGGCATTCTTCATTTCTGACTGGTTCTTTTTTATGGATGCTATATCTTTTTTTATGCTGTTGAGCATCCTTATAATTATCACTCTGAGCTTTATATCTAATAAATTGCTTACCTCCACTTCATTTAGCTCTTCTGTAGAATTTTCTTGTTCCTTCATTTGGGACCTATTTCTTTGTCTCCCCATTTTGGCTGCCTGTTTGTGTTTGTTTCTATGTATTAGGTAGATCTTCTATGACTCTCAGTCTTGGCAGAGTGGCCTTATATAGTAGGTGGCCTGTGGGATCTGGTGGCACAGTCTCCTTGATCACCAGAACTGGGTGCTCTAAAAATTTCCTTTGTGCACATTGAATGGGCCTTTTTATTGTAATTGAGTCTTGATTGCTATTGGCCCATTTGTGCATGCCCTTGACCCTCAGACATGTTGACAGTGAAGCTAAACCCACAACACAATTCACAGGCTGCTGTTCAAGCTCTGATCACATGAAATGGAATTTACCTCAACAGAGTTTTGTGCTTGCCTATATCTCCCTGTGGATATGTTGCTTGTGAAGCTTATTGGATCCTGCTCTGTTGTTATCTGAAGTTGGCCACTGGGTTGCTGATTATAGGCCTCTTCAGAGGGACTCTGGTGCAGGCCAATGTCAGACACTGTCTGTGCTTGGCCCTAAGCAATTTGTTTGGAGTTATCAGTGTTCCACAGCTTGTGGCTCCCTCTGCCAGGCCTGGGTGCATGTTGAAATGACCAAGCTATGCACCAAAGTCTGCTTTTACTAACCCCGGGCCCAGGAGCAGGTCAGGCAAAGACTCAAAACACCCTGGGATCTACCTCTGCCTGTATGCTATCTGTTAGTCTCAGTTACTTAATGAGCCTCTGGATGTAGTCATGCCATAAGCTCTACAGGGTGGGATGAGAGAGATCCCAAAGGGTGGGGCTATAGTTTGATCCCAGGCTAATGTTGCATTGAGGGAAAGGTCTGCCTGAGAAAGATGGTTTCTGCAGTGTGGGGGGAATGACTTAGCACATGGATCCAGGCAACTATCTTCTCAGTTATCTCCCCAGAGCCACCAACCATGGAGTTTCCTCACACAGCTCTAGTGCATTCTGTCCTCCCTCTGCCAGAACCCAAAGTGAATTGCTACAAACAATATTTTGTGCATTGGCCCTTTAAGAAGGTGGCTGCGTTTTTAGCCCTCTTTCCCTAGTGGATAGAAACCCTGCTGCTTTTCACAGCTAGATGTTCTGTGGGCACCTTTCCCAGTTCTGTTGCTCTGGGCTGGGAAGCCAAGTTTGAGGTTTAGACCCCAGAGATCTCAGGATGGAACCCCCCCCCCACACACACACACAGCTGAGATATTCCTCCAGAACATCAACTACTACCTGTGGGAGCTCAGCCCTCTTGTGCCTCTGCACTTCCTATCAGTCTCAATGTGCCTCCTTTTAAATTCTTTTTTTTTCAGTTTCATTAATTTATTTTTGTTACAGATGTTTCTCCTTTTCCCCCATTGACACCCTCCTCCCCATCCCCTCCACCCCATCCCCAGCTTTGTTGTCCATGTCCATCAGTTATGCGTACATGAATATAAGTTCTGGAGTTTATTTCTTCCCTCCTCCCCCACCTCCGCTTCTGAGGGTTGTCAGTCTGTACCCTACTTCCACGTCTCTGGGTCTACCCTGTTCCTCAGACTGTTATGTTCATTATATTCCACAAATAAGTGAGATCATATGATATTTGTCTTTCTCTTCTTGGCTTGTTTCACTTAGGATAATACTCTCCAGGTCCCTCAATGTCAACTCAAAGGATAAGAGATCTTTCTTTCTTACAGCTGCATAGTACTCCATTGTGTATATGTACCACAGCTTTTTTATCCATTCATCCACTGATGGACACTTGGGCTGTTTCCAGATCTTAGCTATTGTAAATAGTGCTGCTATGAACATGGGGGTACATGTATTCTTTCTGATTGGTGTTTCGGGCTTCTTAGGGTATATTCCTAGAAGTGGGATCACTGGGTCAAATGGCAATTCAATTTTTAATTTTTTGAGGTAACACCATAGTGTTTCCCACAGTGGCTGCACCAGTCTGCATTCCTACCAGCAGTGTACTAGAGTCCTCTTTTCTCCACACCCTCACCAACACTTGTTGTTTGATGATTTGTTGATGGCGGCCATTCCGACAGGTGTGAGGTGATACCTCATTGTTGTTTTAATTTGCATCTCTCTGATGATTATTGATATTGAGCACTTCTTCATATGTCTCTTAGCCATTTGTATTATATGTCCTATTTGGAGAGGTGTCTATTTAGTTCCTCTGCCCATTTTTTAATTGGGTTCTTTGTCTTCCTTTTGTTGAGTTGTATGAGCACTCTATATATTTTGGAGATTAACCCCTTATCTGATGTATCATTGGCAATTATGCTCTCCCATACAGTAGGTTCCCTTTCCGTTTTGATGGTTGTTTCTTTTGCTGTGCAGAAGCTTTTGAGTTTGATGTAGTCCCATGTGTTCATTTTTTCCTTTGTTTCTGTTGCCTTAGGTGATGTATCAGTCAAGCCCTTTTAAATTCTTAGTTATAAGGCTATTCTCCAGTCAATCTTCATTGGTGATTCAGGATGATTTTTCTATACTTTAGTAGTGATTCCAGTTTGGTCCTGGGAGGAGGAGAGTGTAGCTTCCACTTAATCTGCTGCCATCTTGGACTCTCTACTGATTGCCTTTTTTAACAACTAAAATCCTGAATTTTTGTCAAATTTTTTTTTGTTATAAACTATTTAAATTGGTACTAGTGATACATCTGCAAGAAGTTTTTTTTTTTAATTTTAATTTTTTTTCCTTTATTGATTTTAGAGAGAGGAAGTAAGAGGGAGAGAGATAGAAACATTGATGAGAGAGAACATCGATTGGCCGCCTCCTACATGCCCCCCACTGGGAATTGGACCCACAACCTGGGCATGTGTCCTGACCAGGAATCAAACTGGCGACCTCTTGGTGCATGGGTCAATGCTCAACCACTGAGCCACACTGGTCAGATTGCAAGAAGTTTTTAAAATCTCCAACTAATTTTTACCTAGAAACATCTTAGGTAGAATGAACCCTTCCCAGCTTGGAACCCTCTTTGTTAGTTGGTAATTATTACCTAGTTATCACCAATTCTAACCAAATAGGCACATGAAAGAAATCACATTAATCTAATAACCCAGATTTTTTGCCTTACTTCAAAGTACACATACAGAAATTGCACATAGCTCCCTCAGGTATTTCTTTAGGCTCATGAGCAAGCATTGTAGGAATTCACACACCTGTCATCATCTGCAATACCAGAGAGCACCCATGGACTTCTATTCTTCCTGTTCTGACTCCTCTGTCAATCTGCTAGAAGCACCAATATGGATGGTGGCAAAGAGCATATTAAGAACATTGTAAAAACATCAATGTGCACAGCAAGGATACTGTCCAAGGATGTATCCAAAGCTGCCCATTGTTGTAGGGCTGGAGGTGTGCTGGGTTTTGTGCAGGCCAGGAGGAATCACCATCTCAACAATTCTGCACTGCCCTGTGTCACCTCAGTGCAGAAACAGCAATGTTTCCACCCAGTCACTTAGAAAGAGCCAGTTCTCTTCTGGCCCTGTGCCGCTTTCCACAGAGGTTTAGAGCTAGTCCAAGTGACTGGGAAGATGCCCTGCAACAGTTTCCATTTCTTTCCATTAGCTCTTTCTCCTCTGGTTCTCTTTTTAAAAACTAAGGTTTAAACTTTTCTCTCAACCTTCTGCTGAATTCTTACTCCCTTGTCCTTACACAGCACTGCTTGGAACTACTGTGCCAGTCACGTGACTCCACTCGCAGAAAATCTCTCCCATGATTTACTTCTATTTTCTTTTTCATGGCTGAGAGTGTCTTGATTTCTCTAAATCATGACTCATTTCTCTTGAGAAATACTTCGAAAAGAGAGAAATACTTTGGAAATAGGAGAGGGAAATGAAACAGACAACAGAGTAAGAACAGAGGATCTTGTAGTCAAGTTTGGGAGTTATAAAGGTCAACCAGGGCTTTCAATCTGCAGTCCTGAGATTATTAGAAAGATTGAACACAGGATGATCTGTGGAAACACAGACTGTGGACAAGCCCTTTGGCCTAAAGTCACTTTTGGCTGAGCTAAGATTCTAAAACTCCATGTGCCAGGAGAGCTGTTGAAATACCTTTTTATCATAGCTAAGTATGTTAAATATTCCCCCAAATTTTTGTCTTTTTTTTTTAACATATTTTTTCTTTTTTTTTATTAATTTATTTTTGTTACAGATGTTTCTCCTTTTATCCAGATTGACACCCTCCTCCCCATCCCCCCACCCCATCCCCAGCTTTGTTGTCCATGTCCATCAGTTATGCATACATGCATATAAGTTCTGTGGTTTATCTCTTCCTTCCCCCCACCACCCCCTCTTCTGAGGGTTGTCAGTCTGTACCCTACTTTCCACATCTCTGGGTCTACCCTGTTCCTCAGACTGTTATGTTTATTATATTCCACAAATAAGTGAGATCATGTGATATTTGTCTTTCTCTGCTTGGCTTGTTTCACTTAAGATAATACTCTCCATGTCATCTCAAAGGATAAGAGATCTTTCTTTCTTACAGCTGCATAGTACTCCATTGTGTATATGTACCACAGCTTTTTTATCCATTCATCCACTGATGGACACTTGGGCTGTTTCCAGATCTTAGCTATTGTAAATAGTGCTGCTATGAACATGGGGGTACATGTATTTTTTCTAATTGGTGTTTCAGGCTTCATAGGGTATATTCCTAGAAGTGGGATCACTGGGTCAAGTGGCAATTCAATTTTTAATTTTTTGAGGTAACACCATAGTGTTTTCCACAGTGGCTGCACCAGTCTGCATTCCCATCAGCAGTGTACTAGAGTCCACTTTTTTCCACACCCTCGCCAACACTTGTTGTTTGATGATTTGTTGATGGCGGCCATTCTGACAGGTGTGAGGTGATACCTCATTGTTGTTTAATTTGCATCTCTCTGATGATGCGTGATGTTGAGCATTTCTTTATATGTCTCTTAGCCATTTGTATGTCCTTTTTGGAGAGGTGTCTATTTAGTTCCTCTGCCCATTTTTTAATTGGGTTCTTTGTCTTCCTTTTGTTGAGTTGTATGAGTACTCTACATATTTTGGAGAATAACCCCTTATCTGATGTATCATTGGCAATTATGGTCTCCCATAGAGTGGGTTCCTTTTCCATTTTGATGGTTGTTTCTTTTGCTGTGCGGAAGCTTTTGAGTTTGATGTAGTCCCATGTGTTCATTTTTCCCTCTCTTTGTGTTGCCTTAAGTGATGTATCATTGAAGATTAAGCTGCGTATGATGTCCGAAATTTTGTTGCCTACATTTTCTTCTAGGATTTTTATGGATTCACGAGTCACTTGTGACTCACATTCAGAGTCACAAGTCTTTTATCCATTTTGAGTTTATGTGTATAGTGTAACTTGAAGGTCTAGTTTCATTTTTTTACATGTACCTGTCCAATTTTCCCAACACCATTTATTAAAGAGGCTGTCTTTACTCCATTGTATGCTTTGCCAACTTTGTCAAATATTAATTGAGCATAATGTCTTGGGTCAATTTCCAGATTCTCTGTTCTGTTCCATTGGTCTATATACCTGTTCTTGTGCCAGTACCAGGCTGTTTTGATTACAGTAGCTTTGTAGTATAACCTGATATCCGGTATTGTGATCCCACCTACTTTGTCCTTCTTTTTCAAGATTGCTGTGGCTATTTAAGGTCTTTTTTGGTTCCATATGAACTTTTGAAGTATTTGTTCTAGTTCTGTGAAATATGACACTGGTATTTTGATGGGGATTGCATTGAATCTATAGATTGCTTTGGATAATATGGATATTTTAATGATGTTAGTTCTTCCAATCCATGAACAAGGTTTGTGCTTCCACTTTTTTATATCTTCCTCTATTTCTTTTTTCAATGTCCTGTAGTTTTCTGCAAATAGGTACTTTACTTCTTTGGTTAAGTTTATTCCTAGGTATCTTAATTTTTTTGCCGCGATGGCAAATGAGATTGTTTTTTTAGTTTCTCTTTCTGTGAGTTCATCATTGGTATATAAGAATGCCATCGATTTCTTGACATTAATTTTGTATCCTGCTACTTTGCCAAATTCATTTATTAAGTCTAGTAGATTTTTGATGGAGTCTTTAGGGTTTTCTATGTATAATATCATGTCATCTGCGAATAATGACAGTTTTGCTTTCTCCTTTCCAATTTGGATTCCTTTTATTTTTTCTTCACATCTGATTGCTGTGGCTAAGACTTCCAGTACTATGTTAAATAAGAGTGGCAAAAGTGGTTATCCCTGTCTTGTTCCCGTTCTTAAGGGAAATGATTTTAGTTTTTGCCCAAGGAGCATGATGTTGGCTGTAGGTCTTTCATATATGGCCTTTATTATATCAAGATATGATCCCTCTATTCCCAAATTGCTGAGCGTTTTTATCAGAAATGGGTGCTGGATTTTGTCAAATGCTTTTTCAGCGTCTATTGATATGATCATGTGGTTTTTATCTTTCATTTTGTTTATGTGGTGTATCACATTTATTGATTTGCGAATATTGAACCAGCCTTGCATCCCTGGGATGAATCCCACTTGGTCATGGTGAATAATTTTTTTGATGTATTGCTGGATCCGATTTGCTAGTATTTTGTTCAGGATTTTGGCATCTATGTTCATCAGGGATATTGGCCTGTAGTTTTCTTTCTTGATAGTGTCTTTTTCTGGTTTTGGAATTAGAATTATGCTGGCCTCATAAAACGAGTTTGGAAGTCTTCCTTCTTCTTGAATTTTTTGAAATAGTTTGAGGAGAATGGGTGTTAGTTCTTCTTTGAATGTTCGGTAAAACTCCCCTGTGAAGCCGTCCAGGCCTGGGCTATTGTTTGCTGGGAGAGTCTTGATTACATCTTCAATTTCCTTAGTTGTCATTGGTCTGTTCAAGTTTTCTATCTCTTCCCAGTCCAGTTTTGGGAGACTATGTGTTTCTAGAAATGTGTCCATTTCGCTTAGATTGTCGAATTTGTTGTCATATAAATGTTCGTAGTATTTGTTAACAATCCTTTGTATTGCTGTGGTGTCAGTTGTTACTTCTCCTCTTTCATTTCTGATTTTGTGTATTTGGGTTCTCTCTCTTTGTTTCTTGGTGAGTCTAGCTAAGGGTCCATCAATCTTGTTTATCTTTTCAAAAAAACAGCTCTTTGTTTCATTGATCCTTTGAATTGTTTTTCTGGTCTCTATGTCATTTATTTCTGTTCTGATCTTTACTATTTCCTTCCTTCTACTTGCTCTGGGGTTTTCTTTTTGTTTGCTTTCTAGTTCTTTAATTTGTGAGGTTAGATAATCTATTAGAATTTTTTTCTTGTTTCTTGAGGTAGGCCTGGAGTGCTATGCACTTCCCTCTCAGAACTACTTTCGCTGCATCCCATAGATTTTGTGTTGTTGTGTGTTCATTTTCATTGGTTTCCAGAAAGTTTTTAATTTCTTCCTTGATCTCCTCGGTAACCCATTCATTGATTAATAACATGCTATTTAGCCTCGATGTGTTCAAATATCTTTGCACGTTCTTGTTGTAACTGATTTCTAGTTTCATGCCATTGTGATCTGAGAAGATACTTGATATGATTTCAATCTTCTTGAACTTGTAGAGACTTAGTTTGTGTCCTAACATGTTGTCTATCTTTGAGAATGTCCCATGTGCGCTTGAGAAGAACATGAATTCTGTAGTTTTGGGGTGTAATTCTCTGTAAATATCTATTAAATCCATTTGGTCTAGTGCTTCATTTAGAGTCACTGTTTCCTTGTTAATTTTTTGTCTAGAGGATCTATCCAGTGATGTCAGTGGGGTGTTGAAGTCCCCTGCTATGATTGTATTGCTGTTGATTTCTCCTTTGAAGTCCTCCAGAAGATTTTTAATATATTTTGGTGCTCCTATATTGGGGGCATATATGTTTACCAAGGTTATATCTTCCTTGGATAGATCCTTCTTGGATAGATCCTTTCAATATTATATAGTGACCTTCTTTGTCTCTAGTTATGGCCTTCATTTTGAAATCTATTTTATCAGATATGAGTATTGCTACCCCAGCTTTTTTTTCCTTTCCATTTGCTTGGAAGATTTTTTTCCATCCCTTTACTTTCAACCTATATGAGTCTTTTGTTGTGAGGTGGGTCTCTTGCAAACAACATATATATGGGTCATGCTTTCTTATCCAATCTGCTACTCCGTGTCTTTTGATGGGAGCATTCAATCCATTTACAGTTAAGGTGATTATTGATATGTACTTATTTATTGCCATTTTTGTTTAGTGTGGTTCTATTTTCCTTCCTATTTCTTCTACTAATTACAGCAGTCCTTTTAACATTACTTGCAGTGCTGGTTTGTTGCTAATGTAATCCCTTAGCCTTTTTTTGTCTGGGAAGCTCTTTATTTGACCTTCTATTTTGAATGATAGCCTTGCTGGGTAGAGTGGTCTTGGGTTCAGATCCTTGTTTTTCATGACCTTGATTACTTCATGCCATTCCCTTCTGGCCTGTAGTGTTTCTATTGAGAAGTCAGCTGATAGCCTTATGGGGGTTCCTTTGTAGGTAACCTGTTGCTTATCTCTTACTGCCTTTAGGATTCTCTCTTTGTCTTTAATTTTTGGCATCTTAATGACTATGTGTCTTGGTGTCGGCCTGTTTTGGTTCTTCTTACTTGGGGCTGTCTGTGCTTCTTGAACTTGAATGCCTTCTTCCTTCACCAAATTAGGGAAGTTTTCTGTCACTATTTCTTCAAATATATTCTCTAACCCTTGCTCATTTTCTTCTTCTTCGGGGACTCCTATGATGCGAATATTATTACATTTCCAGTTGTTCCACAGTTCTCTTAAGCTGTCTTCCTGTTTTTTCATTGTTTTTTCCTTTTGGTTTTCTGATTGGTTAATTTTTTCTACTCTGTCTTATAATTCACTGATCTGGTCCTCAGCTTCTTCTACTCTGCTGTTTAGTCCTTCCAATGTGTTCTTCATTTCTGCTATGTCATTCTTCATTTCTTCTTGGTGCTTCTTCATTTTCAAATGGTTGATTTTCAATTTTTCTATGTCTTTGCTTATGGTGTTGATGTCCTTACTCATGCTGTTGAGCTTCCTCAAGATCATGGCTCTGAATTCTACTTCTGTTAACTTGCTTAACTCCATTTCATTGATCTCATCTCCAGTAGAGGTCTCTTGTTCTTTCATTTGGGATCTGTTTCTTTGTTTCACCATTTTGGCTATCAAGTGGGTTTTGGAGCCTGTCAAAATTTCCCTGTTAATGTTGGTGTTCTGCTGTTTGTGGCTCCCTCTACTGGGTTTCGATCAGCATGGGAGGACCCACGTTAAACACCACTGTTGAGGCTTACTTTCCTGGATAGATTTGCAAGCCCGGAAAAGGTTAAGTTATCCTCTAGCTTTTTGCCCTGAGGCTATTAGTCTAGAGGCTATTAGTCATGGTTACTTGAAGAACCTTGGGTTCTCAGTTGAATGAAAACCTCCCTCAGGTGTTTGGCATGAGAGGATTTCCCGAGGGTGGGGCAGATGCTGGTAGTTAATGAGCCTCAATTTGCATTTCAGTGGCCCACCTGGGTGGGGCTCAATCTCCAAGGGAGGGGCTGCCCCACTCCCCAGGGCCCTGGGAAGGAGTAAGATGGCCACTGTCCTGCATGGCCGCAACTCAGCAAAGGCTCTGAGCTCCCTCCAAATCCCGAGTGTCCCCACACAGTTCCAGTCCAGTCTGCCCTCCCTCTGCCGGAGCCCAAGGTGAGTGGCTGTGGCTATTTTAGCAGTCTGTCCCGGTCCTCTGTACTGTAGAGTCAGCTTGGGCTTTAACCCCAAGGGGGTGCTCACAGCTAAGACTGCTGCTCTCCATGGGCTCCCAGCCCCCCTCTCGTGCCTCCGCAATCCTACCAGGATCGATTCAGTGTCCCTGGTTGCATGGTCCTTGAAAGCTGCTTTTCTGTTGCTTTTTCCCGACGATTTGTCTTTATTTTAGTTGTAATTCCAGTTTGGTCCTGGGAGATAGTCTGTGTATCTTCCATTCCCTCTGCCGCCATTTTGGAATCCCCAATTTTTTGTCTTAAAGAAATTGTTATTCATTTCCAGGACTATGGGGAAATTAGAGAGGATTAAAAAACTCTGAACTGTATATCAAATAGCCTTTAACGTTTTCATGAAAGCTCAGGTCCTGGAAAATAAACTTCTATGCCTATGTATTTTCTTCAGCTATGACAAAATAATAAAATATCTTGTCAAACGTTTAGGTGAGAGAAAACTAAAGCTTTTGATAGAAGAAGGGAATGCTATAAGAATATAATCAGAGTTGATTAATAGCTATTCACTATACTAACTGTAGATAAGAGATTTTTCTTACAGAGCCTGGGAAACTGGAGGACATGTTGTAAGAAGGAAAGCAGTCAGAAAGATAAATCGACCTTGAAATCCAGGTGGCTCTGTCACTCAGAAGGAAGATACATTTTGACAGCAGATCAAGGACAGGACATGCCTGAAGGGAGACAAACACCTGGGGGCTAATTTTATGACAATGACAGAACACACAGACCCTGGGAACTCACGTAGTTTTAGATCCTCCGCCACCTTCTCCCCCTATATAACAGTTGGCTTGAGACGGGCTGTCAGAGTGGTTTTCAGGATACTATACCTGCCCCTCTCTCTGCTCGCTGGATCTGAACAAACGCACTTCAAAGATTCACCTTGTTTCTACTTGTTGACTCTGGTTGCGACAGGCAGCAGGACACTGTTTGTTCTGGTTTCAAACTGTGGCGACTCCGAGACGCAGCGGGACTCTTGGGTAAGTGGTTGGTAATCATGGGAGTCCCGCAGGCTGCCTGGGCTAGGGGTTCCGGGGGCTGGAATTAGATTCTTTCTAACAGCACTTACAGGGTTTTTTTCCTGTAGGGCTCCCCTCCTGGTCACGGTGCTCCCCATCACCTCACTAAAGTTGAATCTGTGCATTAGGGTTTTGTTTTTTTCTTCTGAATCTGAAAGTGCCAGGCCGAGCCTAATCAGCTCCAGGTAAAAAACACTTTTCTCATTACAGAGGTGTGGAACAGGACTGCCTATTCAGTTTAGACGAGAGGGCAAACTAGCCAAGAAGTCCATCTTTGGTTGCATGCCAGATATCTGTCTAAGCTTGTGCAGTTCTGCTACACTGTAGCATTGCTTGTAGATGTATGTGTATTGGGATCTGGTTCTTTCTGTCTATTTTGCTGGTAACTAAGGGAAATCATTAAGGTAGGGGCAAACACCTCAGTCGCAGAGAACAGTCCATTGGGACGAATATTATCTGAATGGTCTACATACGCTTATCCTCCCATGAGTAAGAGGAAAATAGTATTTGTTGTAATACTGTTTGGCCCATGTATAATATGTTCTTGATTTGCAAGCATTTATATTCTTACATAATTCAGATGCAAAATGTAAGGGGAATAAGTTAATGGTCGAGAGGAAAAGTATACCACCTATGTCCAAGAAAGTAAGAGCCCAGAAGCCCAGGACAGGGAGGACAAGGAGGTTATTCAGGCCACCATCCAGGTGCTCCTTCGGACTGCCCCAGGGGCTGCAGGAGGCCTCCCTCCCTACCCTGGCCACAGAGAAAGGGAAAGTGAGCCTGAGACAGTCGCTCCCGATCCTTCACAGATGAGGCAAGGCACACAATCCAGAGGGGAGTGAACTACTTCCTTGGCAGGGCAATTCCCTCTGTGTCGCCTACTGGTAGAAGTCAATCCTGAAGGATGGCCAGCTGGACATTATTGGGCACACACTCCATTTTCCACCTCAGATTTAATGAAATGGAAAAACTCCAATCTATCTATAGGAATGATTCTATAAGGATTACTGACCAGGTCATGTCCATTTTTTGCTACTCATAACCCACGTTGGGCAGATATGAAAGCTTTGTTCACTGTTTTACTTATCTGTGGCTCATCTTTGATAAAGCCAGGGAAGAGGCTCACGGTTACATCAGAGGACACTCGTGGTGTGCCTAGCCCAGCAAATGCGATTTCCCTGGTAGAACCAAGCTGGGACCCTAATAATGGGGGCATATGCCACTTAGAACATTACTGCAGATGTATTATAGAGGAGCTAAAGAAAGGGGCCCCCAAGCAAAAGAGCCTAAACATGGTCCAGGCTGTGTAGCAGAACATGGATGAGGACACACCCTGCTTTCCAGGAAAGAATACAGCAAGCCTGTTGGAAATATACCGATATAAAGCTCCAGGCTGCGGAAAACTCTGGGACTGTTCATTGGACCTTATCAGCCAGAGCGCCCCTGATATTAGAAAGAAACTCCTCACATTCGCGGGGGCTTTCGGTATGACCCTTTCTCAGTTAGGTGACATTGCTTCCAAGGTTTTTAACAGCCAGGAGATCAGGACGTCTCAGATGGCTATGGTCTTTTTAGAACAAGTCAAGAGTGGGAAGCCCAAAGGATGAGGTCAGGGGAAAGGGCTACATCGTCTCTGTACCCAACCAGCATGCCTATTGTAAGGGTAGAGGGCACTGGAAGAATGCATGTCTGAAATGAGAAAGAAAAACTCAGGCAAAAGAAAAAGGGAAAACAGAAAGCCCCCCATTGTAATGCTAAATAGATAAGTCAGTTTGGATGATGAATGACCAGAGGTTCAGCTACTACAACCACCAGTTAACATTGTCCCCCAGGAGCCTTGGGTAAAACTAACAGTGGAAGACAGAAGGTTGACTTTCTAATGGACCTGGGGCCCCCTACACCGTCGCCAACACCCCGCTGACTAACCCTTCCTCTCAGGGCGGCAGTGACCGGAATCCCTGGGGTCCAGAACATCAGGCCTCCTTAGAGCCACTTGAATGCAAGCTTGGAGATAGAATTTTAATTCATACATTTTTATACAGCCCTGTGTGCCCCATTTCTCTTTTAGACGGGACTCATTAACCAAGCTCAGAGCCCAGTCACCTCTGCCGCAGATGAACAACAGCTCCCTCTCCATGTCCAGAGGACGCAGTGGGGCAGTTTCTTGTACAAGACTGGAAAACCTGAGCCCACACCCTCGCCAGCAGAGATAGAAGCACAGGTAAAGCACCTTGTATGGGCCAAAGGGGAACTGGGGAGGGAAAAGACAACTTTGCTCATCAAAACTGAGTTAAAACCAGGGGCAAAGACCCCTCACAAAAGGCACTACCCCCTGAAAAAAGAGGCATTTGAGGGGACTCAGCTGCTTATTCAGAAATTCTTATAATTTGGCCTGAATTGACCTTGCCGGTCCCCATACAACACTCCTATTCTACCAGTAAAGAAAGCTCAGAAACCTCAGAATTCCAGCTTTTCCAAGATTTGTGGACTATAAGTGAAATCACTCAGGACATCCATCCCACAGTGCCTAGTCCTTATGCTTTAATTAGTGGAATACCTGGAGACAGTAAATGGTATATAGCACTTGATCTAAAAGACACTTTCTTTTGCATACCCATTGATATGGCCTCTCGGCCACTTTTAGTCTTTGAATGGCAGGACCCTGAGAACAAAGTAAAAAATATAGCTGGACTCTTCTTCCCCAGGGGTTCAACAATTCTCCCACTGTCCTGGCCAGTTTTGCTTAGTGGTTAGAGCATCAGCCTACGGACCAAAGAGTCACAGGTTCGATTCCTGGTTAAGGCACATACCTCTGTTGCAGGTTTGATCCCTGGACCCGGTCCATGTCGTGCGGGTGGCAACCAATCGATGTGTATCTCACACGGATGTTTCTCTCTCTCTCTCTCTCCCTTCCTCCCTCCAACTCTATCTAAAAATCTATGGAAAAAATATCCTCGGTTGAGGATAAAAAAAAAAAAATTCCCCTACCATTGTTGGGGGAACTCTGGGGCAAGATTTAAGTAAACTACAGTTTAGAAAAGGTATGTTACTTCAATACATTGATGATCTTCTAATTACAGGACCTATATATGGAGACTGTTTAAACAACACTATTGATAGGATTCCCTAAATCATTTAGTGGAATGTTGTTATAAGGTCTCAGCCTCTAAAGCCCAGATTTGTCAACAAGTTGTTAAATTTTTAGGATTTCTCTTAGAACCAGGGAAAAAGAGCCTAGTAGGAGACTGCAAGGAGACAGTTATCCAAATGCAGGCCCTGAAAGCAAGAAGACAATTAAGAGGGTTCCGAAGGATGGCCAGGTATTGCCGTATTTGGATTCCCAATGTTGTACTCATAGCCCAAACCTCGCTATGGGGCTTTAAGGGAACCGAGGACAGTCCCCTCAAGGGGATAAGGAATGTGAACAGGCCTTTGAGACTTTGAAGTCCTGGCTGGCATCAGTGCCCGCGATAGGGCTTGAATTTATTCAAGCCTTTGCTAGTACACGTACATGAAAGGAAAGGAATTGGACTTGGAGTTCTCACCCAGACTCTTGGGGGCCATCCTCAGCCAGTGGCTTATTTATCTATAAAGGTAGACCACACTGCTCAGGGCTGGCTGGCGTGTCTAAGGTCAGTAGCAGCCACTCGTGAACTCCTACAAGAGGCAGAAACAGTTTCTTTTGGCCAGCCTTTTGCCAGTTTTGTACCTCACCAAGTTCTTAGCCTGTCAGAGCAATGGGGACACCACTGGGCAACCACAGGGAGTGGGGAGATATCGAGTGACACTTCGGGACAACCTGGACGTCTCCCTCTGGACTGTCAGTAATCTTAATCCTGCATCATTGCTCTGACAACACCTGTTTATCTCATAACTGCATTGAGATGTTAGATGAGGTATATAGACCAGTCAGACCCCTGGGACTTTCCATTAGAAGAAGCTGCGTGGACTCTGTTTGTAGGTAGGAGCAGTTGAGCGGATCAGGGGAAAAGGAGAGAAGCATATGCAGTAGTCACTCTTAAAGGGACTATCGAGGTGAAGCCCTGACCCCCGGCAACTTTGGCACAAAAGGCTAAATCAGTCACCCTAACCAGAGCACTAGAATTATCTAAAGGAAAGCAGACGAACATCTATACTGACTCTAAATATGTTTTCTAAATCCTACATGCACATGGTTCAGTCTGGAAGTAAAGAGGACTCTTAACTACCACCACCAACAACAGAAAATTAAACATGCGCCAGAGAATCTAGAGTTAACGCCGGCCGTCCTCGGCCCTACGCGAGTAGCTATGATACATTGTCATGGACATCGGAGGAAGACACCACTGTAGCAAAGGGTGCCGGGATAGCTGATAGACTGGCTGAAGAGACAGAAAAAGAACAGCATTTAATGCCCCTAATACCAACATTAGACCCATCTCAGTTTCACCTGAAAAGGGAGGAGAAATGGGGGTTCAAGGAGACCAGCAACAATTAGAAAATCAGTGAACAAGGAATTATCCTTCTTCCTGACCGGCTAATAGAACCCATAATAAAACACACTCATTAAGCAACCCACTATGGGGGAGACTCTTTATCTACCTTCATTAAGCCCTGGATTATGGACCTAGGAATAGCCAGGCAGTTAGCAGAATTACAGCTAAATGCCTAATATGCCAAAAGAACAACTTAAAAATGGCCCTCCACCAGAGGAAGGAAGGGAGGCCATATCAAGGACAATCTTCTTTTGAGGATTGGCAAATAGATGTCACCCAGATGCCAAAGTCTGGGGCTGGAGCTACCCACTTGTATTTATTGATACTTTCTCTGGGTGGGTAGTGGCCCACCCTACCAGGGTGAAGATGGCCTCTGAAGGAGTCAAAACCCTTTTAAAGGATGTCATCCCTCATTTTGGACTTCCCAACAGCTTACAAAATGATAACGGGACTGCTTCCACTTCTGAAATCACACAAAAGGTCAGTGAATTCCTTAATATAACTTGGAAGTTACTTACAGCTTGAAGACTGCAAGCCTTGGGGAAGAGGAAATAAGGAATCACACCTTAAAGAAAGGTATAGCAAAATTATGTCAAGAGACTCATCTCCACGGGGATCAGGTTTTGCCAACTGCCCTACTAATAATCAGTGTAGCTCCCCAAAGCAGGATTAAATCCCTATGAAATAATACATGGGCGACTCTTTCAGGCCACTATAGGAATGGGGGATATATACATAGATCATGATATTAAAATTTTAAAATATATTTAATATCTTCACCAGACGTTAGCCATAATTAATGGTTTAGCATGTACTAGAGAGTATTCTGTCATAGCTCCATTAAATCCTTTGAAGCCGGAGACAAATTCCTACTCAAGATATGGAGAGCTGGATCCCCAGAGGAGAAGAAGAATGGACTGGACCATGGGACGTACTCTTAATCACTCCAACTGCCTTAAAACTAGCAGGGGTAAAACCCTGGGTTCACCACACCAGAGTAAAGAGAACCAGAGTAAGAAGGGTAGCTGAACCCAAGGAAGAACTGAAAATCATCCTCCAAAAACAAGCATCATCTTAGTCTCCACCTGATATCAGTACAACTCTATTCCTGTAATTGGGATGAGAATATTTGAGTATATTTAGCCAAAAATGTTCTGAATGTTTCTGACCTTTGCCTTTTAGGAAGAACTTATGTAGAACAGACCTTTACCTCTTGCCTTGTAGAGGTAGGTACCCCTACAGGAGACATCCAGAATTACACCCACTTCATAACCATCAATAGGTCTGTGACCTATCATGACATTTGTTCTGGACCCAGCACACACCTAAAGGACAAGGACACGTTTTCATTAAGAATACTGGTGGGTGCCCCGATAGGGGAATGTATTTCCGTCTCTAACTGCTCTATAAATTGTCTCAGGTTATCCATGGACTATAACATGAACTGTCCCAGAAACTCTTCAAGACCCCCCCAAAAACAAGACAATTAAGAACATATCAAGACAGCAGGTAGATGGTTTCTTATTTGTGGAGTAGCTGTTTATTCATGTATACCAGCCAATAGTACGGGGGGAGGGGGGGAACCATGCTCCTCACCATCTTCATGTCTCAGAGACACTCCAGCATCCAGACCAGGTGAAACCTATCCCCCGCACTTTCTCCACACTGCAAAGATGATGTGCAGTTATGGAGTCCAGCCAAGCATACTTCCTCAACCATTTTTGTAATGCCAGCAATGGTAACTTCCCTAGACATGGAGATGAGCAGACTAGTTTGCACTGTGGTAAAGGCCCTAAATGCTACCTCTAGGGCTGTAAGTGCCATAAACCAAGAACTGGGACAAGTAAGAGAAGCAGTTTTAGAAAAATGAGCCACACTTGACTATTTACTCCTAAGACATAACCGCGGATGTGAAGAATTTAAAGGACTGTGTTGTTTTAACTTGACTGGCAACTCTTAGCTTATAGAATGCAAACTCCAACAGGTCAAAGATACTATTACTAAAGTCGAACAAAGAGAAGGATTCTTAGGAGTTGACTTATCTACCCTAACCTCATGGCTACCTACTTTAATTGGGCTAAGGCAATTCTTTTTAATTTTCCAGTCTAATTGCTTGCTGTTACCTCCAGCGCCTTCCTGTCCTCAAGTCCTGTATAGTCGTCTCCCATCACTCCTGCCCTCGCCAAGGCTAGAAATAATGCACTTCAACAGCAAGACACTTTTCATATGAAACTAATGTCACAGATATAAAATGTAATGATAACAGTGGAGAAATGATAGGGGAAGGGCATGCTATAAGAATAGAATCATAGGTCTTGGAGGACTTATAAAATCCTCCTTGGGAGGAGGCTGTGGCTTGGAACCCTGCCTCACTGCCTGCCACCTGGACTCACCCAAACTTGCCCCTGCCTGGACTAATGCTGTCACCCCACCTGGACTCACATTGCCACCCTGGTCTGTACTTGCTGCTGCCTGGGAGTTCATCCTGATCTTTGCGAGAAGGGCCATACTGCGGAGTTCAGGGCCAGCTGAGGGGACTGAAGAACACACCCAGCATTGAATCTGAGGGAACCTTTATTTCCTGGAGGAACTCATGGTGGAGAACAGGATGGGGACTAGAAAGTAGGACCAGGAAGGAAGATCATCCTAGTCCACCTGGAGTGCAGAGGAGGTGTCCACTCCCCAACCTGCAGAATGGCTGTATCTAACCCTCCATGCAGCCACCCGAGGCAAGGGGAACGGCTTTGAGCTGGAAGTCTGTACCCCTTCAGTTGGGTTTGGTTGCATGGGAGTCCCCAACATTTGGTCAGAGCCTGGGTGAAGGCCCCACCCAGTGGGGGTCAGCGGTGCTGAAAGTTTGGAGTGCAAAACAGGGCTGATTTTTTTTTTTTTTTTACTTTTAAATTTTATTCATGTGTTGTTGTTGTTGTTGATTTTTTTATCCCTTCTGCTTGAGATAGCAGCAAAGGGGTGCCAGAGAGCCAGGCAGAGCTGAGGCGTTAAAAGGAGAGGAAGTGCTCTCCTCTCCTCCTACAACTACAGACACCACCCGCAACACGAGTCTGTTCAAACCACCCTGGTCAAGACTGGGATACCCCTGCAGAGCTCAATTCTGTGGGGGAAGGGAGAACAGCTCAGAACAGGGATGTTCAAGGTGCAAGACCCAAGGCAGACCTAGCCTCTGGGCTACTTGCGGCTCCAACCTATTGGGCTTCAGTTGGGTTGCCCGGGGGCAGGCAGAGACAGTGGCTCACATTGGCCTGCACCAGAGAACTTCTCAGGAGGCCTGGATAGACACACCAAGGGGCCAGATTCCACAACATCAGAGCAAAATACCATGAACTCCACAAATAGCAGACCCAAAGTGTTTTACTTTCTTCTCCTTTTTCTTTCATATCTCTTATTTGTCTCTCTCCATTTACACTATTCTTTTTTCTCTTTCTCTTTTCTTTTTATTGTTATTTTTAATTTCTCTTATTTTTTCTTTTCTCTTTCTTTTCCTATTCTAGGTTTTAATATATTCATTATTAGTATATTTTAAAATTATTATTGTTTTCTTTTTTTTTGTTTTCTTTTTTATTATTACTCTAATTTTTTTCCTTCTTTGCTTCCATATTTTCCTTTTTATTTTTGTTTATTTATTTTTTTCTTCTCTAATTCTTTGGTCTCATCTTTTAGTGTTATTCTTTTTATTTTTATTTTTTTTCTTTTCTTTTTAGTCTTCCTGTTGTTGTTTTATTTTATCTTTTGTGTTATTTTCAGTTTGGTCTCATTTTGTTTTGTTTTGTTCTGTCAGCAACTGTACAACAGCCAGCATGACGAGATCAGGGTTGTCTTACAGTCAGCAAATCAGAAGGGTCCCACCCACAAACTGGACATCAATAAATAAATCCCTATTACAACAGAAGAGCCTGAATAACCCAAACAAGGAACATTTCTAGATCATCCAACTCAGGAGATCAAAGAGAATGCATCCTGTGCCCTCCAGGACACTTTCTAAATAAGGCCATCCCATGAAGACTAGGAAGCATAACAGTTTTATCTAGTACATATAAGGAAAAAAACAAACAAACAAACAAACACAAAAAGACAGTTAAAATGGAGAGACAAAGAAACAACCCCCAAATGAGAGAAAAGGAGGAATCTCCAGATAAAAAATTAAATTAAATGGAGGCAAGTAACCTATCAGACATAGAATTCAAAGTAATGGTTATAAAATGCTCAAGGAACTTAGTGAGAATTACAAGGAATGTAGTGGAAACTACAACAGCATGTAAAAGGAAATAGAAACCATGAACAAGAGCCAATCAGAAATGAAGAGATACCATATCTGACATCAAGATTACATTGGAAGGAATTAAAAGTAGAATGGATGAAGCAAAGAATCAAATCAGTGATTTGGAAGGCAAGGTAGAAATAAACACTCAATTAGAATAACAAACAAACAAAAAAAGAATTAAAAAGCGGGAAGATAGTTTAAAGCAGTGGTTCTCAACCTTCCTAATGCCACGACCCTTTAATACAGTTCCTCATATTGTATGTGGGCATATCTGCATGTGGGCAGACCTGCCTGGAAATGGATAGAGGAGCAGTGTCTCAGTTCCTAAGACCATTGGAAATATGTGTTTTCCGATGGTCTTAGGCGACCCCTGTGAAAGGGTCGTTCGATCCCCAAAGGGGTCACGACCCACAGGTTGAGAACCGCTGGTTTAAAGGAACTTTTGGACTATAAGTAATGTAACTACATTCACATCATAGAGGTACCAGAAGGAGAAGAATGTGAGGAAGGAACAGAGAACCTGTTTAAAAAAATAATGACAGAAAGCTTCCCCAACCTGGTAAAGGGAAAAGCCATACAAGTTCAGGAGGCACAGAGAGTCCCAGTCAAGATGAACACAAAAAGACCCACACCTAGACACACACTAAGTAAAATGGCAAAGGTTAAAGAAAAAGAGATATTAAAGGCAGCAAGAGAGAGATAGAAAGTTACTTACAAGGGAGTTTCCATTGGACTGTCAGCTGATTTCTCAATGGAAACACTTTAGGCCAGAAGGGAGTGGCATGAGTATACAAAGTAATGAAAAAGAAGGGCCTGAATCCAAGACTGTTCTCTCCAGAAAGGCTATCATTTAAAATTGAAGACAAAATTAAGGGCTTCCCAGACCAAAAAAAAAAAAAAAAAAAAAAAAAAGGCTAAAGGAATACATTTCCACAAAATCAGCATTGCAAGAAATGTTAAAGGGGCTGCTTTAAGAAGAAGAAATAAACAAGAGAGAGAGGAACATAAGTAAAAAGAAAATAAAAATGGCAATAAATAAGTACCTATTAACAATAACCTTAAATGTAAATGAACTAAATGATCCAATCAAGAGATATAAGGTGGCTTAATGGATAAGAGAATATGACCCATATATATGCTGTCTACAGGAGACCCACCTCAGAACAAAAGATTCACACAGACTGAAAGTGAAGGGATGGAAAAATATATTCCATGCAAATGGAAATGAAAAAAAAAGTTGGGGTAGCAATACTCATATCTGACAAAATAGACTTAAAAAACTGAGACCATAACAAGAGACAAAGAACGTCACTACATGTTACTAAAACTATCAATCCAACAAGAAAATATAACCCTTGTAAACATATATGCACCAAATACAGGAGCACCCAGATATATAAAAAACTGTTGATGGATTTTAAGGGCGAGATCCACAGCAATATAGTCACAGCAGGGGACTTTAATACCTCACTGTCAGGGAACCCACTGTATGAGAACATATTTGCCAAGGATGCATCTGATAAAGTGTTAATTTCCAAAATATATGAAGAAGTGATACAACTCAATATCAGGAAGACAAACAACCCAGTTAAAAAATGGGCAAAGGACTTGAATAGACACTTCTTTAAAGAGGAGATACAGTGGCCACTAGACATATGAAAAAATATTTTACCTCATTAATTATCAAAGAGATCTAAATTAAAATTACAATGAGTTATCACCTCACACCTGACAGAATGGCTATCATCAATAAATCAACAAACAACAAGTGCTGGCAAGGATGGGGAGAAAGGGGAACCCTAGTACACTGCTGGTGGGAATGCAGATTGGTGCAGCCACTGTGGAAAACAGTATGGAGTTTCCTCAAAAAATTAAAGATGGAACTGCCATTTGACCTAGCAACCTCACTTCTAGGATTATATCCTAAGAATCCTGAAACACCAATTAAAAAGAATATATGTACCCCTATGTTTATAGCAATAATATTTACAGTAGCTAAGATTTGAAAATAGCTCAAGTGCCCATCAGTAGGTGAGTGAACAAAAAAAGCTGTGGTACATTTACACGATGGAATACTATACAGCTGTATAAAAGAAGGATGTTTTACCATCTGTGACAACATAGGGGACCTAGAGAGTATTATGGTAAATGAAATAAGCCAGTCAGAGAAAGAAAATATCACATGATCTCACTTATTTATGGAATCTAAAGAACAAAACGAATAAAGCAACAAAATAATTCCAGAGGCATGGAGGCAAGGAACAGACTGACATATCTCAGAGGGGTGGGAGGGGGATGGGAAGAGATTAACCAAACAACTTATATAGTTATATGCATAGCCCATGGACACAGACAATAGTGCAGTGAATGTCTGGGGCAGGGTAAAGGCTGGGTGGAGAGTGGCCAAGGTGGGGGAAAATTGGGTACATTTAATACCTTCAATAATAAAAAATATATGTATTTTAAAAAGAAAGAATAGAATCATAGTTGATTAATAGCTATTTACTATACTAACTATAGATACGAGATTTCTCTTACAGAATGTGGAGGACATATTGTCAAAGAAAAACAGTCATAAAGATGAATCGACCTTGAAGTCCAGGTTCCATCACTCAGAAAGAAGATACATTTAGAGAGCAGATCAAGGACAGGACATGCCTGAAGGGAGACAACCATCTGGGAGCTAATTTTTATGGGGACACGATAGAAAACAGACCCTGGGGACTCACATAGTTTTAGATTCTCTCCCACCCTCTAACCCTGTATAACAGCTGGCTTGACATGAAATGTTAGAGTGGATTTTCAGGATACTATACCTGCCCCTCTCTCGGATCACCAGTACCTAAATAAAAGCACCTCAAACATTCAATCTTGTCTCTACTTATTGACTCTGGCAGTGAGAGGCAGCGTGGACACTGTTTGTTTTGGTATCACTGTCATCTAGTAAATCAAAGGGTAGTGAACAGAAATGAATTTTAATATTTCATTATTAATAATTGAGTTCTGCAATACATATTGTATATTTTACTTTGTAATATATATATATATATTTTGCTCACCAAAGGCACTCTTTACATGAAACTTTGATCCCCCAAAACATATTTCTCCCAGAGTCTCTTATGCTTCTTGTTGAATAAGACAGCGTCTGCTCTTTTTCTCTCTACACTCATCTTCATAAGGTGATTGGATGGCTAAAAGGTTTCATAAGATTTTAAATAATGTATCCTTTTGAATTACAAAAAAATTATATTTTTGTGAGTTTAATAAAAATTCCATTATCATCAAGGAAATGCTTTTTTCTCTGTTTTTGTTTTTGAAGATCTGGAATGTTGGTCTCCACGATGCTCCGCGTGTCATAGGAGAACAGTAATAAAAGACATCCTGTGTCAGAATCAATTGAAAACCTCCCCTTCTGCTTGCAAGAGGGTGTGAGATTTAGAAGTGAGAAAGAATGCAACTGGACCCCAGCCCACTCATTCCTGATGGCTGGGAAAACAGATGATTTCACACAGGGTTTGAATGCTTTTTACCTGTTAACTCCATTAGCATTTGAGAAAGAGTGGGGAGCTTGAGTTTGTTAGACAAAAGAGAACACAAACCATGGGAAGTTTCCCAAGAAAGGGGTTTGGGAGATGAGATCAGTCAGGAAAAGGAGAAAGAGAAGGAGGAAGAAAAAAGAAGAGAGGGAAGAAGAGAAATAGAGTTCTGAAGAGGTGGGAGGGAGTGAGGAGAGAGAGATTGGAAAGATAGAGAGGTGTTTTCATGAGCCAGCTGTCAAGGTCTATAGCCATCCTGTCTGGGATACTCTAGGAAAATTAAGTTAATGTGAAAATTCTTGATGTTTCCTGTGCTCTACTTCTCCATAAAGGCCGCCAGATCCTCCCTATAATATCCCATTGTATTTTGGGGGTATGTTTGATATGAGGCACAATGCCCTTAGGAAAAGTGATAGTAACTGTGCCCTGATCACCTCACAAGGATACCACTGGATATAGGGAAGAGGGTCCTCACCCTTCCCTCTACCAAATCTAAACAGGCGCTGATCTCTCACCCCAGCAGGCATGAGGCTGTGAGCAAGCATTCCTTGAAATCCCTAACAGCAAAGACTGCCTCTGCAAGACTGAAAAGGAGGCCCCTGACACTCCAATACTGACGGCAGCCAAGCAACTAGGAGAGCTGGTCTACAGGGAAGAGCTGGAAGCTGGAGACACTAAAAATGAAGGCTAACTGATGACTAAGTGAGCTGGAGTAATGGCTGAAAACCTACCAAAGGTGCTGTTTGGAGAGAAAATTCACCAGATGTTGGAGTGACTCAAGTTTAGAGGATGGTAAAGTAATTATATATTTTATGAGGAAAAGGGTGGACATAACCACCCTGAGAGTTCACAGAGATCCAAGTACCAGTCTAAAGATGTCTGTAGGTATTTTCTCAGAGATCCATTGGGGAGTGGACAGAGGGAGACTTCCCTGGTCATTATTAAAAGGCAGAGAGGCTAGAAGCTGTCTGAGGAATGTCTTCACAATGAAATGAAAGCTACAGATGCAGCATGCTCTCTCCTCTTGCCTTGCACGACATGTGGCCACCACAACTGTTCTGATGCAGGGTGTCAGCTGCTAAAGGAGTGAATGTGGTTACTTGAAGTACTAAGAATTAAAGAAGCATTCCTCTCCGTCAACACCTCCCTGCTTTGTTCCCCCTGTGAAACTAAGAATCCCTTAGCTGTCCTGGGATGGTAAAAAGAAAAACGTCAATGTATAGACAAAATATGGAATCTAAAAGCTGACAGGGATCTTCATGAACTTCTGACCCAATGTCTCAGAGAAAACATTAGCCCAGAAAAACTGTTTCTTATACAATGTTACAGCTCAGGAAAAAGCTGGGGTGAAAATCCTGGTTTCTCGTTCCAGTTGCAGGATAATGTCCTCTACCCTGGTCTGTGAAGTTATAAACAAATAAAGTGGAAAAAGGTTTTGGATCCCTTATGTTATTTAAATAATTTCTTCTTGTTAAATTCCCCATGATGCATATTTTTTTTTCTAATTTTATCATCAAATTTACATTAAATATTGAGAAATAAATTTTATTTAATTAAAAAAAAAGCAAATGCATGTAAGAGAAGTCTGCTGATTTTCTAATTAACTGACAAGAGACTTCAGGGACTCATATATTAGAAGGTTAAGTTGTGAAAAATGATTTTCCATGTCTAAATATTCTATAAGTGCTTTTACCTAATATTATTTCCAGACATGCATATTGTAGATATATAGGCAGTTTGTTAAACAGTGACTACTTGGGAAATTGGAAGTCTGGGTGGTCCTCTGACCACTCACAGAAACTGATGTGTATGATGGCATCATCCTGTATAATTCTGTATTTCTCTATATGCTATGCTTAGACCTCCTATTATGCTGAGGTTCTCTCTAATAATGTCAGATTTATGATTCATCAAGATGTCATAAAAAAGAAGAAAGAAGATTCTAGAAAGCAAAAACAATGTGGTGAACATGAGAAGAATACCCATAAATGGAATAAGAAGGAGACCTCAGGATTTTGTGATTAAATCCATCTGTAAACATTAACTTAGTCTTTTAACCATTTATTCCATAAATAGCTAGTTTTAAGTGGCTTGTTATTATATGCATTTGTATTTAAGTTATATATAAATTAAGGGCTGACAGAGGTTGAATTTTATTGAATAATCACTGTGTTCCAGCATGAAACAGAATTCCATTCAGATGGTTAATGAGTAATACTTTTGTGAAGGACTGCTTACTAAGGTATGGGCAACAAGGGAGTCGAACAGTGACGCAGAGGCAACCAGAGGTAATGAACAATGGACGTTGTTACCACCTAGCCCTAAGGGGCAATGGGAAAAGAATGTACTGTAGTGGAACCTGGTAAGGAGAGCCACAGATAAAGGGCCACCTCTTAGGGGTCATCATCATGAAGGAATGCAGGTGACGCCAGGAAACATGGACCTGGCATGTGTGTATGTGTGTGGGGGGGAGGGAGCAGGGGGTGGGTAGGAATGTGGTTACAGGGAAAGGAAACAAGAAAAATTACCCAATGCCCCAGCCTTTCACCTCCCAGTTTTGGAGCTCTTGCCCATGACTTCCTTTGGTGAAACCTTTTGGAAACCAGAAAACAAGAAACCTGGGTAATACTTTCTCTCAGGACCTACTGCTTGGGCACACAGCAAGACAAGGAGAGGATAGAGAATGGATCTGAAAAGATAAAGAGAGAGTGACCACTGCAACTTCAGACAGTAAGAATCACATAGCGTTCTCCACTGACCCAGGACAATTGAGAGACGATGGGTGAAAGCCTGCTTACCCAGTGCAAGGAGGGCAGTGAATGATACCACTGCTGATACAGCTGGAAAAATAGTCTGTTCCTAACACAGCATGCCAATCTGCATATGAACTCATTGCTTCTGGTGTTCTCCTTCTTACTTGATGGCAGGAGTTTATGTGAAGGAATTCTGTTAACAGCACAGAACTCATAGATATGTCCCTGGGGAGAAATCACAGTTTAGTAAGAAGACCATTGTACTGAGAGTCAGCATGCCTTGTTCTCTCACTGGCTGGAGTATATAACTTGGCTACTTACCTTCTCTGAAAATCAGTTAACATGCTGTAAAATGAAGAGGCTGGACTCCAAGAGCCTTGAAGTCAGAATGTCAGGAGATCTTTTATCAGTCTTCCTCAGAATGTGGACCTCCTTCATTATTGGAAGATAAGCTTCCCAGAACATTAAAGTGACATCAGTTTATTTTGGTTTCAATTTTTCTAGCATCGATGTCATGCTGGATTCTTCCTTTGCTTTCCCTGGTGTTTATTCTCTGACATTTTACTCAGGTTTGCTCTTTCTCCTCCCTTCTGGTTTGATCCAGGCCCCTTCACTTCACAGCTGGAGCACAGCTCGCCTGTGGCCTGAACAATCCATTCTTCTGATGTAGAATTTTTACAAAGAAAGAAAAGTGGTTAACAGACTCCTCATAGATTGTTCATAAAGTAAACACATACAGATAAATTAAAATATCTATTATTTTTAAATCCAAGAAACTTTTGTGAAATGTATACTGTACTACCAAACATTATATTATATGCTGGGGATACAAAAATAAAGGACAATAAATCTGTCCCCAGAGGCCTACAGTTTAGATTTTAGCCTTTAAATATATATATAATGGAGTAGTATTTTTTTTTAAATAAAATGTTAGTTTTATTGAAATACAGCTTTTTTTCTTTTTAAATGTATCTTTATTGTTGAGTGTATTACAGATGTCCCTCCTTTTATCCCCCCTGGACTCACTCCTCCCCACTCCAGTCCCCCTCCTGCCTTCCCCACACTATTTTCTGTGTCTATTGGTTATGCATATATGCATAGAAGTTCTTTGGTTACTTTCTTCCCGCCACACCTCCCTCCTTCCCTTTGAAGTTCTTCAGTCTAACAACCAATTTGTACTTCTTAATCCCTTCATTTTTTCACCCATTTCCCCAACCCCCCTCCCATCTGGCAACCAACAAAAAGTTCTCTTATTTATGAGTGTGTTTCTGTTCTGCTTGTTCATTTTGTTTGTAGATTCAATTGTTGATAGATATGTATTTATTGCCATTTTATTGTTCATATTTTTTTATCTTCTTCAAGAAGACCTGTCAGCATTTCAGATAATACTGGTTTGGTGGTGATGAACTCCTTTAGTTTTTTCTTGTCTTTCTTTATATGGCCATCGATTCTAAATGCTAGCTTTGCAGGATAGAATAATCTTGGTTGTAGGTCCTTGCTTTTCATCACTTTAAATATTTCTTGCCACTTCCTTCTGGCCTAAAAAGTTTCTTTTGAGAAATCAGCTGACGGTCTTATGGGAACTCCCTTGTAGGCAACTAACTGCTTTTCTCTTGCTGCTTTTAAGATTCTCTCTTTGTCTTTTCCATTTTGATGATGATGTGTCTTGGTGTGGACCTCTTTGGGTTCATCTTGTTTGGGATTCTCTGTGCTTCCTGGACTTGTATATCTGTTTCCTTCACCAAGTTAGGGAAATTTTCTGTTGTTATTGTTTCAAATAGGTTTTCAATTTCTTGTTCTCTCTCTTCTCCTTCTGGCACCCCCATGATGTGCATGTTGGTACACTTGAAATTGTCCCACAGGCTCCTTATACTATCCTCATTTTTTTGGATTTTTTTTTTTCTTTATGCTGTTCTGATTGGGTACTTTTTGCTTCCTTATATTCCCAATAAATGGTTTGCTGCTTGGCTTCACCTACTTTAATATTGATTCCTTGTAAATTATTCTTTATTTCAGTTAGTGCATCCTTCATTTCTGACTGGTCCTTTATCATGCTCTTGAGGTCCTCATTAAGTACCTTGACATTCTCATGAAGTTCCTTGAAATTCTCACTAAGTTCATTGAGCATCCTTACAAGCAGTGTTTTGAACTCCACATCTCCATTAGATTGTTTATCTCCATTTCATTTAGTTCTTCTCCTGGAGTTTTGTTCTGTTTGTTCTTTCATTTGGGACATGTTTCTTTGTCTCCTCATTTTGGCTGCCTCCCTGTGTTTTTTTTCTATGTATTAGGTAGAGTTGCTATGTCTCCTGGGCTTCCTAGGGTGGCTTGTGATAGTAGGTGTCCTGTAGGGTCCAGTGGCACAGACTCCCTAATCACCCAAGCTGGGCCCTCGAGGTGCACCCCTCATGTGGACTGTACACACTTCCGTTGTA
Source organism: Tadarida brasiliensis (assembly GCA_030848825.1). Lineage (NCBI taxonomy): Eukaryota > Metazoa > Chordata > Mammalia > Chiroptera > Molossidae > Tadarida > Tadarida brasiliensis. The sequence continues at coordinate 104,525,792 of CM061260.1, read as the reverse complement.
ATTGAGTCTTGATTGCTGTTGGCACATCAATGGGAGGGATTTACTCAGGCTGATCAGTTGCAAGGGCTAGCTGTGCCCACTGACCACTGACCTCTGACTACCTTGGATGATCAGCTGTGCAGGGGCACACCATACAGAGCAAGACTTACTTCATCAGGGCTCTGGTGTCCACTGAGTCCACTCATTGAGTGTGTCACTTGTGGAGGTGGTATAGTGGTAGTGTTTTGATGTGGTCTGAAGCTGTCCACTGGGTGTGCTGGCTCTGGGGCAAGGTCAGCCACTGCCTATGTTCTAGCCAGGGCCACCAAGCATAAGCTACAAAGTGATCTGCAGATGGCTGCTTCTTGTGCTGGGCTTGGAGGTGTCCAGGAAAAGCCATGTTGTGAACCAAGGCTGGCTGATCCTAGTGCCAGGCCTGCGACCACTTAGTGAGAGGTATGCGGCTCACTGAGGCCAGATGCTGCTTATTTGAGAGAAATCTGAAGCAGAAGCCAAAACAGGCCAATCCTATGGTAAAACCACTGGAAACAGCTTGGGTGGGCCTGAAAGTTGGGCAGAGCTGGGCCTCAGGGAATCACCAGGGCGGGGAAAACAGTGTGAGCCAGGTTGCTGGAGTCCCAGATATGGCGGCATCTGCCAGCCCAGGGAAGGGCTCACCAAGGGAACAACGGCATCTGCCAGCAGGTCTGTCGGGGAGAAAGCTGCCTCTCCAGCCCTTGCCCCAATGCCAGACAACTCAGTTCTTCCCTGTATGTCTCTGGTGCCTTTCAAGCTGCCTCCCCATCGCTGGAGCCCAGAAGAAGCAAGTCCAAGTAAGTCTGTGTGCAGGCCCTTTAAGAGGAGCTGCCTAGGGCTCCAGCAGCCGCAGCTTCCCTCAGCCTCCCTCAGCCTCAGTTCCCACTGGTTTTACAGCCAGAAGTAATGGGGATTCTCTTCCTGGCACTGGAACCCTGAGCTGGGCACCTGGTGTTGGATGGGGACCCCTTGCTCCTCAGTGAGGACTTTCCCAGCTGATTTTTATCCGCCACACGTGGGTGTGGGACCAGCCCTCCACCCTCCTACCAGTCTCGTGTGGCTGCTTCTTTAATTTCGTGGTTGTAGGACTTCATTCAGCTCTATTTCAGGAGGTTCTGAAGGATGTTTGTTCTGTAGTTTAGTTGTAATTTTGGTGTGGTTGTAGGAGGAGGCGAGGACTGCATTTACCTATGCTGTCATCTGGACTGGAAGTCCCAACTCCCTGAAATACAGCTTTTTACAAGGCAAAACCATGAATCTCATGAAAGATAAAATGAGCACATGTTACAGGTTTTACTTAATTCATTAATTAATGAGGTGTTGTAGACTGAATTGTACCCTCCAAAATGGTATGTGGAAGTCCTAATCCAATGTATATCAATGTGAACTTATTTAAAACTCCCTTTATCCCCCCATTCCCCCCTCCACCTGGCTCCCACCCTGCCCCAGGCCTTCCCCACCCTATTGTCTGTGTCTATGGGCTATGCATATATGCATATACATTATTTGGTTAATCTCTTCCTGCCCCCACCCCCCTTCTCTCTGAGATTCATCATTTTCTTTAAAGTTTTTTTTTTCCTTTATTGATTTTAGAGAGACAGGAAGGGAGAGGGAGAGAGAGAGAGAAATATCGATGAGAGAGAACATTGATTGGCTGCCTCCTGCATGCCCCCCACTGGAGATCTGGCCCACAACCTGGGCATGTGCCTTGACCAGGAATCGAACCGGCGACCTCTTGGTGCATGGGTCGATGCTCAACCACTGAGCCACACCAGCGGGGCTCATCATTTTTTAAAAATAGATGTAAAAGTGATTTCTTGGAAGGAGAATCAACTGATTTTCTCTAGACAAAACTTATTTGCATATCTATGATCAAGAAGTATATACATTACTATCAGTTTTCTACAAATATGAAAAGGTGCAGATCACTATGAATTGGGCCAACACCAAGGGTGTGGTAGACATCACAAGATGCCCTGTAATCCCTCCTTAAGTCTCTTATCATTTAATGTCTTTCACAATTTAATGAAAATCAGAAAATTGATCAATGATAAATCAGTCTTAAGTTACTCCTTTGAAATAAATTCCTTTGTTGAAATATTTGTCTCTCTTTTTGTTTTCAATCCTTAGTAGTTCTTAATTGGTTACATTTTCGTTGTAACAATTTTTTACTAAAAGATAAGGAAAGTATATCTGTATATATCTCTCCCCAGATACAGTGGGACCCTATACCCTAGCACATGCTGTTCGTGTTCCCTTTCAGTCTTTGTTACATTTGTTTTCTGTCTTCCGACTTTACCTCTTGCTTCTCCTCAACAATCTTTCAGTCTTATAGGGGATGATGGTCCTCTGCTCTGTGGATGAGTTCTCAGAAGCTGCTCCCATTCAACTATCTGGATATGATTCAACCTTTGAGGTAACTGACTAGTCCCCTCTCTTCCACCTGACTTCTGAAAGCTCCAGTTTACTAACAGGTCTACCTTCTGGAAACTTCCATTGACTTTTCCTCAGCAGCTGAATTGACCCTTTTATTGTTTCATGATCATTTTATATGTTTTAAATTGATCTCTTTAACCACATGTGGGCCACACTGTGACAGAGTCAAAACTGCATTTGCTAGCACAATAATTTTGAAAGTGAACTTGAATGCCTTTGAGAAGAGAACACCCTCGCTTTCCTTTCCTGCAACCCCATTGTTATACATCTGGGCATTTATGTCTTTGTGCTCCTTCCTGGATCCAAAGGCATTTGACTTTGATACCTTTTTACAGAGACCGAAGAATATAAGCTACTTGCTCTCAGGAGCCTTGTTTTATACTATACCTTATCCTTTATATAGCCCTTGGCTCAGCTCTGTCTGTAGATGTTTACTTATGGATTAATTTTTTTAGAAGTCAATCAGAAATAAACCGTTTGGCTGTGTGAAAAGCCAAGGATAATAACATGAATTCACATTTGTATATTCTAGAGCTTGCAAGTATTTGTATATACATTTTCTCATTATATTTTTATAATTATTTGCTTGTCTCTATTTTACAGATGAAGTGAGTCCAAGAGAAATTAAAGCTTACGCAACTAATAAGCAACAGGTCTACTTTTCTTTTTATTTTTTGTTAATCCTCACCAGAGGATATTTTTCCATTGATTTTTAGAGAGTAGAAGAGAGGAGGGAGGGGGAGAGAGAGAGAGAAACATCAATGTGAGAGAGACACATCGACCTTTTGCCTCCCGCATGCACCCCCAACCAGGCCAGGCATCAAACCTGCAACTCAGGTATGTGCCCTTGACCAGGAATCAAACCTGTGACCCTTCTGTGCACAGGTCGACGCTCTAACCACTGAGTAACACTGGCCAGGGCAAGTCTACTTGTGTTTGAGGTTTTTTTTTTTTTTTATCACCATGTGAAGAAATTCAAGTACATGAAAATTCATGCACATGCTTTTGTTTCTAATAGGAAGGAAAATTGCATTTAAAAAATGCTGCAGGCATTTTATTGCGGAGCACTGAGAAAATGAAAGCAGGGAAATCTTTAGTTAGCTTTGCAAATCACCTGAAAGCAAACTATCTGCAAACAGACTATTTGGTCTGTGAATTTAGCATCATTTCTACCCACATTCATCAATTCTCCTGTGTTTTTATTTTTATTTTTTTTATTGCTTTTACCCATCTTCTCCCATTGTTCTTTTCTTACAAGGTTACAAAAGAACTCATGCAGCTGTCTAAACAGAGCAGCCTCATACAAAATCATAAATTCATTTTAAAAAGGCAAACAAATAATAATTAAGAGGACTGGCTAAATATATTACATCTCCGTTACTGACACACCCAGAATTCATTAAATCCACTGCAAGATTACTTTTAAGACTGTCCTTATTTTTGTAAGCTACAAAATTAGACACAAAGTACTTATTTTTATAACTAATTTAGTGTGCATTTGAACCAATTCATAACATTGAAATAGATTACATTAAAATTTTTCATACCCTTTCCAAAGATTAGAAACAAATGGACTAGCTGTTGGCTGAATTTATTAGAAATGTAAATGAATTAAGGAAATGTAGGTTCTGAAAAACAAGAAAATAAACACAATTTTCTGTGTGTATGATTTGATTAATGTTCAAAATGCTCCTCATTTGGAAATAACCTTTAATCATTATAATAGGGAAGAAACTGTTTCATCAAAATAGAATTTTTGTAATAATTAAAATCTATTATTTGGGGGTCAACACCCTTAATTTTATGGCTTCTTAAATAGAGAGCACTATTTTACAAATCATTATGAAATGACTCATGATTATAAAATTGATGAGCATACTCTGTTATAAACCCAGTTTCAGTTAACTTTTAAAATATGAAGAGCTCTTTACTCCTAAGCTAATTGGCCTCAAACTGCTCTGTTTGAATGTCTCCATTTGTTTTTTTAAAGATTTTTAATAAAAATTTTAAACACACAGCAAAGTTGATTGAATTTTATTTTACTTTATTTTTTAATTTTATTATTTTATTTTAATTTTTTAATCCTCACCTGAGGATATTTTCTTAAATATCTTCAGATAGAGTGGGGAGTGGGGGAGAGGGAGAGAGAGAGAGAGAGAGAAACATTGATGTTAGAGGGATACATCGATTGGTTGCCTCCCACACGACCCCAACCAGGGCTGGGGATGAACTACAACCATGGACATGCCCTTAGCCGGAATCGAACCTGCGACTCTTTGGTCCGTGGGCTGATGCTCTAACTGCTGAGCCAAACCGACCAGGTCTTGATTGAATTTTATAGTAAATATCTACACACCCAAAGCCTAGATTTTACTCTCACATTGTACTGGACATTATACTTGCTTTATCTTCTATCTGTGCATCTGTGCATCCCTCTACTCATCCTTCAATCTGCCTGTTCTTATTTATTTCAAAGTAATTGCAGATATTAGTATGCTTTTATCTAAATAATTTAGCATGCATATTTTTAATTAGAGTTCAGTATTTAATATAGTTTCTTCTTTGGGGGTATAATATAACAATGACACACAAATATTAGGTATGGAACTGCTGGGTTTTGGCAAATACATGTACTAGTACAACCCAAACTCTATCAAAATTTCATTTTGTATTTTTACTTTTCTTTCAATGAAAAAATATATATAGTAAAAAACAGATTATGAAATTTACCACCTTAACCATTTTTAAATGGTATTAAATACATTCATAATATTATATGAGCATAAGTACCATCCATCTCCAGAACTTCTACATCTTGTAAAACTGAAACTCTGTGCCTGTTAAACAATTACCCACTATTGTGGGTAATCATAGAGACAGAAAGTAAAAGGGTGGTTCCCAGGGACTGAAAGGAACCACCCTTTTACTTTCTGTCTCTATGATTTTGACTACTTAATTAACTCATAAATGGAATCACAGAGTATTTGTTTTTTTGTGACTGATTTGTTTCAGTTAGCATAATGTCATAAAGGTTTATTCATATTGTAGAATGTCGAATGTCCTTCCTCTTTAAGTCTGAATTATGTTCCATTGTATGTATATACCACATTTTGCTTATCCGTTCACCTGTCAATGGACATTTGGGTTGCTTCCACATTAGTGATGATGAATTATGCTGCCATGAGCATGCATGTACAGATATCTCTTCAAGACCTTGCTTTACATTCTCTTGGGTATATAGCCAAAAGTGGAATTGCTAGATCAGGGTAATTCTATTTTTAATTTTTTTGAGGAATTGCCATATTGTTTTCCACAGCAGCTGAATCATTTTACATTCCCATGAACAGAGCATAAGAATTTCAAACTCCACATCCTCACCAATACTTCAGATTTTTTGATAGTAGTTATCCCAATGGGTATGAGATGATATCTCTTTGTAGTTTTGATTTGTGTTTCCCTTGTGATTAATGATCTTCAGCATCCTTTTATATGCTTATTGGTCATTTGTATATCTTTTTGGAGAAATATTTAATTAAGACTTTTGCTCATTTTCGAATTAAGTTCTTTCTTGTTTGCTTGTTTTTTATTTTGAATTTCAGAAGTGTGCTATATTGTCAGGATATTTACCTCTAATCGGATATATGATTTGAAAACATTTTATCCCATTCTATGGATTGCCTTTTTATTCTGTTGATAATGGTTTTTGATGCACAAAACTAAAAAAAAATTTTTTTTAATTCTCACCTGAGTATATTTTTCCATTGCTTTTTTAGACAGACTGGGAGGGAGGGAGGGAGGGAAAGAGAGAGAAAGAGAGAAACATCGATATGAGAGAAAGACATCAATTGGTTGCCTCCCATACACCCCAACAGGAGTCAGGTATTGAAACTGAAACTGAGGTATGTGCCCTTGACCGGGAATGGTACCCACAACTCTTTGGTCTGGAGGCCCACACTCTAACCTGAGCCAAACTGGCCAGGGCCAAAATTCTTAAATTTTTATGAAATCAAATTTGTCTATTTTTATTTTGGTTGTCTGTGCCTTTGGTGCCAAATCCAAGAAATTACTGCCAAATCCAATGTCATAAAATTTTTTACATATATGTTCTTGTCATAATTTTAGGGTTTTAGGTCTTAAATTTAGGTCTTTGATACATTTTAAGCTATTTTTTTGTATATGGTGTTAGGTAAGTGTCCAACTTAATTCTTTTGCATATGAGTATACAGTTTTCCCACCACCATTTGTTAAAAAGACTGTCTTTTCCACATTGAATGGTCCAACATCCTTGTCAAAAATCATTTGACCATATATATGAAGGGTGTTCTTTTGTTTGTTTTTTATACTCCATGTTCTAGTCCAGTACTACACTGTCTTGATTACTGTAGTTTTGTAGTAAGTGAATTTTACTCTACTTTAAAATCAGGAAGCGTAAGTCCTCCAGATTGTTCTTATATTTCAAGATTGGGCTAATGTGGGTCCTTTGAAATTCTATATGTATTTTAGGATGGATTTCTGTTTCAATAAAAATTGTCATTGAGATTTGATAGCAACTGCACTGAATCTATAGATTGCTTTCTGTAGTACTGACATCTTAACAATATTAAGTCTTCTAATCTATGAACATGGGCTGTGGTTCCATTTATTTATATTTTCTTTCACCAATATTTTGTAGTTTTTATTGTGCAGTCTTTAATCTCCTTAGTTAAAGCCTAAACATTTTAATTGTTATTTGCATGTTCATATTTCCTATTTCTTCATGATTTAGTCTTGCTAGGTTTTGTGTTTTATAAATTTGTCAATTTCATGTAGGTTATCTAATTTTTTTTTTTTTAATCCTCACCTGAGGATATTTTTCCATTTATTTTCAGATAGAGTGGGAGGGAGGAGTAAAGAGAGAGAGAGAGAAACACCGATGTGAGAGAGACACATTGACCGGTTGCCTCCCGCACGACCCCGACCAGGGCTGGGGACAATCTGCAACCAAGTTGCATGCTCTTAACCAGAATCGAACCTGAGACGCTTTGGTCCGCGGGCTGACCAACCACTGAGTCAAGCCGCCCAGGGTACTTATCTAATTTTTGGACCCATTACTTTTCATAGTGCTCTTTTATAATCCTTTTTACTTCTGTAAAATCAGTGGTAACGTCCTCGCTTTCATTTGTGTTAGTAATTCAAGTCTTCATTTTTCTTAATCTAGGTAGTTTTGCCAGTTCTGCTGATCTTTTTAGACACCAACTTTTGGTTTTATTGATTTTCTCTATTATTTTTCTATTTTCTATTTCACGTATCTGTGCTCTAAATTATTTCCTTCCTTCTACTAGTTTTAAGTTTAGTTTGTTCTAATTCTTTAAGTTGTAATGTTAGGTTATTGATTTGAAATCTTTCTTGTTTTTTTAATGTAAACAATAAATAAATAGCGCTAAATTCCTCCCTTAGCACTTCTTTCACTATATTTTATAAGCTTTGGTATGTTTTGTTTTAGTTTTAATTTATCTCTAAGCATTTTTAAATTTCCCTTGCAATTTCTCCTTTGATCTATTGGTTGTTTAAGAGTGTGTTGCTTCATTTCCACAGATTTATGAGTTTTCCAGTTTTCCTGACTTCATCCATTGTGCTCAGAGGAAATACTTTGTATCATTCATCTTTTTTAATCTAGTGAGACATAATTTGTGGTCTAACATATGATCTATTCTGGCAATGTCCTATGTGCTTTTGAGAAGGATTTGTATACTATTACTGGATGGAGTGTTCTGTGTCCGTCTGTTTGATTATTTCTTTACTGTGTTTTTTAGCTCATTTATTTTCTGTTTGGCTGCTCTATCCATTACTGCAAGTGGGGTATTGAAGTGTCTAACTATTATTGTACAGCTGTCTATTTTTCCCTTCCATTCTGTTAGTTTTTGCTTCACATATTTTGATGGTCTATTATTAGGTCTGAAAAATGGTTGTAATTGTAATATCTTCTTTCTGAAGAACATTTTACTGATATATAATATCCTTTGTCGCATAAACTATTTTGACTTAAAGTATATTTTGTCTAATATCAATATTGACACCTGTGCTTTCCTTTGGTTACTATTTCCATGGAATATCGTTTTTACCCTTTCACTTTTATTCTGTTTGTACCTTTGGATCTAAAGTGAGTCTCTTGTAGACAGCATATAGTTGGATTATGTCTTTTTCCATTATGCCAATCTTTGAGTGTTCATTGAAGAGTTGAATTCATTTGCATTTAAAGTAATTACTGATAAGGAAGGACTTACTTCTGACACTTTGCTTTTTGTTTTATATATGCCTTGTAGCTTTTCTGTTTCTCATTGTCTACATTACTGCCTTCTTTTATGTTTAGTTGATTTCCTTTAGTGAAATATTTAAATTCCTTTCTCATTTACTTTGCATATATTCAATAGATTTTTTTCTTCATGATTACCATGGGGATTATATTTTGCAACATAAAGTTTAACTCTCTAATTGAATTTATACCAGCTTAACTTCAATTACATTAAAAAAAAAAAAAGAACTAAAAAAACCCCTGCTCCTTTGCAGCTTCATCGCCACCCCTTTCAGTTGTTGATGGCATAAAATTACATCTTTATACATTGTGTGCCATAACATATATAGTATTCTTTTAAATGTATTAGTATCTTAAATTATGTAGAGCACAAAAGTAGAGTTATAAGCTGTTGCTGCAATATTACTAGATTTTATAATTGCCTATGTATTTACTTTTCTTGAGATCTTTATTCTTTTATATAGCTTTGAGCTATTGTCAGATGTCCTTTTATTTCACCAGCAGGATTTTCTTGAGGATTGCTTACGTGGAAGATCTAGAGGATATTAACCCCTTACGAGATGTATCATTGGCCAGTATGTTCTCCCAGTGAGTTGTCTCTTCATTTTGTTGATGGTTTCCTTTCCTGTGCAAAAACTTTTTAGTTTGATGTAGTAGCATTTGTTTATTTTTTTCTTTTGTTTCCCTTGCCCAAGGAGATATGTCAGAGAAAATATTGTATGAGAAATGTCTGAGATTTTACTGCCTGTTTTCTTCTAGGATTATTATGGTTTTGAGTCTAACATTTAAGTCTTCAATCCATTTGAGTTCATTCTTGTGTGTGGTGGAAGAAGGTAGTCTAGTTTTATTTATTTATTTGTTTGCATGTATTTTTGCAATTTTCCCAGCACCATTTATTGAATAGACTATTATTAGCCCATTGTATGTTTTTATCTCCTTTCTCAAATATTAGCGGACTATAAAGGTGTGGGTTTATTTCTGGGCTCTCTATTCTGTTCCATTGATCAATATGTCTGTTTTTGTGCCAGCAGCATACTGTTTTGATTATTATGGCTTTGTAGTATAGTTTGATATTAGGTAGTGTGATTCTTCCAACTTGATTCTTTCTCAAGATCACTGTTGCTACTTGGGGTCTTTTGTGGTTCCATATAAATTTTTGGAATATTTGTTCTAGTCCTGTTAAATACAGCATTGGTATTTTGAAAGGAATTGCAATGAATCTATAATGCTTTGGGTAGTGTGGACATTTAAATAATGTTAATTCTTCCCATTCACGAACACAATATATGCTTCCACTTATTTGTGTCTTCTTTAATTTCTTTCTTCAGTGTCTTATAATTTTCAGAGAACATGTCTTTTACATCTTTGGTTATATTTACTCCTAGGTATTTTATTTTTTTGAAGCAATTGTGAATGGGATTGTTTTCTTAGTACCCCTTTCTTATAGTTCATTATTGGTATATAAAAATGCAACACATTTCTGTATATTTATTGCATATCCTGCTCCACTGAATTCATTTATCAATTCTGGTAGTTTTTTGGTGGAATTTTTAAGGTTCTCTTTATTTTTTATTATATATATATATATATATATATATATATATATATATATATATATATAGAGAGAGAGAGAGAGAGAGAGAGAGAGAGAGAGAGAGAGAAGGAAAGAGAGAGAGAGAGATAGAAACATTGATGAGAGAGAACATTGACTGGTCACCTGCTGCATTGCTGCATGCCCCCCACTGAAGATTGGGCCCACAACCTGGGCATGTGCCCTGACTGGGAACTGAATGGGCAACCTCTTGGTGCATGGGTCGACACTCAACCACTGAGCTCCACTGGTCGGGCTAGGGTTCTCTGTATACAGTATCATGCTATTAACAAATAATGACAGTTTTACTTCTTCCTTTCCAATTTGGATGCCATTTATTTCTTCTGCTTTTATGATTGCTGTGGCTAGCATTTCTAGTACTATGTTGAATAAGTGTTGAAAGCAGACATCTTTGTCTTTTCCTGGATCTTATGGGGAACACTGGTATTTTTTGTGCATAAAATGTCGGCTATTGGTTTGTCATATATGGATTTTATTATGTTATGTTTCCTCTCTTCCCACTTTGCAGAGTTTTTATTGGAAATGGGTGTTGGATTTTTAAATGCTTTTTCTGCATCTATTGATAAGATCCTGTGGTGTTTATCCTTCATCTGGTTTATGTGGTGTATTATGTTTATTGTTTTGCAGATATTGTAACAACCTTGCATCCCTGGAATAAATTTCACTTGATTATGGTGTATAATCTTTTTAATATATTGCTGGATTCGGTTTGCTAATATTTTGTTGAGAATTTAGGCATCTATGTTCATTAGGGATATTGGCCTATATTTTTCTTTCTTTGTGGTTTCTTTATCTGGTTTTGGAATTTGGATAATGAAGGCCTCATAGAATAAGCTTGAGTCTTCCCTGCTCTTAAATTTTTTGGAATTGTTTGAGAAAGATAGGTGTTAGGTCTTCTCTGAATGTTTGATATAATTTACTTGTGAAGCATTCCAGTTCAGAGCTTTTGTTTGTTGGGAGGTTTTTTTTCTTTTTTTATTTATTTATTACTGCTTCAATTTCACTAGTTGTAATCTGTCTAATCAGATTCTCTGATTCTTTTTGATTTAGTTTTGGATGATTGTATGTTTCTAGGAATTTATCCATTTTGTCCAATTTGTTAGAATATAGTTGTTTTTAATAGTTTCTTACAATCCTTTGTATTTCTTTGATGTTAGTACTTATTCTCCACTTTCATTTCTGATTTTATTTATTTGGGTCCTCTCTCTTTTTTTCTTGATTAGTTAGGTTAAAAGTTTGTCAATCTTGTTTATCCTTTCAAAGTTCTTGTTTTCATTGATCTTTTGCATTGTTTTTTTAAGACTGTTTTGTTTATTTCTGCTCTGATTTTATTATTTCCTTACATTGGGCTTTGTTGTTCTTTTTAAAGCTTCTTTAAGTGTAAAATAAGGTTGTTTATTTGAGCTTTTTTTGGTTTGTTTCTTGAGATAGGCCTGCAATGTTATAAATTTCCCTCTTAGGACTGCTTTCCCTGTGTCCGACAGATTGTGGGTTGTTGTGTTCTCATTTTAATTTGTTTCAAGGCATCTTTTGATTTATTCCTTGATCTCATTGTTAACTCATTCATTGTTTAGTAACATGTTATTTAGCCTTTATGTCTTTGTGTGGTTTTCAGTTTCTTCTTGTGATTGATTTCAAGTTTCATAGCATTATGTTCAGAGAAGATGCTTGATGTGATTTCAAACTTCTTAAATTTATTGAGATTTGCTTTGTGTCCTAAGATTTATCTTAGAAAAATATCTGATGTGCACTTGGCAAGAATATATTTTGCTGCTTTGGGGTGAAATTGTTCTGAAGATATCAATTAAATCCATTTCATCTAGTGTGTTATTTAAGGCCACCGTCTCCTTGTTGATTTTTTGTCTGGAAGTTTTTATCCATTGATTAAAATCCCCTACTATGACTGTATTATTGTTAATCTCTCCCTTTATGTCCATCAAAATTTCCTTTATATATTTAGATTCTCCTATGTTAGATCCATAAATGTTTAAAACAGTTATATCCTCTTGTTGGATTGCTTCCTTTATCATTATATAGTGTCCTTCTTTATCCTTACTATAGCCTTTGTTTTAAAGGCTCTTTTGTCAGGTATAAGTATAGCTACCCTACATTTTCTTTCCTTTCCATCAGCATGAAATATCTATTTACATATTTTCACTTTTAATCTGTGTGTGTTCTTTGTTTTGTAGTGGGTCTCTTGCACACAGCATATATATGGGTTTTGTTTTCTTATCCATTCAGCTACCCTATGTCTTTTGATTTGAGCATTTAAGCCATTTACATTTTAAAGTGATTAATGATAGGTACATGTTTATTGTCATTTTTTAATTTATTTTTTAAAATATATTTTTATTGATTTTTTAGAGACAGAGGAAGGGAGAGATAAAAACATTGATGTGAGAGAGAAACATCCATTGACTGCCTCCTGCATGCCCACTAGTGAGGATCGAGCCTGCAACTCAGACATGTGCCCTAACTAGGAATTGAACCATGACTGCTCAGTCCATGGGATGATACTTAATCCACTGAGCCACACAGGCTGGGCTTATTTATTTTTTTAATTTTGTTTCTCTGTTGGGTTTTTTGTTTGTTTTTTTCTTTTCTTTTCTCCTTTTTCTTCTTCTTCTTCTTCTTCTTCTTCTTCTTCTTCTTCTTCTTCTTCTTCTTCTTCTTCTTCTTCTTCTTCTTCTTCTTCCTTCTTCTTCTTCTTCGAAAGCCCTTTAAGTTTCTTGTAATACTGGTTTGGTGTTAACAAACTCCTTTAGGCTTTTCTTGTCTGGGAAGCTCTGTATTTCTCCTTCGATTTTAAATGATTGCCTAGCTGAATTAAGCAGCCTTTGTTGTAGATTCTTGCTTTTTAACTCTTCGAATATTTTATACCAGTCCTTTCTGGCTTGAAATGTTTCTGTTGAGAAGATAACTGATAGTCTTATGGGAGCTCCCTTACAGGTAATTAACTCCCTTTCTCTTGAGGCCTTTAAGATTATTTCTGTCTTTAACCTTTGCTGTTTAGTTACGATGTGTTTTGGTGTGGGCCTCTTTGGGTCCACCTTGTTTGGGACTCTCTGCATCTCCTGGTCTTGTATGTCTTTTTTCTTCACCAGGTTAGGGAAGTTTTTGGTCATTATTTCTTCAAATAAGTTATTGATCCTTTGCGCTCCATTCTCCTTCTTATACCCCTATGATGTGGATGTTGTTACACTTTATGTTTTCCCATGGTCCCTTAAACTAGTCTCATTTTTATTTTTATTTTTATTTTTGCTGCTCTAATTGGGTGTTTTTTTCTATTTTGTATTCCAAATCGCTGATTCAGTCCTCTGCTTCATTGAGCCTAGTGTTTATTGCTTCCAATATTCTTTATTTCTTTTTTATTTCATTTATGGCATTCTTCTTTTCTGACTTGTCCTTTTTTATGGTTTCTATGTCCTTTTTCATGCCATTCAGCATCCTTATAATCATTACTCTGAACTCTATATTTGATAAGTTACTTGCCTCCATTCCATTTAGCTCTTCTTCTGGAGTATTCTCTTGCTCTTTCATTTGGGGTCTCTTTCCTTTTCTCCCCATTTTGACTGCCTCTTTGTGTTTGTTTCTATATATGAAGTAGATCTCCTATGACTCCAGTCTTGGTAGGGTGGCCTTATATGGTAGGTATCCTGGAACCCCATCATGCAGTCTCCCTGATCACAGAGCTGAGTGCTCTAGAATTGTCCCTTGTGGGTGTTATGTGGGCCCTCCTGTTGTAAGTGAGTCTTAATTGCTATTGGCTCATTCATGCATGGCATTGACCCTCAGTCTGGCTGACTGTGAGGCTAAACCCCCAACATGGCATGCAAGCTAAAGTGCAGGTGCTGATCATGTGAAGTGGAATTTGCCTCAGCAGTTTATGGTACCTGCTGAGATCTCCAGGTGGATATACTGCTTGTGAAGCTTATTGTATCTGGCTCTGTTGTTCTCTGAATTTTTCCACTAGGTGTATTGGTTCTGGGCCTCTTCAAGGGACTCTGGTGCAGGCCAATATCAGATGCTGCTTGTTACTGTCCCTGGGCAATCTGTTTGGAGCTATTAGTGATCTACAGCTTGTGGAGCCCTCCACTGGGCCTGGTTGTGTGTGGAGAGGACCAAGCTGTGCATAAAGGTGGGCTTTTCTCAATACCAGGTCTGGGACAGGTTAGCAAAGTCTCAAAGCACCTAGAGATCCACCTCTGTCTACAGGTTGCCTGTTAACCTTAGTCACCAAAAGAGCCTCTGGCTGTGCTCCTCAGCAGGGTGGGACAAGAGGAATTCCAGCCAGTGGAGCAATTACTTCCCCCTAGGCTGATACCTCTTGGAGGGGATGCTCCACCCCAGAAAAATTGCTTCTCCAGTATGACTTAGCACAGGAATTCTGGTGGCTGACCCTTCAGGTTTCTCCCCACTGCCACCAACCCCAGACTCTCCGCACATGGCTCTACTCTACTCTGGCCTCCATCTACCAGATGTCTCTTCCTGAAGGACAGAGACCCCACCCCATTGCTTTTCACAGCCAGTGTTATGTGGGTGACTTTTCCAGATCTGATGGTCTAGGCTGGGGAGACTGACTTAGGATTTGGACCAGATTACTCAGGAGGAACCCCTTACAGGTGAGATATCTCTCCAGAACTTCAGCTGCTGCCTGTGGGAGCCCAACCAGTCCTCTCACATCTCCATACTTCCTATCAGTCTTCATGTGGCTCCTTCTTTAACTCCTTGGTTATAAGACTTCTCTACAGCTAGTCTTCAGATGGTTATTCAGAATACTTTTCTCTAATTTAGTTGAAATTCCAGTTTACTCCTCAGAGGAGGTTAGTGCAACTTTCACCTAATCCATCTACCATTTTTTGAATACTTTGGCTTTACCATTTTTTATTCCAAATCTTTAAGGTTAAGAAGTGTTTTAAAATATACCTGGGATTTGTTTCAATCAGGTATGGTACAAACAACAGACATGGAAATGTTTGTCATGAAGAAAGAGGTTCATGACCCTAGATCTCCAGAAACAGAGACATGCCTTACAGGTTCATGTGGTAGAAGGACCAGGAATGGTCAGGAGGTGGAAATGGAAGAGAGAGAAGATGGCCCAGAGACTTGACTGGAGTTTTGCAGGAAGGAATAGGTAAAAAAGGATAGATACGCTGAGCAAGTTTGGGGTTGGATAGCTTGAATTATTTCAGTGGAGACTGTAGGGGCAGTCTCTAATTGTCTGGTATCTGCCCTGGGGTGATTTACAGCAGAGGGAATATTGGCTTGTTGTGGGAGAGTTTGATAAGTGAGGTAGTGCAGGGTGTGGGTTTTGGATTGGTTGGTTTGCAGGTGAAGGGCATACTTGCAGGTGAGTAGTTTTCTATCTCTAGGAAGTAACTAGCTTTGGGAAAGGAAACCCTCCAGGATCAAGGCCCCAAAGTCCAGAGCATCAAGAATACAGAAAATATAAGAAAATATAGACAATGCAAGAAGAAATTAAAAATCAAATTCAAAAGTGGTATAGAAATAGCTGGTTAAAACAATTTTAACCTATTTATGAAAATTATTAAAAGTTTTCTCTTAGGTAACTCATTTAAGATGCTTATAGCAGAGAAATGTAAACTAATAGAAAATATTAACAATTTAGAATTTGTTCTATGGTTATATTAGGCAAGTTTTCATGCACCTGATATTTTGTATGCAAATATAAATCTTGGTAGTAGTATTTCACCATGAAATAGGAAGGTTTAACTATTTTTTTTTCTGGCTTACATCATTAAGTCTGATGGTAATTATTTTCTCAGATTTCGGTGGGAGAAGAATTTTGTTCCAGAAATCTCTCTGTGAAAACACTCCAGGGAGGATAAAGCAGGATTCAAAGGAAATGTGTTACCATCACTATTCATCCACAAAACTCTACAACTTTAAGACACTATATCGCAGTGTCATAATCTGTAAAATGAAATGTAGTAATTTCATCTCTGATATCATACATATTATGCTACTGTAATGTGGTCTAGATTTGACCTGGAGTTTTCACATATTAGTTCTGAGTTCCACATTTTAAGCCATCTGACCAACTTCTCATGTTTGTTATCTGCACCTCAGTCCCTGGTTGAGCCTCTAGTGGTCATTTTGAACAAGACAATCCCACCCCTTAGAGATATAGTTCATTGGGCAGACAATAGGTTGCCCCTTACCTCCAAATTGGGCCATGTCATCAAAATCCTTTCCATGGAAGGACTACATGAAAAATTCCTGTGGAGCTGGACTTAAAAGAACTAAACTTAAAGCTATGAGACTCTCTAGTCCAGTGTTTAAATTAGGGAGCAGAATGAATTGGTAAGCGAAGAGAAAATGAGGAAGAAGACAGAGCTGTTACACAGAGGGAAGGAGGCATGAGAGATGGAGAACTTTGGTTCATGATGGCTTTCTGGTCCCTACATCTAGTCTTTTGTTGATAAGATGAATTCTCCACATTGACATAAAAAGGATTCCTTTGCATTATTCTAATTAGACATACATTTTGGTTATAAAACACAGGTTTGTTTCCATTGATTATAGCACAGGGAGACCTAACTTACATGGTCAGATACAGAAGACTAAAAACACTGGGAGATGAGTGACTAGGATGGAGAGGGTGTTCAAATAAAGATCACATGAGAAAGATTACAAGGCAAATGATCATCCTGGAGATTAGAAGACTCCAGGGTTGGGGAAATGTTCATGCATTTGAAGACTACCATATAAAAAAGATTATATACTCTTTTTTTGCATGTCCCAGAAAGTAGCCTTGTATATATGGCTGAAAACCATAGGAGGCATATTTCAATTCATACAAAAATCTTCTGACTTGGCCCATAGTGGTTTGTGAATTCCTTGATACATCCTGAAATTGATCAACTCAAGATGGATGTCCTTTTGGCAGGGATAATGTAGAGATAAAAATTTAAGATGATCTGACTGTAAGAATTTGTCTCATTTCAATTTATTCAGTGAATTCATATTTCCATATAACAATGACCCATTCCCATCCGGACCTATTATAGCTTTATATATTTTATAACATCAATGGACACTTGACAACATGTTATCTTCTAATATGTCTTAATTGTTTTGTACTTGTAGACTTCATATTCCCAATCAGATTATAAATTCCAAATTTTAAGAATCCTGCTTATGTATCTTGATAGAAATGTCCTAAATAAATATCGCTTGAATTGAAATTGTTACATAAATCTTTGAAAAATCCTTGGAAAAATACCTCACAGTTACAAAAGTAATTTCCTCAAGTAATGCTGGCACTGTTACTATTTCACCTCCTTTATTTTCCTCAGAAAACACAAACTCTATTAATAAAATTCCTCCCCTTCAAGTAAGTCGCTTGCTCCAAGTAGCTGACATACTTCTCTCTTGATCTATTGCACAATATCACAATGGTCATTTAGCCCCAAGAGTAACATTTTTAACTCTATGTTTTCATCTTGAGTCTTTCAGAATAAACATAAGAATAATTTTAAGTTCGATTTTGTTTTTATTTACTCTAATTGCAAAAAGCACTGCTATAGCATTAAAGATGAGTCTTACATGTGCTGTGTATGCTCTAAATAAAGATATAAGTAATAACTTTAAACACTTATGAATAGTCTCCATGCATGAAAATATGGCCTTGATTTAACATGATTTGTGTGCTGGCTATATGCAAATAAATTGATATTTTCCTTTAAGTAACAAGATACAAATTCTGCCATATTTAAACTCATTCAATGCCTAATGGATTTAATTTTGTATTATTTTTCCCTGGCCATTTAAAATTATAATTAAATTTTTTATAACAAAAATAATGCATTGATTTTTTTTTCTTTATTGATTTTAGAGAGAGAGGAAGGGAGAGAGAGAAAGAGATAGAAATATCGATAAGAGAGAACATTGATTGGCTGCCTCCTGCATGCTCCCCACTGTGGATCAGGCTCACAACCTGGACATGTGCCCTGATTGGGAATTTAACTGGCGACATCTTGGTGCATGGGTTGACGCTCAACCACTGAGCAACACTGGCCAGGCTTATTTTTTAAATTTAAAGATATTAAACTGTGAAGATAAACCAAGTCTCTTACCTACTTAAAAATCCCGGACTCTGCCCTGGCCAGTTTGGCTCAGCAGTTAGAGCATCGGCCTGTGAACCAAAGAGTTGCAGGTTCGATTCTAGTTGAGGGCACGTACCTTAGTCGTAGTTTGTCCCCGGTCCTGGTTGGGATGGTGGTGGGGTGTGGGAGGCAGCCAATTGATGTGTCTCTTTCACATTGATGTTTCTCTCTCTCTCTTTCTCCCTCACACTCTGCCTGAAGATAAATGGAAAAATATCCTCGGGTTAGGATTTAAAAAAAAAATCCCAGACTCTTTCTTAAGGTTAACCACCTTATCAGTATTATTTTCTAAATAGTTTAGAGTTGTATGCATTCATATTGAAAACTTATTTGTGTCTATTTCCATAAATGTTGTTTATATTTTTCTATAACTTTATTTTTAACTATAACTTTGGGAATTATTCCATATCTC
This sequence comes from Tadarida brasiliensis, assembly GCA_030848825.1. NCBI lineage: Eukaryota > Metazoa > Chordata > Mammalia > Chiroptera > Molossidae > Tadarida > Tadarida brasiliensis. The sequence goes on along the minus strand of CM061260.1, from coordinate 104,506,896 downwards.
AATATCATGTTATTTATTACAGCTGCATTGTACTTCAACATGTGACTGTATCATAGGTTATTTAGCCAACTTTATTGATAGAATTTTTTATTGATTTGCTTGTTATTCTATTGTATATATTGTATTTCCATTTACACATGTGTACATAATCATCTAGAATAGATTACCAGATTACTAGGTCCAGTCTTTGTAGATGTTAATAGAGAAGGCCAAAGTGGCTATGATAAAGTCCTACCATAAGAGTATTAGAGTACTCTTTTCCTACATACTCAGAAACATTTGAGGTGATCTACCACTTTATCATTTCTGCTAATCAAATGGGCAAAAATAACTCATTGTAATTTAATTCACATTCTCTCTTTTATGAATTTACCTACCCCTCACCTTTTTTTTTTTTTATTAAATGTATACTTTGGAAATATTTTCTTTACCCATTTAACATATTTTATCCTTGTTTTTCATTTATCTTTTGAGTTTATTTAAGATGTATTTGGTTAGGCAGAAGATTTAAATTTTTTTTAAATTACAATAACTTTTCATTTAATGTTTTTTTAAGGCTTTTCTGGCATCAAAGACATACACAAATAAACTTATTTTTAGTTTAATATTTTTACATTCTTTTCAAAAATTTCTTTTTAGAAATTTAATCCCTAGAGAGTAAATTTTGTGAGTTGTATGATGATTTACTTTATTTTCCACAAATAGATAATAACCAGGTTTTCAAACATACTTGATTACATAGTTTATCTTTCTTACTGATGTGAAATGTTATTTTTATTATTATTAAATTCAAATGAATACACAGTATTTTATTCTGTTCCATTGATACATGTGTCCTATATACACCAAAATAAAAATATTTTAAATTTTTTATTATTTTATAAGTTGTTTTAAATTTTAGTTAAGCAAATCCTTTCTCATTTTTCTCTTCAAAACTTTTTTGGTTCAGCTTCAAAATTTTTGTTTCTTGGATTAAAGTTGGTAATGTTGACTTAAAAAATAAAAGCCAGATATTTCTCCAGCAAAATTTATCTACTCAGAAACAACAAAGAATTGCAATCAGGACATGCAGTCTAGCACAAAACATGTTCCAAGTCCATTGGAGGAAATGAAATGTTCAAAGTATAGGAACTTCTCTTTGGCTGAGTTATGGCAGTCTCCCATTGGCTGAAATGTTACTGGGCAAAAAGGAATCTTCTTTCTCCTCCTGAGGTGGTAGGGTAGTATCACTTCCTGTTGAAGATTCTAGGTGTTGTTTATTTTCTGTTGGGGTCAGTAGTGTTCCTTGAGTAACACGTGTCTGAGAGTTCTCTCTTCTAACCTCCTGACTCCATTTTAAATGAGGTTTCTGATTATTAATTTTCATACTTTGTAATTTGTCATGTTTTGTTTTAAAAAATGTTTAGATTCTCATTGAGTTTGCATGAAGAATTTATGTCTTTAAAGTAGTAAATATTTTTCTAGGGCATGTATAGAACATGCTGTAGCTTTCTAATATCCTTCAATTGAGTTTTATATTCTTTTCAAATCTTTTTAAAAATATGTATTACTATGAGTTTAAAAATATTTATATATTGCTATTTTAAATAGATTTCTTTTAAATAATATATTTGCTGATTGATCTTTATTACTACTATGTAGGAAACTCACTAATTTTATGTTTATCCTGAAGCTGGTTACTTGACCATGTATTAATGCTATTTTGTTTAACACACTATTTTCTTAGATTTGTTAAACAGAATAACATATTGCAAAAGATAATTCTTCCAGTATTTATACCTGTGTAATTTTTGTTTTTTGTTTTATTGCACTGGAATGTGTCATGGTGACATATACCATCTCCTTGAAATTTTCCAAATTTAGAATAGAGTTTTTAGTAGCCCTTTACCTTAGCTTTGTGTCTTAACATTATTTCTGAAACTCAGCATAGGGCACATATATTTCTCTACTCTGGAACAGTTTACATAATACAGGATGTATCTATTTCTGAAGGTTTGGTAGAACTTGCCAGTAACACCTTGAATTTTCATGTATGGGTTTGAGAGAGTTTGTGCTCTTTATTTTCCATAGTGGGAATATTACTTATTCTTCATGAGACAAATTTTGTAATTTTCTAAAAAAAGTGTCATTTGATATAATTTCAAATTTACTGTTGTCAAGTTATACATGGTACTTAAATTTAAAAACAAAACAAAACACCAAAAGGTCTTTGGATGTAGTTAGATTTTCCTTATAATTCCCAAATTGTTGTTGGAGGAGGTCATTGAGAAGTAGTGACCATCGGTTGACTCATGAGCTAAATCAGGGCAATTGAATGCTCCTCCCCACTCCTGTGCTCTTGAAATGTGTGTTCTGCCCACCATTCTTATAGTGGGAGTCATTTTTAAGAACTAAGCCTTGAGAGAGCAATGTGCTCTTGAGACCCTCTGGTCTCAAGATTCTGGTGGGTAGACATGGAGATTTACTCATCTTGCAGTCACCCAAGGCGAACCTCATATATAAGTAAATGTCCTTGCTTATTAAAGCTGCCACCTACAAATCTGGAGTGATTTGTCTCTTTCTTGGTCTCTTCTTGCCCTTTGTATGCAGGGGCTAGTTTGCTAACCAACAATTGTTTATTTGTTTCATGTCTTTCTTTTTCTTAATCACATTGGCCGAATGTTTATCTATATTATTTAGTGGCCTACTAAGCCAACTTGTATTCCAGGAGGTCAGGAACACATTCTTTGTTTCTCGCTCCTCCACTTTCTCTCTTACTCCATTCACTTTTTACTGCCTCACCTTCATTGTTTCTTCCTTCCTTCCTTCCTTCCTTCCTTCCTTCCTTCCTTCCTTCCTTCCTTCCTTCCTTCCTTCCTTCCTTCCTTCCTTTCTTCTCTCTCTCTCTCTTTCTTTCTATGTAGAAATAAAGGACTTAATTGGACCCCCAAAACTCCAAAATGTATCCCAGCAGCACTTTAAAATATATCTAGTCATCTTTAGGGTTAAGTATATAGTAGCTTGAAAGTAATATGTGTAAAATTTGCTTTATGGTTTATAGAATTTTTTTTCAAAAAATTGTGTTGTGAGAACTTCCCGTGAAGATGGCGGCATAGGTAAACGCGGTATCGCATCCTCCCACAACCACATCAAAGTTACAACTAAACTACACAACAACCATCATTCAAAACTGCCTGAAATCAAGCTGAATGGAAGTCCTACAACTATGAAATTAAAGAAGCCGCCGCATGGAGACTGGTAGGAGGGGCGGAGGCTGACGGGCTGGTCCCACACCCCCGTGTGGGGGATAAAAATCAGGACACCTCGGCTGGGAAGGTCCTCCCTGAGGACTGAGGGGTCCCTGTCCCACACGAGGTACCCAGCTCAGGGTTCCAGTGCCAGGAGAGAAGTCCCCATAACTTCTGGCTGGGAAAACGAGTGGGAACTGAGGCTGAGGTGGCTGGAGCCCCCAGAAGCTCCTCTTAAAGGGCCCGCGCATGGACTTACTCGGACTTGCACCCTCCAGTGTGGGGGAGGCAGCTTGAAAGGCACCAGAATCATATGGGGAAGAACTGAGCTGTTTGGCATTGGAGCGAGGGCTGGAGAGGCAGCTTTCTCCTGGACAGAAGTGCTACCAGAGGCTTTTGTTCCTTTGGTGAGCCCTTCCCTGGGACAGCAGATGGGCGCCATATCTGGGACTCCAGCAACCTGGCCCACACTGTTTGCCCCACCCTGGTGATTCCCTGAGGCCCCGCCCCACCCATCTTTCAGGCCCACCCAAGCTGTTGTCAGTTGGTTTACCATAGGATTGGCCTGTCTTGGATCCTGCTTCGGCTTTTCCTAAACTCTTTCAAACAAGCAGCATCTGGTCTCAGCTAGCCCTATACCTCTCACTAAGTAATACACAGAAACGAACACAGGGAGGCAGCCAAAATGATACAAAGAAACAGGTCCCAAATGAAAGAACAGAACAAAACTCCAGGAAAAGAACTAAGTGAAAAGGAGTTAAGCAACCTAACAGATGCTGAGTTCAAAATACTGCTTATAAGGATGCTCAATGGACTTAGTGAGAACCTCAGTGAACTTAGAGAGGGCCTCAAGAGCATAAAAAAGGACCAGTCAGAAATGAAGGAGGCACTAACTGAAATAAAGAATAGTTTACACAGATTCAATAGTAGAGTAGGTAAATCCAAGAAGCAAACCATCGATTTGGAATATAAGGAAGCAAAAAACACCCAATCAGAACAGCAAAAAGAAAAAAGAATCCCCCAAAATGAGGATAATGTAAGGAGCCTCTGGGACAACTTCAAGTGTGCCAACATTCGCATCTTGGGGGTGACAGAAGGAGAAGAGAGAGAACGAGAAATCGAAAATTTATTTGAAATAATAGTGGCAGAAAACTTCCCTAACTTGGTGAAGGAAACAGACATACAAGTTGAGGAAGCACAGAGAGTGCCAAACAAGATGAACCCCAAGAGGCCCACACCAAGACACATCATCATCAAAATGCAAAAGATTCAAGACAAAGAGAGAATCTTAAAAGCAACAAGAGAAAAGCAGTTAGTTACCTACAAGGGAGTTCCCATCAGACTGTCAGCTGATTTCTCAAAAGAAACTTTGCAGGCCAGAAGGGAGTGGCAAGAAATATTCAGAGTGATGAAAAGCAAGAACCTACAACCAAGATTACTCTATCCTGCAAAGCTGTCATTTAGAATTGATGGCCATAGAAAGAGTTTCCCAGACAAGGAAAAGCTAAAGGAGTTCATCACCACCAAACCATTATTATATGAAATGTTGAAGGGTCTTCTTGAAGAAAAAGATAAAAAAAAATGAACAAACAAAATGGCAATAAATACATATCTATCAACAATGGAATCTACAAACAAAATGAACAAGCAGAACAGAAACATTCTCATAGATACAGAGAACTTTTGTTGGGTACCAGATAGGTGGGGGCTGGGGGGAGGGGTGAAAAGGTGAAGGGATTAAGAAGTACAAATTGGTTGTTAAACTGACAAACCTCAAAGGGAAGGGGGGTTGGGAGGTGGGAAGAAATAAACCAAAGAACTTATATGTATATATGCATAGCTAATGGACACAGACAACAGTGTGGGGAAAAGCAGGAGAGGGGCAGGAATGGGGAGGAGAGCGGCAATGGGGGAAAAATGAGGAACATCTGTAATACATTCAACAATAAAGATAAGTTAAAAAAAATTGTGAGTTTTTTTTTTTTTAATTGTTCCAAGTGAATCACAATAATTGGAATTTTTAGTTTAATTATTCTCCAAACAGATATGTAAACCTTGCTTCTTCCATTATTTTCTTTCTTATCTCTTCTTGCTGATTATTTTCATTTGTTTCAAAGAAATGGCTTTTGTATTTCAGACTCAAGTCAGCATTGTCTTATTTTTCTATTGGTATTTAAGCCAAAAAATAGTTTAGCTAGGATTTAGGACTGTCTTTGCCAGTACTTCCACAATAATTGTGTGTTCTTATTAATTCCAGATGTCCTATTTTGTTCCAAATATTGAAATGCTAGCTTACTTAAGAGAAATAATAAATATTAGAGAAAATGCCATTGATAAAATCCTCCTCTAAAACACATGTTCAACTTCATCTGAAACAGCCAAATCAACAGACAAGTGGAGAAGTCATTTTTCTTCATCCATTATTGTGGATGTTAAGTGAGAGGTCTTCAAAATATGCTGCATATTTTTAGTTCTGCTTTCAAAACTTGTGTGATACAGAAAATATGTGGTTTGTGGTTCATAAATTATATAGTGATGTGTTAAGACTCAACATTTAAAGGCTTTTAATGTCTTAAAAATAAAATGTACTGTTCACTTCCTAAAATTGTTAATATCTAAGTCATTTTAGTAAAGAGCAATGTGACTTTTTTTTTAACTTTTCAAGAGCAAAGGAGACCAGTTAATATGATAATAAAATATCAAAATAGACTTTACATAGTTAAATATGTGTAGAGTTTGAGATAACATTACAGTTTTATTTCAAGTTTTAAGTATCTTAGAAAAGAACCATTAATTTCACACAATCTCACATAAAATAACACTTGTGAAAACTCTTTTTCTTTTTTGGTAAACTAATTTCTAAAAAAAATTTTGGGACATTTAACCCTATGTTTACTTCATGTGTATCAGCACATTGATTTATTACACCACTTTTTCATAATATAGTTCTAATGTATCCTTTTCTATATACTAAAAAGCTGAAAGGACATTCTAGAGCAAAGATCAAATGTGTTAGCCAACAGCGTTCTTTTTGGAATCACAGTTTATCTGCTTTTCTCTTGATTGATATTGCTCAGCTCTGACTGCTTTTTCTGTCAAAGGAGATGGTTCTCAAACTCCTTGCAGGTTGTGCTGACATTTTCATTTGGAGAACTAAGAGCCACACATTGGTGCCAGAACTTTTCCTCTTTGAACTCTCTGAGGCTGTTCTATATTTTTTGTGATCCCACATGACCCAACCACCAACAATGAACATAATGACTAAGTGGTAATTTCCATGTTATCGCAAAAAGTGCTGGTGAGATCTTCCCTATGTTTGGTCCAAGAAAGTTTGAAAAACCCAGAGAGAGAGAGAGAGAGAGAGAGAGAGAGAGAGAGAGAGAGAGAGAGAGAGAGAGAGAGAGAACAAATGAACTTGTATAAATGGGAGAGAGAATAAGTACATATTAACAAGGGTAGACAGTAATCAGGGAAGGATTTCCTGAGTAAGAAAGAATGAGAAAACAGGCATCTTGTTACCAACCTAGTTCTTCCTGATGTTTGGAAATCTAGTCCCCAAGCCACAGTTTTCCCTTGGTCACCACCAGAATTACCCCCTCAGCCTGAGTGATGCTGAGGGCCTTGTCAGATCTCCTTGGGGAGGTAAACCATAGTGCATTAGAGGTGGAAATATCTGGAGAGCTGTTCAAAATTTTGCTACAGAAGAACTTGCTCTGTTGTCAATAAAACTTATAAAATGTAGAATAGATAATGTAATACTAGAACACTCCAGAGCCACACTGGCCACACTCTAATGGCAAATATGAAAGGTACCTTCTTACTGAATCAAGAACCCAGAGAAATTATTTCCTTGTCTTTCTTCTACACCATTTCACTCTTTTAAAGACTGAACAATGTTGCCTTAGCAACAGAAGAAAAATATATATTGGATACATCTATTGTTTATCCTGCATCATTGCAAAATACAATTTGATTGTGATGGCATGCAAAATGATCCTTAATTTAATGAATATACACAGTTTTCACAGAGTTGTTATAAAAAGGTGTATTTAAATTAGCTTTCAAGATTGTAGATGGTTAGGTGTGGAAAATAAATATCCACTCTTAATGAAATACATTAGCATAATAACTGCCTGATTAAAATTTAGATGTTTATGTAATGAAATCTGGCCCACAAAGATAGCAAAATCACTTATTTCCCACATTCAGCCAACAATATCAATAAAATATTTAAGGAGATGTATTAGGATATATTAAGTTACTTTAATTATGTATCAAGCTTCATGCCATGTACTGCAGTGACCCAATTAATATAATAGCTCTGTTCCTCTTTAGAGGTAAGCAGACCTAATCATGTCAAGTCACTTTAAAATTAAAGGTTCACTTCACTTGAAGTGAACATGATTATAAGAAAACTTGGTCTTATCTAATGTTTATCTCACAGGGGAGAGAGGGAGAAACACTACCGTGTGCCAGGCACTACCTGGGGGCCTCACCTAATGAACTCACTGCTCACCCTCCTTCTTCCTTCCAGCTGCGCTCTCTTCTGGAATCTACTTTGACACAATGGTTTTAGATGAATTGTCTAGTTCCTTGGCATCAAGTGTCATTTCAGCTATATTTTATTTTAAATACCTTACACTTCATTTGTTTCATTTGTTTGATGTTTTCTTTCCTCTCCTTTGCTGACTTCTTTTCTTTAGACTTATTATTCTAAATCTTTGCCTTTATTAACCTTGGAAGTTGTATATGCTTTCCCTTTTCCTTTAGCTGTTACTTTAGAAATTGCAACATTTATCCTTTACTTATCAACATTTAATATAGTTGGGTACTTTTTTCTTTTCCAGAAAATAAAACTGTTTCTGTTGTTTGCTTCTTTTGAGGTTCTCAATCTGGGTGTCTTGTCTCTTCATAGGTCTGACTATTTTTCACTGTATGGCAGATATTGTATTTGAAAGATTATTATTTGAGGGCTATGATGGTGCTATCCTCCTCCAGGGAAGGCTGTTGTTTGCTTCTGCCTGACATCCACAGTTACTAGACAGCTGGGGAGTCTTCTTAATCCATTTTTAATAGGTGAGTAATTCAAAGTTAGGATGCAATTCCTGTGAGGACTGGTAGATACCGAGTTTGTAACCTGTCCGTCCCTCACCATGCACGAGAGTTTAGAAACACACCTCTCCACTGCTCTGGTCACGCATTGCCTCCCTTGCTCCAGGCACCTGTTCAGCCTGTCAGCCTCCCTCCTGCCCTCCTGCCCTCCTGCCCTCCTGCTGCTGGAATAACTAAATCCAAGAGCAAGTGCTCTCCAGTGCCTGACTCATGACTCTGCATTGCCATTGTCTCCCAAATCCTGGCCCAGTAATTCTGCATGACCTTGTTAGCTCTTCAGTTCCTGCAAGCTTATGTGCGTACTATTAAATGTGTGTCTTTTTTTCTAGTTATCCTCACTGGAAGGGTCTGTCTGACTTACCTAAGACATGAGTACAGGAAGCCTTTTTTGAAATTCAAACAGAATTCCAAGTTTAAAGAAATGCTGTTTTTTCAATTGCTTAGATGCACAACTAGTAAACAAATAGGTATTCCCTTGTAGTTACAATTTAGATACCTTTTCTCTGAAATTGTAAGCTTCTAATAGAATTAAAAAAAAAAAGTACCAAAACAATTGGCCAACTTCAGAAAAGTTTATCAGAATAGATTCTAGTTCTGAAAGGTGTATGAGCATTTAATAATATGGTTTCACAAGCAAGCCGGTTGGGGAAAAGAGTTTAAAGACGATATATAGAGGGTGTCCCCAAAAAATGTGTACAGGGAGTCTGTAGATTCTATTACATTTTGAAAATGAAGTATATTTTAATAAACACCGGCTTTATAATTATTCAAAGGTATAATTATTCAATATATATATTCAAAAAAATATATATATATATTTTTGGGACACCCTATATATATCACAGCCCATTAGTGATATGGAGCTTGAAGTATGAAAAATGGTCAGATCATCAAGGCTTTCACAAAGAGTAAAGGTTTCATTTTAAAGGAATGGACAATCTTGACAAATTTGAAGCAGCAGTGACACGATCTCATATGCAGTAAAATAAAGTTACTAGGTCTGCTATGTGGAGGACTCATGGCAGGGGATGAAGGGTGGATAGGAGTGGACATACTTGAGATGCTTTTTATGAGGGTATATGTTAGGTCATTTCATTTTTTTATGCTTCTACTTGGAATACTTTTCCTTATTCTTGGATGGCAATATTCTTCCTACTCTTCAACACCTTGTAATTTTATTTCCAAATTTGAAAGGCGGAGTTTCTCCAAACTGTGAGTGTGCACAGCATTTTTTATACTACCTTACAGCACTTTCTGTGAAATTTGTTTACTCTTTGTTAATTTTTGTTATTTGCTGTTAAGAAGTTGCTCTAGGATATTGTTTATAGCATCACAGTTGCAGTCAGTGGTGTTTGGGAAAATGGCCGGCACCAAGTAGATGCTCAATAAATGTCCTCTAAATGAAGACTTGTTTGCGTATTTGTAACTATTTTACTATTTTGACAGCTTTCCCTTTGAATAGTTTGTGCTCAAGGGTCTTATTTGTTCTTGGAAAAATGTAATATTTAAAAGAAGTAATGCACAGAAAATCTATATTTGGAAATGTGTTTGTCTTTTGTTACATTTTTAGAAGAAAGTGAGTAATGAAGTAAATATATTGTTAAATAGTGAGCATTAAAATGAATTTTATTGCAGTGTTGAGGAAGCTAGATAGATTTAGTTTGGTTTTAGAATGCTGTTTCGGTACAGAGCCAGAGCTAGTTTGTGGGTCAACTGAATGGAAGAATTATAAACACCCATGGAAAAACATGTACTTGTCTCCAAAATTAAAATGTAGGTTTTATGCCCAGTGTGTATTTTCATGTTAGAGTAACTAGAAAGACTGTGTTTTCTCCAGCAAACAGTCTAAGATATTTTTAGCTCAGATTTTATTTTATATTTTTACTGAATTATAAAAAGTAGTCTGTCTACACGCATGCACATAGTTTTATAATGAAACATACTCACATATTATTATTTATGTGCATATAGTTCATATGTTATATGGAACATTTATATATGCATATATGTGAGTGCTTTTTCTTTTTCCTTTTTATTTGCCTCCTTTCTCCTTTTCTTTCCCTCAAATTGGGTCTTACTATATGCAATTTTGAAAACTGCATCCTGAAATATGATGTATTATGTTTTTTTCTTATGAAAGGCTGCAACTTCTGTTTTTTATCAACTTTGATCCAAATGCCATTCAATCAGAATTGTTCACTGGGATAGAAAAATTTGAACTATAAATACTGCTGTTGCTCCTTATTCCAGGAAGCGACTTCTTCTGAAAACTGATCTGCCTGGAATCATGCTTTATTGCAAATAAGAAATCTTCACTTATTGATTGATCTAAATCTCCAGGGAGTTCTCCTGCTTGTTTGCTTATTTATTTGCCATGCTTTTATTTATGTGTTTGTTTTATAGTTTCTCAGGAATCTATCAAGACACTCATAAAGATTTACCCAGTGTAATTGAGTAAAATAAGTTGTTCAATAAAGGCACCTCGTGGTCATCTGGTGCCTGCTCTGTTCTTGGTCTCTGAGGTGACTTGTAATGTGTGGTGACAGGGCTTTGCTCCCTGAGTCTGGTGTGCTTCACTTCTTGCAGAGCTGGCTTCTTTTGTTTTAGGGATCATGTGAGTACAGTCCAGCAGCGGATGACATTTGGATCTTGTTCTGCTTCTGCTTCTGCTTCTGCATGATTTTAGGACTGAAGAAACCCCAGTGACTGGCACCCATTTCTTTGTGACTGGATCAAACGAGTGGTTTTAGTCTTGACTCAACTGTGTTTGGAAACATCTTCACTGAGGACTTATTCACATTTTGTGCCTTCATACTGACTTTGACGTGGTTGTGAAACATTTTAAAGTCAAAATCAGGACTTTTCTTCTGAAAGAGCTCATCTTCCTTGCAATTAGTGTGACGTTCTGCTATTTATATTCAAAACATTGTTACTGCGTCAAGTTGTAGTGAAGATTATAATCATTGTCATTAGGTTTTGATATAATGCTCAGTCTCCTCCGGTAACTCTTACTGATTTTGACTTCCCCACATTCAGAATAAAGGTTTTCAGGTATCAGCTGACATTACTACCATGAATAGACACTTGTTAGACACTATTCGGGAAATAGATTAAAATACCCAGGGCACTTTAATCTAGAAACAAATGATTCTGTGAAAACAGAATGCAAAGTCAAGTCCTGGCTGTAACGATTTAATTATGTAGAAGTAACTGTAACTTATATAAGGGAAATTTAATTATAGTTAAAGTTATATTTTCTGATGGGCATGCTATAAAACAATTTTCTTTTTCTTTGGTTTATTTCTAATCCTCAGTTTAACAGACCATAACTGTGCAATTAAACTGCAAGTCTCTTTGAATGATGTCTTGTCCTTAAAATATTTTATAATCTAATGGTCATCATCAAAACTTAAAATGGTTAATGTATAGAAAATAGTGATTGTATATTGATTAGCTTTGTATTAAAAACTAATCAGATAAATGATCAAATATTATAAAAAACACTTTTCACGGCAATGTAGTTATTTGCATATTTTAATAAAAATCTATTCTTTTTTCCCACCAGAATTTAATTGGATAAACCAGAATTTGTATCCAGGATCATTCCACAAATGTCACATTCAAAAGTAAATTGATTGTGGCAAGTGGATTAGAAGTTGCCAGGGGCTGAGGGGAAGGTAAGAGTTATTGCAGTTTGGGTTTTGGATGATGAAAAACTTTTGGAACTAGGTAGTGCTTACTGACGGCTGCACAACATTGTGAATATAATCAATGCCACTGAACTGTACATTTAGAAACAGCTGAAGTGGCCTCGCTGGTGTGGCTCACTGGTTGAGCGTTGACTGATGTACCAAGAGGTCGCTGGTTTGATTCCCGGTCAGGGCACATGCCCAGGTTGTGGGCCCCATCCCCAGTGGGGGGCATGCTGGAGGCGACCAGTTGATGTTCTCTCTCATGGATATTTCTCTCTCTCCCTCTCCCTTCCTCTCGCTCTAAAATCAATAAAGAAAAAATATATTTAAAAAATGGTGAAAGTGGCAGACTTTTTGTTATATACATTTTACAACAATCATTTTTTTTTTAATCACTAAATTAAGTGTAGTAAGGTTATTAAAAGGAAGAGGACTTTGTTCCACTTTTGGAAAGAGTGCCTCAGAATCTTTTCAGGCAACTGGTCTTATATTTATTTTCAAATGACACAAATAATACAATTTAGCAACGAGTTTGATGTGGTTTATTCAGGGGACGTGATGGTGGATTGGGGAGTGCAGTCCCTCACGAGCACCCCCCCGCCCCGGGTTCCGGGCAGGAGTGAGTTTCCTAGCGTGGGAGAGGCAGCAATGCAGAGACAGGGCAGGACTGGCTGGAGGTAGGGGACTTCCCGCGAAGGCTGAGGCAGAGGATCGTGGTTAACGTACGTTAGGCTTCCTCGACAGTGAGGCATGCCCTGTTACGGGTGGGGTGACAGGTTTAGATCTGTGATGTGTTCCAGGCCACTGAGGAAGCCTCCATTTCGTAGGTCCTGATACACACATTTTCTTTATCACTACTCTAGTATTTACGGACTCCTGAGCCTTAGAGATGGTAAAGGGCTTCACCTCCTGGCAGCCCAGAAACGCTGGTGAACCTGGGGACTCTCAGAGAGAGACCCATACCTACCGCCAGGCGATGCTGGGCAGAGGGGGATGGGGTAGTATTTCTGGCACTGTAGGGGGAACAACGCATGGGACTAGTCCTTAGAAAGGTTGCAGACAGAAGTTTACTCTCTAACCATAACATTGTATCACGTCGATTTGTCAAGCACTCAATAAGATATGTTAATCATCACTTGTTGCATCTAAAAAAAATAAAGAGATAAACATAGATCAGAGCATCACATTAATTATACTGAGTCAGAGTTATGGAGTGAGTGAACTTGGTCACATGAGGCCCCTGATGCAGGATTCTGACCATCAGCAAATTCAGAACAAGTGAAAGTGAGATTTCACACTTAGTTTACCCGCTGACTTGGAGAACCTTTCAGGTCACTGAAAAGATTTAAATTTGTAAACGCCTTGTATTCCAAGAGATCACCCATGATCTAAAGTGCAGTTCTAAACTGTTGGCAATCCAAAATATGCTGAATTACTGTTAGTTCCTTTTCAAAGGCAGAAATCTGGTTCTTCATCAAAACAAACCCAAACTTTATTCAATCAGAATTTTGTTGGTGATTGCATATTTTCAGCTATCAGTACAGCCTTCACATAAATGATCATTCTAAAATATAGGATCTCTAGCATAATGCCTTTTTATTGCAAATAAAACAAAACAAGACAAATAAACCATACCTTGCAGTGATCAAATGTCCATCTTTTTTCTTTTCTTTTTTACTCTAAGGCAGCAAATGCTTTGAATTTGTAGAAACCTGGTTTATTTCATACCTGTGAAAGTAACTTTTGGTTATGCATATTTTATAAAGCATTCAATTCACTCTCTTTGGGTTTCCATAAAACCTGCAAAAATGTAACTTTGCTCCAGACTTTTTGTAGCTGGCATCATATATTTGTCTTTCTTCTCTTTCTTTTTTTCAGATCTAGACTAACTCAGGCGGCCAGTTTTATATGAGGTGACAGTTTGGCTACAGTCTCATTTATGACTTTGATCCTGCATTCTTCCTTTTAAAATAGTATAGTTCATTTGGTATCTGGATATTTCAAAGACTCAAGGTTTCTACAAATAACTTTTCTTTGATTTCAGTTACAGATTTCATTTTCTCTTTTTGTGACATAAGGTAGGGGTGTTAAACTTAATGTTTTTATTTCTTTCTTCCATTAAATAAGTCAGTTTTTTTGTTTTGCTTTTTTCTGGTGAGAATAATTCATTGTTTTTTGTTAAGAAAGTCAGAATTATTGATGAATTTATTATACACATATAGTTTAAAACTGAAAAAATAATACTTAGAACAGAAAAATTTTGAATGGTCTCAATTTTTATCAGGTAATTTATCTACTTTATATTGAATAACATTGGATTTTATTTTGAAAGCCTAACTGCTAAATATAATGTGATTCATATAGTTTGAAATTTAACAGATTAGAAAGGCCTGGAATTGAAAATATGTTAAATCATACGAATTAGTTATTTTTTGTTTCAGTTCTCTTTTGCTCTAAAGTATTCTTTTCATAATCTCCTAATCACAGTATTATTCCACAATAATCTCATTTTTAGTGAATGCCATTTTTTTAACTTTAAATTTTCATTAACTTAATTGAGGTGACATTGGTTAATAGAATCATATAGGTTTCAAGTATACATTTCTATGACACAAGATCTGTATATTGCAGTATGCGCCCACCACCCAAAGTCAAATCATTTTCCGTCACCATATATTAGGCTCCCTTACCCCCCCAACTCCCTTCCCTCTGGCAACCACCACACTGCTGTCTGTGTCCACGAGTTTCAGTTTTATATCCCACATATGAGTGAAATCATCTGGTTCTTAGCTTTTTCTGAATGACTTATTTCACTTAGCATAATATTCTCAAGATCCATGTGTGTTGTCTCAAATGGCAGTATTTCATCTTTTCTTGTGGCTGAGTAGTATTCCATTTTGTATATATGTACCACATCTTCTTTATCCAGTCCTCTATCGCAGGACACTTTGGTTGTCATCGTGTCTTGGCCACCATTAATAATGTGCATATATCTTTGGGAATACACGTTTTTGACTTTTTCAGGTAGCTACCCAGAAGAGGGATTGCTGGGTCACATGGTAACTACTCTTACTTTTTTGGAGGAACCTCCAGACTGTTTTTCATATTAGCTGTACAAGTCTACATTCCCACCAGCAGTGAATGAGGATTCCCTTTTCTCCACATTCGCCAACATTTATTAATTGTCTTGTTGATAATAGCCATTCTAACAGGTGTGAGGTGGTAGCTTATGGTAGTTTTTTAAAATTGATTTTAGAGAGAAGAGGAAGGAGAGAGATAGAGAAACATAGATGTGAGAGACAAGCATTGATCAGTTGCCTTCTGTACACACCATGACCGGGCATCAAACATGCAACCTGGGTATGTGCCTTGACCAGGAATGAAACCCGCAACGTTTTGGTGTACAGGACAATGCTCCAACCAACTGAGCCACACCAGCCAGGGCTCACTGTAATTTTGATTTCCATTTTCCTAATAGCTAGTGATGTTGAACATCTTTTCATATATCCATTGGCCATTTGTTTGTCCTCTTGGGAGAGATGTCTGTTTAGGTCCTCCGCCCATTTTTTTACTGGATTGTTTGTTTGGTGTTGAGTTTTATGAGTTCTTTCTTTATTTTGGATAATAAACCTTTGTCAGAACTGTTATTATAATCATCTGCCATTTAGTTCATCGTCTTTTTGCTTTGTTCTTGGTCTCCTTTGCTGTGTAGATCTTTTTAGTTTGATATAGTCCCATTCATTTATTTTTGCCTTTACTTCCCTTGCCTTTGGGGTCAAATTCATAAAATGTTTTCTACGACCAAGGTCCATTAGTTTAATACTTATGTTTTCTTCTACATAATTTATTGTTTCAGATCTTATATTTAGGCCTTTGTTCCATTTTGAATTTATTTTTATACATGGGAACAAGCTGTACTCTAGTTTCATTCTTTTGCATGTAGCTTTCCAAATTTCCCAGCACTATCTATTGAAGAGGATTTCTTTCTCCATTGTGTGTTTCTGGCTCCTTTGTGGAAATTATCTGTCCATATACATGTGGTTTTATTGCGGGGCTCTCAATTCTGTTCCACTGATCTTTGTTTATGTTTTTCTGCCAATTCCATGCTGTTCTGATTATCACAGATCTGTACTACAACTTGAAGTCAGGTACTGTGACACCTCTGGCTTCATTTTTTTCCCCCCTCAGGATTGCTTTGGCTATTTGGGGTCTTTTGTGGTTCCATACAAATTTGATTATTTTTTATTCTATTTATTTAAAAAATGACATTGGCATTTTGATGGGCATTGCATTAAATCTGTATATTACTTTGGGTAATGAGGCCATTTTAACTATGTTGATACTTTCCATCCATGAACATGGAATATCTTTCCATTTCATTGTGTCTTTTTCAATCTCTTTTAATAATGCTTTGTAGTTTTCAGTATAAAGGTCTTTCACATCTTTTAAGTTTATTGCTAGGTGTTTTATTCTTTTTGTTGCACTTGCAAAATAATTTTTTAAAATTTCTCTTTTTAAAATTTTATGATTAGTATAGAGAAAAGCAGTGGATTTTTGTACATTGATTTTGTATCCTGTAATTTTACTGTATTTGTTTATTGTTTCTAATAAATTTTTTGGTGGCATCTCTAGAATTTTCTATGTACAAAATTGTGTTATCTGCAAAAATGACGCTTTTACTTCTTCCTTCCCAATTTGTTTGTCTTTTATTTATTTTTCTTGCCTTATTGCTTTGGCTAGGAATTCCAGAACTATGTTGAGTAAGAGTGGTAAGAGTGGGCATCTTTGTCTTCTTTCTGATTCTAGAGGAAAAGCTTTCAGTTTTTCACCATTGAGTATGATATTGACAGGGGGTATGTCATATATGACCTTTATTATGTTGAGGTATTTTCCTTCCATACCTATTTTATTGAGTGTTTTATAAATGGATGTTGTATTCTATCAAATGCTTCTTCTGCATCTATTGATAAGATAATATGATTTTTATATATTTTTTGTGTTGACACGGTGTATTACATTGCTCAATTACATGTTTAATCATCCTTGTAACCTTGGAATTGATCCACACTTGATTGTGATGTATTATTTTTTCAATGTATTGTTGTATTTGATTTGCTGGTATTTTGTGTAGGATTTTGCATCTGTATTCATCAGAGATATTGGTCTGTAGTTTTCTTTTTTGTGTGTGCCAGGTTTTGGTGTCAGGGTTACGCTGGCCTCATAAAATGTGTTAGAAAGCATTGTCTCTTCTTCAACTTTTTGAAGAGTTTGGGAAGGATAGGTTTAAAATATCCTTTGAATGTTTGATAAAATTCATTGGTGAAGCCATCTGGTGCTGGACTTTTATTTTTTTCTGGGAGGTTTTAGGTGGTTGTTTCAATTTCCTCACTGCTGATCATTTTTGTTTAGATTTTCTAGTTCTTCCTGACAGTCTAGGAAGGTTATATATTTCTAGGAACTTGTCCATTTTTTCTAGATTACTGAATTTGGTGGCATATAGTCTTTCATAATATTTCATATGATCCTTTGTATATCAGTGATGCCTGTGGTTCTTCCTCCTCTTTCATTTCTGATTTTGTTTATATGGGTCTTTTCTCTTCTTTCCTTAGTGAGTCTAGCAAGTAGTTTGTCAGTTTTATTAACCTTTTCAAAGAATCAACTCTTTGTTGCATTAATCATTTTTATAGCCTCTTTGTTCTCCATTTTATTCCATTTTGCTCTAATTTTTATTATTTTCTTTATAATGTTGACTTTAGCTTGCTTTTGCTCTTCTTTTTTTAGTTTTTAAAGATGTAATGTTAGGTTGTTTAGTTGTTATTTCTCTTGTTTCTTGAGATGGGTCTGTAATGATATAAACTTCCTTCTTATTACTGCTTTCACTACATCCCAGAAGTTTTTTTTTTTTTTTTTAGCATAGTTTATCAATTTTTTAGAGAGAGAGGAAAGGAAAAGAAATATTGATGAGAGAGGAACATCCACTAGCTTCCTCCTGCATGCTCTCTATTGGGATCTAGTCCACAACTCGGGCATGTGCCCTGATCAGGAATCAAACCAGCACCCTTTCCATGCACAGGACGATGCCCAACCAACTGATTCACACCAGCCAGGGCACATCCCAGAGGTTTTGATATGTTATATTGTCATTCTCATTTGTCACTATATCTATTTATCTTACTTTTTATTTCTTCTTTGACCCAGTTATTTACTTTTTTTAGTAGTATGTTGTTTAATCTCCATATATTTGTGGGTTTTTCTACTTCCTTTTTGCAGTTGATTTCTAATTTCAAGTAATTGTGGTCAGATAATATTCTTGGTATAATTTCAATCTTTTTGAATTTGTTGAGGCTAGTTTTGTGTCTCAACATATGAGCATGTTCCACGTACACTGGAGAAGACTGTATAATCAGATGTTCTGGGATGAAACACTCTAACTGTCAATTATGTCCTTTTTTTTTTTTTTTAATGTGTCATATAAGGTTGATATTTCTATTGGTTTTCTATTTGGATAATCTATCTAGAGCTGTCAATGGAGTATTGAGGTCCCAACTATGATTGTGTTTTTGTCTGTTTCTCCCTTTAATTCTGTTAGTAGTTGCTTTATATATTTTGGTGGTTCCTGATTGGATGCATATAAAGAAATGTTATGTCTTCTTGATGTAGTGTTCCTTTTATCATTATAAAATGTTCATCTTTGTCACTTAATTTTGTTATCTCGAAATCTGTTTTGTCAAATATAAGTATGGCTACACCTTTTTTTCTGTGGATGTTTTTTGCTTGGAGAATCACTTTCTACCTTTTCGATTGGAATCTACCTTTGTCTTTTCTTTAATCTATTTCCTCTTTTTTAAAGCTATGTGTCTCAGTTTGGGTGTTGTTGTTGTTGTTGTTGTGTGTGTGTGTGTGTGTGTGTGTGTATGTGTGTGTGGTTACCATTAGGTTTGTGAGAAAGAAAATTTCATATATATAGTAGTTTTATGTTTTTCTTTGGAATGCATCTGATTTACATCTTCCTTTGCAAATTCACACCATTACCCCCACTCCTTTTATGTTTTTGTTGTCACAAATTATTCCTCTTTATGAGGTCAGTTTTTTGGTGATGTTACTCATGGTGTTGTGACTTTTTGTTCTTTGTTTCAGGTAAAATATTCTCCTTGAGTATTTCCTGTAATAAAGGTCTTCTAGTGATAAATTCCCTCAACTTCCTGATGTCTAAAAAAGTATCTATTTCTACTTCACATTTAAAGAATAAGTTTGCTGGATATATTATTCTTGACTGCTAATTTCTCTCTTTTAATAGTTTAAATATTTGAGTCTACTCTCTTCTGGCTTGTAGAGTTTCTGCTGAGAAGTCCAATGATAACTGGATGGACTTTCCTTTATAGGTTGCTTCCTTCTTTTTCCTGACTGCTTTGAGAATTATTTCTTTGTCATTAATTTTTGACAGCTTTAATACAATGTGCCTAGGAAAAACTTATTAGGATTTAGGGAACTAGGTGTTCTGTTTGCTACTTGAATTTGAGGATCTAGTTCCTTCAATAGGTTTGGGAAATTCTCATCCACTATTTGAATAGACTGTCCATTCTTTTCTTCTTCTTCTGGTATGCCTTTATTCTTATGTCGCTTTTCTGGTGGAGTCAGATAGTTCTTGTAGAGTTTTTTTTTTTTTTTTAATGCTCAGGTCTCTCTCTTCTTCCCTCCACATCATGTCTAGATTTCTATCTTTGATATCGCTAATTCTTTTCTCCATCTGGTCAACTATTTCCTATGCTCACTAGTTTATTCTTCATCTCATTTACTGAGTTTCTGATTTCCAGGATTTCTGTTTGGTTCTTTTTTAGAGTTTCAATCTCTTTGGTAAAGTAATCATTTTATTCAATAATTTGTTTTCTGAGTGTGTTAAATTGCCTGCCTATATTTTCTTGCATCTCATTGTGAATTTTCAGAACTGCAATCATGAATTCTTTTTCATTTACATTACATATTTCCATGTGTTCCAGCTTACTTTCTGGAGATTTTGTATTTTCTTTATGAGCTGCCTTAATACCTAGGTTATTTATGGTATTCAATGGGTACCTTCTCTGTCTAGGCATCTATGTCGTTGTGGCGTCTCTGTAGAAAATTACTACAAATAGTTATTTCTATTATTTTCCAGTAGGTGGTGCTGAATCACACATTTTTTAAAATCTCTGTGATATCCCAAAGATGACCTCTGCTGCTGCCAGGGAGTTAGTATAGCCTTGATCCTTGGGGGTGGGGTTTGTTTGTCCCTCTGGGTAATGGTGACCTCAGACCTCTATGAGGTCCCCCCACCCATGCACTCTAACTGGGGAAAGATCACAGAATGTGCTCTTTGTTCAGGGGAAATAGTGGGACTCTAATAATAATTCTCAGGTTTGCAGATAATGTGCTCCACAACAAGACACGAAGGGTGACAAGAGGCAAGTTTTGGGAGTCTATGGGGCAGCAGGGCTCTGTGGCTTTGTTTCTTTGTTGGGAATCCTGACCACCCAACACTCTTGTCAGAACCCCTGTGCTGTGTTCTTGCCAACGTCTCTTGGCTCAGCTGCAGTTTGCACTGCTCTTTCCTGCAGGAGTGCCCACCAAGTCTCTCTGCTCCTCTCGGCCAAAGGAAGTGCCTGCTACTGCTGGCGTCCTCCCCACCCTGGGGTGAGCCTGCCATGAGCTCCCAGCTGCAGGGCTGCCTCCTTGGCCAGTCTGAGCTCTCCTCCCTGCTCGCCTTCCCTGCTTGTTCCTGTTTGCCCACTTTTAGATGCTTCACTGTGCGGATCTCAGGCACATCTGTATGTTAAGCAAGGAATCCTCTGCTGAGTTATAGCTGTTCAACTTTTTGAAGTTTCTGGGTGAGAGACCAACGGAATCTCTCACATTGCCATTCCTCTGAAAATTAATATATAGTGAGTGCCATTTCAAAAGTTGTCTTGGAAATTATCTATACTTGAAATTTTTTACCAAGAGAATTTAAACCTGTGATCAACTCTCACACTGGAAGAGGTAATTTAGAAGTAAATGACTTTATACTGACCTTGGGCTACTTTGGACTAAGATAGGGGCTTAACTCCACCCACGAGGACTTTACTTGCTGGGCTCTAACTTCAAAGATGAAGAAGGTAAAACTGACACACTTCTGGTTTCCCCAGTTGACTTCTGCATTTTAGATGTGTGCTTTGTTAATTGACTCTTAGAATTTTGTGAAACAAAAAACCTTGGGGATAAAAGTTTTCCTGAATTTATTGAGTAGTGTGATAGCCAGAGAAAGGACTGGTCTAAACCACCAGCCTAAAGGCTAGATGAAGAAGAGAACCATGTTCACTTTTCCTGCCCTGGAGTTGATGAAGCTCTTTTATTTATTTTATTTCTTTTATCCTCACCCGAGGACATTTTTTTCCACTTTTTTGTTCAGATAGAGTGAGAGGGAGAGAGAAGAAGAGAGAGAGAAACATCGCCGTGAAAGGCACTCATCGAGTGGCTGCCTCCCACACAACCCACCAGGGGCCGGGGACAAACTGCAACTGAGGTACACGCCCTTAGCAGGAACTGAACCTGGGTCTCTCTGGACTGTAGGCTGACGCTCTAACCACTGAGCCAAACCGGCCAGGGCAATGAGGCTCTTTTATACAATGACTTAGAAAATACAGATGTAAGTTGTTTTAAAATACTTTACTTTGGTTATAGATGGTAGGGGAGGTAGGGAAAGGTGAAGTGGAGAAAGTTATAGGATTGATAGTCTGTGAAAAAGAAGTGTTTGATTCTTCTGGATTGGTGTGGGAAGCAGTCAAGAATGATTGTGCATTAGCTGAATGCAGTGGTGTCTGGTGGTCAGCTATTCTTTCTGGATAATTGATGAAATAGCTGCATGGAAGTTGACTCAGTGTGTCAACACACATTCAGGAATGTGTGCACTCTTTTTAAAAATTCAATGTATTCAGTCTATAACTACAATTTCATATTCTCTATCCCTTAAGTCACAGTCTTCAATGACTTTGACTTTGGTCTCTGGAGACTTTCCATATTCTTTCTGTGCTCCCATGTGACCTTAGCTGTTATGGTATTTGATGGATTGTTTTTCTGTCTGAACATTTGAGGTAGTGAACTCTTTTCTTGTATAGGTACTGTTTTGTTCTCAACAATTCAGCAGATTGACAGATAAAGTATTTTCTTTTGTTTTCCAGTAGATGGTGTTATAGTGTAAACTTTTGTTTTGTCTTCCTCTGAGATTGTGGCAGTGGCGTTGCTTTGTAAGGATAATGCCAGGTACCCACTGTGACGGGATCACCTCAGTTCTGGAACACCACCACTGTGGTAAGGAAATGAGGTGTGGGGGGGGGTTGGAGAATCAGTTTTGTGAGCTCCCCACGCTAAATTCATTTTAGTAATGACTGCTGGCTCCACTGACTTTTTGGAGTCATCTCCATTGCCTCTATAGGCTCTGCTGGCATGAGTAGGGCAAGGTAGGCCAGTTCAAGATTTAAGGGCTCCACTCCCCTGTCAGCCATGACTGTAAGGCATCTCAACTTTCTCTACCAGGCTCTGCTCTAATGGGGGGGGTACCTTTTCCTGGAGGGACACTGCCTGTGTCCCTTCACACCGCAGGCTGTAGTGTAAAGTCTGGAAGAGCCACAGTGGCTGCTAAATTGCACCTATTGCCACTATCCCTGTCCTTTGCCCTGTCCCACCTTCCCTACTCATTCTAAGTTGCCTACCTTCATATGTACTGATGCTGGATCTTTCAGGTGTGTTTGTGTGTAGAGCCAGAAATATTTTGTTGAATTATGGTTGTCTCACTTGGAAATTTAAGGGAAGAAACAAAGAAGTCTTCTCACTCCACCATGATGCTGACATCCTTGTGAGAAGTCTTCTGTTGGGTCCATCTAGAGGCTGCTAACTGGTTAACTTCCCTCATCTCTTCCTCACATTCTTTGGCCTGCTGTAATTTATTTTAGGATATCTCAGAATTTTCTTTCTTGTCAGTTCACAGAAGTATGTCAGCCTGATTACTTTTCCTTAAAAAGCATAATTCAGGTGACTCATCGGAGTAGTGAAGTTCACCAATGGTGATTAACTTCCAAATCTTTTTTTCCCCTATCCCCACCAGAAACTCTTATCAAGGGAGAAGTGGACTTAAATTTTCATAACAAACATTACTTTTATTTACCATGCTTTTTCTACTCTCTTACTCATAACTAGTTTTCTCCACACCATTCTCTACTTTGTCTTTAGCTAAAGATGGTACTTAACTCTGAATTCTAAGTCACCTCTGAGAGTTACTAATTTTTTTTCTGAGTATCTTCCATGTATACATGAGGTAAATGTGTCAATAAACTTCTGTTTGTTTTTCTCTTGTTACAGAGTTCCCAGATGACAATTTAGAAGAGTAGAAGAAAAAGTATACTTTTCTCCCCTAGAACTGGATAGCCAAGTTAAAACATAAAACTGATCATCACAACAATCTTTTTGCCATATTTGGTAACATACTACACCAATAATACAAGTCCAGTGCTGGGCCCAGACCCCTATGGGTGAGGGTCTCAACCAGTGGAAAAAATATGGAATAAAACTTAACTTTCTTTCAAGGTTTTTTTATTTCTTTAACAAAACTTACTTTGTGCTTATCATGTACTTGGTGTAGGGGAAGAAAAACAATTTCCCCCTACCCTTCTGGGTTCTTGGCTGAAACACCCTGTAATAATAGGCAGATTAACAAGAGAAAAAGATTAGTGTAATAACATGTGTACCTCATGTATACATGGGAGATACTCAGAGGAACTGAATAAGAGTCTCTTAAATGGCCCAAGCCACCATCTCCATCTAAAGACAAAAGAAAGATATTGGGAGTGGGGGAGGCAGTTTAGGGAAGTTATCCAGAAAAATACAATAAATAAGTGTATGGTGTTACATCTGTGCCTTCTCCATAGATAAAAGTCTGTGGTGATTTACAGAATCCTCCTCTTCTTGGTACAGAGAGGAGCAAGACATTCACAATGGAGATTTCCTTCAAAAGTGGATTTCCCTAGAAATCAGTGACACGACTCTGTTTTCAGATTTTCTCCTGAGCCTTCTGTTTCTTAAAAATAATCAGCTTAAAAGTCCTCTTTATGGCAAGAAATATATTTTTGGGTGGCATAGCTACCCTTCATTGACATTTTTCTAAGCATATTATAACTAGTTAATTATTTAAGTAATATTATAATGCCTCGAGGTAGGTTTCTTTATTAGACTTATTTTACATATTGAAGTACAGAAAGGTTAATCAACTTGCCCAAGGAGCCGAGCCAAGATTGAATGCAGTGTCTGGCTGAAGAGTGAATTCACTTACCACTATACAGTACTATCCTCTGTGGGTTCAAATGAATTCCAATAGCTTAAGAAATTTGCTTTCTGTGGAGGCTATAGAAATATTAGTTTCCAATCATCCATCTTATGAAGAAATGTAAAATATTTTCTTAATTATTAAACTCATGTACAGTGCTATACAGAGCATTCTACTCACTTTTTACCTTTTTAAAAAATATGTTTTAATTTATTTTTTAGAGAGAGGGGAAGGGAGAGAAATACAGAAATGTTTATGTGAGAAAGAAATATTGATTGGCTGCCTCCTGTACACCCCAGGAGGGATCAAGAGCCTGTAACCCATGCATGTGCCCTGACCAGGAATTGAACCAGGATCTCTCAGTCCATGGGGCAATGCTCAAGCCACTGAGCCACACCAGCCAGGGCTATCTTTTTATCTCTCAAATCCTATTCACTACAGCTGTTTGAATTTTGGTGATATTTTATGAGCCTTCATCACTGAGTTTTGGTCAGCACTTGTCACTTGTTACCTTTATCCAGCAGTCTTATAGTCATGGGAGACCATGCTATAGCTTCAGGTCTAACAAAGCTAGTTTAACCTGATTTAATTAGAGTCTGGTCTAGTTACCATACTGTTGGTCAACATCTTAAATAATAACTCTCTTCTGCCCCTCACGTAAAAGAAAAAGGATCATTGCAGAGATCTGGGAGACCAGACCAGAGAATGGCTTCCATGAGGAGGTTAGACAGGAGTGCCATAAACAAAATTTTCATGAGTTAGTCTCAGGAAGCAAATGACAAAGCAAAACAAACAAATCAAAACAGGTAAACAAACAAACAAACAGAAACAAGATGAGAATTTAAATTAAAAAAACTGGAGGGGGGAAATATGGGAAATAGGAAGAGTTAACAAAAAGAAATAAAATATTGCTGGTGTAAAATGTTTCCAGAATAGCACAGTATTAACGGATGGTGGTGGATGATATGAAAGGATATTTGGTTTATGTGAGAGAATGGACAGTGGGAAGGCTTCTCTGGGAGAGGAGTGTTATTGTTATTGTGTATCAAATTATAGGTTTGAGGAAATATAGAAAACTACAAAAGAAAAGTATCCACAATTCCAGTTCTCCAAATAACTTTTAATATATTTTGGCTTTTATTCCTGAATTCTTTCATACATTTTACAAAATATTTTTCCTTGAGTATAAAATACCATTGATTATAAGAGCAGTATTAAATTTAATAATACATTTTTGGAAAACAAAATAAAAAATGACCATGTTAAATGTACACAAATGAAAAGAGGTACTGGATGAAGATATGTGGTAGTTTTTATCATAATTTATATATGCACTTGAATCCTGTCCTATTCAGTTAACATTTATAGAATATTTATTCCTGTAATACAAACTCACTGTGATCTGCATTTTAACAGCTGTTCATAATTCCACCTTGTGGATTTACTGTATTTACTTAACCTTCTATCTTTGTCAGCATGCAGTTTGATTCCAGCTATAAATAACTCTTCAACGCGTATATTTGTACATGAATCATTGCCAAATGTCTTCCCAGAAGAATTTGTTACAGAGTTTTATAACAATTTCTAGTGGAAGATTTTTTAAATGTCAATTTGTTTCTCAAATTGTGTAGGGATCTTCAGAACAACACACATATGACGAGGATGCGGAAACTCCATTTGGTAGTGGAAAGGGAGTACACTCTGAAGAACTAAATTTATGTCCTAGTTTTACCACTTCTTTTTGACCTGGAATGTCATTTAGCATTTTTACCCCATTTTTCTAACTATAATATAGAAACATTTTATTTCTTCCTAGTTTACAGTGTACTGTACAAATCAAAGTATTTGAAAGTTTTTTGGAAAATGCAAAGTACTATCATTTTTAATTCAAACAGAATGAAACCCAAGGGCTTTATAATAGTAGAGTATATAGGTAATAATCCAGACTCTGGAAACTGGGGAGTTTAACATTTGATTTAGATCATCAGAGATATTTGATTTATTTTGGATTGTGTCAGGAGAAAATAGATCTATGTTACCAGAGAAGTTTGGGCTGATTCCATTTTCTTGCATAATGCAAATTTTGTTCACTTTTATCTTTGATATTGTGTTATTTGAGCAATTCCAGTATATGGCAAATCATCCTAGATTTGTTCTGAGGAATCCAATTGTGGAATGGTTGTGAAAAAGGGAAGAGGAGGTTATTCACCTGCCAGAAATTTTGAAATTATATTTTGAAAAGGAAAATACTTATAGCCAGTGTATGTGAAAGCCAATGATGAAAAGATGGGAAGAAATGGTCCAAGTAGTATGGAGTGAGAATATTGAAGATAAAAACAAGTAAAGTGCCAAGGCGACACCGGAGAGGCAGCCAGAATGCAGTAGGGGGAAGAGTGCTTGCTGAAGAAAGGAGACAGAATGTTAAGTTATAAAAAGGTGGTATTGTCTGAAGTCCATGGAGGAGGAAAGGAAATGTGGTAGAGAACATCTGGAGTTTTTAAATAATTTTTTATTTTTTAGTTGCAGTTGACATACAATTTTATATTAGTTTTAGATATACAACATAGTGATTAGACATTGATATAACTTACAAAGTGATAAGTCCAGTACCCATCTGACCCATACGTAGTTGTTACAATATTATTGACTCTATTTCCTATGCTGTACTCTACATCCTGTGACTGTTTTTATAACTGGCAATTTATACATCTCAATCCCTTTCCCCTTTTCACCCATTTGGCAATCATCAGTCTGTTCTTTGTATCTATGAGTTTGTTTCCATTTTGTTTATCTGTTTATTTTGTTTTCTAGATTCCACATATGAGTGAAATCATATGGTATTTGTCTTTCTCTGACTGCCTTATTTTACTTAACATAATATCCTCTAGATCCATCCATGCTGTTGTAAATGGCAAGATTTCACTATTTTTTATGGATGAGTAATATTCTATTATATATATATATATATATATATATATAGTAATTAGACACTGTTATAACTTACAAAGTGGTAAGTCCAATACCCATCTGACACCATACATAGTTGTACAATATTATTGACTATATTTCCTATGGTGTACTTTACATCCTTGTGATTATATATATAGAACATCCTCTTTATCCACATATCTATTGATGGACACTTAGGTTGCTTCCATGTCTTGGCTACTGTAAATAATGATGCAATAAACATATGGATTAATATGTGTTTTCAAGCTAATGCTTTAGGTTTCTTCAGATTAATACCCAGAAGTAGATTTTCTGGGTACTTCTGTGTCTTGTAATAGCCTTTGTTTTAAAGTTTATTTTTGCCTGATATAAATATTGCTGGCCCAACTTTTAAAAATTTCTATTTACAACAAATATGTTTTTCCATCCCTTTACTTTCAGTCTGTGTGTGTTTTTTGAGCTGAAGTGGGTATTTTGTAGGTTACTGCTTATGTATGGGATTGTTTTCTTATCTGTTCAGCTACTCTATGTCTTTTGATTGGAGCATTTAATCCATTTACATGTAAAGTAATTATTGATAGGTTTGTAGTTATTTCCATTTTATTATTCATGTCTTTATCTTTTTTTCCTTTTTCTTGTAGAAGCCCCTGTAACATTTCTTCTAATACTAGTTTGGTGGTGATATATATATATTTTTTTTGTCTCAGAAGCCCTTGACTTCTCTGTATATTATAAATGATAATCTCGCTGGATAGAGTAGTCTTAGTTGTAAGTCTTGTTTTTCATCACTTTGTATATTTCATGTCTCTTCTGGCCTTCATTGTTTCTGTTGAGAAATCAGCTGACAGTCTTATGAGAACTCCTGTGTAGGTAACTAACTGCTTTTCTCTCTGGCAACTTTTGAGATTCTCTCTTTGTCTTTAACCTTGGGCATTTTAATTATGATATGTTATGGTGTGGGCATGATTGGGTTCATTTTGTTTGGAATTCTCCATGCCACTTGGACTTATGTGTCTGTTTACTACATCAGATTAAATATGTTGTTGTTGTTTTTGTCATTGTTTATTTAAATAGATTTTCAACTCCTTGTTCTCTCTCTTCTCCTTCTGGTACCCCTATGATGAGAATGTTGACGTGGTTCATGTTTTTCCAGAGGCTCTTTAAACTATCCTAATTTTTATTGTCTGTCTTTCTCTTTTTTTCTATTCTAGCTGGGTGTTTTCTGCTTTCTTGTCTTTCAAATTGCTGATTTGATCCTCTGCTTCATCTAATCTACTGTTGATTCCTTACAATATAGTCTTCATTTCAGTTATTATAGTATTCATTTCTCACTGGTTCTTTTTCATGGCTCTATGTCCTATTTTTTGTTTCACATGCCTTTACTAAAGTTTTCACTGAATAGCCTGGCTGCTGTGGCTCAGTGGTTGAGCATTGACCCATGCACCAAGAGGTCACCGGTTCAATTCCTAGTCAGGGCACATGCCCAAGTTGTGAGCCAAATCCCAGTGGGAGGCATGCAGCAGGCGGCCAATCGATGTTCTCTCTCATTGATGTTTCTATCTCTCTCTCCTTCTTCCTACCTCTCTAAAAATCAATAAAGAAAAAATTTTTTTTAAGTTTTCACTGAATATATCTATTCTTCCCCTAAGTTTATTGAGCATTTTTATAATCAGTGTTTTGAATTCTGCATCCAGGATATTGCTTGTTCCATTTTGTTTAGTACTTTTTCTGGAATTTTGTTCTGTTCTTTCATTTGGGACATGTTTCTTTGTCTCCTCATTTTGGCTGACTCTCTGTGTTTGTGTCCATGTGTTAGGTAGATCTACCTGCTACATCTCTCATTCCTGGCAGATTGGCCTTATATAGTAGGTATGCTGTGGAGCCCAGTGGCCCAGTGGTCCTGATCACCTGAACTGGTGTTACAGGTGTGTCCCTTGTGTGGGTTGTATGTGCCCTTCTCTTGTTTTGAGCCTGGAATGCCGTTGGCATGTCAATGGGAAGGATGGATCCTTAGGCTGATTGGCTATGAGGAATGGCCATGATTAGAACAGAGGAGCTGTTGTGTAGGGACTGACCCCATATAACAGGATTTGCTTTAGAGAAGCTCTGGTGCCTGCTGAGTCTGCCCTTTAGGTGCTTCATTTGTGCAGGTAGTTGGGTGGTGCTCTGGTGTGGTCTGAAGCTGGTCATTGGGAATGTTGGTTCTGGGAACTCTTGGGAGGGGCTTTGGTGCAGAACAAAGTTAACACCTGTCTGTGCCCTACATGGGGCCACCAGGTATGAGTTATAAAGTGATCTTCAGAGTATTGCCACTTGTGCTGGGCTTAGAAGCACCTGGGAAAGGCTAAAATGTAAACCAAGACTAGCTGCCACTAACTCTGGGCATGGAGCCCTCTTAGCAAGAAGTACAGAGCATGGCAAGCCAGAGGCTATATTTTTGAGGTTTGTAAACCTTTGAGAGATTTTAGGAGAATCCACAGTGAGAGCTGAGATAAGCCATTTGTATGGAAATGCTGCTGGATGTGACCTTGGTGGGTCTGAAAGTTGGGTGGGAATCACCAGGGTGGGGCAAACAATGTTAGCCAGATTGATGGAGGCTGCTGGTTCTGTGCAGGGAGGCTGCTGCAAACAAACACCAGTGGTCTTTGCTAGCATGTCTAGCTGGGAGAAAGCTGTCCCTCCAACATTGTCCCAAAGTTAGATGATTCAGTGGCTCCCTGTATGTCCCTGGTACCTCTTGAGCTGCTGCCCCAGCTTTGAAGCTTAGAGCAAGTGAGTCCAAATGAGTGTGGGCCATTTAAGGGGAATGCCTGGGATTCCAGTGACCCTCCATCTATCTCAGATGGAATCTCCACTGATTTCCACACCCAAAAGTTATGGGACTTATTTTCCCAGCCCTGTAAGCATGGGCTGGGAGCCAGAGTGGGGCTGGGATCCCTGCTCCCCAGAGGTAATCTTCACAGCAGAGATATCCTGACGTGGGTGTGGGACCAGCCCCTTTTGCATCTCTCTCCCTCCAACCAGTCTCTGTGTGGTTTTTTCTGTATATCCTGTTATAGGATTTCTGTTCAGCTTGTCTTCAGATGGTTCTCAATGATGGTTGTTCTGTAGTTTAGTTGTAATTTTGATGTGGCTGTGGGAGGAGGGGAGCACAGCATTTACCTTCTCCATGAACTTGACTGGAAGTCTGGAGATTTTAATAGAGATCCAGCACAATAAGAATAGTGGGGGTGGTGTAGGTGAATACAGAATGAATAGAGAAGCTGAATTAGAAAAAAATGAAAGTATATGATTTGGGGTAGGGGAGCATACAATAAAAAATGAAAAGTTTGGAAATTTAATCATTAAACTTCGACAGAGAAAAAAAAGAGATGGCTTTAATGCTAGAAAACTAAAGCAAGAAAATGTTTGAATAAAAAGCAGAACATTTATTTTCTGTGAAGAGACAGGATTGGAGGATTTTTAATTTATTGCTAGGAAAAGAGATTACTAGAAGCCATCCAGAATTTTCATTAACACATTCTGTGCATATTCAAAAGATATATACCTTTGAGGGTACAAGATATATGTTCACGGAGGTGGAATTAGGAGGAAATAAGCAGATTTATGAGTGCATAGGTAACCCAGTGGAAATTTATAGTACATATTTCAGAAAGAAGAGGAGACAACGAAGGGAAGTATCTCTGTTTAATTATGACCTACATGGAAAACTTGGTCGGAAGGGAGACAAAGAAACATGAGGAGAGAGTGACCATGTAACCTTGAACATCATAACTGATTGGAAATAACCAAATGGGTCCTGGACCTTAGGCAAAGCAGCTAAAAACTGCATTATGTGTGAAGGGACATGTATAAAGGAGAAAGAGAGAAGCATGTCATCACAGGCAAGCAAAAAGCTGGCATGAACGATGGAGGGAGAGTGACAGTTCTGAAGAGGTTACCTCCCAGGGTCAAACCCACTGTGAGTACTCAGGGTGTGGTGCTGGGACCGAGACTCCACAGACCACACTGCTGCTTCGCCAACTGCTTCCTGTGTGGCTCTGGCAAGGGGAGCATGGGAAGGACACACGAGGTTGGAGGAAGGAGAGGAGTGTTCTCCTTTCTGTGGGCTTGTGTTTATTTCCTATTCCTGTTCCTGTAAGCATCATACTAGCAATGCTTTTCAGCCCAGCAGAGGCAGCTCCTTCCAAAATCAGTATCTGAATCTACTTGGCAGGTTCGTCTCCTTTGCAGAACTGGCCTTAACGTAGCCCTGCAGAGTCACCAGCACCTGCCTGCCAGCACCTCCCCTGCAGAATTCTGAGACTCAGTTTCACTGATCCCCCCTCAAAGCCTCTGGTCTATAATAACACCAACCTTTGCCCTTTGTTCCCCCACCCCTAGGGGCATTGTTTCCCAGAGTTGCTACTTCCATTGTACCTGTGTGAAGCCTTTGACTCTTTCTTAGTTAGCTTTAGACCTAGTTCATTCTTAAACCCATGAGTGAATTTTGTAAAAGAAAGATTATTAAGGTTAATTGTTAAGGGCTCTTTGTAATAATCAGAATATTCAATATATTAGGGACTCTTAACTCCACTGATTATATAGATGCTACGGACTTACCATGACAGAGACAAGTCATTTTACTTAAAATGTAATAACTTTAAATTGAAAGGACAGCATTAATATATTAATAAGGTAACTGAAATCTAAATGGAAGAGAAAATACAAATTCAAGATACTTTAAGTAAAAATAAGATAGGTAAACAAGACAAAGACATCATTGAATAGCATGTCAGGGGGCAGTAAGTAATGATGGGAGTTTAATAAAAGCTGCCAACCCAAACAACCTTGATCACCTTTTCTCCCAATTATAAAATATGTACAGTTTGTAAACATCCAGACCTAATAACTCAAAAGTGAACAAAAGCATTAGGACAATGTTATAGATATTGTACAAATGATCCAACAAGTTAATTTGAGAAAATCTCTCCTGATATCTTTGTGAAGAAAAGAGAAAGAGGTGAATGAATAATTGTATAGTCAGGTGGTTATGCACTGGGCTAAGTTACCATGGCCAAAGTCACTGATTAAAGGACCAGTGAGTAAGCAGTGAAGGCTCCAGTGTTGTTTCCTAGGCTCTGCCTTGGTTTTGTCTTATTCCACATTTTGCTTTAAATCAGTGGTATCAATTCCATTCCACCAAAGACCACTGGCAGCACACCTGTAATCGAAAAAGGTGGGTTTCTTACTTGCTCCAGTTTTGGGAGAATGCTCACAATGGGGAATTCTATTGCAGGATTTGGGTTTTGGCTGAGTAATTTGGGGGGTCTGAAGAAGTGGGGTGTGCTCTGGGTTGGATGCTGTGGGAAGCAGGGATAATCCTATGATTGCATAACTCAATTTTATCTACAAAGAAGCAAACTAGAGCTAGGATAAAGAGATAAATGCTTTTTAAAAAGCTACAGTCACTTATATTAGGCTGGAGAGAAGGAAGTTGAATATTTTGTGTGTTGCACAGTGAAGTTGCCTTGTTTCACTTTATCATGCTCTCAGCATGACCTCGTCTGATGCTGCTGTTCTGGAAGTTGGGGGTTTATGTTCAGTAAGAGAACATGCTTAGCTCTGAGCATAGACCAGGCTGTCAAGGGGCGCTTTCCTCTTTTTCAATCATTTATTTAAATAAGTACATAGAAGACAACTTAATTAAATTTGTAGGTGACAACAGGTTGACAAAAGACAGTCAAGCACAATTAAAAATGAAAAGAAAAAAGATAATGTGAAGTCTAGAGATAAGATGTATGTCAAAGGTGTGAGGGCAAACTCAAGTGAACAATAAGAGGCTTAATTCTCCCTGTTGAAAATAAGCAAAGAGACTTACCCTTCCCTTTCATAGAGTAGTTACTTTAGCAACCTTGTAAGTTCTTTCTCTGCTTCTTTGAAATACACGTACATCTTTAAAAAAGCTAAATAAGCTTCTTGCCAGCCTTATGTCTCAGAACCATCTTTTCCAATAACATGGGAGCCATCTCCTTGAAATGTAATGAAGAAAGATGGGACCCTCTTTCCCAGTTTCTGTGTGTTGGTAGGAAGCTAACTTTGGCATCACAGGCCTCACACCACCTTGCAAAACTGCTTCCTACCATACTTGTAGGACAAGTTTCTTATTCCTCTGGATAAAGTCCATTAGCTAACATAGGTAGTCACTCCAATTACCAGGTGACTTAGGAAACACCTGTGACAAAAGGGCTGTCAAGTCCTGTTTCTTGAGTACTAATTCAAGTGTATCTTGAGAATGTGTGTATGTTGGGTGGTATCTGCTTGGCTACGGGGAAAGGGGAGGGATTGGTGTCTCCACATTGTCTTTAGAGGATAACCCTCGATGGAGGTCATAGTCTGCTTTATGCTTATTCCCATAATAGAACTGTTTCTGCTCTCTTCTGCCTTTGTGGAGACGTTTCCTGGCTTGGAGGAGATTTTTGTTTCTAATCAGATCTCCCCAGCCCAAGGTCACAGAGCAGTGGTGAAGATAGACCGGTTAGTGATACAGTCAGTCACCAACTTCCCAGTTCAGAGCTCTTTCCAATAAACCTCACTAACTAAAGAATACCTACTTAGATATGTGTGGTCGTCACTTTGCATGTATGTAGAAGATGGTCTGAGACTAGGAATATTATTAAGGGTCAGTGTAAAACACTATTTTTACTTCAAAGGAGATAATGTCTTTCTGAATTTGCAAATGCATTTTAATGTGTCAAATATGGAGCAATGGATTCAAATTTCTGAGGTACACACCTAATACTTATCTTATCACTCGAGACCCATGCTTTATTCCCATTTGTGAAGTTGTGACTAAAAAGATTCCATAAGGAGGGCAAACTTTAGGTTTTTTTCACCTCAATTCATGATCTCCTCACCATCCTTTTTCCTGAGATGGCTTCCAAACTCCATGTTTGTGAAATTCTTTATCAGGGGTCACATGGGTTAATGAGTGGGGAGTAACTTAGTGGAGGATACTGGCTGCTGGCATCGATCTGGGGGCCACACTGTCATTTGTTGAGATGTAGGGTTTCCAGTTCGGATCTTGGGGGAAGGGGATCACTGTTACTGATATCTTCAGGGATTTTCACACCCCTGACTGCTCTCTCTCTAGTCAGATGATTCCTGATGCCTCCACTGAGAACCCCACCTTTCTTATCATAGGAGACAAAATCCCTATGGTAACTGACTCTTTCTCCTTCCACTAATCCTTGAGAACGTCTTAGGAATACAGAAATATTACATCTAATTGAGGAAGGTCACAGGGTATAAGCAAAATTTGTGAAAGAACAAAATGAGCAATATTTCAAAATACCATTTCATCAAAACACTTTTCATCAGCCTTGGCCAATTCATAGAGTTACTCTGAAGAAAAAAATATGAAAAGAAGATAATACGTGCAATTCAGATAGCAAAGTGTTGTCTAATTTTCATGAAAAATTATCAAAGAAGGATGATAATTTAGAGTGTGGTAGAGGGAGACTGGATTGTACATTATGAGGATGAATAAAGTATAAATTCTTATAGCAAACTAATTTTATTTTAGTAATTGTTTGGAAATCATTACAATAATGTCAGTCTTTTTAAAAAAAAAAAGAAAGAAAAGTCATCAATCTACTTAATAGCAGATGATCTTTACAAGGTGACAAAATTTGTCCCACAAAAAGATGTTCTCTGAATTCTGCAACATGTTTTGAGCCTCATTCAGTCTATACATTGCCACATTTTTATTATACTCTGTTTGTTTCTTCATCTAGAAAGAAAATAATATTTTCCAAATTAGAGACATGCATTTAATTATCAACAGAAACAGTCTATGTGTTTGGAAAATTTGGAGGTAAAATTTCTCCTAGATTTATGCTCTGCTAAATATTATGAAACATTAACGAAATCCATATGCTCAGTCAAAGAAGGTTTTGTGTGAAGCTGGCCCACAAAGCTTAAAGTGGGTTAATTTAGGAAAGTATAAATGGAATCTTCTAAATATATTTCAATGTTGAATCCTGAAACACCGATCAGAAAGAATCCGTGTGCCCCTATGTTCATAGCAGCCCTATTTACAATAGCTAAGATAGCCCAAGTGCCCATCAGTAGGTGAATGGATAAAAAAGCTGTGGTACATTTACACAATGGAATACTATGCAGCTATAAAAAAAGAAGGATCTCTTACCCTTTGAGATAGCATGAAAGGACCTGGAAATTATTATGCTAAGTGAAATAAACCAATCAGAGAAAGACAAGTATCACATGATCTCACTTATACGTGGAATATAATGTAAAAAATAACCTGACGAACAAAATAGATGCAGAGACATGGACACATGGAACAGATTGACAGATTTCAGAGGGAAGGGGGTGGGGTGGGAAGAGATTAACCAAAGAACTTATATGTATGTATGCATAACCCATGGACACAGACAATAGTGCAGTGAAGAGCTGGGGGTGTGGGAGCAGGGGTGGAAAAGGTCAACGGGGGAATAAAAGGGGAACATTTGTAATATTTTCAACAATAAGATAAATTAAAATAATACATTTATACTAATGTTGTTACATCATGAAAGAATAAGAGTAGACTCCAAGGGTAGAGTTTACATTTTCATATGGTATAAATAACTGTGAATTTGGGAAAACAATAACAGCAAAGGAACGGAAAGACTATCTTGGACTAAAATGGTCACGGTGAGCTGGAAATGCTGAACTTTGTGGGTTGCCTGGGGAGAAATAAATAAGAATGAAAAAAATAAAGGGTTTTCTAGTCTCTAATAGAAGACATGGGGGTGTGGGTGGTGGGAAAGGAAGATAATGAGTATCCTTTAGAGCAAGTTGTGTTTGTAATGCCTAAGGGATAGCCAGGTAAATGTCTACTGACCTGGAGTTCATGAAAGAAGGATTAGCTAGAGAAAAAGATGCAGGGATTGCCCGGCCGGTGTGGCTCAGTGGTTGAGCATCGACCCACGTATCAAGAGGTCGCCGGTTCGATTCCCAGTCGGGGCACATGCCCAGGTTGTGGGCCCAATCCCCAGTGGGAGAAATGCAAGAGGCGACCAATTGATGTTCTCGCTCATCGATGTTTCTATCTCTCTCTCCCTCTCCCTTTCTCTCTAAAATCAATAAAGAAAAAAAAATAGATGCAGGGATTACTGTTTTAGAGGAGACAGAAAAGTTATTGAATATTATTTAAAGTATAAATTATAAGAATCCAAAAAACATAAATATTCAGAGACTTCTAGATCAAAATGAGACACGAGATTTAAAAAAAAAAAACCCTCCAAAATATGCACTGGCTTTCCAAACGAAGTTTAAGTTAGAGGGGAACAAAGAATCAAAACCTGAAAATGTGTTACTAGATTGAAACCAACTGGACACAGTATGTTATTTCCACCATCATCCTTACTCTGAGGAAAGTGGTAGCAAAGTTGTGAATCTGGTCACACTCTTGGCATTTCATCTCCCACTCTGTTCAGTAGGAACTTGGCCCCGGATGCCTGTGTTTGCACTGAGTACAGCCTTCCCTCTTCCATGCCTCCTCCTTCACACAGCCCCAGGAGTTTGGAGCTCTCCTTGCTGACCCTCTACTCCTGCTTTGCTCAATGAAAACCTTGCTGTCTTGTCTTCTACTTCTCTTCTTTTTCTTCTCTAAGCATCAGCTAAATGACTCGATGCATGATGTGCTCAATACTAGTGAACACTACTGTGATTATTTTAATATCGTCTCTTCTTCCCCAAGTAACACATGGACACTGTTATTCTGAAAGCATGACTTTTATTGCGCAGGACAGAGGATGAGGAACTTGACTGCTCAAGCTGTACCAAAAAAAGACACTCTGGTTATTTGCCGTAGGGGAGTTAAATTGTTAGGTTTGATTGATTATTAAGAGTCACATCATTATAGAAAATTTCATAAGTAACTGAAAAAGAAAGAAAACCAAGTTTCCTGGGAATAACAACTGATAGGTTTCTATGCCTCCTTTTCATGTGTATTTATTTTCAGTATCACTATCATCATTCTCATCTTTTATCCATTTTTCTCTCCATTTTTCTACTTAAAATTGATTGAGTGCCCACTATGTACCAGCATGTGGGTTCAGTGCCTTACATGGAGTAACTCACTTAATTCTGAACACAACTTGTGCTGTAGATATGATTTTCTCCAGTTTGCAGGGGAAGAATTGAGATTTAGAGAAGTTATGGAGCTCATCTCAAGGCAAACAGCTTGTAATGGAAGAAGCAGGGTATGAGCTGGGCAACCTGAGTCCGGAGCTGGATTCCTGCGATTATGTCATACTAAACTGTATGCTGTTTAAAATCTTGAAGGGGCTACCATAATGAACAGATTTATCTCTTAGTAACATTTTTGCTATTTTTCTTCTAGTTGAGCTTTTAACCTGAATCTTTTAAATGCTAGCTAATGAATTTGTTTTACTAAGATACTTTGGACTGTAACTACTTCATAATTAGGGTAACCCATCTATCCATCCTTCATTTGGAAAAGGTTTATTTTTGTTACTCATAATTTTGTTCTTTACTTGGCACTAGGCAATAGTGTAATTAGTAAACTCAGCTAACTGCACACTACTTTTAGAATGACTATGTGCCCTGGATTGAGTAGAAAAGCCCGCATATTTCAGTAAGAAAGCCCTATATTTCTAGGCACAAAATATACCACAGAAGAAATTAGAAACTTTCCGACAGTGCTATCCAAGTAAGACATGTTGTAAGAACCACACTGATGTTCTTTTATAATCAAATCAACATAATAATAATGCTTTTCTTACATTTCTCAAATCCAGATAGCCTCTTTCGTGTTCTCTGGGGTTATAATCACCGGATTTAGCAAATAAAAATACAAGATACCAAGTTAAATTTTATATACACGGTAAGTGTGTCCCATAAGTATGCAACATACTTATGCTTTAAAAAAATTATCATTTATCAAAATCCGAATTGAGCATTCAGTATT
This sequence comes from Tadarida brasiliensis, assembly GCA_030848825.1. Classification (NCBI taxonomy): domain Eukaryota; kingdom Metazoa; phylum Chordata; class Mammalia; order Chiroptera; family Molossidae; genus Tadarida; species Tadarida brasiliensis. The sequence goes on along the minus strand of CM061260.1, from coordinate 104,468,610 downwards.
TTACTTGTCAGTTATACCTGGTAAATCTCCTTAGTCTCAGACAAATATCTGTTCAATTATTTGAGTGATTTCAGAGACTTTCCTTTGATAAAAAATAAGGTCCTTCATCCATTGCATCCTGTAACTTCTCACAGGGTAGTGCTGAGCAGACCTGCCTCGTGCCCCAAATCATGACGCGGCTTCCTAATGACTCATACTAAACGGCCCTCTGATATGTGACATATGTAATTCTCTTTTTCTAACAACACAGAGGTACTTATTAAAGAGCTCAGTCATGTGAATAAGACAATATTTTGAAAAACACTTTAAAAGTCATGCTCCATTCTTCTTGGAGATTCTGAGGCACCCTCCCATAGCAGGGCGTGGAGGCTGTGGGAGGGTGGAGGGGAGACTCTAAGTGCACATATTTGTGTGCACTGTATTTTAATAATATCTTATATATTTGCCCTTGTTTATCTTTACTATTTTACTCGTTATCTTACTTTATACTATTTTGGTTTCATATACGTTTGTAAGATACTTTAAATCATATCTGGCACTGTGTGCCTTTTGATGTGGCATAATATGAAGTATATAGTACCATGACATATTAGGGAAAAAAAACTGAATGTAATTAAGCCTTTAGTATTAAATTGTGTTTACAGGATATATTGCCACTAACAGAACAAATGGAAAAACACAACGTCATAGCTGAAGTCTAAAGATTGTTCTCCAGTGCGTACGTTTTATATTTACTCCTTTGCATAATCCTCTCTGCTTGATTCTAGGCTGACATTGATACTTGCTTTTTGACCAATAGGATGCTGGGGAAGTGACACTGTGTGAGACATTCAAGGCTAGATGATAAGAAGCCTTGCAGCTTCTGCTCTTGGGACATTCGTTTTGGTAAGTTCCCCCTTGGAATTCGACCTCTGTGCTGTAAGAAGCTCACGCCACATCGAGATGCCACAGAGAAGCATTTCCATTAACAGCCCCACTGAGTACTGAGCTGAGAGTCAGCCCCAACTTCCAGGCATGTGGGTGATTCTCCAAACTGGACAATTACTCTGGTCAAGGCCTCCCATTCTTGAAATCTGGCCATCATCTAATTGAAACTATATGAGAGACTCCAAATAAGAACCTCACAATTATCCAATAAATCTCTAACACTGAGATAACAGATAACATGTTGTTTTAAAACTGGGATTGTTAGTTATTCCACAATAAGTATGTGGAACATACCACAGGGAAATGGACAGATAAACCCAGAATGTGGAACATTCTGTAACACAACTGACTTGGTTTCTTTAATAGGTCAATAGCAGGAAGGAAAAAAAAAAAGGAACATTCTCTATTTTAGACTAAAATTGACTTTAGAGACATAATATCCAAATACCATGTGTGGATCTTGTTTGGATCTTAATCAAACAAAACAACTGTAAAAAGATATTTTCAACACAATTTGGAGATTTAGAATACATGCATAGGTAATTGATATTTATGTTAGCAGTTAAGATACTATAAGGTAAAGGCCTCGTTTTTAATAGTTGCACATGAAACTATGTGAAAATGAAATGATATTATATCTGCCATTTCCTTTAAAATAATCCAGCAATGAGGAAGATAAAAAGAGAAGAAGATATGTGAAATGAGAAACAAAATCTTGATAATCATCCACTCTGGCAAAGGGCGTGTGGAAGTCCATTGTACCTCCTTTCCTTCAATATATATTTGAAAATTTTCATAAATAAAAATACTCCCTAGAGCAATTCAAAATATAAATTACACACATTATTTATTTAGGCAATTAATGAATAGGCAAAATTATTCAGAAAATATGAATTATATGTCATTTTTAGGGGAGATTATAGGTAACTTACATATCAAATAATATTTATTTTAAATAAAATATACAACAACATTACAAAAAATGAGGTATATCAAATACTTTATAACTAATTCTGTTTCCTTTTGTATGTTCAGACTGAAATTTAACATTTAACAAAATCTTTCTTCATTTTTTCTTGGTAATATTCCCTACCCCACCCCACTCTTTTATCTCTACTTATACTGTCACGTGAATTAGTATATTTTATCAAATGAAGACTTTTTGGAAGACATCAGGGATTAGAGGACATACATGAAGTACCTAATATCTCATATTAGATTTCATAGTTAACCCGTCTTCCACCACAATTTTGCAAAGCAGGTCAATTATTGGTTTTGCTTATGCTTACAAATTCTAATTGTTAAGTTAATTACTCACTGGTTACTAACAAGTAACTCATTAAGTTTTAGTGACTCTGGTTTTTATTTTTTTTTTCTTTATTGATTTTAGAGAGAGAGGAGGGGGGAGAGAGGGAGAGATAAAAGCATCAATGAAAGAGAACATCGATTGTCCACCTCCTGCATGTCCCCCACTGAGGATCGGGGCCACAACCTGGGCATGTGCCCTGACCGGGAATCGAACCAGCGACCTCCTGGTGCAAGGGTTGACACTCAACCACTGAGCCACACTGGGCTGTGACTCTGGTTTTTAAATAAATTTAGATGAATATTTTTTATGTAAAAGTCTGGTTAATATTTCTTTTTTTCAAAGATTTACTATAAATAAAGAAAAGGATCATTACATTGAAATGTCAAGAGTAGTCCCAAAGCACAAAATTTAAAGTGACCTTTAAACCATTTGGAGCTTTTCCTTTCTAAATAATATTATAGCAAATTGATAAATGCTAGCACATATTTTTTCTCATGAAATGTTTTTTTATAAACCCGAAAGGAACTTGAGAACCCCAAATTAAATTCATATTAAATCACAAAATTAAGAGCTACAGTTAGACTTAAAATAATCAAGGATAAATGGACTCAGCTTGATGTAGACAGTTTTGTAATAATCCTTAAAATTCTTATAATATTCCTGCTGTGAGCTAAATGCAAAGCTAAAAGCTCGTTCTTTTCATATGACCCTTGAAGAAATGACTCTTCTGAATGTGCAAAATGTTAAATTAATTATTAAGTTGTATTTTTAAAGCTTTCACAGACCCTAATGTTATCTCAGATTCTTTGACAAAGGTTTTGATTCCTGAGGCTTTTTCAATAGGATAGTAATTTGGTCAAGCAAGAGGAAGCCTGGCCTGGTGTGATGCCAACAGAGTAAAGGGAACTCCTTTACTTATGGTGCATTAGTTACCAAATGTCACACTGACACTTAACATTGACATAGACAGTACGACTGGAGAAGTTTCCTTTCATGCTATTCTCAGGAAAAAATATACACTCCAACATAAAAAATGCTATTTATTAATGATGTTGAGCATTTTTTCATATATCTCTTGGCCATGTGCATGTCCTCTTTGGAGAAATGTCTATTCAGGACATTTGCCCCCCTTTTTTAAAAATCCTCACCAGAGGATACTTTTTTCCATTTATCTTCAGATAGAGTGGGAGAGAGAGAGCGAAACATCGACATGAGAGACACATATCGATTGGTTGCCTCCCGTACAACCCCAACCAGGGCAGGGGACCAAAGTGCAACCAAGGTACATGCTCTTGACCGGAATTGAACCTGCAACTCTTTTATCCATGGGCTGACACTCTAACTGCTGAGCCAAACCAGCCAGGGCCCTTTGCCCATTTTTTAATTGAACTGTTTGTCTTCCTTTTGTTGAGTTGTATCAGTACTTTATATATTTTGGAAAATAACCCCTTATCAGATATATCATAGGAAAATTTATTCTCCCATACAGTGGGTTCCCTTTTCATTCTGATGCTGGTTTCTTTGGCTGTGCAGAAAATTTTAGTTTGATGTAGCCCCATTTGTTTATTTTTTCCTTTGTTTCTCTTGCCCTAGGCGATGTATTGGTGAAAATTCTGCTACATGAGATGGCTGAAAGTTTACTGCCTATGTTTTCTTCTAGGATTTTTATGGTTTCACGACTTACATGTAAGTCTTTTATCCATTTTGAGTTTACTCTTGTGTGTGCTGTAAGCTGGTGGTGTAGTTTCATTTTTTTTGCATGTAGCTGTCCAATTTTTCCAACACTGTTTTTTGAAGAAACCGTCTTTACTCTATTGTATGCTCTTGACTCCTTTGTCAAATATTAATTGAGCATAACGTCTTGGGTCGATTTCTGGGTTCTCTGTTCTGTTCCATTGATCTATATGCCTACTCTTGTGCCAGTACCAGGCTGTTTTGATTACAGTGGCTTTGTAGTATAACCTGATATCTGGTATTGTTGCGGCTATACATGATCTTTTTTGGTTCCATATACATTTTTGGAATATTTGTTCTAGATCTGTGACATATGCCACTGGTATTTTAATAGGGGTTGCATTCAATCTATAGATTGCTTTGGGTAGTATGCACTATAGACATTTTAATGATGCTAATTCTTCTAATACATGAACACAGTATATTCTTCCACTTGCTTGTGTCTTCCTTCATTTCCTTTTTCAACATTCTGTAGTTTGCTGAGGACATGTCTTTTACCTCCTTGGTTAACTTTATTCCTAGGTATCTGTTTTTGTTGTTGGTGCAATGGTAAAGGGATTTTTTCAGTTTCTCTTTCAGAGAGATCATTATTGGTGCATAAAAATGACATCAATTTCTGGGTATTAATTTTGTATCCTGCTACTTTGCTGAATTCTTTATCAACTCTAGTTGTTTTTTTGTGGATTCTATAGATTTTTTATGTACAATATCATGTCGTCTATGAATAATGACAGTTTTATTGCCTCCTTTCCAATGTTGATGCCTTTTATTCTTTTCTTCTTGTCTGATTGCTATGGCTAGGACTTCCAGTGCTATGTTGAATACGAGTCACTAATCATCAGAGAGATGCAAATTAAAACAACAATGAGGTATCACCTCACACCTGTCAGAATGGCTACCATTAATAAATCCACAAACAGTAAATTCTGGTGAGGATGTGGAGAAAAAGAAACCCTAATATACTGCTGGTAGGCATGCAGACTGGTGCAGCCACTATGAAAAAGAGTATGGAATTTCCTCAAATATTAAAAACAGAACTGCCATTTGACCCAGTGATCCCACTTCTAGGAAAATATCCTAAGAATACTGAAACACCAACCAGAAAGAATATATGTACCCCTATGTTCATAGCAGCACTATTTACAATTGCTAAGATCTGGAAATAGCTCAAGTGTCCATCAGTAGATGAGTGGGTAAAACAGCTGTGGTACATTTACACAATGGAATACTATGCTGCTGTAAAAAAGAAGGACCTTTTACCCTTTGAGACAGCATAGAGGGAGCTGGAGAGTAGTATGCTTAGCAAAATAAGCCAGTCAGAAAAAGAAATATCACATGATCTCCCTTATATGTGGAATCTAATGAACAAAATAAACTCATGAATAAAATACAACCAGAGGTATGGAAACATGGAACAGACTGACAAATCTCAGAAGAAAGGGGGCTCAGGGGTGCCAGAAGAGATTAACCAAAGAACTTACATGCATATATGCATTGCCCATGGACACAGACAATAAGGTAGTGAGGGCCTGGGGTGGAGCGGGAGCCAGGTGGAGGGAGACAATGGGGGAAAATGGGGGACATCTGTAATACTCTGAACAATAAAGAAAAGAAAAAATGCTATTTCTTTTCCCACATCTACATTGATAAGCTGACTAGAATGATTGTTTAGGACAGATAGTCAAAAAGACCATGCCACAATTTGTAAAATGAACTAGTTCTAAAAACACTGTGCAGAATAAGAGTTTCTCTGCATAGGTTAATAGAACAAAACTTTTGCAAGTTCATTTTGATTTGTTAAAGGAGATTATTACAGAAGAGTCTATGGATAATTTAGAGTTGCTCATATATGTATTTTGCAAAGGTATAAAAATAGCAGTAATAGGAAATTAATGAGTTTCCTGCCAGGTCAGTGTGTTATAATATAGCATAATCTCTCACAAGGAAAAAAGCTGAAGTCTTTTTCTTCATTATCTGAACATCTACAGTCAGGATCTTTTACATCTTGGGGTTGCACTTGTTCCATGCTTTTATCTTTGTTAAAAGCTAGGCTAGCAACACAGCAGCGTCGGTACAGGGTTCTGGCTGTGGGGCTGGTCCTCTGAAGCTCCTGGCAAGTCTGGGGGCACCGTGTCAAGAGGGCAACTTGGTCTCTTAGAACTCTATGTTCCCTTTCTCGTAGTGATCCCTACCCAGAAGGAGTGGTTGTCTTCTCTGTGTAAGAAGCTCATTCCTTGTTGAGTCAAAACTCCACCTGGCCATTGATCCTGAGGGTGGAATGACAGCTAATAGCAAGAACAGTCATTGCTGCAGGGGTGTTTCTGGTTTAGTAACCTCTGAAGTCTAAAGCAGGGTTCTCAGATTTCTGGGCACCTAGGAAATAGTTGGTGAAATCGTGAAAAACATTGCAGACGTTTGGACAGCATTCCCAGAAATTCTGTTTGAGTGTGTGAAGTGGGGTTAAGTTTAAAATCAATGTTTTCAATAAGCTGTCAGAGTTATTTTGTTTTTCTCTCTCCTGATATAACATGTAAAAGAAGAGCTTTATTGAGAGCTTTATTGATATATAATGCATATGCTATACAATTTAACCATTTAAAACATATACTTCAACTGCTTTTGGTATTTTCAACCATCACACCCAAAAGAATCGCCATACCCATTAGCAATGACTCCCCATCCTTCTCGATAACCACAAATCTACTTGATTTCTCCATAGATGTGCACATTCTAGAGGTTTCACATGAATAGATCTTACAATATCTAATCTTTTGTGACTGGCTTCTTTCATTTAGCATAATGTTTTCAACATTCATCCATGTTGTAGCATGTATCAGTATTTTATTTTTCATCAAAAAGATTCCATTGTATAAATATACCTAATTTAATTTATCCATTTACCAGGTGATGGACGTTTGAATTGTTTCCACTTTTTTACTTGTGAGTAATGCTGCTATGAACATATATATATATATATATATATATATATATATACATACATTTTCGGGTGTATGTTTTATTTCTCTGGGTTATAAATCTAAAAGTGACATTACTGGGTCATATGGCAACTTGATGTTTCACTTTTTGAAGAACCTCTGAACGATTTTTCCGAAGCAGGTGTATCCTTTGCATTCTCATCAGCCTGCATGAGCGTTCACATCTTCATAAATGCTAGTAATGATCCTTTACAATTATCTTTTAGCAATTCTAGCATGTAAAGTGGTATCACACTGTGGTTTCAATTTAAATTTCCCCAATGACTAAAACTGTTGAGCATCTCATGTGCTTTTAGCCATTTGTATATTTTCTTTGAAAAAATGTTTTTCCAAGTCCGTTGCCCAGGTTAAAAGTTATTTGTCTTTGTATTATCGAGTTGTAAGAGTTCTTTGCACATGCTGAATGCAAGTTTCTTATCAAATATATTATTTGAAAATATTTTCCCCATCCTTTTGTGGGATGTCTTTTCACTTTCTTGATGTTTATTGAAGCACAAATATTTTTTATTGTGATGTAGTCAAATGTATCTATTTTTTTTTCTGCTTGTGCTTTCAGTGTTATATAAGAAATCAGTGTTATATCTAAGAAACCATTCCCTAATCCAACATCATGAAGATTTACTCCTGTATTTCTTATAATTTTAGCTTTTTCATTTATTTCTGTGATCCATTTTGAGTTAATTTTTATATATGCTGTGTAGTATGGGTTGAATTTCATCAGTTTCCATGTACATATCCAGTTGCCTGTTGAAAACATTATTCTTCTCCTATTGAAATGTCTTGGCACCTTTTTGAAAGTCAATTGACCATACATATAAAAGTCTCTTTTGTGACACTCATTCTATTCCATTAATCTCTGTCTATTCTTGTGCCAACATTATACTCTTTTTAAATTTTTTTTCTTTATTGAGTTTAGAGAGAGAGGAAGGGAGAGGGAGAGAGAGATAGAGACATTGATGAGAGAGAACATTAATTGGCCGCCTCCTGCATGCCCACCACTGGGAACTGGGCCCACAACCTGGGCGTGTGTCCTGACCGGGAATCGAACGTGCAACCTCTTGATGCATGGGTCGACGCTCAACCAGTGAGCTACACTGGCTGGGCCCAACATCACACTCTTAATTACTATAGGTTACTGTGAAGTTTTGAAATTGGGAAATGTGTTTCTTCTAACTGTATCCTTTTTTTCAAGAGTGTTTTGATTATTCAGTGTTCTTTGCAATTCCATATAAATTTTAGGATCAATTTGTTAATCTCTGCAAAAAAACTAGCTGGGGTTTTGATAGGAATTGCTTTGAATCTGTAGATCATTATGGGAAATATTACCATCTTAACAATTTCAAGTCTTATGATTAGTGCACATACAATGTCTTTCCATTTATTTAAATCTTTAATTCTATCAGTAATGCTTTGCAGCTTTTGTTGTTCAATTCCTGTATTTATCTTGTTAAATTTATAATAAATATATCTTTTTTACTTTTTGATGCTTTTCAAGTAGAAATTTTTTCTTAATATTACTTTTGGAATGTTCATTGTATATATAGACAAAATTGATTTTGTGTAATAATCTAGTGTTCTGCAACCTTGCTGAACTCATTTATTAGTTCTAACAGTTTTTTTTAGTAGGTTACTTAAGATTTTCTATTACAGGATCATGTCATCTGCAAATATGGATAATTTTACTTTCTTTGCAATCTACATGCCTTTTTTTCCCTTGCCTAATTGCCGGATCCCTGAGTAACTCTGATGCAAATGTTTGGAGAATTAGACTTGAAGAAAATGAATTAAAAGGAAAAGTTCAGACAACATTTCAAGTATTGACAAATGAAGACAGGATGGAGGTCTCAGAAGCTCATACTTAAATCGCATAAGAAGAGTAGGTATGTACTCTATTCATTATGCATAAATAGAGCCCCAAAGAGAGATGATTGAGGAATTGTAGCCAAGTTTGACGCTATTTGGAGAATTTGTTTTGAATCCTCACCTGGGGATATGTTTTTATTTTATTTTACTGATTTTAGAGAGAGGCATGGCGAGAGAGAGAGAAGCATTGATGTGAGAAACATCGATCAATTGACTCCTATACATGCCTGACTGGGGATTGAACCTGCAACCTAGGTATCTGTCCTGACTAGAAATCTAACCCACAATCTTTTGGTGTATGGGATGACACTCCAACCAACTGAGCCACCTGACCAGGGCTGGAGAATATTTTTTGAGGTAAAATTTTAATGACATTCCCTAAGAGAAACAACTTATATTTATACAACAAATATATAATTTTTAATGTTTACCTAACTGTCAGTATATTGGGAAAAGACAAATACCTGATTTTTTGAGATCCAAGTCATTACTTACTAGTTCTGTACACTGGAGAGAATAAGTTAATCTTATTGATTTTCATTTTGCTGATTGTAAAATAAAAATACTAATGGTAGCATAATCTGCCTAAGAAGATTATTACATATATACATTCCTCAGCAATAGCTAGCACACTGTGGATATTAACATGTGTGTTTCTAAATACACAATAAATGAATTATTTCTGTATCATAGGTGTTGTTCACATTTGGAATCACATTTAAATTAAAACATTATACAATATATTGGTACCTTTTATTCTTTGTGCCTAACATTTAAAGCCCTTTGAATTGAGGACATTCAAAAATAAGGATATAGTCATCATTTTAAATGTAATTCAAAAAAACTAGAATTTTACTTGTGGTATTAATCATTCTCATTCATGAGGAATGTTCTCTTTTTAGAGAACTCTTTAATCTTATCTCATAAAACCAGTGTTATTTTATCACTAAATTGCTCATAACCAGCAGTGTTTAAAGTGGTAAATTCAACACAGACATAGATTCTTTGGTAATAAAACATTTTTCAGTTATTTTTCTGGCATTAGTTTAAATATGTACACTGAAAATGAACTAGGTCATATAGTCCTTAACCATACATTAGATACACAATTATAAGCAATAAAATTAAACAGAACAGCCTTTTCTGTTTACTTTTGTCCTGAAGAATTTTATTATTTATGAGACATTATCCATGTGTAGAAGAGAATCTAAAGTTTATTAGACTAATTTAAGGAACTTGGGTCTTTTTGAGGTTAGCTAAGCTGTGATTTTTAGTTTTTGATTCGTCATTATAACTCAGAAAATCATTGGATGGCCAGTTGTTTTCTTTTGTTTGTTTGTTTTTTCACAGATTGGATTTGAATTGGTGCCCAAGAGAGTGATATGCAAAGATGAATGCTCTTTCATCTTCCTCTCTCTTTTAAAAACCACCTTTGGGGTCTGCCAAAAGGAATTAATTAAAATGGGTCAGCTTGAGGCTAGGAAAAGTCCTGGCCGTGTGGAGTAGGGAAACTGTGACAAGATAATTAAACAGGGCCAAACAATTTGAACAACTGACTGCCTGCTAGTGAATCTCAATATCTTTTCTTCCCCAACCAAGGACGCTTGAGAGCAAATGGTTCATGCCCTCCTCCCTAACCAGGGAACACACAACTCAAATCAATGTAGTTGGGAGATTGGGAACAGAGGCCCTATTAATGCCATTTGCGCCAGCTAAAGCAAAGGACAGATGAGGTCAGGGGAACAAATCACAGAAATCTGATTAAAGCCAGACAGACCCAAGATAGAAATAAAACAGTAAAGCAGAACAAAGAATAATCCCAAACTCATTTTGATGCAACAGCATATTAAAAATGCTGGAAAAGCTGATGAATACTTTGCTGAAACCCTCCCCCACGATTATCTCCTGCTCGAAGAAAAGAGATAAAACCCATAAGACCTTCTAGAGCACACCCACGGCCCTTCTCGGGCATGAATGTTTTACTTGCTCCTAAACTCTAAGGAAGGGTCCCCATGAATGAGACTTGCAACTAGGGAGCACTGGGCAGTGGCAGCTCCTCATGGCTAACCCCCTGATCCCATCTCCTAGGCCCCCTGTTCTCTGACTTCCCAGTGAGCTAGCAGGAGCCCACACGGCTCATTTCTTTCCTATAATGCTTCAGGGAGTCAGATCAGAGCACTGCCTACGCTCTCTCCTGTTGCTCCTTCGACCCTACGTCCTTCTTACTGTCCCTAGTTTAATACACTTACTCTCAAAATCACCTAGACGCATGGTTTGATATCTTTCCGACTTATGAAGTCAAGAACCCACACACTACCAGCAGGCCTGAGGCAGACCCTCCCCAGCCAGGTCTCTGTCCAGTGACAAATTTGCCCTGAAGCTTACTAGAAATTTTAGAGAGAAAGTGTGAAATTCTGGCATTCAATTTCTACATTCAGTGCCAGGAGAGACAGAGTGGGAGGCAGGAGAGATTTCCTAAATACAGTTTGCATGAAACTTTGGTACTGGCCATTACCCTTGCTCTTGTCCGCCCCTTGCGCCCATTTCCAGCACTTCGCTGTATGCGAGGGGCTGACCAAGCACTCTGCTTTCCCCAAGCCTCCTTGCCAACCAACAGTGAGGTTCGATGGGAACCACTGGTGAGAGATGGGTGGGAGGGTGGAAGACAGAAGTCAGGGATTTCTCTTCTGACAGAGAAGGATAAAAGTTTGTTGGAGCCTGAAGCTTACACACGTTTTGGAGCCCTCTTCAAGTAAATGAATATAAAATTTTGCCCTGGCTGGTTTGGCTCAGTGGTCAGAGTGCTGCCTGTGCACCAAAGTGTCGTGGATTTTTGATTCCTGGTCAGTGGTACCTATCTGGGTTGCAGGTTCAATCCCCAGCCCTGGTTAGGGTTGTGCAGGAGGCAACCAATCGATGTGTCTCTCTCACATCAATCTCTCTCTCTCTCTCTCTCTCTCTCTCTCTCTCTCTCTCTCTCTTTCTCTCTCTCTCCCCCCCTCCCTCCCTGCCTCCCTTCCACTCTGTCTAAAAAAATCAGTGGAAAAATATTCTCAGGTGAGGATTAACAAAAGAATATGAAATTTCTTATACAAATCAGATTTACAAGTTAATATTTACTTAGAATTTAAAAAGAAATCACGATAAGTTAATAATTTTAAAAAGCTGGTAAATATTACTAACATAAAAAAGTGAGATAAATATCATAACCATTTTCATTAACTTACTGATATACTCCCACAATATTATTTTCTATATTTTTGACTACAGACTTTTTAATCACTTCTTCATATGACCATGATTTTGATATATTTTATCTAAACAGAGTACAAGATTAGTCTTTCTTCTAGTATGGCTGATCATATCTTATTCTTTTTATTATTTATAGTTGAGATGTACAAAATGTGATTTCACCTGCAGACATTTTGGCTATTTGTAGTACAGCGACAGATTTATGTATTGAAAATGCAGGAATTCTAATTTTTTTACTTTGCACGAGTTTTATTAAAATGTATTGCACATTTATAATGCATATTGCATATACATATAATCTTGAGAAAAGAGAACTTCTGTTTTTTTTTTAGGTTATAACAATCTATCTTAGAATTTTATATGATTGATAATTAGAAGAACTTTCTACATAATAGTTTTTGTCTCCATATATTGCAAATGGCATTTCTCTTACACCTCCCACATACCTGGTGCTGGGCACCCTAAGACACTTTCATATTACAGTGTATACCATCCTGTCAGGACATAGATACATCTACACTGTGGGTATTAGGAGAGTTTATAGAGGCCAATCTTACACCCAGATGGCTGCTGATAACTTAACTATACATGAAAGTGCTTGCAAACTGTGTATTGTGTCTCATTGAGACCTCATTAATTGTATCTCTAATTCTACTTTCCCTTAGTTGGATCCAAATTCTGGTGTCCACTCCCATGTCACCTGTGTGATGATGGGAAAATTGATATATAAATAGATCACTATCTTAAACAACTAACTTTCTTAACTCTTAAAATTTCACAACTCAGGACCATGTAAACACACTGCTAAGATCCTTGCTTTGGGCCCCGAAGCTTAAGCTGCAATGGCTTCACAGCAAATCTATCTTGTTCTTTGTTTATGTTGTTGGCTCTGGCTGAGCCTCTGCCTGGTTCTAGCTCCTGATGACAGCATCAGCTCTGCCTGGCTCAGCTCCCTGAGGTTCCATGTCTCTGGGTTGCCTCACCAGCTGCAGATGGCTTCTCAGTGATTTCATCATCTTTGTAACTAGCTACTTATGTCAAATTCCCTCTATTGGGCTTAGCTGCTGTGGTCCTTGTTGTCCTGACTGGGTTCTGACTGATTGCAAGAACATCTATAAGACCATTGAGTGAAGAAAGGAAGAAATAAATAATGGTCTACAAGAGAAGTACTACTAGTCTGACTGAAGGGTTTGGTTTCAGTTTGACTGAGAATTTAAGATGGAAAGGGTGAGGAAAGTGTAATAAGCAGTTTGAGTCCCTGCTTTGATGTTTGGCTGCTGACATCTTTTAAGCCTCAACTTTCCTCCTTCCTCTTCTGTTCCACACTTAGGTGAGATAATAAGTAGGCCCCATGCTCTCTCCTTTGGGCCAGGAGGGAAATGCAAACCATGCAGGGGAATCCTCAGGCCAGCCCCACACTTCACCCTCATAAAAACCCCCAGCCAGTCCCCTCTCTTGTTCAGCCATTTTCAGACCTGCTTGAGAACCATAACAATGCTTTTTCTACAAATAGCTTTTCATAGTGTCCTGGGGAATGTGAGTGTGTGGCACTAGTTTTACTTGGATTTTAATTCTGTCCAGAGCCAACTTCATGCTCATTAAAGTTTGTTGCCATCATGTGATGTTAGCCAGTGGTGCTCTCCTCCTTCAACTTAAGAAACCGTAAATAAATCCATGGCTGAGCTGCTTCGCAGAAAGTTCAAAAGAGACCTCTTTTTAAGTTGCCAACTAGAGATGACTTTTCTATTTAAACACTAAAATATTTTCTCAGTAAGAAATTCGAGAATAAGATGATGCCAAAAGATTCTTCTCATTATTGTTATGTGCAGAAAATTCTGGGAAAAGCCATAGAACAGCACCGTCTTCATGCCAGCTGGAAGGGCCCTGATGATCAGAATTCTGAGTGTCCTATCAGATTTTCAGCAAGACATTTTAGACATTTCCAAAAGAGTATGAAGATATCGGTACTTTGTTTTTTTCTATTTCTTCACTGTTTCAGGAGAACATACATATTTCTCCTATAAGGCAGAGCTTGATTACTATGGATAAGGAATGGATATATATACCTTGTAAAAAAGTATCATGATGCATTAGAAAATACTTTAGACTGTGTTTGTATGAGCAATAGTATATTAGAGCTCTGCTTGGTAAATAGATAATAAGTATGTCATTGTGGAATGAATTCAGGAGGTAATAAAAGGTGTGTTTCTTTGTCTGAAAATGTTCTCTGTCTTAGAAATTTATTGTTTCTTCTCAGCTCTGTCATTTCTTTGCTGGCATTAAGTAGACCATCTGACATCTGCTTTATTTTGTAAGCCATGTAGTAAAGTGTGGAGGAATATTTATTTACCCTTGAAGATCTAGAAATTAAGGCTTTTCCTCATCGTCCCACACCATGTTCATTAATAACATGAGTAGTTCTTTAGGGAGCAAGCACCGAGAAGGGCAGTGTTTTAATTCTTCAGGTGATGAGCGTATTAAAAATATAAAATCATCTTTTTAAAATTATATTTTAATTACTGTTAACACTCAATACTATTTTATATTAGCTTCAGGTTACAGCAGAGTGGTTAGACATTTACATAATTTACAAAGTCATCCCACCAATGAGTCTAGTACCCTTCTGGCACCATACATAGTTATTCGAATGTTATTGACTATATTCCCTGTGCTGTGCTTTACGTCCCCGTGACTATTCTGTAACTACCAATTTGAACTTTTTAATTTTTTTTTCAATTTTTATTAATTTATTTTTGTAACAGATGTTTCTCTTTTTTCCCTGCTAGACACCCTCCTCCCCAACCAGCGCCCCCCCCACCCCTCCCCAGCATTGTTGTCTGTGTCCATTGGTTATCCATACATGCATATAAATTCTGTGGTTTATCTCATCCATCCCACCCGCCTCCCTCCTCTGAAGTTTGTCAGTCTGAACCATGCTCCTTTCTTTGTCTCTGGGTCTATTTTGTTCATTATATTCCACAAATAAGTGAGATCATGTGGTATTTGTCTTTCTCTGATTGGCTTATTTTGCTTAGCTTAATGCTCTCCAGGTCCCTCCATGTCGTCTCAAAGGATAAGAGATCTCTCTTTCTTACAATTGCATAGTATCCCATTGTGTATATCCCTTCATCTACTGATGGACACTTGGGCTGTTTCCAGATCTTAGCAATTGTAAATAGTGCTGCTACAAACATAGCAGTACATATATTCTTTCTGATTGGTGTTTCAGGCTCTTAGGATATATTACCAGAAGTGGGATCACTGAGTAAAATGGAAGGTCAAATTTTAATTTTTAGAAGAAACACCATATTGTTTTCCGTAGTGGCAGCACCCTCACCAGCACTTGTTGTTTGATGATTTGTTGATGGCAGCCATTGTGGCAGGTGTGAGGTGATACGTCATAGTTTTTTTAATTTGCATCTCTCTGATGATTAGTTACGTTGAGCATTTTTTCGTAGGTCTCTTGACCATTTGTATGTCCTGTTTGGAAAGGTGTTTATTTAGATCCTCTGCCCATTTTTAAATTTGGTTCTTTATCTTCCTTTTGTTCGGTTGTATGAGCACTGTATGTATTTTGGAAATTAATCCCTTATCTGATGTATCGTTGGCAAATATGCTCTCCCATATAGTGGATTCCCTTTCCATTTTGATGGTTGTTTCTTTTGCTGTGCAGAGCTTTTTAGTTTGATGTAGTCCCATGTATTACCTTTTTCCTTTGTTTCTCTTGCCTTAAGTGTTGTATCAGTGAAAATTCTGCTGCATATGGTGTCTGAAATTTTGTTGTCTACATTTTCTTCTAGGATATTTTATGGATTCACGAGTCACATTTAAATCTTTTATCCATTTTGAGTTTATTCTTGTGTACAGTGTAAGTTGGTGGTCTAGATTCATTTTTTTTGCATGTAGCTGTCCAGTTTGCCCAACACCATTTATTAAAGAGACTGTCTTTACTCTCTTTGTATGCTCTTGCCACCTTTGTCAAATATGACTTGAGCATAATGTCTTGGGTCAATTTCTGGGTTCTCTGTTCTGTTCCATTGATCTAATGCCTGTTCTTGAGCCAGTACCAGGCTGTTAGGATTACAGTGGCTTTGTAGTATAACCTGATATTCAGTATTGTGATCCCTCCTACTTTTTCAAGATTGTAGTGGCTATTCAGGGTCTTTTTTGGTTCCATATAAACTTTTGAAGTATTTGTTCTAGTTCTGTGATATATGTTGTTGTTTTTTAATTGGAGATTGAATTGAATCTATAGATTTCTTTGGGTAGTATGGACATTTTAATGATGTTAATTCTTCCAACCCATGAACAAGGGTATATCCTTCCACTTTTTTATATCTTCCTCTATTTCTTTTTTCAATGTCCTGTAATTTTCTGCAAATAGATCCTTTACTTCTTTTGTTAAGTTTATTCTGAGATATCTTAATTTTTTTTGCCACAATGGTAAATGGGATTGTATTTTTAGTTTCTCTTTCTGTGAGATCATTATTGGTATATAAGAATGCCGTCAATTTCTTGATGTTAATTTTGTATACTGCTACTTTTCCAAATTCATTTATTAAGTCTAGTAGATTTTTGATAGAGTCTTTAGGGTTTTCTATGTACAATATCATGTCATCTGCAAATAATGACAGTTTCACTTACTCCTTTCCAATTTGAATCCCTTTTATTTTTTCTTCATGTCTAATTGCTGAGGCTCAGACTTCCAGTACTATGTTAAATAAGAGTGGTGAAAGTGGGCCTCCCTGTCTTGTTCCTGTTCTTAAGGGAAATGTTTTCAGTTTTTGCCCATTCATTGGTATGATGTTGGCTGTAGGTTTTTCATATATGGCCTTTATTTTGTTGAGATATGATCCCTCTATTCCCACATTGCTGAGCATTTTTATCAGAAATGGGTGCTGAATTTTGTCAAATACTTTTTCAGCATCTATTGATATGATCATATGGTTTTTATCTTTCATTTTGTTTATGTGGTGTATCACATTTATTGATTTGTGAATTTTGTACTAGCCTTGCATCCCTGGGATGAATCCCACTTGGTCATGGTGAATAATTTTTTTAATATATTGCTGGATCTTATTTGCTAATATTTTGTTTAGGATTTTGGCATCTATTGTCATCAGCGATATTGGCCTGTAGTTTTCTTTCTTTGTAGTGTCTTTTTTTGTTTTGGAATTAGTATTATACTGGCCTCATAAAAAGAGTTTGGAAGTCTTTCTTCATCTTGAATTTTTGGAATAGTTTGAGGAGAATGGGTGTTAGTTCTTCTTTGAATGTTCGGTAAAACTCCCCCGTGAAGCCGTCAGGGCCTGGGCTTTTGTTTGCTGGGAGAGTCTTGATTACATCTTTAATTTCCTTAGTTGTTATTGGTCTGTTCAAGTTCTCTATCTCTTCCGGTTCAGTTTTGAGAGACTATATGTTTCTAGAAATGTGTCCATTTTGCTTAGATTGTCCAGTTTGTTGCTGTATAATTGTTCATAGTATTTGTTAATGACCCTGTGTATTTCTGGGTTGTCAGTAGTTACTTTTCCTATTTCATTTCTAATTTTGTTTATTTGGGTCCTCTCTCTTCTTGGTGAGTCTAGCTAAGGGTCCATCAATCTTGTTTGTCTTTTCAAAGAACCAACTCTTTGTTTCATTGATCTTTTCAATTTTTTTTTTTTTTTTTTGTTTCTTCATCATTTATTTCTGCTCTGATATTTACTACTTCTTTCTTTCTGCTTGCTCTGGGTTTTTCTTTTGTGTGCTTTCTAGTTCTTTAAGTTGTGAGGTTAAATAGTCAATAAGAAATTTTTCTGGTTTCTTGAGGTAGGCCTGGTGTGCTATGAACTTCCCTCTTGGGACTGCTTTTGCTGTGTCCCATAGATTTTGTGTTGTTGTGTGTTCATTTTCATTGGTTTCCAGGAATTTTTCATTTCTTCCTTGATCTCTTTGGTAACCCATTTATTGTTTAATAACATGCTATTTAGCCTCCATGGGTTCAAATGTTTTTGCATGTTTTTGTTGTAACTGATTTCTAGTTTCATGCCATTGTGATCTGAGAAGATACTTGATATGATTTCAGTCTTCTTGAACTTGTAGAGACTTTGTTTGTGTCCTAACAAGTGGTTTATCTTTGAGAATGTCCCATGTGCACTTGAGAAGAATGTGAATTATGCAGTTTGGGTGTGTAATTCTCTGTAGATATCTATTAAATCCATTTGACCTAGTGCATCATTTCAAGTCTCTGTTTCCTTGTTAATTTTTTGTCTAGAGGTTCTATCCAGCGATGTCAGTGGGTGTTGAAGTCCACTGCTATGATTGTATTACTGTCGATTTCCCCTTTGAAGTCCTCCAGAAGTTTTTAAATATATATTTGGTGTTCCTATATGGAGTGCATATATATTTATCAAGGTTATATCTTCCTGTTGGATAGATCCTTTCAATATTATGTAGTAGTAGCCTTCTTTGTCTCTAGTTAGGACCTTCATTTTGAAATTTATTTTATTGGGTTGAGTATTGTTACCCCAGCTTTTTTTTTCCTTTCCATTTGCTTGGAAGATCTTTTTCCATCCCTTCACTTTCGACCTATATTAGACTTTTGTTGTGAGGTGTGTCTCTTGTAAACAACATATATACGAGTCATGCTTTCTTATCCAATCAGCTGCTCTGTGTCTTTTGACCAGAGCGTTCAATCCATTTACACTTAAGGTTACTATTGATATGTACTTATTTAGTGCCATTTGTGTTTATTGTGGTTAGAGTTTTCTTCCTATTTCTTCTACTACTTCTACAGTAGTCCTTTTAACATTTCTTGCAGTGCTGGTTTGGTGTTAACACATTCCCTTAGCTTTTTTTTTTTTTTTTTTTTTTTTAATCTGGGAAGCTCTTTATTTCACCTTCTATTTTGAATGATAGCCTAGCTGGATAGAATAGTCTTGGATTCAGATCCTTGTTTTACATGACCTTGATTACTTCATGCCATTCCCTTCTTGCCTGTAGTGTTTCTGTTGAGAAGTCAGCTGATAGCCTTATGGGGGTTCCTTTGTAAGTAACCTGTTGCTTATCTCTTGCTGCCTTTAGTATTCTCTCTTTGTCTTTAATTTTTGGCATTTTAATTATGATGTGTCTTGGTGTGGGCCTGATTGGGTTCTTCTTACTTGGGGCTCTCTGTGATTCTTGAACTTCAATGCCATTTTCCTTCACCAAGTTAGGGAAATTTTCTGTCACTGTTTTTTCAAATATATTCTCTAACCCTTTCTCATTTTCTTCTTATTCTAAAACTACTATGATGCAGATTTTGTTATGTTTCAAGTTGTCCCACAGTTCTCTAAAGCTGTCTTTCTGTTTTGTAATTGTTTTTTCTTTTTGGTTTACTGATTGGGTGATTTTTTTCTACCCTGTCTTCTAATTCACTGATCTGGTCCTCATCTTCCTCTACTCTGCTGGGTATTCCTTCCAATGTGTTCTTTATTTCTGCTATGTCATTCTTCATTTCCAATTCATTGGATTTCAATGTTTCTATGTCTTTACTAATGCTGTTGAGCTTCCTCATTATCATCGCTCTGAACTCTACCTCTGATAACTTGCTTAACTGCATTTTATTTATCTCTGGTAGAGTTCTTTTGTTCTTTCATTTGGGATTTGTTTCTTTGTTTCACCAATTTGGCTGTTTCAGTGGGTTTTGGAGCCTGCCAAATTTTTCCTGTGGGTGTTGGTGTTCTGCTGATTGTGGCACCCTATACTGGGTTTGGATGAGTATAGGAGGACCCATGTGAAACACCACTTTCAATTCCTACTTTCTTGGGTAGATTTGCAAGGCCAGGAAAGTTTCAGTTATCTAGCTTTTTGTCTGGAGGCTATTGGTCTCAGTTACTTGATGAGGCTTGGGTTGTAGTCCTCAATTGAATGAAAAAATCGCTCAGGTGTTCAGGGTAAGAGGATTTCCAGAGGGTGAGGCAGACGCTGGTTGTTAATGAGCCTCAATTTGCATTTCTCTGGCCTGGCTGGGTGGTATTAAATTCCTGAGGGAGGGGCTGTTGCTTCTCCCTGGGGCTCTGGGAAAGGGTTCTTTGAGTAAGATAGCTACTATCTTGTGAGGAACTGGTTCAGCAAAAAACTCCCATTGCTGTATCACCTCTCCAAGTTCCCCAGTCTTCACACAGTTCCAGTCTGGTCTGCCCTCCCTCTGCTGGAGCCTAGTGTGAGTGGCTGTAGCTAATTTAGTGCTCTGTCTCAGCCCTCTGCACTGTGGAGCAGACTTGGGATGTTAACGCCGAGGAAGCTGCTCACAGCTAAAGCAGCTGCTATCCATGACCTCCCAGCCTGCCCTCTCGAACTTCCGCAGTTCCTACCAGGCTCGATTTAGTGTCCTTTTTTTTGTCCCTAGTTATATGGGTACTCTCTAGCTGCTTTTCTGTTGTTTTTTTCCTGATAATTTGTCTTTATTTTAGTTGTAATTCCAATTTGGTCATGGGGGATGGTTTATGTAGCTTCCATTCACTCCACTGCCATTTTGGAATCCTCCAACTTGTACTTTTAATCCCTTCTCCTTTTCACCTAGCCATGCAATGCCCCTCCCATCTGGAAACCCTGTGTTTATTCTCTGTATCTCTTAGTGTGTTTCTGTTTTATTTTGTTCTTAAATTCCACCTATAAGTGAAATTATATGGTATTTGTCTTTCTCTGTCTGACTTATTTCACTTAGCATAATATCCTCTAGGTCTATCCATGTTGTCACAAATGATAAGGCTTTATTTTTTATTTTTTTCATTTTTATGGCCAAGTGATATAATTACCACAGTTATATATGTACCACTACTTTTTCATCAAATTGTCTATTGATGAGCACTTAGGTTTCTTCCATGTCTTGGCCATTGTAAATAATGCTGCAGTGAACAAGGGTGCATATATTTTTTCAAATTAGTGCTTTGGATTTATTTGAGTCAATACCAGAAGTAGAATTGCTGGGTCATAAGGTAATTCTATTTTTTTAAATTTTGAGGAAATTCCATGCTGTTTTCCATAGTGGCTGCACCAATTTACAATCCCAGTAACAATGCACAAGTGTTTCCTTTTCTCCACATCCTCATCACATTTGTTGTTTGTTGACTTATTTATAGTAGCCTTCTGACAGGTGTGAGGTGACATCTCATTGTGATTTTAATTTTAATTTCTCTGATGATTAGTGATGTTGAGCATCTTTTCATGTCTATTGTCCTCTTTGGAGAAATGTCTATTCAGGTCCTCTGTTCATTTTTTAATTGGATTGTTTGTTTCTTTGGTATCAAATTGTATGAGTTCTTTATGAATTTTGAATACTAACCCTTTATCAGATGTCTCATTAGCAAATATCTTCTTCCATTCAGTAGTCTGTCTTTTGTTTTGTTGGTTTCCTTTGCTGTGAAAAAACATTTTTAGTTTGATGTAGTCCTGTTTGTTTATAAACATGACAGTGAATTCAAATGACACCAGGTCAGAGCACATTAAGTAGAGTGATCATTAATTATTGTTAGACATCCATTGCTATGCAAGGTCGTTATTCCTCTCCTCCAAAATACTGTCTTTTATCAAATCTTAGGCTGTCATTGCTAAGATGCACCATAATTGTACATGCCAAGACAAATCAAAACAATGGTGCCAATTAAACTATGGCACAGTGATTTCCTATCACCTAATTTTTTCTGCACATTTTTGTCTTCTGTGCTTTCAAAACCATTTGTAATACTACATGTCATGAAAGAGTGCTCAATTTGGGGCTCTCAGATTTTCTTCTCAGCTGCTGGCACTCTTTCTGAAAGTTTTGATGTTGGCACTTTCTTAATCATTACAAATCATTACAGATGGTGTGAAAATAAAGCTTTTAGACATCAACAAATAAGTCACTGTAAACGGCAATTAAACAATGCACTAAATTAAGTGGAAGTAATAAAAATATGACCAAATATGTACATGCACAATTATGACAATTATGTAGCAATTCTGACAACAATCATGAGAGGCCATTAAAAGACATACTATGATCCCAGATAGGTTAAAGCTTAAAAGTCTACATCTGAGGATTGCTGAAATACATAAAGTTTATGCACATAACCTCTATGAGTAGTCTTTTCTTATCTTCAGTGTTGATGGCTGCATTAAACCCATTCTTCTCTCACAAAGGACCATACATAGTTTCACTAAGCACAGCTTTTGTGTTTATCTTTTTCTTCTAAAGCAACATCAGCCTCTCCCCTTTTCCCTTTTTCCCTCTGATCTAGAGAAATGAAAGAGGCCAAAAAGTTATAATGTACAGGTTTTTTTTTTTTTCTACTCCTCTGGGCAAGAAAAAAGATACAATGGAACCTTGGTTCTCAAACTTAATTCCTTCCAGAAAGCTGTTTGAGAAGTGATTTGTTTGAAAACCGAATGATTTTTTCCCATTAGAAATAATGCAAATTGAATTAATTTGTTCTAGACCCCCAAATGATTCCTTGTTTTAACCTTTCTTATATACATACAGTACATGTGTAATGTACAGTTTAATCTATAAACAAACACTTCTTAAATTTATTAAACCACCCTCTCCTGGCCTTAAATGAATCACTGTCAGCACTCATTCGGGGGTGTCTTTCAGGAGGTCAGAATGCAGCACTCACTTTTTGTGCATATCACCGGCTGTCACTGGCTAACTGCTGTTCATGCATCCAAATCAACAACAGTTTTTCTACCTCTTCCATTGCCTGTGATCATTTCTTTCACACCCTCAGCAACATTAGCATTCTGATGGCCTCTTCATGTTTTAAAAGTGGGCCAATCATCCATTTCGCAAGAGACAAAAGCAAAAAACAGCAACACACAAAAATATACACAACACCATTTCCTGGGATGTCAACAATGAGAGGTTTAGCTGCAAACTGACCTGCATTCTCTCCTTTGTGTGTGGCCTGAGAGAGGGTTTTTGTCCTGCTGATACATCAGGATGGTATTGAAAGGGCTGTCAGGTCGAGAACTGAAGTGTCTTCAACAACTGAGACATTTTTTCCATGAACAACTTGATCGAGAACAGAGTTGCTCAAGATGGAAGACATTCGAGGATGAGGTTTGACTGTATCACCTTGAGGACATTTGTAAAAGTGTAGCAGTACAGTTTCACCCAGACCGAAGTAGGATTGACTGTGTTGAATATAGAATGACTATTTTATTTTGCTCACAGTTTAGCATGTTATTTTTAATTTTGTAAACAGAAAAAATGAATACCACAATGACTAACTTTGGACCATAATTCCACATCAAACACAACACCTGCTATAAAGGAGAGTGGAGGAGCCATCACCTGGCCTGAGGACTTCACTCCCTGAGACTGGTTTAGCTTCAGCTGAGGAAGCTTCCGATTTGCTTATGGTTGAGGATAAATAAGCCATTTTCTTTAAGCATTACTAAGAAAAATTATTTTTATTTTTATTATTTTTTTAAAAAAATCTTCACCTGAGGATACTTGTCCATTTATCTTCAGATAGAGTGGGAAGGAGGGAGAGAGGGAGAGAGACATTGATGTGAGAGAAACACATCGATTGGATGCCTCCTGCTCCAAAGGTCCAGGGGTGGGACTGAATCGCAACAGAGGTACATGCCCTTCACCAGAATCGAACCCGCAACTGTTTGGTCCTCAGGCTGACTCTCCAACTGCTGAGCCAAACCTGCCAGGGTAGAAAAAATATTTTTAAAAGCTAAAATTTACTTAAGTCCTAAGTCAAATGGATAGAGTCCAGTGGTGGGTAGAAGGGTCTTTGCAGACAGCCTGAGCCTGCGGAGGGTGGAGACATGATGTCACGGCCTCTCAAGCACCTGCTATGGGGACAGTGACCTACTTTCTTGTGCTTAAACCTCACGGGGAGACGTTCTTATGGGCTCTCCCCTGAACCTTAGATTAATTTAGTTTAACTTCCTGTTTTACAGAGGATGAAACTGATGGCTAGAGAAGTGAAACAATTTACGATATTTTGTATAACATTGCAAAACTGATATACTTCTGTAAATAAAAAAGAGAGAGACATAGTAACTTTGCTTACCTTGAGTGGGCCCTGAGAGTTTCTTAATAACTATCAACACATATCCTCATCTGCATTAAGTTGTTATAAATGTGTTTGCATTTTGTTTAAAATTTTGTAAAATTTCTTGCCCCAAATCTTCCAGACATCATAAAATATTTTACATTTAAGAATATATGGAGATATGCCAGGCTTCTAGGAGTAAGAATCAAAGAAAAGTCTCAGTGCTAAACGCCTGTAGTATGTCATTAGATTCTTCCCAGAGTTTCACAAAGCACTCTATTTTATCCACAAAAGGAAGATTATTCCTCCTCTCTGTTGCTGGTCTCTGAAGTAGTTGTTCTCATCTGTTTAAATTAGAATTACCTGGTTTATTTTATTTTTTATTTATTTATTTTTCCAATTTTTAGTAATTTCCTTTTGTTACAGATGTTTCTCCTTTCCCCCTCCAGACACCCTCCTCCTCACTCTGCCCCCCCAACCCCCTAGCATTGTTGTCTATGTCTATTGGTTATGTATACATGTATATAATTCTTTGGTTCATCTCATCCACTCCCCCACCCCCATACTCTGAGGTTTGTCAGTCTGAACCATACTCCTTTCTATATTTCTAGGTCTATTTTGTTCATCAGCCCACCTTGTTTATTATATTGCACAAATAAGTGAGATCATGTGGTATTTGTCTTTCTCTGATTGGCTTATTTCACTTAGCATAATACTCTTGAGGTCCCTCCTTGTCGTCTCAAAAGATAAGAGATCTTTCTTTCTTACAGCTGCGTAGTGTTCCATTGTATATATATACCACAGCTGTTTTATCCACTCATCTATTGATGGACACTTGGGCTGTTTCCAGATTTTGGCAATTGTAAATAGTGCTGCTATGAACATAGGGGTGCATATATTCTTTCTGGTTGGTGTTTCAGGCTTTTTTGGATATATTCCTAGAAGTGGGATCACTGGGTCAAATGGCAATTTAATTTTTAATTTTTTGAGGAAATACCATATTGATTTCCACAGTGGCTGAACCAGTCTGCATTCCCACCAGCAACGTACTAGAGTCCCCTTTTCTCCACACCCTCACCAGCCCTCGTTGTTTGATGATTTGTTGATGGCAGCCATTCTGGCAGGTGTGAGGTGATACCTCAGAGTTGTTTTAATTTGCATCTCTCTGATGATTAGTGACATTGAGCATTTCTTCATATGTCACTTGGCCATTTGTATGTCTTTTTTGGAGAGGTGTCTATTTAGGTCCTCTGACAATTTTTTAATTGTTTTTTTTTTTTTTTTGTCTTCCTTTTGTTGAGTGGTATGAGCACTCTATATATTTTGGAAATTAACCCCTTATCTGATGTATCATTGGCAATTATGCTCTCCCATACAGTGGGTTCCCTTTCCATTTTGATGGTTGTTTCTTTTGCTGAACAGAAGCTTTTTAGTTTGATGTAGTCCCATGTGTTCATTTTTTCCTTTGTTTCTGTTGCCTTAGGTGATGTATCAGTGAAAATTCTGCTGCGTATGATGTCTGAAATTTTGTTGCCTACATTTTCTTCTAGGATTTTTATGGCTTCATGAGTCACATTTAAGTCTTTTATCCATTTTGAGTTTATTCTTATGTATGGTGTAAGTTGATGGTCTTGTTTCACTTTTTTTGTTGTTGCATGTAGCTGTCCAATTTTCCCAGTGCCATTTATTAAAGAGACTATCTTTACTCCATTGTATGCTCTTGCCAACTTTAATTGAGCATAATGTCTTTGGTCAATTTCTGGGTTCTCTGTTCTGTTCCATTGATCTATATGCCTGTTCTTATGCCAGTACCAGGCTGTTTTGATTACAGTAACTTTGTAGTATAACCTGATACTCGATATTGTGATCCCACCTACTTTGTCCTTCTTTTTCAAGATTGCTATGGCTATTCGGGGTCTTTTTTGGTTCCATAAGTACTTTTGGAGTATTTGTTCTAGTTCTGTGAAAAATGTGGTAGGTATTTTGATGGGGATTGCATTGAATCTATAGATTGTTTTGGGTAGTACAGACATTTTAATGATGTTAATTCTTCCAATCCATGAACAAGATATACCCTTCCACTTTTTTATATCTTCCTCTATTTCTTTTTTCAATGTCCTGTAGTTTTCTAAAAATAGATCCTCTACTTCTTTGGTTAAGTTTATTCCGAGGTATCTTAATTTTTTTTTGCCATAATGGTAAATGTGAGTTCATCATTGGTGTATAAGAATGCCGTTGATTTCTTGACATTAATTTTGTATCCTGCTACTTTGCCAAATTCATTTATTAAGTCTAGTAGATTTTTGATGGAGTCTTTAGGGTTCTCTATGTACAATATCATGTCATCTGCAAATAATGACAGTTTCACTTCCTCCTTTCCAATTTGAACTCCACCTCTGATAACTTGCTTAACTGCATTTCATTTATCTCATCTTTGGTAGAGTTCTCTTGTTCTTTCATTTGGGATTTGTTTCTTTGTTTCACCATTTTGGCTGTCTTAGTGGGTTTTGGAGCCTGCCAAATTTTCCCTATGAGTGTTGGTGTTCTGCTGTTTGTGGCTTCCCCTACTGGGTTATATGAGTGTGGGAGGACCCACGTTAAACACCACTGTCAAGTGTTACTTTCCTGGGTAGAGTTGCAAGCCCAGGAAAGGTTCAGTTATCCTCTAGCTTTTTGCCTAGAGGCTATTAGTCTCAGTTACTTGATGAGCCTTGGGTTGTAGCCCTCAGCTGAATGAAGAACTCCCTTAGGTGTTTAGCATAAGAGGATTTCCAGAGGGTGGGGCAGATGCTGGCTGTTAATAAGCCTCAATTTTCATTTCTCTGGCCCCATTAGGTGGGGTTAAATTCCTGCAGGAGGGGCTGTTGCTTCTCCCTGGGTCTTTGGGAAGAGGCAAGATGGCCACTGTCCTATGAGAGAGTGATTCAGCACAAAAATCCCTGTGCCCTCCCAGCTCTCCATGCTCCTGAATGTCCACACAGTTCCAGCCCAGTCTTCTCTCCCTCTACCAGAGCCCAAGGTGAGTGGCTGTAGCTAATTTAGTGCTCTGTCCCGGCCCTCTAGGCTGTGAAGCTGGCTTGGGATTTTAACCCTGAGGGAGCTGCTCACAGCTAAAACAGTTGCTGTCTGTGGGCTCCCAGCCCACCCTCTCATGCCTCCACAGACCTATCAGGCTCAATTCAGTGTCTTTTTTCCTGTTCGTGGTTATATGGTCCTCTCTAACTGCTTTTCTGTTGCTTTTTCCTGACAATTTGTCTTTATTTTAGTTGTAATTTCAGTTTGGTCCTGGGAGATGGTCTTTGTAGCTTCAATTCACTCTGCTGCCATTTTGGAATTTCCTATTTTATTTTATTTTATTTTTTAAAAAAATTTTTTCTTGCCCTTGCCAGTTTGACTCAGTGATTAGAGCATCAGTCCGTGGACCAGAGAATCCCATGTTCGGTTCCCGCTAAGGGCATGTACCTCAGTTGCAGTTTGTCCTCGGCCCTGGTTGGGGTCATGTGGGTGGCAGCCAGTCGATGTGTCTCTCTCACTTCTATGTTTCTCTCTCTCTCTTCCCCCCTCTCTCCCACCCGCTCTATCTGAAGATAAATGCAAAAAAAAAAAAAGTCCTCGGATGAGGATAAAAAAGAATTTTTTTCTTTATTGATTTGAGAGAGAGAGGTAGAAACATTGATGAAAGAGAATATTGATTGGCCGCCTCCTTCATGCTCCCCACTGGGAATGGTGCCCACAACCTGGGCATGTGCCTTGATGAGGGATCGAACTGGCGACCTCTTGGTTCATGGGTCAATACTCAACCACTGAACCACACAGGCTGTGCTAGAACTACCTGGTTTAAAACATCCCTGTGCCAGAGCCCACCCCAGGGGCCAAGTTAATGAGTTTGGAGTGGAGTTGGAACAGTTAGTCTTTGC
Source organism: Tadarida brasiliensis (assembly GCA_030848825.1). Classification (NCBI taxonomy): domain Eukaryota; kingdom Metazoa; phylum Chordata; class Mammalia; order Chiroptera; family Molossidae; genus Tadarida; species Tadarida brasiliensis. The sequence goes on along the minus strand of CM061260.1, from coordinate 104,440,601 downwards.
AAGTGCCCAAGTGATGCTGGTATGCAGCCCTGTAGAGAAGCAGAGCTCTAAAGAACAATAGACCCTCCAAGTCCCCAAGACCTTTTCAGGAGGTCCATACAGTAAAACCAATTTTTATAATAATCCTAAAACATGATTTTCCCTTTTCACTGATGCAGCAAAAGACAAGGGTGTGAGGCACTGCGGAGCCTCAGCAAGGATCAAGGTGGTCGCAACAAGGTGTTCTAGTAGCTGCTGGGTCTTTCACTGTCACACACATCCCTTTGAAAGAAAACCTACCTTCACTTAGGAATGTCCTTGATGAAGTAGTAGCAATTTTATTTTTTATTTTTTTAAATCTCATTATTTTTTTGGTTAATCCTCACTGGAGGATATTTTTTCATTGATTTTTAGATTGAGTGGAGGAAGGGAGGGAGGGAGAGAGAGAGAGAGAGAGAGAGAGAGAGAGAGAGAGAGAGAGAGAGAGAGAGAAAGATCCATGTGAGAGAGACATCAATTGGTTGCCTCCTGCACATGCCCGACCAGCATCAGGGATCAAACCTGCAACCCAGGTATGTGCCCTTCACCAGAATCAAACCTGTGACCCTTCAGGGCATGGGCCAATGCTCTAACCACTGGGCAATAACAGCCAAGGAGAGATCAGCAGATTTTAATGTAACAGAATATGAAGTTTCCTGAGCATCACTGCAGATTCCGCATTGCAAGCAACTTTTTAAAAATTATCATTTGTCAAATTTGGTGTACTATCAAAAATTGTTATTCAAAAATACCTGGAAAAGCTATTAAAATACTTTTCCCTTTTCCAACTTTAAATCTTTTAAGACAGATTTTCATAATATACTTCAACCAAAACTGTTATAGCAAAATTTTGAATGCAGAAATAAATATGGTTATCAAGCTGTCTCCTACTAAGTCAGAGTTCAAAGATATTTCCAAAGCTTTAACACCATTCTATTCTCTCATCTTTTTTTCATTAAAACATGTATTTTAGTTGACTGTAATAAAGTAACAAATACATATCAGAGATTAAATGGTAATTATAACAAACGCTAATAAAATTTCATAAAAAGTTCCAGAATCATTGAGCTGATCAGAAAAATTTCCTTTTATTTTTTCAGTATTATTGAGATATAATGTATATGTAACATTCTATATGTTTAAGGTGTACACATATGATTTGATATATATACATATTATAAAATTATCACAATAACTTTAGTTAACACATTCATCACTTCAGATAGTTATAAATTTTTTATGAGAAATTTTTAAAAATTATTTTTTTCTTTATTGATTTTTAGAGAGAGAGGAAAAGAGAGGGAGAGAGAGATGGAAACATCGATGAGAGAGAACATCAATTGGCTGCCTCCTGCATGCTCCCCACTGAGGATCAGGCTCACAACCTGAGCATGTGCCCTGACCAGGAATCAAACCTCTTGGTGCATGGGCCGACACTCAGCCACTGAGCAACACCTGCTGGGCTGTTATGAGAACTTTTAAGATCTACTCTCTTAGGAACTTTCAGATATATGGTATCATTAACTATAGTCAACATATTGTACATTACATCCCTGGAATTTGTAATTGAAAGGTTTTGTACCTTTGACCACTATTATCTATTATTATTATCTATTTTAATATATTAGAAAATATTAATATAAATATTATCTATTTTCCCCACTCCCCACACCTGCCTCTAGTAGCTAACAATCTGGTCTCTGTTTCTATGTGTTCAATTTTTGTTCAATTCTCTATGTAAGTGAGATAGATGGTATTTATTTTTCTCTGATTTATTACACATAGTATAATGCCTTCAAGGTCCATTCATATTATCACTAATGGAAGGATTTTCTTATTTTTATGGCTAAATAGTATACCATTATATATATTTCCATTATCTGTTCATTTGTTGATGGACATTTAAGTTGTTTCGTTGCCTTGGCTATTGAAGTAATGATGCAATGAACATGGGGTGCAGATATGATTTCTAGATAGTAATTTCACTTTCTTCAAATATATACCCAGAAGTAGAATTAATCATATGGTAGTTCTATTTTGAATTTTTATAAGGATTCTCCATACCATTTTTTTTTACACTGGTTGTACCAATTTATATTCCCACCAATAGTGCACAAGGATTTCCTTTTCTCCACATCCTCACCAACACTTGATATCTCTTGTCATTTTAAAACAGCCATTCTAATATGTGTGAGGTGATATCTCACTGTGATTTTGATTTCATTTAACTGACTATTAATGATGTCGGGCACCTTTTTTATATGTCACTGAACATTTGAGTATTTTCTTTGGAAAAACATCTATTCAGGTACTTTGCCAATTTTTAAATCAGAGATTGTTTTTTGTTTGTTATTAAGTTATGTGAGTTCTTTATATATTTTGGATGTAGATTCCTTATTAAATACATGGTTTGCAAATATTTTCTCCCATTCCCTAGGTGGCCTGATATTTTATTGATTTTGTTGTTGTTGTTGTGCAGAAGCTTTTTGGTTGACGTAGTTGATTTTGGTTGATTTTTGCTTCTGTTGCTTATGATTTATGTGTTATATCAAAAAATCGTCACCAACACCAATTTCTTTTTCCTTTTTCTTTTTCCTCTTGGGAGCCTATCATTAAGCCAGTTTTCACATCTTTAATTTTTATTTTTATTAAAAAAATTGTTTTCTTTATTGATTTTTAGAGAGTGGAAAGGAGGGGGGAAAGAGATAGAAACGTCGATGAGAGAGAACATTAATTGGCTGTCTCCTGCATGCCCCCCAATGGGGATCGGGCCCACAACCTGGGCATGTGCCCTGACTGGAAATCAAACCAGCGACCTCTTGGTGCATGGGTCAACGCTCAACCACTGAGTCACACCAGCTGGGCACCAATGCCAATTTCAAAGAACTTTTTTCCATTTTCTTCTAGGAATTTTATGGCTTCTGGTCTTACATTTAAACCTTTAATCCATTTCAAGTTGATTTTTGTTTATGGTATAAGATAGGGGTCCAGTTTCACTTATTTACTTTTGCCAACACCAATTTCAAGGAACTTTTTCCCTATGTTTTCTTCTACAGATTTTTTTGGTTTCTGGACTTACATTTAAGACTTGAATCCATTTCGAATCAATTTTTGTTTATGGTATAAGATAGGGGTCCAGTTTCATTTATTTACTTTTGCATATGCCCAGCATCATTTATGGAAGAGACTGCATTTTCCCCAGTGAGTATTCTTGACTCCGTTGTCAAATATTATATGATAGGTAGACATGGGTTTATTTCTCAGCTCTCAATTCTGTTCCATTGGTCTGTGTGTCTGTTTTTGTGCCTGTACCACGCTGTTTTGAAAACTATAGCTTTAACTTAAAAAATGGAATGCCTTCAGCTTTCTTCTTGTTTTTCAGGATTGCTTTGTATTTTTCTCCATTTTTGTTGTTGTTGTTGAAAATATAGTAATTTTGGATAAAAATATGTTATTAATGTTAAATAGTAAAGGGTTTGTTACTGTTATTTTTAAATAAATAAATTCCTTAGTCTAAATTTCAAATATGGCATAAGTATAACCCATATAAAAATAAGTTTTTGGGAGGGGTTTCATTTGCAAAACAAAAATATCCTGAGAGCATAAAAGTTTGATAACCTTGAGAGCCATTGTGCACGCTCTCTCTCTGTCTCTCTTCTGACATGCATACACACACACAGGCAAGCTTGAATTTCTTTCTCTGGTGAATTTAGGCAACAGCATAAGGTGTACGTTCCTGTTCTTTTGTTCCTGATCTGAAGTCAAGAGCAATTTCTTTTTTTTAACTTATCTTTATTGTTGAATGTATTACAGATGTTCCTTATTTTACCCTCATTGCCCCCCTCCTCCCCATTCCCGCCCCCCTCCTGTCTTTCCCCACACTGTTGTCTGTGTCTATTGGTTATGTATATATACATATAAGTTCTTTGGTTTATTTATTCCCATCACCCAATCCCCCTTCCCTTTGAGGTTTGTCAGTTTAACAACCAATTTATACTTCTTAATCCCTTCACCTTTTTCACCCATCCCCCCAGCCCCCACCCATCTGGTATCCAACAAAAGTTCTCTGTATCTATGAAAATGTTTCTGTTCTGCTTGTTCATTTTGTTTGCAGATTCAATTACTGATAGATATGTATTTATTGCCATTTTGTTTGTTCATATTTTTTTATCTTTTTCTTCCAGAAGACCCTTCAACATTTCATATAATAATGGTTTGGTGGTGATGAACTCCTTTAGCTTTTCCTTGTCTGGGAAACTCTTTCTATGGCCATCGATTCTAAATGACAGCTTTGCAGGATAGAGTAATCTTGGTTGTAGGTTCTTGCATTTCATCACTCTGAATATTTCTTGCCACTCCCTTCTGGCCTGCAAAGTTTCTTTTGAGAAATCAGCTGACAGTCTGATGGGAACTCCCTTGTAGGTAACTAACTGCTTTTCTCTTGCTGCTTTTAAGATTCTCTCTTTGTCTTGAACCTTTTGCATTTTGATGATGATGTGTCTTGGTATGGGCCTCTTGGGGTTCATCTTGTTTGGCACTCTCTGTGCTTCTTGGACTTGTATGTCTGTTTCCTTCACCAAGTTAGGGAAGTTTTCTGCCATTATTGTTTCAAATAGGTTTTCGATTTCTTGTTCTCTCTCTTCTCCTTCTGGCACCCCCAAGATGTGAATGTTGGCACGCTTGAAGTTGTCCCAGAGGCTCCTTACACTATTCTCATTTTTTTGGATTCTTTTTTCTTTTTGCTGTTCTGATTGGGTGTTTTTTGTTTCCTTATATTCCAAATCGATGGTTTGCTTCTTGGCTTTACCTACTCTATTACTGAATCTGTGTAAACTAGTCTTTATTTATGTTAGTGCCTCCTTCATTTCTAACTGTGCATCCTTCATTTCTGACTGGTCCTTTTTTATGCTCTCGAGGCCCTCACTATGTTCACTGAGGTTCTCACTAAGTCCATTGAGCATCCTTATAAGCAGTGTTTTGAACTCAGCATCTGTTAGGTTGCTTAACTCCATTTCGCTTAGTTCTTTTCCTGGAGTTTTGTTCTATTCTTTCATTGTTTCCTCATTTTGGCTGCCTCCCTGTGTTTGTTTCTATGTATTACTTAATGAGAGGTATGGGGCTAGCTGAGACCAGATGCTGCTTGTTTGAAAGAATTTAGGAAAACCTGAAGCAGGATCCAAGACAGGCCAATCCTATGGTAAAGCAACTGGCAACAGCTTGGATGGGCCTGGAAATTGGGTGGGGCCAGGCCTCAGGGAATCACCAGGGCGGGGTAAACAGTGTGAGCCAGGTTGCTGGAGTCCCAGATATGGCGGCATCTGCTGGCCCAGGGAAGGGCTCACCAAAGGAACAAAAGCCTCTGATAGCACGTCTGTCCAGGAGAAAGCTGCCTCCCCAGCCCTCTCTCCAATGCCAAACAGCTCAGTTCTTCCCCATATGACTCTGGTGCCTTTCAAGCTGCCTCCCCCACTCTGGGGCCTGGAGGGTGGGAGCGCGAGTAAGTCCATGCACGGGTCCTTTAAGAGGAGCTGCTGGGGACTTCAGCTGCCTCAGCCTCAGTTCCCGCTGGTTTTTCCAGCCAGAAGTAATGGGGATTCTCTTCCTGGCACTGGAACCCTGAGCTGGGCGCCTGGTGTGGGATGGGGACCCCTCAGTCCTCACGGAGGACCTTCCCAGCTGAGGTGTCCTCCTGATTTTTATCCACCACATGCGGGTGTGGGACCAGCCCATCCTGCCTCCGCCCCTCCTACCAGTCTTGATGTGGCTTCTTCTTTAATTTCGTAGTTGTAGGACTTCCATTCAGCTTGATGTCAGGCGGTTCTGAATGATGGTTGTTCTGTAGTTTAGTTGTAACTTTGATGTGGTTGTGGGAGGATGCGATACCGCCTTTACCTACGCTGCCATCTTGACCGGAAGTGCCCCTGAAGTCAAGAGCAATTTGTAAAGAAATGAAAATGTGCTTGGTGTTGCTAGGTCAGTCACCCTTGGTGAGTGATCTGAATTTGCCATCCAAGATCAACCTTTCAGTCACAAATCCATCCCTGTCCTGACTCATATGTCCTGGTTCAGACTTGAGTACAGATTTCGTAGAACAGGTCCACTGTATTTAAATAAATATTCATATTTGTCTATCAGAAATAGGTGTTAGGGCACATTTTTGACCCTGAACATATTTCCTACTGAAAAAAAGCCAAGACCAAACATGAAGGAAATGTGTTGGTTCACAAAATATTTTTCTTCATCTGTAAAGTTTAATGTATTATTTAAAAGTACTCTCTACTTGCTAAAATCTTAACATTTAGCAAAGCAAGTTATATTAATTCCAATTTTCATGGAAGACTTCAAAATATTTTTTAAGGTTTTGTTTTCAAAGAAAACAAGCCACTTAACTTATTGAGGTATAAATGACACATTACTAGTTTCAGGTGTAGAACATGATTTATATTTATATACATTGTAAAATAATCTCCAAAATTAGTCTAGATAACATTTATCACCTTACACGGTTATACTTTTTTTGTGATGAGAAGTTTTAAGATTTACTCCTTTAGCCACTTTCAAATATGCAGGACAGTATTAAAGACTGTAGTCACCATGCTGTATATTACATCCACATAACTTATTTAATTTATAATTCGAAGTTTGTACCTTCCGACCTTTTCACCCATTTCTCCCACCTCCCCACCCCCACCACTGGCAACCACCAATATGCTCTCTGTCTGTATCTGTGAGCTGGGTTTAGTTTTATTTTTTAAGATTTCACATACAAGTGAGATGGTACAGTATTTGTCTTTCTCTGTCAGATTTATTTTAATTAGAATAATACCCTTGAATTCCAATCATGTTTTTCCAAATGTCAAGATTTTATTTCATTTTCTGTCTGAATAATACTCCATTATAAGTAAATACATATACCTTGTTTTCTTTATCTGTTCATTCATCAATGTGCACTTAGGCTGTTTGTATATACTGGCTATTGTAAACACAGTAAACATGGGGTTGGTTGTATCTTGAGTTAGTGGTTTTGTTTTCTTTAAATAAATATCCAAAAATAAAATTGCTGGATCATAAGGTAGTTCTACTTTTAATTTTTTGAGGAATCTCCACACTGTTCATAGTAACTGTACCAATTTACATTCCCACCAACAGTGCACAAGGGTTCCCTTTTCTCTACATTTTCGTCAGCACTTATTTCTTGTCTTTTTTTTCTCCAAACAAGAAAATGTCTTTATTTCAATTACATAATAACACATATGCCTCAAATTTTATTGAGGTTTTGGTATTTTTTGCACTCAATTTTATCTTGTCACAGTAATATGAATTCATATCATCACATAAAGTGTTAACAGCATTCATAATGTTCATTCCCTTGTGATTTTAATATTTTACAATTATATTAAAATTTAATTTTACAATTATTTTTTAAATGTGTCTTTATGTAGAAAATAAATATTGTTCAGGAAGATCAAAACAAGAGTTTTCCAATAAGACTATACTGAGAAACAACAAATGCAAACATATACAGCAGAATACCCAAAGTGACTCAACTATTTAAAATACCCTGTTATAGTCTAATTAGCAGTTTGCACAATAACAGTTCCCTTTTCTATTGCTCTTTTGAATAGTGATTAGACAAGCAGACATAGAAGTAATTTTAAGGTTACAATTTTTTTAGAAATGATTCTTCCAACCCTAATATTATGTAGGAAATGCAATTTTAACATATGTGTCTTCCAGAAAAAAAAATTATTTTATAAAATGACTTTAGTACATAAGTGACACGAGGTAAAAATCTACAAAATAAAAGATGCCATGCACAATGAGTTCCAAAGTTTTGGCTAAGATAAAAATCCTTGTATGAGGTAAGGGCCAGTAAGATCCTCCAAGGCTTTAAGATGTTTGGTATCCATAAAATGAATAAATAAGTGAATGAATGATCAATTCTATAGCATCTTGGTTTTGTGACACACTATTTCAGGAATAATTTCTCTCTCTCTCTCTCTCTCTCTCTCTCTCTCTCTCTCTATATATATATATATATATATATATATATATATATTTATTTCCTATTTGCTACTGTTCTTAGACAATTACTTATAAAATCATGATTAAATTTATTTTTGCATCTTTATATATATGCAAGTCATGTGTATTTGACATGCACATTTTTTCTAAGTCCATAAATAAAGAAAAAATTAAGATAAATTATATTAATATTTGTACATTTATCTTTTCAGTTTAGATAATAGAGATGCCCTTTTGGATGATGCTGATTTAAGTAGCTCCCATGATAAATTTACATTCATATTTCAACTGTTCCAACATTGTGGAAAGCTATTTCATTAGGTCAATTATTGAATTTATTAACTGTGCATTGGATGCTAGGCATTAAGCAGCATTTGTTCCCAGCAGATGGCAGCCACCATCACAGCCATACCCTGTTGGTCAGGTCAAGTTAATGTTCTATAGAAAGAAAATCCCAGTGTGTTCTATTTGGCATCTAAGGCATTAGAATATTCCCGCAATAGTATCTACTCAGGTTCCCTCTCCTTTGTTTTCATCCTCATTTCACTCCCAACTGCCTTTTTGAGACTTACAAACAAATTAAATTTTAGTTTTGCTTTTCTCTATTTCTGATAGATCTATTTCTTCCCCAAAGAGGGAAGGAACTAAAAGCATTATTAGTGTCTGCTTTCTTTATACCAATTTCCATTTTTTAAATGCCTTTAATTCTCATAAAAGTCTCATTATTTCCACTTCTTTACTGACTATTCAGAAATAAATTGATTTTCCAGAAATTAAGTTGCTAAAAAATGGTGGTGATAAAATTTGTTTTCAGATTTCTTTGATTACCATAATTATTCTCCATCATTATATTGTCTCTGCTTTTTAAAAGCATGAATCTCAGTGCATTGAGTTTTGATAAAAATTAGGAGATTAGTAATTACCTTCTGTGTCACATTCCAGTTTCTGGTTTATTGTCTATTCTTGGTGCATCAGTATGTACATATGAAATCATGAGTATTGCTATGTTCTTTATCTTTACTTTCTCTTCATAACTCCAAGTGCCTTTTTTTTTTTTTTTTTTTTGGCTACAAATTCTTCTTTTAACATCTATTAGTTTCCAATTCGGTCTGACTTTCTCAGTTTAAATATTGATAGCCTGGCAATAATAAGAGGTAGCTGTCATTGCGTTATACAAGGTACTGTTAAATCACTATCTCATTAACCACACAACAAACTGTACAGCAGGGATTTTTCACATAGAGGAGGTGGCGGCTCAGATTTGTCAAGTGACTTTCAAAGATTTGTGAATCCAGGAGAAAGGGCATAACCACCCTTTGCTCAAGGGAATGAATTTCCTCCAAAACCACTAGCTTTTAGCCCATTATTTTTCAATTGAAAGCTACAATCCAGAAAATGATCCAATAAGATCATTTTCCATAAGCTAAATTGTTTAAATTACTACTGTTTTAAGACATTATACAGATATGCCAAATATAGAATATCTGAGTGGAAGACATTTTCCCCCCATTATTAAATAGCACATGTAAAAATAATTAATAGGAGTTGTTATTTTAGGGAAATATTAAATTTTTACTGTACCATTTGTTGGCTATTTTCAAAGTATATGAAATATAGAACAATGACAAAAACTAAAACCAGAACCCCAAAATAACTGATTAAATTTGATACTTATCTTCATAGCCATGTATTTATTAACAAAAGTTAAAACATCTTGCCTGGTAAACTGGTTTTTACTTTGACACTTTACCAACTAATTTCTATGTCATTAAATATTTTTTAACATTATTATTTTAAAATATATGGATAATACTCTATCTTTTGCCTTTGCCAGGCTTTCTTTAACCAATCCTACATTGCTATTTCATTTAAGCTAATATTAAGAGAAATTCTGCTAACATTGTTTTATTCATTCATTTATTTATATACTGAGTGTTTACTACGTGTCATTCTTTGAACTTCATTATAATATTAAAAATGTATTTAAATTAAAATATTGTCCTTTCTGTGAAAGATAACATTTTGATGAGAGCAATAGACAATGAAATAGACTAGTGAAGCTTTTTATCATGTATATGTAGCATGATAGGAAGTACAGAGTGTTATAAGAAGGCACAGCATGTACACATTCCAATTTCAGATGTATTAGAAAAAACTTTTTGGAGGCATTTATTTAACAATTTGGGATTGAGATAGTGGTGCTCTCTCATTGTTCCATATGCTCAACCTCCCCTCCCTACTTCTGAGCACTCTGGTGGAGACATCAGACTAGCTTTAGATTCTAACATCGGACCAGAATTCTGGCTTTAGTGTTGCCAACAACTAGATGCTCAACTTTTGACAAGTCAGCCCCTCTGAGATTCAGTTTCTTCATGTGTATAACGAGGTCGTTAGACAACATGGTTTCCAAGGTCTACTACTACACTGATAATCTAATTTTCTCAGAAAATAATATCAACTGCATTAGAATAATGAAGGAAGTATTGAGCTGTTCAATTGTAACTTCTCTCTGAGAGTAGCAATCATTTATGTAATAGGATCTTGGTGAAAGAGTGTTTTTTTCACGCTTCATTCTTGGTATCATCACTACTATACAATATTTTTTCAATATACTGTTCTCATAGATATCAGCTGCTGTCTACCTTTTTCAATGATAAAAGATGCTATTTTTTTTTAATTTTTTAAAAACTAAGAAAAATACTTCATAAGACCTAAGAGAATGAAGCAATGAGGTTAGAATTTAGATACCAAAGTAGAATGCACAGTGGATATTTTACCTGAAAGGTCCTTTCAGTCACCATCCAAATCAAAGTCATAGGCAGTTACTTATACCCAGAACTAGACCAGCAAGAGAAAATTAGCTTTGAAAAAGATTTTGTATTTTTCTGTGTATGTATCTGTACTTGAAATTTACCGCAATTTTTTATTTTTTTAAATGAAATTGTGATGGTGTTACCTCAAAAAATTAAAAATTGAACTCTCATTTGACCCAGTGATCCCACTTCTAGGAATATACCCTAAGAAGCCTGAAACACTAATCAGAAAGAAAATATATACCCCTATGTTCATAGCAGCACTATTTACAATAGCTAAGATCTGGAAACAGCCCAAGTGTCCATCAGTAGATGAGTGGATAAAGAAGCTGTGGTACATATACACAATGGAGTACTATGAAGCTGTAAGAAAGAAAGATCTCTTATCTTTTGAGACGACATGGAGGGACCTGGAAAGTATTATCCTAAGCGAAACAAGCCAAGCAGAGAAAGACAAATATCACATGATCTCACTTATTTCTGGAATATAATGAACTAAACAAACTGATGAACAAAATAGACCCAGAGTCATAGAAGTAGGGCACAGACTGACAATCCTCAGAAGGGGCGGGGGGAAGGCATAAACCACAGACTTTACATGCATGTATGCATAACCGATGGACATAGACAACAAAGCTGAGAACGGGGTGAGAGGGGATAGGGAGGAGGGAGTCAATGAGGGGAAAAAGGAGAAACATCTGTAACAAAAATAAATTAATAAAAAAGAAAAAAATAAAATAAAACAAAATTGTGTCCAATGAACCTCAGAGAATTGTGTTATTGCTCTGATTAGAGATTTGGTATACAATTTTATTAGTTTTTATTCCATCCCAACATAATTGTCCTGGCATCATTTTTGGCAATAAAATGACGATGGGCCCAATTCTGCCTCATGCAATAGGCTGGGTGTTGTGGGGTGGAGTTGCCTGGCATACAACATTGTTTTGGGGCTGTCACTGTGGTACATAAGCCAGTCCTACAAAAGGAGAAATTATCTTGTTATTCCCACTTATTTTAACATCTAATTAAAAACTTAATGCCTTTTTATTTAAATTAAGATGTTTTACTTTTATTGCAAATGGTCTATTTAGCACTCTCAGTATTTCTTTCATATAAATTTGTTGTAATGTACTTGTATGGTGATTTTATAGCAGAATGGGAAATAATTAAAATACAAAATTGAGCTTGCTCCACAGATTATATTGTGTGATTTCAGCTTCTGGGAAATTGCATATTGGATAATTTCGCAGAGCAAGCTCAAGATGCAGCTAATGAGATATTAATTGGTATTCTGACTATTTCTGCTCTCCTGCATTTCCTAGTCTCTTAGTCACATCCACCTGCTTTGATCCAAAAAGTTATACTGGGGAGTAGTCCCTTGTATTTTGATGAACTTCCAAAATTTAAAACTTTCAACTGAAGTAGGTTTGGATACTTATGAATTCCTAAAAAGATCTACTGAGTTGGGTTGGCAAGAGGCAGGTATGACTGAAGGGAGGGAGAGAGTTCTATAGCATCCATCAGTAGATAGTTGAGTTGAGTTCCAAGGACTTTTAAGAGTTTTAGCTTTATAAAGAAAAGCCAGAAAGAGTCCTGGGCTTTGAGCTGAAGAACTAGGCAACATTATGGTTGGGTAGTAGATCAATGACATTGTTCCTGTTGACAAATGGCAACCCATTGACAATTGCCTGGTATAATTATAATGCCCTATATAGTGAGGTGGTTTGCTGTCCATCACCAGAGGAAAATCCTTTCTCCACTTGGTCCTGGGGAATTTCTCCAAATTTGATAATATCAGCTTCCAAATAAATTACATTGGAGAGGTTGGCTCATTCTTTGGCAGGATCTTGAAAACATTCAACTTGACATCTAAGAGTCTAGTGATAAGCGAAATTATTTGATCACCTTTGAGGAATCTAACTTTCTGTTTTGGTCTGTTTAGTATTCTCTACTGGTAATTTTAGTGTAAGGAGACCAGGTACTTTATGAGGCAGTTTGGTTCCCCAAGTGCCTTCTGTAATGCATGTAGCAGACACCATGTAAACATTCATAGAATTGAGTTGATCTCATGATCCTATACTTGCATGATTGAATTATTTTTATTTCTTCTATGTCAGCCTAAGAATTGTATTGACGGAGTATGAAAACCCTTACCTAAAATGCTACTGGTCACAAATGAATTACTTACTTTTCGCATCCCATTCTATAAGGATTCTATATTAGTATGGATTCCTCCAAAACAAGATCCTAAGACAATGGAGTGCAAAGAGTTGTTTGGGGAGTTGGAGGTGGGTCTAAGATAATTCCAGAAAGCATGTTGAAGGAGTGGGGAAGTGAAGCAGGGAGGGTAGAAAAGACAATAAATGATATGTTCATGAGTAGGGCAACTGGATTCAGACTTGCTAGGCAGCTTCTGAGAGACAGTATCCTATAACTTATATTTAATACTTGTCACAGTGTATGTCTCTTACCTATCTTTTTACTCAATTCCACTTTCACGTTTCATTTTATTAGTGAAAGGTTCTTGCAAATTTAACATGACCAGATAGTTATTGACTCCATTCAACCAGGGCTACTCTCTAAGACCTCAGCCAAAAAGATCCTGTTCTCAGCGTAGAGGGCATCCAGTGAAACAATACTAGCAGCTCTGGCATTGTGAGTAGTTGCAAACCAGCTGTTCACTTTGTGAGAGTAGCAGTTGTGTTTATTGGTTCTGCCAGGCAGTGCAGTTACTTCTTTTCCTTCTGTTATTCTACTTTTGCTACAGAGCCTAGTTTAAGTTCTGCTTATACCATGAAATTGTTTCACAATTAATTATAGTAGAATTTTCTTAGATACCAAATATTCTGACTTTTTATTCAGTTTTGTACTATATTCAGGTTACTTTATACTTTTGAGTTCATGTACAAAACATCAATCACTTAGGATCTGGTTTCTATACATTTAAGTTCCTATTTCAAACTTTTTATTTTTACCAACTGAAAAATGGGTAATTAGTACCTATCACTTTGCAGATAGGTGGATTCTTTATTGAGGATCACCAAAATAACCATTTATTTTTGTAAAGACATTACTTTTCATATTCTAATCACCTTCACTCAATCTTTTTTGGAGGTGGGGATTTAACTTGTCTTTTTTTGCAATTTTTATCAATGTTTTTTTTGTTACAGATATTTCTCCTTTTTCCCCCCTAGACACCCTCTTCCCAATCCCGCCACTGCCCCACCCCCCAGCAGCATTGTTGTCTATGTTCATTGGTTAAGCATACATGCATGTAAGTTCTTTGTTTATCTCATCCCTCCCCTGCCCCCCTCCTCTGAGGTTTATAAGTCTGAACCACACTCCTTTCTATGTCCCTGGGTCTATTTTGTTCATCAGCTTATTTTGTTCATTATATTCCACAAATAAGTGAGATCATGTGGTATTTGTCTCTCTCTGATTGGCTTATTTCACTGAGCATAATGCTCTCCAGGTCCCTACATGTTGTCTCAAAGGATAAGAGATCTCTCTTTCTTACAGCTGCATAGTGTTCCATTATGTATATGTACCACAGTTGTTTTTTTTATTGTAAACAATGCTGCTATGAACATGGGGGTGCATATATGCTTTCTGATTGGTGTTTGAGTTCTAAGGATATATTCCTAGAAATGAGATCACTGGCAGTACAATTTTTAATTTTTAGAGGAAACACCGTATCTTTCTCCATAGTGGCTGCACCAGTCTGCATTCCCACCAGCAGTGTACTAGAGTCCCCTTTTCTCCACACCCTCACCAGCACTTTTTTGATGATTTGTTGATGGCAGCCATTCTGATAGGTGTGAGGTGATACCTCATTGCTTCGTAAATTTACACCTCTCTGATGATTAGTGACGAGCATTTTTTCATTTGTCTCTTGGGCATTTGTTTGTCCTGTTTGGAGAGGTGTCTGTTTAGGTTCTCTGCACATTTTTTTGATTAAGTTCTTTGTCTTCCTTTTGTTGAATTGTATGAGTACTCTATATATTTTGGAAATTAACCCCTTATCAGATGTATTGCTGGCAATTATGCTCTCCCATATAGTGGGTTGCCTTTCCATCTTGATGCTTGTTTCTTTTGCTGTGCAGAAGCTTTTCAGTTTGATGTAGTCCCATGAATTATTTTTTTCCTTTGTTTCTCTTGCCTTAGGCATTGTATTAGTGAAAATTCTGCTGCCTGTGATGTCTGAAATTTTGTTGCCTACATCACAATGTGAATTGAACAGTAACATTTAAGTCTTTTATCCATTTTGAGTTTATTCTTGTGTATGGTTTAAGTTGGTGCTCTAGTTTCATTTTTTTGAATGTAGCTGTACAATTTTCCCAACACGATTTATCAAAGAGGCTGTCTTTACTCCATTGTATGCTCTTGTCATCTTTGTTAAATATTAGTTGAACATAATGCCTTGGGTCAATTTCTGGGTTCTCTGTTCTATTCCATTGATCTATGTGCCTGTTCTTGTGCCAGTACCAGACTATATAGATTACAATGGTTTTGTAATATAACCTTATATCCAATATTGTGATCCCTACTACTTTGCCCTTCTTTTTCAAGATTGCTGTGGCTATTCGGGGTCTTTTGTGGTTCCATATAAACTTTTGATGTATTTGTTCTAGTTCTGTGAAATATGCTGTTGTTTTTTTAATGGGGATTGCAGTAAATCTATAGATTGCTTTGGGTAGTATGGACCATTTAGTGATGTTAATTCTTCCAATCCATGAACAAGGTATATACTTCCACCTTTTTATATCTTCCTCTATTTCTTTTTTCAATGTCCTGTGGTTTTCTGCAAATAGGTCCTTTACGTCATTGGTTAAGTTTATTCTGAGGTATCTTAATATTTTTTGCCTCAATGGTAAATAAGATTGTATTTTTAGTTTCTCTTTCTGAGTTCAGTATTGGTGTATAAGAATGCCATCTATTTCTTGATGTTAATTTTGTATTCTGCTCCTTTGCCAAATGCATTTATTAAATCTAATATATTTTTATTGGAGTCTTTAGGGTTTTCTATGTACAATATCATGTCATCTGCAAATAATGACAGTTTCACTTACTCCTTTCCAATTTGGATCCCTTTCATTTTTTCTTCATGTCTGATTGTTGTGGCTAAGACTTCCAGTACTATGTTAAATAAGAGTGGCAAAAGTGGACTTCCCTGTCTTGTTCCTGTTCTTAAGGGAAATGCTTTCAGTTTTTGCCCATTGAGTATGATGTTGTCTGTAGGTTTTTCATATATGGCCTTTATTATGTTGAGATAAGATACCTCTATGCCCACATTGTTGAGCATTTTTATCATAAATAGATGCTGGATAGTGTCGAATGTTTTTTCAGCGTCTATTGATATGATCATATGATTTTTCTTTCATTTTTTTTTTTTTTATGTAGTGTAACACATTGATTGATTAGTAAATATTGTACCAGCCTTGCATCCCTGCAATGAATCCCACTAGGTCATGGAGAATAATTTTTTTAATGTATTGCTGAATCTGATTTGCTAATATTTTGTTAAGGGTTTTGGCATCTATGTTCATCAGGGATATTGGCCTGTAGTTTTCTTTCTTTTTAGTGTCTTTATCTGGTTTTAGAATTAGAATTATGTTAAACTCATAAAACAAGTTTGAAAGTCTTCCTTTTTCTTGAATTTTTTGTAATAGTTTGAGGAGCATGGGTGTTAGTTCTTCTTCAGTGTTAGATAAAACTCCTCTGTAAAGCCGTCCTGGCCTGGGCTTTTGTTTGCCAGGAGATTCTTGATTATTCTTCAATTTCCTTTGTTGTTACTGGTCTGTTCAAGTTTTCTATCTCTTCCCAGTTCAGTTTTGGGAGACTATATGTGTTTCTAGAAATTTTTCCATTTTGCTTAGATTGTCCAATTTGTTGCTGTATAATTGTTCACAGTATTTTTTTAACGATCCTTTGTATATCTGTGGTGTAAGTTATTAGTTCTCCTCTTTCATTTCTGATTTTGTTTTTTGGGTCTTTTCTCTTTGTTTCTTGGTGAGTCTAGTTAAGGGTCCATCAATCTTGTTTATATTTTCAAAGAACCAGTTCTCTGTTTCATTGATCTTTTGAATTGTTTTTTAGTCTCTGTCATTTTTTCTGCTCTGATATTTACTATTTCTTTCCTTCTACTTGCTCTGGGCTTTTCTTTTTGTTTGCTTTCTAGTTTTTTAAGTTGAAGTTAAACAGTCATTAGAAATTTTTCTGGTTTTCTGAGTTAGGACTGTAGTGCTATGAACTTCCCTCTCAGGACTGCTTTCACTTCATCCCATAGATTTTGTGTTGTTGTGTGTTTATTTACATTGGTTTCCACGAAGGTTTTAATTTCTTCCATGATCCCCTTTGTAACCCATTCTTTTTGCTGTTATTGATTTCTGGTTTCATGCCATTGTGATCTGAGAAGATGCTTGATTTGATTTCAATCTTCTTGAACTTGTAGAGACTTAGTTTGTGTCCTAACATGTGGTCTATCTTTGAGAATGTCCCATGTGCACTTTAGAAGAATGTGAATTCTGCAGTTTGGGGGTGTAATTCTCTGTACATATCTATTAAATCCATTTGATCTAGTGTCTCATTTAGAGTCTCCATTTCCTTGTTAATTTTTTGTCTAAAGGATCTATCCAGTGATGTCAACAGGGTGTTGAAGTCCCCTGCTATGATTTTATTGCTGTCAATTTTCCTTTTGAAATCCTCCAAAAGTTTTTCAATATATTTTGGTGCTCCTATATTGGATGCATATATGTTTGCCAAGGTTATATCTTCCTATTGGATAGATCCTTTCAATATTATGTAGTGGTCTTCTTTGTCTCTACTTATGGCCTTCATTCTGAAGTCTATTTTATTAGATATGAGTATTGCTACCCCAGCTTTCTTCCCTTTCCATTTGCTTGGAAGATTTTTTCCATCACTTCAATTTCAATCTATGTGAGTCTTTTGTTGTAAGGTGGGTCTTTTGTAAACAACATATATATGAGTCATGCTTTCTTACCCCATCAGCTACTCTGTGTCTTTTGATCAGAGTGTTCAATCCATTTGCATTTAAGGTTATTATTGATGTGTACTTATTATTACCATTTTTGTTTATTGTGGTTATGTTTCACTTCCTATTTCTTCTACTAATTATAGCAGTTCTTTTAACATTTCTTGCAGTGCTGGTTTGGTGCTAATATGTTCCGTTAGCCTTTTTTTTTTTTTTTTTTTTGTCTGGGAAGCTATTTGACCTTCTATTTTGAATGATAGCCTTGGTGGATAGAGTAGTCTTGGATTCAGATCCTTGTTTTTCATGACCTTGATTACTTCATGCCATTCCCTTCTGGTGAGTAGTGTTTCTGTTGAGAAGTCAGCTGATAGCCTTGGGGGTTCCTTTGTAGGTAACCTGTTGCTTATCTCTTGATGACTTTAGGATTCTCTCTTTGTCTTTAAGTTTTGGCATTTTAATTATTATGTCTTGGTGAGGGCCTGTTTGGGTTCTTCTAACTTGGGGCTCTCTGTGCTTCTTGAAGTTGAATGCCTTTTTCCTTCACCAAGTTAGGGAAGTTTTCTGTCACTGTTTTTTCAAATATATTCTGTAACCCTTGCTCATTTTCTTCTTCTTCTGGAACTCCTATGATGTGGATGTTGTTATGTTTCATATTGTCCCACAGTTTTCTTAAGCTGTCTTCCTGTTATTTAATCATGGTTTTTTGTTTTGTTTTGTTTTGTTTTTTCGTTTTCTGATTGGGTGATTTTTTTCTACCCTGTCTTCTAATTCACTGATCTGGTCCTCAGCTTCCTCTACTCTGCTAGTTATTCCTTCCAATGTGTTCTTTATTTCTGCTATGTCATTCTTCATTTCCACTTGGTTGGTTTTTAATATTTTGATATTTTTACTCATGCTGTTGAGCTTCCTCATTATCATCACTCTGAACTCTACCTCTGATAACTTGCTTAGCTTCATTGTATTTCTCTCTTCTTCAGTGGAGTTCTCTTGTTCTTTCATTTGGGATTTGTTTCTTTGGTTCACTATTTTGGCTGTCTCAGTGGGTTTTGGGGCCTGCCAAATTTTTCCTGTGGATGTTAGTGTTCCGCTGATTGTGGCTCCCTCAAGGGTTTGGATGAGTGTGGGAGGACTGACATTAAACACCACTGTCTTACTTTCCTGGGTAGGTTTGAAAACCTAGGAAAGGTTCAGTTTTCCTCTAGCTTTTTACCTGGAGGTTATCACTTTCTTGATGAGCCTTGGGTTGTAGCCCTTAACTGAATGAAAAAAATCACTCAGGTGTTCAGAGTAAGAGGATTTCCAGAGGGTGGGGCAGATGCTTGCTGGCTTTTAATGAGCCTCAATTTGCATTTCTCTGGCCTAGCCTGGTGGTGTTAAATTTCTGAGGGAGGGGCTGTTGCTTTTCCCTGGGGCTCTGGGAAGGGGCTCTTTGAGTAAGTTGACTACTATTCTGTGAGGGAGTGATTCAGAACATAACTCCCATTGCCCTCCCATCTCTCCAAGCTCCTTAGTCTCCACACAGTTCCAGTCCACCCTCCCTCTGCCAGATCCCAAGGTGAGTGGCTGTAGCTAATTTAGTGCTCTGTCCTGGGCCTCTGCACTGTGGAGCTGGTTTGGGATGTTAACCCTGAGGGAGCTGCTCACAACTAAACAGCTTCTGTCCATGCACTCCCAGCCTGCCCTTTCATGCCTCCGCAGTTCCTACCAGGGTCGATTTAGTGTCCTTTTTCTGTCCCTGGTTGTATGGGTACTCTTCAGCTGCTTTTCTGTTGTTTTTTTCCTGACAATTTGTCTTTATTTTAGTTGTAATTCCAGTTTGTTCCTGGGAAATGTCTGTGTAGCTTCCATTCACTCTGCCACCATTTTGGAATCTTTCCACTCAATCTTTAATTTATATGTTAGACATGAACAGGAATTTGTTCATGTAATTATACCTAGAAATAGTTTACTATTTGACATTATGCAAGTATTTTTCTAAACATTTAAAATAGATATCATACTCTTTTCTGCCCATAATAGATTGTGTAGGACCATCCCAACTTAGAGAAAACAAACTCAATTACTATATAGATCTATGATTAAATATAATAATTTGTCATTTAATTGAATTATCAAACAAATAAAAATTTGTAATAGTAATGTGATAGAGCATACATATTTGTCCTACCTTTTACTCATAGAAATTTCTTTATGTATACTGATGTTTATTTTAATCTTGTAAATTCAAAATGAAATGATGTGTTGATAAATGTTAATAACCTGCTCTCTAAAAATCAAACAAAACAAACAGCATTGATTTGTAGTATTTGTTGATTTCCATGGTTAAATAATCCCATCGTGTTCCATTTCAGTTTACTGAGATGATGTCTTGTTGGTATGAACTTGGAGTTGGAAAGAGATGTGCAGTACACACTATATTATATTCCCACCACACAGCACAATAGACATAAAGAAGAAATTTCTAAAATATAGACAATATTATAATGGAACAAAATTGTTTGGGTGTAATGACTTTTGGGTATTATTAATTTTATTATTAATATAAGTTATTTAATTTTGTTTATATAATTTAATTTTTGATAATGATATATTTAACATTGACTGACAAAATGTCTAGTAATTTAGCAATTGCCCTTGATAACCAAATGATGCTAGTTCACCACTGGAAGGCAATTCATTTTAAACTGGCCCCTTTAAGCACCATTTATATTTTTTTCATGTCAACAGTACATAGGACATCATGTTATATTCAAGTCAACATCTATCATGTATCTAGTCTATCTAATATTTGGTTTATTGACTTAATATCCAAACCTTTTTTTCTTTATTGATTTTAGAGAGAGAGGAAGGGAGAGGGAGAGAGAGATAGAAACATCGATGAGAGAGAGCATCAATTGGCCACCTCCTGCATGCCCCCCACTGGGAATTGGGCCCACAACCTGGGCATGTGCCCTGATCGCGAATCAAACCAGCAACCTCTTGGTGCATGGGTCGACACTTAACCAGTGAGCCCCACCAGCAGGGCAATATCCAAACATTTTGTGATTTTCTGTTATTATGTTATTTCTGGTTCATATATATATATATATATATATATATATATATATATATATATATATAGATAGATATATATAGATATAGATATAGATAGATAGATAGATATAGACATAGATATATTTTTTTCCCCTCTAACATCCTAAAATAGAAAAGAAACTGGCATCTTTGTTTAATATCTTAACTTGCTTTTGTATTTTTTAAATCCTTACTTTATATATTTAAATGTTAAGTATTTAAAATAAGTCATGCCATTTTGTCAAAGATTAACTAAACACAGATTTTTAAACTTACAATTGAAAGCATGCAGATATATAAATATCTTGAAATATTCTTTCATAATATAATAAATGGTGAAAGCTTCCTGCTTTCTTTCTGGTCAGCCCTGCTGTGCCAGGGGCATTCTGTTTTCATTGGAGACTCTTAAACCTCCTTGACATTGTTAGGAGGATGTGTATACAACTGTCAGCCCAAGGAGCACTTGGAAGACATTTCGATGATTACTTAATTTTGTCCTCTAATTCAGGTTATTATTGTTCAAGATTTTAATTATGTGATTGACACATCAAACATTCTTTCATTATTTCAGATTGACCACAGCAAATTTAGATAAAGCTTTCCATTTGGGTTATTTTATATTCTATTTATGTGCACAGTGAGAGGAAAGTATGATGATGGAGGAGCTGGAATGGGCTGGTTAGCTTCAATTTCTTTGGCCAATTTACTTGAGTATTTTATATTTCTTTACTCTGTCAGCACTAGTTATCATTGTACTTATATATCAGTGCACTTAAAACACATGATTTTCTACAAACGCTGAGGAAAATGGTTATAAGGGAATACTTTTAGTATCTTTAGAGAGCATTTCCGTATCAAAGTTCTCATATGCAATTAGTAATATATATTTTAGCTTTTTTCCTGTTTCTTATTATTTTACTTTTTTAATTCAAAAAGCACTGGAGGTTGCCAAATATATTTTTAAAGAAATCTCAGAGTAAAAATATTGGATTTAAAATGCATTGATATACTGAATAGTCTGTGGCATTAAGTTTGGAAAATTGAGAAAAGGCCTAAGAACTAAAGGCTATTTTACTTTAATAAGATAGTGACAGTTCTCCTGCTGTTCTGGCCTTTCAATATTATTTCTCTCATGATCTTGCTCAGCAGCATGAAAATTAAATGACATCCAGGAGCAAATCTTATGATGGTATGGCGGATGAGACAGTTTCTTGGTAATCTTAGATTTCAGTTTATTTTCTTTCTTCTCCATTTCTCTCCCTTTTTATGTCTCATTTGAATGTGAAAGTGTATTGGTTTTGCAAATAAGGTCATTGTAAACAGTGAGTAAGGTAAGAATTCCTGATCGAAATGGTTGCGCTATATAAGTACAAGAACCTTGCTTTATTTTTCAGTCAAATATTTAAGAAAGAACAACAAATAATATTTCCTCTAATTACAAATAAAGATCATTTGAATCATGTGGAATTTGGAAATAACTTTTGCATTGTAAAAAATTTTAAACATACATAAAAATGGAGAGAGTAATATATGAATGCCCATGTATGCATCATCCAGATTCAATTGTGACAGTTACCAAATTTCTCTGATTTTATTCCACCTATCATCTTCACATCATTTGTTTTAAAATACTTTAAAACAAATCTCAGTCATCATATTATTTAGCTTGTAACTATTAATTCAGGATCAGGACAGCTATTTTCATCACATGATTTATTTGGGTTATATGTCATTTATATATATTAAGTAAAAGCTCTCTTTTTATAGAAAATACAAACAAGTTAGCCTCAAAGAAATAAATTTATTTATATATCTCTTCCAAGTACGTTTTCCCTAAAGTTCTGTTGCAGTTAAATATTTTTTTTGTTAAGCGAGTGTTTTTTCCATTGATTTTTAGAGAGAATGGAAGGAAAGAAGAGAGAGGGGAGAAAAAGAGAGAGAAGGAGAGAGAAACATTGATGTGAGAGAGACAAATCAATTGGTTGCCTCCTGCATGCACCCAAACCGAGGTCAGGGATCAACTCTGTAGCCCAGGTAGGTGTCTTTGACCAGGAATTGAACCTATGGCCCTTAGTTGTGCAGGCTGACATGCTAACCATTGAACCACACTGGCCAGGGCACAGTTAAAATTTTTAATTTAACTTCTTAACAAGTAGTTAAAACTTAAAAAATGCATCAATGTGAGTCCAAGATGGCGGCAGATTAAGTGGAAAGTATACTGACCTTATCCCAAAACCAAACTGGAATTACAACTGAAATATAGAAAAATCGTCCTGAATGACCTACTGAACACTAGCTAGAGAGAAGCCTTAAACCCAAGAACATAAAGAGGAGGCCACATAGAGATTAGTAGGAAGTGTGGAAATATGAGAGTGCTGGCTAGGCTTCCTCAGGCAGCAGCTGAAATTCTGGAGGGATAGCTCAGCTGCAGGGGTTTCCTCTGAGAAGTGGGCTCCCAGCTCAGAATGCCAGTACTGGTAAATGTGCCACATAACATATTGCTGTGAAAAGCAGCAGAGTTTCTGTTCACCAGGGAGAGACAGCTAGAAATGCAGGGAACCTCTAAAAGGTCAATGCACAAATTTCATTTGTAGTCACTCACCTTCGGCTCCAGAAGAGGGAGGGCAGAGTGGACTAGAGCTGTGTGAAGAGGGTCTGGGGTTGGTTTTGGTGAGAGAGCTGAGAGGACAGCCACCTGGATCCCTGTGCTGAGTCATTCCCCTGTACAGCAGAAGCCATCTTTTTCAGGAAAACCTTTACCTCTATTACGCATTAGCCAGGTGGGAAGCAATAGCCCCACCTCTTGTAATCCTTCTTACCCCATTCTGTGGATCTTATGCACTCACTACAGCCAGAGGCTCATTAAGTGATTGAGATTAACAGACAGCATGCAGCCAGATGCAGAAGTGGATCCCTGGATACTTTGAATCTTTGTCTGACCTGCTCCTGGGCCCAGGGCTAGTAAAAGCAGATCTTAGTGCACTGTTGGTTCTTTCCACATGCACCTAGCAGAGGGAGCCACAAGCTGTGGATCACTGAGAGTTCCAAATAGGTTGCTCAGGGCCAAGCACAGACAGTGCCTGACATTGGCCTACACCATAGTCCCTCTGAAGAGGCCCAGAACAAGTACATCCACTGACCAACTTCAGACAACAACAGAGCAGTATCCCATAAGTTTTATGCAAGCAGCATATTCACAAGGATGTATTGGATGACAACAAAACTTGCTGAGGTGAATTAAATTTCATGTGATCAGTACCTGCACAACACCTTGAACTCTGTGTTGGGGATTGAGCTTCACTGTCAACCAGCCTGAGGGTCAAACCCATGCGTGAACAAGCCAATAGCAATCAAGACTCAATTACAACAGGAGGGCCACACAATGTACACAAGGGACATTCTTAGAGCACCCAGTTCTGGTGATCAGGGAGACTGCATCACTGGGTCCCACAGGTCACCTGCTACATAAGGCCACACTGCTAAGACTGGGCGTCATAACAGATCTTCCTAATACACAGAAACAAACACAAACAGGCAGCCAAAATGGGGAGACAAAGAAATAGGCCTCAAATGAAGGGACAAAATAATTCTCTGGAAGAAGAGCTAAATGAAGTGGAGGTGAGCAGTTTATCAAATATAGAGTTCACAGTAATGATTATAAGGATGCTCAACAGCATGAAAAAATATATAGCAACCATAGAAAAGGATGAGTCAGAAATGAAGAATGATATATCCAAAATAAAGAATACATTGGAAGGAATAAACAGTAGGCTTGATGAAGTAGAGGATCAAGTCTGTGATTTCAAAGACAAGGTAGAACAAAACACCCAATCAGAGCAGGAAAAAAAAAAAAAGAAAAAGAAAATATGAGGATAGTTGAAGGGAACTTTGGGACAATATGATGTGTAACAACATCTGCATGAAAGGGGTACCAGAGGGAGAAGAGAGAGAGAACAAGGGATTGAGAACCTATGTAAAAAATAATGTCTATCCCTGGCCGGTTTGGCTCAGCGGTTAGAGTGTTGGCCTGCGGTCCAGAGAGACCCAGGTTCGGTTCCCGCTAAGGGCATGTACTTCGGTTGCAGTTTGTCCCCGGCCCTGGTTGGTCGTGCGGGTGACAGCCGCTCGATGTGTCCCTTTCACGTCGATGTTTCTCTCTCTCTCTCTTCCTCTCTCTCCTTCCCACTCTATCTGGACAAAAAATGTCCTCAGGTGAGGATTAAAAAAATAATAATAATAATGTCTAAAGACTTTCCTAACCTGCTGAAGAAAATAGACAAACAAGTCCAGGAAGTGCAGAGAGTTTCAAACAAGATGGACCCAAAGAAGCCCACATCAAGATACATCATAATTAAAATGCCAAAAGTTAAAGACAAAGAGAGAATCGTAAAAGCCACAAGAGAGATGTAGTCAGTTACCTACAAGAGAGCTCCCGTAAGACTGTTAGCTGACATTTCAGGTTGAAGAGATTAGTGTGATATATTAAAAGTGATGAAAAATTAGGACCTTCAACCAAGGCTATCCTCAAAACAATAAATGTGATACAACATGTAAACAAATTGAAGGATAAAAACCACATGATCATATCAGTAGATGTAAATAAAGCATTTGATAAAATCCAGCACCCATTTATGATAAAAATTCTCAGCAAAGTAAAACAGAGGAAACATACCTCAACATAATAAAGGCCATATATGACAAACCTACAGCCAACATGATACTCAACGGGCAAAAACTAAAAGTGTTCCCGTTAAGATTGGGAACAAGACAAGGATGTCTGCTTTCACCACTCCACATAGAACTGTAAGTCCTAGCCACAGCAACCATTAAGAAGAAACAAAAGGCATCCAAATTAGAAAGAGAGAACTGAAGCTCTCATTATTTACAGATGGCATGATATTGTATTAAAGAACCCTAAAATTCCACCAATAATTTACTAGAACTGATAAATTAATTTAATAAAGTAGCAGGATGCAAAATAAATATCCAGACATCAGTTGCATTTTTATAAACTGATAATGAACTATCAGAAAAAGAAAGAAAGAAACAAAAAACAATGTCATTCATAATTGCTTCAAAAAGAATAAAATACCTAGAAATAAATGTAACCAAGAGTGTAAAAGTCCTGTTCTCAGAAAATTATAAGATGTGTGGAAGATATAAATAAGTGGAAACACATACCATGTTCATGGATAGGATGCATTAACATCAGTAAAATGTCTGTACTACCCAAAGCAACCTACAGATTCAGTGCAATTTCTATCAAGATACCAATGGAGTATTTCACAGAATTATAACAAATATTCCAAAAATTTGTATGGAACCACAAAAGACTTTCAACAACAATCTTGAGAAACAAAAACAAAATTTTAAGAATCACTCTACCTGATATCACACTATACTATTAGGGCATAGTAATCAAAACAGCATGGTACTGGCATAAAAACAGACACATAAATCAATGGAACAGAATAGAGAACCCAGACATAAATCCATGCCTTTATAGTTTATTAATATTTGACAAAGGAAGCACAAAACATACAATGGACTGAAGATAGTCTATTGAATAAATGGTGTGGGGAAAATTGGACCGATACTTGCAAAGAAATGAAACTAGACCACCTTCTTACACCACACACAATAATAAACTTAAAGTGGATAAAAAACTTAAATGTTAGACTTGAAACCATAAAAATCATAGAAGAAAACACAGGCAGTAAAATCACAGATATTTCTCATAGCAATATTATTTCTGATATATCTCCTCGGCCAACAGAAACAAAAGAAAATATAAACAAGTGGAATTACATGAAACAAAAGAGTTTTTGCACAGAAAAGGAAGCCATTAACAAAATGAAAAGACAACCCACTGAATGGGAGAACATATTCACTAATGATACATCTGAAAAGGAGTTAATATTCAAAATTTATAAAAAACTTATAAAACTGAACACCAAATAAACAACAATCCAATTATGAAATGGGCAAAATACATGAAAAGATCCTTCTCCAAAGAGGACATACAAATGTCCAATAGACATGCAAAAGGATGTACCATGCCACTAATCATTAGAGAAATGCAAATTAAAACCACAATGTGGTAACACCTCTCACCTGTAAGAATGGCTGTCATCAATAAATCAACAAACAAGTGTTGGTGAGGATGTGGAGAAAAGGGAACCCTCAGGCAACATTGGTGGAAATGCAGATTGGTGCAGACACTGTTCAAAGCAGTATGGAGTTACCTCAAAAATTAAAAATGAAACTGCCTTATGACCCAGCAATTCCGCTTTTGGAAACATATTCAAAGGAACTCAAAACACTGATTCAAATGAATGTATACAGGCCTATGGTATTGCAGGATTATTTACAAATAGCCAAGATTTGGGAGCAGCCCAAGTGTCCATCAGTAGATGAACGGATGAAAAAGCTGTGGTACATTTACACAATAGAATACAACTCTGTGGTAAAAAGGAAGAAAATGTTAGCTTTTGCAACAGCATGGATTACCTGGAGAAAATTATACTAAGTGAAATAAACAGTCAGAGAAAGACAAGTACCACATGATTTCACTCATATGTGGAATTTAATGAGCAAACTGAACTACCAAGGAAAAGAGAGACTCATAGAGAATTGGCAGACAGCGCTGGGTGTGTGGAGGTGGTTGGGCGAGGATGGAGGGATTGAGCAAAAAAGGAAAAAATAAATAAAAGAGAGAACTCATGTTCATGGACAATGGTACAGGATTGTTGGGGTGGAGGGGGGTGGGTGGATGTGGAAGAGGGTATAGAGGGGATAAATGGTGATGGAAAAAATAAAAATTAAAATAAATAAATAAACAAACAGAACACAAACAAAACCTAGTAAAATGGCTGTGCTTTACACATTTTAGATAAAGTAAATTTTTTGCTCAATTATATAGTTAATTAAGAAAGGAACTTATACCTGACATTTGAATGCATATGACATGTCATTATTTTAAATAAATTTAATTAGTAAGTAAAAAGAAAATAAATAAAAATGCATCAATGACATAGTGGCCAATATAAATATTAGGGTTGTCACCATTTCAATTCACTTCTTAAATGTGCAATTAGTCAGAAACCCAGTATTTAACCAATGTTTATGACTGTATAAAACTAGAAAATCATGCATAAAAGAGGTATATTATTAATATATTATATAGGTTGAATATATGTGTTGACCCATGCACCAAGAGGTTGCTGGTTTGATTCCCAGTCAGGACACACACCCAGGTCGTGGGCCAAATCCCCAGTGAAGGGCATGCAGGAGGCGGCCAATCGATGTTCTCTCTCATCGATGTTTCTATCTCTCTCTCCCTCTCCCATCGTCTCTCTCTAAAATCAATAAAGGAAAAAAAAAATTTAAATGCTTTCACTTAAAAAAAAAAGTCATGATATGAAGATGTAGAGGTACTTTGGGAAAAAGGTCAGCAACATACATCAATAGAGAGCCAGAGAAGATGGGTGACTGATAGAGAGTAAAATGCACTGATAGCTGCATAGGAGCTGACTCTGTCTCTTGTCTTATCAGAAATAAGCAATGGAAAAACATAGCTATTTTTATTAATATCTATTCTTATGTCTCCTATTCACTGGGGTACATTTAAAATTTCCTAACTCAAAATATTCAATTTAATTTCAGCACAAACATCCAATTCAACTCTTGCCAACAAAATAATGATGATGGTGGTAATAATAATAATAATAATAATAATAATCATCATCATCATCATCATCATCATCAATAGTAATAAAAACAATAATCTAGTATTTTAAAATGCTAACAGTCTTTCAAACAGTGTGGTAAAACTTTCACATCAGTGGTAAAAAGAAGATACCATTATTTTCTCCATTTTACAAACAAACAACAGAAGAAAACAAATCTGCTGGCTTAGAGATACTATGAAAATAGTCCCAAGCAGCAGAGCAACTGTTATATTTCAGGTCCAGCTCTTTTCAGGTAATAAACTCTTAAACCCTGTGTGATGAAAATCCCATTGAGTAAAAGTTATCTTGAAGTGCTACTGCTCTTAGCCAGTTGTAAAAAAAACCAAATGAGAATTATCTGTTAAGAATTATAACAAATTATTTCACAGTTTTTATATAGAATACCTGGCCCTCAATCAAAATTATTCTGGCAAGTGGAGACAAGGTGTGAACAAAACCCAGAATACATAAAAGAAAATAAAGCAGAGTCACAGGTTATCAATATAAACAGTGGTATTATCATCATCATTTCAGTAGCAGACATATAAAGACAGGCTTTAAGACAACCATGCTTAATATGTTCACTAACATTTTGTAAAGAAAGAGTTTCTAGTCTTGCCAGAGTGGCTCAGTGGTTGAGCGTAAACCCATGCACTAAGAGGTCGCCAGTTCGATTTCTGGTCAGGGCACATGCCCAGGTTGTGGGCCTGATCCTCAGTGGGGGGCATGCAGGAGGCAGCCAATCGCTACTCTCTCTCATCGATATTTCTATCTACCTCTCCCTCTCACTTCTTCTCTCTCTAAAATCAATAAAGGAAAAAAATGTTAAAAATAAATAAATAAAAAAGAAAGAGTATCTATAGAAACTGAAAAAAAAAGGATCCAAATGGGAATACTGAAACTAAATTTAAGAAGCTGATGAAACATAAGTGAAAAGAGAAATAATAAACTAGATACTAGATGATGGGGTGAGAAAGAAATATTGAGATTGAAGCATAGCTGGGAAATTGATGTAAAACAGAGAAGAGAGAGTAAGAGACGGAGATACAGTGAGGAGGATAATTGACATGTTATTTGAATCTCAGTGGAAGAGACAATAAGATAGATGCAATATTAGACCAAAGCCTTTTTTACCAAAGTTTACAAAGATCTTCTACACAAATTTAAGAAGATCACTGAACACAAAACAGGATAATAAAAAAATATTCACCTTTAGCTATATTACAATGATTTCTACAATTCGAACATCAAGAGAATAATCAGAGAGTACCAAGATAGAAAAGACACATCAACATCAATAAAACAATTATACTGACAGTAAGTTTTCAACAAAAGCCACGACAACCATTATACAAGAGAATTATTTATATAAATTGATTTTTAAAATATCTGTCAATCTAAAATGCAACATAAAAAATATTTCAAGAAATAAATGTGAAATAAAAGGAAGGGTAAAAATAACTTATCGTGTGTGTACATGTTATAAGGAAATAATAAAAGATGATTTTTAGGCATCAGGAAAATATTCCAGGTGGAAGACAAGAAATGTCTGGAAGAAAAGCAGATTGTGAGGCTAAGCCTAAATGAATAATGCCTTGGGGTGGGAGCGGGGAGGAGGGGGCCAATGGGGGGAAAAAGGGAGGACATCTGTAATACTTTCAACAATAAATAATAAAAAAATAAATGAATATTGCCTTTATAAACAACAACGATAATAACAATAGTGATTTCTTCTGAGGCTTAAAGTATCTAGAATTAAAACATATACAAGGATAGCATATAAGTGAGGCAGGGAGTTACTGGGATATATTGAGAAGAAGGTAATTATATAAAGTAAAATTAACTTTGATTTATAAAAAGATGTATGTTTTAATCTTTAAGGTAATAGCTACAATATTTAATAACAATTTATGTAACACACAAATGCAGGAGAAAATGGAATAATTACAATTTTATAACTAATCCCCACCTACTCTTACCCCCCAAAAAGATAAGAAAGTACTAAAAATTTAAAAAATAACGTGAAAAAGAAGGGATATATAGAACTTACTTATTAAGGTAGTACACATAGACCAAATATATAAATAATGACATTAAAGATTCCTGTCACAATTAAATGACAACAATTCACAGACTAGATAAGAAATGAAAAACCACTAGATGCTAGTTTCAAAAGACACATATCAACTTAAGGATACAGACTGGTGTTGAGTGGAACTAAAATACATAGTGGGGCAAAGTAGGTTTACAGTTGTGAGTACGCAAGTTTATTTTTGTATTATTTACTAATGATTGTATCATTATTCATACAAACAACCTGAAACCGACTTTTGCTGACTTTCTATGTGATGGAAACACTAACCAAAAAGAAACTGAAGTAACTATATAAATAACAAAAGAGTAGACTTCAAGAAAAGCATTACTAGATATATTGAAATAGAGATGCAATTTATAATGTTAAAATATTAAATTTATCAGAAAGATGCAATGATTCTAAATTTGAATGAGCCTAATATAAGCTCAAAATACATAAAACAAAAAAATCAGAAATGAAAGTAAGGAATAGTTACATTCGCAATCACATGATAGATTGTAACATATTTTTCTCAGGAAGTGATAGAATAAGCAAACAATTAATATGAATTTAAAAAACATTATTTCGTTTCACTTACTCTCATCCATGCCTCAGTTCAGGCTTCTACTGTGAATATTTATTACACTGATTTAATTATATTTAAAAGTTTATTTTCAGTTTATCAAGGCCAATGTCAACATTGATAAGTCATTTTGATAAAAATGTGATGAAAATGGCATTTTCCCTTTGAGATCTTTCTCTCCAAAAACCTGTGCTGTGGTCTGAATATTTATGTCCCCTCAAAATTCATTTGTTGAAATCCTAACACCCAAAGGTAGTTGCAGGTGGGGCTTTGAAAAGTGTTTAAGGCATGAGGGTTCCATGAGATCAGTGCCTTATAAAAGAGGCTTCAGAAGATCCCCAATCCCCTGTGCCACAGGAGAAAATAATGAGAAGTTTGTGACCAAGAAGAGAGGCCTCACTTGATCATGGTACTCTGATCTTGGACTTCTAGGCACTAGCATTGTGAAAAATAAATTTCTGTTGTTTGTAAGCTACCCAGTCTATGGTATTTTGTTGTAACTCCAGTCTAATAATGAGAAAATAGACGAATCCCTACCGAGGGGCATTCTAAACAATACTTGATCTATACTCCTCAAAATTGTCAAGGTCATTAAAAACAACAACAAAAAAATATCTGAGTAATTGTCACACCAAGAGAAGCTTAAGGAGTCATGATGACTACATGTAATATGGTATTCTGGTTAGGATCCTGGAAGAGAATAAAGATATTGGGTAAAAACTAAAAATCGGAATAAAGTATGGAATTTAATTATGATTATGTAGCAGTATTTGTTCACTAATTATAACAAATACCTTACTAACATAAAACCTTAATAATAGGGGAATCTGAGTGTGGGATGTGGGGGACACTTTGTGCTATCTTTGCAAATTTTCTGCAAATCTAAAACTATTCTAAACAATGGTTTCTTAATAAGAAAGCCTGTTTATCATTACATTTTGCACTTGAGTAAGAGCTATGCCACATGCTCCAAAGCCTTAATGTGTAACATATGTTTGACACTCAATACATATTTTTGAATAAATAAACATAATAGGTTGTAGTGTTACTTTAATAAACAAAGTATCATATTTGTAAATAAAAAAAGTCCCAGTTTATATCCCACCCACAACCCTTACTCATTTGTTAACCTTGCCTTTATTAACTAGCTTCACTAGTCTCAGTTTTCTCTTTTGTAAAATTGTTACCATATTGGCTATTGTTAAGTATTGCTTAGAGAATTAAATAAAATAATGTACATAATGACATAGGTCCAGATAGATAGAAGTAACAGTTATTATTTTTATCTTTATTGACTAGAGAGAGAGGAAGGGAGAGGGAAAGATAGAAATATCGATGAGAACATCAATTGGCCGCCTTCTGCATGCCCCCCACTGGGGATTGGGCCCACAACCTGGGCATGTGCCCTGACCCGGAATCAAACTGACAACCTCTTGGTGCATGGGTTGATGCTCAACCACTGAGCCACACTGGCTGGGCTAGAAGTAACAGTTATAACAGTAGACAATGAACAATTTGGGTGACTTGTTATTGGTGAATGATGCTCACTAAGCCTATCACACTAAAAGGATAAAATTATTCCCTAAATAAATTCTACAACTAAATATCTGCTTTTACTCTAATATTTATAACCTTTTATGGATGTTTACATAAATTTACTCATCATATACAGTACAGATTAAAAATAAAACTCTGTTGTGGTGAAATCCAAGAAGCTGTCTTTCACTGACATACACATCCTGTCTAGAATGCCTTAGAAATTCCATAAAAGGGATGTTCTCTATGTCAGTTTCCTAGTCATGATGAACGAAGCCTGTAATGAATGATGCTACAGAACAAAAAAATAGCCTAACCTCTGTAATCGCCTGCCAGTGGTTTAGAAAGAGACCAGTTAGATGACTGCTGTGAACCTGAGAGTTAAGTAGCAGCATCCGCATCCATGGTGTTTCACCTCCTTCGATGAAAGTAGTGACTGTAGCTGCCTGAGTTGTCTAACCAATCACTGGAGAAAACGTCAACACACATGAATGGCATTCATTGGCTTATAACTAGATGTTTTAGATAATTATTAATGATATTGCTTAACTCTTGAGATGATAGAGTATGTTGTGAAGTGCTTTGAGTAAAAAAAAATGTTTTTTTAGTTATAAAATTTTACAAAATTATTTTCTTGTGGCATTTGTAAATACTTAAAATGAACAAAAGGATGTGATTATTTCATAAAAGAAATCTCACCCAATTTAAGATGTCCTTTTATAATTACCTTCATTCAATTTCTTAGTTATTGCTCTTTATTTGATAAAAAAATGAAATACATGGGAAATATGGTGCTCAATTTAAAGTTCATATTTAACTGATTGTTCATTGCATATATGTGACGTATGTTCTTAATGCCTTTATCTATAGATAGTCATTTATTTCCTGTAAAAACAGTTGGGAATTAATTCCCTTTCCACCAATCATCTAAGGAGCATCCAATGGTAAGTGAAATTCCTGTGATTCCAAACCATGCACTCTTTTTCCAAGTCCATAACCATCTTAAAGAATAAGCACTAAGTTCATAAGCTTAGCCAGTAAAAGTATATCTTAACATCCAGAAGTGTTTACATGAAAGGAGACAAAGAGACATAGCAATTGATCAATCCTACAGTGATGAACTGCATGCAGAAGCCACACCATTGTGTTAGAATTGGCCAGCAATTTTCAACCTTTTCCATCTCATGGCACACATAAACTAATTACTAAAATTCTGTGGTACACGAAAAAAAAATTACATATTTTGCCTATCTGACCAAAAAGATATAAGTATAATTTTGATTCATTCACACCAGAGGGCTATTATTCTGTTGGCTGTTGTCACTCATTCATTTGACAACCTAAGGAAAATAGGTCAGTGCCTTACTAAACAGTCAGGTATGGCACATTTGAAAAATTCTCGTGGCGCTCTGGTTGAAAATCGCTGGAGCAGGCAGTTGAAAATAAAGGGTCAATTTCATCATCTTCCTATTGATTGTCTTCACAGTTGAGCTGACCAAATTTTATGTCCCTAGTCAGCAATCTTTTTTACTAGGTGGCTTCTCCTGCTTTACTCGTAAAACCTTATACTATTATTACTGTATTTATTATTTCTTCATTGTTGCTCTTTATTTGACTTTTGGAACTGCTGATATTTGAGCTGTTTTTATGGTCTTTTTTATGCTCTTTATTTGCTGTTACTCATTTATTGTTTTTTATTGTATTGGTTTTTATTCTATGCTATCTGACAGTATGTTTATTATTTTAGAAGCCAATATCCAATTTTGAAAGACAATTTTCCAAAAAAGACTGCTGAAAAATATTTGTCCAATTTTCTTTAAACTTAAGTTCTTACACAAAGAGTTTTATTTGATACTTTACTACATATGCTACATTGTATACTTCAGTAAATGATATCCCAAAATCATGATTTTAACGATAAACATCATTCTATGTGTTATAACTATTTCATTAAATATATAAACTTGTTTCCTTAGTAAGCAAAAGTGAAAAAAATCTTTATTGGTAAAAACCAATAAAGTGGATACTTCAGTATTCAGTTCAGCTCTGTTGCTGTCTTGAATAGTGTCGCTGGGATGGTTGGCTGTCTTCTCTGCCATCATCTAAAATGTTGGAAACTTATTTTTTACTCTCTTTGTCACCCACCCAATTCCTAACACTTCAAAATAAACAAATCCCAATACCCATGATCAACATTATAATAATATATCAGTATTTAACAGTAAATTGTCTGAGTTTCAGTGGTTTTGGGTCTTCGTTTATGAGTTAACATTTACTCAAAGAACTTAAAATTCAACATCTATTGATATTTGAAAGGAAGGAGCCAAAAAAATCAATGTGCCTTAGCCTTCAAGGAACCAACAAAATATACACACAAGATACAGGGTAAAATAGGATGGGGTCTAATGTGGAAAACTTGAGTGAAGTACAAGGCAGCAGAGATTATAGCACATGGAGACCATCTGAGAAAATTTTGTGCAGAATAATAAACTCATAGTCTTTAGAAATAATCTAGTCCAACATTCTCTTTGGAAGGTAGTGAAATAAGCAGACATTTTAAATAACCTGCTCGCTATGCAAGGCCAGCCTATTGATAAAGCTGGAGGGAAGTCCCAGGTATCTTGCCTGACAGGTCAGTTAAGCAGGCCTTTAAAATAGGTAGCTTTTTAAAGTCAAAGGATTATTTTAGGTCTTGGAAAGATCAGGATAAAGTCGTGGAGGTGGAGAAAGTAGAGAAAAAGGAGGTGGCAAAAGTTTGAGCTTTATAACGGCATAAAGTATGCTGTGTTTAAGCCTAAAATTCATTGCCAGGTGCTTTGGACTGAATTATGTCCTCTCCAGACTTACACATTGAAGTCCTGACTCCTAGTATAACTACATTGGAGACAGGTACTGTGGGGTTGGGGGTTTGGAAGATGGATGTTTTGTAACCTTATGTTAATCCACTCTCAACCTTGTGAACCTGGCCCGCCCAGGTGCTTTCAGTGCTGCATGTAAACAGGGGCTTGTTACCAATCTGCAAATAAACAGGACTGCGTCCAAAGCTCTGGAGCATCTGCTCCCTTGCAAAGCTCCCTCTCATTCCAAGCAGCGTGTGCTTGTAGGTTCATTGCATTGCACGGATCCCGGCAGGCCCTGAGACGGCAGGGACTATAAGGTGGTAATTAAAATTAAATGAGGTTACAATGGTGGGGACCTGATCCTATAGCATTAGCCTTTTTACAAAGAAAAAACACCAGAAACCTAGGCTCATATTCTCTCCCTCTCTCTCTCTCTCTCTCTCTTTCTCTCTCTCTTTCTCGAGCAAATTTAATCTTAGACTTCTAGCCTCCAGAACCATGAGAAATAAATATCTGTAATTTAAATATCCAGTTTGTGGTATTTTATTATAGCAGCTCGAGCAGACTAAGATACCAGGCAGCCAGGAAAGGAAAGATACAGTTAAGATAGCCTGGGGACAGATGGGTGAGGACTTCGTATACAATGTAAAAGAAGTTTATATTCCATTTCTTTTAAGCATTAAAAAACATAAGTGATTTTTAAGTAGCTGAGTGAGAAAAAACTATATCAGAAAGATGGGAGATGTTCAGTAGCACAGTGAGAATTGGCAAGGTGAACAAGCATGACATTATTTGTTTTCTAATTAAAATTTAATATAGCATATGAAATATAGTCAATATTGTAATAACTATGCATGGTACTAGGTGGGTACTGGAAATATAGGAGGGACCTCTTTGTAAAGTACATGATTGTCTAACCACTATGCTGTACACCTAAAACTGTAGAAAGTAATATTGAATGTAAACTGTAATTTCAAAAATTAAAAAAAAAAAGTTAATAATGGCTTGAACTGGAACCGAAGCTGTGAGAGTGAGGGAAGTGTGTATATGGAGTGCTGGTTGGGAGAAATCCTAGATTTTAGTTAGTCTTAGACAACATTAAACATGGTGAGGATTGTGGTGGTAATGTCAACCAGAGAGAGAAAGCAACAGTTGAAGCTGGTGGGGTTTTTTTGTTGTTGTTGTTGTTTTATTGCATTTTATTAAACTAGAATTGTTGAAATAAAAAAGTAATGACAAAAGAAACTTTAGAATTTGTTTTGGAAGTTGTTAAAATCCACTGAAATGAACAATGTTATAGAACGACAGGCAGCATAAATGTGGGAAACTTTAAAGATTATGGGATTGAGATCGTACTCATAATAAGATAAAGCTTTCATTTATACAATACTGTGTTTAAAGTTTTTAAAAACATAAATATTCCCATTGCTAAAGGAGAAGAGAAAATAAGGAAGGGAGGATCTATTAGCACATGCTAGGCAGCGATGAAAGGAAAAACACACTGTACACAGTTTGATTTGCATTAGAATGTGCAGTGAGTCCAAAATTGGTGTATGTTTCTCAAGGGATCTTTGGAAATGCAGAAATGAAAGAAAAGTCAGTATTTTCCTATCAAAATAATGCACACGAATGTGTAAACATAGTGTTGGACCAGATGACATCTGAGATCCATTTCAGCTCTAAAATAATTTAATATTAAAATTCCATCACATGTGTTCTGAACAATTAAAACTAATATTAGATCATAAATAAAATGCATTAGTATGGTGCTCAGAGTACAATTTTATTAGATGAAATTATGAAGTTATCTTTATCCTTTGCAGGAAGCCAAACATTGGAATTTAATAGTATATTGGGAGGAGAGTTTAAGAGGATAAAGTACTGAATTGTTAATTACTGCAGGCAGTAAATTTATTTAATTATCTTAGAAAGTAAGATCTGAATAAATGACATAAAGAATTAATTCTGTCACATGCACTTCACCCAATATTAGCACAAAACAGAAATTTATTTAAAATTTTTGTACACATGAAATCTAAACAAATAGAAAAACCAAAACATGCCCTGGCCGGTTTGGCTCAGCTGTTGGAGTATCATCTTGTGGACTGAAGGGTTGCAGGTTTGATTCCCCATCAAGGGTACATGCCTGTGTTGCAGGTTCGATCCTCAGCCCCAGCTGGAGTTCGGATTGTGCGGGAGGCAACCAACTGCTGTGTCTCGCTCACATCAATGTTTCTCTCTCTCTCTCTCTCTCTCTCTCTCTCCTTCTCTTCCTTCCATTCTATCTAAAAAACAATAGAAAAATATCCTATCCTCGGGTGAGAACTAACAAAACTACAACACAAAATTCCAACTACGTGTTTAACATTTATTTGTACATCATACATAAAATTTAGATTTTAAAAAATAGATTTTCTGGCATACAAATTTTTTTATTGCTTTTCTCGGCTTCTAATATGTAATAATTTATATAAAGATCAAAGTTAAATTTTTAAAAATGTTTTTATTCATTTTTTTTTAGAGAGAGAGGAAAGGAGAGAGATAGAAACATCGATGTGAGAGAGAAACATTGATCAGCCACCGCCTGCATGCACCCCACTGGGGATGGAGGCCGAAACCTAGGCATGTGCTCTGACTGGGAAACCAACCAGGACCTCTCAATCCATGGGATGACGATCAATCCACTGAGCCACACCGGCCAGGCAAATTTAAATTTTAATGTATCTCTTACATTAGCTTTTGTCTACATTAAATAAAAAGTCTGTATATTGCAGTTTTAATTTATTTTTTGAACACACCATCTCTTTGAAATTAACATTTTCAAGTTGTCACATATTATTTGAGATTAAAATCACCACGGGCATTGAATATGAATATAGAGCAGCAAGCTCCCAAATTTATGATCAAATTGATTTTCAGTTTTAGAAACAGTTGAATTTTAATGCCATAAGGTTTCCATTTCCAGGAAGAGCTCTCACTGCTAAGAGAACACAGCATTTGCAATTTCTCCTGATTTCAATTTTAGCCTTTAATTGGAGCCACATTTTAGAAAAATTTGATTAATCAGATCATTCTTCACATTTTATTTTAGTCTAAAGTCAACTTTATGAAAGTATAATTTTTAAGGTAACATTTACACCTTTTAATGGTGTATCTCGAGTTTTGACAAATGTATATAGAGGTATAATGACCACCATATTCAAGGTATATGATCTGAACTTTGTATGAATTATTTTTTTTTCCTTTCCAGAATGTCACATATTTGGAATCATTCAGTATGTAGATTTTGTGTCTTTTTTATTTCATTCAATATAATGCTTTTGAAATCGATCCAAGTTGTTTCATGTGTCAGCCATTTATCCATTTATCAGTGAAAGAAAATATAGGATGTTTTCAGTTTTGAGTGATTATCAAAATGTTAAAACATTCATTTATAGGTCATTCTGTAGATATATGTTTCCAATTCCCTTGGTAAGGGGGATTTCTGGGCCATGTAATGGGTGTATGTTCAATATTATACCAAAGTGGTCATGCCATTTACATTTTCAAGAGCAAGTTGTAAGAGCTCCAGTTTCTACAAATCTTTATCAGCACTGGTATTGTCAGATTTTAATTTTAGTCATTTAGGTAGGTGCAGAAAATAATCTAATTGTGAATTTAATTTGTATTCACCTAGTGAGTAATTATATTGAATACTTTTTCATGTGATTATTTGCAAACTATATTGACCCTCAATATATATTCTTTAGTGAAGTGTCTTTTCAAGTCTTTTACCCATTAGCTTGTTTCTCTTCTTACTCTTAAATTTAAAAAATTCTTTATATATATACAATACAGGTATTTATAAAAATGTGGTTGTAAGTTTTCTCCTTTTTGTGATTTTTTTCTTATTTACATATCAGTGTCTTTTCCAGAAAACCAATAAGATAATAGAATCAGGATAATGGAATATAAAAATTTAAGAGGATATTCTTCTAATTTTGTATTCTTTTTCAAAATCGTTTTGGCTATTCTAGCCCCTGTATTTCCCAATATAAATTATATAATCAGCTGATCAGTTTCTGGGTTGCTATGTCAGCAACCTGCCAATAATATGCAGAGAGATATCCAGGGCACAGATGTATTCGTCAAAGTGAAGGCCAGTTGGTTTTGTTATCCACTAAGTGCATTATTGGCAGCCCGGGGAAGGGTGGGAACTGGGAGAGAGATGACTTGGGCTCCAGACTATAACAAATGCAGATACTGGCTTCTGCACAGCAAAAGAAACAAGCATCAAAATGGAAAAGGAACCTACTATACGGGAGAGCATAATTGCCAAAGATACATCAGATATGGGGTTAATCTCCAAAATATATAGCGTACTCATACAACTCAATAGAAGAAAGACAGAGAATCCAATTAAAAAATGGGCAGAGGACCTAAATAGACACCTCTCCAAACATGACATACAAATGGCCAAGAGACGTATGAAAAAATGCTCAATGTCACTAATCATCAGAGAGATGCAGATTAAAACAACTATGAGGTATCACCTCACACCTGCCACAATGGCTGTCATCAACAAAACAGAGGCAAGACCTCCTTCCCTGTACACCAGCCCAGTTGAGGGCTATTTCTTTTCCTGATAAAGGTTATAATTCTATTCCCTCTTTTTGACTTCCCTGGCCTATGAGGAAATCCCACGTGAAACAACACAACAATCAGATTATACTGATATCACTCCCCTATTCATCAATTGCTTATCAGCCAATTGGTGGTCATTGAAACACAGGTCATAACATCAAGACTGGGCTGCATTTCTTTGTACCTGTGAGCACTTCTCTCCTTGCTGCTTAGCAGGATACTGAGCTTGGCTCCTCTATGACTACAATGAAGTAGGCCCTGAGCAGACACAAGACATACTACTGGGAAGGAATGGACAAATTTTTGACAAGTGGACCTTTTCCTCTATTGTGCCTTCATAGCCACTGACTGATGGTATGAGATTTACCAAACTTAATTACTAAATTCTAGCTGTCTTAAGTTGCAAAACAAATAAGAGATGGTGCTCAATTAAGAGAACACTTATTTCATGTCATAAGAAAGAAATGCATTTATTTGCTATTAATTAGCCTCCAATACCTAAATCAATTTGATGAATGAACTTTGGAAATATAATGATGTACATTCAAATAGAATTTGACGCCTAGTACCTCCCTAGGAATTTATCTCTTGTTTTCATGAGGGGGACTGAGAATACCCCAGGGAGAACAAATAAAGTTTCAATTTGTGTCTTAAAAAATACATCTAGCATGAAATGTGGTAGAGAATTTCTTCTAACTATATTAGGAGGAAATTCAGCAGTGGATTGTTATAGAGTTTGAAGTATTATTTTTTAATAATTTTTTTTTTCTTTATTGATTTTTAGGGAGAGAGGAAGGGAGAGGGAGAGAGAGGTAGAAACATCAATGAGAGAGAACATCAATTGGCTGCCCCCTGCATGACCCCACTGGGGATCGGGCCCACAACCTGGGCATATGTCTTGTCTGGGAATTGAACCGGCGACCTCTTGGTGCATGTATCAACGTTCAACCACTGAGCCACACCAGCCGGACTGAAATATTTTTAGCTTGTTCTTCTTCCCAGGATGTTAACATGGAAGGACATACAAACAACTATGGCATTTAACTTCTATTTCTACTTTTTCCTAGATAAATTATTAAAGTCGTGCCTGAGTATTCA
This sequence comes from Tadarida brasiliensis, assembly GCA_030848825.1. NCBI lineage: Eukaryota > Metazoa > Chordata > Mammalia > Chiroptera > Molossidae > Tadarida > Tadarida brasiliensis. Next base: position 104,399,198 of record CM061260.1, on the reverse strand, counting down.
TTTTAATAATACCTTGGCATTAAATGATTATCAAAGATTTAATGCTGTGTTGAAATTTCATTTCAAGATAAACTTGGCTAATTGTATTTTGGGCTAGGTGTGATTATTTACATCCACACAGATTTTTCTCACTATTCTTTTATTTCCTTACAGTTCAGGATTATATATAATTTTGAAGAAAGAGAATAAATATTATTTACAAAATATTTTAATTCTAGTTCACTGTAAGAGATTATCGTTTATTGTTGTGTCCAGTGTGTGGTTATTTCTTCAAACTTTCCAGCTGGAGAAGTTGACAGCAAGTATGTTTGTAAGAAACCGATCTGCTACTAACCTCAGTTCTCAGTTCCCTAGGGGAGGGAAAGCCAGATTCAATGCAGCATGACTCCGGAGATGTGTACTAGGAGTTGTTAGTTCTTGTTAACGTGTCTTTTTGACATGGTTGTGCTGCACTTCAGAGAACTGAAAGTTCATTTTAGAAAATGTCTCTTACTTTTCAAATTTGTAATACAGATGTCTGTCTTCAAATTCTCCTGCCTGTTAGATTTTTATGTCTCACAAGTTATTTATATACAATCATGTTAGCTACTATTTCAGGCTTCTCTCCGTTTTGGGTTCCTTAGGGGACTCTTTTGTCTCACTTTGGCTTTTAGTATAATAATGTATGTTACAAGTGGTTAAAAGTGAAGATTTTGGAATTAGACTTTCTACTTAGGTTAAAATTCTCTCTATTATTTTGTTATGTGTTCTTGAACAAGTCATATTTCAAAGTAGTATTAGTGCTTATAAGATTTTTTTACAAGATTAATTTATAAACGTGTGTGTGTTTGTAGTGGCGAGCACATAATAAGGACTGTATAAATATCAGCTATCATTGTTATTCTCTCTCTTTCTCTAATAATATTCTTTACTTGCAGTTTTCCAAATTATAACATATAAGTCATTTGTGAAAGGCAAAATAAATAACACATTAATAAAAATCAACTACCTACCTTCCTTGATTACTTTTATGCTTATAGGTGGGTGTCTTCATTTTTTTGTATTAATTTCTCAGGAGTCAGCTTGTTCTGTCTTGAAAGTTTAAGAGATGTTACCAGGATGTTTTTTCAAAATGGCTGAAAAAAAAATGTACATCTCTACCAGTGAGAATAAATTTTTCTTATATTCCCAACAGCATTAATTCTTATACTTTCAAAAAACTTGGTAGACTTAATATTTAGTCTTTTCCTTATTTTTGTTTCCCTGACTCTTAATGAGTTTGAATGTCTGTTATATTTATTGGTCTTTTGCTAATTGCTTTTTCTTCTTTGCCCATTTACTATTAGGTTCTGTCTTTTTGTTGTTAGTTTGTGAGTTCATTATTTATTTTACTTTTTATCACATTTTAATATCTTTATAAGTATTTTTTAAAGTTTAACCATGTCCATTATTAGCTTGATTATAACTTTCCTCATGTAAATGTTTTAAATATTATTTGGATAAATATATCTAGTTTTTCTTTTTATAGATTCTAAATTTCCACTCTTGGTTAAGGATGTTGCCTTAATCAAATTGTTCATTAAATGCCCTTTTTGTATTTATTTTTAACAAATTTTGTTTTAAATACGGTGTGAAATATGAATAAAATTTTTCCCTTCATTCAGATATAAGATCATTTACCAGTAAAATTTATTAAACAAAAAACCTTTTTACATTTTATTGAAATGCCATTTTGTCATTGTATTAGATTTTTTTGTTACATAGTAAATTTCTAAAAATTTAGCAGCTTAAAATAATGCACATTTATTATGTTAGTTTCCAGGAGTCAGGAGTCCAGGCATGAATTAATTAGTACTCTGCTCAGGGTCTCATTGGGCTGCAATCAAGGTGGTGGCTGTGGCTGATATATTATCTGAGTCATGGAATCCTCTTCCAGGCTCACTGGTTTTGAGCAAAATTTAGGTTTTTACTTTTTTAAAAAATATTTCTTTTTAAATTTTTTCCCCTTTATTGATTTAGAGAGAGAGAGGAAGGGAGAGAGAGAGAGAAATAGAAACATCGATGACAGAACATCAATTGGCCCCCTCCTGCATGCCCCCCAGTGGGGATCGGGCCCACAACCTGGGCATGTGCCCTGACCAGGAATCAAACCAGCGACCTCTTGGGGCATGGATTGGTGCTCAACCACTGAGCCACACCAGCCAGACTAGGTCTTTACATTTGTAAGACAGAGTTTCCATTTTCTTGCTAGCTGTGAACTGGGGATCATTCTCAAGTCATCAAAGCCATCCTCAGGTTCTTGCCATGCGGTCTTTTCCATAGGCAGTTCCCAACGTGTCTGTTTGCTTCTTCAAGGACAGCAGGAGAATCTTTCTTCAAATCTCTCCCAGCAGAGTAGGCCGGGCTCCTTTTTAAAGGCTCATCTGAAAGGAGAGGCCCACAGCTGACAGTGTCCCCTTTGATTCTAACACATCAACTAATTAGGGATCTTAGTTATATCTGCAAAATCCCATTGCCACATTTATAACCTAGAAATGAGAATAAAATCCCATCATAGTCACAGGTCCTGCCCACATTCCTTGGGAGGGGATTATTCAGGGTGTGGACACTGAGAGACTAAAAACTTGAGAGCTCTCCTAGATTCTGCATATCACAGTCATAATAAATTCTCTATTTGTACCTTTTCTCTTCCAATGCAGTGACTTGTCTATCCTATTTATTACTATAAATTTAGTGTCATATTAATTCGATAAAACTTTGTGCTATCTGGTAACTCAAGTTCTTCTTTATCAAGTCAGTTATACATCACTTTCATACATTTAATGGCTATTCTAGGGACTTTTCTTTCTGATTGACATTAAGATGACTTTTCCCATTTCCCAAGAAAATATAATAAACTTGTGGGGTTTTCATTTCAGTTGCACTAAATTTATATGTCAATACTCAGAAAAATTATATTTTCTATCTTTCTACTTAAGAGTATGAAATATTTTTGAGTTTTTAGATCTTGTTTATTACTCTTCAGAAAGATTATACAGATTTTGAAGGTCTTACTCAATGTATGTTTCCTTCTCTGGAGTGTCATCCAGTTTGAAAGGCAGTGTAACTTCATAGTTAAACACACGCCTTACTGCTGAACCTTCTGAGCTTGAGTCGAAGTTCTTTACTTAACAGGTATTTGTACTTGGGTATTTCTTAGCTTTTTCCTGCCTCAGTTGCCTTATCTACAAGATGGGGATGATAATAATTGCACATTATTGTGGGCATTAATTAAGGTAATGTATATAAATCCCTTGCGATAATCCCTGGTACATAGTCAACACTATGTAAGTCTTATAAACATGTTGGGTGCATTATGGTATCTTGTGATTTTATTTATGTTTCCCTGATGAAAAAGGAGTTTGAGGATTTTCTTATTTGTTTTTGGACTTTTGAGAAGTACTTTCACAAGTCTTTTGCTCATATTCCATTGGTCATCTTTCTTTTGCATTTTGTGAGAGTGTTTAATATACCTGAATAGCAGTGGTATGTAATATATTTGTATTAGAAAAATTTTCTCACATTTATTTGTTCGGTTTTTCACTCTCTCCATTTTTTTCTTGTAATGAACAGGACATCTTTATTTTAATGTAATGCAGTTTATCAATCTGTCACTTTATGGTTCATGCTTTCAACCTGATGTTTAAGAAATTTTCCCCTGCTGCAGAGTCATAAGGATATTTTTCTTTGTTACCTCTAAGAAATTTATTTATTTATTTATTTATTTATTTATTTATTTATTTATTTTTTAATCCTCACCAGAAGATATTTTTCCATTTATCTTCAGATAGAGGGGGAGGGAGAGAGAGAGAAAAACATTGATGCGAGAGAGACACATCAATTGGTTGCCTCCTGCACAACCCCAACCAGGGCCAGGGACCAAACTGCAACCGAGGTACATGCCCTTGACCAGAATCAAACCGCAACTCTTTGGTCCACTGGCCGATGCTCTAACCACAGCCAAACCAGCCAGAGCTAAGAAATTTTATTTTATATTTCCAAATTAGAGTTATCATACATGTAAAATAGATTTGCCAAAATTCATGTTTTTATGTATATAGCCAATTGATGGGGACTCATTTATTGAAAGGACCAGATGAACTTTAAACTCTTTTGATTTTTTTTCCAATCAAGTATCCATACACATGTAGTTCTTTTCTTAATCCTTCCATGATGTTGCATTGGTCTACTTATCTAAAATTATAAAAATAACAATCTCATTACCATAGATTTTAATATTTCTTGATATATAGTAATATTAATCTTTTGGCTTTATTTTTTCTTCAAAATATTCTTGACTATTCTTGGTCCATTTTATTTACTTATAAGTGTTAGAATCTGCTTGTTAATTTCCACACTCAAATACATATATATACATGTATGTACACACACACATACACACAGCTTTCTATGATTTGATTTATAATTACATTGAATTTATAAACCAATTTGAGAATAATTAATATCTTCATAATATTGAGTCTTTCAACCAATAAAAATAGCATGATTCTTTATTTAATTTCAGGTCTTCATTAATTTCTCTGAACAATGTTTTTTATACTTTATTTTGAGGACTGTATAAATTTTTTAAAATATGTTGGCAGGCATTTGATGCTTTTTGATACTATTTGTGAATGATAATGTTCTTAAATTTTATTTTTAAGTTTTGTTGCTAGTAAATAGAAATATAATTGATTTTTAATTGACTTTATATCCATCAACATTGCTAAATTTATTTTTTACTTTAAATAGTTTATTTTTAATTTTTTTGTTACTATATAAAAATATAACTGATTGTTTATTGACTATATTTATCAATATTGCTAAATTCATTTTTAATTTTGAATAGTTTATTGGTTAATATGTCTGATTGTTCTATGTAAGTACTCATATCCTCTGCAAAAATAGTGGTTTTATTTTTTTTTTCTTTTCCTTTTTTCTCTTGCCTCATCGCACTGGTTAGTACCTCCAGGACACTGTGATAGGCATGGTGCTAGCTGGCTTTCTTTTCTAAATCCAATTTCAGAGAAATTTTTAGTTTGAGATTGATTTTTCTATTTTGTCTGTGTGTGTTGTGTGTGTGTGTGTGTGTAATGCAATTTTATCAAATTATTTTTCTGCATCTGTCAAAGTAAGCACATAATGCTTCTTCTTTGTTCTGGTTTTAACTATAGAGCATGTGAACAAACATCATATATATATTCTTGCTTGATTGAATATAATAATAAAAGAAAGGAAGAAAAAAATCACTTCTTCATTTATGGCTTTGGTGATAAATTTTTGGTAAATGCTGATAGTAGTTTGTAATAAATATGTAATTTCTGTAAAATAATTTAACATTCTAAAATATTTTTGAATATATATTTTGTTTTTATATAAACTTATGTGTACACATACTTGCTTTATTTTCCTTTTTTATTTTCAACTTTTTAAAATTTATTTAGACATCAAAAATAAGTGGAAAGCCATCTTTGTGTTTCTCAGACATAATGAGCTATTTCTTTTAATGCTTTCTATAATTTTAAGAGCATCTAATGAATTTTCTTTTGTTGTGATTATAGAATATGAAGAAACAATCCATTTACAAAAGAGGTGAAATTTTTATCTCAATAGAAATAATCCAAATGAACCATCAATTTGTTATTTTAATGATTTATTATCAACTGTGCTAAATTTGAGACATTTCTTTAGTGAATTCAGGCCATAAGGAAATAACCAAAGGGCTTGACTGTATGATTTTAACCCCCAAGCACTTTTATTCACTTTTAAAAGAAGATTTAACCCTGTTATCAGTTTAATTATTATTAGATTAAACCATTCTTTCTTTCTTTCTTTATTTATTTATCTATTTTTAATCCTCACCCAAGGATATTTTTTTTACATTAATCTTCAGATAGAGCTGGAGGGAGAGAGGAAGGAAGAGAGAGAGAGAGAGAGAGAGAGAGAGAGAGAGAGAGAGAGAGAGAGAGAAACATCAATGTGAGAGAGACACATCAATTGGCTGCCACCCGCACAACCTCAACTGGGGCTGGGGACGAACCGCAACCACCATACGCGCCCTTGGCTGGAATTGAACCCGAGACGTTTTGGTCTGCAGGTGACTCTGAGCCATACCAGCCAGGGCTCATTCTCTTTTTTAGAAGTAAACTTCATCACTTCTATTTTGGAAATTATAGGAACCCTCCAGGAATAACTGCTGAAAATTCAAATGTTAGTAGAACTCAATCCCTCTTCTAGGTGCCATGAGATATAAATGGGAATAGCTAGGGCAAAACCTAATTACAGTATTTTTAAAAATTTGAGCTGTAAAACATATTTAGTTTTGAGAAGAAAAGCCTTAATAGTTGACATCATGTCTTTGAAATACATTGTCAGGAAGATATTGATTTCTTAAAAATATGATTCCAGGGAATAAATGTCGATTTCATCAGGAATCCCCAGTGAGTTAGTTTCTCATGACAGAATTTAAAGTCCATTGAAGGTTTAATCTCAACTGTCTAACTCCCATGAAACATATAAGATTGTTGACTTCTCCCTTTTCCTATAAATATCCTTGTTTTTCCTTGCTTGAATGCTCCTTCCTAATCTTTTATGGCTTCTATTCTTTTGCTTTATATCTAAATTGTGGATATTTCTGAAATCTCATCTTGTTTATCTTTTCTTCACACTCTAGTCATCGCTTCTTATTGATCTTACCTATTTTTAGAACTTGAGCTACTTTCTTTTTCCTAATTTGTAAATCCTATGCAGTGTAGTTTACTCTAAGAAGTTTGAGATTAATATGTTTTACTGGGAATCTCTTCTCAAAGTGTTCAATAATACCTCAAGCTCAGTACTTCCTATGGAACTTACTACCTCTCTGTCCAAAATTCAGTTGTTCATTTAGAGGCTAAATTTTGAAAAATAGTAACACCATTTTCCAAATCACCAAAGTCATAAATCAAGGAGTGATTTTTTTCCTCTTCCCCTCTTTTATTATTATATTCCATCAATCAAGAATTGTTGAATGCTTGGGCTCTTTAACTTATCTTAAAACTATTCTTTTCTATGTAAAACCACTGTAGCAGCCACGGTTTTGTCCTTTGTTATTTTTCAAGTGAATTATTGTAGTAGATTCTTGGTTAAAATCCCTGAGTCAAATTTTCTTGTATTTCCAGTCAGCCCTATTTGTATGTTAGATGGTATGTACTACTAAGGAAAGGAAAGAAGAAAATGGGTATGGTGGAAAATATTGGGCAGTATTAATATTTTTTAAAAGAATAATAGGGTAAGTTTTCTTGAGAAATTGCCATTTGAATCAAGAAGGAAAAGAGACTAAAAAGTGTAGAATGAAGATATCTAGAGAATGCATATTTTAGTCAGTGGAAATATCAAGTTCCAAGGCCCTGAGTTAGAAGTATAAATCAAAACTATTTTCAAACTTAATAGAATAAAAAGCTGAAATCCAAGATGATGGCAGAGTGAGTGAAAGTTATACTCACTTCCTCCTGGGATCAAATTGGAATTACGACTAAAATACAGACCAATCAACAACCGTCTTATATACCAGTGTTTATAAAGATGCTCAAAACATTTAGTGAGAACATATACAAGGAGATAGCAAATATAAAAAAGAAATAGAAAGCATATAAAAGAACCAGTCAGAAATGAAGAATATAGTATCTGAAATGAAGAATAGAGTAGGAGGAATTAACAGTAGGTTGGATGAAGCAGAGGACAGAATCAGCAATTTGAAAGATAAGGCAGTAGAAAATAGGAAAACAGAGTAGCCAAAAGAAAAAAGAAATAATAATGTGGATAATTCAAGGGACCTTTGGGACAATATGAAATGTAATAATATCTAAATCATAGGGGTACCAGAAGGAGAAGAGAGACAGTAAGGAAATGAAACCTATTTGAAGATGAATGAAAATTTCCCTAATTTGGTGAAGGAAAAAGACACACATGTCCAGGAAGCACAGTGTTCCAAACCAGATAAACCCAAAGAACCTCACAGCAAGACAAATTATAATAAAAATGGCAAAGGTTAAAGACAAAAAGAGAATCTTAAAAGCAGCAAGAGAAAGACAGTTACCTTCAAGGGAGCTCCCATAAGACTGTCAGCTGATTTATCAACAGAAACCTTGCAGGCCAGAAAGGATTGGCATAAATATTCAAAGTGATGAAAAGCAAGGACCTACAATGAAAACCACTTTACCCAGAAAGGTTAATATTTCAAATTGAAGAAGAAATTAAGAGCTCTCTAGACAAGAAAAAGCTAAAGGAGTTCATTGCCACAAAACCAGTATTATAAGAAATGTTAAAGGGTCTTCTTTAAGAAGAAGAAAAAAAAGAGAAACACAGTTAAAAAGAATAAAATTGCATCACTGGAATATGTGGTTAAGTTGGTTGGGCATCGTCCTGTGTACCAAAAGGTTGCCGGTTTGATTCCCAGTTAGAGCACCTGCCCAGGATGCATGCTTGATCCCTGGTAGGAGATGTGCAGGAGGCAGCTGATCAAAGTTTTGCTCTCACATCAATGTTTCTCTGTCTTTCTCCCTCTCTCTTTCTCTCTCTCAAAAAAAAGTCAATAAAAAATCTTTAAAAAAAGAATAAAATTGCAAAAATATGTACCTATTAATAACCACTTTAAATGTAAATGGCTTAAATGCACCAACCAAAAGACATTGGGTAGCAAAATGGATAAGAAAATAAAATCCATCTATATGCTGTCTACAAGAGATCCACTTCAGAATGAAAGACACATAGAATGAAACTAAAATGATAGAAAATTTATTTCATGCAAATAAAAAAATAAAGCTGGGGTAGCAATACTTATATCAGACAAAATAGACTTCAAAACATAGTTATAACAAGAGACAAAGAAGGACACTACATAATGATATTTACTCCAACAAGAGGATATAACCCTTGGAAACATATATGCACCCAACATAGGGGAACATAATATGCAAATCAAAACATGATGAACATAAACGGAGAGATCAACAGTAATACAGTCATAGTAGGGAATTTTAACATCCCATTCACATCAGTGGATAGTTCTTACAGGGCTTACAGACAGAAAATCAACAAGGAAACAACCTTAAATGACACACTGGACCAGATCGATTTAATTGATATCTTCAGAGCATTTCTCCCCAAAGCAGCAGAATATACATTCTTCACATGTGCACATGGAATATTTGCTAGGATAAACAACATGTTAGGACACAAAACAAGTATCAATAAATTTAAGAAGAATAAAATTGTACCAAGCATTTTCTCTAACCACAATGATATGAAACTAGAAATCAATTACAAGAAAAAAACTGAAAAACACACAAACACATGGGGGCTAAATAATATGTCCCTAAACAATGAATGGGTAAACAATAAGATCAAGTTGGAAATCAAAAGTTACCTTTAGACAAATAAAAATGAAAACACAACAATCCCAAATCTATGGGACACAGCAAAAGTAATCCAAAGAGAAAAATTAGTAGCAATACAGGTCTACCTCAAGAAGAAAGAAAAATATCATATAAATAATCTAACTTTATACCCAAAAGAACTAGAAAAAGAACAAAAAACAAAGCCCAAAGTGTGTAGAAGGAAGGAAATATTGAAGATTAGAGTGAAAATAAATGACCAGATCAAAAAAACAACAACAACAATACCGAAAATAATGAAACCCAGAGGTGGTTGTTTGAAAAGATAAACAAAATGGACAAACCTTTAACCAGACTCATAAGGAAAAAATAGAGAGAGGACCCAAAGAAATAAAATCAGAAATGAAAGAGAACAACAACAGACAACACAGAAATTCAAAGGATTGTAAGAAAATATTAAGAACAACCATAGGCCAGCAAATTGGACAATATAGATGAAATGAATAAATTCCTAGAAACATATAATCATCCAACACTGAATCAAGACGAATCAGAAAATTTGAACACACAGATTACAACTAATAAAATCTAAGAGTAATCAAAAAACTTTCAGGAAACAAAAGTCCTGGACCAGATGGCTTCACAGGTGAATTTACCAAATATTCAAAGAAGAACTAACACCTATCATTCTCAAACTATTCCAAAAATTTCAAGAGGAAGGAAGACTCCCAAGCTCATTTTACAAGGCCAGCATTATCCTAATTCCAAAACCAGATAAAGACACTAAAAAAAGCAAAACAAAACAAACAAACAAAACAAACCTATAGGCCAATATCCCTGGTCAACATACATGCAAAATTCCTCAACAAAATATTAATAAACTAAAACCTGCAATACATGAAAAGATCATACATAATGATCAAGTGGAATTCAGTCCTGGAACGCAAGGTTGGTGTGATATTCACAAATGAATTAATATTATATATAAACTAAATGAAAGATAAAAATTACATGATCATATCAATAGATGCAAAAAAGCATTTGACAAAATTTACTACCTATTTATGATAAAAATTCTTAGCAAAGTGGAATAAATGCCATATATCCACTTTTACCACTATTCTTCAACATTGCACTGGAAGTTTTAACTGCAGCAATCAGACAAGAAAAAAAAACAAAAACAAAAAAACAACTCATCCAAGTTGGAAAGGAAAAGGTAAAACTCATTATTTGCAGATGAAGTAATACTGTATATAGAGAACACTAAAGATTCTACCCTGAAACTACTAGAACTGATAAATGAATTCAGTAAAGTAGCAGGATACAAACTAAATATCCAGAAATGGGTTGCATTTTTATACACCAGTAATGAGCTAGTAGAAAGGAAAACTAAGGGAAAAAAATCCCATTTACAATAGCATGAAAGAAATAAAATACCTAGGAACAAATATAACCAAGTATGTAAAAGAACTGTGCTCAGAAAATTATAAGATACTGAAGAAATAAATTGAAGAAAATACAAATAAAGGGAAGCATATACCATGCTCATGGATAGGAAGAATTAACACTGTTAAATGTCCACACTACCAAGAGCAATCTATAGGTACAATCAATTCCTATCAAAATGTCAATGACATATTTTACAGAACTAGACTAATTAATTCAAAAATGTATATGGAACCACACAAACCCCAAATAGCCACAGTAATCTTGAAAAAAAGTACAAATTTGGAAGAATCATGCTACCTGATATCAAACTTTAGTACTAGTCCATAATAATCAAAACAGCATGGTACTGTAAAAAAAAAACAGACATGTAGATAAATGAAACCAAATAGAGAGTTAAAAACTACACTAACTTATGTGTTTAGCTAATATTTGACAAAGGAGACAAGAATGTACAATTTTGCAAAGAGAGTCTATACAATAAATGGTGTTGGGAAAATTGGACAGAAATGGGAAAAAACAAAGTAACTCTAGATCACCTTTGTACACCATATACAAATAGCCCATGGGCACAGACAATAGTGTGGTGAAGGTCTGGGGTGGGTGGGGGCTGGGTAGAGAGGGCAAAATGGGGGGAAATTGGGGACATCTGTAATACAGTCAAAAATAAAAATTTAATAAAATTTAAAAGAAGAATAATCTCAGGAGAAAAAAATGGTGGTGAGGTGAATGCAAGCTACACAGACCATCTCCCAGGATCAAATTGGAATTACAACCAAAATAAAGACAAATCGCCCTGGCTGGTTTGGCTCTGCGGTTGGAGCGTCAGCCTGCGGACCAGAGAGTCCTGGGTTCAGTTCCCACTAAGGGCATGTACCTCGGTTGCAGTTTGTCCCCGGCCCCAGTTGGGTTCGTGTAGGTGGCAACCAGTCGATGTGTCTCTCTCACGTCGATGTTTCTCTCTCTCTCTTCCCCCCTCTCTCCCTCCCACTCTATCTGAAGATAAGTGTAAGAATGTCCTCGGGAGAGGATAAAAAATAATAATAATAAAAAAAAAATAAAGACAAATCACTGGGAAAAACCAACTGAAAAGCAGCTGGAGAGAACCCGTATAATCAAGGATGGAAAGAGGACAACAAATAGAACCTGGTAGGAACTGCAGAGGTGTGAGAGGGTATGCTGGGAGCCCACAGACAGCAGCTGAGGGCTGTTTTAGCTGTGAGCATTCCCCACTGAGAAAGCAGGGGCTAAAAAAACACCAAATCAGCTACCGCCACTAACCTTGGACTCCATCAGAGGGAGGGTGGACAGGACTAGAACTGTGTGAAGAAAGTCCAAGATTCGTGGCTCAGGGGAGATAGGACACCGGGAGTTTTATGCTGAATCACTCCCTTATAGGACAGTAGCCATCTTACTCAAAGAGCCCCTTCCCAGAGCCCTGCTTAGAAGCAACAGCTCCTCTCTCAGGAATTTAACACCACCAGTCCAGGCCAGAGAAATGCAAATTGAGGCTCATTAATAGCTAGAATCTGACAGGAAGAAAGTGCCCCACCCACTGGAAATTCTCTTACCCCTGAGGAATTTTTCATTCAGTCAAGGGCTACAAATCAACACTCATCAATAACTGAGACTAATAGCCTACAGACAAAAGCTAGAGGAAAACTGAAGCTAGACCACCAACTTACAACATACACACGAATAAACTCAAAATGGATAAAAGACTTAAATGTGACTCATGAATCCACAAAAATCCTAGAAAAAAAATGTAGGGAACAAAATTTCAGACATCATATGCAGCAGAATTTGCACTGATACAATGCCTAAGGCAAGAGAAACAAAGGAATAAATTAATAAATGGGACTAAAAATATCAAACTAAAAAGCTTCTGCACAGCAAAAGAAACAACCATAAAAATGGAAAGGAGACCCAATATGGGAGAGCATAACTGCCAATGATACATCAGTAAGAGGTTATCACCAAAAGATATAGAGTACTCATACAATTCAACAAAAGACAAAAATCCAATTAAAAATGGGCAGAAGACCTAAATAGACACCTATCCAAACAGGACATACAAATGGCCAAGAGACCTATGAAAAAATTCTCAAGTCACTAATCATCAGAGAGATGCAAATTAAAATGATTATGAGACATCTCCTCACACCTGCCAGAATGGTCATCATCAAACAACAAGTGCTGGCAAGGGTGTGGAGAAAAGGGGACTCTAGTACATTGCTGGTGGGAATGCAGACTGGTGCAGCCACTATGGGAAATAATATGGTGTTTCCTCAAAAAATTAAAAATTGAACTGCCATTTGACCCAGTGATCCCACTTCTAGGAATATATCCTAAGAAGTCTGAAACAATAATCAGAAAGAATATATGTACCCCTAAGTTCATAGCAGCACTATTTACAATTGCTAAGATCTGGAAACAGCCCAAGTGTCCATCAATAGATGAGTGGATAAAAAGCTGTGGTACATGTACACAATGGAACACAATGCAGCTGTAAGAGAGTTCTCATATCCTTTGATGTGACGTGAAGGAACCTGGGGAGTATTATGGTAAATGAAATAAGCCAATCAGAGAAAGATAAATATCACATGATCTCACTTGTTTGCGGAATACAATGAACAAAACATGCTGATGAACAAAATAGACCCAGAGACATAAAAGTAGGGTACAGACTGACAAACCTCAGAAGAGTGGGGAGGGTGGGGAGGGAAGAGATAAACCACAGAACTTATAGTCATATATGCATAACCAATGAACATATTGTGAGGGGTTGGGGTGGGATCAGGAGGAGGGTGTCAATGGGGGAAAAAGAAGAAACATCTGTAACAAAAATAAATTAATTAATAAAAAAAAGAGGCAACCTACAGATTCCTCAGAGTTCACATGTGGCTGATCTTGTCATATAATTGTTAAAAATGCTGTCTTGACTTAGTTTTGAGGCTTGTGCTAGAGGCTGGTCAATCCCCTTTCTGGAGCAGCTGATTGAGTTCACACCCCCAATCTCCTCCCTTCTCTTGCTCTCACACTCCTGATCACCATTCATCCACCTGAATTGCCCCAGGGCCAGGTTCCAGACAACTAGGGACTGCCTAGCTGTCTAGAGCCCAGCTGATTTTCTTCAAATGAGCCAACCTGAACCTTTCTGCCTTTCCTCACCTTTCCATTTCCAAAGAAAGACACTAGCTCACAGTCACCCTCCCTCCCTCTGCCTTGTGACTGGTGCTTCTCTGAGTGGCCCTGTGCTTTCTCCCTGGGGAACTGGATGCGTTAGAATAACTGCAACACACCTAATCTATAAAACTCCTTGCAGTAATTCTCACTCTTGATCTGCGCCTAGTCTCACTAGACCTTACTGCAGCCTATATGGCTAAAATAAATACATACCTCACGTATTTCATAAACATATGTACTGAATGAATGGTAGTTCTTGCAAAGAATTTTAGCTCTAAAAATTCAGAGTGTCAACAATTAGTGGTTGCTCAATAAATATTTGATGACTTTTTTGAATCAATAATAAGAATTTTCTAACAGACAGAGATATCAGTAGGGAAGATATTGCTTCAAAGTATACACCCCAGGGACTTTTACAGACTATGTTAATTCAGATGGAAATCAAATATTGATAGGATGAATTACAATATTTTAAATCAACATTTTGCCAAACCTAAGATTTTTCTGATACCTGCTTTTGATGATATGAAGGTCTGCGGAAGGAGATAAATCAAATACAACAAAAAAAACACACATAAAAGAACAGCTGTAGAAACCTTAGGCTATTTTCTATGCTAAAATATATTTAGAGGTTGATACTAACAACTGGCAAGTATAACTTTTAGAGAAGAGAGTCATTTGGTAAGAGTATATAGGTAGTCAGGATTAAAAAAAAAAAACTGAAGCACCATTCAGTAATATGTGCTGAAGAGCTTTCTGTGAAGAGATACCTATTGATTTCTCTGGCTTGAATTGAAAAAATGAGACTGGGAATCTGCTATAAATGAAAGCATTTAGATAAAGTTGACAGAAACTACTGTGTTTTGTTTTTTCAAAATAACTTTATTTTTTAATTAAAATGTAGTCCAATTGACTTTTCTTAGACACAGTTCTATGAATTTTTTCAAATATATACAGATCACAACAATCAGGATACAGTACATCCTATCCCCCCAAGTTTCCCTCCTGCTGTCCTCTTATAGACACAACCTCCTTTTCTCACTAGCTCCTGGCAACCACTGATATGTTCAGTCACTCTAGTTTTGTTTTTCGCAGAATGGTATATAAATGGAGTCATATTATGTAAAGCTTTGAGGTTGCCTTCTTTCACTCAGCACAGTGCCTTTGTGAATCATCCAGAGGATTCAAAAGTGTCCAAAATATGACCTGGTTTATCCATTCACTTGCTGAAAGGCATGTAGTTTCTTGCTACCTTTTAGAAATTATGTACGTAACTGTTCTCAGCATCCAGGTATGGGTGACGTGGAATCCCTTCTCTGAACAATCCCTTGGAGTGGTGTTAGTCTCTACAGTCTTCATTTTTGAATGCATCAACTAGATAGCTTTTGAAAGAATAACCATTTTTTTAACCAAGTAATATTTATAAAATGCTAAGCAATAGAAAGCAGAAAAAGGGACATTAAACTACATACATTATAATACTAGCGTCAATATTTGCAGAGTTTTTGTGTAATAACTTCATAGATTAAACAAAACAAGAATTCTACATGATTCTTAGGTATGTAATTCCATTTAGCGCAAATCTTTCCCACAAAGAATTTCTTCTGCGGTTTCTCACCTGTTGTGAAGCTGAGATAAAAGCCGACTGCCAACCTTGCAATCCAGGAATGGCAGTGAGGAGAATTATTGTTCCTGTACAATAATTGTGAAGCCTTAAAAATTTAACCAGAAGAATATAATGAACAAAATAAGCGGATGAACAAAATAGACCCAGAGACATGGAAATAAGGATCAGACTGACAAATCTCATAGGATGAGGAGAGGGACGATGGGAAGAGAGAAGCCAAAGAACTTATATGCATATATGCACAGCCAATGGATACAGAAAATAATACTGTGAAGGTGGGGGTGAGGGGATGGGATGGGAGTGGGGAGGAGGGTGTCAGTGGGAGGAAAAGGAGAAACATCTGTAACAAAATAAAATAGATTAATTAAAAAAAATTATCCACAAAAACTTTTGATAAGTCAGTTGTAACTTTAATTTTATTTGGTAATGTTTCCAATTTATTCTAGATTTCAAAAGGTCATTATAAGATTTTAATGTCTAAGTTAAGAGAATATTATGATAAACCCTGGCTTTTGGGTACTTGGACAAATGCTTGTTCAGAGCATCTCTGAATAGACATATTCATAGGACAATGTGGAGAAATTCTGACAAGAAATCATTCACTAGCTCTATTATCTATGTGTGTTTTATTTCTTGTCCTTTTCTGGCTTCATATGGTTGTTACTTGAGACACTTGACTGAGTTCGAGAGCCATCATCAATAAAAATAACTAGTGTTCCTTTAATAGTAGAATAAAATTTTGTGTTATTGAGATTTGGTAGTGCAGTGAACCAAATCACGGATACCAAATATAATTATGGTGAATAAAAATCTGTTTTAACACCAAGAACTTAAATCGTGTCCATTACTGTTATCTCAACACCACAGTAATAAAGGAATTATTCACACAACAGATATTTATAGATCCCAAATCATGTGGCAATACCATGTTAGGTATTTTGGAAGAGATTTTAAATAATTTTAATAACAAAAATAACCATAGCAGCTATAATTTGTTGAGAGTTTATTATATGTTTGGCCTTATCCAAATGCATTGGAAATTTTAACTATGCACAGTAACAATTTGACATTTCAGAGATAACGAAAATAAGACTAATCAGATAACTTCTTCAAGGCCATATAATAGCAAGTGTAAGCATCAGTTCTAATTAGTGTCTATTTAACTCCAGGTATGGGTGCTTGACACTGGTGTGTAATGTAAATCACTCCTCCTCAAGCACATGGGATAGGGGTACCAATCTCACATATGTCAAATAGTTTGTGAGTGAGAACAGAGGTTTAATTTTGTGCCAACAGCAGTATGTGTGGTTAGAATGAACGGAGATCACTGAGGGCCGGGCTTTAAGGGTGAGCAGAGTTTTATGTAGAAGAAGAGAAGAGGGAAATTGTTCCAGGTAAATAATCAATTATGTGACCAAAGATACCTGAAAAGGCTGATCTTTCTAGGGAAGTATGGGAATGTTTTGGGGTAGACAGAGCAGTGAGTCAACTATTTATTTTTCTAAGTGTATTTAAAATTTTTAATCTTTATACTTTGGATGTCCTTTTATTTAATGACATGTTAAAGATACAGATTCTGATATCGGCTCTTGAAGACATTTCAAAATATATAGAGCACAGTGTTAAAGTCGATGATTAATAGATTAATTTAATAAAATGGGAAATGGAATGAGAGTAATATTAAGTATTTTTGTATAATTTTTTTCTTTTTCTACCATTGTAATGAGGTAAATCACTGAAAGGTATTTCTCATTTACAGATAAGGATACCGTAACACAGAGAGTAGTTTGCCCAAGGCTGCATAACTACTTATCAGAAGAGAAAATATTCTAAACCTGTGACTTTTGAGAGCTAGCATGTCATATTTTTATAGAGACTTATAGCTGTTTCTCATATATTTTTAAGCCTTCAGACAATCCTATCTTTTATAAGGAAAATTACTAAATTCAACTGTTACAGTCCTTTCACTTAAAAATGATCTACTACTTTGTCATTGTTTCAATGTTTGATTTCTGAGACTGAAATAATAAAAAAAATGTATGTAAGCATAGAACTTGTGATTGGGTCAGTTATTACATAAGGAATAGTTATCATTAAATATCTAGTATTAAATTGTTAGACTGAAAATATTTCAGAGAAAGCCATAGATGTGTTATATCACCATATAACTGCTATTTGTTTGTTTGTTTATTTGTTTACTTATTCCATGCTCTCTTTTAATCAAGAAAAGTGCAGGATTTCTTACAATCAGATTAGGAAGCTCATTATTGGATTTGGAGCAGAAAAATACTGGAATTAAATTATTCAATTCCAAATTCTTATTCTGCCATCATTGACTAGAAACACATAGAGGGATAGAATGATCTGTTGTCCCCAGAGTGCACTTCTGGGAAGAGTATCGTGGAGAAAAGAGAGAGGAGACCATTTCTGCTAATTCCCCAATCTATTCTGAGGAATAAATAAGCTGAAGATAAATACATACATGGTTTCCCATTTGCAAAGGAGATCAATGACAGTTGGTTCATACTAAAATTTTGTATTAATTAGAAACATATCAACAGGACCACTTTATACATTCTAGAAAGTTGCATAAATGTTTAATTATCATTAGAGCTACCACACCTAGTTTATGGAATTCACCAATATAAGGATTTAGGGATCTCTTACTATGAAGTTTTCCTTTCCTGTCTACATTTCCACAACATCAGAGAATCTGGATTCACATCCAGGATGCCCCAGGAAAACCACAGGATCAATGTCACAGATACCCTCTTTGGCTTGGGGTTTCTTACCAGGAGGCTGAATGTGGAATGGCATTGAAATTCTGTCAAGGTCACATAGAGGTTGAAATGAGCCAATGTGAGAAATGAATGGGAAGGAAACACACTAAAATGAAAATAGCAGTTATATTAAGGTGATGAGTATTTTTCTTTCTTAATTAAATAACAATGATAGAACTTGTTTAATAAATTTTCCAGAAAAATAAAAATTACATAAGTTGGAAGAGAAAAATGTAGTTAGGTGTTTAAAGGGTATCGCTGTTGCTTCATGACAAAGTTTTGGAGCAGAAACTCTATCATAGAGATATAATGATGATAATTACATGGTTTTTCCTTTTTTATATGTTTAAACCACAACGATCCTGTAATAGTTGAAGCAGTTGGCAAGCCTCAGCTTAGTGTGTTGCAGCAAGAAGTAATATTACTGCAATTAGGTATTTTTTCAGCTTTAATGATCATTATGAAAATACGGCTAAATTCGCTGTTATTTCCCTGATTTAGAGTGGGCTGCACCACAGGTCAGTGTGCTCATTAAAAATACCTATAACTTCATGGAGGAGTGATCCGTATTTACAGTCTGCAAAGCAACTGAAATAGGAAACCTAATGTTATGTTTCTGCTGATTTAATGTCACTTTATGGCCATGTTATCACAGTCTTGCACTTTCATAGTCCCGGGTAGCTTGAGGCTAATTCATAGTTAATGAAAAGGGAAGTGAATAGGCCACCAGGTGACACCAGCTGAGTGAACCGGCTCTTACATGACACAGAGATTTCTGAAGTGCAACCCTGCACTGTCACAACTGAGGAAGCAGAATTTTAAATTCATGATAGGTTTGACATGAGATTAAAAACAGATATTTTTCTTGTGTAAAGACATCTTTGCCCTTGTTCATGGGTAAATAGGGCTGAGGATGAGAGTTAGACAGATGTTCTCTCCTGTTTTGGAGAAAAAAGAACATGTTTTTCTGCTTTAGAAAGAAAACTTCATGGAGGAAGACACAAACAAGCCTCACAATGTCATACAATAATAGTGTACCCTGCGAAGAGGGTGCATATCCACTATTAACAGTCTCCCCTTAAAATTTCTTTTCTCTTTTTTATAGTTTAAAGCTATCTAACCAGACATCTTTTGTGGGGAAAAGCACTGGAAAAAGACTTAATAAAAATGTCATCTATGTGCCCCACCAGATGGCTCAGTGGTTGAGCGTCGTCCTGTGCATTAAATAGGTCGCAGGTTCAATTCCTGGTCAGGGCACATACCTAGGTCGTGGTTGGATGCCCTACTGGGGCGTATGGGAAACAACCAGGTCAATGTTCCTCTCACATGGATGTTTCTCTCTCTCCCTAAAAAATAAAATAAAATCAATAAACATATCTTCAAGTGAAGATTAAAAAAGAAAAAGAAAAAAAAGTCATGTATGTAAATGCAAATATAATATATGGAGCATCTTAACTGCCTTGGTAGGCAGGTAAAAGGTTGGAATCCTGGTCTCTGTGGTAACCCAGAATGGAGAGTAGGTTCCAAACTAGACTCTGCCACATTTCCTTACAGGGGGCCTCAGTTTTCTTATTTTCACAACAAAGTGTTGTTTGAGACTGTCTCAAAGTTCACCTTGAAATCTTTAATTAGTCTTTTTATTATTTAGAATAAAACCTTGAGCTCATGGATAACCCTAAAAATTCTTACATTTGCAGTGATCATGTTATTTCATTTAAGCATCTTCACCACTTCTGATAAAAATATTTTTAATTTTATTTTCCAGTCTCTCTAAACATTCTAGCACCCTCTGATACTAGTCAAAGCTTTAAAAAAAAAAAAAAGACAGATAAGATTGAATAAATAGTTTTAATTTATAAGAATAATCATAGTCATCTTAGTTCAGAGAATATACCAACAAAACAAGCAAGCAAAAACAGGTATTATGATTACACCCTTTTTCACGTGTAAATAATCACACTAGTACAGAAATCTCATTGACAAATTATGTCTAATCCAAATTTTGAGGAAAAACCCACCCACAGATTGCAATCCTTGCTTTCTTCCCATAAATTTTACTTAAAGAGTGATTCTAATTGGGGTAAGTTGGAATATTGCCTTTGGGTCCGGGAAATTACTAAACTACGCTACCAGTGATCCTGGGGAAAGCATTCTGTTGGCAGGGACTTTGGGGTGATGACTTGACTGTAAGTCTTATCTAGGAAATGAATCTCTGATGTTTGGTGGCTTAAAAAGAAGAAAAAGAAAGTAAAAAGTGTTTATTAATATTTCTGCAGCTCAAATGATCATAGAATCGATTTTGAGGTTCTTGGAAAACACCACTAGTTTACTTGGTTATACAAAAGTAAAACAATACCTATTAAAGAAATGAAAGTTTGTGATAGAAAAGAAACTACTTTGCCCAAAAAGGTGACAGGACTGCATTCCTTGAATGAAGAGATGATTACAACATGACATTGTTTTTGGCTTCTTCTACTTGGGTCAGAGGCTGTGATTTGAAGTCCGGAGTTTGAGAGACAGGGGGCGGCAGATGTGGGATGACACTGGGAGAGATATGAAAATATCAACAACCTGGCTCAAGGTCAAAGACAGGACAGGGATAAGCAGATAATGTGGCAGAGGAAGGCATGCTAGTTGGGGTCAAAACTTGAAAAACTGTTTAGATGTCAGTTTCCTTCCCTGCATCATAATCTCATTATGCCATGTAAAAGTCTTACTGTCATCTGTTGAACCCTTTAATCTGTGTTAAGTGTGTAGTGCGGAACACAAGGGAAGGACATCACTGAGCATTCGGGGGCGTGATGAACCTGGGAGAAGGACAGCACACTAGGTGGTGTGTGAAGGGCAAAGGTGATAAACAGAGAAGGGTGAGAGTGAAAGGGACAATACTAATAAAATCTAACATTTCCCAAGCATTTGGTAGGTGTCAGACATTGTCCTAGGTTCTGCTGGGAATCCTGACGCATCCTCAACAATATCTGGGGGGTGCCTAGATTTCCTGCAGAAACACAGTGCCTGGCTTGGAGAATTGCTAATGATGCATTAAAGGGAAGGTGAGACAAAAGCTTGGAGACCCTATGGAATGTTAGGTTGGCTCTAATCCATTTACATCAAAGGAAAGCACTCATATCAGTCTTTTCTATTTTATCCCAGAATAGGACTCCAGGCAGTGGAGAAATAGCCAGAGACACGGGAGACAATCCTGTCACCTCTTGCAAGAGCTAAAGCTATCCTGTCACAAAGTCCAGAACCTAAAGATCAGAGTTCAAATCCCAACTTTATAATAGATGACCTATGAATTCTGCGAAATCTCATGATTTGCTTGAGTATGATTTTTCATACAGACTACTAAGTTTTTAAGAAGATGAAATAAAATTATATGTAGAGATGTTAAATGCAGAGTCCTATAAAATGTTAGCCATGGTTATATTATTGCTTGTTTTTATCTCCTTTTCAAGTTATACCATTAAAAATTAATGGAATAGTGGATATGGGGAATGGGAGGAGCAAGGAATGAGATTAGTGAAAATGCTAAATTAAGAGCAACCTTTATTTATAACATTCTAAGTGTTGCCCCTGGAATTTTCAAGCCCCAGGACAAGATATTCAGAAAATCTTACAAAGCCACATACCTTAGTTTCTGCCTTGAAAACACAAGACATATATTGATTATTGATGACAATATTTTTTCAGTTTTTAATATTCAAAGTTATAGTACTTAAAATATTAGATGAAGTTTCAATTCATCATTGCAAATCTAGTTAAGAAGTATTTGTTAATAAACAACAAACAAAAAGCATAACCTGAGAACACTGTACCAATGGCATATTATGTATACATGGTGTGGCAAAAGTAGGTTTACAGGTATGAGAACATGAAACAGAGTTTATTTTTATATTATTATTTATTGATTTTTGTATTATTTTCTATGTGAACAACTGTACGCCGACTTTTGCCAATACTGTATATTGCTCACTGGTTTCCCAATAAAGACTATTATAGTGATTTAAAAGAAAAAAAAAAAAAAGATATTTGAAGCTCTTTTTAATGCTTTATGCAAAAGTAGAGTACGTGTGATCACTCCCAGGATAAAATTAGGAAAAAAATCACATTTTTTGGAATGTAAATTTCACCATTTGTCCAGATTTCAATCTATCATTTATATGGATTCTTACAGGTATTTTACACTTAATAATGACTCTGCTCCTGGAGTGGTTGACAAAAAAGATTAATATTCAGTCCTGTTTAATCAAAATTATTTTTATCTCTTTATAAAAAAAATAAAAATAACAAAACTTAAATAGTGGGACTCTTTGCTCCAAATTGGAATGACTCAAATCAGAAAGATTCTTCTTTTTACCATAACCTAAATTAATTAATTGGTCATTCAGAACTCTGAGGGACAGACATCAATCCAAAGAGTTTATGAATAGTCATTTATTTTCAGATAAAATTTAGTTATTTATTTAATCTTTTAAAAAAAATTTTTACTTTTTTTCTTTATTGATATTAGAGAGAGAGAGAGAGATAAAGGGAAAGGGAGAGAGAGATAGAAACATAGATGAGAGAGAACATCAATTGGCCGCCTCCTGCATGCCCCCCACTGGGGATCAGGCCCACAACCTGGGCATGTGCCCTGACCAGGAATCGAACCGGCGACCTCTTGGTGCATGGGTCGACAGTCAGCCACTGAGCCACACTGGCCAGGCTAGTTATTTATTTTTAAATAAAAATTAGGAGATCTAAAAATATTAGTGGATTACCTGACATCACTCAAATGAACAGTGAAAATATAAGGAGTGTAATCCACATCTCCTGATTTAACCTGCGACTTTTTCCCATAATATTTCATAGCCTGTTATATAGTCATTCTTATATGTATGTTTCATACATATTCCATATTTTATATAATGGAGTCTACCCTGCCAGCTTTCTTTGTGTGTGTGTGTGTGTGTGTGTGTGTGTGTGTGTGTGTGTATGTTTTGTTTTTCTTTATTGATTTTTAGAGAGAGTGGAAGGAAGAGGGAGAGACACATCTATTGGCCACCTCCTGCATGTTCCCCACTGGGGATTTGGCCTACAACCTGGACATGTACCCTGACCAGGAATCGAACTGGTGACCTCTTAGTGCATGGGTCAATGCTCAACCACTGAGCCACACCGGCAGTGGTGCCCTGCCAGCCTTCTATGTTTATTTTTATCATAGAGAATGTACTCCTTTTCTAGATTGATGTTCTTAAAGAAAAGGAATTAATTTCTTTGGCATCTGTGAGGCAAGGGCTAATTTATTGAAGACAATTCTCCTGTATGTTGGTGCCCCAGAAAATAAATTGGCTTTCCATAAAGCTCAGTGGAAACCAGCTACAGCAATTGCATAGAACGGTCATATTGAGCATAAGATTGGATTCTGTTCCCAAGCATGCCAGTATGCTGAGCTGGCAGGGTGGGGCTGGAGCCGAGATTCTGCCAAGACTCAGTCACTTGGTGGGGGAGCTAAACTTTCTAATCGTATAATTGAAAAAAAACATAGCCAAGGATCAGAGTCCCTCTTCCAGAGTTGCCATCAGGTGGTGTCAGAGTTTTGGTAGCAGCCCCATTTGAGTCAGTAGGGAGCCACATACCTGCCTTAGTCTTGTCTCTGTAGGGTTTGCTCTGGAGGACATCCTTCAGCAGGCCCGGCAGGTGTGCTGCTCAGCATTTGCACTTAATTATGGTCTGGTCTTCAAGAGTTCTGTTTATGTTTGTGAGTTTTGAAAAGCAAGCCAACAGATATTGCTATATCTCTCAATATGCAGGCATCACCAGTTCCAGATCCTGCTTGTATAAGAAGTGACCTTGACCATGACATTGGCTGGCGTAGATCACCCAACTGCAGGAATTTGGCTAGCACTGACCAGTTCTAGTATGCTGACATTAAAGATCCTCAGTGGGACCAGGAAGGACACTGCCTTTATGTCCACAGCCCCTCCTCCTGATCTCTTTGTTCTACTTTCCCTCTCCCTGTCTCCACTAAGGTGCTGAGATGGGCTTTGGACAAGAGTCCCCATCTTCTTGAGATGCTGCCACTCAAATAAATCTCTTTCTTTTTTTCACCAGCATGTCTCAAGACTGGCTTTCATGGCAGCAGAAAGCGGAACCTTGGTTCTGGTTATATCTAGCTATTTTTTCATCCAGAGTAAAGCTAAATTACTCACAGCCTGTGTGTGTGTGTGTGTGTGTGTGTGTGTGTGTGTGTGTGTGTGTGTGTGTTTAAAGAAACATTTCAACATAGAACTATTAAGTCTGAGAAAAATAAATATATGTATGCACAATTTAATAAATATTAGCATTTTTGCTATATATTTTTCATTTTCCTTAGAGAAGAAATACTGCAGGTACAACAGAAGACCCCTTCATGTCCTTCTTGACTCCATTTCTTCTCCTCTTGCCAAGCTAGAGAAATAATCTTGAAGGTAGTTTCTGAGATACCCAGTATTTTTCTTCTTTTGTTATTGTGCTTTTGTGAACAATATGTAGTTTTATTTGATATGTCTTAGTAATTCTTAGGTGTGATCATGGTACTATGCTTATGCATAAAAATGCCCTTGTTATCTGGATATATACTGTATTTAGTATATATCTAAATACAGTATATACTTTCAAATGGTGCATGAAGATATGTGTAGAGAAATAACAAATAGGTTTATAATTGTTTTTTTTTTTCTTTGTTGATTTTAGAGAGAGAGGAAGGGAGAGGGATAGAGAGATAGAAACATCGATGAGAGAGAACTTAGATTGGCCGCCTCCTGCATGCCCCGCACTGGGGATCTGACCCACAACCTGGGCATGTGTCCTGACCGGAAATCGAACCGGCGACCTCTTGGTGCGTGGGTCAACGCGCAACCACTGAGTCACACTGGCTGGGTAACAATTGGTTATTTTAGGTGAAGAGTTTATGAGTGTTCATCTTACTATTCTTATAACTTTTTTTTTATACATTTGAAATAAAAAATAAAAGTTTGGGAATTTTAAGGCACAATATAACTAGCATCACTCTATGTGTATGGATAAGTAACTTACATGTTGAATGCTATTGAATGCTAACCTTTTCCTTCTTAAAGGACATTTAGATTGTTTTTCTGTTTGAATAATGATATAGTAGGCATCCTTATGAATTACTCTTTGTGCTCAGGGCAGCAATATCTGCCTATGTAAGAGAACAGCTAAATGTAAGGCATATGTATCTTTAACTTTATATTGGAGACAACTCAAAATAGTAGACATTGTTTCATATTGGTGAGAAATACTGACTTGGAAGCTGCTTAGCTTTGATGCCTCCCTTGATGTCATATGTTCCAGGCCCTATTGGGTCATATCCAAGGTGTGAAATGCATACCCATTGGAAACAAACGGTTATTGGGCCATGACTTCTGGTCCTCCATTCCATGTATTCCTGGGCTTATTTAGTTGATTTGCAGCCCCATTGATGTCCCTCCCCCCTCCTGCTCTGTCTACAGTTTCCTCCCGATGCTATGTTATTAGATGGGGAAGACTATGAGAAGAGCAGGTGTACAAGTAGCTGTGCTCTCCTGTTAAACACCAAAACCAATGTTTTCATGGTAAATTGTATCAAGTATGCACTAAGTTTAATGTAACAGGGCATCTTTTATTTTGTTCAAATTATGTGGCTTTATTTCATTAGTGAAATGCATCTGAGATCATTTAAGTTTTAACTTTTCTCTTCAGCAAACAATATCTTTTCTCAAAATGCTAATCTTAACAATGTAAAAATATCCTTTTTCAGTGCAAAATGGTGCATCTACTTTGGAAAAAATGTGTTGTGGTGCCTCAAAATATCAAGCATATAGTTAGTTATCATATGACCCTGCAATTGTAGATTTATAGGTATGTGCCCAAGAAAAATAAAAACATACATTCACACGCAAAAAATACTTGCACATAAATATTCATAGCAGAATTATTTCTAATATCCAAAGAGTGGAAACAGTCCAAATATCCATCAACTGATGAATGGATAAAAAAGATGTATGGCATACAATGAAATCAGCAATAAACAGAAATGATGTACGGATAGATACATGCTACACCATTGATGAACCTTGAAAATATCATTCTAAGTGATAGAAGCAAGTTACCCAAAAACTGTTTGTGTAATTCCATTTATTTGAAAATTCCAGGATAGACAAATCTATAGTGACAGAAAAGACATTAGTGGTCGCCTGAGACAGGTGTAGGAATATGAGGAGTGACTGCTAATGGAATGGAGTTTATATTAGGAGATAATGAAAATGTCCTAAAATCAGATTATATTCACAACTCTGTGAATATAATAAAAACACTGAATTGTACATTTTAAATGGATGAATTTTCTGGAATGTGAACTCAATAAAGCTGTTAAAATAGTCTTTTTATGATGTTAGGCAAAAATAAAATATTTTAAGACTAATTATATATATAAAGCTATAAAAGATCTGTGCTTATTTTAGATCTTATAAAATGGTAACTTTAATACACTGCCAGGTGAGAAACAATATTAATGTCAGGGATGAATAATTAACGCTGACATTGTAGATTAATCTGAAAATGTAGCAATGGTACCATTTGTGGATATAGTGTTTTTCTGATTATTGTTCAAGGACTATAGTATAAAGAGGCTAGAAATTCTTCAGAAGTGCATTTCTTTCTGTTAACTTATGCTTATTTCAGTTTTGGATGAAAAAGGAAGGAACATTGGAATAATAATAATAATATATATATATATATATATTTAAAAGATTAATTCTGATTTTTCTCATTCAGAAGTGGTAATTTATATGTCAGTTGTATATTGATGTTTTTCATAAATTAAAGTCCCCTGATTCATGAACAGTGCAAAGAAAAGTCCCTCACATAGGCCCAGGGGATGCTTTAACTTTTATGCAGCAAAGCAGAAACATTAAACAAAAATCCCCATGAGGCTTACTTTCCGGGAGTGGATACAGAATATAAACAGCAAACATAATTGCAAAGTGTGTTAGAAAATAACAAGAGCATTGGGAAAAAGAAAATAAACAAGAACCAAAAAAGGGGGTCAAGAATGCAAGGGGCAAGAGTGTTGAGTTCTACTCTCCAGATGGGGAGACTAGAGGGAGAGCGGGTCTGGGTATGTAAGTGTGGGAGATCAAGAGTCCAGTTCGGACATGCGGGTTTTGAGATATCTGTTAGACACCCAAGTGGACATGGCAGATTGGCACTTGCATAGAAAACTGGAATTCGGGGAAGTGCTTTAGACTGAAGGCATGAACTCTAATCAGGACATAGGAGTTGGCCTTTACAGACATGACACTGGCTGAAATCATCAAGGGAATGAATGTAGATAGAGAAGAGAATGTGAAATCCCCTAAGGTATTATAGAAGAAGAAGAATCAGCAAAGGAGACTGAAAAAAGTAGCTGTTAATTCAGCCACAAATGAAGAGAACGGGATGTCCTGTGAAGAGAGGGTATCACTCAGAATGGGCCCTTGGATATAACTTTGGCATTACCTAGCAGCTACAATTGCAAAGGCAACAATAGCGACCTGAGAATTTCTTTGGGTGTTCAAGTTGGAGCTCCCCACACGTAAGACATTACTGGATTATACATTTGGCCTCAAGTCATGGTGTTTACATGGACCAGCTTCAGCAGAGAGCTGGAAGTATCTGAGCTTATTAAACAGACAGTAACAGTTGGAAAATTGCCTTCCTAGGTTAGGAAAATTTGGGGGGAGAAGAGAAAAACATGTTCAAAGTCGAAGGTTGGGGGTTAGGAGTCATATTAATTTGATTGTTAAAATCCATTTTGTACCCCACATTTGTAAAATTGGCTTATTTATTAAAACTAAAGTTTCAAATTCTAGTAAAATACTTTATGTAAAATAGTATTCTTTTAGTCCATTCAAAATGCACATAGTGCCGCCTTCTTCTCCTTCTCCTTCTCCTTCTCCGTCTCCGTCTCTTTCTCCTTCTCCTTCTCCATCTTCTTCTTGTTAGGTGAGGGTTTCTGTTCATTTGAATCCCTCTGAGATCCAGGCTGAGGAAAGCACCAACAGTGTATGACCTTCATCTCAATGTGAGGCTCCAGGGCTCTGCAGGACTGGAGCCCAGTACAGAGAATGGGGGTGCATATTAAGGCTTCAGGCTCGTGATGACACATTGCTTCAGCTCATGTTTTCTTTTAGACCCAAATGTCCATGATGACTTGAGGATAAGCAGAACTACCAAGCCTGTACCTGCTTCTTGTACCTCCCCACTACATCTATAAGCTCTGTGTATTTGCATTGAATTGAGGGTGGTAAGGAAAGAAAAACAGTTCACTGGGACCCTTAAGGAGTCTACCAGGAAAAGGAATGGATGGAGGGAGGAAAGGTAGAGGGTCAGTCATTTCTTTTAAAAGAGAAGCTTAGAGTGCCCTTGTAACAGAGCACTTTGAAATGGTAAATAGCATGCTCGTATTCCCTCTTCTTCCCCTGTCACATTTATTTGTCTTCCAAACTAGGAGGACCTCCCCGACAGAGTGAGCCATATCACCCATTGATTTGGAGATGGGTAACGAAATCAGAGAACTGATAGCAGCCACATTAAATTTAAATTTGGATCTATTTGAGCAGAGGGGATGTTTTTCCTACTTTCAGGCTCCATTATGACTCTTTTGACTGGGGGAGGAATGTCAGGGAAAGCCCACAGAAATAGGATGTGGACAGAAAGAAAGAACATGGCAGAGGAAGTCTCTTCAAAGATGTTCTGCAAGTCTTGGATGAAAGTGTCTCGGGAAAGGAGACACATCTGCAGTGCGTTGGAGGGCAGTGGGGATGTGAGACGCTCTTCAGTAGAATTTGGGAATATGAACAGCTGAAATCAAACAAAGAGACAGATGAGGCATGACTAGTAGGCTCACAAGGGCCAAAATAAACTTAAAGAGTGCATACTTGGTGTGAACCAAGTAGGTTCTGATAGAAACATTTCTCTGCAGTTGGCAGAAACAGGACAGAGTAGGGGGAATGCTGGGAGATGGTTGGGGGATGGGAGGCAAGGTCATATAAGGAAAGCTTAGCACTATTGCCTTGAAGTCATAATAATGCTGTGCTAAATAACAGAATTATTATGAGACAGCACCAACATACTGTAATATAGCTTTAAATTTTTTAAGAAGCAAAACTTTCTGAGAGAAAAAAAAAAGCCATTTCCTCAGAATGTTATTTTAGAAATTCCTGAATTGTTTATTCATTTTTATCAACTCTGGAAATGTTAAAAGCTTTTGGGAGTATGTTGATAGAAGCTAATACGCTCCACATGCTTCTGTGATTTCCTATAAAGTCCATGTCGTTTTACTCCTCAAAGGGAACACGGTGAATTCTTCCGATTTTGTTCACTCTAACTCTAGAGCTTGTGTGGTTCCCCTGGGCGAGAGGCAGCCTGGCCGGGTAGTAAACACACCTGCCAGGCAGACACACCTTACTGATGTGTGTGCCCATCGGTCCCTTGGATGCCTGTGTCTTAGGTTTCGCGTGTAGACTAAGGCGGATGTGGGCAAAGCTCAGGGCGCCTCACACATGAAAGACTTGGGCAAAGGTGGAAGCTATTTTTGTTAGAAGAGATCTTGGTCTTTATAGCAGCTGTTGTCTCGATAAAAATATCTTTCTGTACAAAACATAATAGAAGGTAGAGTCAGAAAGGTCTGGGTGGCATGGACGTCAGTATTCCGCCAGAGCTGGGCTTGTGACTTTCCAGTTCCAGGTGACATTTGCCAACCACCCTGAGTGATTTCCTTGTTGGCGTAATGGTGCTAAAATGGACAAGAGAGAGATTCCCTATTGAAGCACTGTTTCACTAAGTCTGTTCCCCCTCCGAGAGTTCCACACACTGATCACTATCCTGCCTCTGGAAATACAATGAAAAAAGCCTCTTCTGCCCTGGCCGGTTTGTGTCAGAGGTTGGAGCAACCAGAGTTGCGGGTTTGATTCCGGTCAAGGGCATGTACCTTGGTTGTGGTTTGTCCCCTGCCCTTGTCAGGGTCGTGCGGGAGGCAACCAGTCGATGTGTCTCTCTCACCAATGTTTCTCTCTCTTTCTCTCTCTCTTCCTCCCACTATCCCTCCCTCCCACTCAAGCTGAAGATAAATGGAAAAATATCCTCAGGTGAGGATTTAAAAAAAAGAAAAGAAAAAAGCCTCGTCTAAGTGGAAATCTTTGAAATAACAAACATTTAAAATGTTTCTTGTGTACCTTTTTCTCAGGGTTAAAAATACTCTTTTTTACGCATGTGGATTATAGTGTTCTGTTCTCATCTTTCAGTAAATATTCATTTCTGAAAGCACGATTCAATTTAAAAAATATTACCTCTCGTTTTTTCTTCTCCTGAGGTAAGGTTACTATCAATGACTCTGATACGTGGTAGACATTACGGTAATACTTAAACCCGTGGATTGAAATAGAAACTAATAACATATAAACGCTAGCCAAATAATTTGTAAGTTGGGGAAGATAAAAAAGTGATACACCACTTGGTGAAATATAACTGAAAACAAAATCTCCCAACCCAGAAAACGCCACAAAAGTAGCAGAGCAAGAACCCATTTTTCTGACTGGCGCATCATTAGACCAGAGTGGGGTGCGCGTTGCAGGTGACCCCCTGAGAGGTTGCAGAAACAGAAAACTGTCTCATCCATTTATAACACATCTTTTCAGGATGAACCATGATTAGATTTCAAGTAAGAGGATTTAATAGCACTATTTATTACACACAGTTTATCCTAAATTTACCTCTTAATTGAGGAGACTATGTGTGTTGATTAATTAATGTTATACAAAGAGAAAATAAACTCATACCATTACGACAGGAGGTAGGTTTGAACCTCCAAGACATGTCTGCCAGGCCCTTGGGAAGGACATTTCTAGGTCATAGAGCTGGCAAGAGGCTCACTGAGCTTCTAGAAAGATTCACATACACTTCAAAGAGGCAGAGAAAGAACTTACAAATACAAGTTTTCTAAAGTCAAGTCTTTAAGAAATGAGAGGGGAAGACATCTCCTTATTTTCAACAGATAGAATTGTCTCTTTTTTAAATTTTAAATCTTATTTTTAGATTTCTGGATAGTATAATTATCGTGGAATACTATGAACTAGAGAGGTTCATTTCTGGAATCTGGTAAACCCAAGTGTTCTATGTGCCCTATAGGTACACATGAGACACTTAGAAAAGATAATGAAAGACATCTGCGTATGTTGCAAAGACTTTGACACCTAAGTTGATCTCTTAACAAGGTGGAGTGACAGGGTCTTTGTTATAAACTCTGAAGAGTGTGAGCACTCATTCTGAGCCTAGAAGTGAACAGAATAATCTCCACTCAAGACACAGGAGACTTGATATTTACCAGATGTGTGCCTACACTTCACACCAGGGCTCCTCAAGGTGCAATTAAACACTCAGACTCTCAGGACTGAACGGAGCCTCCAGGGGGCAGCGCTGGCCATTCCTTGCTCCTCTCAGCAGCCGTCCCTGAATTTGTAGCAGTTCACACAGCTGTCAGGGAGTTGTCCTCTCCCCAGATGACAGCTCGTGTCTAGGAGATGGGACCCACACTGGGCACACATGGGAGCTGATTTATTTAAAAGCTTCTGCTTAGAAGCTTCATGCCCCACAGGAGAGAATATCTCTTGTAACAATTATATAGGCATAGCATCCAGAGTCCCTGCAAAGGACTGTTATAAGAGTCGCTAAACTCAGGAAAACTAAAACTTGCCTCTCTCTATCAGGAAGTCATAGTTCATGTCTAGTTTCTTCTGGTCCAATGCAATTTACTTAACAGAGATCATTTTGTAATAAGCAATGCTGACTAGTATATATTCACAATAGACATTATATTTAATAGCTATATGGTTAAATCAAAAGTGAAATGGCAGCAGAGAGAAGGGTTACAGTAACCCTTGGTCCATTATGATCTTAAGCAAGTTCTTCAACTGCTCTAACCTCAACTTTCTCGTCTCTGCAATGGAGACCACGTCCTTCTCTTATAGGGCAAACCATGTGGATGTGAGGAGACCGTGTGTGAGAGAGCATTAGTCCTTTTCAAGTAGTCCTCAAAGCTGTCTGTGATGATCTGTGAAGGCATGATGGTTCAGCTCTTGTCAGTAGAGCGCTCTGCTCTCTAGAGGAGCTATTGAGAGAGGAAGCCGGAAGGATGGAAAATGCTTCTTTGAGGTCATCACGGCAGCAGAATTGTAGCAAAGTCATGGTGAGGAGCTGCCTTGGAGCTCAGTTTTAAAGGAGTATTCACAGGGTGTGAAGCCAGGGGACAGCCTTCAATCTAAAACCTACAATGGTTAGTTGAATAGAAGTTATGTAATACACTCTAAATAAACATGAATCAAGATAAAGCCATAATATGTTTTAACGTTTCCTAGTTGTATAGTGTGTGTGTGTGTGTGTGTGTGTGAAGGAGTGGTCTGTGTTCATTGTGTTTACTCTTATCGCCCTGCTTAGACTTTAAAATGATATTTGCTTTGTCCGCTGCATCTACAACCAGCCTCACCCATTATGATGCCTCTCAGTTCTCAAGCTTCATCTTACCTCTCACCTTCTATTAAAAATCATGTCCTTATACGCATGTCTGCATAACCAATGGACACAGACAACAATGCTTAGGGGGTGGGGTGAGATCAGGAGGAGGATGTCTGTGGGGAAAAAGGAGAAACATCTGTAACAAAAGTAAATTAATTAATAATTTAAAAAATCATGTCCAGATGTCCTAGCTAGTGTCAATCTTCTTGCCTCTGAATTGACACCAATTACATTCACTTCATTCAGTCTCTGACTTATGCCTACTAATTCATATTGGTTAAAGCACAGGCATGTATTTGCAATACTTTGAGTGTTGTATTAAAAAATGTAGTCTTCTACACACAGTGGCTGAGATTTGATGACCGGTTGACAAAAGTTGGCTCATGCGTGGTCTGCCATCTGCCTCTGTGATTTCCTCTCACTGCACTATAGCTTCTGTCTGGAATGTCCTTCCCTGTAGCCCCTTGACTACCTTCTTCCCATTTATGGAGACCCATTCTAACTCCCTCAGAGACACCGTTCCTGACCACCCAGTCTAAAGTAGGCGCCCACATTCGTCTGTTTTAGTCTGTTACTGATTCTCTGCACTGTGTCTACGCACCGTCAGCACCTTCAGTAGACTAACCCTCGAAGGCAGAAAGTGTGTCCACCTTGTCCAGGGCCTCATGTCCTGGTACGTAAGCGTTCTGCCAATATTGATGAGGCAGTAAACACGATTTTCCAAACTGAAGCATTAACCTGCCCTTACTACCTCACTGGTTACCCCCTCCCCAACTCAAACAGGCTCGGATACACTGAATCTTAACTAAATGTTTGGCACGTTATGTGTTGCATTCTATTACTGTATGTGGAGATAACTTTTAAAGACTTTGGGGCCATGAGGAGTCTGCGCAGAATTCGTCAGCCTGTCCTGGGTACACACGCTCCATCACCCAGTGCTCACAGTTCCCAGGCTTTCTTGGAGTACGCTTTTTGGAAATGTCCAGAAGGGGGATTTTGTCATTGTTGTTAATCCTTACTCAATGATATTTTTCCTTTTTTTTTTTTTTTTCAGATAGAATGGGAAGGAGGGAGAAAGAGAGGGAGAGAGAGAGAGAAACATCAATGTGAGAGACACATTGCCTCCTGCACAACCCCAACCAGGGCCAGGGATCAAACCCGCAATCCAGGCACATGCCCTTGACCGGGAATTGAATCCACGACCCCTGGGTCTGCAGGCCCACGTTTTAACTGCTGAGACAAACTGGCCAGGGCCAGAAGGGGGTTGTTGTTTACCTGCGTGTGAACACTTGTTACAGAATTCTTCTCATGTGCTCAGACGCTGCTTTTTAAATCAGACCATTGTACACCCAGTTTGCACTAACTTCTTTGGGCCAGTTTCTGAGCAAGACGGGTCTCTGAAACAGACTAGCTTGGCCCTGTCCCATGTGCTCACACACACGCACACGCACACACGCATACACACACACACACACACACACACACTATAAATACACTTTATTAGGACAGAAAATATTGAAGCAAAGATATGAACAAAAGTAACACTTTGCATAGCCACAAATTTCCTTTCCTGAATACATTTCACAGACTGATGAGACATCTGCAAGGATTTTTACAAATATAATTACATGAATATTATGAATCTAATGTAGGTACCGGGCTAAATTAGCCTGTTCTGTGGTTTGGATAGATTAAAAATATCTGGTGATATTATTTTATAATAAGAGACTTTATTTCAGTTAGAGTGGGAGGCTGTTTCCCCTTACAGCTGCCCTCACACGAGGAGCAGAAACCCTTTCTGAAGCCATGGCACATACTGGTGAGAAAGTGAGTGTTCCCACTCGAACCAATTCAGCCCAATTTTAAAAAATGTTCTCTTGCATACTTGAAAGTTGCTGAGAAGAGATCTTAAGTGTTCTCAACACACACACACACACACACACACACACACACACAGTGACTATGTGAGATGACAGGTATGTTATTTTTCTTGATCTTTGTAATCCTTCCACAAGGTATACGTATATCAAACAATCATATTGTGCACTTTAAATATACGCATTATAATTGTCGATTATTCCCCAATAAAGTTAAAAAATATTTCTCTTACAGATGCTTCGGGTTTTAACTTCCTTTCTTGTTAGGTAGACCTGATTGATAGCGGTGATTCTGCGCATCTTTCCAGACAAGACCATCAGCCTTTGAGATTAATTTCTTCTTTAAAATAATGTTCTTTGGGAAGTGTGTCTGGAAAGATTGATTTTAGTGGGTAGTTTCAAAATTCAGTGTAGCTGTGGGCTCATATGAATGTTTCACTATTACTGGGGGATAATTGATCTTTCATTTTTTAAAATCTGATTGAAGAACTGAACTCCTTACAATACCTAACAGCTCAATGTAATGAAGTTTTAGCATAACTTTTCCTTTTGTGTCTCAGTAAAACAATGTCTGTAGGAAATGAAGACAGCTATCGGTGCCCAGCAGCCTTCCGTCCATGCAGTCAGAACATTGCTGATAAGAGGGGACATAGGACAGAGTGTTGAGAATTTGATCTATCTTCACCTTGAAAGGTCCTTTAGACAGGAAATTCTTATTGTCACCTATACCTGAAACTGACAGAAGGGAAGATCTTATCCAAAGAGTAGCTGTCCCAGTTGCACAGATTTTGTGGCAATCCCACCATTAATCAGGAAAGTTGATGATCAGTTAAGACATAGAGCAAATACTCTTGGCATGTGTTTCAAAGTTGTCACTTTTAGCGGATTGATGGTGACATGCCCTGAGAACAAAGCTGCAGAGCTGGACAGGAGGATTTGTTAAAGACAGAACTGTGTTTCAGAAACTTCCAGGAGCCCTGGCCGGCGTGGCTCAGCCGGCTGGAGCATCGCATCATTTCAGTGGCAGGTCAGATACTGGTCAGGACACATGCCCAGGTGTGGCTTCGATCCCCAGTCAATGCACGTACAGGAGGTGACCAATGGATATTTCTCTCTCACGTCCATATTTCTCTCTCTTGGATCAATTAGAAAACAGAAGTTCCAAGAAGTCTTTGAAGGTAAAATAACTGGTCATTTTATTTGACATAAATTTAGTACTAACTCAGAAAATTCAGCAATTTGAAACTAAATAAGTCATAGTATTTCATATCAGAACATATTATGACACAATTACTTTGAATTATGTACAGTACAGACATAATTTTCTTCATTAGAACTAAGCACTGTGGGAGAACAAAGGACAGAAACGAATAGCTCCACTAAGGATTCGACTGCAGAGTTACATAAATAAACCATGAAGAAACGACTATTATAATCTCTAAAAACTAATAATACTTTAAGTACAATATATATTTGAAACAAAATTTGCAGCTTATTTGGAAAAATATATCACATAAGGGAAATTTTAAACACTAGTCTAAAATTAATTGCAAACATAAAATAGTAATACTTTGGTTTTGATTTGGGTAAAAAGTTATGGCCCTCTAGCTTTGTAACAGATCCCCAGCACATTCCATTCCCATCATTACTACACATTCTCATTCGTCTCTTCTTTCCTTTCTTCCCCAAGGTCATCGCTAAAGGAATGGTTCTTAGTATGGCAGGTGATATTTAAAAGGTGAAAATTCCACAGGTCTCTTCTTTAACACGTTCACCACCTTGGTAATGGGATCTTATCAAGGTCAAGACTCAAATATATCACAAAGGATTCAACAACTTAAAATTAACGTCTCCTGCCCTGGCCAGTGTGGTTTTGTTGGTTGGGCATCATCCTGTGTTTGTTTGATTCCTGGTCAGGGCACATTTATCCCCTATTACCCTCTTCTACCTCTCCCCACCTCCTGGTCCCTCTGGTAATCACCATATGGTTGTCTGTGTCTGGAAGGTTTTGTTTGTTTGTTTGTGCTTAATCCCTTTACCTTTTTCACCCAGCACCCAACCCTCTTCTCCTCTGACAGCTGTCTGTCTACTCTCTGCATCTATGAGTCTGTTTCTACTTTGTATGTTCATTCATTTTGTTCTTTAGATTCCACATGTAAGTGAAATCATATGGTATTTGACTTTGTCTGACTTATTTCACTGAGCATAATACCTTGAACCTATTAAGGCAAAGGATAGATACATTGCACTGCAGAGGCAAATATACTATTTTTGTTTGAAGTGATTTGTGTGTGTATGAGTGTGTGTGTGTGTGTGTGTGTGTGTGTGTGAGTGGAGATACTTTACATAGGGTTAAAGCCGTGAGAAACACGTAAGAGTGAATATGCGTCTCCTGACTGTAATGATATCTGCTTGGTAACAGAAAACAGGCGTTTGGGACATTGCTGGTGAAGGTGACAGAAATATACCTTTTTTTTTTTTATTGCTTTTTCATATAAGCAAAGAAAATCTGAATCCAGACAGATGAGGTCAGTAAAGCTAAGAAGCCCAAAATGTCTGGGTTTAAAATTGAAAATTTAATCTAAGCCTCAATGATGTTAATAAGGTGAGATATATATTCATGGGTCGTGTAAGATTTTTTTAATACTAAGCCATCAAATCCAACCTCTGAGAATGGTGCATAGAATTCTCCAGCGTTTTTCGGGAAAATTACAGAGAAACAGAACTCAGCCAGCAAAGTCTTTCACTTACTCTTTACGGTAACTGTGACTTTCTTCTGTTGTAGTGTGGTGGCTTTCTGACGTTTTTCTCTTTGAAACCTATAATTTTTGTTTTACTAAAATTATAGATTTTAGATGAATCAAGGGTCAAAATTAGCAAGAAAGGACAGAGACTAAACAAAACTTTGCATCTCTTGTGATCTGAAATATTTCCCATCAGACCACCCATTTCTTGAAAATCTTAATTCAACACCAATTTATTTTCATAAAGCAAAGTAGGCCTAAGAAAGAAATTTTAATATAGTATTTAATCTGCAAGAAAACACTGATTTTAATGAGTGCAACCTTAGATTTGTCTGCATTATGAGCTATAATATATGTTTATAGCTAAGTTGTTTTCAAGTAGTCTCCTAAGACACATACAATCAAAAAGACTTTATTGTTATGACAGTTTCAAAGAACTGGGTTTAAAAACAAAACAAAACAAACAAATGAACAAAAAACTAGGCTGTTAGCTCAAACACTTTTTCTTACAGGAAACCCAATCTTTTCTAAAATTTATATAGATACATCTCACTACTATCTCAATTTAATTTTTAGGTGGCTAGATTTAACAAAATTATTTCTCACTTGGGTAGTGAGTAAAGGGAATATTATCTCAACTTAACCTAAATTCAGTAGGATACATTTCTGTCCCACCAGCATAGGTAGACTTTACAAAACAGCACCTTTGGAAAATAATTATAGCTAAGATTTATGGAGTACACACTTACAACCTTAGGCACCGAATTCAGACAGATTAAGTCTTTTAACCATATGACAAAAGCAGGTGCTGTTCATATCTTTACATTATGAATGAGGAATCCAGTAATTGCTTCACTCAATAGATCTGAAACTTTGTATCAGAATCACCTAAGAACTATGAAAGAATATGAGGCCTTGGCTTCTTGAAATGGCAGATCTGGGCCTTTGCTCACCAAGCCTTAGCTCAAGTACCTTCCCTATAATAACAAGAGGCAGAGCTGATATTTACACCTAATTGATGAGATGCCCATAAGTTATGCTTTTAACCAACAAACTATACTGTCTTCAACTGTATTTATTCTTTCTTTCAAATTAGTAGGACGTCTATATAGTTTCTAAAATAACAAATATCTGACTTGCTCCTCTGAACAAAAGCAACCATTGGTCTCTGATAGTATATAGCTTTTTAATCGACTATTACTAAGAAGTATGCTATTGACATTAATGCAAATATAACAAAAATGTATTTGTATTTTGCTGAACTGCCACTGCAAAATTTCTAGGAGAAATAGGACGAAGGTATTGCAGAAGCCGTTGGAGGTGTGTTCAAGGTGATGAGCTCCGAGGTGCCTGCAAACCATCGGATCTCAGGTCCAGTGAGACCATTCAGGGCGCCTCCTGAACTTGAAACACAACAGAATGAACTTGCAATAATGTGGTACCTTTACTCACCGCACATTTCAAATAATTTGCACTACTGTGTTAAGAGTATAAGAAGAAGCTAAACGTTAGTGGTAATGGCTTAATATAGAAACCATCAACTGTTGCTGCTCTTATTCCAAATCTGTTTTCTGTAAAAGGCGAAAGATTTATGCAATCTGTTTTTTGAACAAGATGATGGAGTAGCGGCCCTGAACCTTGCGTCAACTACTTTCCCCAGGAGAGACCCTGATAACAACTACAGATGTAGTTACGGATTTCTCCTTCTGGATCATAAGAAGTTTTTCCCTGTGTTTGGAGTAGGGAAGGATTTTTCAGGCAGTTTTGGGGAAGGTTCTGAAAAAGCTTCCAGTTACATTTAAGGACACGTGGCTATAGCGCCCTCTGCTGATTGCTGCTGGGATTAAAGCTCGTGCCACACTGACCTGAGAACCGGAGCTCCTCAAGCCATTTCGCTCCCTTGTGGAGAGAGAAAAATAATGCGACCTCAACATGTTTTATGCATTCTTCAGACCACTGCTAGGTTACTCTTGAAACTCTAAATCCTCCAGTGTCATTGGGTTATTAATAATGTTTATGCCCTGTTGGGAATGTGTTCATTCATTCATTCTACAAATATTTGGTGCGCACTCTGATTGGGGTTCTGGTTGTCTGTGATACAGGTGAACAAAACAAAGCCCCTTCCTCCTGGGCTTACACAGCCGGCTGGTGGACAGAGTTCGAGAAAAAGATAGAAGCAAAAGTTAAACATAGAGTATGTCAGCTGGTGATAAGCATTATGGGGATAAAAAAGAAGCAAGATCGTTTTAAAAAAAATACCAGTGAGGGTTGGGAGATTCTATTTTTTACAGGCTGACATGTATCTAGCGGTATTTTTTTTTTTTTTATCACCCTTTAAAGAGAGCGTTAAACACAAGCAAAAAGAGAGGGTCTCTGCTTCATAACACAACTTTTCTTTAGGAGAACGCGCAAAGTGCATCTACAGGACTTTGCCTCTGGCGTGGAGACCTGCAAGGTCCCCCCCAGCAGCAGGGCACCGGCCAGTCCCAAGCAGAGGTCAGCACAGAGGGAGGCCGTGCCAGGCCGCCGCACCGAGGGGTGGGATGGGAGCCCGTCTGCGTGGGCAGGTGCAGGCCACGTTTCTAGGAAAACTTTTATATTCAAGATAAATGCATCAGTCTTTGCCTAGCATCAGAACTATGTCTGAAGCAGTATTTGAGACCCAGCTCCTTTTATTTTTTAAAAATGTGATACAGAGCGCTGCGATACAAGGTCACAACGTTAGCACATTGCATTGTGTAACCTGAAAGCGTGTTATTACAATCCCATTCCTAGCATGGATGCATCTACGCAGCTTTGTCCCTGTGTAAAGCCCTTGTTCTGAGACCACCAGGTAGCTCTGGCCTCACTCTAGCCACCTCTGCTGGTCCGAGAACAGAGACCACTTGTCTAGAGTTTATATAGCCGAATCTCAAAGCAACGGAATGAATAATTTCTGTTTTCAGTTATGTTAAACCGGGAAAGAAAAAAAAAATTGGTTGACTCTATTAATTAGCAGGTGTTAGTAGGAAAAAAGATATATAAAAAAAGGGTAATTCATTATGGACAGGAAGATGGCAGATAGCCCGGACATTGATTGTCTTCCATTTCTCTGTCTCTTCTCACTATTCTCGCCACTCCCAAGGTCAAACCCCAACTCTGAATCAATCAAAGCTTCTGACTTTTCAACATGTGTCCTCAAGAAAAATCGCACTTTTAGTGGACTGGGAATATGACAGATTCATGGTCCACAAAATAGCTTGGAAAAGGGTTCTAAAAATAGTGTGTTTCCAGTAGGTTTTATCTCCAATTTTTAACGTTGGATTCCCTCCCCAACTGTCTGTCGCATCAGACCTCATCACAAGCTCCCCCAGGAGAAGGGCTATCTCCTTATTACAGGCAGAAGATAGAGGCCATCTGGTCGTTATTCCCTAATCTTCTCAACAGCTGCATCACCTTCAGGTGTGTCCACATCTGCTGAATTCTTCCTGGTCCCTCCTCCTTCCCTGGCAGAGGCCTTAGTCTAGCTGTTCAAGGACGATCCTCTCCTCAGCCCTCTCTTACATCATTCACCCACCCAGCCCTCCATTCCCTCTGCCTGGGGATTAAGGTGGTAGATCAATGGGCTTGGAGTTAGAGGTAATGACCCTGGACCAGTTGCAGCTTCTCCCAAACTCGTTTTCCTCATTTGTCAAGTGGTGATTGGGATATCTCTCCCACAGGGTTTTGTAAAATTTCAGGGACATAATATGCAAAGCACTTGGATCACAGCAAGTATTCAAAAAAGGGGACAATTTTTATTACTGCTTGTATTACTCCTCCTACAGCATACTACCAATTTTGCAAGTCTTTTTTCAAAACATGCTTACGTGTCTATTTCCAATTTTATCCTTACAAAAACTTATAAGCAGAACAAATGGAGAAATGGATTCAAAGAAATAAAGTTGTTTTCTCAAGGTCATGGTGGTGGTACACTTGGGACTCGAGATTTTCTGGATCCTGTTTCGGTGCTTGTGTGCCTACCTTTCCTGCCTTTCTCGTGTCTGCCTCCTTGTGGGGAGTAGGGTGCTGTCTGTGAATACTGGACTCATTTGAGCTCAGGGGCCAATGAGCTGCTATCATTGTAAAATATACTTGTATCGCTCTGCAGACATCATTTGTGTTTTTCTTTCCGTTGTGGGTGACTTACAAACGGATGTTCCTTACGTTTGCAAAGTGGGATAACCATTAATGGCATCACCTAAAGCAAAGACCACAGCTGTGTGAGGCTGAGGAAACCACGCTCAACTTCGCAAAATGCGTCGTGCACAAAACCGCAAACCCTCACGACAAAGGCGGTCTCACATCTGGCTCGGCATCCGTCTACATCCGCACGGGCAAAGCATCCAGGGAGAGGAAATAGGCGCACCTTTTCCTTCGAGACTTTTTGACACATATTTCATAAGCTCAAGGTTTAGGAGCAAGTTTGAGAAGTCAGTTCCGTGGTCAAGAGCGTATTAGGTCACCAGAATTTCAAGAGACTCTGCAGCTTACGTCAACAACTGGCATCAGTATGAAATCGCTTTATAAAAATGGTTTCTTCATTCGGTTTGGGAGAGAAATAAGTATGTACTCTTTGAAACATTAAAATAAAAATCAAGCTGGTGAATAAAGATACGTGAGCCGGTGGTGGCGTAAAGGGGGACATAGAGAGTGAGTTCCTACAGGAGTCGTCAGGACAAGTATTATTCCCCTAGCTGCTGGGAGTGCTGGGGTTGCCGCGGCTGAAGACAGCACCCCGTTTGGGATGAGACGGGGTCCAGGGCAGCGCCTGCCGATGGCCAGTGAGTGGAACTGTATAAAGGCCTGGCCTCCTGCCACAGTTCAAACGGCTCCGAAGGGTGTCGAGGAGAAACGGCACCAGACCCTTGTTAAAGGTGGGGAGACAAATTTTATCCAGACTAAGCTCAATTCCAATGAAGACAGAGGTAACTGGAGTTTTTAAAGGGAAAACAGAGTGAGAACAAAGAAGCTAGAGGTATTGAAAAGGGGGGTAAAGAAGAGCATCTAGGGGACTACTGGGGAATGCACATTATGGAGGGAAGTAAATGCAATGACTGAAAATGGTCTGGCAATGTGGGTGGGGGCAGGAACCAGGTGAATTTTGTCAGCAGTGCATTTTCTTGAGCAAAGACTCAGCACAGGGACTGGGGACACTGTTAGGGGTGAGGCCTAGTACAGGTAAAAGCCAGGCAAATGCTTGGCCAGATCTCTCAGCACATCGCTCAGCAATCCGGTGTTGCGTGGGAGTTCTCAAGGTCATCCATTCTCAGAGCTCCTGCAGGGCTGACTGAGCATCCCTTCAGACTTCCCTGGGGCTTGACTCCTCCCTCCGTGGAATCCAGCCTCCACTCATTGTCCTCCCTTCCACAGGCATTGATCCTAAAATCTCCAATGCCTGTCCTGCACGCTAATCTCCATCTGAGGAAATCCAGCCTCTAACACGCTTCTCATAACAATAGTCCCAAGGCAGTTTGCAGATTTGAAGCAGATGACTTTTATTCTCCAAAGACATCTTGCTATACATGTATGTCAAACATCAGCATAACCTTAGAAGATGTACCAGCTTCTGGACTGTGGCACTTCCTTTTAGCTAAAAGGGTGTGAGTCATTTGGGTTAACACACTTCACTCATTTGTGTGTTAGTTTCTAAACAGTCTACATTTTAATTTTTGCTATAAGGGTCTATTATAACCCTAAATAAGTGAAATGGATCAATCATTCAGAGGTGGTCTACTAACTCACAAATATAAAGAGAGATATTATAGCATAAAGGCTACAACTCAACTTATAAATATAAATCTGTTATATTTTAAGTACAGAAATAATTTGATGGCCATAGCAAGTAAGGCTGGCATGACACTTTCACACAAAAAGTAAAAAAAAATGCAGACAGGAAGAACAGTGTAAATGAAAATTGTATTCTATTAGACTGGTGATCTAGCCACCTCTAATTCTTGGGATACTGTTTGTATTGAACGTTTGTCAAATAGTATCATGAAACTATCAAAGCTATTGTGTAATCTTCAAACAAAGCAAAGTGATCTCACTAGCCAACAAAATTTGGGGTTTTTTTTAAGTATTAATGAAAAATACTGCTTTTTTTGCATGAAACTGATTAATACAGCTTCTAAACATAAAGATCCAAAGTTTTAGTCCTTTACCAAGATTTATACTATTGCCAAAAAAATGAAAACAAATGCAAAGTTATGGATATACATTAACTTCAGAAAGACAGCAACAGCACCAAGAGCCATCAAGTTACAGCAACACAGACATTGTCGAAAAGTCACTGCTCTCTTAGATAGATAACCTTATGGTGGGACACGGCTTTGATATGCAGACAATCAATGAGCTCCTGTCACATATGTGAGAAGCATGTGAGAGGTCCGTGTTCTATGAGATTGCATTTTCTTTATTATGGAAACTCCGTGTTGTAGAAGTTGTGTTTTCATTATGGTGGTGATTATTTTGATATGTAATCTATGTAATTTGTGATAATACATAATGAAGCCTGGAAAAGGTGTGCTGACATTAACACTGAATCAGTACCTTTTCCACAGAGGCAGCAAGGAAGGCCATTGCTAGCCAAAGGCAGCTATCCACACCACTTAATCACCAAG
Source organism: Tadarida brasiliensis (assembly GCA_030848825.1). Classification (NCBI taxonomy): domain Eukaryota; kingdom Metazoa; phylum Chordata; class Mammalia; order Chiroptera; family Molossidae; genus Tadarida; species Tadarida brasiliensis. Next base: position 104,354,934 of record CM061260.1, on the reverse strand, counting down.
TGTACTTGGCGTTCAACAAAAAACGTCCTGGTTTGTTCCTATGTTGAAGGAGAAAGTAAACGTTATGAATGTAACGAAATTTTAGCCATGGAATTTAGGTGTGTCAACATCCTGGGAAAAATAAGTAAGCTACCAATAGAAGATTTTTTTCCTACTTCTAAGTAAGCTGATAGAGAAATATTCATATTATTTTATTCTATCATCCAAACTCGTATAAACAACTTCTTTGAACACGTATGCCCTCCTGGTATCACTCCATTTTCTTTCAATCTAATTATAGCAAAACTGCTCAAATAATATTTTGTTTCCTTCTCTTTGCTTTTTATATCCCGTTCTTTCTATATATAGTCCACTTCAATAGAGCTTTCATTCACACTCAGTGAATCCACTTTGTCAATGACAAAACGGATTCCATCTCAGCAAGTTCAAGGTTAAATTGTCAGATTTCTCATCAGATTTTCCTCAAATGAATTCCCACTTTTATGTATATCTATGTAATATATTACATATGTAATTTATATTATATAAATAACATGTGAAATGCATAATGCAACATGAAATATAATATATATAACATATATATATAATATATACATAACAAAACATGGTTTTCCCTTATTTAACCTCCCCACTCCTTCCCATTTTCAGAAAAAAATATACTTTCAAATGTTTGTTGTTTCTTCTGATATATATCTCCATAAAACTATTATTCTGAATTTTTTCACTTAATACATTACCTATTGATTTTATATTATTAATGGGCAAACAACCTGAATAGACATTTCTGCAAGGAAGAGATGCAGCTGGCAAACAGGCACATGAAAAGATGCTCGACATCATTAGTCATTAGAAAAATGCAAATCAAAACCACAGTCAGATATCACGGCACGTCTGTTAGAATGCCCATCATAAAAAGGACAGATAAATCCAGCCGAGGATGTGGAGAAAAGGAAACCCTTGTCCACTGTTGGTGGGACTGCAGATTGGTGCAGCCACTGTGGGAAACAGGATAGAGGCTTCTCAAAAAGTACAGACAGAACTACCACACGATTCAGCCATTCTTCTCCTGACAGTGTATCAAAAGGAAATAAAAATAGTAACTCAAAAAGATATCTGAATCATTTTGTTCACAGCAGTATCATTGACAAACGCCACGTTATGGAAACAACTTATGTGTGCATCAGTGGATAAATGGATAAATGGATAGCTAATATATTAAAATGGATAGCTATATATATTATATATCTCAACCACAAAAATAAGAAACTCCTACAATTTATGACAGCACTTTGCTAAAAGAAATAAGTCAGAGAGAGACAAATATTGTGTGATATGCTTATATGTGGAATTTAAATTATAAAAACTAAAGTCACAGACAGACCAGATCTGTGGTAGCAGAGGTGGGCGGGGAGGGAGGGGTAACTGGAGGAAGGATGGCTCGTTACCACCGCTGCGTGATATACAGGACAGCTGTTCAGAGAGGAAACACTAAGCATTCTCGTCACAATAATTTTTTCTCTGTTGTTGTATCTATATGAGCTGATGGATGCTGACTAAACTTGTGATATTGATAATTATTTCACACTATATGCAAGTCAAACCCTGATGCTGTATGCCTTAAATATATACAGTGATGTATGTGAATTATAACCCAATAAACTGGAAAGTAAGAAAAAAAAGATGTTCCTACACCATGATATATTCCATCCCCAAAACACAACAGATTCCATCCTCAAACACAGTTAACCTCAACTTTTGATTATATCAATATTTACTATTTACATGATAATTATTGTGAAAATATAATCATGTATATTAATGTATATCATAATCTTAATGCATATAATGATTACATTTCCTTTATTTCTATGACTTTTTTTTTTTTTTTTTTTTTTTATCCTCACCCGAGGACATTTTTCCATTTTTTGTTCAGATAGAATGGGAGGGAGAGAGAGGAAGAGAGAGAGAGAGAGAAACATTGACGTGAAAGAGACACATCGAGTGGCTGCCTCCCGTGCGACCAACCAGGGCCGGCGACAAATCGCAACCGAGGTACATGCCCTTAGCGGGAACCGAACCCGGGCCTCTCTGGACCGCAGGCCGACGCTCTAACCGCTGAGCCAAACTGGCCAGGGCTATTTCTATGACTTTTTAGAGTTTAATAATTACTTCATTTTATTTATATACTTCATTTTCTTTATTCTTGCCACAAATACATCTCAAAATATATACAAGAAAGGTGAACATACTTCTCAGTAATTGCAAACCCACTGGATTACTGATCAGTTTTCTTTAAATTTGAAGACATCCGTCAGAAATCCTCTGTTGTCCCCTAATCTTCTCTGGTTGTTTTCTATGCCCTCTGTGCAGCTGTGCACCCGGGACTTCCTTCACTATCATTTTGTGTGATATTTGTGCGGGACCCCCTGGTTACTGGATCATTTCTCTTTCTCTTTCTTTCTCATTTTATTTTCTTGTTTAATGATGCATAAACTAAAGTAACTCCCTGGGAAACTGTGTGTGGAAGGTAAACATACTTGAACGTACATCATTGAACATGTCTGTATTTTAAATTCAGAGTTGATTAAAAATTTGGTGAGTACAAAAATCTGGGTTGGAGATAGTGTCTCCTGTAATTTGGAATACTGTGTCATTATCAAATGTCCAGTGTGGCTCTAAGTCAGTCCGGTGCTATCCAGGTAGCAGATCTTTGGATGTGACACATTGTCATTCTTTATCTCAAGATCTTTCTGCTATTTTCTTTGTCCTGAAAATGTATCATCATAAGTCAGTCTTTTGTTATTCATCATAATGGCATTTGGATAAAGTTGTCAGTCCAGAGAATCATGATGTCAGTTTGTAAATTATGATGTCAGTTTGCAAATTTTTCCTTTATTGTTTCTGTATTGAATTCTTCTCAAACAATACCTCTACTCTCCTTTTTTCTAATATATAGTAATTGAAGATTGGCTCTTTGGGATGTATTCCAACACATATATTTTATATCTCTGCATCTTTGAGTTTTCTTTCTGGAAGATTTGGTAACTGTTATCCTCTTAAAATTCTGTTAATTTTTTCACAACTGTTATATTTTAAACCTAAAGTAGTTCTTTTTTGTACTTAGGAATTTGCTTTAAAATGCTGTTATTGCATTAGGATACAATATCATTACATGAAGTGTCATGTTAATGACAGATTTTAAAAATGTTTCATTTAAAAGATAAACTGCAGCTCTTATTCTTGACAGAACTTGCTGAGAGGATCAGAAAGAAATGAGTTCTTTCAAACGGGACTCGGGAAATGGTTGTGGGTGTTTGTTTTCTCTTGGACTAGTCAGTTTTTCTAGAAAACAGTCTTCTAATCTCTTGCCTTGGGAAATAGAAAACTTTTGTTGGTTTTCTGGTAATTGAGTGGGGAATGCAGAAAACACTCATTTAATTATTTAATTGAGTTTAGCCACTGAATTGCCTCATTTAGCCTCAGTTTTCAGAACGTAACCTGTGTGAGATGTCCTCAGATCCGGAGTGTCTCACAGACTGCCCAGCTGCAGCCCCCCTGGGCTCCAAGGACTGCTGACTCTGCCTCGTGGGATTTCTGAGGTTGGACGGTGCCAACCCGCTCGCTTCTTGTTGGCCCTTGGGTTTTAGCTGCTAAATAGTTTCATTGTGAATGTGATTTTTGCTTTCTGAAAACCTTACTGTCTCTTTTCTATCACTTCTTCCTTTTGACTTAATCTTTTAAAAATTATTTCTTTTCATTCATCTGTTATCATTTTATAGAATTTGGAAATAATGTAAATAAATGTGTATGGTTAATCTGCATATTTAACCAGAATCATGCCTTCTATTTCTGTGATAGATACTTCACGTATCGTCAGACACAGCAGATTTCCTCACATAAATTTTATCTTCTTAGTTACTCTTTCTAAAACTGCTTTTATGGCCCTGGCCGGTGTGGCTCAGTTGGTTGGGCCTCCTCCCGTGCATTGAAAGGTCACTGGTTCAATTCTCTGTCAAGGCACATACTCAGGCTTTGGCTTTGATCCTGCGGTTGGAGTTTGTGCTGGAGGCAACCTATTGATGTTTCTCTCTCACATTGATCTCTCTCTCTTTCCCTCTCCCGTCCTCTCTTTCTCTAAAACAAACAAACAAACTATATATATATATGTATGTATGTATATACATAGCCCGGCTGGTGTGGCTCAGTGTTTGAGTGTCGACCATGCACCAACATGTTGCCGGTTCGATTCCTAGTCAGAGCACATGCCCAGGTTGTGGGCCTGATCCCCAGTGGGGGGCATGCAAGAGGTGGTCGATTGATGTTCTCTCTCATCGATGTTTCTCTCTCTCTCTCCCTCTCCCTTCATCTCTCTAAAAATCAATAAAGGAAAAAAAAATATATATATATATAAAATAAAGCCCCTTTATTGCCTTTTCCAGGCCCAGAGCCTTATATAACATCTACACACTAGTCTCCAAATATGTCAACAGCACCAAGCTCTACTATAAGTTACAACTAATTAATCCAACCTCCCATTGAACATTTTCAGTAAGATATCTCAGAGGCATCCATGACTAACATGGCTTAGGGGAAGAAGACTCGTGTGTGTGTGTGTGTGTGTGTGTGTGTGTGTGTATGCGCGCGTGCGCGGGGGGGTGGGGGGGTGGGAGGGAGTATTGCAAATCAGTGTAATGATTTTTGTATAGCATTTCAGTTTCTGGTTTGTATATACAAATCTATAAGATGCTAAATCAACCATAATACATAATCTTTATAAATACACAATATGTATACATTCAGGGATATTAAGTTCTTGGAGTTTTCATGCACTGTGCCCTATGCCTGCATCATTCACTGCTTCGATGTTACGGCATTAGGCTGCTTGGTATACATGTCACAGCGTGAGGAAGGCGCTCCTTGAACACCAACACCACTGCTTAACATTGATGACTTTGTTACTGTAACTGGTGGAGCGCCAGTTTTTTCCTCTGTAAAATGATGAGGTAGCTAAGCTAAACCTATACTCAAGTTATTATCATTGAATTGATTGTGTGGACAAAAGGGGGCCACATGCTAACCTGACCAGCTCAGGGAAGGCCTGGGTGACAGCCTTGCAAACTCAAAGATCTAAAGTAAGCACAAAAGGTGGTCTGAAATTAAGAACTTTTTAACTAAAATCAGTTTATGTCAGGTAGTCATGTCCTAGACCGGCACCTTCCCTGACAAAGGTCAATCTTTACCTTAACCAAGCCTGTCTATTGGCTTTTTGCATCCACCATAACATATCTTTGGAATGTCAAAGTAATTTTCCTTTTTTCGTACCCCTCAAAGCACAGGCACCTTTCTGTGGAGAGACCACAAATCCTCTCACTGTTACTGAGTGAATTGTTAACTGTTAACTATCCTGTACCCACCTATGTGAAAGAAGTATGTGTCCATCATTTTACTTTTCTTTTTAAAAATATTTTTAAATTAATTTTTTAGATAGAGAAGAAAGGAGAGATAGAAACATTGATGTGAGAGAGAAACATCAATCGGCTGCCTCCTGCACACCCCCTACTGGGGATCGAGCCTGCAACCCGGGCATGTGCCCTGACCCGGAATCAAATCTGGACCTCTCAGTCCATGAGCTGTTCAATCCACTGAGCCATAGCGGCCAGGATCATTTTACTTTTCATCCAATCCCAGAGGTTTCTGCTTTGCTTTCTCCCGCCTCCCTAATCTATCACCAATAAATGTCATGTAACCCACCTGCGTCTTCTCTTTGATTGTAATGTATAAAATAAGGTGCAAAACTGCCATTCTCTGGAGCATTATCTCAACCCTTTGAGATTTTGCTTCCCGGCAATTATCGACAGTCTTGGCTCAAATGAACTCACAAAAATTCTTCACAGGTTTGAATGTTGCTTGAGGTGGCAATTATAATAACCATTGTAATTTTTTTTTCTGTTACCATAACTTTAGTTTTTTAAGGTTATAGAAACTTGCTTGAGTAATTTTAAATACTAGTTATCTGTTATGATTCAGCAAAGAAATAATACAGCTACAGAGGCCATTCTATGTGTTTTCTGTTTGAAAATACAGTTGTGTTTATGTTAGATAGCTGAATGTAGAAAATGTTTTCAAACAATGGTTATAAGAATATCCTCTAGATGGATCCATTCTATTGCTTTATAGCTATGGACTTAAAATTGCCCTAAATTCTTGTTTAATACATCTTAGAATATTGCAGATTTACAGCCAGGACGATCTAATGAGGGGGGCTCAAAAATGACAAATCATGAGAGACTAAAAAATTAAGTGTTTTGATAGAGATGGAGCTTCTTTTTATTCAAATAAACATCTTTTAATATGATATGAAGCTGATAATGTAATAGATCATCATGGAAATGAAGAAATTTATTTTTCATACATTAGAACCCTTAGAACTTCTTTTTTAATTGGAACTTACATTGCCAGTTACATTTTAGACTCAGTTTGATAAAATGTTCCCCAATAAAGTTAAAGATTATACTTCATAATCTTCAACATATATTAACTATTCCATAGAACTAATTGAAACACAATAATACATTCTATACTGAAAATATAAACTTCCATCTTTTTTTTACTAAATAGTAGCCTGTGAACCTGACATTTTTATTATTTATCTCCAGAGCAAAGATAATTAAATTTTTAGTCTCTGATAAATAGAATATAAGCAATCATGCCTCAACTTGCCCTTTAAAAAATAAATACCCTGCTTGATTTTGTTTTTTTATAGTACTTCTTTAATTATAGTGTTTTACTACTAAATGTACATAACCTATTGAAATTGTGCACATTGATTCATTTTCTTGAACAATTCTCTCTCATTGTAAAATTGCTCTAGAATAGTATACAAAATATTTCAGGTCAATGGATGCTCATACTCTGGTTCTAAACACACAGCTAGCAGTAAAAAGAAAATGAAATCTCAACAAACATTTAAAAATAGATAGTGTAAATTATTTCTTTAATGCCTTTGAAATTCACATAGAAGTTGTTTTAAACAATACCAATTGTCAAAAACTGTGAATTCTATTAAGCTTTTTTATTATTATAGAGCAATTTTATATGTAATTTTTGAACTTTGGAAAAAGGGGAAAAAACAGAATTAAATATGCAGATAAATTCAAAAACATGTTTCCTTAGCCTAACTGCTTCTAAAATTTTCCTGCATTTTTTATCTTAGTAACTGATTTTTTTTTTCACCAAATTGTCATCATTTTGTATCCTTCCTGTCCCTGATATTCCTAACCCACTGGTTAGCAGGTTCTCTGCAATATTTCTCGAGTTTGTTTTTCATCTTTTATTTCCATACCTGCCTTGGTTAGGCCCCCATTCTCTCAGGCTCCTCTCCCCTCCTCCCCTTCTTCCCTCTCCTCCCCCACCTTGTTTCCCCCCCCCCCATGTACAATAGCTCATGTTTGTCTACTGAATGTTGAGAGGTAAATCTTGAACACATAATTTATTGATGGTTTGAAATTTGTGCCTTAGTAACTGTGACCAGACTTTTATTTACTAACTCATTAAATTTGAAAGTAGCTAGAGTTGAAATTAAAAGCCACATCCTTATCAGGTAGTAAGCCAAAGGTATCCTTGAAGGTTTTCTGCTTGGTCCATGTTCCTTCCTTAGCGCTTGTGGGTCTCTAGGTTGTTAACTTCTTGGTCTGACCCTATGACTATCTCCAATTAGTCTTTAAAACTCTCCAGATGTCTAGGGGGGAAAAAAGATGTTTTCTCATATTATTTTAAATGTCAGCTAACCTTTTGTTGGTGGGAATGCAGACTGGTGCAGCCACTATGCAAAACGATATGGTGTTTCCTCAAAATATTAAAAATGGAACTGCCATTTGACCCAATGATCCCACTTCCAGGAATATATCCTAAGAAGCCTGAAACACCAATCAGAAAGAATATATGTACCCCTATGTTCATAGCAGCACTATTTACAATAGCTGTGATCTGGAAACAGCCCAGGTGTCCATCAGTAGATGAGTGGATAAAAAAGCTGTGGTACATACACACAATGGAAAACTATGCAGCTGTAAGAAAGAAGGATGTCTTACCCTTTGAGACAGCATGGAAGGACCAGGAGAATATTATGCTGAGCGAAATAAGCCAGTCACAGGAAGACAAGTATCGCATGATCTCACTTATTTGTGGAATCTAATGAACAAAATAAACTGATGAACAAAATAGATCCAGAGACATGGAAGTAGGGAACAGACTGACAACCTCAGAGGGAAGGAAGTGGAGAGGCGGGACGAGATAAACCAAAGAACTCATATGCATATAGGCATAACCAGTGGACACAGACAGCAACGTGGTGAAGGCAGGGAGCTGGAGGGATCAGGAAAGGAGATGTCAATGGGAGAAAAAAAAAAGAGAGACATCTGTAATACTTTCAATAATAAAGAGTATATATATAATATGTAATATATTTATATATAATATGTAATAATATATGTAATATATTTCTTAATTCCTGTTGGCTTACCTGTTTTATGACCCTTTATTTGCCTTACTATTTTTAGTACTGAAAATTATACAGACTTGCTCAGAAAGGTCTGGGACCCAGCTGAGGCTCTTTCTTTCACTAATTCTAATATTTATTCATCCTTCTAAGCCACATTTGTCATTAGTAAATGGGGATAATTATATCTGTGTCATAAACTTTTTGAGAAAACTTACCTGGAAAATATATGTGAATCACCTAGCTAAAGGTACTAAATAGTTGTTATTTCCTTTTCGGCCTTACAGGTGCTATTGTGGTCATTCTGGTTACTTACCAGTATGTTTCAACCTGCTGCTGCCTGTCTGTGACTCTGCACTGCACACGTGGGGATGTTGTCTGAAGCTCTCAGATATGGGAGAAATGAATCACAGCATCGAGCCTTCCTCCACCTTTCCCCCTGTACTAGCCAGTGAACTCTGACAGATGCTGATGGAATTTGCCTGCCCTGGAAAATGTAATAAAGGCTCAAGGTTATTTCATGTTGATGTGATGAGTCAAACCAACAGGAATGCGATTCTGATAAATTCTTCTGACCAGTAAATGCTATCTTGGTAACTTCTTTTAACCAGTGGGCAAAGCAAGTCTACATGAAAGGTGTTATACCATACTTCAAAGACATGTTAAGGATGGGGAAATTTTCCTCCTTCTTAGAGAAAACTTTTCTCACTTATTGTTAATTGTTGGTAATAATGTACTTGAACAGAAAAAGGCAAAAATGATATAAAACATTAAATCGACTTGAAAGAGTGCCTGTATTAGAAATACAGCTTGAAAATGGGATTCATGTTGACTCCTACATGCAGAAGGCCACCAACTATTTTTTCTCAATGAAATCCTCATTATAGTCACCTTTTGATAGCATATAATAAAATAACAAAATGCGTGTGAGCTTCCACTCACATAGACATTGAGTGTGCTCAGAATCTTCTCAGGGAACACAAAGCCCTAAGTCCAAGAGTACAGAGTATCCTTTTCTCCATTTCCTAACTTCCCGGGTTGACGTGGGTCCTGTCTCCGACACTCCTCGCCCGCATCACCTGCAGCCAGATGCTCATTTTATACAGGCTGCACCGCGTCCTCACTGACTGGGGCAGGGCCGGGCTCCAAGCTCTGTCCTTTCAGCAGGAAGGAGCACAGAGCCCGCAGCACGTCACCGCCTGCGCCTGCAGGTTCCTGTAGACCCCGTGGTGCTGCTGGGGAGACCCACGGCTGCATCTGCCCAGGGAGCAGGGGAGAGGGCGGCGCAGAGGCCTGGGCGAGCGCGCTGTGCACACGCTCAGCAAAGTGGCTGCTGATGCTTTCCCTGCTTTAACTGCAACCTTTTTCTTTCTTACTTTTTGGGAAACCGTTTTTTCAGTCACCAAGATTTAGAAAGCAGGTAGCCCATGAAATGTCCAAGCTTAATTGAGATAAGCTTCCCCCAGCTTTGGTGAGATATAATTGATGTAGAAAGCCAGCAAAGGCACCAAAGGTCCCACCAAGGCTGGCTGGCAGGGGCTGAGGTGCCCTCTGTTCTCATCCTGAGACAAGAGCGAAGGTGGCAGATGTAGGGACACGGAATTACACCCGTGGGCGAGCACAGGCCGCCGCCACCCAAGTTCATCCGGGCAGAACGGGGACACAGTGGCCCCTCCACTCCGGCAGGATTCCCTGCTTCCTGGGGCAGCCGCAGGCAGGGGAACCTGTCACTTTTTAAAATTATTTTTACTGATTTTTTAGAGAGAAAGGAAGGGAGAAGGAGAGAGAGAGAGAGAGAGAAACATCATGTGGAACATCAACCCACTGACTACTTCACGCCCCCTACCGGGGATCCAGCGGTGACCCAGCCGTGTGCCCTGGCCAGGATCTGGGACAGCAGCCCCCAAAGACACCCAACAAACAGCCACACTGGCCAGGGCGGAACCTGTTATTTTAAAAAGCTATAAATTATGACCGTATGAAAAATATATTGTTGTGGGTTTTTTTCCAAAAGGAGGGCAAAAACAATACAGAAAGCATTATTGTTGCAAACAATAGACTATTCACCAGCCTGATGTTTTCTGAAAACGAGGTAACAGACTCGGTTTTATATTATTCTTTATCATTCAGACATGTCTTTAATCTGGTTCTCTCTCACACGATAATATCTCCACATTGCATAAGGTTAGATTTATAGAAACAAATACAGTATGGGCCTTGCAGATACTGCTATTATTTTTAAGGCATAATGAGTTGCAATATGAGTAGATATTAAGGACAAACAGGAAGTGAGAAAATGGCATAGTATACCTTGTTACAATCTTTAAAAATGATCCGTTTTTCCTTCAATGTATGGTAAGAGGGGAATGCAGTGAGACTCCTATAACATAACTTTTCCATATGCCACCAGTTTGGTTAAACTGAAACAATGGAAATAGTGTGGCATTGCAACCAGCAAGGGCTTCAGAGTTAAACACAGTGTAGTTTGAATCTCAGGTGTGAGTCTGCAGGCTGTGTTACCTGGGAACGTTACTTGGTCTCCTTGAGCCTTCTCTTTTGTCCAGCAAAAGTAAGAAGCAGGATAGAAACTAGGGTTCAATATCATTTATGCTAATTAAAAGCACACGCACAGATCAGCACTAGAGGCTAACAAAGGTAATACGTGTCTGAGGAACAGGGATGTGAGTCAGAGAAGTGGGGTGACAGTTATGACAGTACCGTCAGCCTCTGCAGCCACCTTGTCATCACACACTGGGCTCTGAACAAAGGGACATAGTGGCAGGGATGGAGGTTCTGCAGGGCTCCCCAACATATACTTCCGCTCTCCGAGGCCGACCTGGCTACATCCACTGCTGAGTAACTAATCTGCCAGCAGCTGTGGAGACCAGCACTGAGCCCCTGAAATGACTCTATTCTTGGGGTGATCAGAAAGCTACCTGGTGGCAGGTTGATCATATTGAACAGCTTTTTAAAAAAAAAAAAGTTTTATTGATTTTTTTTAGAGAGAAAGAAGGGAGAGAGAGACAGAAACATTGACATAAGAGAGAAATATCTATCAGCTGCCTCCTGCATGCCCCCTACCTGGGATCAAGCCCGAAACCCAGGCATATGCCCCAACCAGGAATCAAACTGGGACCTCTCAGTCCATGGGATGACTTTCAATCCACTGAGCCACACAGGCTGGGCTGAACAGCTTTTTTGTAAAGGGCAGCATTTTGCCCTTATTGAAATAGACTAGATACTGATATGATTTCACTGCATGTAATGTTTCTTCCTAACTACCATTTGCAGACTTACAGAGTGCTTTGTCTAGTCATGGTATTGCACACCACACTGCTTCTGATCAAGGGAATCACTTGACAGGAAAAGAGGCATGGCACTGGACCCAGGCCCATAAAATTCACTGGTTTTACCCTGTTCACCACCCTGAAGTGGCTGTTTTGATAGAACAGAGAAATGGACTTTTGGAGATTCAATTAGGGTGCTAGTTATGTGGCAATGGCTTTCATGCTGGGACAAGAATCTCCAGAAAGCTACTGTATGAGCTCTGAGTTAGTGTTCAATATACGGTATTTGTCTGTTGGCCGGGATACAGGGGTCAATCAAACTGGAAATGGGAGTGACCCAGCTCACTATCACTCCTAGTGACCCACTAGAAAAATTTTCCACTTGCTGTTTACATAACTGTATGCTCTGCTGGCCTAGAGATCTTAATTCCAGAGTGAGAAATGCTTCCAGAAGACACAGTAATGATTCCACTGAACTGGACGTTAAGACTGTCACGCAGCCCCTTGGACTCCTCTGACTCTGACTCATCTGGCAGACAAGGGAGTTACGGTGTGTTCTTGGGTGATTGACTCTAACTACCAAAGAAATTGAACTGGTATTCCACAATAAAGGTCAGGAAGAGTATGTCTGGAATACAGGAGATCCCTTACGACATCTCTTAGTATTACCACACCTTACAATAAAGGTCAATGGAAAAATACAACAACCCAATCCAGGCATCGCTAGTGGCCCAGAGCCTTCGGGAAAGATGGTAAAGGACCATGACCAGGGAGGTGCTTTACAAAGGCAGAGGGAATACATAATGGATAGAAAATAATATAGTTATAAAAACCAGCTGTGACCACGTCACCAAGTACAGAAATGAAAACTGTGATTGACATGAGCATTTCCTCCTTATTTTGTTATGACTATGTTTGTGTGTGTGTATATATACATATTAAGCAAATATCTTTGTCTTCTTTCCTCTCTATTCCCTTATGATGTAATCTGAGATGTACTGACTTTATATTGTTATTAAAGTATTGTGTTGTGTATGTGTGTGTATGTGTGTGAATCCTCACCTGAGGATATTTTTCCATTAATTTTTTTTTTTTTTTTTTTTTTTTAGATAGAGTGGAAGGGAGGGAGAGAAAGAGAGAAACATCGATGTGAGAGAGACACATCAATTGATTGCCTTCTGCATGACCCTGACGGGGGCAGGGATTGAACTTGCAACCCAGGTATGAACCCTCGACCCTTCAGTACCTGGCGGATGCTCTAACTGCTGAGCCAAACCAGCCAGGGCAAAGTATTTTTTTTTAATCCTCACCAGAGGACATTTTTGCATTTATCTTCAGATAGAGTGGGAGGGAGAGAGAGAGCGAGAGAGAGAGAGAAACATCTACTGGTTGCCATCCGCACGGCCCCAACCGGGGCGGGGACAAACTGCAACTGAGGTACGTGCCCTTAGCGGGAACCGAACCAGGGACTCTCTGGTCTGCGGGCTGACGCTCTAACAGCTGAGCCAAACCAATCAGGGCAAAGTATTGCTAGTTTTAATCATAGTACTTAAGTTATGAGGTATCAGAAGAAGATTAAACACCACTCAAGGACTTGGCCTCCTCTTCTGGGGAAGGGGTTTTAGTGCTTTTTTGGTTGTACGCACAATAGTATCATGAGAGGTGGAATTAGGACCTTCATTTTGAGAATAAGTATGGTTTAAGAAGAGGCAGAGATTCTTCCCCTTGATAGCCCTTTATTACCACCTGGGCTTCAAATGAATGATTAGAAGCTTTCCAATCAATAACCTCTAAGCTTATACCTAGTTTGAAAGCTGCCTCCTTTCTGCCAGTTTCTATTCCTGTGGTAACTAGGACCATCAGAAAGACATTCCTAGGCTCTTTTCCAAAATCATGGGTGTTTCTGGAAACCTGGAAAACCTGTGTGGCCTGGTGAGAAGCATAGGAACTGACAGAAGGCTCTCCCCACCTGCATCTTATCACTGTCATTTTGGAAAGGTTAATGGCAGCTTGATCACAAAGGTAAATCTCTACTCTTGGCATGTAGGGCTATACATGTCCATTAGATCAAGCTTGCTAATAATGAATTGCAATCTTCCTCATTCTTGCAATTATTTTAATTCACTTCATCCATCAGTTACTGAGAAATTGGTTTTAATTCTCACACAATGATAATAATGCTTTTAATGTTTTCCTGTATTTGTGTTAGTTTTTGCTTTATAAGTTGAGACAATATTATTAGATGCATACACACATATAATTAAGTTTTTGGTGAATAATTTATCTTATCACTGTATTATCTTTAACCATGAACAATGTCTTTTGGCAAAATGTCTGTTTGATCTTCCTTTGATATGGTTTTTGTCATTGTGTTATTGTTAGTGTTTGGTATGAAATTTTTATCATTTAATTTCAACATTTCCCTGCCTCGTTTTATATGAACATGTTATAAAATAATGCAAATGTCCCAGTTTTGCTTTTTAGCCAACTTTTTCATCTCATTGTAAAAATTGATCTGATCTATTTACATTTATTGCTTCCCTGATATATTCAAATTCATATCTAATATCTGATTTTGTATTGTCCATTTGTTCTTTTCTTTGTTTCGTTGCTATCATTATTTCTTGTTTTATCTCATCTGAAATAAGCTTTGTTATTTATTTCTTTGTGCTGGTAAACAGATTTTGTTTTAAATTTTTGCTTTTCAGTGGTGTAGCCCTTTAATAGTTGCAGAAGAAGACCAGGGCATCTTGTCCTTTCCTTGCGACCAAAGCCTCTGTGTCAGGGGTCTCCAGACTGCACACTTCTCTATAAAAGAATTCCTGAGATCCATTCCCAAATTATGCAGTGTTCACTTCCCATTGTAATCACGCACTATGAATGTATGGAATGTTCCAAAATTAAAATATATATTTAAAATGAATGTGAATAGATTGTTTAATATTTTGTCACAGCTCCCAGGTGGAGGTCTTGTGCACCGGTTTCTCAGGGTGGACGTACACAAACTGACCTTGGAAATTGATACATTACGGACACAACTATCTGCAGAGAAGCTGCACAGTCTTATTGGATGTTGTCATTTTCCTGTTTTCAGTCCTTTCTTCACCTTCGACCCCCAGGTATTTCCCTTCATTTTCACATACTCAGTAATTAATTTATATAAATAAATTAATAAACAAACAAGTAAATAAATAAAATTTAAAAGTCTAGTATATATATTTATTTGTCATTTCTAGCTCTTCTATTTTCCCCTAAAATTTAAACATTTTATCTTTAATCTTTCTGAAAACTGAAGTACCTAATAAATTTTCTACATTATTTCTTCCATAAATTCTATTTAAAAACTGAAGCTATTAAATAGATAGTGAAAATATGCCCTAAAAATACAAAATAATGGTAATAGCAAAACATCAGAAAAAAGAAAAACCAAAACAACAAACCCATTTCTACTTAGTCACTCTTATTTTAATGATTTTTATTTAACTGACTACATAATATTGGTTTAATTAAAAACTTTCTGCCAAGACAGATAAAAATGTCAACAATATCTCTATAGCAATTATTTTAATCGTTGTGATTGTCGAACATAAGATGTTTTAATATAACTCAGACATAATTGAATAGTTCTTGAGGCAAATGCCAAACACAAATTTTTTGGCAATATTTTTTGTTGTTGGTGTTAATCCTCACCTCAGGATATTTTTTCCATTGATTTTTAGAAAGAGTTAAAGGGAAGGGGTAAGGAATAGAGAGAGAGAGAAACATTGATATGAGAGAGACACATCGATGTGTCCTGCCTGGGACTGAGGATCAAGCCTGCAACCCAGGCATGTACCCTTGACCAAGAATCAAACCTGCAACCCTTAGGTGTGCAGGCTGATGCTCTAACTGCTGAGCCACGCCAGCCAGCGTGGCAACAGTTTTTTAATGAACACAGGGTTTCATTAATCTAACAATACAAATTGAGAAGCATTTATTCAGTAAAAGCTATGGAAACTCAGAATGGGGGAAGGACATGGCATTGGAGATAGAGATTGTACCTAAAACCAATAGCTATACTTGGAGGAAGAGATGATTCAGCAGCTGAGTGGTGGTTACCATCTTCTACAGCTTCCTGTGGTGGAAGAGATAGTCACAGTGACTTTAGCATCCTGATAGATCCTGTTTCCCAAAATGTATTGTCTCACATGGCCTAAAGTAGTGGATGGTGGCAGCAGGGTGGTGACGTCCATTTCCCTATCCCTAGCTCCTACTACAAAAGGAGCATGTGGGCGGGGTAGCTGATAAAAGTATAGCCCTCTTTTATGGCATAGCTTTGAGCTCCATAGGAAATATCCAAGTGGGGAGCATTTAGTTCTTCTCTATAGTGCTGAGGATCTGCCCAGTGAAGGGTCAGAGCAAGGCACAAAGACTAGAACATCCTGCCAAGGGGTCTACCTTCAGTTGGTTCAGACCATGGAGCAATTTATGTCCCAGGGATCTGTCAAAAACAGTAAAGGCTAAGAGTCGTGATACCAATAGAGGAAGACCAGTTAGGGGTCTAAAGAGGAGATCAGGAAAAGAGTTTAAGAGTGCCCAGATAAAATCACAAACATTCCTAAAGTTCAAAAGACTGCATGCATGCCAAGGCCGTGTCCTTTGATGGATGAGGCGGAGGCTGCACACTGTGGGGGAAAAAATTCACTGACTAGGCCAGCCAGGTCACTAAACAAATAAACAAGCAAACAGAAAGGTCTTAACAGACAAATATGTCAAAGCAACTATCAGAACTATGTTCAAAGATCTAAAGGAAACCATGGTCAAGGAATTAAATATATATTTTATGACAACAGTTCATTAACAATAGAGTATCAATAAAGAGAGAAAGATAATTAAAAAGAACCAAATAGAAATTCTGGAGTGGAAATATGCAATGATTGAAATAAAAATTTTACTCTAGGGGCTTACAGTATATTTGAGTATTTGAGATGAGAGAAGAAAGAATCAGTTAACTTGAAGACAGACTGATAGTGATCACATCATCTGAAGAACAGAGAAAAATAAGAGAAAAAATGAATAGAGTCTCAGAGATGTGAGGTATCAAATGCACCAACATACCCCCAAATAGGAGTACTAGAAGAAGAGGAGAGAGAAAGAAGCAGAAAAAAAAGTTAAAGAATGGCTGAAATTTTCCAAATATGATGAAAAGCATTAACCTACATATCCAAGAGGCTCAACAAACCCAAAGTGGGACAAATATAAGGAGATCAACAGTCAGTCACACTTTCATCAAAATATTAAGACAGAGACAAAGAAAATCTTCAAATCACCATTATTGAAGAGTAATAAGTATAAATGTGAGGATCTATTTTTGTACTCTCAATTTTACCCTAATGAAATGCCAGTACCATACCAACATCACTGAGTCCACTCGTAGTTCCTTGCCAGGTAGACCTCGCCATGGTGAAGTTTACAACATGGCTACTGGCTTTACCGAAGTGAGTGAGAGAGAGACTGTGGGAGAGTTCCAGCAAGGGGGAAGTCACAGTCTTTTGTAACAATCACAGAAATGACATCCATCATTTTTGCTATATCCTATTTGGGCCTAACACACCCCCAAGGAAAAGGGATTACACAGGGCTGGGGTCATTTGGGAATCTGTTAAAAGGCTGCTGCCCTGGTTGGTAGGGTGTCATCATGTGCAGCAGGAGGTTGCTGGTTCTATTCCCAGTCAAGGGCACATGCCTGCATTGCAGGCTCGATGCCCAGTTAGGGGGCATGCAGAAGAGAACAAACTGATATTGCGCTCTCACATCTATCTTTTTCACTCCCCCTCCCTTTCTCTCTAAAAATCAATAAACTTTAGCCGTGGCCGGTTTGGCTCAGCAGTTAGAGCGTCAGCCCATGGTCCAGAGAGACCTGGGTTTGGTTCTCGCTAAGGGCATGTACCTCGGTTGCAGTTTGCTCCAGCACCGGCTGGGGTCATGTGGGTGGCAGCCAGTCGATGTGTCTCTCTCACATCGATGCTTCTCTCTCTCTCTCTCCTTCCCTCTCTCCCTCCTGCTCCATCTGAAGATAAATACAAAAATGTCCTCGGGTGAGGAAAAAAATTTAAAAAAATAAAAATAAAAATCAATAAAATTTAGTCAAGATATGATCCCTCTATTCCCACATTGCTTTGAGTGTTTTTATCAGAAATGGGTGCTGGATTTTGTTGAATGCTTTTTCAGCGTCTATTGATATGATCATATGGTTTTCATCTTTCATTTTGTTTATGTGGTGTATCACATTTATTGATTTGCACATATGGTACCAACCTTGCATCCTTAGGATGAATCCCATTTGGTCATGGTGAATAATTTTTTTAATGTACTGCTGGACCCAATTTGCTAATATTTTGTTGAGGATTTTGGCATCTATGTTCATCAGGGATATTGGCCTGTAATTTTCTTTCTTTGCAGTGTCTTTATCTAGTTTTGGAATTAGAATTATGCTGACCTCATAAAATGAGTTTGGGAGTCTTTCTTCTTGAATTTTTTGGAAAAGTTTGAAGTGAATGGAGTTCTTCTTCGAATGATAGGTACAAACTCCTATGTGAAACTGTCTGGGCCAGACTTTTGTTTGCTGGGAATTTCTTGATTACATCTTCAATTTCCTTAGTTGATATTGGTCTGTTCAAGTTTTCTATCTCTTCCCAGTTCCGTTTTGGGAGACTGTGTGATTCTACAAATTTGTCCAGTTTGCCTAGATTGTCCAATTTGTTGGTGTAAAATTGTTCACAGTATTTTTTTAATGATCTTTTGTATTTCTGTGGTATCAGTTGTTCTCCTCTTTCGTTTCTGATTTTGTTTATTTAGGTTTGCTCTCTTTGTTTCTTGGTGAGTCTGGCTAAGGGTCCATCAATCTTGTTTATCTTTTCAAAGAACCAGCTCTTTGTTCCATTGATCTTTTGAATTTTTTTTATATCTATGTCATTTATTTCTGCTCTGACCTTTACTTTTTCTTTCCTTTTACTTGCTGTAAGTTTTTCTTTCTGTTTACTTTCTAGTTCTTTAACTTGTGAGGTTAGATAGTTAATTAGAAATCTACAGTCAACATCATACTCAATCAGCAAAAACTAAAAGCATTTCCCTTCAGAACAGGAACAAGACAGGGATGCCTACTTTCGCCACTCTTATTTAACAGAGTACTGGAAGTCTTAAACACAACAGTTAGAGATGAAGAAAAAATAAAAGGGAACCAAATTGGAAAGGAGGAAGTGAAACTGTCATTATTTGCAGATCACATGATATTGTACATAGAAAACCCTAAAGACTCCATCAAAAATTTACTAGATTTAATAAACAAATTTGGCAAAGTAGCAGGACACAAAATTAACACCAAGAAATCAATGGCATTCTTATATATCAATAATGAACTCACAGAAAGAGAAACTGAAAAAAAATCCCATTTACTATTGTGGCAAAAAAATCAAGATACCTAGGAATAAACTTAACCAAAGAAGTAAAGGATCTATTCACAGAAAACTACAGAACATTGAAAAAAAGAAATGGAAGAAGATATAAAAAAAGTGGAAGCATATACCTTGTTCATGGATTGGAAGAATTAAAATCCTTAAAATATCCATACTACCCAAAGCAATCTATAGATACAATGCAATCCCTATTAAAATACCAACGACATATTTCCCAGAAACAGATCAAGTACTTCAAATGTTTATATGGAACCAAAAAAGACCTCGAATAGCCACAGCAATCTTGAAAAAGAAGAACATAGTAGGAGGGATCACAATACCTGATATCAGGTTATACTACAAAGCCACTGTAATCAAAACAGCCTGTTGCTGGCACAAGAACAGGCACATAGATCAATGGAACAGAACAGAGAACCCAGAAATTGACCCAAGACATTATGCTCAATTAATATTTGACAAAGATGGCAATAGCATACAACAGAGTAAAGACAACCTCTTCAATAAATGGTGTTGGGAAAATTGGACAGCTACATGCAAAAAAATGAAAGTAGACCATCAACTTATACCATACACAAGAATAAACTCAAAATAGATAAAAGCCTTAAATGTGACTAGTCAATCCATAAAAATCCTAGAAGAAAATGTAGGCAACAAAATTTTAGACATCATACGCAACAGAATTTTCACTGATACAACACCTAAAGCAAGAGAAACAAAGGGAAAAATGGATAGATGGGACTACACCAAACTAAAGAACTTCTGCACAGCAAAAGAAACAAGCATCAAAATGGAAAGGGGATCCACTATGGGAGAGCATAATTGCCAATGATACATCAGATAAGGGGTTAATTTCTAGAACATATTGAGTACTCATACAACTCAACAAAAGGAAGACAAAGAACCCAATTAAAAAATGGGCAGAGGACCTACATAGACACCTCTCCAAACAGGACATACAAATGGCCAAGAGACATATGAAAAAATGCTCAACATCACTAATCATCAGAGAAAAGCAAATTAAAACGACTATGAAGTATCACCTCACACCTGCCAGAATGGCTGCCATCAACAAATCATCAAACAACAAGTACTGGCAAGAGTGTGGAGAGAAAGGGACTCTAGTACACTGCAGGTGGGAATGCAGACTGGTGCAGCCACCATGGAAAACAATATGGTGTTTCCTCAAAAAATTAAAAATGAAACTGCCATTTGACCCAGTGATCCCACTTCTAGGAATATATCCTAAGAAGCCTGAAACACCAATCAGAAAGAATATATGTACCCTTATGTTCATAGCAGCACTATTTACAATTGCTAAGATCTGGAAACAGCCCAAGTGTCCATCAATAGATGAGTGGATAAAAAAGCTGTGGTACATATACACAGTGGAATCCTATGCAGCTGTAAGAAAGAAAGATCTCTTATCCTTTGAGATGACATGGAAGAATCTGGAGAGTATTATGCTAAGCAAAATAGGCCAGTCAGAGAAAGACAAATACCACATGATCTCACTTATTTGTGGAATCTAATGAACAAAATTAGGTGATGAACAGAACAGACCCAGAGACATGGAAAGGAGTACAGTTCAGACTGACAAACCTCAGATGAAGGGGGCAGGGGGGGAGGGAAGAGATAAACCGAAGAACTTATATGCATATATGCATAACCAATGGCCATAGACAACAGTGCTGCGAGGGGGGTGGGATCGGGAGGAGAGTGTCTAGGGGCGAAAAAGGAGAAACATCTGTGGCAAAAATAAATTAATAAAATAAATAAATAGGTGAAGGGAAATAAATGAAAATCAATAAACTATTCTTTTTTTGTAAAAGGCTGCTAACTTTTGGCTTTGTTACCTCTGTTTCTGTCCCTCTAGGAGAGGAGGTGGATCATACTTACCCTTTGTTTTGTTATGCAGAGTGAAACATTCTATATTTAGGAGGACTTGCTTAGGTCCCTAGGTGGAAGTCATGTTTTCAAATATCAGTGTCGAGCTTCACTGTGGAAGTTATTTTTTGCCCAACTATTAGTGGAGATCTGTTTTCCACTTGACTCTCTTTTCCACATTAGATTGTCAAGAGAAGTTTGGCCTGCAGAATACACATCGGAGGAGTTCAGTGAATGAGAGCTATGGAGTCTCCTATATTCAGCCACAAGTAGATACAAGGCAACTTAAATAAGAGAAGTTTTAGAAGATGATCAGAAACAGACAGAACCTTTAAGTGTGTTGAACACTGAAGATAAAGTATAGGAGGGATATAGCAAGCATTAACATATTTACATTTATTCAAATATATTCCTTCAGGGCCTACTAATCATAAGTGCTAGGAATGTTGTGGTAAACAACTAACTCAGACTTTTTAAACCTTATTTTAGTGTGGAGGAAGGTTTTAATAATAAATTGTCAAGTTAATATTTACAGCAGTTTTGATAAACACAATCAAGGAAAAGGTCCCATCCATGAGAACTTATGAAAGGGCAGCCCCTCGTCAATGGTTATCAGAGAAGGTTACCTGGAACAAAAAGACACATGAGCTGACCTCCTCGTCAAGTCCAGGAATTAACCATCTGTAAAGGAAGGAGAGGAGAATCCAGACAAAGAGATGGGCATTTGCCAAGGGTTTGAGTTGGGAAGCATCATCATGGGATGATGGTATAACTTCAGGATAATAAGAAATAGAGTGTTGCATAAGCCATATTAAGATCTTAGGACTTTAAGACAATGAGAATCAGAGAAAGAACATGGCCATATGGTCAGAATTGCATATATGTATTTAAAAAGCCTTCAGTGTGATAAATGGATTGAAATAACAATGAATGCAGGGAGACTTGATAATAGACACTTCAGTGATCTAATAAAACAAGTTTTCAGATTGAACTTGGATTTTGAAGATGAAGAGAGAGAAATCGAGATACAGAAAGAATTTCTAGGTAAGTAAAAAAATTTAGTACAGCAGATGCTTGGTGATTTTGGGGGGCTTGGGCAAAGAGTAGATAGAAACAAGAATCCAGATATACTGTTCCTGAGAAACCTCTGAAACTCTTAATCATGTGAACATGCCATTCTTGACTCATTAAATTCTGAACCCCAGACTATTCTTCAACTTCAGAAATGGGCAAGATTTCTTAGAAACACTTTGCATGTTTCTTCTGAAGCAGTCATCATCTGGCTTCCTTTCCTTCTCTAACTACTCTTTATTTCCCATTTTGAGAGTGTTTCTTAGCAGAACGGATACCTAAGCCTCAACTGCATTTATTCAACATTCATCAGTGAAACTTCTATGGAAGAGAAAAAAATAAAGTGACAAGGAAGAAACAGATAACAGGGAAGAAAGAACCACAAACTGTCCCTGAACATCAGAATTCCAAAGATAGCTCTTCCAGATCACGTATACTTATAGTGCATTTAATTTTCCCATCAGATGAACTTCCTCACAAAAATATCGATGCTTACTTTGTAAGAGAAGTAGCTGAATGTCACTACTTGTGTGTAGCACAGAAAAAAAAAATGTATGTGTGTGTGTGTGTGTGTGTGTGTATAGCTATTCACACAGTGTAAAAATCTTTTGTTGTTAGTTTCTCTAATTGTTGGTTTTATAATATACATATAATTATCTATAATACTCTTGAAATCCATCCCACTGAATTTCAGAGGATAATATCCTTAAACTTAAAGGTATCTCATTCTAAGTTGGTCAGTCTCTTTATATTAAACCCTTCTTATTTTGGTTTTCAGGGTTGTCCTTCACTTCTCTCATTGCAAAGAGTTTTGGGTATAGTGGGAGGTTTATGTCATATCATGTCAATGAGGGATAGAGCCTTGGCTCTTTCTGTGCATTGATTTGTTGTTCACTGTGTCCATGGTGGTTGTGTGGCTGGAGAGATGAATGGGTAGAATTTCTCCATCATTAGGGGGAGTGGGGTTCTTGCAACATCTTGAGAAAATAATTTTTTTAAGACTCACATGGGAGAGTGAATGCTTTTTATTTGCATGAAGTTATATCCCTCAGGTTGTAAAGTCCCAGTTCCCATAGTGTAGTCCTGGAATAGAAGCAGGGCCAGTGCCCACAGTTTCCGTTCCATGGTGGAGTTGAGTCCAGTAGAGCATGAGCCTAGATTTTGACAGGTAAGCATCTTCCCACATCACCCAGACCTTACTGGCATGTGTCTATTGTCCAGTCCCTTCCCCCAGAGACCTGCAGAGAGTAGACCTGGAGAGTGTTAACTGCAGCTTCCTAGCAAAGCTGTATAAATGGCATGCCTATATTATCTAGTCTCCTCTTTACTGTTTTCCTGTTTAATAACCAGGTTACTATAACAGTATCAGTTAGACCACAAGACAGTAGTGGGATTCAAAAGCCAAGACACATACCTTGGTTGTGGTTCTGTCATGTGGAAGGCAACCAATCAATGTGTCTCTCTCACATCAATGTTTCTCTCTCTCTCTCTCTCTCTCTCTCTCTCTCTCTCTCTCTCTCTCTCTCTCTTTTCCTCCCTCCCTCCCTCCCACTCTATCTGAATGTAAATGGAAAAATATCCTCGGGCGAGGCTTTAAAAAAATGATAATAATAAAAGCCAAGACCCTTGTACTGGACCATGACCATGGATGAGCAGTGTGGCTTGCAAGCTCTTTCTAGCACTGTGCTCAAACCCTGGGTGTTGGCCAGGTTGTCCTAATGGTGAGGTTCTTGAACACCGAGCTCTCTTTATTATCATTCAAGAAAACTTGGGCTCTGGTCTGTCAGAAAAACCATTCTTACCTATCCTCTGCTTTGTTATGTCTCCTCTCCAGATTGATATGAAATGATGCCCAGCTAGCAAAGAGGTTCCATATTTACAAACCAGTGAGACTCTTCAGCTGTCCTAATCAGTTGCTGCATTCTTTACTGCCTATATTGTCTCTTTTATCCTGCAAAAAAGAAAGTCTTATTCTTTTTATGATTGGCACGTCTGAAAGTTTCCTTGTTCAACTCCATTCACTTACACCCAACAGCATGAGGAACGCGTTGGTTTGGGTCTTCTGTTCAGCAATCCACTTGGGAACAAGGCTTGCTACTTATTATCTGCAGCACCTCCTACTGGCTACTTTATTTCACCTGATCCTATTTTCACTGTTACTCAGAACTCTTTTACATGGCTTATGGCATTGTATTAGGACTCTTTCTAGTCGAATCAAACATGTTATTTGTCTTCTTGTTTTAATTCTTGTTGATGTGTTTGTTTGAAAGAAGAAATTACATTGCAGCAAAGAAAATGTTACCTCTGTGATCTCTGAACATAAATAGAACAATACAGTATTCAACATTAACTTACGAAGTCCGAGTCATCATTAATTAATCCCTCCTTTTCTCCCTTTTATTTATCCATTAATTTCTCTTCTAATAAGTCTTGGAACACCTCAAATTCCCTGTAAATGAAAACAAGACAAAAAATAAGATATTTTACTAAATGAAATAAAAACAATAGGTTTGTCTCTCTGACCCTATTTAATATTATCATGAATGTAGGACTTGTGAGGAAAATAATAATTCATAATAATTGGTTGATATTAATATGTTTCAAATTATGTTCCTATAAGGACAGTTCTGTTTCTCTTCCCCTTCTTATTATAATAGTTTTTTTCTTTTCTTTTCTTTGGTTTTCCTTTTGTTCTTTCAAAGACTGGGAAATGACCATAATAGCTATTTTCCCTGGGCAGTGAGCAATGAGTGAATGTCGAGCGCCCTGTGGACTAAGCATTTTGATACAAATTTCCACCCGAAAGAAACAATGCAGCTGTTTGTACAGAACCACTGTGCCCCAGAGCAGGGAATGCCTCGCTGACCTCTTATCCTGGAGTGAGCATTAGCTACACTACTAAACAGCAAGTGCTTATCATCCCTACCATTCAGACCACATAAATCTCTGGAAAGAGACAATGTCCCTCCAGGGAGCTTAGCTTGCCCATAAAATGTAAAAACAAAACAAACAAACAAAAAAACCCCATCAAACTATATTTAGTCCACAGAACTGCAGAAGCTAAGGTAGTGGGGGCTATTATAAACATATTTATTTTATTGCCAACATCAAAGCAATTGAGTTTCAAAAAAGCTTTGTTTTGGGGGCAAAAAAATAATTTCTTTAAATAAAAGTATTTCAACCATACAAATGGAAACATTTTATAATCCAGTATATATTTCACTTGCTATTATTATTTCATTGCACTACGAAATTATTCTTATGGCGAACAGTGAGGTAGACCAAAGAGAAGTCTGAGGTTGCATCCATTTGCTTTGCCCGCATTTCCCCCAGCTCTCGTAGCTGTTCCTTATAGAGGAGGGTCTGACTGATCAGAGAGGGGGATTAAGGTCTGCAGAGTAATGAGAACAATGAAGGATTTGGAGTCAAGATAGTACTATTATTTTTAGTATTAAAAATTATTCTATTATAGTGCATTCATTTTTAGCTGGCATTTTATTTAAAAAGTAGAATAATGTATGCCTACAGTAAAATACACTAACATACAAAAATATAGAATTAAACATAAGATTCCCTCGTACCAAGACACTACTCTTATTCCCAGAGTCAACAATTATAATATCTTTAATTGGTATTATAATATCATCATTTGGCTATTATTTTAGAGCTGGCTATGATGTGGACAAGTATATATACCACAATATGCCTCTCCAGAATATGGCATATGGATCATTTTGAGCTAAAGGCCATTGAGAAACAGCAGATGCAGGAAAAACTCTAAAAACAGGGCACACATTTTCCTTTGGCAAGGGAAATTTCAGTTTGTAAAAGGTGTCTCCTTATCTCAAACCAGGAAGTGGAGGACTCTTGACAACTTCACAACACCGACTTAAATCGACATAACAAACCTTACAGAAGCTCTTGTTTATCACACTGTTCCTGGTCATCTTCCCATCACCTGCCTCTTCTTCCCAAACCCCTTTTTCTTTGTTTAACCTAAGATGATAGATGTCCAAGGTCTAACCATGCCCCGTGCATACATCAACAATGCACCGGTTAAAAAACTTCTGTATATTTTGATCTTGTTAGTCGTCTGCTTAATTTCTGGTCTAATTTCCAGGTCACCAGCTGAAGAACGTACGATGTGTAGAAGTAAAGATATTTCCTCTTCTCTATAATATAAAGTGCCAATATATAAGAATATGTGTATGGATATTTACAAAAATAAATGCATACAAATTCATTCTTTTTCACATTATGTTTTTAATTTAACAATATATTTGAGATAGTTTTCATATCAAAATACATGTAGGACCTATTCATTTCTTTTTCCCAGTTGTATACATATATTATAAAATTTTAAACCAATCCTTGGGCAGAATTTGCTGTTTCATTGTTTTGTTACTACATGAAATATTGAAATGAATATTTAGTACATAAAACTTTATAGATTTCAATTATGCTTTTGTATCATGAATTACTAGAATTTGTCAAATAATAAGAAAGATCTGGATCAGGGAAGAAACTACCCGTGAAATCTGTGCCACAGAGCTCAGGTGAAGGAGCTTCTCTGTGATGAGGGGTAAACAGGGTTAGAAAGAATTGCTTGCAGGGAAGTGGAATGAGCAAGTGGACTCAGTGACGTTGACTGGGGAAGGTCTTCCCCTGAGGTCAGTGGATTCATAGAAGGGGCCATGAGGAGGGGTTCTTCCACATTTCAGTGCTTGCATAAATTCAAAGATGATGCAAGATGTGAGACTTGTAGGCATGGCAAAGTCTAGCAAAGGTTTGGTCAAAGCATATTAGTAGACATTTGCTCAGATTTATGATCAGTGGTTATAAACCATTCAGCTAATCATTTATGAGACCAAAGAATGGGAATTTGGAGGATTCACGTCTGCCCATGGCAGAGATAAACAAGGGGCCATCTGCAAGCCTTCCCTACAGCATGTGGGGAAGATGACTGCTCACCTTCACCAATAAGATATTCAGTATCTGTAAGAAGCGATACAATTCTACTCTCAAACAGCTCCAGAAGCTGGCATTCTGATGACATGTCAAACAGACCTTCTCTAGCCAGGTCGACGAGTTATCAGATTTCCCCAATAAATGTGCTGCTCTGGCATTTGTAAGATTTGTAAGTGATTACAAAATTCAAGAAAAGCTTACCTCTGCAAGTCACTGCCTGGAACAGGTAAAGGCCTAATGTTTTGTCTTCATCTCTGGAAACGAAAAGCTTGTCTCGGAGGAACTGTGTCGGCAGCTATACTAGTGGTGTCTCATCTGTGGTTGGCTCGATGAAAGGTTCTGCTTCTTTTAGAACAAAAACCATCTTTGATATTGTCTTAATGAATGGCTCTCTTCACAGATATATGCCGCTGTCAAAAAATTATTGAATATCAAAGAAAAACATTCTAGTTATTGCCGCAAAAATGATTACTATTATTTTTTTTTAATAAAATACATTAAAAAATGTTAAAACCTGTATAAAAACTTCAACGAGGGCCGCGTAAATCTCCTGCTTCATACAGAAATCTGGTGGCTTAGAGAAGGATGAGTTCTCAATAGATAATTTGACCAAAAGGTGAATTGTAGAGGGTTTTCAATAAAAGAGAAAAGCATCTACTGGAGTGCTTTGAAGATGAAGGATGGATGCAGAAACTAGCTCACTTATAAAAAAGTTTTCTCATGTGAACGAGTTGCAAAGCTTTGGAGAAAATGCAAGCTGTCTCATAAAATGCTCAATGTCCCATCCAGCTGGTGTGGCTCAGTGGTTGAGCATCAACCTGTGCACCAAGAGGTCGCCAGTTTGATTCCCGGTCAGGACACATGCCCAGGTTGTGGGCCCGATCCCCAGTGAGGGGCGTGTAGGAGGCCTCCAGTCGACGTTCTCTCTCATCGATGTTTCTATCTCTCTCTCCCTCTCATTCCTTCTCTCTCTAAAATCAATAAGGAAAAAATAAAAAATAAAAAAAAATAATTCTCAGTGTTTTCATAATGTAAGTAAGAATGCTCTTGGCTTTCATAAGAAACAAAATCTTTGGGAAAATAATGTTGCAAAAAAGAAAACCATGCAATGTCTTGACCGCTGATTGGTCATAAGAGTGAGGGAGAATATCAAGACATCAAACATTTTCTGGAAGAACTGCAAATCGAAATGAAATAATATGTTTTTCTTCTTCTCAATACAAATGTGCGATTGGATAAGTGGTCTTTACTCTGAATTTTCTGTCCAGCTTGAGAATTTTGCTTTCTTTGAGGAAAAATGGTAGAATTTTACGAGCTGCAGTCTGATCATGTAATCAAGATGAGTTTTATTCTCTTCTTCCCTTAGATCAATCCAGGATTATACGAAAGACAAGTATCCTGCCATTTATTACTTAGTGTACATTCTGTTGTAGTTTTCAACGTCTTCCATGTTTAAAAAGCTCTTCCATGTTTAACAAACCTCAAGAACAAGGAAAGAATCATCTCCTTTCAGTTGAAAATACTTCTGTGTTTATCTCAAACTCCATCTGGAGCTGAGTGCTGCAGCTGCAAAATACAGGCCCGGTCTCACATTAAAGGGGAAAATTCCATTTTTAATATTTAGTTCAAGTTAATACTTTTGTATGCTTAAGCCTATAAAAGAAATGACGAAAGACACACATGTGAACAATTATTTTGTAACTGCTAAGCCTGTATTAGGGCCTAATTTTCTCTCAGAAAGAAATGTCTTTCACTCTTTTATAAGATTGTATCATGGCTGTGGGTGTGTGTGTGTGTGTGCAAGTGTGCATTATGTACAGGGGTGGGAAAAAGTAGGTTTACAGTGGTAAGTATGGAAACAGTTAATAAAGCTGTTGTAATCATCATAGCATGCACATCTTTTTCCATACAAACATCTGTAAACCTACTTATGCCCACTCCTGTATATTTACATATATGTATAAAAAAATAACATATATTATACATAATATATAGTTACATATGTAATATATAAATGTAAACCACATATATAAATATATATATATACATACTCAAATATGTGTTTGGCTTCTATAGTTTGTAGATTTACTACTCAACATTGTTATTACAAATTTTCATGTTGTCAACATTTTTAATTAAGTTCAAGTTAAACTTTTTATTTAAATTAAATGCACCATGCTTGGATAACTTAATTTAGAGAAATGAACTTCCATTTTGACTGAAACCAGGTATTTAACAGAAATGTATTATGTTTGTACTAGGTGTTTCAAAACTTTTGAAGAGTAAAGAATGAGATAAATTCCAAAAATATTTGCTAAGGAAAGTTACTAAAAATTATTTTAGTTTTAAGTAGAGAGGAGGAATCTTTGCAGATGCCATACACTGCATATCATCATCATTAACTAGCATTCTCTTTAGTAGAAACTAGTGATAAGACTTTTCGGCCTTTTTAGATAAGTTTTAAAAAATTATGTTATGAACATTTTTTTTTTATTAATTTACTTTTGTTACAGATGTTTCTCCTTTTTTCCCCCATTGACATCCTCCTCCCCCTCCCTCCCTGCCCCGTCCCCATTTTTGTTGTCCATGTCCATTGGTTATGAACATTTTTTTAAGTGAAAACTAAAATTTCCTCTGTCTAAACTACTGATATCTATTAAAGTTGATATATTTTTTAAAAATATGTTTGTATTGGTTTTTAGATAGAAAGGAAGGGAGAGGGAGATATAAAAACATCAATAAGAGAGAATTCGTGATTGGCCGCCTCCTGCACACCCCCTACCAGGGATCTAGCTCACAACCTGGGCATGTGCCCTGAATCGAACCGGCGACTTCTTGGTGCATTGGATGATGCTTGACCAACTGAGCCACACAGGCTGGGTGGGTACTATTTTGTGTGTGAGGGAAGAGAAAAACACACAGAAAAAGTAGGCTCATAAGTAGGCCAAAATAAATAAATCCACAGAAAAATATTATTTTCTAGACATTGAGAATTATTATTATATATTATATCTATAGCTTACTGATTATGCTAATGTACGTTCTGATGTAGACAAAATAATTTTATGCAATGTAATAGGTTTTCCCCCCAAAGTGGCTATAATAATGTTTCCTGCTACATATGCTCTTTAATAAAGTGAATTTGACATATCTCTTATCGAGAGGTTGGCTGTATGTTTCCTTTCCTTGAATAATGGTAGGCTAGTAACAATAGCAGAAGAGATGTGGTGTGATTTTTCAGACTAGATCATAAAGGCAATAGCTTTATTTTTTGCCTGATTTTTGTGGAATGTTCATTCTTTAAATGTAGCCACTATGCCGTGAAGAAGCCCAAGCAGTCTCCAGAGATATCTGCATGGAATTCCAAATCCGGAAGCCCTAAATTCCCAGCTGTTAGCGAGCACCTGCTAGCTATTCTCACCAAGCTCTGGCCAAATTGCCTATTTGCAAGCAAAACAAAGGGTTATTGTTATTTTATGCCATTAAGATTTGAATGTGGTTTGTTTCACAGAAATAAATAACTAGGACAGATTTGGGTAAGGGGAGGGGAATATTACCATGGCAAAAAATTGAGGTGTCACTGACTTTGTAACTGTGATAGGTGATGCCCTCCAAAATTTCTAGAAAATTACTAACAAAATCTAAGTAGACTTCGGAACAGCGTATCCAGTGAGGGCTTAAGGCAAAGTAAGGAAAATGTTATTGGAGGCTAAAATAAAAAGAATCGACGTTACGTAGTGGCGGAAACTTGGCAACACTGTCACCTGCAGTAGGGTGGACATAGGACACGTACTTAGTGAACTCCCTGATGTTGGCAAGACGACTTTGAGACATAGTATTAGTGTGCTCACCTGCTTCTTTTAGCTGGCCATAGGAAAATGCAAGAGGAGAAAGATTGTTACCAAGTCCAGGCTCATACCTCTTCATGACAGCCGATAAGTCAAGTGATAAAGTGTTAGGGGAAGGAAAGGTGCTCTATCAGGAAAACCAGCAAACTGAGAAGATGGTGCACTGGCGTCCTAATGAACCATTTTGAGAAAGTACAGAATTCAGGTTTCTTTTATGTGAAGAGAAGGAGGAGGTGGGAGAGGCTTGAGGTCAGGAGGTGACTGACAACTGGAGGCATCTTGGTGCCAGCAAGGGTCTGAGGAGGACTCTGAAACTTCTTTGCTGTAGATCAATGAACTCCAGCTTTTGTGGATTCTGTTATGGCGTTACTATAAATCTTTGACAAACATTCGTTATTTTTGTACATAGTTCCCTATCTCCTTGGGGGAGGCAGTTTCAAGCATGGAGGGTAAGTGATTTCGAAGCTACAGGCTAATTTCTGTAATTATTAACGTGCCTACATGCAGGACTAAGCAGAAGGCGCTGAACAAAATGTTATGAGAACTGGGCAGGATTGGACCAGATGGAATTAGAAAGATGAATCATTTTATCTGATTACAAAATAAACTTAAAAAAAGAACTGTTAAACAAATTGGTTGTTAGACTGATGAACCTCAAAGGGAAGGTGGGAGGGAGGGTGAGATGAGGTAAACCAAAGAACTTCTATACATATAGGCATAACCAATGGACACTGACAATAGTGTAGGGGAAGGCAGGAGGGGGGCGGGATTGGGGAAGGGGGGTCAATGGGGAAAAAAAAGGGGGACATCTGTAATACATTCAACAATAAAGATGAGTTTTTTAAAAAAGAAAGGACTGTTAAAATTTTAAACAAAATGTCAAGGAACTATAAATAAGTCAGGACTACATGAGCTTGAAATTAAATCAGAAAACTGTTCTCATTCCCAGGTGGTCGACATGGCAAACTACTCTGAAATTAAGAAATTATTCCCAGGTAAAAATCCCCTTCAGGGAAGACCCTTGAAAACCTCATAAAAAACATGTAGAATGTTACTTCATAGACCCTTTTAGCAATCCCTCAGAGAAATGGAAGTGCATGCCCCACAAACTATTAAACAATAGCTCTTTTAGGTATCTTAAAGGCTACTGTCCTACAGAAATGTTACATGGAGCAGAAGGTAGAGAAGGGCTTACCTTAAATTATGGGTATGGCTTTTGCCTAGTAGAGTGAATTATAAATCAATGGGCAAAAAGCCTGAAAGTTTTTTAAGAAATTGTATCAGCTTGAACTGGAAATATCAGAAAGAGTGTACAAAAAAAAAAATGCATTGGATTCCCATGGATTTCTGTGGATAAAAAGCAGGCAGAGAAAACTACTTATTGCTTCTGTGGAAAAGGAAGGGAATTTAGAGACTAAAATCAAAGTCCAGAGATGGAAACAAGAGCCTGCAGAGAACAATTCACAGGTAGTAAATCTGAGCCCTAATGAAGGAATGGGCAACATATGCCTTTCTGTATTTCAGAAGTTTTCTCCCTTTTTGAATGAGAGTATTTATAGAAGCTATCCTATCCCTGTTGCTTACCTCCACTGTTTGTGTGTGGTGGGTAAAAAGATATATCTTTGCAGTCCTCAGTTTTTTAGATCAAGAGAAATGGTACTTGGGAATTATCTGAATAACTGTATGCAGATGCTTATCCACACCTGGACCTGACTGAGATGAGCGATTCTGGACTTCACCTGATGCTGTACTGGGATGGATCTTAGGGAAGGGGAGAATCGTTTTTGCATGTGGAAGGATCTAAATTTTTGTCATCAGAGGACAAGTCATGAGATTGCATTTTCCAAAATGGCTACCAAAACATCTCTCACTCTGTTTATTCTTATTACAACATGAATTTAATACTCTTCGGTTGAAATCTTGGTTCTATGTTCCACACATCTGAGTGCCCCTGGGCAAACGGCATCTATTCATCAGCCATGTGAGTGAGCCAACTTCTAAGTGGGTCCTCCAGCCCCTAGTCGGGTCATCTCAGTGGATGCTGCATTAGAGCAGAGAAGAGCTGCCCTGATGAACCTGCCCAACTTATGAAATTGTGGGAAAAATAAAGGATCTTGTGACTGGAAATCACTGTGTTTGGAAATATCTATTATGTAGGTAGAATGTACAGATTCTCTAAGACCTCAAAACTATTTGAAGATTCTTCTAAAATGGGAAAAAAAAAAGAGAGAGAGAGAGAGAAAGAGAGAAATTTGCCTGTAAATTAAAACTTTTACAGCTGTGAGGTATTATTTTTGTTTTACCTTTTAGAGATAGCAACTCTTCCCAGGATTCTGACTGTAAAGCTTTCTTATCAAAATGGAAGTAGTTCCAACAGTGTGGTGATTGTGGGGAGAGGGGGTGACGACGGGGGTGGCTGGAGGTACAAGAGGACACAGAGAGGATAAACGGTGATGGAAGAAATAAAATACAATTAAAAATGGAAGTAGTTTCATCTATTTGAGGATTGTAGACACAATGTCTTTTTACTTTAAATATAGTGCTTTGAATGTGAGCACTGAATAAAAATAAAAAAGTAGAAGTCCCATATCATAAATTTTTAAACACCTTAATATTGTTAGTGTATATCTGATGGTCTTAAGGAAAAAAAGTGCATTTTCCAAAATAATCCTACAACTTTGGACTCTTCAATATAAAAAGGTAGCTTAAATATAATCAGTCAAACAAATGCCTGGTTGTTCTCTAGAGTAATAACAATATTATCAACTATTAGTTAACACCTGTTACCTGACAGATACTTCATGCCAAATAAATTGAAAAAAATTTCAATAAAATTTCATGAGATGAAAGCATAAACCAGTACATGTCTTAGCATATTCTTGAATCCAGGAGAAAAATAAGTCTATTTCTTCTCAAAGAATGAGAATGCCAGTTTTTCAGTGGAGTTGGTATTGTGAAGATAATGAATTTTCAAAATTACATTAATTTAGTAAGAAGACCAACTGGTGCAATTGTGACCCTATTTTTATTGAATATATTCAATTTCATTGAGTTAATTTAATTTTGTTTTATTAATGTCAGCTGCTAAACATTTTCCAATATCAATTTTCTTCCAAATACAAAGGAAGTTCTTGGCAAATACACTTTTTTAAAATAATAAAAGGTAGAAGATGAATCTTTATTGAAAACAGTCTGTAAGAATCTGTTTGCAAATTGGGTGGAACTTCAGATTGTAACTGGACACTCAGATTTAATAATGTTGAGAAAATGGCACTTGAAAAGGGTTTAAACATACCATCCCCAAATATGCTACTTTGGCATAATAATTATTTTGAGCTGAAGGCACAAGTGAACTTTGTTTGTGGAATGCTTGTACCTCTGTGAAAGATTATAATATAATTCCATTTACTGGAGCATGCATTACATAGTTCATAGGAGTTTCATTTAGTAGCTATAGTCAGTGCTAAAAACAGTTTGCCAAAATCCCACATGGAGAAAATTAATTCAAAGAGTATTCAAATATTTCACTACAAATTTAACACAATGTTCAGCTCATTGGAATAGTAAAACTAGACTTTTCTAGGCAGAGTTTGCTAATCGTGTTTACAAATAAACAGATTTTTCATGATGTCTTCGAGTAATGATTGAAGGAATACCTAAGTGAACCTTGTATGTGGAATGCTGGAATTTTTGTGAAATATTATAATATAATGCCATTTACTTGGGGAGCACCTTTGAACATTTATTATATAGTTAGAAGGAGTTTTATTTTGTAAGTATAGTCTGTGCTAAACACAGTTCGCCATAGTCCCGCTGGGTAGGAATTGATTCGCAGGGTGTTCAAACACTTTTCTGCTGGTTTTAGACGACAGCGCATTGAAACACTAAAACTAAGCTGCTCTAGACAGAGTTTCCCAGTAGCATTTACAAAGATATTGATTACACATTATGTCATAGACAATTACATGCATTACCTATTGGGAATATGCTCCATAGTGTAAGCTAAACCAGAGTGCACAATGTCTTTCTCAGATGCCCCCAAGATCCCATCTCAACTCTGCAGTAGGCACAACAAGAAGAGTTCCACAGTGCTTTCTAAATTTTCTTTCCAAACTCTTGAACAGACATGAGCAAGTGCTAGGTACAATTCCTTTCATGTTTGAAGGTCCAGTGGCCATGGCTGACATGATTTAGGTTTTTTCAGCCACTCAAATTAAGATACTGTCACTCTTCCAGCATTCAAGTAGAGATCCGGAATAACCATAATGTTCCTCTCCAGGAAAATATTATCAGCTTCTGGAGCTGTCAGTCCATTGGCACCTTCAGCAATGATCTTGGCTTTGCTTCTTGGTGCATTGGACTTGGTCAGCTGTTTCTCACTGGCATTAAGCTTTGCCTTGGGGAAGCACGGATTGATACATGTTACAATTTGAAGTCTTTTAGTTCCTTTGGGTTAAAAACCATTGAGATTCCATATGCTCCCATCAGATTCACCAATACCAATACATTTAGCACCAAAGCAATGCAAATATCTCAGAGTGCAGGCCCCCATGACCAAATCCCTGAACATCAAAGGTTTTAACTCCAAACCCCGGTGTCGTTCCTCAAAAGCTCATGTAAGAAGCTTCATAGATGAAGTTTTCAATCCCATGGAAAAGTCCCAGGCCTGTAGCTGGCTACTAGCAGAGAAGTGTCTGTGGATCCCACCCTGGCTGGGGCACAGGCATGGGCATTAACACCCTCACAGCCTGTGGTGCTGGCATCGTGTCAGCCATCCAGGACCTCTCCTGCTCCTCTGTGCTCATGTCTGGGCAGGCACATCAATGCCAGCACCAGTGAAGCCCTTCTTTGCCAGCTCCTTGTGATCTTTTCAATTCATTATTGATATAGCTTTTGGGACGGATCTTAACACCAGCTTTGGCACCCCTAAATGGCACATCAGCCGCTGCACACTTATATGTCATCAGAGAAGACAAAATTTTACTTCGTTTACACTCATCAGTGCTGTAGTGAAGACCTCTGTTGAGCGCTGCTAGCTGTGCTGGGCCGGGTAGCCCTGGAGGACCTTCGGGAGCCCTCGCTGCACCAGATGGAGAAGGAGAGGCTCAGCACGTGGTTGTGGGCCTTGGTGCCGCACACTGATTCCGCCTCTGGTCGTCGCTCTCCTGGGTGCTGGGGTCCTCCACGAGCTTGTCCTCCACGATACTGGCACTGAGGTGAAAGAAGTCCTTGATCAGCTTGAAGAAGTTGCAGTTGTCCTCCTGGTCAGTTGCAGCTGGACTCCGGGGTGGGGGTGGAGGTAGGGAGTGAGGGGGTGGTGAGTGGGGGGGTAGGGAGAGTGGAGGAAGGTGGTGGGGGTGCCAGCCCAGCTGCTCGTAAGCTAAGTCGTCCCCTGCCGCCAAGTACAGAGCTGCAGGCCAGGTGGACAGCGCAGCGCTAGGCCCAGGCAGTGGTACAGGGCGGAGGGCCCAGGCTTTGGAGGAGAGCAGCTCATGGAGGCTCAGGACCATGGAGAGAGCGCATAGAAATGTGTTCTTGCTCTGCGTCTTTGCCAATATTTAGTGGTGTTCATCTTTATAATGATTGTCATTCTAGTGGTGTTAGTTTGTAATTCTAGTATGAATAATGATATTGAACAACTTTTCATACGCTACTGACCATTCATAGATTGTCTTTCTGTTAGATGTTCAGATCTTTCTCCCACTTTTAATGTTTTATTATTATTGCTCATTCGTAGGGATTCTCTATAAGTTTTGTACCTAAAACCTTAGCCAGATCTATTTACTTCAAAACTCTCACCCAGTCTATGGCTTGCATTTTTATTACACTAACATTGCCTTTAATGAACACCAGTTACTTTTTTATTTTTGAAGTTCAATTTATCAACTTTTTTCTGTTATGATGAATGTTTTTTGTTTTTTCTCTATGAAATCTTTGCCTACCCCAAGTTCATAAAAAATATTCTCTTATTTATTTTTATAAATAAAATGTATATTTATATTTTATATTTATATGTTATAAAATTATTTTATATAAATATTATATATTTGTATTTATAATATATATTATATATGTGTGTGTGTGCATGTGTATATATGTATATATATATATGAATTTTTGCCCAAGTTCATAAACACATTCTTTTCAGGTCCATGACTACAGCCTGTAAGTCAGCTGCTTGTTTTCGTAAATAAAGTTTTATTGGAACACAACCAGGCCATTCACTGATTTATTGTCTGTGGCTGATTCTGTGTCGCAATGGCATAATTGAGTATTTGTAACAAAGAGAATATGGTCCTGGAGCATCTAAATATATAAGATCAGCCTTTTAGAGAAGTTGCCACCCACTGTTCTAGAGGCTTTGCAGTTTTAGATTCCATGTTCCTGTCTGTAGTTAATTTTTGTGTGTGACATGAATAGGGGCTGAGATTCGTTTCTCCATCTATTTACCTGTTGTTGCAGTACATTTTACATGAATTTATTTTTCACACCTAATAAGTAGGTCATGGTCTAATGACATTGTACATCTGATTGTATTTAAACTTTGGTTCTGCATATTTAAAGACAAAGTCAGGGTCCATTACAAGTCCTAAAAATCAATACATTCTTTTGGTGTAGATTATTACAAATTACATTATAATTCTATGATTTCTACCTAGTGAACCCATAACTTCTGTTGCCACCTCATTCATATTTTGTTGCTATTATTCTTTTTAAAAAAATATTTTTATTCATTTTAGAGACAGAGGAAGGGAGAAGGAGAGAGAGAAACATTGATTGGCTGCCTCCGGTACGCACCCTGACCGAGGATTGAACCCACAACTGCACCCCAACTGGGGATTGACCCACAACCTGGGTATATGCCCTGACTAGGAATTGAGTTGGTGACCACTGGGTGCATGAGAGGATGCTCAACCAACCAAGCCACACCAACCAGGGCTTTTGCCATTATTGTTAATAGTTAGTAGTAATATTTATGTATGATTATGATATATCAAGAATAAAAATTTCCTTTATAAAAACAGTGATTTAATATAAATCATACCTTTTAGTCTTTAGTATCTGATTTATACACAACTTCCACATGCTCTGCAATTTTTCTATGGAATCACAGAAAATTTTCAGCTAATTGTTAATATAGTCAGAGAAAATGTGAATGCAATGTAAATTACTGGAAACCCACTCCAACTTTTACTTTCAAATAAAAAATGTGAGAGGAGCGAAGCATTAAACCATTACCAAGAATTAAATAGTCACTCTTTCAAATCATTTCCCATCATTCTCTACTTCTTTCACAAAGATGTCACCAATAAATATGAAGATGGAAAATGTGTCATTTGTGATGTTTTGGGTTACATGTGGCCAGGATCTACTGAGAAATGTTTGCTGTATCTGATTCTTGGGATCCCCCACTCTATTCTGCTACCAAGTATTATAGCATGTGTTACTGTATTTGTTTGCTAGGCCTTTATAAAAATGACCACTTCTAATAAACAATGATGGGACT
This sequence comes from Tadarida brasiliensis, assembly GCA_030848825.1. Lineage (NCBI taxonomy): Eukaryota > Metazoa > Chordata > Mammalia > Chiroptera > Molossidae > Tadarida > Tadarida brasiliensis. The sequence goes on along the minus strand of CM061260.1, from coordinate 104,316,419 downwards.
GGCACTGGATCAACATTTCTATTACAAAAGAGAGAAATCGGAGGAAGGAAGGGATGAAATGGTCCAAACAGGTTTGAAACCTAGCAGGGAAAATTTCATTATCTTTTTAAGGCTTGAGAATTATTCTCTCTGACTTGATACTTTGTTCTCTGTGTCCACCAAGGAGGTGGCCTTGTCTTTGGCCCATCGGTCTGTTGCTCTTACTACCTGTGCCTTGGACAGGACTCTCTGAGCCAAGGAGGTTGCCCCAGCCTCTGGACCTGAGGGGAGATAGCTTCCCCAACCCACTAGACCTATGTTCTCTGGACCCCTGTGGATAGTGACAACCCTGCTGACATTTAAGATGCCTTTGGGGTCATTCTTCCATTTTCTTGAATGATAAAACATGTTTGTAGCTGGACAGTTTTATTGGCCCATCCTTTACTTTTAAAATTGATTTATTCCTGTCTCTACCTTCTTCAGTCTTCATTTCTGCTGGTATAAAATTCTCAAAGGCTTGTCGGCCTCCCATGCAGCTCGTGGAGGTCTAGCCATAAGACGAGAGGGTCGTCCACAGCTCTTTCCTGGACTACTGCCTAGCGTCTGCTGAGATGGTTGACTGGACCCATGAGTCACACTGCAATCTAGCAGAAAAATTTCCAGCCATCCTCTCGTTCTCTCCAGAACATGCTTTCTTTTGTTTTGCAATATGGGTATGCTGAGAATTTTCTAAATCTTAAAGTTCTGGTTCACTTTTGCTTAATAATTCCTTCTTCAATTTCTCTTTCTTCTGTTACATTTTACTCTAAGTAGCAAGGAGAGACCAAGCTGAACCTTCAACACTTTGTTTATAAATCTCCTCTGCTAAATATCCAAGTTCATAATTTACGAATTCTACTTTCCACAAAACTCTAGGGCATAATTCTGCCCAATGTGTTGCCACTTTATAACAAGGATCACTTTCCCCCTGGTTTTCAATAACATGTTTCTAATTTCCATCTGAAACTTCATTAGAATTGCCTTTAACGTCCATATTCCTACCAAAAAATCTCTTTAACGTAATTTAGACATTTTTTTTCTAACATGCATCACAAAACTCTTTAGTGCCTTCCTATTATCCCCTTCCAAGCCATTTCCACATTTTTACGTATTTGTTAGAGCAGCGTCCCACTGCCTAGTTCTAAAATCGCTAGGGCTGCCATAACAAAGTCTCAGATACTGGGTAACTAAAAACAAAACTAGAATTTTATTTTCTCACATTTCTGAATGTTAGGTTTTTAAGCTCAAGCTGGGGTGACTTCCTCTGAGGCCTCTCTCCCTGGCTTGCAGATGACAGTCTTCTCTTGCTTTACGTGCTCCTTCATTTGAACATGTCCTAATCTCCTTATTTATTAGCATACCAGCCATACTAGAGTAGGGCTCACCCTAAGGACTTTATTTCATTTATTTACCTCTTTAAAGATTCTTTCTCCAAAAACAGTCATATTCTGAGGGACTGGGGTTTAGGATTTCAACATACTAATTTTGGAAAAACAAAGTTTAGCTCATAACAATTACCATTGATGTAGACCCTTCTGAGTCTCTGCTTTTGTCCCTTACTTAATTCCTGCCTTACATGATTCACTTCATGCTGTGGTGTTCCAGAATGAGTCCCCTGATTATTTTAGAGTGAGACAGCCTTGCTTAGCTATATACTCCCACAGTCCTAAATGGGACAACCATTTGATTCTGTTTCTCCAACACATCTTTTCTCTGAGCCTTTTGCCTGCCAAAGGTAAGTCTAGGGAAGGTATTATTGGATTCAGGTGTCTAATCCCTGCTTTTCTAAATTATATTTGTCTTCTTCTCCAAATTCCCTGGGGTTAAAGGGGTATGTTGTACTTTTTACTTCCATAAATCACGTTAAATTTCTACCTTAGGGCATGGCTTTGTGACCTACTGATCATGGGTCAAGGGTATACACTATCTACTCCACGAAATAAATACTACATGATATGAGTATTGAAGACTTGGCGTTAGTAAGTTAAATGGAAACTAAATGGATTTATAAAATCAATAAAGCGTCATTTTGAAAATCACTTTTAAACTTAAAATATGTCATTTACTGGTCTAAAGTATAATACAAAAATAGTCTTTCTTTTTTATAGTCTTGATAAAATACTTCTCTCTAATCATTCACTGGTAATCTTTCCAAAGCATATGCAAACTTCAGATGAAGTCAAAGATAAAATACCTATAAGTACAAATAAGAAAATCACATATCACTAATACTATATACACTGTGTTTTCATTGTATATCTAATTTTATCATATTATATGACATCTCTTTTTAGGGAGTTAAACAGGGAAAAATAATAAATAAGTAAAGTTTGCCTTTGCTCATATAGTCATAGTTAAGGCATTTGGAGAAACATCTCTTCGAAGTCTCTTACTGCAAATATTGACTGCTCAGCACCACTGTTCAATGATTTTTATTGTTCAGTCACATGTTTTATTTAGGCTCCATTTTTTTCCCAATAGGAGTACAAATATCCACGCTTAGCAATATCAGTATATTCCTCACAAGAAGGACCTGGGATCCAGGTGTTTGGAGTTTGATTCAGCCAATAAAAATTAAAAGAATATGAAGCCATTTTCTGCTTTTGATTTCCTTTTATATATTCCAATTCTACCTCCAAAATTTCATACACAGCTATTTGAACCACCAGGTGGCTTACTGTGAGGGTATTTAATTGCTTGCATCTTATTTTGAGGTTAATGGTTGTAATTATCAAGTTGCAAGTGAAATTGAATATGATGCCATTTCCCTGCCAAATGGATTTTGATCAGAAAGGAAGGTTAGCTTAGGCCAAGCTGGAAGACCAATGCTAGATAAAATACACTAATTGCTTTTCAATTTCACGATGCACATAAAATTTGGTAAATTTCAGACACATTTGTGAACTTATTAAAATATCAATGGTTTAAAGACTAAAAATGAATATATGACCTGTCAAAAATGCTATTTTTATAAATTTTTGTTCATTTTTAAAATGTCATTTTTAACACAACACTGACAGATGTTTTCCTATTTTTTTTAAATAATGGCTTTTCTCACTTCCACTCATGAGAGAGAAGATAAAACATGCAACATTTCCCACTCCTTAGGTAGTGAATCTAATTAAAAATTGTTTTAGGTCAAAGGAAAAAATCCAAAGTATAATAATGTCATAAAATGTACCCTGGAATTTCTCTTTGTGAGAACTTAATGAACGAATTTACAGCTGCCTGAAATAGGTTAGATATGAAAATAGCTAAAGGTAAATGAGGTAATAGGATCTCATCCACTTGTTTGATCATTTATAACTAGTTTGAAGTATTTTACATTTCTATGCATACACGCTCACTATACTTATGTCTGCACAGCAAAAGAGAATCAGCTTGGGCCGCTGCTGTGAATTGCCTTGGAGTCCAGTGTCATCTTGTGTTATCTTCTTAGATTAACTGAATTCTCATGAATTATCCAGTAATGTTAAAATGGTTTTTTTTGTGTTTAGGTGGCTGCTATTCTATGCAATAAAACACACACACACACACACACACACACACACACACACACACACACTTTGTGTGAGTTCCTGTTCTAAATGCTTTAGGAATTACTTGCTTTAATTCTCAGAACTCTATGATGTAGGTACTATTATTAATCATATTGCCATTTTACAGATGATAAAATTAAGTCATGGAAAAGTTACATAATCTGCCCAAAGACTCAGGACTTGCAAGTGGTATAGAAAGATTCAATCCCAAGCAGGCTGGCTCTATATGTATTCAATCACAATTGCTGAATCAATAAACATACAGATCTAAGTGCTGTAGGAAAGACAACTAATTTTCTCAAAATTGGGAGATACACATTAGCATATCCTAGTTAAGACACATTATTATTATTATTTAGCAAAAGCTACCTAATACAAAAGAGAGATTTCTTTTTTATCATTTTTATTTTATCTTTTCCATCACCATTTATCCCCTCTGTGCCCTCTTCCACCTCCACCACGGACTTGCCCCCACAATAACTGTACTGTTGTCCATGTCCATGAGTTCTCTTTCTTTTTTTTTTTTTTTTAATTTTTGCTCAGTCCCTCCATTGCCTCCCCCAACAATCCCCCACCCCAACTCCCAGCCACTACCCCAGAGCTGTCTGCTCTCTACCTATGAGTCTGTCTCTATTTTGCTTGGTAGTTCAGTTTGTTCATTAAGTTCCATATATGAGTTAAATCATACGATACTTGTTTATCTCTGACTGGCTTATTTTGCTTGGCATAATAAATAATTTCCAAGTCCACCCATACTGTCTCAAAGGGTTAATTTTTCTTCATTTTTACAGCAGAGTAGTATTCCACTGTGTAAATGTACCACAGCTTTTTTATCATTTATAACTAGTTTGAAGTATTTTATCATCTACTGATACACACTTGGGCTGCTTCCAAATCTTGGTTATTGTAAATAATGCTACAATGAACATAGGGGTGCATATATTTTTTTGAATTAGTATTTTGGGTTTTTTTGAATACATTTCCAGAAGTGGAATTGCTGTGTCATAAGGCAGTTCCATTTTTTGTTTTGTTAATCCTCACCCAAAGATATTTTTTCCATTGATTTTTAGAGAGGGTGGAAGAGTGGGAGGGAGGGGGAAAGGGAGACAGAGCAAGAGAGAGAGATTGATGTGAGAGTCACACCAACTGGGGCCAGGGATTGAACCTTCCAATACATGCCCTTGACTGTAAATCGAACCTGTGACTCTTCGATGTGCAGGCAAATGCTCTAACCACTTAGCAACACAGGCAAGGACATGTAGTTCCATTTTTTAAAATAATTTATTTAAATATGTTTTTTTATTTATTTCAGAGAGAGGGAAGGAGAGAGAGAGACAGAGATTGAAACATTGATGAGAGAGAAACATCCATTGGCTGCCTCCTACACGCATGTCCTGGGGATTGAGCTTGCAGCCCAGACATGCGCTCTGATCAGAATCAAACAGTGACCTCCTGGTACATGGGATGATGCTCATCCAACTAAGTCACACCAGCTGGGTGAGGCAGTTCCATTTTTTTCTTTTTAATCCTCGCCCAAGGACAACCCTCCACTTTTGTTCCGATAGAGTGGGAGGGAGAGAGAGGAACAGAGAGAGAGAGAAAGAGAAACATCGATTTGAAAGGGACACATCGAGTGGCTGCCTCCCGCACGACCCCAACAAGGACTGGGAACAAATCACAACCAAGGTATGTACCTTTGACTGGAATCAAACCGGCGACTCATTGGTCCGCGGGTTGACACTCTAACCACTAAAGCAAAACTGGCCAGTGGGAGACAGTTCCATTTTTAATTTTTTGAGGTAACTCCATAATGCTTTAGACAGCCACTGCACCAATCTGCACTCCCATCAACAGTGCACAAGAGTTCCCTTTGTTCCACATCCTCATCAAAACTTGTTTGTTGATTTATTGATGGTAGCCATTCTGACAGGTGTGAGATAATACCTCATGGTGATTTTAATTTGTATCTCTCTGATTAGTGACATTGAGCATCTTTTCACATGTATATTAGCCATTTGTATGTCCTCTTTAGAAAAATGTCTATTCAGGTGTTTTGCTCATTTTTTAATCAGATTGTTTGTCTTTTTGGTGTTGAGTTTTAAAAGTTCTTTATACATTTTAGATTTTAACCCCTTGTGAGATGCATTATTGGTGAATATGTTCTCTCATTCAGTGAATTCCCTTTTTATTTATTGATGGTTTCCTTTGCTGTGCAAAAACTCTTTAGTCTGATGCTAGTCCCATTTGTTTATTTATTTGTTTGTTTCCCTTGCCCAAGGAGATATATCTGAAAAAATATTGCTACAAGAATTGTCCAAGGTTTTACTGCCTATGTTTTCTTCTAAAATTATTATGGTTCTGATCTAAAATTTAAGTCTTTAGTCCATTTTAAGTTCATTTTTGTGTGTGGTGTAAGAAGGTGGTCTAGTTTTATTATTTGTGTGTATCTGTCCAATTTTCCCAACATCATTTATTGAATAGACTATCTTTAGTTAACTGTATGTTTTTGCTTCCATTATTAAATATTATTTGATGATAAAGGCATGGATTTATTTCTGGGCTCTCTATTCTGTTCCATTGATATATATATATATATATATATATATCAATATATATATATATATTTTTATGTCAGTACCATGCTGCTTTGATTACTATGTCCTTGTAGTATACTTTGATATCAGGTAGGGTGATTCCTCAAATTGTCTTATTCTCTTTCACTATCACTGGTGATATTTGGGGTCTTTTTTGGTTTCATATAAATTTTTGAAACATTTGGTCTAGTTCAGTGAAATAAGCCATTGGCATCTTGATATGAATTGCATTTGCAGCATTTAAGATTCTGTCTTTGTCTTTAACTATTGGTGTTTTTGTTATAATGTGTCTTGGTGTGGGCCTCTTTGGGTCCATCTTATTTGGGACTCTCAGCACTTCCTGGACTTGTATGTCTTTTTCCTTCATCAGGTTAGGGATGTTTACAGACATTATTTCTTCAAATAGATTCTTGATCCCTTGCTATCTCTCTTCTCCTTCTGGTACCGCTGTGATGCAGATGTTATGTTTCATTGCCCCAAAGGTCCCTTAAACTATCTTCATATTTTAAGTCTTTTTTTCTTATTGCTGCTCTAATTGGGTGTTTTTTTCTGCCTTGTCTTCCAAATCACTGATTTGATCCTCTGCTTTATCGAGCATGCTGTTTATTCCTTCCAGTGTGTTCTTTATGTCAGATATGGCATTCTTTATTTTTGACTGGTCCTTTTTAATGGTTTCTATATCCTGTTTCATGCTGTTGAGCATCCTTATAATCATTACTCTGAACTTTATACTGATAAATTCCTTACCTCCACTATATTTAGCTCTTCTTCTGGAAAATTATTGTATTCCTTCATTTGGAGACTGTTTCTTTGTCTCCCATTCTGGCTGCCTGTTTGTGTTTGTTTCTGTGTATTAGGTAGATCTGCCACAACTTCTAGTCTTGGTAGGGTGGCATCACATAGTAGGTAACTTGTGGGACCCAGTGGCACAGTATCCCTGATCACCAGACCTGGGCATTTAAAAAATGTCCCCTGGGTGTATTGTGTGGACCCTCTTGTTTAATTGTGTCTTGACTGCTACTGACCCATTCATGCATAGGGTTGACCCTTAGTCTGGCTGAGAGTGAGGCTCATCTGCTAACACAGCATGCAGGCTGCTATGCAGGTGCCGATCGATCACAAGAAATGGAAATTGCCTCAGCAGTGTTTGGTGCCTGCCAATATTTCCCTGTGGATATTCTGCTTGTGAAGCTTATTAGATCCAGCTCTATTGCCCTCTGAAGCTGGCCACTTGGTGCATTGGTACTGGGCCTCTTCAGAAGGACTCTGGTGCAAGCCAGTGTCGGACTCTCTCTGTGACAGACCCTGAGCAATCTTTTTGGAGCTGTCAGTCATCCACCACTTATGCCTCCCAATGCTGTGCACCAAGGTCTGCTTTTACTAGCTCTGGGCCCAAGAGCAGGTCAGGCAAAAACTCAAAGCACACAGAGATCTGCTTCTGCCTACAAGCTGTTTGTTAATCTCAGTCACATAATAAGCCTCCTGCTGTAGTCTTCAGCAGGGTGTAAACTTCACAGGTAGGGGCAAGAGGGATTCCACATTGTCAGGCTTTTGCTCCCCACCCAGGCTAATGCTGCATGGATGGGGAAGCTCTGCCTCAGAACGATGGCTTCTGCAGTGTGGGGGAATGACTTGGCATAGGGATCCTGGCGGTTGTCCTCTCAGCTCTCTCCCCCAGCCACTAACCCCAGACTCTTCTCACACAAATCTAGACCACACTGCCCTTCCTCTGCCAGAGCCCAAGGTGAGTGACAGCAAATGAAATTTAGTGCATTGGCCCTTTAAGAGGGTGCCTTCATTTTTAGCCATCCGCCCTGCTGGACAGAGACATTGCTGTTTTTCACATGCAGATGTTATGTGGGCACCTTTCCTGGTTTTGGTGCTCTGGGCTAGGGAGACGGGCTTGGAGTTTAGATCCCAGACTTCTTGGGGAGAGCCCCCCACAACTGAGATTCCTCTAGAACTTCAGCTGCTGCCCATGGGATGCTGGCCATCCCTCTAGTGCCTCTGCACTTACTACCAGTCTCGATGTGACCTCCTTTGAAGTCCTTGGTTATAAGTCCTCTCTCCAGCTAATCCTCAATTGGTTATTCAGGATGATATTTGCTATATTTTAGTCGTAATTCCAGTTTGGTCCTGGTAGAAGTTCAGTGTAGCTTCTATGTAATTCATAGCCATCTTGGAATCTTTAAAAGAAAAATTTTATGTAAAAATGAATTATATATAATACAAATTGAAAGCAAATATTAAACTTTCAGAATGTGAAAGAATAGGATACTAAGAAATTAAGATAAAACATATATCATCATAAATTTTTCTCTATATCTGCTTTCACCATCTTTCTTTTTGCTTCATTTTCTCTCAAACTGGTTTTTTTGGTTTCTTACTGCATGACACAAGTCAAATAGAATATTGCCTCAAGGTAATCTTCAAGTTTAGATCTTCTCCAGTCAAGACCCCAGCTCTCAGTTCTACTTTCAAATTCCTGGACATAGTCTTATTGTTTGGTTATGGCTTGGTGTCCACTTCTGGTATAATAGACAGATATAGGTTGGCCAGAGTCACAGATTACAGACACAACAGCTGGGGACAGTTCTCAGAAAAAGGAGGCTACTTTGTCCTAGACAGATACCAGTACATTTGTTTGCCATATGTGGTCCATAGGAAACAATGATATATTGACCAGGTAGGCATTCATTGTGTAGGCATTCATTGTGAGGGGAGTCTGAAAGAGTTTCTGGTTTCCAGCTTTGAGAAATCAGAACCTGAGAAAGAAATTGGCAAGAGCAAGGAACGTTACTAGAACATTCTTAGAAAAATGCGTAAGCCATAAAAAGCAAGTGTAGCCTGTGGTGAATGATGCTCGTTATAAATTGTACCTGTTATATATTTATTTATAAAATTTTCTTTGCTTTATTTCTTATTGACTTCATTCATTTAATAAATATTTTTGAACACTTCCTACGTAAGAAACATAATATTGTTTTCTGGAGTCATAGATGAATAAATATGTTCTTCTTTTTGTTGAAGTGGATAACAGAATAATATTTAATTTATATCATATAATTACAGTATCTATCTAGATCTACTTATCATCTTCAAATAACTTCTATGAGAAGGAAGTATACGTCTATTGTGACCATTCTTATTTAACATTGTTCCAGAAATTTTGGATGAAACAATAAGACCTATTAAGAATTTAGTAAACTTGTCAATTTGGGGAAAAATGCAAAATATCATAACTAGTAGATGATATGATTGTCTAGCAAGAAAATCACTAAAATACTCTGAAAAGTTTAAGTGGATTTATCATGCTGGTTAAAACAATTACACAAAATCAACATATTTCGAGTATATGAAAATTAATGTGTTGAAAATAAAATGAGAAAGAAATATATATAATAACAACTAACTACATGAAACAATAAGTAATAAATGAATAATAAATAAAATACCAATAAATGAACTTCAAAAAGAAGTATGCTGACCTATATAAAAGTTTTCAAATTTCTGCCATGGAACAAAGGGGATGATATTGATAGGAGAGTCATGCATAACAAATTTCTATACTGGAATACATAATAAATATTTCCCAGTATAAGCAAAAAAGCACTTGTAAAGAACTTTACTCAATTATGACGTTTACTTCCAGGAAGAAATGAGCTAAAAAAAAAAAAGTAATGAGAAAATGTTATAATCATATCGTTTAAAATATGCTATGATAGTCTGTTCTCTACTTCAACGTCTCTGTATCTATTTTGATCGAGAGCTTATTTAGTTCATAATAAAAGGGGGACATCTGTAATACTTATAACAATAAAGATAAAAGAATAAAGTCAGGGAACCTAAAAATATAAATAAATAAATAAAATATACTACGATACTCTTACAACTTATTGTGATGTTTGCATAGTATCATATTAAATCAGTCTATCACAGCACAGAAAGCCCAGAATCTTCTCACGAAAACTAGGTTGAATTTAGCTCATCATAAAGATAGCATTTTAAACACTGGAGAAAGAATGAATTATTCAATAAATGTCCTGGGGTAGCCTGGCTCATTATAAATGAATGTATAGCTCGAATCATAAAATACATAAATAATAATTATGGATACAACAAATGCATAGATATTAAAAACAACATTCAATTTTAAGAATACTCCCACAAAATATTGAAGAATATTTATATATTCTCGTGGGACTGGTCTTATAAATATGATATCAAAAGCAAAACTTACAAGTAAAATATGCATAATTTTTACTGTATAAAAATGTAAACCCTTTTGTGGGTAAAAAAGTAAATGTTAAAAAATATAAGATTAAATTAACAAATATTTGCTTAGATTTGGAGTATGAGTCACAAAATAAAACATTTGATCTTTAAATATTAAGGCATATTCTATGCTGATTAATTTTGAAGAGAAAATAAAGTATCTTGGAAGTGCTCGTTTCTTGCTATGTCATACAATAACCACATTTTAATTAAAATTTTGGTAACTCATTATGAGAGTTCCAAATATGTATAACCCAACTATAATCTTCTCTTATGGGTCAGAGATTTCTCTCTGTATGCTCACTAGTTTTTTCCTCAGACAAAATATTTTTATGATACCTCTGTTTTTTGTTTTTGTTTTGTTTTTCTTTATTGATTTTACAGAGAGAGGAAGGGAGAGGGTGAGAGAGATAGAAACATCGATGAGAGAGAACATTGATTGGCCACCTCCTGCATGTTCCCCACTGGGGATCAGGCCCACAACCTGGGCATGTGCCCTGACCAGGAATTGAACTGGAGACCTCTTGGTGCATGGATCGAGGCTCAACCACTGAGCCACACTGGCCAGGCTTATGCTACCTTTGTGACTCAACTTCTTGTGTAATTGCCCAGAGCCCATTGACATAATGGCAATGTCACTGTTGACAGTATGTTTGGGATTCAGACTGGTAATCCCATCATTATACATAGGTGAATAAAACAAAACACTTTTTATCTGTTATGAAGAAAAATCACATGACAGCAGGTTCCTGTAATGAAACACCTCATGCATAGAAGACTGGAATTTGGTGCTAAGGCAATAACAGCTTCTGTCAGATCCCGGTAACTTCATTTGACAGGCGTAATGTTTCTACTTTGTCTTCATTGAGGACAGCTTTGCTTCAGTGAGCAGGAAACATGACAAGGAGTCGTAACAGCTAGCAGTTCAAACTACTTTTCCAACCGCATCCCGGGGTGAAGCTAACAGACTTTGCAAATGGGGAAATTAATGGTTTTCACAAGTTCCCTCGTGGAGTCACGCAGCTATGACTTTGAAAATGTAGATGAGCAATGATAATTGAAATCATTATAGGAAACTGTGAAGAATATTAAGTTAAGAATGACTCTTGTTGCAATGAATGTTTTTGTTTGGAAATGTTTTCCAAAAACCATGTTTTATGCTGCAATTGTTTTAGCCAGCGATAAGCTTGGGTTTCAAGTCAAGCAAGCATTTGAAGATTTCCTCAAGGACTGAGGCTGAGCATTCAGAAGTCTACACTGAAAAAATATTATTGGAGAAAATTAGAGTGTTATATGGACTTAATTCTGGAGAGGTATAACCATATGTGAACTATTTAATAAATCTCTGATTATTCAGAAAAATACAAGGTGAAGTTACTCTAATACAATTTGAGCAACGATTTGGGAGATATGAGTTCTGAGTCCTCTTTGCTAGTTTCTAGCTGTGTGACTTTGGAAAAATTCAATTCACTTATTTGAATTAGGATTTCCTCATCTGTAAAATGAAGAATTGGATTTAATTTATCTTAGATTTATCTTAGTGTGCTTTCTATGAGAAGTCACTGACATTAAAAGGCTACATGTTCGCAATACCACCAAAGTAAAGTGGGGTGAACATTTCTAAACACGAGCCATTTGCCATATTATAGAGTGGCAGATGGGGTCATTTCTGGTCAAAAGGTGAGTAGGAAAAAGTTTGTTTAAATGGACTGCCAATGAAGGGGATACCTAAGAAAAATTAGCTTACTGTTGTGATTTCTTCTGCATCTGAATAGAATTCAGTTTTCTTTCTCTTGACTCAAGATAGTATCAGTATTATATTATATTCAAAAGACATATGCATTCAATTCCATAAGCCTGTTTAAACTATTTCTGAAAATTGAATATAGGAAAATTATATCTCACAAAACACAGCAAAGCTTCTAAAATTTACTTTTGAGGTATAACTACCCCCAAAGTTCTATACAAATGGCAGCTAATAAAATGAGTCCACCTATGCCCCGAGCCCATGTAATCTTAACTTATTTATTAGGGTAAATCCTATCTTTCTGTTTATGCCCAGACTGCGGGAAGAAATAGGGCAAGCTGAGGGGAAAAAAACATGTAGAAATGAAATCATGCAGAGCACCTATTGTGTCTAGTCATTTTTTCCTTACATAATTGCATTTACACCTCCCAGCCAACCCATGAGATAGGTTTTATTATTATTATTCAAATATTAAGGAGGAGAAAACTATTTCCATAAGAGAATTGCTAACCTTTCTTACATTTAACAGCTTGCAAAAGAATAGTTTTGTGATTGCAACCCATCAATCCCTGTTCTTTCCAATTCTTGATATATGAATTTGAAAGTAAAAATTACATATTTGTTTCACATGGTGAATTAATACAAAATAAGGCCTGACTGTTTTTTAATACTATTATGTCATTTTCTGAATAGTTTCAAATTAAAAACTTGAATCTAAGATTTTTCTGTTAGCTATGGATAAGAGCATATGCTTGTATTTGTACATATTTATATGCATATATACATTTGCAGATACATATTTTGAGTGGTAGTTTTTTGAAAAAGATTAAAAAATTAACACGCAGCCTGGCCTGTATGCTCAGTGGTTGAGCATCGACCCATGCACCAAAGAAGTTGCCAGTTTGATTTCCGATAGGGGCCCAGGCCCAGGTTGTGGGCCCCATCCCCAGTGGGGGGCATGCAGGAGGCGGCCAATTGATGTTCTCTCTCATTGATGTTTCTCTCTCTATCTCTCTCTCTTTCTCTCTCTCTCTCTCTCCCTTCCTCTCTAAAATCAATAAACAAACAAAAATTAACACACACAGAGTATGTCATACAGAGAGATTAACCTGCAAAGATAGAGAAGTGAAAATCCAAAGTTGGAGACAAGCAGATGAGTGTGGTCTCATGGACATCAACTAGAAAAAAATTTTCTTTAGGTATAATTTGTGAGTTTTGAAACTTCTGAAAACTTGCATGTATCAAACATTATCTATCTTTCCACCTCAAAATTTGAATTATAGACAAAATTGATTTTAGAAATCTAGGCTGAACATCATTTCCCCTCACAATTTTAGACTTTCCCTCACGGTCATCTGTATGTGAAAGGTTAGGCTGGGATCTAGGATTATTATCAGCATGATGCACATAGACGACCTGTTGCCTATTTACAGCCTAACCCTTGATATGGTTACCACGACTGACTCTCCTTGCTTCAGAAAAAATTCAGCCTTAGTAAAATTAATACATAATATAAACACTTATGCTAGATAACCATGAAATCTGGTGGTACCATATGTAGTATAATTCCTATTGCTAACTGAAAATAGTCAATATATTTTAGCTGATAGATTGATTATTAAAAATTTTTGCTTTATCTTACTTCTGATACCATCCACAGGCACAACACTTACAATCTATAATTTGTTATCCTTAACTAAAGAAGAAGGAATTCATAAATAATTTTTTTTCTGAGAATTAACAAATATCCATGCACAGAGTCTGATATTTTCAACACTATCAACAGATACTGAAGTAATATTTTCTGTTTTGATGTCTTATTTTAAAAATTCAAACTGACAATGCCAGTATGGGGACACAATAACTCATCTTTTACAAATTCTGTTCTTCACCAGAAGTCAATAAACTCCAATAGCCACAATTATGGCCTTTTCAAGAGCATGCCAAATTACTAAAATTAAAAATGTAAATATAAACACTGACCTATATGCAGTGTATTATTGAATAATTATTGCTTGATGTTTTGAGGATACCAAAGAAATTGTTCCAATAGAGTTAAATGATAACAGTAAAAGAGGTACAATGGTATCTATAAAAAAATACTTTAGCAGATAATCATACTAAACAGACATCTATGACTGTGTTGATATAAAAAAGATAAACACATATAGAAATGTAAGGATCTCATTATGTAAACACTTGAAAATGATTGAGTAGCACCAAATATAACTTCTAGTTGACATTGGTTAAAATTTCTTCATGAGATATTTGTCACAATTGGTACAAATTGATCATGATATTAAAAAGTAATAAGGAAAATTTAAAAAATAAAAGAGAACGTAGTCATAGCACGCTACAACTTAAATTGTGTAAAAGCTGAACAAATATAAAAAACCTTATAAAATGAAAACATATGTTTCATCATTTTAACTGTGACTCTGGATAAAACTTCCAGAAAATAAAAATCAACAGAGGTTGACTATTGACTCAAGATCCTCAGAACGTTTTGATGCCTTCCCTAAGTAGATAGTTTTCACCTGAAGCTAAAGGGACACCTGAAATTACTGATTTTGATGCTCAATTTTGTTACTTTGGTCATATATTTCCTCTTAATGTGTGTGTATGTTGGTGTGTCTGTATTTTCCCTATATTTAAGATTTTAAATATATTCTGTGAGACTAACAGACTATTTCAAGTAGATGACTTTTTATCATCAATTTACTAAATCTTCTTAAAAAGAGACCAAAGAGATAAACCACTTCCTGGGAAAAAAGTAATAATCAGTGGGAAGAACCTTGAGGATAGTGTAGTTATCTACAGAATTTAGAAAATCTAAGATGGTCATCAAAAATATGTCTATCATTTTGTCTAACATAATTAATATTTCAATTTAGAACTACTGGTCCCAAAATCAAATTTCTATTTCTTAAATGAACAACAAAAAGCATTTGCTTTTTATTTCGGTCAACAATGGACAATCTGCTTGATTGGTAACTAAAAGTTCTGAGCCGGTGGGAGATCACATCCTCAATGTAAGGCCAGTGTAGAGAAAGGAGCATTTTATTACACCGGTGGGCTCTTAGACTGGAGGGCTGGGTGGGTACAGCTTCCCCAAATCCTCAGCCCCGAGCTTCCTTTATTCTTTGCCTATATAGGCACAGACTACAGGGGAAAAAAACCAAACCAAACCAAAACAAAACAAAACAAAAACTACATTAAAAAAAAACACGTTCTCTTGGCACCGCGTAATTGGTTGGTGTCTGGGTTGGTACAAGTTGTCTCAGAGGTAAGGAGTCTGCTCAGGCAGAGGTCAGGGCCATCATTAATCTCTTTCTTCTCATGGTTCCTCTGAGTTTCTCAAGGCCTTCATTAACCCCTTATCTTTGGGTTTCTCAAGGCCCTTATGTTTACAAAAAAGAAACTGTCAGGGTGTGTACGTGCAGTAACTGAGGGTCAGAATGGACTTTAATTTTGTTAAAACATTATTAACCCTTTCAGTAACATTTCAAATTCTACCTGCCTTAACATAAAGTTTAAATTGAATAATCTATAACTAAGTTAGAAGAAAAGCCAACCTGGTTTCTTAAGATAGACTAAAGGAGTTACTGGGTCTTGCTTTCTTGGTCATACCTGAATAATATTACATGATGTTTATATAAACAAATCTAGTACCTTCTTAGATTGACTTTATTCTTGTCATTTCACAATTACTCAGTGTCTGCATATAAAATCTTAAATACACACACACACACATTATATATATGTCTCCACTGTTCAGATAATTCAACAAATAATTAAAAGACAACGATGGGATGCTATGCAGCTGTAAAAAAGAAGGAACTCTTACCCTTTGCAACAACATAGGTGGACATGGAGAGTATCATGCTAAGCAAAACAAAATAAGCCAGCCAGAGAAAGATAAATACCAGAGTATCTCACTAATATGCGGAATTTAATGAACAAAATGGAACCAGAAGCATGGATACATGGAGTAGACTGACAGCTGTCAGAGGGGAAGGGAGGGGTGACTGGATAAAGAAGCTGAAGAAATTTGCTAAAGAACATATATGAATAGCCCATGAAAACAGACATCAGTGGGGTGAAGGCCAAAGCAGGGAGAGGTGGGGGTAGGTGTAGCTGGGCAAAGGGTGGGAAATGGAGGATGTCTACAATAATGTCAACATTAAAATTTTTTAAATGACAAAAACAATGAAATTAAGCTGATCAAAACTGAAGCATAAAATTAGTCCTTTATCAAAAACAACGAAACAAAACAAAACATCATGTTCAAAGAGAAATGACAACAATGATTACAATCTAGTTAATTTTTAATAATTTTTCCTGCAGTTTTGTCCGAAGAGACATGAAAAAGGAAGAGGTGAGATTAAAAATAAATCCCTATGTCTCTGGGAAAACGGATTGTTCTGTAGCCAACATAATAAGTGGACACTACTTATAGGCTTTTTTAATTCATAAATCATAGTTTCATAGTTATAGCACTACTAAAATCCAATGTGAGTTTCTATTCAACCAATAACATTTTTTTTTCTCAGCATGCAAGCATCTGGAAGCAAATCAAACAGTAACAGCATCTCATTTTATATATATATATTATACACACACACATATATATATATAATATTTATATAATATTTATATATTTAGAGAGAGTGAGAAGGAAGGGGAGACAGAGAGATCAATGTGAGAGAGAGACACAATGACCCATTGAACCTGCAACACAGGTATGTGCCCTTGACCGGAACTGAACCTGAGACTCTTAGGTCCACAGGCTGAAACTCTAACCCCTGAGCTAAACTGGCCAGGGCTATTAGTCAGCCAATCAGAAGCGGATTCCTTCCAATGAATGGGCTGCTGTACCAACCTGTCAGTAGCTGTCTCACCTGGCTGAGTAATCATGCTTCTACAGCTGACATAAATTCATGCCTCTGAATTGGTATCAAGTGAGAATGCATAGTAGTGAAAATAAATATATATTTTTAAAGTAACTCTACTGGTTCTAAATTGTCAGCACTAACTTTGAAGTTAGTACAAACTATGCTAGTGGCAGTCATCAACAGATCCCTTTGGTCACCTCCTCACTTTTTGAAGATCTTCATGTCTGCCTCAGTCTCTGCATCTCCAACACAATCCCTGCCATAGTTGTTTATAAATCCAATATCTACATAGGTGATCTTTCTATTCTTTGTTTATTGAATTTATGGGGGTGACATTGGTTCACAAAACCACACAGGATTCCAGTGTATGACTCAATAACACATCATCTGCACACTGCATTGTGCACTAACCATCCAAAGCAAAGTCTCTTTCCATCCCCACTTATCCCCCCTTTGCCCACATCCACCTACTCCCACCCCCCATTCCCTCTGGCTATCACTACACTGTTGTCTATGTCCTCAGGGACTGTTCCAGCAGGCTCCCCCCTAGATGTGTGTGTTCAATTAGATACATGCCCTTCAGCCAACACTTTAGTATAAGCTGGTAGGTCTCCTGTGATTTAAGTCTGGGCTTTATTGGCTGCCTCTGCGCTGGGTCCTGAGTCAGGTAATCCCAAGTGCATGGGCCTATTAAGAGTTAGACAACTCTTAATTACTGCAATCTTGTGGGTCTTGAGCCTCGAGCCCTGTTCATTTTCAGTTAGATGTTTTGGGGGCTTGTCTTTTAGAAGTAGGTCTTAAAAGTTGAGGTACACAATGTGGAATTTGAACACTTAATTCCTCAGGAGACACTCCAGGTTTTGAATTTTCTCCAGATTGTGGGTCACCACTTTGTGGGTGGGATTTATGGCTTTAATGTGGTTTTCTTCTCATTTGCCTAATGTGTAGTCATCATTCATCCAGCATTAGGTTTTTATAAAGACGAAATCGTGTCATAGACAGCTGTGGACTCAGTGTGTCTGCAGACGGAGATGAGTTCAGAACCTCCCTCGATCACTCTCTTGAACCAAAATCTCCAGCTTATGTTTCAAATGTGTCTTCAATATCAATACTTCATGTCTAAAAGGCATCTCTGGTTGTATTCCTGATCACCCTCAGATTCTGCTACTTCCAGAAAAAGTAAAAGACGGTAACAGCCAGCATCTTTATTCAGTTGCTTCAAAAAGAAATTGGTACAACTCTTGATTCCTTTCTTTCTCACACACTTCACTTCCAGGCTCTCTGCAGTGTTGTTAGCTATTCAGACACATTTTTTTCCTTCTAGCCTGTGACTGCCATATTAACTGCTACCAGTCCAGTGAAATCATCATCAAAGCCTTCTAATCAGTTCCCTTTCTTCTACACTTTCTCAGTTGTAAACAATTTTCTACACCGTCAGCAGAACATCCATTTTTAACTAAATCGAATCATGTCACTCTTCTGCACAAACCATTCCAGAGGTTTTGCTCTTTGTCTCAGAGTAAAAGGCAAATTTCTTTCAGTGGCCCAATATTAAGATAATATTAGCTGCTGTGTCAAACAGAGTCAGGAATGTATAATGGTTAAAATGTAATATATGTTTATTTTTAAGTCTCATAAATCCTGAAATACCTGTTTCTGATTGGAAGGTACTTTTTTTCTTCATTGTGGTTCAAGGCCACGGACTCAAACTGATGTCTTTCACCCTCTCAAGACTGTGGCCTCCATGGTCGCTGTGTTCTTTTGGGTGTAAGTCAGTCACCTGGATACATATAATTGCAAAAAATACTATGAAACATAGTTTTTAGCCCTGACCCATTTGGTTCAGCAGTTAGAGCGTCAGCCTGCGGACCAAAGAGTGCCGAGTTCGATTCTGGCCAAGGGCACGTACCTCAGTTGCAGTTCGTCCCTGGCCCCAGTAGGGGTCATGTGGGAGGCAACCAATTGATGTGTCTCTCTCACATCAATGTTCCTCTCTCTCTCTCTCTCTCTCTCTCTCTCTCTCTCTCTCTCTCTCTCTCTCTCTCTTCCTCTCTCCCTCTCTCCCTCTCACTCTGTCTGAAGATAAATGTAAAAATATCCTCAGGTGAATATGGTTTTTATTCCCAAGCAGAGTAGCAATTCACTTTGGTGAGAAAACAATTTTTGACAAAAGTCCCAAGACCTTACATAATATGGTCAGTTTCAACTCTTTGACAATATCGTACCATTCTCCCCTTTAGACACTCAACCCCATATATTGGCCTCCTTACTTTTTTCGAATAATCTAAATGTGTGATGGCAATATTTTTAATGCTCCTTTTACTTGGAGTGCTCATCTCTCAGACTGGAACATGACACCTACCTGTAGGTCTCTGCATTTCACTCAGATGTCACCTAATCAGACAGTTTGACTCTGATTCTCTAAATATAAACCTGAAATGATAACCACTAATATTCTCTACCATACCCTATTATGTGTCATTTATCTCAATAGAACTTTTGTCCACTTGTTTACTTGTTGCTTGGCCTGTTTCCTACTGCTTTATCCATAGGACCTTAAGCATATAGTAACAAGTCACTAAATTCTTACTAATATTATAACAGAAAAATAGATTAATACATTGTACATATGACCTGAACCTGCAAACTTTAATACATTACTTCTGGCATTTCAATATTGTAATTACTACAAAAATAAGGATGTATCTCCTAATGGTCCTTGTCTCAATGTACTCATTTATCAGAGTGTTTTCCTTGTTGTTTTTAATAATAACTGACAAGGTGGAAGAGTGGCTGGATTTTTAGGCTGGCTGAAATGACCTAGGGTTCAGGGTTGGTCAATGGAGTTGAGGTTAAGAAGATTAAATGTATAACTGTAAAAATAGTTCTTAATTTTAAATTAAAACTTGTCCCAATTTTTTTGTAAATCATTTTGTTGGTTTCAAAAGCCTATTTACTAAATATAAGAACCCAAAGTAATAAAATAAGAATATCTTGGAATAAACTTAACAAATGATGTAAAGGATCCATACACTGAAAGCTGCAAGCTATTAATAAAAGAAATTGGAGGAGACACAAATATATGAAAAAACATTTTGTATTCATGGATTAAAAGAATCGACATAGTTAAAATGGCCATATTACCCAAAGCAATATACAGATTTAATGCAATTTCTATCA
Source organism: Tadarida brasiliensis (assembly GCA_030848825.1). Classification (NCBI taxonomy): domain Eukaryota; kingdom Metazoa; phylum Chordata; class Mammalia; order Chiroptera; family Molossidae; genus Tadarida; species Tadarida brasiliensis. The sequence goes on along the minus strand of CM061260.1, from coordinate 104,296,171 downwards.
AAATCCCAATTGCATTTTCCCAAGAAATAGAACAAAAAAAATAATCAAATTAGTATGAAACCACACACACACACACACACACACACACACACACACACACAAAACCCAAATAGCCAAAGAAATCTTGAAAAAACGAACAAAGCAGGAAGTACCACATCCCCTGACTTCAAATTATACTACAATGCTGCAATCATCAGTACAGTATGGTATTGGCAGAAAGACACACAGTTCAATGAAACAGAATTGAGAGCCCAGAAATAAACCCATATGTATATGGGCAAATGATTTTTGACAAAGAAACCAAAAACATATAATGAAGAAAAGAAAGCTTCTTCACTGCGTGGTTCTGAAAAAATTGAAAAGCCACACACACAAAAATAAAATTAGACTACTAATTGACACCATACATAAAATTAATTCAAAATGGATCAAAGATCTATATGTAATATCTGAAACAATTAGCTACATAAAAAAAAAAGAAAAAAAAATCTTAGGTACTAAACTTATGGACCTTTATCTCAGAGAATTTTATAAATTTGACCCCATAGGCAATAGCAGTAAAAACGAAAATAAATTAATGAGACTATATCAAACCAGAAAGCTTCTGCGCAGTAAAAGAAACCACCAAGGGGATGGGGAGGAAGGTGTCAATGGGAATAAAAGGAGAAACATCTGTAACAAAAATAAATAAATAAATAAAAAGAAACCACCAAGCACACAAAAAGGCAAGCAACAGAATAGAAGAAGGTATTTGCAAACAGCAACTCTGACTAGGGCTTAATATTCAGAATATATAAATAACTCATAAACTCATCATCAAACAATCAATCCAATTTTAAAAAGGACAGAGGAGCCCTGTCCAGTGTGGTTCAATTGGTTGAGCATTATCCTGTGCACAAAAAAGTCGCTGGTTCGATTCCCAGTCAGGGCACATACCCAGGTTTTGAGTTTGATCCCAGTTGGGGTGCATGTGGGAGGAAACCGACTCATGTCTCTCTCTTTTCCTCTCCCTTCCTCTCTCTCTAAAATCAGTAAAAAAAATTTTTTTTTAAAGGGCAGAGGACCTGAACAAATACCTTTCCCAAGAAGACATACAGTTGGCCAACAGATATATGAAAAGATGATCAACTTCAGTAGCTGTTAGGGAAATAAAAATTGAAACTACAGTGAGATACCACTTCTCACATGTCAGAGTGGCTAGTATCAATAAGACAAATAATAACAAGTGTCGGAGGTTGTGGAGAAAAAGAAACCCTTATTTACCACCGGTGGAAATGTAAACTGGTACAGTCACTATGAAAAACAATATGGAGGTCCTTCAAAATGTTAAGAATAGCCCAGCCAGTGTGGCTCAGTGGATTGAGCATCATCCCATGGACTGAGATGTCCTGGCTTGATTCTCGGTTAGGGCACATGCCAAGGTTGCAGGCTCCATCCCCAGTAGGGGACATGCAGGAGGCAGCCAATCAATGTTTCTCCCTCACATTGATGCTTCTATTTCTCTCCTTTCCTCTCGCTCTCAAAAAAAAAAAATCAATAAAAACATATTTTTAAAAATATTAAGAATAGTGTTACCATATAATCCACCAACCCCTTTTCTGGATATCTACTTGAAAAATTAGAAAAAAATATGTTCATTGCAGCAGTATTCACAGTGGCTAAGACATGGAAACAACCCAAGTGTACTTTGATAGATGATTGGATAAATAAGATGTGGTACATATATACCATGGAATACTACTACTTGGCCATGAGAAATGATGAAATACTGCCATTTACAGCAATGTGGATGGATCTTAAGAATATCATGCAAAGTGAAATAAGTCAGTCGGAAAAGGACAAGAGCCATATCATTTCACTGATATGTGGGATATGAGAGTGAAAGCAACAAACAAATAAAACAAAACAAAAAAAGAATTGATAGACACGGTATGGTGGTTATCAGAGGGAAAGGGGGGTGGGGATTGGTTGAAGAGGGTTTAAAGGGGGTAAAATACATGGTGATGGAAGGTGACTAGACTGTGAGTGATGGGCACACAATGCAATATACAGATAGTGCATTACAGAATTGTATGCTTGAAATATATCAGCTTATCAACCAATGTCACCCCAATATATTTAATTTAAAGAGCAGGAGGGGCCAGGTCTGAGCCCAGCTCTGTCTTTTCAGACCTCAGGCCTTGGCTGTACCCTGGTATCCCAAGTGCTGTGCGTGGGCTTTGTTGGTATAGCTGTATATGGACAGTTATGATGTACCTGTCTGGTGTGGGGTAGAGGGTGAGCATTTAGCAGCCCAGAGGGCTCCTGGGAAGCTCTTTTCTGAAGAAGCAGCTCAGGAAGGAGACCTCAAGCAATGACTTCACTTTCTGATAACAGAGGCCAACAAAACTTGGAACTCTGGTAACCAGGCAGCCACATTCCACAGAAAGCCCTGCCTAGTTCACTTGGCTGGAGACACTGGAGAAAACAACACGTTTTCTTGCTGTTTCCCCAGGTCCTGAGGCTGTGGCCTCATGAAATCCTATGCTGATAGCCTGTTCCAATGCTGCAGACTTTGGGTCAAGCCTCAACCCAGACACCTCCGGCACTTTACTTGAAGAAACACAAAAGTAACATAGGGAGGCCCATGGTAGTCCCATTCATGACAGGCCACCACTCTGATCCCACCTGGGCAGCTCTCTCACTTCCGCGTGTGTGTGTGTCTGTGTGTATGTGTGTAAAGGGGGTGAGGTTCTTGTGAAGAGGGTTTGCCCTAAGCAGGAACAGCCTGGAGGAGTCAGAAATCTGGTGGGTCAGTCATGTTCACACCGCAGGTCCAGGCTGGGTGGACATGGCAGATGGAGCTGTGCCCTTTTGCCCAAGGTTCACCCTGAGCCTTGCAGGTGAATCTCATTTCATTTGTGTGGAGGTCTGTCCAAAGACACCTTATCTGGGTGCCGAATGTGGAGCTGGCAGGAGTGGCAGCAACTAGGGCCGGACAGGGCTCAGATATCTCAGCCTATTATTGTCATTGCTTAGCTCCACCCAGGAGCAGGTCGATGGAGACACCCGCTCCAATTCCCTAAGCAAGGGGCAGATGAGCCATGACACAAACAAGGACAAGTGCAGGCTTGGGGTGATTGTGGGCACTGAGTGGTCTCCAGAACCTGGGCCCAGAGAAGGCCAGGAAAGACCTCCTGCCCAGACACCATCATCTTCTAGACCTACACCTACTCTGGCAGAAACCCTGAGCTTGTTCTGGATGAACCACCCCTCAAGCAAGACCCAAAATCTACACCTGAACCAGCTTGTACAGGAGACTCTGAGCTGGCTCTAGGGGAACCACCCTTTAAAGGGCGAGTTGGCTCTGGATCCCTAATCTATTCTAGCTATTGACCCTCTTCTTCAAACTACTCCCCCAAAAGATCTTTCTTTCTTTTTCCTATATGAGCTCTCTCTTTGTTTTCTTTTATATTTCTATTTTTATTTTACACCTTATGGGTTTTTTTAAATTATTTTTTAGAGATAGAAGGAAGAGAGAGAGAGAAACATTGATGTGAAAGAAAAATATCGATTGGCTGCCTCCTGCACACCCCCCACTGGAGACAGGGACCACAACCCAGGCATATACCTTGACCAGGAATTGAACTGGGACCTCTCAGTCCAAGTGCTGGTGCTCAATCCACTGAGCCACATTGACTGGGCTACACTTTATGGTTTTAAATAAATATAATAATATTTAATATTTTACTATTTAAAAAAATTTTTTTACTTTATTGAGTTTTTAGAGGGAGAGGGAGAGAGAGATAGAAACATTGATGAGAGAGAACATCAATTGGCCGCCTCCTGCATGCCTTCCACTGGGGATTTGGCCCACAACCCAGGCATGTGCCCTGACAGGGAATTGAACTGGCAACCTCTTGGTGCATGGATCGCCACTGAGCCACACCGGCCGGGCAATATTTTATTTTTTTAATAAACGATGTTCCACATCATGCACCTTCAGGGAAATGCAAATCAGTACAAGAAGGAGATGCCTCTACATACCTATTGTAATGGCCAAGTCCACAACCTCGACAAATCCAAATGCTGGCGAGGCTGTGCGGGAACAGGCAGGCTCTTGCAGGGCTGGTAGGCACGTGAAGCTCTGTAATGCAATGTGGCTGTGCCTTACAAAACGAATCACACTCTTAAAATACAATCCAACAATCAAACACTTTGGTATTTACACAAAGGAGCTGCAAACTTACATCTACTAAAAACCTGAACACAGATGTTTATAGCTGCTTTATTTATCCATAATCGCTAAAATTTGAAAACAACCAAGATGTGTTCATTAAGATAATAAATAAACTGTAGTACATTCAGACAATGGAATGTTATTCAGCATTAGAACAAAATGTTATTAAGCCATGAAAATACATGGAGGAAACTTCAATGCATATTAAGTGAGAGAAGCCAATCTGAAAAGGCTACATATTGTATGATTCCAACTGTATGACATTCTAGAAAAAGAAAAAATGTGGAGACACTAAAAGATGAGTGGTTGCCAAAGGGTGCTGGGACGATTGCTGTGTAAATGGTTAGAGCACAGAGGAATTTTAGGACAGTAAAAATACTGTGGACAATACCATGATAACGGACACATGTCATAATGCATTTGTGCAAACCCACAGAACGCACAGCACCATGATGAACTATAACGTAAACTATGGACGTTGGGTGATTACAGGTGTCAGTGTGGGACCATCAGCTGTAACACACACCGCTCTGCTGAGGGCTGTTGATAATGGGAAGGTTGTGCATGTGTGCGGGGCGGGGACACATGAAGAATCTTCTTTGTACCTTCCCCTCAACTGTGCTGTGAACCTAAAACTGCCTTTATAAAACTGTCAATAATAAGAGAAAAAAGGGATACTGAACTGGCACTATAGCATGCTCACAGTCACCAGGTGCACCTTTTGATGTGTGGAGAAACTGAGTCTCAAAGAGGCGAAATAATTTTCGTGCACATGAACTCTATTAGACCTTCAGACTCTGTTGTGTAGACAACCACACTGGTGAAAAGCTTAAAATATGAACTACTGTTTTATTTTGATCTGGGCATTTGCTCTGTCTTATGAAAGTCTTGCATTTGGAGAAGTGTCTATTCAGGTCCTTTGCCCATTTTTTTTATATATATATTTTTGTGAATTCTCATCTGAGGATATTTTTTCCATTGATTGTTAGAGAGAATACAAAGGACAGAGGGAGGGGGAGAAAGAGAAAGAGTGAGAGAGAAACATCTGTGTGAGAGAGACACGTTGATTGGTTGCCTCTTATATACACCCTGACCAGTGCTGGGGATCAAACCTGCAACCCAGGTATGTGCTCTTGACTGGGAATCGAACCCAGGATGCTTTGGACTGAGCAACTAACCACTGAGCAACACTGGCCAGGGCCCTTTGCCCATTTTTTTTTTTTTAATCCTCACCCGAGGACATTTTTCCATTGTTTTGTTCAGATAGAGTGGGAGGGAGAGAGAGGAAGAGAGAGAGAGAGAGAGAGAAACATCGATGTGAAAGGGACACATCGAGTGGCTGCCTCCCGCACGACCAACCAGGGCCGGGGACAAACTGCAACCGAGGTACATGCCCCTACCTTTGCCCATTTTTTAGTCGGATTGTTTGTCTTCCTGGTATCGAGTTTCATAAGTTCTTTATATATTTTGTAAATTAATCCTTTATCAGATGTATTATTGACAAATATGGTCTCCCATACAGTAGGTTCCCTTTCCATTTTGTTGATGGTTTCTGTTGCTGTGCAGAAGCTTTTTTTTTTAATGTAGTCCCATTTGTATATTTTTTCCTGAGTTTTCCTTGCCCTTGGAGACATATCAGCAAAAACATTTTTATTGAGAATTTACTGCCTAGGGCTGGGTAGAGGTGGGCAAAGGCGGGCAGATGGGGGACATCTGCAATAGTGTCAACAATAAAAATGTTTAATTAAAAAAGAAAGTCTTGCATCTCATAAACATCTGAATCACAAACCCTATTTTTGGTATTATCTTACATTAGAAAATTGAAACTGAATTTGGTACCAAAACAGTGAAATGTGAAGTTCACATTGAGACCATTTTTATTTCTCCTTTCCTGTGTGCAGACTTTTCAGATGACAAAGTAAAGCTAAAAGTTTTTATGGTAATTAATGCTATTTCAAACACAATCCCAATGAACGTTAATGCAATAGGATTAAGATGAGAGTTTTAAAATGCTCCAGAAAGACGGGAGGTAAGGATGCGATCCTCACAGGCTACTTCCTGAGGCACTTCCTGGAGTTCATGCAGGGACACGGACAGCCTAGCAAACCTCAGCCGGCCCAAGTCATCAAAAGGTTCACTGATGATATGGTCACCTCTCGCTAAATGTTCCTGTCCAGACTGCTCTTTGATTCCCTGGGCCTCTGGGGCCCCTGGGGTTTATCCCTCATCTTCAATCAGCTCTCCAGTGAAAGCACTCTCCCGTTTTCAGTACTGATTCTCAAATAGAACACACCGTCCAGGCCAGCTGCAACCTTTGCACAGTGACCTGTGCACAGGGACCACTCCTCTGCAGCTGCCCCCAGTCCCTGTGCTCGGGTCTGAAATTTCACAGGGCGCTGAATCGTGGAACTGCTCTTCACCCGGCAGTGGGTTTCCACAGATTTTCTATCTCACAACTTTTTTTTTTTTTTTAACACTTTGGAACCAGTCTTTATTGGTGGGTCTCATTCCCTCCCTGCTCTGAACATGTAACCTTCGTGTAGGGGGAAGAAGCACAGGTGGGGCCCTTGACCACGTTATCTCAAGCCAGTTCAAATGCTTCTGAGTGCTGCCTCCTTCACAAAAGAGTCCTGGTTAATATCCGAAATATATAAAAAGCTCATACAACTCAACAACAGAAAACAATCTAATTAAAAAGTTGGTAGAAGACCTAAACAGACAAATCTTCCAAGAAGACATACAAATGGCCAACAGATAAATGATGCTCAATATTGCTAGCTGTAAGAGAAATGTAAATCAAAACCACAGTGCATTAGAAACATTAAGTTAATTCTATGGCTGTCAACTGTGTGAAAGTTCATTTTGTATTTTATCTACTTATTTTCCTACTCTGAAAAAAAGATCACATAATCATGAAGATGTCTAACTATATATATAATGCATAAGTACACATTAGTATACAGTGCATTATTCAGACTCTTCTCGAACATCTCATGATATTCTTGTTTCTGCTAGTAATTAAATATATATTAATATAATACATTTTAGTTAACTTGAATTTTATTTAAAGGAAAATACAAATATTTTTCCAAAATTTTACTTCATTTGGTGCTATAGAAATAAAATACTTATGAAATATTTGAGTTTTATATAGACTTGATTTCATTTAATGTTTATTTTTATTGCAGCAGAAAGCTTTTAAATATTTACCACCTCCACAAAATCATCCTTTTAAAAGGCCCTGTATTAATCAGATTTTAATTGCCATTGTCCCTCAGCTACCCTTCCCCTTCCTCACCCCCTAGAATAGACCTACTCTGTTTTCTGGTTGGTATCACAGGGATCCTTGCCAACACAAATTAACTAAATAGGTGAACTGTTTTTCTTCTTCAGGCAATAAATAAAACCTCAAAATTAACAAGATCTAAAATGCTTATACTGGCAGGTCTAGTGCCATGATTTATAATCAATGTGGATTTTGCTCATAATAAAATACTATGTCACAAATTTTTTTCAATAATAATATTAAACAAAATATAATCATAGTAATATGGTTGGAAAATATATCAATATATAGAAGCAGAATATAGTTCATGAAAAACATTAGTATAATACAGTTCTGATTTTTAAAAATCAGCTTCATATTTCTCAAAGGGAAGGTTGAACTATTTGCAGTTCAACATTTTTCTGTTAGCACATATATAATTCATGTTCTTTGTTATGCTGGATTTTCATTAAATTTATTTATGCTCTATTACTCTTAGGAAAAAAATAGTCTTCATGCATAATTTTCACACAACAAAGAAAGAAAATTATAGGCAAATATCCCTGATGAACCTAGGTGCTAAAATTCTCAAAAAAATATTGGCAAACTGAATCCAGCAATACATTGAAAAGATCATACTCCATGATCAATTGGGATTTATTGTGGGGATGCAAGGTTGGTACAATATCCATAAAATAAAAAAAAACGTAATACACCACATAAACAAGTTGAAGGATAAAAACCACATGATCATATCAATAGATGCAGAAAAATTATTTTATAAAATACAGCACCTATTTATGATAAAAACTCTCAGCAAAGTGGGAATAGAGAGAACATACCTCAACGTAATAAAGACCATATATGACAAAACCATAGTCAACATCACACTCAATGGACAAAATTTAAATGTGTTCCCCTTAAGATTGGAAAAAGACAGGGATGTCTACTTTCACCACTCTTATTCAATATAGTACTGGAAATATTAGCCACAACAGTTACAAAAGAAGAAATAAAAGGCAACCAAATTGGAAAGGAAGAAGTAAACTGTCATTATTTGCAGATGACATGATATTGTATATAGAGAACTCTAAAGATTCCACCATAAAACTACTAGAAATGATTGAATGAATTTAGTAAAGTAGCAGGATACAAAATAAATATCCAGCAATCAGTTGCATTTTTATACACCTATAATCGACTATAAGATAGGAAAACTAAAACAAAAATTCCATTCAAAATTGCTTCAAAAAGAATAAAAAACCTAGGAATGAATATAATCAAGGATGTAAAAGACCTGTACTCAGAAAATTATAAAGTACTGAAGAAAGAAACTGAGGAAGATTTAAATAAGTGGAAGCATATACCATGTTCATGGATAGAAAGAATTAACGTCATTAAAATGTCCATAGTACCCAAAGCAATCTACATATTCAATGTAATTCCTATCAATAAATTTGTATGGAATCAGAAAAGACCCTGAATAGCATCAGCAATCTTGATAAAGAAGAATCAAGTTGGAGGAATCACCCTACCTAATATCAATCTGTACTATAAGGCCACAGTAAACCAAAGATTACTGGAATAGAATAGAGAACCCAGAAATAAATATACACCTTTATAGTCAATGAATATTTGACAAAGGAGGCAAAAACATACAATTAACTACAGATAGTCTATTCAATAAAAGGTGTTGGCAAAATTGGACAGATATGTGCAAATGAAACTAGACTACCTTCTTACACCACACACAAGTATAAATTCAAAATGGATTAAAGACTTAAAAGTTTGACTTGAAACTATAAAAATCCCAGAAGAAAACATAGGCAGTAACATCTCAACATTTCTCATAGCAATATTTTTTCTGATATATCTCCTTTGGCACCGGAAACAACAGAAAAAATAAACAAGCGGGACTACATCAAACTAAAGAGTTTTTGCACAGCAACAGAAACTATCAACAAAATGAATACACAAACCACTGAATAGAAGAACATTTTCACAGATGATATATCTGATAAGGCTTACTATTCAAAATCTATAAAGAACTTACAAAACTCAACACACACACACACACACACACACACACACACACAAATAAGAAACAATCCAATTAAAAATGGGCAAAAGACCTGAATAGACACTTCTCCAAAGAAGACATACATATGGACAATAGACACATGAAAGGATGATTAAATACACTAATCATCAGAAAAAAGCAAATTAAAGCCACAATGATATATCACCTTACCTGTCAGAATGGCTATCATGAATACATCAACAAACAACACGCGTTGGTGAGGATATGGAGAAAAAGGAATACTTGTGCACTGTTGATGAGAATGCAAATTGGTGCAACCACTGTGGAAAGCAATATGGGGTTACCTTAAAAATTAAAAATGGAATTATCTTATGACCCAGTGATTCCTTTCTGGGAATTTATCTGAAGAAACCCAAAACACTAATTCAAGAGAATATATGCACCCCTATGTTCATTGCAGCATTATTTACAATAGGCAAGATTTGAAAGCACCCCAAGTGTTCATCTGTACATGAGTGGATAAAAAATCTATAGTGCATTTACACAATGGAATACTACTCTGTCATAAAAAAGGAAGAAAATTTTACCCTTTGCAACAGCATAGGTAGACTAAGAAAACATTATGCTAAGTGAAATAGGACAGTCAGAGAAAGAGAAGTACCATAATGATTTCACTCATATGTAGAATTTGATGAACAAATTGAACTACCAAGTAAAATAGAAACAGACTCATAGATAGAGAACAAGCAGACAGCTCTGGGATGGGGGTGTTGGTGGAAGGATTGATTTAAAAAGAATAAAAGAGAGAGAACTCATGGGCATGCATAATAGTGTGGTGATTTTGAGGTTGAAGGGGGATGAGTGGAGGTGGAAGAGGCATAGAAGTGATAAATGGTAATGGAAAAAATTAAATTTAATTAAAAATAAAAATAGAAAGTTTTGTGCACAATTTTATTAGTCTTAACATGTGTATACCTATGGCATAACAATAATAAAGAAAATGAACAAATCTATTACCTCCAAAAACATCCTGGTGCTTTGTTGTAATTCCTCTCTTTGGTTCCTCTTCTTCTCCCCATCCCTTCTAATCCTATCTTTAGGAAAACACAAATCTTCTTTTTGTGACTATACATTAGTTTTTAGTTCTTATAATTTTATAAAATGAAGTCATATCATATGTACTTTTTTTGGTCTGGCTTCTTTCACTCATCAATATTGAGATATGGCCATATTTTGCCATGCATCAATACTTTCTTTCCTTTTGTTGCTAAATAGTATCCTATGGTATGGTTATAGCATAATTTATTATTCATCTTGTTAATGGATATCTGGGTTGATTCCAGTTATGGCTATATGAACTAAAATTGCTATAAGCCTTTCTATAGACACATGTTTTTATTTCTCTTCCTGTGTAATTACCTAGGTGTAGAATAGCTGGATCACATTGTAGGTATAGGTTGAATTTTTAATAAAATGCCAGAATATTCACTGAGACCATTATAGGATTTGAGAAATAATTAATGATGGCTACAATACCAGCTGGAAATTGTATGCCTTTTCATGTGGGGGAGAGGTGAGAAATTGTTCAGTTATAAAAAAGAATGGCTATATCTAATTAGGTGTAAATATAACATTCTTTTTTTGTAGTATAGAAGTTTAAATGGAGGTAGAAGAATGTATAAGAAAAGTGAGCTGCCAAATTAGCAATTTATTACCTCTGGGCTCCAAATCTCCCCTTATTTTTCTTTTCTGTGATAGTGGAGGTAGAATTTGTCAAAGCTTTTACTTTGGCAGCTGAAACAATGTTAACCCTGTCCAACAGAGAATGCTGAAAAGATGAAGGAGGAAGGGTCATTTTCCTCCTGGTTCCAATGTGTCTTGTTCACTAGGCCCCTGGAGAGTATTTTTCTACAGCTGCCAGCTCCTATGCACATGTGACTGATCTTGTGCTAGGTTCCTGCAAAGACTAGATTTTTTCAGAGCTTGATTCTTGGGTACATGCAGATTCTCTCCTGATAGACTTTTGCAGGTGGTAGCTTTCTCCTGTGCTCCAACCCTGCAGAGTGTGGTTTCTTCCAAGCTAAGTTCTTATAGAACAAAGTTCTCTCCAGAACTAACTCATAGAGTGTGGTTTCTCAACCGTGTGTAACACATGTAGGCAAGGACTGTCCAATAGCTGGCACATTCTAGCTGTATCCTCTCTGGGTGCCTCACAGTGGAATGCAACCAGCAAGGCCTCTCCCTCTGAACAGACGCCCTCAGCACCTTCTCAGGTGTCTTTACAGGAAGTTATAAGACATGGCTTCTCCCTGTGGATGACTTTTCTCAGCACCAAATATTTACAAGAAATCCCCCAGAGAAAGATCGCAATAACTTCTTTGCTATCTAGTGAACCATTGCCACATCCTCTGAAATGAGGGCGGGGCAAAGGGGCATGGGTAGGAGCTCCTCCTTGGATGTTCTATTTCCACCTTAGGGATAAGCATCTGCTAAATTTATTTGCTCTTTCTGTAGTCCTTAAAGCAACTCTTGCTAGCCAATTTCCTAGTACTCTAATCCCGTTAAAATTATATTAAACAGTTCTTATTTCAATTTACTGTGTGATTTTTGTCTCTTTATTAGTTCCTGATTGATACAGTTTCTTATAAAAACTGTTCTTAACATTTGTTTTTGGTCATATTGATTCAAATGGGTTAAATCTTGACAACTTACTGTTTCAAATCTTTTTTCCCCCTGTAATTTCATGTAGCTTATAACTTGAATCTGATAGTAATATAACTAGATTAGTTAAATTTATGGTTATATTTGAGCAGTGTTGAGATCTGTGCCTGTTTTCATGATACCTCCTTTTAATCATCTCTAGCTGCTGCTAAAAGACCACAATGTCAACACCATTGTTTTGAGTTAAAATTGTATCCATTATTATAAGAAAAAATTCTTGGGAGGCTTTTGACATTAAACATTTATAGGAATTCAAACCTTGGTGGAATTTTTTCTTCAAATCACTTCCAAATAAAATTAGGTTCTGCCTTACAAAATTAGGTTCTGCACTCATTCAATAATTTTATTTGTGGGGTGTGTGGAGGAACACATGTGTATTTGGGGTTTGGGGGGTTGAAAATGAAAAGTAAGAGAGTACCACAGAAGGTACAGCAAGCTCTGAAAAGAGAAAGAGATTATGGCAAAGAAAAGAATTACTCTGTTTTACAATTTTATTTATTTTTATTTTTTTAATCTTCACCTAAGGATATTTTTTCCATCCATCTTCAGATAGAGTGGGAGGGAGACGAGAGAGAGAGAGAGAGAGAGAGAGAGAGAGAGAAACATCAATGTGAGAGAGACACATTGACTGGCTGCCTTCCGCACGACCCCAACCAGGGCCAGGAACCGAACTGCAACTGAGGTACATGCCCTTGACTGGAATTGAACCCACGACTCGATGGTCCGTGGGCTGATGCTCTAACCACTGCACAAAACAAGCCAGGTCTTGTTACTGTTCTTAGGGGAAACACTTTTTTTTTTTAATCCTCACCAGAGATTATTTTTCCATTTATCTTCAGATAGAGTGGGAGGGAGTAAGGGAGAAAGAGAGAGAGGGAGAGAAACACCCATGTGAGAGAGACACATCCATTGGTTGCCTCCCACATGACCCCAACCAGGGCCAGGGATGAACCACAACCAAGGTACATGCCGGTACGTGCCCTTGGCCAGAATTAAACTCTAGACTCTGGTCCACAGGCCGACCCTTTAAAGGCTGAGCCAAACTGTCCAGGGCTGTTTTACGCTTTTAATAGAACTAGCCACCATAGCTATTAGAAGATGTTTTAAATGCTTGACATTCATTTATTTGTATGACAAGTAGTCATCCAGTGTTTACTGGCCAGAGATCTCTCTAAACAAAGTCAGAGAAGCTTTGTTCTCACAGAGGTCATTATTCAATAAAGGTCACATATTATTATATATGTATACATAAAGGTGAACAGAGATGAGTTCCATAAGAAATACACACTAATGCTAGGAGAATCAAAGGATGAGAATCTTATTTCTTGCTGAGGGGGATGAGAAAATGTATATTTAGTGGTTTCTAATTTCTAATTTAATTTTTATCTACCTAGAAGTTTCTAGACTTCATAGATATTTCACATTGTTCAAGAGGTAATGACATTTTCAGATGATATTTAGCCCTCTATTTTTACCCTCCATGTAATCCATAAAAGACATCTCCTCTGGCCCCATCTTCTGTCTGTTATCCAGTTTTAGCACACTATTTGCAGATTATTTAAATGCCGTTCATTGTTCTATGGGTTTCCTTACATGTCTCTTTAATTTGGAATATGTTTATGTCTATGCCTAGAAAGCACTTCCCTAAATTCATATATTCCAAATGTCACTAGCTCTGTTAAACCTTCTTCAACATTCTACTTCCTTAGGCTCAACCCACATGTAGCATGTATTCACTGCTGCCAAATTATATGGTATATACTATAATATAATATCTATAAAATATATGAAACAGTGTGCATGCTTCTGTTTTTATATCCTACCCTACTTTGTATCTACCAGAATTTATCAGGTGTCCAAATCATTTGAACTTCAAAATATACTTCTAAGTTGAATAAATTAATGAACAATATGACATTTAATATTCTTCAAAAATGTTTATCACTAGAAAATGGTCCAGTTTTCTAAAAGACATTACATTGTTAAACTACCTAAATATTTTGTTTTAATAAATTGGTGTTGTATAAATGGTTTACATTATGACTAAACATATAATTAATATTGACATTCATGTAATACTTGTCTTTATCTGACTAGCTTATTTTGCTTAACATTATACTCCCCAGGTACCTCCATGTTGTCTCAAAGGATAAGAGATTTTTCTTCTTTACAGCTGCATAGTATTCCCCTGTGTAAATGTACCACAGCTTTTTTAATCCACTTATCTACTGATGGACACTTGGGCTGTTTTCAGATCTTAGCTATTGTAAATAGCACTGCTACAAACATAGGGGTGCATATATTCTTTCTGATTGGTGTTTCAGGACTCTTAGGATATATTCCTAGCACTTGGATCACTAGATCAAATGGCAGTATCATTTTTAATTTTTTGAGGAAACACCATACTTTTTTCCAGTCTGCATTCCCACCAGCAGTGTACTAATGTTTCATTTTCTCTATCACATTCTCACCAACACTTGTTGTTTGATGATTTATTTATGGTAGCAATTCTGGCAGGTGTGAGGTGATACCACTTAGTCATTTTAATTTTAATCTTCCTGATGATTAGTGATGTTGAACACTTTTTCATATGTCTCTTGACCACTTGTATGTCCTGTTTGGAGAAGTGTCTATTCAAGTCCTCTGCCCATTTTTTTAAATTGTTTGTCTTCCTTCTGTTGAGTTGTAGGAGTACTTTATATATTTTGGAAATTAACCCCTTATCTGATGTATCAGTGGCAAATATGGTCTCCAATACAGTAGGTTCCCTTTTTATTTTGATGCTGGTTTCTTTGGCTGTGCAGAGGCTTTTTAGTTTGATGTAGTCCCACGTGTTTATTTGTTTTTTTCCTTTGTTACTCTTGCCCTGAGCAATGTATAAGTGAAAATTCTGCTACATGAGGTGTCTGAGATTTTGCATCCTCTGGTTTCTGCCAGGATTTTTATGGTTTCACAACTTTTAAGTCTTTTATCCATTTTGAATTTATTCTTGTGTATGGTGTAAATAGGTAATCTAGTTTAAATTTTTTACATGTGCCTGTTCAATTTTCCCAACACCATTTATTGAAGAGACTGTCTTGACTCCATTGTATGCTTTTGCCTACTTTGTCAAACATTAATTGAGCGTAATAGTGTGGGTCAATTTCTGGGTTCTGCATTGATCTATATGCCTGTTCTTGTTCAATACCAGGCTGTTTGGTTACAGTACATATTTTCATATTCAGTATTGTGATTCGCTCTTATTTTTTTCCTCTTTCTCAAGATTTCTGTGGCTATTTGTGGTCTTTTCTGGTTCCATATAAATTTTTGGATTATTTGTTCTAGATCTGTGAAATATGGCATTGGTATATTAATAAGGATTACATTGAATCTATAGATTGCTTTGGATAGAATGGACATTTTAATGATGTTGATTTTTCCAATCCATGAACATGATATATGCTTCTACTTGTTTATATCCTTCTCTATTTCTTTGGTCAATGTCCTGTAGTTTTCTGAGAACAGGTTTTTTACCTCCTTGGTTAAGTCTATTCCTAGACATCTTAAATTTTTGTTGTTGTTGTTGTTGCAATGATAAATGGCATCGTTTTTCTAAGTTTATCTGTGTGTTGATTATTGGTGTATAAAAATGCCATCAATTTCTGGATGTTAACTTTGTATCCTGCTACTTTGTCCAATTCATTTATTAAATCTAGTTGCTTTTTGGTGGCTTCTTTAGTGTTTTCTATGTACAATATCATATCATCTGTGAATAGTGACAGTTTGACTTCTTCCTTTTCAATTTGGATCCCTTTTATTTTTTCTCCTTCTCTGATCACTGTGGCTAGGATCTCCAGTACTATGTTGAAGAAGAGTGATAAAAGCAGACATCTCTGTCTTGTTTCTTGTTACTGTTCTTTTTTTTTTTAATCCTCACCAGAGGATATTTTTTTTAATAATTTATTTTATTATTAATTTGTTTTTGTTACAGATGTTTTTCCTTTTTTTTCCCCCATTGACACCCTCCTCCCCCTCCCCTTCTCCTCCTCCCCATCCCTGTTGTCCATGTCCATTGGTTATGCACCCATGCACATAGGCTCTGTGATTTATCTCTTTTCCCAGCCTCCCCCCCTCCTCTGAGGCCCGTCATCCCGCACTCCACCCTCCATGTCTCTGGGTCAATTTTGTTGTTCAGTTTGCTCAGTTCTCCTGTGTGTTGCCGGCTTCCTCTGTTGGTGGGGGGGTCGCCGGGCTCCCCCGCTCCGCCTGGGTTCCCCCGTGGTGGCGGGGTCGCAGCACCCCCGCCCCTCCTGGGCTCCCCCGCGGTGGGGTCACCAGAGGATATTTTACCATTTATCTTCAGATAGAGTGGGAGGGGGAGAGAGAGACAAACATTGATGTGAGAGAGACACATCAATTGGTTGCCTCCCACACAACCCCAACCAGGGCCGGGGACCAAACTGCAACAGAGGTATGTGCCCTTGACCAGAATTGAACCCACAACTCTTTGGTTCATGGGCCAATGTCTAACCACTGAGTCAAACTGGCCAGGGCTTGTTACTGTTCTTAGAGGAAACACTTTTTTTTTTTTTTAATCCTCACCCAAGGATATTTTTCATTTATCTTCAGATAGAGTGGAAGGGAGTGAGGGAGGAAGAGAGAGAGAGAGAAACATCGATGTGAGAGAGACATTTTGATTGGTTGCCTCCCACACGACCCCAACTAGGGCTGGGGATGAACCACAACTGAGGTATGTGCCCTTGGCCAGAATCGAACCCGTGACTCTTTGGTCCGCATGCTAGCACTCTAACTGCTGAGCCAAACCGGTCAGGGCAAGGGAAACACTTTTAATTTTTGCCCATTGAGTATGATGTTGGATATGGTTTTGTCATACATGGTCTTTATTACATTGAGGTATGATCCTTCTATTCCCACTTTGCTGAGAGTTTTTATGAAAAATGGTACCAGATTTTGTTGAATGCTTTTTATGCATCTATTGATATGATCATATAATTTTTATCTTCTTTGTTTGTTTGTTTATGTGGTGTGCCACATCTATTGATTTGAGAATATTGTACCAGCCTTGCAACCCTTGGATAAATCCCACTTGATCATGGTGAATAATTTTTTAATATTGCTGGATCTGATCTGCTAATATTTTTTGAGGATTTTGGTGTCTACATTCATCAAGGATATTGGCCTGTAATTTCCTTTCTTTAGAGTGTGTTTATCTGGTTTTGGAATTAGTATTACGCTGGCCTTATAAAAAGAGCCTAGACGTCTTACTTTATCTTGAATTTTTGGAATAATTTGAGGAGAATAGGTGCTAGTTCTTTGAATGCTTAGTAAAACTTTCTTGGGAAGCCGTCCAGACCATGGCTTTTACTTACTTGCTGGGAGTTTTTTGTTTACTGCTTCAATTTCATGAGTCGTTTTGGCCTCTTCAGGTATTCTGATTCTTCCTTATTCAAATTTGGAAGATTGTACTTTTCTAGAAATTTTTCCATTTTGTCTAGATTGTCCAGCTTGCTGGCATATAGTTGTTCAAAGTACTTTCTTACAATCCATTGTATTTCTGTAGTTTCACTTGTTACTTCACCTCTTTAGCTTCTGATTTTTTTATTTGGGCCCTCTCTCCTTGTTTCTTGATGAGTCTGGCTAAAGGATCATCAATCTTGTTTATCTTTCCACAGAACCAGCTCTTGGTTTCATTGACCTTTTGTATTGTTTTTTAGTCTCTATGTCATTTATTTCCACTCTGATTTTTATTATTTATTTCCTTTAACTTATTCTGGTCTTTTCTTTTTGTCTCTTTCTAATTCTTTAAGTTGTAAGGTTAAATATTTTATTAGAAAATGTTCATGTTTCTTTAAGTAGGCCTGTAGTGCTATGCACTGCCTTTTCCGTGTCCTGTAGATTTGGTGTTGCTGTGTGTTCATTTTTATTTGTTTCCAGTAAGTTTTTTATTTCTACCTTGATCTCATTGGTAACTCATTCATTGTTTAATAACATGCTATTTAGCCTCCATGTGTTTGAATGACTTGAGTATTTTTATTGTAGTTGATTTCTGGTTTTATGCCATTGTGATCTGAGAAGATGGTTGATATGATTTTAATCATCTTGAACTTGTCGAGACTTAGTTTGTGTCCTAACATATGGTCTATCTTTGAGAATGCCCTGTGTGCACTTGAGAATAATGTATATTCTGTAGCTTTGGGGTGAAATCTTCTGTAACTGTCAATGAAATCCATCTGATCTAGTGTGTTATTTAGTGTCTCTGTTTCTTTGTTGATCTTTTGTCTAGAAGGTGTATCCAGTGATATCAGTGGGGTGTTAACATCACCTAGTATGATTGTATTGCTGTCGATCTCCCCCTTAATGTCCTCCAGAAGTTTTATGAATATATTTTGGTGCTCCTATATTGGATGCATATATGTTTACCAGAGTTATATCCTCTTATTGGAGTATTATGTAGGGATCTTCTTTGTCTCTTGTTATGACCTTCATTTCAAAGTCTATTTTATCAGATATGAGTATTGCTACCCCAGCTTTTTTGTTTGTTTGTTTCCATTTGCATGGAGAAGTTTTTTCCATCCCTTCACTTGTATCCTGTGTGAGTCTTTTGTTCTGAGGTGGATCTCTTGTAGACAGCATATATACGGGGCATGTTTTCTTATCCTTTCAGCTACCCTATGTCTTTTGATTGGAGCACTTAATCCATTTACATTTAAGGTTATTATTGATAGGTACTTAGTTATTGCCATTTTTATTTATTATGCCTATGTTTCTCTCTATATATTTCTTCTTATTACAGCCATCCCTTTAACATTTATTGCATTGCTGGTTTGGTGGTAATAAATTCAGACTGGTCTGTGCTTGAATTTAGGGGGGGTGAGGGTGACTGGATAAAGAAGGTAAAAGGTTTAGCTAAAGAACATATATGCATAATCCATGGGCATGGACAGTAGTTTGGAGGGGGAAAGATGGATGGATGGAGATGGGCAAGGTGGAGGAAAAGAAGGACACCTGCAATAATGTCAACAATAAAAATTTTTAATTTTTTTAACATATTTTTTATTGATTTAGAGAGAGAGATGTAGTGAGAGGGAGAGAGATAGAAACATTGGTGAGAGAGAACATTGATTGGCTGCCTCCTGCATTCTCCCTACTGGGGATGGGGCCCACAACCTGGGCTTGTGCCCTGACCAGGAATTGAATCAGCGACCTCTTGGTGCATGGGTGGATGCTCAACTGCTTAGGCACACCAGCTGGGTAACAATAAAAATTATTAATAAATAACATACAAGTAGACCAAATTGAATATAATCCAAATACTCATCAAACATAGAATGAAGAAATAAATTGTGATATATTCACTTAATAGAGTATGCACACAGTGATTTTTTTAAATGATAAATCTTAAATAAAAATTAATTACTAAAAGAATATAAACACAAAAGACTATACACTGTATGACATAATTTATGTTATGTTCAAAAAAAGGCAAAACTGATATATGATGATAGAAATTAGAGTGTAGTTACTTTTATATAAGAGGAGTGTATTTTGGGTAGAGTAAAATGAGGGAACTCCAGGGTGATTAAAACATTGCATATCTTGATCTGGGGTGATAATAAATTTTCTGAATGTTCTACATTGTATCTGTGTCCTCTACAGCATGCAGGACAGAGCTTAATTTTTAAGATATTAATAATTTGTCATATCTATATATACAGGTATGATTTCCAAAAACACAATTTGTCAGGAAGAAGTAATTTGTCAAATGTGTATAAACATTACAATACAATTTATGTAAAACATATTTTCACCAAATGTTCTTTTCTAATTGCTAGGGATACATAACAAAAGGTGTAGAAGAAACATAAACTGAAAACACAGGTTAGTGCTGGTGGTGGAGGTTAAAGTAGTGGACTAATGTTGAGAGCAGCAGTTGAATGGCTCTTTATCTTTAATGCTTTAAAACCTTAAAGAAGGCCATATTTGTACGTTACTTTTTATATTTAAAAATATTAAAAAGTTTAAGAAATAATTGTTATACCTTAAAATATAATTGTTGAAATAATATAAGACTAAGAAGTAGAAGGGTAGAAGGAAAAGACAAAGAAATCTTCCAAAATATTATGCAAATGACAAAAGGATGGAAAATATGAGTGAAAATGTAGGAGACAGTGAAGATCTGTCCATAATCCCTGTCATAATCTGGAAGGTTTTGGGGGTTGGCTAGAAGCTCTATTCTACTTCCTTTTGACAATAGCACTCAATTTACTTCTGGGGCATTATCTGTGTTTTGTTACCTGATAGATACAATCAGGAGAGACTGATAAATAACTTCTTCTGCCCTTGTCTATACAATGGGTGGTCAGGTGTTTCATGCAAAGTTAATGGAGAGGTTCTTTTTTTTTATTATTTTTAATTAATTTATTTTTGTTACAGATGTTTCTCCTTTTTTCCCCATTGACACCCTCCTCCCCATTCCCCCACCCCATCCTCAGCTTTGTTGTCCATGTCCATCAGTTATGCACACATGCGTATAAGTTCTGTGGTTTATCTCTTCCCTCCCCTCCACCCCCTCTTCTGAGGGTTGCCAGTCTATACCCTACTTCCACATCTCTGGGTCTACCCTGTTCCTCAGACTGTTATGTTTATTATATTCCACAAATAAGTGAGATCATGTGATATTTGTCTACAGGCCAGAAGGGAATGGCATGAAGTAATCAAGGCATGAAAAACAAGGATCTGAATGGAGAGGTTCTAATAAAATAACTAGGGACTAATTAATTATAAATTATTTTTATATTTGTGTTAATTAATATAAAGCAAAAGAACATAAATCAATTAGTTTTTCCTAGTAATAATATAAAACAGGGCCTAAAGCCTTGATGTTCCATTACTAAATACATACATAGACTTTAGGCTAAACACCAAGATTGAAGGTAGTTTCCACGTGTTAATAATTGATTAGATATTAGGAAAATAAGCAATGATTTTGCAGTGAAAATGGCATAAAATTGAATCCTAACTTTCCCACTTTATATCTAGAAGATCATGGGGAATTAAATCCCCTTATTTGTAAGACTAGAGTAATTGCCCTGGCCAGTGTGGTTCAGTGGTTGGAGAATTGGCCCACTCACCAAAGGGTCTCAGATTCAATTCCCAGTCAAGGGAAAGTACCTAGGTTGTGAGTTTGATCCTCAGTCCCGTGGGGGCATGTGTAGGAGGCAACGGATTGATGTGTCTCTCTCAGGTCGATGTTTCTCTCTCTCTACCCCCTCCCTCTCTTTGTTCCACTCTTTATAAAAATCAATGGAAAAATATCCTCAGGTGAGAATTAACAACAACAAAAAGAACATAAGCATGAGTAATGTACCTTTGTAAGGATTGCCAATTAAACGAATGGTTTTTTTTTAATGTTTTATGAAGTTGGCTATATTCACAGTATATAGACTTCAGATGTTAATGAATATTTCAAATTACTTAATTCACAATTATAGTTATTTACATCTCTTTTTACCCATAATTATCCCATGATAGATATAATTCTCATTTACATAAAACATTTCAGCAGTGATGTTAAGAACAGACCTGGCTGAGAAGACGCTGACAGGCTAACACATTTTCTCCGGCCTCTGGACATGAATAAGCCCTTCAAAGATCACTTTCAAGCAGGGTTGGCTGGCAGTTTTATAATTTTTTTTTATATTGACAGAGCAATTATGTCTAGCTGCCTACAATGTTTTCTGTCTTGAGCAGAATGAAATGACATACTTTTTAAACCTTAACATCACATGAAATGCAATTCAAGACAGCTATTTTACTTGGCTGCTTATGGAGATAAAAATATAAAAAACATTCAAACAGTGTGTCAAAATAGTAATAAACCTACACATTCACAAAAATATTAATTATAGAAATGCCTTTTATTGTACCTTGAGTATTTAAGGAAAGAATCCTGATTGAGAGTATTAAAATAAATGATTCATTGCAAAAGAATTTATGTTATAAAAATCTTGAATTTTCAAAGAAAATTCTTGAACAGAATTATCCACACTCTTTCCAATTACTTCTCATCCATTTATGCTTTATTTTACATGCTCAAATGGTCTACCCTAATGTGCATTTAAGTGCACTTTCATTTGGCCTCTAAATCACAAAATATAAAATATGTAAATATGTCTCCTTCTTGTTAAACATTTATTCTAGTTTTGAATAATTTAATTAGCCTTGCCTTTTGATAGTCTTTTCTTCCATTGCTTTTGTGCTATTCTACTAACCTAATTCTGAAAATACTTATCTGATTGTTTCATGACCTCTTTTCATAAATATGGGTAACCCTAATTCTCTGGTCTTATCCTGCACACTTGTTTCTCTAAGATGTATTACTTTTATTTTAACTATTCGTTTATATAGATGACTCCTGGAGTCCTCTTCTCTAAAACTTTATGTTCCAAGTTGATCGGTAACTAATTGATTAAAACATTTATTCATTCAAAATATTTTATTGAGAACTTATTCCGTTGCATAGACTTTTGATTGAACTACATATCTTAGGATATTTATATCACTTTCCAAGAGAAAAATAATTCTCTTATGCTAATAATAGTCTTTGATTTTTCAATGATATTATTATGCATGGTTTGGGACTTGGTTTAGATTGAGTAGAGACTCTTAACTCTTAACAGAAACACTTATACTTGACTTCTCTAACACAGCAACATTAGGATGTTCAGACTTTTAACACGTGGTTCAGCACTCCAAGAGTAAATATTCAGTGAAAAAGACATAAGCTGCATGATATTTTATGACTTGCACTATCAAGTCACATCAAGTGATACTATTGGTCAAAGATAGCACAAGTTCATACAGATTCAAAAAAGATGACAGAAACTCATCTTTCAAAGGGAGGAATATCAAATCATTTGATGACGTATTTTAAAATCACCAAACGTATAAACTGAGGAATCCATAACAGAAAAAAAAAAAAAAAAAAAAAATATATATATATATATATATATATATATATATATATATATAGTTAATAATAGTTTCGATGGCAGTATTATTTCTCCTTGCCTGCTTATAAAATAAGGACATGGATAATAAAGATATATTCAACTAATAGAGCAAATGCTTTTATTGGGCTCAGAGAAAAAGTCAAAAGGAAAAAGAACTATAGGTAAACAGATAAATTACGGGAGTTAGAGACCAAAAATAATATGAAACATAATGTGTTATACTCCAAGTAATCAGAAATTGAGACTAACATAGCTTAGAAAGGCCTAGGAAAAGTTATGTTCAAATATCCTTTTACATGTCACAGATTGGATAATATCAATGCTAAAAATGTTCTTACAATTAATCTAGTACATTCTTTTATTTTGTGAGATGAAAGAAGACTTGCAGGAGTATATGAGGTCCTCAAGACAATGCTGATATTTGAAGTAGAGAGTCAAAAAATGCTAGATATCAGTCAACTGTTCCTAATTTTAGATATAAAATGACTGATACTATCACTGGATTTAGTAAATAAATAGCTCAATGTGTTTAGGGATATACCATAGAAACCCAACTTATGCAGTGACCTCAAACATTACATTTCAAAAAATTGCAAATATATGAGCCTATATTCCCACTTTCCTAGGATATCTGACAATAAAGAAACACATGCTATGAACTGCTACTCTGTGGTAAACACTCTATTTTTAAAATTGTGTTACTAAAAGGAATAAGACAGATATCATATCCATATGAATGAATACATTCTGTGTGTGTGTGTGTGTGTGTGTGTGTGTGTGTGTGTGTGTGTGTATGAATGCCAGAGCTTATGGTGGGAAAGAGGATGATGAAAGAAGCCTAGCATAAATAAAGTTTGGAGAATGTTCAGAAGAGAATTCCTGCTTGGTGTATTAGTCTGCTTTGGCTACCATAACAAAATACCATGGACTGGGAGTCTTAAACAACATAAATTTATTTTTTGACAGTTCTGAAGGCTGGAAGTCCAAGATCAACATTCCAGCTGATTGTTTCTGGTGAGCGCCCTCTCTGTGGCTTGCAGATGGCTGCTTTCTCCACATGTCCTCACATGACTTTTTCTTAGTTTATGCTTGGAGACAAGAAGATACGGGCTCTCTATGTCTCTTCTTATAAGGGCACCCATCGTATTGGATCAAGACCTTACTTTTATGACTTCATTTAACCTTATATATATATACATATATATATATTTCCAAACATATTTCCAAACATAGTCTCACTGGAGTTAAGGCTTTAATATATGAAATTTTGGGGGTACAGAAACATGTACTCTATAATGGAGAAACATGTGTGAGTTGTTGGCTCTTGGAAAGTTCTTATACATACCTTGGCTTGAGTTACCTTCCAAGAGCCAATAACTCTCTTTTAAGAAAAGATGACTCAGAACAGCTTTGTGAGCTACCTTAAACAATGAGCTACCTTATTGGTTAACTAGAGGTAGATAATTCTAAAAAGAATAACAGGAAAAAAAAGAGAGAGAGAGAGAGAGGAGTAAACAGAGAAGTAGAGAAAAGAATCAAGAGAGATTGATCTAATAGAAATTAAGAATAAAAGTTATACAAGAGAATTGGGTGGACATCAACATGAAATTCTACTGAAATATCAAGGAGGATGTTAAGTCATCAGTGTTCAGATAGTGTATCATCTAATCTTCCCTGAGCAGAAACTGTTAAGAGGATTCTAAAATATTTTGAAAGCTCAATTTGTTCTCTTCAGGATAAGTATCATGATATTGTACTTAGAATGTGAGTGATAATTCACCTATATTTTTATCTTCAGAGTGAATCATCTACCTATAAACTCACCACTTGAAATGGGAGTGTGAAGTCGTTTTCTTTCAATGTTTATAAGTCAGCATATCACAGCACAGTGGAACCTCGGTTCTGGAAGGCTATTCAAGAAGCAATTTGTTTGAAAATCTAATCTTTTTTTTTCCCGTTAGAAATCATGTAAATTGAATTAATCCATTCCAGACCCACAAATGATTTCCTGTTTTAACCTTTCTTATACACGGTACATGTCTAATAATACTGTTTAATCTATAAATAAACACTTCTTTTCTTAAATCGATTGAACCCCCCACCCCCAACTAGCGTTAAACAAATCACTGTCAGCACTCATTCCAGGGTGTCTTTCAGGTCAGTGTGCAGCATCCTCACTTTTTCACATATCATTGCCTCTGAAATGCTACCACTGGCTAAATGCTTTTCATTTATCCAAATCATCAACAGTTTTTTCACCTCTTCAGTTGCCTCTGATTGTTGTTTTGTGAGCACTTTCACACCCTTAGCAACATCATCACTCTTAATGGCCTCTTTATGTTTTAAAATTGTGCTAATCTTGGATTTGGCCAGCAACAAAAGCATTGTCTCCTTTATTTGTTGCTTGAGAGGCCCTTTTGGTCATGCTGAGGTATCAGCATGAAAGGGTTGTCAGGTGGAAACCAAAGTTTTGTTCCACAACCTAGACATTTTTTCTGTGGACTACTTGGTCAAGAGTGGAATTGTTTGAGATTGGAGATGTTTGAGAACCAAGGTTTGACTATATAATCATATCTGCATACCACACATTCTTTTCTTCAGTAATTTATAATATGTATTTGCTAGAAATATTTTAAATGGCAACCTCCCTCCTATTTATTAACATATGACTAATAATGCTACATCTCATGCGTGACACACATTTTTGCTTCTGATTCATACCACACAAGATTAGCAACCAGAATATTTTATAAATAAATATAAAAGTATCTTTTCAGAAAACCTGAACAAAAATAAATCACTTGGCAAAGCTGTTGCGTGACATATAAAAAGCCATAATTACCAGTCACTTGTTAGAGCAAGCGATTCATACTTTCCACCTTGTCTTTGATATAAATTGTAACAATATTAAATAAACATTAAGACAAACTGTTTGAATGTTGATTATCTATTTACCATCTCTGTTAAAACCAAATGTTAGAATCTATTGAGTGATGTCAACAGAGTGTTGAAGTCCTCTGTGATGATTGTATTGCTGTCAATTTCTCCTTTGAAGTTCTCCAGAATTTTTTAAATATATTTTAGTACTCCTATATTGGGTGCATATCTGTTTACCAAGGTTATATCTTCCTGTTGGATAGATCCTCTCAATATTATGTAGTGGCTTTCTTTGTCAGTAGTTATGGTCTTCATTTTGAAGTCTATTTTATCAGATATGAGTATTGCTACCCCAGGTCTTTTTTTCCTTTCCGTTTGCTTGGAAGATTTTTTTTTTTCATCTCTTCACATTCAACCTATGTGAATCTTTTATTGTGAGGTGGGTCTCTTGTAAACAACATATATGTGAGTCATGCTTTCTTATCCAGTCAGCTACTCTGTGTCTTTTAATTGGAGCATTTAATCCATTTACATTTAAGGTTATTATCGATATGTACGTATTTATTGCCATTTTTGTTTATTGTGGTTATATTTTTCTTCCTATTTCTTCTACTAATTACAGCAGTCCTTTTAACATTTCTTGGAGTGGTGGTTTGGTGCTAATAGATTCCCTTAGCCTTTTTTTTTTTGGTCTGGGAAGCTCTTTATTTGACCTTCTATTTGGAATGATAGCCTTGCTGGATAGAGTAGTCTTGGATACAGATCCTTGGTTTTCATTACCTTGATTACTTCATGCCATTCACTTCTGGCCTGTAGTGTTTCTGTTGGGAAATTGGCTGATAGCCTTATGAGAGTTCCTTTGTAGGTAACCTGTTGCTTATTTCTTGCTGCCTTTAGGATTCTCTCTTTGTCTTAACTTTTGGCATTTTATTTATTATGTGTCTTGGTGTGGGCCTTTTTGGGTTCTTCTTCCTTGGAGTTCTCTGTGCTTCTTGAACTAGAATGCCTTCTTGCTTCACCAAGTGAGGGAAGTTTTCTGTCACTATTTCTTCAAATATATTCTCTAACCCTTGCTCATTTTTTTCTTCTTCTAGAACTCCTTTAATGTGGGTGTTGTTATGTTTCTTTGTCCCACAGTTCTCTTAAGCAGTCTTCCTGTTTTATAATTGTTTTTTCTTTTTGGTTCTCTGATTAGGTGATTTTTTTCTACCCTGTCTTCTAACTCACTGATTCAGTCTTCAGCTTCCTCTACTCTGTTGGTTATTCCTTCCAATGTGTTCTTTATTTCTGCTATATTATTCTTCATTTCTGCTTGGTGGTTTTTCATTTCCAATTGGTTGATTGTCAGTGTTTCTATATCTTTACTCATGCTGTTGAGTTTCCTTATTATCATCACTCTGAACTCTACCTCTGATAACTTGCTTAATTGTATTTCATTTATCTCATCTTCTTTAAAACTGTGTTGTTCTTTTATTTGGGATTTGTTTCTTTGTTTCACCATTTTGGCTGTCTCAGTGGGTTTTGGAGCCTGCCAAATTTTCCCTGTGGGTGTTGGTGTTCCTCTGGTTGTGGCTCCCTCTGCTGGGTTTGGATGAGTGTGGGAGGACCCACGTTAAATTCCACAGTCAGTCTTAATTTCCTGGGTAGATTTGCAAGCCTAGGAAAGGTTCAGTTATCTTCTGGCTTTTTGCCTGGAGGCTATTAGTCTCAGTTACTTGATGAGCATTTGGTGTTAAATTCCTGAGGGAGGGGCTGTTGCTTCTCCCCAGGGGTCTGGGAAGGGGCTCTTTGAGTAATATGGTTACTGTCCTGTGAGGAAGTGATTCAGCACAAAACTTCCATTGTCCTCCCAGCTCTCCAAATCCTGAGTCTCTCCACACAGTTCCATTCCAGTCTGCCCTCCCTCTGTGGGAGCCCAAGGTGAGTGGCTGTAGCTAATTTAGTGCTCTGTCTTTGCTCTCTGCACTGTGGAATCAGCTTGGGATTTTAACCCTGAGGGAGCTACTCACAGCTAAAACAGCAGCTGTCTGTGGGCTCCTAGCTCACCCTCTCACACTTGCACAGTTCCTACCAGGTTCAATTTAGTGTTCTCCTTCCATCCCTGGTTATACAGGTCCTCTCCAGCTGTTTTTCTGTTGTTGTTTTTTTCCAACGATTTGTCTTTATTTTAGTTGTAATTCCAGTTTTGTCCCGGAGGATGGTCTGTGTAACTTCCATTCACTCCACCACCATTTTGGGATCCTCAATAATTTTTGCTTCTTTCTTCTCTCTCTTCACATTCAAAATGTTATTCTAGGTAGTATTAATGATTAGAAAGTAAAAATTCATTCTCATCTTTTCTAATTAACTTCCTACAGAGCAAGTAAGTTTACAATTTCTAAATCTTAAGTATCTTGTGCATTATTCACTGTCCACAGACAATATTATGAATGACTGACCTAGGAGTGTCACCTAAAAAGATACTGCATTAAAAAGATATTCACTGGCATAATAAGCATATATTTATGAACTTACCAGCAGGTCCTAACTACCATCTGTGTTTTCCATTTTATAATTAAACTCTCATCTAGATCAAGGCTAGCAAATTGGGTCAGTTGTAAGTATATTTGAAATAAAATGTATTTAATTTATTATTTTGAAATTTTTAAGTAAATACCCCCAACGGGGTTCAAGGAACTAAACTACATGAGAGATCAGTGACAAGGGGAAAGCAGAGTTGAGTCAGCATACACAGAAATAGTATCTTACAAATCATGAGCAATATACCAACTGCAGACCTTGAGTTCACAATTGTGTTTAATAATACTAATATTTAAAATGAGGGTTACTTCCAGTTTAATGGCATCTAACAATTTAAATCTTGCCCTGTTCTGTCTTGGTCTTAGTGTTCTGTTTTCAATCAGGTGGAGTAGGTCAGTGGACATGACCAGTGGTTGGAGATTAGGGTGAACTTTGTAGTAGTAATATTCAAATTATGGACTTTGGCATTAGCATCACCTGGGAACTTGTTAGAAATAAAAATTTTTTACTCTCCCTGTAGTTTTTAACTACAGAATTAAAAACCCTGGATGTGGGGCCTAGAACCCTGTGACATAACAAGCCCTCCAAGTCATTCTAATAATGTACACTGAAGTCAGAGAACTGCATCCCAGTGCAGAGAACCACATTACGTGCTAAAGTTTTATTTTGTTTGGGCCCTCTTGAATCTGAACAAAAATAGAATTCCTTAAGGTAAAGCTATGGAAGATAAGTTTTGGCTAATATGAGGCATACAATTAATTTAAAACATTGATATAGATTAAAGAATAATAGGAGATTTTTTCAAATATCTTATTGATAATTTTTTATTTACCTTGAAAATAGAGAAAATGGTGACATCAATAATATTTAATTAGTGGCTTATTTAAATATGTTTTTATTTTATTGCATTTCAAAAAATATTACCATGTCATTTATTTATTATAATTAGAAAGTTACAGTCTATTATGTTGTTTTAAGCATCAATGAGTTTATGTCATCCACATTATTTTTAAAATGTCTATTTTTCTTCTGGGTTTGTAAAAGGAACCTGGAATAATAAACCTAAAATGTCATGCCCTGCTACTGAAATGGCTTAAGCTTGGTTAAATTATATAATCCCCTATCCTTCCATTTCCTCTTCTACACAATTGGGTAACAGTACCTGAAACCTACAAAAAACCATGTCATTATGTTTAATTAAGTAAAGTGAGCAAAAAGCAGAAATGGGAGTTCTAACATGAGATTTACCAGAATAATGTGCTACATAATTAAGGCAATAGGCCAGGACAAGGTAATACTTTAAATCTACCATCTTTCTTCTAAAAGAATCTTCTGTTTAATTTCTCTTACTTAGTAAACCTTTCTATCCACTCTCAGTAGTTCTTTATAGGTGAAGATTATCTTTGCCGCTGACATTCTACTTTTACCACCAAAATAGGTGTCTAACCAATTCTAATACCATTTTAAAAATCCAATAGCTCTAACTAATCTTAGTTTATTACAATCATTTGTTCTGTGTAGACACTTCATTTCTTTAATATGACCTTTTCTTCTTTCTATCCTTTAATTCAACCTTGCCTCATCCAGCACCTTGACTCACCTGTCTCCTTCCTTTCAGACCAGTCCCTTAAGCATTAAGCCCTCAGGACAATGAGGTTTTGGCTGGCATCATATAATTAATCTTAGGAATAAATCCTAGGGTCTATTGACCACAGAGATTAGATCAAACTAGAGATAACATCTTGGCCTCAGTTGTGTTTCATCTCCAGGACCAGAAAGGCAGGGAAACCAGAGGAAGAGAGGCCATGGCTGACAGCAGGACCAGCTGCAGTGATCAACTACCCCCTACCTTAGCACCCACCAATCAGTAGAGACCACTACTCTGACCTAGTACCTACTTCCCTTAGTTACCATGACTAATTTCCCCCATATTTAACCCATTCCCTGGAAGCCATGTGGAGCCAGGTTTTGAGCATTCACTCACCTGTCTCTGGATCTGGGTCACTACCTAAAAACAAACACTTACAATACTAAAAACTCCTGTAAGTGTCTTATTGGGCTTTGATAGGCACAGGCAAACAAACCCCTTTAGTCTGGTAACAATACTCCAGTTAGATCAAGTATACATAATGATAAGGAATAAGAAAAAAAATGCAGATAGATTGGTAGAGACTCACATAGAAAAAGTTTTTACTCCAAGTGCTTCTGAAGATAATTTGAGAAAACTAAAAAAAAACATAAGTATGGTTAAAGAAAAATGTAAAAATCAGGAAAAAATAATGAAAAATGGCAATCATTTTGGTGACAGAAATGAACATATTATGCCCTAAAACCCTTTTCTGTAATAGAAAAAATATAGTACATTTTTCAATTAAACCGTCCCATCACCTTATGTCTATTTGAATAGGCTCACAAATTTTGTGGCACTGTGTTAAAGAAAATGACATGAAATATAGCAATGAATTTCTTTAGACTTTCATTACATTTATGTAGCTCTTTAAACTACTGATACTAATGTAACTATAATTTAACAGTTCAATTAAGCAATGAAGTTTATATATTCTACATTCTCTCAAAGCTACAGCCAACTCTGTTTCTTTATAGTATGTAAATAAAATACTATGTTTTTGCTTCTTATCTAGATTTCTTTTTCTTTTTCTTTTTTTTTTTTTTTTACAACTTAGAGCAGCCTGTTCATGGGGAGAAGGGCTGGTTGGTGTCAGCCGTGATGACCCACAGGTGTGGCCGTAAATCTACAAATTACTGTTTGAAGAGAGATAGCACTGAAACGAGAGAAGGAAATGTGAAA
Source organism: Tadarida brasiliensis (assembly GCA_030848825.1). NCBI lineage: Eukaryota > Metazoa > Chordata > Mammalia > Chiroptera > Molossidae > Tadarida > Tadarida brasiliensis. The sequence goes on along the minus strand of CM061260.1, from coordinate 104,264,707 downwards.
AGGGGCATATTTGAACTCCCTTTCAGCGCCCCCTTCTCAGGAGAAGAAACATGTTTGCATTCCCATTCAGTTCCCCCTCTCTTTACTTTTGTGATAGACTATATGTCTACAGCTCTTCTCCCTGATCTCTTTGTTCTGCTTTCCCTCTCCATCCTTATAAACACCTCGGCCTGCACTGAGATATTAAGATGAGTTTCAGAGGACAGGACCTCCTCCATCTTCTTGAGCTGTTGGCTCTTGAATAAATCTATTTCCTTTTCACCAGAACCTGTTTCATGAGTTTGCCTTTTGTTGCAATAGGCAGCTTAACTTGGGTTTGATTACAGTTTTTGGCAACTGCACCAAGACTATTTGGACCCCAATAAGACCCAGAGGGCCCTAGCTGGGGGTTCCAGCTATCTGTGGCAGGCTGACCCCATGGCGGGATTTCAGGAATTTCCCAGAATCTGCCAAGAGTTCTTTATCTTGGGGAGTCTCCTTGCTTTCCCTCTTAAGGCATCAGCTGCTTGAAATACTTAGCTGGTGAAAGGAAATGGGTCTCTGGGGAGTCAACAGACTCCAAGTCTGACTGGGTAAGTAGAAACTATTGTGCATGCCAGGAGTCCTCTATCACTGCTGTCTGGACTTTTTAGCCATCTGGAACTTGACAACGAGTCATCTGTGGTACTGTTTTAGCAGAAGATAAGACTCTGTGACTTTAATCCCAGTTCCTTAGTGGGGGCAAGTCAGTTTTAGTTTGAGAGCTCTCGTCTGTCTGTTCTGTTTAAGAGCTCTCAGAGACCACTCACCTGCCTGAAATGAAACTGGTTACAGTTGTTCTTTGCTTGTTCTTTTATCTTTGGGGACTTGGTTTGATATCTTCTGTTTTGTATACACCAGAAATGTTCTGTCTCTGTCATTTGGGCTCTGTGCCATTTGGACTTCATCAGAGACATTTGCAGTACTGTTTAGTGGGAGATAAAATTTGAAGACTAATGTCCCAGTCCCTGTTTCCAGAGATTTTAATTGAGAGTACTCATTTCTTTGAACTTTGCCTTTGTATTAGATGTTTTTGTTTCTGTTTTGAAATGAGTGGCTGGGTCTCGGTTCCATCAGAGAGTCCATTAGATCGAATTTTAGCTGAATATTCAATTTACAGCTATAAGCCAATATGACTAATTAGTAAATGGGATAATATTTTTTTTTCTTGATTGATTTTTTAGAAAGAGAGAGAGAGAGAGAGAGACATAGAAACATCAATGATAGAGAACATCAATTGGCCACCTAGTGCATGCTCCTCACTGGAGATTTGGCCCACAACCTGGGCATGTGCCCTGCCCAGGAACAGAACTGGCAACCTCTTGGTGCATGGGTTGATGCTCAACCACTGAGCCACACTGGCCAGGTGGGATAAGATTTCTTATGTGCAAGCTTTCATAGTGTTACAAAGGAAAATGTGAAGAAAGAAGTCTTTTAAATGCTTCAAATCCTACCCCTGGAGGGCGAGGAGTTGCTGCAGTCCCAGAAACAATAGGGGAATTAATGCCACCCCCTTGCACAGGCTGTGGAAGCTACAAGGAGCCACACCCCGCTCCGTGTAAAGGGGAAAATGTGGCACTTTTAAATTCAAGCAAAGGTCTGGTATCTTCCTCCACCTCTTTTCCAGCCTCCTTAAAGGTGGTCAAGGACATTAGATAATTAAAGAGCTCGCTTTTGAGCACACTAAGGAATAAAATAATAACCAAGATCTAAATGGGTTAAGTTGAATTCAGGTCTGTTAGAGTTATTAATATAAAATATACGTTTGTTTTGCCTGGGTTGGCAGAAATAAGTTCATGTTACTTATTCTGTTCCAAAATTTGTCAAGAAAATGGCTTGAGTAATGATTGACTTTGAAATATCAAAATTGTTAAGAACTAATAAATAAAGAACTAACTAAAATGAAGGGTTTTAGGTAAAGCATTTACAGTAGTAATTAAATACACCTAAACATAGTTTTCTAAAGTCTTTGATGACTTAGAACTTTGGAGTTTTACTAAATTAAATAGTAAAATAACTGGATACTAAAATGTTAATTGTTCTGAGTTTGCCTACTTTGGGCTTCTTATTGCAGAGAAGCTAGAGGATAGATTTGGATCTGTTAATGAATATATTTTATGTTTTATTTCAGGTATGTCTCTTAAAATGAGAATGCTTTTGCCAATTAAAAAACCCTGTTTCGAGATTCCAAAATGGCGGCGGAGTGAATGGAAGCTACACAGACCATCTCCCAGGACCAAACTGGAATTACAACTAAAATAAAGACAAATCATCGGGAAAAAGCAACAGAAAAGCAGCTTGTGAGGACCATACAACCAGGGACACTGACTCGATCCTGGTAGGATTGCGGAGGCGCGAGAGGGGGGCTGGGAGCCCACGGACAGCAGCGGCCTGAGCCGTGAGCAGTGCCTGCCCTCGGGGTTAAAGCCCGAGCCGGCTCCACAGCCAGAGCCGGGACAGAGCGCTAAAATAGCCACAGCCACTCACCTGGGCTCCGGCAGAGGGAGGGCGGACTGGACTGGAACTGTGTGGGGACACCCGGGATTTGGAGGGCGCTCAGAGCTTTTGCTGAGTTGCGGCCACGCAGGACTGTGGCCTGGTCGTCTTACTCAATCCCAGGGCTCTGGGGAGAGGCGGCAGCCCCTCCCTCGGAGATCCAGCCACACCCTAGTGGGCCATTGAAATGCAAACTGAGGCTCATTAACTACTAGCATCTGCCCTACCCCCTGGAAATCCTCTCACGCTGAACACCTGAGGGAGGTTTTCATTCAACTGAAAACCCAAAGCTCTTCAAGCAACCACAACTAATAGCCTCTAGGCAAAAAGCTAGAGGATAACTTAACCTTTACTGGGCTTGCAAATATACCCTAGAAAGTAAGACTCCAGGGTGGTGTTTAACGTGGGTACTCCCATGCTCATTCAAACCCAGTAGAGGGAGCCACACACAACAGAACACCAACATCCACAGGAAAATTTGGCAGGCTCCAAAAACCACTGAGATAGCCAAAATGGGGAAACAAAGAAACAGAGCCCAAATGAAAGAACAAGAGACCTCTACAGAAGATGAGATAAATGAAACAGAGTTAAGCAAGTTAACAGAGCTAGAATTCAGAGCCATGATCTTGAGAAAGCTCAACAGCATGAGTAAAGACATCAACACCTTGAGTAAAGACATCCACACCATGAGCAAAGACATAGAAACACTGAAAACCAACCAAGTGGAAATGAAGAAGCAGCAAGAAGAAATGAAAAAGCAGCAAGAAGAAATGAAGAATGACATAGCAGAAATGAAGAACACATTGGAAGGACTAAACAGCAGAGTAGAGGAAACTGAGGACCGGATCAGTGAATTAGAAAACAGGGTAGAAAAAATCAACCAATCAGAAAACCAAAAGGAAAAAACAATGAAAAAACAGGAAGACAGCTTAAGAGAACTGTGGGACGACTGGAAACGTAATAATATTCTCATCATTGGAGTCCCTGAAGAAGAAGAAAATGAGCAAGGGTTAGAGAATATATTTGAAGAAATAATGACAGAAAACATCCCTAATTTGGTGAAGAAAGAACGTATTCAAGTTCAAGAAGCACAGAGAGCCCCAAGTAAGAAGAACCCAAACAGGCCCACACCAAGACACATAGTAATTAAAATGCCAAAACTTAAAGACAAAGAGAGAATCCTCAAGGCAGCAAGAGAAAAGCAACAGGTTACCTACAAAGGAACCCCCATCAGGTTATCAGCTGACTTCTCAACAGAAACACTACAGGCCAGAAGGGAATGGCATGAAGTAATCAAGGTCATGAAAAACAAGGATCTGAATCCAAGACTACTCTACCCAGCAAGGCTGTCATTCCAAATAGAAGGTCAAATAAAGAGCTTCTCAGACAAAAAAAGGCTAAGGGAATACATTAGCACCAAACCAGCACTGCAAGAAATGTTAAAAGGACTGCTGTAATTAGCAGAAGAAATAGGAAGGAAAGTAGAACCACACTGAACAAAAATGGCAATAAATAAGTACATATCAATAATCACCTTAAATGTAAATGGATTGAATGCTCTGATAAAAAGACACAGAGTAGCGGATTGGATAAGAAAGCATAACCCATATATATGCTGTTTACAAGAGACCCACCTCACAACAAAAGACTCACATAGGCTGAAAGTGAAGGGATGGAAAAAAATCTTCCAAGCAAATGGAAAGGAAAAAAAAGCTGGGGTAGCAATACTCATATCTGATAAAATAGATTTCAAAACGAAAGCCATTACTAGAGACAAAGAAGGTCACTACATAATATTGAAAGGATCTATCCAACAGGAAGATATAACCTTGGTAAACATATATGCACCGAATATAGGAGCACCAAAATATATTAAAAATCTTCTGGAGGACTTCAAAGGAGAAATTGACAGCAATACAATCATAGCAGGGGACTTCAACATCCCACTGACATCACTGGATAGATCCTCTAGACAAAAAATTAACCAGGAAACAGAGACTGTAAACGAAGCACTAGACCAAATGGATTTAATAGATATTTACAGAGAATTACACCCCAAAACTATAGAATTCACATTCTTCTCAAGTGCACATGGGACATTCTCAAAGATAGACCACATGTTAGGACACAAACGAAGTCTCTACAAGTTCAAGAAGATTGAAATCATATCAAGCATCTTCTCAGATCACAATGGCATGAAACTAGAAATCAACTGCAACAAGAACATGCAAAGACATTTGAATACATGGAGGCTAAATAGCATGTTATTAAACAATGAATGGGTTACCGAGGAGATCAAGGAAGAAATTAAAAACTTCCTAGAAACCAACGAAAATGAACACACAACAACACAAAATCTATGGGATGCAGCGAAAGCTGTTCTGAGAGGGAAGTTCATAGCACTACAGGCCTACCTCAAGAAACAACAAAAATTTCTAATAGACTATCTAACCTCACAACTTAAAGAACTAGAAAGCAAGCAAAAAGAAAACCCCAGAGCAAGTAGAAGGAAGGAAATAGTAAAGATCAGAGCAGAAATAAACGACATAGAGACCAGAGAAACAATTCAAAGGATCAATGAAACAAAGAGCTGGTTTTTTGAAAAGATAAACAAGATTGATGGACCCTTAGCTAGACTCACCGAGAAACAAAGAGAGAGAACCCAAATACACAAAATCAGAAATGAAAGAGGAGAAGTAACAACTGACACAACAGAAATACAAAGGATCATTA